>OZ022263.1:185079588-186577088 GCA_963978885.1 Nemotelus pantherinus | reverse complement strand
TAATGAGGGCAATCCCAAATTGGCCAGGACGGCACAATTCCCCCCCCCCCCCCCCCCCCATGTACAACCGAAATTGGTCGCGAATACCCAGTTTTTTAGCACTTTGCAGCAAATTGTTTTTGAGTACATCAAGGTACTTTGTTTGGTTCATTGTTTCCTCAATAAACTTTAAATTTCTGTCTACCGCTGCAGACATGCAGGCCCAAACTATCACATTACCACCACCATGCTTCACAGTAGCTTTAAGGTTCTCCTTGTTTAGCTCAGTGTTTGCCTTGCGCCAGACATATGACATTCCGTCGGAGCCAAAAATGTGAAACTTGGACTCGTCCGCAAAAATAACCGTATTCCAGAACGCGGATGGCTTTCCCACATGCTCTTTGGCAAAGGCAAATCGGCTTATTGTTTTTTTTTGGAAATGAATGGCTTCCTACGAGCTACTCGCCCGTTGAAATCATGGTCGCGAAGCACTCGTCGGACGGTTTCAGCACTACATGACCTCCTTAACTCACGATGAGCCTCAGTAACCAATTTTCGAGTGGAAATCTTTGTGTTTGCTTTCACTTTCCTTACAATGTATCGTTCGTCGGATACGGTAAAAATATTGTTTGGCGCATTTCTCCTCTTATTTTCTACCCGATTTTCGTGTACGAAGCGCTCAATTATGTGCTGCACTGTAGAGACACTCAAATTCACACTTTCAGCAATTTTTCCAACACTTTGTCCTTTTTTAAAGTGGTTTAATACCAATTCGCGCTGTTCAATTGTGGTGCGATGACCCATTTTACAATTTTGGCTCATTTTGGCACTTCAGCTTACAAGATCTTGCTAAAAATTACCTAAGCCAATGTCTAACACAATCAAAAATACAAGAAACAAAAACAAGACAGATTAACGGCGCGACAAATAGAAGTTTATTCGCATTGAAGTGTCTGTATCAAATAAGCTGTGAGCTGCAATTTTTCTGCGCCAGTGGTATTTCTCTTTTACCGGACGCCGAGGAATATTGGTGGAACATTTTTTGTTTGCATTGAATTCGTTGAACATGCATCTAGTCAAATACGTTTAAATTTTTTGGATAGGGTTCTCAATTTCAAAGTTACAGTGATTTGCATTTTTAAATAGTCACTGTATCAAATGAGCTGTGAGCCACTGTATATATATATATATATATATATATATATATATATATATATATATATATATATATATATATATATATATATATATGAATATATATATATATATGTAGATATATATATATATACATATATATATATATATATATATATATATATATATATATATATATATATATATATATATATATATATATATATATATATATATATATATATATATATATATATATGTATATATACAAATATATATACATATTTTTATAGATAATATATATATTTATATATATATATATATATATATATATATATATATATATATATATATACATATATATATATATTTATATATATATATATATATATATATATATATATATATATATATATATATATACATATATATATATATTTATATATATAAATATATATATATATATATATATATATATATATATATATATATATATATATATATATATATATATATATATATATATATATATATATATATATATCTATATATATATATATATATATATATATATATATATATATATATATATATATATATATATATATATATATATATATATACATATATATATATATATATATATATATATATTTATATATATATATATATATATATATATATATATATATATATATATATATATATATATATATATATATATATATATATATATATATATATATATATATATATATATATAAATATATATATGTATATAGATATATAGATATATATATATATATATATATATATATATATATATATATATATATATATATATACAGGGTGTTTGGTACTAAATGAACACTATTTTAAGGAGGCGTTCTTTGACATATTTTGAGTAAAAAATCGTTCAACAGGATGGTCCGGATTTCAAAACCTACGGAGTTACAGGGTGTTCAAAAAAATTTGCTCGGACCGGTACCCTGACTCACTTGAATCGTTATATTTTGAAAACTTATTATCACAACTCAAAGTTTTATACCGCGTTTGTTAGACAATTAAATTACCTTTTATTTAATGTATTGCACTTGATTGCAGTTGTACTGAGTTTTGAGATATTTTCTTCGAAACACATTTTTTTTAATTTTAACCCCGAAAATGCTGTGTTCTAGGTCGTTTTCCTTAGAAAACCTCATTATAATGTGCCACTTTCATTTAAATATTTTGATAAGCCATATTACTGGCTACAAAAGTTGCATACATTCCAATGACTTAGATTCTACCATTTCGCAAGTATTGAGCGAAAGTAAATATCACTTAAAAACTAAATATGTCATAAAACGGTTCTCCTTGAAAAAACAAAGTTTAATATGCTAGTCGTACTAAAGTAATTTAGTACCCATTTATTGCTTTTTAAAGTATCAATAAACTTAACTATATTTTAATTAGTTTCAACATAATTGATGCACCTACCTAGATGTGACAGGTAAAAGCATGTCCAGTTCTTCGCCTTTATTAGTGGGATAGTTAAAAAATTGAAAACGCATAAAAACAGAACCACTTTCAAATTCTTGTAAGTTTCAGTGCATTAATCGAACAACAAGATCTAAATAAAATTTAAGAAAATACATGGAAAATGCTTCGCTACACTAACGAGGAATATGAAGATATTTTATACGTCTATGGGGAGTGCCGGGGAAATTCAGCAGCGGCGCAATCTTTGTATCATCAGAGATACCCCCATCGACGGATTCCTGGAAGGAGAGTGTTTCAATAACTTTACGCAAGGATTCGGGAAACGGGTAACGTCAGAACGAGTCGAGTAAACTCAAATCCTACAACTGCAACCGCTGTACGGACCGAAGAAGAAATATTGCATGCAGTGGAATCTGACCCATCAACCAGTATTCGACGCTTAGCGTTACGGTTTAACGTGTCTAGCTCGAAAGTTTGGAATATTTTGAAAGCAGCCCGTCTACATCCTTACCATCACACACCAGTTCAGCAGCTCCTACCCATCGATTTGCCCAAAAGGATGGAATTCTGCAATTGGCTCCTTGAGAGACAATTAGACGACGAACATTTTGTCAACAGCATTCTTTGGACGGATGAGTCTTTATTTACGAGGGACGGTATCACATACTTCCACAATTTACACACGTGGGCTGAGAACAATCCAAACACTACAAGAACGTCATCATTTCAGCATAGATTCAGCGTAAATTTATGGGCAGGAGTGATTGGCAATAATTTGATTGGGCCTTTTAGGCTCCCGCCTACCCTAAATAGTACCAGTTACTTGCATTTTTTAACACATGATCTGCAGGACTTATTGGAAGATATTCCTCTGCAACGATTGGTTTCCATGTTTTACCAACACGATGGTGCTCCAGCTCATTACGGCCGACCAGTCATAGATTGGTTGAATTCCAACTATCCCAATCGCTGGATCGGTAGAAATGGACCAGTACACTGGCCTGCGAGGTCTCCTGATCTGACTGTAATGGATTTTTTTGTATGGGGACGGATGAAGAACCTTGTGTACGCAATGGAAGTATCCACTTTAGAAAAACTAAATACCAGGATCGATGATTCTGGAACAGAAGTGAGGCAACAGCTGAGAGACATGAATATGAAAAGAACGCTTGCCAGACGAGCTTTGGCATGTATTCAAGATGAAGGTGGCAATTTTGAACACTTACTGTAGATTAAAAATTTTGAAATAAAGCATAAAAACCATTATTAAATACTTTCAGTTCAAGAAAAAAGTGTAGATCGACAACGAGGGCCACTTTATGGCATATTTAGTTTTTCAGCAATATTCATTTTTGCTTAATACTTGTGAAATGGTAAAATCTAAGTCATTGGAATGTATGCAACTTTTGTAGCCAGTAATATGGCTTATCAAAATATTTAAATGAAAGTGGCACATTATAATGAGGTTTTCTAAGGAAAACGACCTAGAACACAGAATATTCGGGGTTAAAATTAAAAATTTTGTGTTTCGCAGAAAATATCTCAAATTTCGGTACAACTGCAATCAAGTGCAATACATTAAATAAAAGGTAATTTAATTGTCTAACAAACGCGGTATAAAACTTTGAGTTGCAATAATTAGTTTTCAAGATATAACGATTCAAGTGAGTCAGGGTACCGGTCCGAACAAGTTTTTTTGAACACCCTGTAACTCCGTAGGTTTTGAAATCCGGACCATCCTGTTGAACGATTTTTTACTCAAAATATGTCAAAGAACGCCTCCTTAAAATAGTGTTTATTTAGTACCAAACACCCTGTATATATATATATATATATATATATATATATATATATATATATATATATATATATATATATATATATATATATATATATATATATTTATATATATATATACATATATATATATATATATATATATATATATATATATATATATATATATATATATATATATATATGTATAAATATATATATATATATATATATATATATATATATATATATATATATAAATATATATATATATATATATATATATATATATATATATATATATATATATATATATATATATATATACAGTGGTGGTCATTAAAATAGAGCCACTGATTATAACGTAATAAAATGTTTGGTGGGAATTGACATAACTTGCATAAAAGAAAGAAATAGCTAGCAACAAAATGTATATTTCAAGTAGGTACATATAACACAAAGAAAGTATCAAAAGCTACTCATTAAAAAAAAAATAGTATAACAAGCAAAAGTAACTAAAATTCTATGGTCATTGAAATAGAGCCATTACATATTTCATATCTTTTGTCTACAAAATCGAATATCAAATCACATATTTCGGTTTCAATTACTTAAATTTAATCAATATTTAATAGCTTGACCCTTACTTTTGACTACGGCTCTGCAGCGTCGGGGCATTGAATCGACTAACTGCTGACACTGTTTGATGGAAATAGACTCCCATTCCTTTTGAACAACCTCCCATAATTGTGCTTTATTTCTTACGTTGTAATTGCCAACAGCACATTTTAATTGTTGCCATAGATTCTCAATCGGATTGAGGTCGGGCGATTGAGAAGGCCACGGCAAAACCGACAACTTATGATCCGCGAAAAACTTTTTTGCGCTCCGAGATGTATGTTTCGGATCATTGTCTTGTTGTAATGTCCATTTTAATGGCATATTATCTTCAGCAAACGGGAGCATAGTATTTTCAAGTATATTAACATAAGCATGTTGATCCATATTCTCTTTTATCCAATAAATTGGTCCGATTCCGTACCAAGAAAACGATCCCCATAGTTTTATGTTCCCTCCTCCATGTTTTACAGTTTTTTTTTGTGTATTGTGGGAGGAATTCTTTGTTCGGAGGTCTTCTAACGTAATTCCGACCATTGGAACCAAATAAATTTATTTTCGTTTCATCCGTCCATAAGATATTCCTCCACCATTTAGGGCATCAGGACCATCCCAGTTGATATGGTCAGTTGCAAACTTAAGCCGGTTCTTAATATTTTTCTTAGATAAGAGTGGAACTTTCCTGGCGACTCTTCCATTTAAATTATGCTCTTGAAGTCTTCTGCGAGCAGTACGTGCACTTACGTCAAGATCTAATTCAATCTTAATGTTTTAGAAGACTTGAATGGATCTCTTTTTGATGTGTGAGCAATGAGTCGATCAGTTTGGGCAGTCGTTTTTTTCTTTGCTCCACGATTTTCCACATTTGGGTTTGGTTTGAAAGCATTTTCAACCATTTTCTTCGAACAGCCGATAATTCTAGCTATCTCACGTTGAGATTTGCCTTCGTCCCGTAATGTTAAAATTTTTGTTCTTTCTTCCAAAGAACAATGTATTCCGCGTCCCATTTTCACTAAAATTCGACATGGATACATCCTAAATTTGATATTTTTTTATAATATTAACTATTATCTGATAGTACAATAGCAAAAAGGCTGGCAGGAATATCCTTTAAAGAAGAACACTCGAAATAAACACACGTTGGCTCTATTAATCTGACCAGGCAAAATTGACACGTTTCCAGAAAGTGCGTTTCCGCTCACGAATGGAAATACACCTAAAATGAAATAGTCATAGTATGTTGTACTAAACTTATTGTTCAGTTCATATCATAGATGGCGGAAGAGTAAGTGTACAAATTTGTTCTAACATTTATACAAGAACCATATGTAAAGTCGTGGCTCTATTTTAATGACCACCACTGTATATATATATATATATGTATATATATAGTTATATATATGTATATATATACATATATATATATACATATATATATATATATATACATATATATATATATATATATATATATATATATATATATATATATATATATATATATATATATATATATATATATATATATATATATATTTGTATGTGTATATAAGCATGTACATAGATACATAAGTCAGCCTTAATCTCAGAAACTTTACAAGCTTTTCTGCTTCATGTACTAAATGCTGAAAAATGTTTCTGGTAAAAGTCTAACTCTGCTTCAAGAAGATTTGAAGAGCATTAAAAAGAACTAAACATGCAATGAATCGGTAATGCTTCCACACATTACGCGAAATGCTCACCGAATATATGCCGAAGCATTACCCCAGTGTGCCAAATTCGGCATTTCGTTGAGAATTCTTTCAGAAAATCGAAGCGAATTCAGAAAAAAGTTTCGGATTCTCAAACTTATTCGTTACAATTTCTTTAAGACCGATATATGGAAAACGTTACAAAAACGCCGAAAGTGCTCAAACTGGTCCAATTGACGAAAATCTTTGCACTGCAGCTTCTGAATACAAAAGGATAAGTTACTAGAGAACAAAATACTTGAGTAACATTTCGAACCTTTAAAAATAGGCATTATTGTAAAAATTTTAATTTTTTTGTTGGTCTCAAAACCCATCCATGTAAATTGAACAGCAACCTCATCTGTCATTATTGCTTGGAAACACTTTTTTGCAAAAGAATGAACGTCTGGTCCAGCGACAGTAGCAAACAAATCTCTCTGGTTAATTTTTAAAAATAAATTAAAAACCACGTACCCTAAACGCTGGAAGCCAAATGCTATATCCACTACACAACACGAGCTTTCTATTTAATAGGTAACTTTATTTAATGACAACGACTCACAGATGTAAGAGAGAATGGATTAGAAATCGGCCGAGAGAAATGTGCCAATTTTCGACTTTCTGCTTACTGGTGTGAGAAGGAGGTACTTGTTCATATGGCAAAGCCAATGTGACAAAACCACGAGAGATCGCCATTTTGAAAGTCGTTTGACATTTCTTTACCAAAACCGGCGAGTGGAGATTAAAATGCTTTTTGTTAATGAAATTAGCTATGATTTCACACAAAAACTATTCGAAATCAAAGCCAAAGGTTAATTTTACTTACCAAAGCAAAGTAGTGGTACTTACCAAATATACGATATCCGCTCCGACGCACTTCGGTAGCTACTTTTGGAGCCTGGAACGCGGCACTTCATTTTCGCACTGTTTTATGATTTTTTACCGCTAACTTACCCGCGAAACCAACACAAATGATTGCGCACAAACTTAGATATACGTTTTCACCGAATACGCCGAAAAATTTCCGAATTTTATTTCAAAAATTTTGACGAAAAGTCAAAGCTCTCAGTCGCCGACACCAATCAAACTGACATTGACGTTTTTTTACGTGTTGCCCGTTGCACGCTTTTACACCGAGCTGGGGTTCCCAGCATTAAGACACAGCATTAAGGCTTTTCGGTTGTGAGTGCGGCAGAAAGGAGTGCACTGAGCGGAATTTTTGTGAGAGAGCAATGTTGTGCGTGTATTAAAAAAGGCACACTCACGTATGGGTACACGGATAGCCATTTCGTATCCATATTCTTTCATATCAATGCAACGACTAAATGACGAATGACAACGACAAAAGCACCGATTTAATACATAATTTACTAATCTAAACGCTGATCGCGTTAATTTCGGAATTTGCTATGAATTCTAACTTATTTTTCAACAAACTCTTAACGATTTCCCTACCGTAGATTCGTTCGCACTTTGTTTGGAATTTGCTCGAACTCAGTGAAATATTCGCAACGAATTCCGAATGATTTCAAATTTGTTTCTTGTAAACTTCAGAAGAGATTCTTAACAAATATTCATATGTTTCTCATAAAATCCCAGCGTGCCAAATTCGGAATTCGGAATTGGTTACGACTATTCCGAAAGTGAGCGAAAGAGATAGAAATATAAAAAGCTCTTGAAATGAATACAACTTTTGACTGGGGTATTACTGTTCATTATTTGATGAGAAACATTTGAATATTTTTTGAGAATCTCTTCAGAAGTTTGGAAGAAACAAATTTAAAATTAATCGGAATTCGTTGCGAAAATTTCACTGAGTTCGAACAAATTCCTAACAAAGTGCGAACGAATCTGCGATAGGGAAATTGTTAAGAGTTTGTTACGAAATACATTGGAATTTGCAACAAATTCCGAACTTAATGCTGTTAATGTTTCATCTAGTAAAGTAAGTATTAAAACAGTACTTTAGTCGTACAACTGTTTTTCATGCATAAGTGCAAGTGCCTACAAAGTTTTTTGAAGTTGTGTTGTTTGAGGTGTTAACAGTGTCTATTTTAAAGGTTCGTAATGCTATTCAAATTTGTTATTCTCTTGTTACTTCTCCTTTTTGTATGCAGAAGCTGCTGTGCGAAAATTTCCTTCAAGAAGACGGGACGAGATCGAAGGTTTTTTTAAAAAAGGTTTTTTTATAGCAGCAAAGACAAGCTTAGCAACCGGGCGAAAAAAAATTGTTATTCAAAATTTATAATATGAAATATAACAACAAATAAAAAAAAAATATCTAATGGAATTAAAAATTATAAGTATTTTATTCAATAAATGTTATTGAAATGTATCCAAAAAGTATTCGAAGCATTCTCAAGGAACTATTTGAAACCTGCACAAAAATCTTCAAAAAATTCACAAAGAATTCGTGAAGAATTCGAAAGGAATTCGTAAAGAATTCGCAAAGAATTCGCAAAGAATTCACAAAAAATTCACAAGAAATTCCGAAAGAATTCGCATTGAATCTTGAAAAAAAATGAGCCATTGTACGAAAGCTTTTCAGGAGCTAAAGAGGAGAAAGTTTGAGCACTTTCGGCGTTTTTGTAACGTTTTCCATATACCGGTCTTAAAGAATTCGTAACGAAAAAGTTTGAGAATCCGAAACTTTTTTCTGAATTCGCTTCAATTTTCTGAAAGAATTCTCAACGAAATGCCAAATTTGGCACACTGGGATAATAAACAATCTTACCCCAGTCAATAATTTTACTTATTTGAAGACCTTTTTATGTTTCTATCTCTTTTCCTCACTTTCGGAATAGTTGTAACCAATTCCGAATTCTGAATTTGGCACGCTGGGACTTTTCCCGTTGGGGAGCTGCAATTTATGATTCGACAACTACATACTCAGGCTAGATTTTTCATTGCTCTCCAACTGGCAACAAACGGAATTCTCTGTAGTGGATTGCATAAAAGTGAAACGTATCTGATTGTAGTGGCGTTGCTTGGTGGGGTACTTTTTGTCTTCCCAACGAGAGAAATAACGCTTACGGATATATTCGGTAAGCCTTTCGCGTAATGCGTGGAAGCATTACCGGACCATTACATGTTGTTTCTTTTTAACATTGCATGTCCTAGGCTGGGAAGATTTATACAACGGGAAACTTATGCTTTTAGCCTTATAGCTTTATGTATAAGAGCTTTTTGGAAAGTACGATATCGTATTCTCGCATTTCCGTCCTCTACGGTGAATACGAATTAAAGCTTTGGCCGGCGGCCGATCGTATCTCAGCATGTGTGGTTTTTGCATGCTGAGCGATTGTGACGCTAATTGGAAATTCTAATTTGCTTCTAGGGGGAATTGGTCTCTTGTTTTTCATGCATTGTACTTACCCATAACCGATGCATGCTCGCAAGTTCTTTTCCCCTTGTTTCTGCGAGTGATGTTCATTGGCCAGTTTTGGACTTCTCCCTTGCAGCATTCCCCATGCTCCAAGTCATGTATACGAGCATATCTTATAATTGCTGGAGAATAGCTTTGGAAATAGGAAATTCACATTACTAGCATTGTTTGATTGATGCATTACGCCAGAATACATTACCGCGATTCCCTTTGGGTGGTTTCAAACCGTACGGTCAGTCAATCTCGAGCCAATTAGGTTAATCACAACACAGCGTTTTCCACTGCGGCAAACGCAGTGGATTGCGGCAAAGTGCTGTCAAAATATTAGAATGCTCAGTTTTGTATGGTAACGCGCACAATGGCTGCGGCCAAATTTGCCGCACCGGCAGAATTTGCCAAATTTCTAATTTTGCTGCACCGCTAGCGGTGATACCTACCATAGATTGGCATCACCACTAGGTTGAATTAACTCTGTTTGAATTAGGTTGAATGGTCTGGTGGAATAGACAAGCGATGGCTGATATGTATTGTGATAAGCCAAACTAATCCTCGTACAACAGGATTTAGCAATACAAGAGAAAAAAAAATGAATTTGGTTGGTGCCTTGGTTGCATTGACAGCGACATTGTCGCTGCATTGTGATTCACCAAATTCAACTGCGGCATTCACGCCTTCCCTGCGGCGCCGCTGCCGCAATGCCGCTGTTATGTGTTTACAGCAAATTTAGTTGTAGGTTAGCAAAGTGTAAAGTGACAAAAGAATAATGGCAGATTTTAATGGCAAATTTTAATTACAATTGTGGAGGCCAGACCTGAGCTGTGGGATAAATTTCTGGACAACTACAAAGACAGAAATGCAACGATAGGATTTTGTTGATAGGATGCACCCAAACACGGCGTTTGCGTTGTCGTCTTTTCTGGTGACGATTATGTAGCCTATTTGATTATTAAACAGCACACTATTTACTCACAAATTGAGCTTGTGACAAAAAAAAACCGTACATAAGCCGTATAGTGTGAACACATTGCTCATTCGGATTTATATCGGACGGTGTTTTCCCGTACGGTGGAAACCGTATAGTGTGAAAGCAACCTTAATTTCTATCAAGTTCCGTTATGAACGGGTTTTGGAGAAAAACAAAGAAGATTAGCAGTAGTGAAAAGTGTGGAAAAGTTGTGAGCGAAAAAGAATTCAGGAGGAATACGTTTGAAGAGTACGGATTTGGTGCTGCTGCAGCGGTGTGTATAGAAAATCGTACGAAACGTTACGTCTGTAAAATTGATTCACTAGAGCAACAAGAAGTTTCACATTCGATCAACTGAGAAGCCTATCATCATCAAGAGGGGGCCCCCACAAATAGAACGTTCATTTCATTTAAATATAAACCTATGTGTATAATTATAGTAACCATTTTCTTTATTAAATTCTGTTCGTTCAATATCCTTTGTAGCTTCATATTTAGAAAGAAAAAGGAAAGAATTAGTGTAAATCAAACTAAGCGAATCCTTGGTGATTTACAGTCAATTATTGGATTCAATATATTCGTGTGAGTTAAAAGAAAAAAATTGACCCCCTATTGAATAGATTTTGGGACTTTATCTTTAATTAAGTGGGCTTTATCGTAAAAACATTTTCCTTCGCTTATCCGTGAGTTACGTCTCGTTCCGTAGCATAGGGAACGTACGGGAACGAACGAGTGGTGCATTTTTCTCACGACCGTCTGCGACTGTGGTCGGGCAACCTCTCAAGCGTTCCCCACGGTATTTGCGTGACATTCTTTTATTTACTTCATTAAGCAGGTTAAATGAAATATTTATGAAAATACTTAAATACTTAAGCAAAAATCAGTTTAAAGTTCTTGCATAAGCGCGAGAGATTGATATGAGGATTATAATAGCACATGTAGTGATATAACACTCGTTGTTGAGAAAACAAACACAACAAGCTCCCTCTTAACATTGCCAAGTGCCACGCAATGAGCTACCCTCGCAAAATTGCACCTGTTCATTAAACGTACCGCCTCAGCAACACGGCACTCAGTAGGGCTGACAACATATTAGATTTCGGTGTCATCCTGGATGAAAAGCTCCGCTTCAATCTACATTACGATAGAGTGCTTTCCTGAGCAAGTAAAAAACTTTTCTTCACAAAGAGTTTAAGTATCTCTGGGTTATTAAATTCTTATATATTTCACTCGTGCGTCCTCTTCTTGAATATGCGTGCACTATCTGAAACCTGGCTTTCGAAATTCACAGCCAAAAATTTGAGCCTGTTCAGAAGCAGTTTTTACTATTCGCTCTGAGAGATCTTTTCAACCCTCATGATTTCAGTCATTACCACCATACGAATATCGCCTTAAATGTATTAACTTGTTTCCCCTTTGCATCGAGAAGGTTAATGCTATCTGTCTGCTTCAGCTTCGATGGCATCAGAGACGCGGCTAATCTCGTCTTCTTGAAAGAAAAGTTTGTGCTCAATCAGCCATTGAGAGTCACTAGATCCCAACGATTGTTTATTGAATGCCAACACAACACAACATATGTAGCAAACACAGATATAAGAGAGAATGGATTAGAAATCGCAGCTGAGAAATGATCCAATTTTCGACCTACTGTCTATTGGTGTGAGAATGAGATACGAATGTGTGAGACAAGCCAAACCGGCGATAGGAGAGCATGGCAGCATCGGAAAACATTAAACGATTGTATGAACTTCTTCCACCTTGCTTTCATTTAATGTATGTGCATGTACATGAATGCTTAATGCAAGAGCATTTCCATCATAAATTAATAATTTTCTAATGCTTAAACTCGCTTATGCAATTGTTGTTCTCAGATAACAGCAAACAATTACACAAAAATTTGGTTAAAATTGGAATAATCAAACTGCTGTGAGGTTTATATGTACATAAATACTTGATACAACATATAAACGCAATATTAACATGCATTAAATGCTTTTTGTGTGTGCATACAAAATGTATAAAACAAACGCCTTGTATCCGATTTTACCCTACAATCAGAAAAAACACTTTGTTCACCGCGTGGAAATTGGCTTTTCTTTTTAACATGCGGCGCTTGCGTTCGTACTCTGGTAGCATTTCTCGTAAAAAAGGGGGAGAATTAGGGCTTTTCGGTGCTGAGTACGGTAGAAAGGGGCGCACTGAGCGGAATTTTTGTAAGAGAACAATATTGTGCGTGTATTAAAAAAGGCACATTCACGTATGGGTACACGGATAGCCATTTCGTATCCATATTCTTTCATATCTATGGTAGCAAACGAGCCAATAAATATGTGCTGCAGGCTATTCAATTTCAATAGCATGAGCGAGAACTTTTCCCCTACGATATCTAAAGCAACTTTAAAAAAAACTCTAGCGCACCTGAACCGCTAGAAACACTAATGTTCGAAGAACAGTAGAAGAATCGTGCAGGTTTTGAGTGCATATTCCACCACATGAGCTGCTTATTACGGCCAAACTGTTTCAAACGCCACGTTTTACTTTGGTCTGGTGGAAGGTTGGGAAACTCATATGGTGGAAGGTTTCAGATATTACCACTAGCATGAAATTCAACGTTTATGAGAGCAAAACACGGGTTAATCATATTCGTTATCAGTTGCTTATTTCACAAAATTTTGAAAGCAGCATCTCATATAACATCAATGAAGAAAATGCTCAGTGCCTGCAGCACGCTAACTGAAGTTGGTGTTTGGGGCTGCGATCCGAAAAATTTGCAGAACTTTGGGAATTGAAACATTGGTTATTTATTTTCATTGTAAATGTTTCCGGTATGAATACTAACTGTAAGCATTACAAAAGTAGCACAAACGACTCGTGCTGGCAGCCTTTTGCCAGTATCAAAGCCAAGAATATATCACATCTGCTTCACGTTGTTATATAACATTCGAACTTATAGGAGTATAAAGAAATTTAAGGTAACCTGCAGCGAGCTTTTTCAAACAATCGAAAACTTAATATTTGCTGTTTATTATCACTACAATATCATTACCATTTGAAAATTCTACGATAAGATCGCTTAATAAAGATATTGCAGTTAAACACAAAACCAACAATAGCTGGCAACCCTATCGTGGCTTTTCAACCAAATTTGGCCTGAATAATGCTTATAATAGGTTCCATTAATTGTATGAAATTCGTATTGATTGCATGACTGCACTGGAAGTTATAGGGCAAACAGTTTTATTTTCCCGAGCGAATTTTCAAAACCAAAGAAACAAAAATTACCATAGCTGGCAGCACCAATCGAATTTTTCAACCAAATTTCTATCAAACAGAGTTTGGAGTAAGGTTCAGCTACTGTGTCAATTTCATGAAAATCTGGTAACTTATACACATTTCATACGGTAAAAAGCAGTTTTTTTCTTTGTAATTTTTCAAGATGGCACAGAGTTTCCCACAATTCAAAATCGCTTCTATCAGACCTGGTCCTTTTTAAGTCCAATGCATTCTGTAAATTTCAATTTTATCTGATTATTGGTTCGTGAGTTCCCGTGAACAGAAGTTTTTGATGCTAAAAATATAGGTTAACTGGGAAAGGGTTACCGTTCTTGTCAGACATGAAATTTCCAAAGTTTTACTTTGAACGTGTAGATAAAACATAAAATTTGTATACAGATTGGTTTTATTGTAAGAAACGGACATTTTTTTGAATATTCGATGGTTTGAATGTTTTCACTTCCAAATTTTTATTTTTTCAAATTTAAGACACAAAAATTATCATAGCTGGCAGCTCCAACCGAATCTTTCAACCAAATTTCTACCAAACGTGGTTTAAAGTAAGGTCCAGCTACTGCGTGAATTTCGTTAAAATCGAACGATTCAATCATAATTTATAGGGCTAAAAGCAGCTATCTTTTTTAGTGATTTTTTTTAAGATGGCACCACTGGCACAGAATCACCCGCATTTCGAAATCACTTCTATCAGATCTGGTCCTATTTAAGACCAATACATTCTGCAATTTTCAGTAAATTCCGCTTATTGGATCGTGAGTTTCCGTGAACAGAAGTTTTTGATGCTAAAAATAAAGGTAAATTGGGCAAGGGTTACCAGGCGTGCCCGTTATACCATATCAAATTTTTTTTTTCTATGTAAAAAAAAGCACAAGATTTACATATGAGTGGCTTTTTTTTGAAGAAGCGGCATTTTTTCAAGAGAGACGATGATTTGAAGTTTTTCACTTTCAGTGCTTGTCCTAGCTACAGGGTTGCCAGCACGCTCATTAGAAGCTACACAAATCAACAACTAAATAATACCAATATGTCTTGAACATTTCGTAATGATTGAATAGCTGTCAAAAGTTATCGCAATTTAAAAATTTTCAAATTTTCCCGTTCTCTTTTTAGGCACCCAGCGCACACATGGGATTAAAAAATTCCAAAACATTATCCGATTCACATGTAAAACACGTTCGAAATTTATTTCGTCAACTTTATTTTTGCAAAAATTATTTGTGTACGGAATAATAGGTATATTAAAAATATCACCGCCGGCGTTAAAGGGTTAAAGATAATTGGCAATTAGTGAGACCTGGACCTATTCTGCATATACACCAATGTATCCTGATAGTTTCAGCTCAATCGGATGGCGCGTTCTCGAGATTATCTCACTGAAATTTTTTGATGATATATATATACATATATATATATATATATATATATATATATATATATATATATATATATATATATATATATATATATATATATATATATATATATATATATATATATATATATATATATATATATATGTATATATATATATATATATATATGGAAAAATGAATTTTTGGCCGAATCGATTTTAATACTAATGTTCATCGAACATTAGTAAAAATAACATTATCAAGGCTCTCCCTTCATAGTCTCCCACTTCCCCCACCATACTAATATATATTTATTGTATATTGCCAAACATCCCGCAAAAACAATTCCAATTTGATTCTGCTTTCGGAGGCTGATTCCGCAAAAACGATCGAGTTTCCCGTTTCAATATGCTCGGCTTCGATAAGCTGTAGAAATGATATACGTTGTCTATGCTGATTTATAGACAAGAAGGGAACCGTGATCAAATTCAATTACCTTTACTAAATAAATATTGTTGATTGGGCTAAGAACGTGCCTAAGTTGTATGAAAAATTCACCAAAGTCAATAGAATCCTGGTTGAGCACTCTGAAGAGAGATATAATAGCTTTAAAAAGCCTACCCAATTAGTAAAAGTAGATGCATCAAGATGATTCGCTTTTGGAACCGAAAACTGCAGAAATTTACCAAAAATACCCGGAAATTCCTCAATCGATAATTGGATCGCCTATAGAACCAGGCAGAGAACCTGTAAGAATTTGACGAGCACCTGTAAGGGAGAATCATTCAGATCGTTCTGGATATGGGTCGAAGGTGCACAGGAGCCACTAAGGCTGTGCAACGTCTTAAAGAATAACAAATCAGTCAAACTGGACTCTCTAAAACACTTGGACTTTTACCAAGTCTAAAAAGGATTTTATACAGACTTTACTTGGGGCTCACTTTCAAGGAACTCCGATGGTTGAAACGCAGAAAATATCTGTGCCTCCTACCAAGCCTCCTGATCTTCATAGCAGTAGAAAATGCGAGTGCACAGCTAGATTTGTGCGTGTTCGCCGGCCCTGGATGGAATCTATCCAATTATACTAAGAGAGGGAATTTATCACCTAGAGGAGGACTTAAAAAATTCTTTTAGGCCTGCTTAGCCCCTGATTATGTTCCATCGACAGGTAAAGGGAATCCTTATACCTAACGCAAGAACAGATTACTAATCAGATCCAAGGAATTCTATGCCAATCAGCTTAGCTTCGTTTCTTTAAGAAAATTGGGGAACGAAATATACCCACTAGGACGCTTAAGTCTTACCACTTGAAAGATGATAAACATGCGTTCCAGCGAGGAAAATCATGCGAGTCGGCTCTTCATTTTCTGGTTTTCATTGGCTGGGGAAGTGATTTCAAATGGTAAAATTGCGATGGTGCTATTTGTGGACGTTGGGGGATCTTTTACTGCGCGCTTTTTGGAGAATTATGTGAAGCTACGAAGTTTAAATGCATACAGAGATTGTTGCTGTCGGAAGCTGGAGCGAACTGCTTCTTGAGAACGAAGGTGGCAAATGGATGCTCTCAAGGGAGTGTCCTATTATGCTAGATGAGTCTCTGCTAAACCAACTGCAACAAGAACGGCTGCACGCACAGGCTTATGCAGATGCTGTGGCCACACTAGTAATCAGCAAGAATCTGAAGGTAGTATGTAGTAATACAAAAAGTGCATTGGATCCAACAGTTAATTCTGATAAAATGAAACTTGTTTAGCTTACTAAGAAAGGACTGTGGACTGAAAAGACTAGTGCTTGCTAATATCAAAGGTACGACCCTTCCACTTTCAGATGCAGTCAAATATTTAGAAGTAATCTTGGGTAAAAAACGTATCCATAAGAATCATCTGGAAGTGAAGCTTTAAACGTTTTCAGGCGATGCAAGAGAGCTTTTTTTGGATCTGAAGCTTTAAGTAATTATACAAATCTACGTAACATTACTAAGGCCAATGATCACGTACGTATTATTGGTGTAGTGGACTATTGCGAAAATATTGTGTGCTCGCAAGACTTTAACCAGGCTCCAAAAAGCGGTGTGCTTGGATATCTTTTGTGCTGGGAATACTACTCCGGTTTTCAATCTGCCTCCACCCGACATTCGAATTCAGGGTGTGACGATGAGCTCTACCCACAAACTAACTCAACTTGAACTATAAGTAGGAAACGACGTTGTTGGGCACTGTTTTATTAGAGGATCAATGCCTTATAGCCCGTCCAGACTACGGATACTTAAGTATCCGCATACATAAGTATCGTCCACACTTTTCATTGATTTTCATGGCAAGGGTAAAATGTATCTGCAGATGTCGCTGCAGTGAGGACAATACTTATGTATCCGGATACATAAGTATCCGTAGTCTGGACGGGCTATAAGATCTATCCGATTCTCGCGATGTCTTCAGTCCATCGAGTCTCCTTACTCGACTTCGGAAGAAGATACGAAGAGCAAAAGTGACTGCAAGCACCCAGATATCTGGACGAGGGTATACTCCTAGATCTTCTTCGCAGGCGACTCGAAGACGGGTAAACTCGACTTGATGTACCAAAGCCGGGAAATTCTACGACCAGAGGGCGAATAGGTGGTAGCAGGGGTCGAAAATTGAAGAAAATCACACAAAATTACGCAAAATAAGACGCGAGAAGGCAACACAATTAAGAAATACAAACAAAACAAAAAACACAAAAACACAAACATACTAGCCTGACATTTATTGGTAAAATTCATGTTACAGCTGTGTGGTACATCAAGTCGAGTTTTACCCTCGAAGAAAGATGTTAGATCTGAAGCTGGTGCCTATCTGCATACGTCGAATGACGGGTGGGCTTCTGTTTTTCAAGCAAAAATATTCGCTATCTTGAGAGCTGTCTGCAGTGATAGTCATTCTGCAGAGCCTTTCTTCTGTGCATACCTAGCGTCTGCGCGTCTCAAATATGATGGGCTGGGATGTGGCACATATGCAGAAGATATCCTTTTTTCCCTGTCACTGATCTTGGGTTACGTTAAGAAATTTCGGAAACTATGGTAAGCTGGGATATTAAAATGGATCTTTTTGGCTCAGTGTTTAGAGGCGCTATGTACCTCCCCTCCAAACAAACAGATTATGTTCACGAAAATTTTTTTTTTTTTAGAAACCAGTCGACTTTATTAATTCGATTAAGGTCATGATCTAATCTATTCTATTTATGTCTATATTGTATTTATTCCACTTATATCGTCAAAACAAGTCTAAAGATTTCTTCAAAAGCAGCATAAGCCTTCCAACTCTTTCATGAATTCCGAAAAACTCACTGCGCTTCCCAATGACTAAGCGGTGGTACACAAAAGCAGCTCAGTGTGTCATCTTGATTACTTTTCGCATCAGTATTCTGCGAATCCTCACAATCATCTGCGTTCTCCTCGTTCGATTCTTCTTTCGGACCATTATTCCTTATGTCCATTGTATTGACAAATAATTCAATAAAACTGTACCGATGAAACGAATAATATTCCGGATTTTTATAGTTCCGACACTTTCCAATATCATCTTCGAGTAATTCGTTCGCTTCGAGACACCGAAAAGCTTTCAGTTCGACAGAAATGGGTGGTTGGAAGCTACCATTTATGAATTCTGTTGGGTTATAGTCTTCCGGTGGATCTTTGGCAGGCCGCGGAGTCCAAATTTGACCGTAAACAACGGGTACTTTAGATTCAGTTTTTTCAGGTGGCTGGCTAAAGGCTGGAACGTGGCATTTGACTTTTTCTTCAGAATCACATTCATTTTCAGGCTTGGGCACTTCAGATCTGACCGTTTCACAAAAACTGGGCTTAATGTCTGATGAAGATTCTTCCTTGCAAAGACGGCTTTGTAGTCGACAGTTGAAGGTATTCCATATATTTTTCAAAATAAGTTGTTTTTTAGCCATATTAAGGCTTAAATTTTCACAGAGCAAATTTATTTAAAAAAACATTGTTTATATGGACATTTATACGTAAGTATATATTTGATGATTTTAAATCAGCTGTTAGTTAGACATTCTACACTAGACTTCCTATGTCTACAGCCAATTGGACACAGTATGCATCATTAAATATATGTGCATAAGTCAGTGACTCGACGAGACAGAAAATCTATCTTAACGAAAGTTATGATAGAAAAACTATCTTGACAGAAATACGAGTAGTGGGCAGTTTCTGTTATGACATCTCAGTCGTTAGTGAAACTTCAACCGAGGCGCAACCATTGATATAAAAGTATAGAGGATATGGGCATAGCGAAATTTATGTTGCCATTTTTTGGATTGTTTGGTAGTTGTAGTGAATACATGCAACTGGCTTAAAAATACAAAGGTGTAGTGATTATACAATTTCGTATAATGAAAGGGGCCAATTTATTTTAAATATATTAAAATGGTGTTTCGATTTAAGTGGAAGAATTTAATAGTAAAATACATTCGCAATATCTATGAACGGTTAGAGATGAAATACAAAACATTTTGCAATCAAAGCTTGTGAAAATTTATTTATTAACATTTATGATGCATTCAAATAAAAGCAATTATATCGGTGATTTGAATACATTTCTGAATTTTATACCAAGAAAATGCAACACAAATCAGTGCGCGTTATTAAATTTATAAAGCAATGTTATTGATAATAATAACTATTGTTTAACTCATTTATTAACCATAAATTCATAATATTTAAAATGCATTTTAAAATACGAATCTTACCACAAACCAAATCTTAAGTTACAAGCCCCCCTCCTCCTTTTGCAACCAGGCTTGGGACCGGCTTTGGCGGATTTACGGCTTCCCTTGGATAATTAAATTCATAATATAATCCGGGCTATTATTTAGAAGCAAAGAGAGTAGTTTTAATTGAAAATTTTGCTTAATTTTGTAATGTTGGAAATGGACGCGATTTACATGCCTTTAAAATGGAGTTTATTATATTTTTGTCTAATATCGCCAGGAAACCTGTAGTAAGAAAATATGTGAAAGGTTAGGTCAGTGCGCGTACTGCAGCAGCAACATATTTTTGCAGCTGGTTTCTTTCTGTGTCAAAATTTGGCTTGCAGCAACAGTACTAAAACGACTTGCTGTGAATCTATTTTAAAATAAGGTGCGTTTTCTTGCACATCAAAATTTGTTAAGTATATTGAATACAATAACAGCAGATCAAATTTTGTAAAGTATATTGAATACAACAACGATTTTGTTGTTGTATTCAGTACACTTAACAAATTTTGATCTGTTCGGGTGTGCAAAAAATCGCACCTATATTATAATTGATTCAGGTATCTGAACAGACCTATTAGAATCTTCAATATAATTTTCCTTATGTTTTTTGCTTAAGTTTTTCGTAGTTAATTTCAAATACAACAGATTGCTAAATATTTTAAAAATTCAGTCGTTATTTCAATTTTCAGCAAGAAACAAATATATATTGAACATTTCACCTAAAAACGTAAAATATTTTCACATAATTTCATATCCACACAAATCCGAATGCCCCTTGCAGTTACTCAGTTGTCGCCCACTTTGACCAACTGAAACAGAACAACATGGCTTGTCATTTAAATGTAAACAAATTAGTAGACGCACTAATTCAATTTACAATTTAAAAGCCTCTGACTATCTTATACCGATTTTGTTACGCGTTTCACATTTAGGAACTCTTATTTTAATTTATTACAATGCATTACCTGAAAAACGAAACTCCATTTACATCGAAACTCTTCCGTTTTGGGCAACCAACCACGCAGCACCGCATTGCATTTATTTATCTGCAACAAAAAACACAATATAACTTGTTCCCTTGAACATTTATCGCTTTCACTTACTAACACACTTTGTACTTTTTGAGTGGAACTTATGATTGATATCAATAAAGGCCTTAATTCACGTTCTTTTATCGATTTCAAATATCGCGACGGCAATCTCGAGTCAACAAATGTCAACAAATCACACTCAAATTGACAGTCCCAGTTGCTGGAACGATGCAGGAACACCTGAGATTGTCAGAACACTGCATTCTCACCCATATTAATACAATTGTTTCTGGCAACAGTCACGGACAGTATACGTATATGCTATTCGCATATCCTCTATACTTTTATATCAATGGGCGCAACTCTTTAATTGACATTTGACAAGTGCGGTAGTGCGTGTATAGTCCCACAAACACACTTTTTCTTTATAAGAATTAATTAACTGTATCACTTCATTCCTATTCAATTTAACTTGCGCCATTTTTAAAATGAATCTGTCAAAAAAATGTCTCAGGAAATTACAGACTAGCTGTCAAGACATCTATCTTAATATTTCTAGCATGACAGAAAAAATATCATAATATATGGTGCCTCCACTAGACATTTCACAGACATAATATATATTATGATAGAAATTATATCTCGTCGAGGCACCCACTAACAAAATATATGTGTATAATAAAATATATGTATGTATCTTTCTCGTACCACTTTCTTGTGATAAAGGATACTTGGTAATTAAGGTTTATCATTGTGTCAGGTCCACAGCAAAGCATTCAGCAAAACCGACTTCAGCTAAAATACACCCAATCTTTCTCCTCGGAAAATAATTTTTCTGCGTTTTAATTGGAAATCAAAGGCAGTATTCAATCAACAAATTATCGACTCCAATGTAGTGATGTTCGATTCCGACATAAACCAATACGAAAAAAAAATCGAAGCCAACCCAAGTCCACGGTCTATTCAATTTACTTACAAGGGCTTTAAATCTTTGACAAGCACATTTTGGCCTTCAACGAAAAATCAAAAGGGTTCAAACGCGTCACCGCTTCAAACACGTCTCCGGTTCGCCTTTCGTAATTTTTGTTGCTTCTTACTATTCTTATAATCGGCTTAAATACCTTCTTTCGACATTAAGGAAACACATTGTTGCCGTCGTCTCCGGAATGAGACTGATTAATTTTGCAACGGATTCTAAAAAATGAAGTTACAATGCCATATTCTGTTCACTACAGCTCAAAATACTTTTAATTAAGCTCGGCCGTGAAAATCTAATGCCCTTGAAAATTTCATCGCCATCCGCAATTTAGTTTTATTATTTCAACAAAAGTTATAGATTTAACCCTCGAAAAAAGATTGACTTTCATTCTTGTGGTAGCTCTAAGTTTAATGAGGATTTTATTTCAGAGCTCTGTGGAAAAGGTTACAGCCTACATACCAATCTGCGCAAATGTGACGCCGGAAATTGTTATTGACAAAAGGAATAAAAATACACAGAATATTCTGTCTTCTTCTATTGCGGGGAATTCTAAAATGCTATTATCTAAATTTAGTCCAGCTGCTTCGGATTTATAGCAATCAAACTACACATTGCTAGCCAAATATTCATCTTATTTTTCAGTTTAACATATGATACATTTTTGTCTTGATTCTAACCAATCTAAAATATATTTTATACGTTTATTGGCATGACACGAAATTGTTGTTACTTTCTAAATTCAGTCATTACAATGTTTATTCTTATCTCTACTCTGCGTTTTTACTAAATTTTTCATATTGAGTTATTTTGCTTTTGCTTCCATATTCAACAGCCCCCTTTATATAGCTCATCGGCAGTTTTCAACGCAAGATAAATGGTATGAATTAGTTTTGAAAGTAAATATTCACTTAATTCTCATCCACGATTAGCCCCAACAACCAATCACAACCAATAAAATTTAGAAATAAAACAAACATTCAAAATTAAAATAATTTAATAGAATCACAAATCTTAATACAATTGCTTTTCAACATAAATATATAATTTAGTATCAACTTAATCAATAGTATGATAGAGAGCAACGTTTATTCGTTTTGCTTTTCGAATCTCATAACTGTTTCGAATAACAATAATCTATTTTCAGTAAACCATTTTGTCGACATTTAACTAAAAATCAATCCTCGTCTTCAGCTAGAAGAAATTCATTTTCTTGCATAAAGCATATGAATTCGTATTTTATCATGATTCTAGGTTTATATTCAATTGATAAATATTTCAAATTCAAATCTTTTCTTGCTTATTTCACAATTTCACAGGAGATCTTTTGATACATCGATTATTGAAAATTAACTCAGATTTGTTTCTTCAATTGTTTATTTCATTTCCATGTGTTTCGTGCATTATATTTCCGTCTTTAATGTTTTGCTTTGATAATCTTTTGTTGCTTTCTTTGATTATCTACTTGAATACATTTTCAACAATCTTTTGTCTATAAAGTTTGAATAACTAATACTTTTCGGATTTAGGTCGATTTTTAGCGGTCTTTTCGCTTTTTTTGCTCGTACGCGGCAATGTTGAGTAGCTTGCTGACATCGATTTTTCCTGAAAATAGATGAAAGTTTATTAGAATTTGATGAGCAATTGTAATTCATTGTATTTTTATTTGAAAATGATAATGTATTTGGTAAGGCATTAGTCACTTATCGAAACACATAACTTTTCTTTGAAGTGCCTGCTTGATAGTCATGTGCATAGATTAGAACTAAAGAATCCAAAGATGCAATCCATATATATATCATATTTGTGAAACAACAAAAAATTGATGTCTAATGAAAGTTCAATGTTTTATTGCATGCAAATGTAGGAAATAAAATACCAAAAGTAGAAAATCTGGAATATTCAACATAGAAAATTGTGACAACTTTATTTAAAAGTTACTTATTTAAATTGAAAGAGCTTTGCCATCGACCTAAATAAAATCTGAACTAATTCCTATCTTTTTTCTGCCTAAGTTTTAACACGTTTTTGAAATTTTGAATAAGTGAAGTGTTTTCACGAGGTTTTGGATCAATATGTATTATGGCTGACGTCCAGTTCTATACGCATTTTGGCATGATGGCGTCACGTGTGGGCAGCGTTTGGCGGCACCTAAAGAAGCCCCATCGAAAAGATGAAACGTAAACATCCTGAAGACTAATGACATTCAGAGAGATCTTGACATAGTTGACCAAGGGGGAACAAATGCCAGTCGCCAGCAACTTGAGTCGCAGGAAAAGGAGAATTTCACGACCAAAGTTGAAAGCCTGCAGATTTATCTGAACCAAAGTAGGTTGCTCTCGGATGAGCTACTGCTGAAGACAAGTTCACAAAGCCAAATTTGACGTGGCACTAATTCAGGGACCTCGTATCTCCACGGACTGGGGTTAGGGTATGTTAATATTTTCTTGCCTATTGCAGTAGTCAAAATAAGAACGTCGTCTATGGTGGTAAGGAAGAATACTCTCGCTTATCTTCTATCAAAATTCAAGACAGTTGATTCAACAGTCGTGGCGTGAGGAAGACACCGACGAGCATGTACTCCTGGTTTACGCTTACACGGTACATGAAAGGGCCGATCCGTCGGAGGAGTCGAAAAAACTCGCCACGGAGTCGCTCAGGGAAAAGAAATTGCTGCTCATAGGAGCGGACGCCAGTGCGCATGACACCATTTGGAGCAGCAAGGAGGTGAGTTTCGATTTTATTTTTTTATCAATTATAACATGTCTTATCGAATTGGGGAAATAACTTTCCATACAGGGGACCTCTTAGTAAAATATGCCAGACATCACAAGTGTGTTAGACGTCCAACGATCTACCTACAATACACGCCCGTTTCGTAACACCAGGAACACAAAATGCGAGACTTGCAGATGGAAATCTGATAATGGTTTAGTTAGGTTCTGCCCGGAAGTAGTAGTAAATACACTCACCGGAGTCTGTCTTAAACACAACTCCAAGCTATCCTGATGAAACAGGGATCTGGATCGTCGCAGAAGTATGGGAACTGTTCAAATCAGCCAAAGTAGCTTGCCGCAGGCGATGCTAAGACGAATACAAGGACGTTCTAATACTCTACAAATCAGATATACGGAAAGCTAGTAGGACCCGTGTCACGCAGAATTGAAGCCACTTCAGAGCCGACGAGACAGGAATCCACTTGCTGAATACTGTCTTGCCAAGCTTTATGCAAGCTGGTTAGCAGATTTCTGGTGTTGATGATACAGAAGGAATAAGCGAAGTTGCAACCGGGCAGTAACTATACTAGATCATCGATATCTTCAGGTCCTTAGATCTAGATGGAGTGCTGTTTGCCATATCCACAGCATAGGAATGATGGCAGCCTATACTCATGCCATATTTATTCTCAAAAGGGGTCAAAAGGCTTGTAGATATCCGCATTAAGGAGAGAGTTAGATCTCAAATTCTATTGACAGGCCAAAATGCGTACACGAAAGGGAAATTGTGGATACGGGTGTTCATAAGGCAGTTCTTGAAATAAAAAAGGGAGTCCAATACAAACAGTACGCTTTGGACGCCTTTTTGGACATTCAAGGTGAAAACAACACCCACCCTACTATATGTAGCAGTCTAAGCAACAAGTTTAGTCAAAGGTTAATATCAGTGGCATAAGCGGGAGCGCAAATCACAAGGAAGTTCGAAGAGGCACAAGGCAGAGTTTTATCTCCTCTCTTGAGAACCTGGTGAATCAAATACAATCTTAAAGAAGTTCGAAAGCAAGCGATTCATATTTGTTGTCTATGCCTAACATAGTCTTGGGTAAATTACCGCAAACCCTTGGCCAGCTCACCAGGTTTGTCTCGAGGGTTTGTTATTGCGTAAGCAAAACCCGTTGGCTTGGGAATCAATACGATGAAACCGATCTTATACATACTCTTAGCTCTAGTCTTGAAATACAAAATTCCAGAAATAAACCTTATCGGATTGGGCGACGCTAGATAAATCTCTAGTCGCAGTCTAAGTACTTGGGTCTGATTATGAATCATAGGAGAAAAAGGGCAAGCAACGTGGTTCACTAAACAAAGTACAAACTGAACTGTACAAACAATACCAAACGAAATTGAAAAAAAGTATGTAAAAGTATATATATATATATATATATATATATATATATATATATATATATATATATATATATATATATATATATATATATATATATATATATATATATATATATATTATATATATATATATATATATATATATATATATATACATATATATATTTAAAAGAATGGAAAGAGAGGTTTTGAAGGATAATTTGAAAATTTTTGGGGTATAAATATTGCTTATCATCTATTTATCAGCTTCTTAGCTGCATATGTAGTGGAATTTGAATATTCTTTTAGCAAACGATTGGATCTGGTATTCCTTACAGCCATCATTTTACGATTCAGGAATTCAATTCTAAAAGTGCCTCTAATGACGTCGAATGGGAAGCAGGCCGATGTCACCATTGCTTACGCCAGCAAGACGATGCTAAATAAAATACTGGTCTCAACCCTGCTCTAGCTCACGGGATCTAGACGGCGACATGAAAGCCGATCTTTGCTTACGGCTGCCTGTCTGGTGACCGACAATGGATAAAATTCACTTTCCTGACATGGGGAACAGAGTTCAGCACTTGGGAGCGCAAGCACGACTCCTTCGCCTGCGATAACCGTTCTGCTTCACTTAACCTCCTTGTTAGAGCTGCTGCTGCAAATGTTGCTGTTATTCTTAAGGGATCGGGACAGTACTAGTCAAGATTCTTTGTTCACAGCGGTATTCGACAGGGGCCGGAAAGGTGCACTTATTACTTGATCCCCACCACTCATTATTTTTTGCAACATGGCAGGGGCCCTATTATGATTCAAATTCCGAAATCGGAATTCGTAAAATTTTCCGACTCGCCAATGGTCGGAATTTCGTATTATGATCTATTCCGAAATCGGAATTTAATTCCCATTTTAAACTGCAGACAGCTTCACTCGAATGGGCTGAATCGATTCCAGATTTCCAATATATTTCCTATCAAGTGTCAAAATAGCTATTTAAATTTTAAAAAAATGGCACGGAGCTTCAATGTTTCTTGCTAACATTGACTCTATGGCAATTTATTTTGCTTTGCCTAAGTATGGTCAGTCGGAAATAACATCAAATAAGGATTAAAATTTAATAAGTCAAAATAAGTCCAGTAGTTAAGGAGAATCTTATAAGAATGTAATATCACGAATTTTAAAATTGGTGGCAAAATTACGATTTATAATACACGGTGTCTATCAGTTACCGTAATTTCAGGTTTTCCGTACGCATATCAATCGAACCGAAAAAAACAAAGAAATTCGAAAATTAAAAATCCGCCAGAATCCGCCAAAAAATCCGACCACAAATGAGCTGTCGGATTAGACGACTCGCCTTCGGAATTTACAATCCGAAGTTGGCGGATTCCCGTGCAAACAGCAAATCATAATACGAAAATACGATATCGTATGAATTCCGATTTCGGATTTTGATTCATAATAGGCCCCCAGGAGACTGTAAAATTTTATACGGAACAGTAAGTGCACTACATAATGGTATCATAGTCTTTTTCTAGCTTGTTGGCTATTAGCGAGTATTAAAAACGTAACGTATATACGTAAAGAATACTACAGATACTAGCATCAATATTTTTATAGACAGCAAGGCTATCTTCAAGAAGATTTGAAGGGTGCTGCTAGCCAAACATACAAAAATATTCGCTGCAAGTTATAGGTCTAAATGCCAACATATTAACAGCATAAAGTAACTTATAATTTATATAACTGTTGTTTTATGTCAAATTTTATGCCGTTTTTTTGTAAACATGTTGTAAAATAGTAAAATTTTAAACACTGTCATTTTGCCATTTCGGCAAATATAATGAACTCGAAGAAGGTTTGGTGCGATTTGATATCGAAGCTACCAATTCAAAATAGCCAGTGGCAAATTGTTACTAGTGTTTGTATCGCTTGCTACTTTATTCCTTTTTTTATTTCGGTTGTTATCTACTATAAAGAACTTATGAGACTGAATAAAAATATCGTCATCTATTATATGAGAACATGCAGCCCCCCTCTTTTTACAGTTTAAGAGGAACATTTTGACAAAACAAATTATTATTATACACTCAAATCAGTCGAAGTCAACTCAATGAGGAACACATTCGGAAACCCACAGTACTTAGCAACATTAGCCGCCATTTTTTCCGCATCTATCGAGAGCTAGTTAGGATAGTAGCATTGAAAGGAGCATCTGGTCGTTGTTTTCAATGCTACTATCCTTGATAGAGGCACAAAAAACGCGACTATTGTAAATCCAGCAAATTCAAAAGCCGCAGCAAGCATTAAATCAAAGCTTCTTGAAAGTCATTTCAAATTCCAATAAATCCTCAAACAATGAGAATAATGTTAGAAAGCTATGATGACATTAAAATTTGGCTTTTAGAAAGCTTTGAATCCTACATGACACATTTCAACATATCAAACACGAATAATAAATATTTAAAAAATTAAATGCTTGCCTTGAGATGGTTTTGAATGTCTTTTCACTTTCTACTTTAAACGCATCAAAACAAAATGGTGAGCACTTTTTAACGGTATGGAAATAAAAGCGATAATCATGAAACACATGCCAGGAGCTTTTTCGAACAAATTAAACACGAAAAATTTACTCTAAATCTCCGTCTCTTTATGTCGATCATCAAATTCGCCTGCATCATTGCTATTGTCAAGTTTTGGTTTTGGAGATTCTGGTCTGAATAAGGCCGGAAGGTAACCTTTGAATAAATTGATTTTGCCTGTTTTCGGTTTTGTATCTGATCTTGGAGATGACGGCCGTATGTCTAGACGGTCATGACTTGACGAAAATTCATTAAGACCAGTTACAGATGTGGGGAGATTAACTGCAGTAGCAGGATCTGATATTTCTTTTTCATGAAAACTCGTAGCATTTTCATTTTTAGAAATAAGCATCTGATGCATAGGATCGATAGATTTTGGCGGACTAGGTGCTCTTCCTTTATGATGAGTTGCCGGTCGCTTGATATCCGACGCAGAACTTTTTCGAGACGCACTGAAATCATCCAGTATTAATGGAAGAGAAATTTCCCCGCTTGCAGAGTCTACACTTTCATTTCTTTTAGACATTTCATTTCCAGAAACTTTATTTTTTGATGAGATCAGCTCATTAAGTTTTACATCAACATCTTCCATCGAAGTTTCAATGACCTGGGGGTCGTGAAATATATCCTCCTCGCTGCCAGATGACGTATCTTTAAAAAAATCTTGCTGATAAGTCTGGGAAGTACTCGTTAACGTATTTGAAATAGGAATATTCAATTCTTTTAGTTGATGACTTTTTTCATTATCTTCTAACCATTTACAAAACCGTTCGTATTTATCAGCCATATATCCTGTGGAGAGCAAGCCAAGTTGATCACATTGACTAAAATTTACATCAGGCTTTGCCTCTTTGCGCTCAGTTTCATTAAGTTTTGAACACGAAGCAGGATTACGAAAATCAAATTCATTTGACACTTTTAATTTACAATTGGAAAGGCCTTGGTCCGTTTCACTTGATTTACCCTTCATTCCCTCATCTTTCTTTCGAATCAGTTTGGATGTGTTTTCTGTAACATCTTCTACTTTATCCTCTTGCCTCGTTTTCATTGCATTGTCACTATTACAGCTATCGACTGAAATATTACTAACTGCCGAAACATCATCTGAATGCTTATTTTCGATCAATTTCGCTAGTACTTGATCCTGAAAATATTTTTCATTATCGAAAAATGCTTGATTTTTCCAGTTTGCAATATTATCATTATGAGACGTTTGCATGTTATTCGGTGGCACTAGTGAAATGTTAGGAGAATATTTAGGATGATTGGAATTTGATGGAACATGAGTATCGAGATTATTAGTGGCTAAAAGACGAACCTCTGGCATGGATTCATATTCATCACTTTCAAAATAAATATTGTCCTAAAATAAAATACAAGTAAAAAGATAAAGAAAAAGTTTCTTTTAAAAAAAATTTTCTCTAAATTAAATGATAAAATAGTATTGGTGCCTTACTTCAGCTCGTTTAGCCTTAAATCGTGGTCGTGTTGCGTTTGTTAAAGATGCTGTACGGCTTAGACCGGTAGAAACGGGTTCGGCACTAGAATATCCAGAACTAATATCGTCTGTAGATCTCACGTGGCTATAAAAAAGGAAAAATATATAAAATGTTTTGTTCAAAGGTTTATTCATTTTTTGTAAATTTCATACAAAATAATTTCAAACGCTTTGTTGCAAGCGAACAGCCTAACACGAGGGTAGTTCAATATGTGTGTGACTTTTTGAATTATCCGTCTTTTAAAGCTGCGTTGTTTAGTTTTTAGTTGACAACCATTGAAAGCAGAAAGCCATGTGAATTTTACCGGAAATCGAAAAAAGTTAATATTGTGTGCTCTTCCATTAATATTTTTGCAGAAAAAAAAACCACTCAAACCGAGCATCGTCGTCATCAGTCCTACAAACGGAAAAAACCCCAAAAGTGAGTGACTTATTAAAGATAATACACATGGGGTTATTAAATGTTTGACACGCAAAAAAATTTGGAGAGCCAGAACGTTTGTTACAATCGAATAATATTGCTATAAGAAAGTAGGGAAAGTGGTTTATGAATCAGGTACGCTAAAAACTTCTTGAAAACGTTGTGCGAAGAAATCGTAGATAACTTTAGGAGAAGAGGTGGATTTATTCAGGAACATTGACGATAGATAGCCGATAGTTTAAAGCTTTAAATATACAAAGTCATGAGCGTCATATTTTCGCCGATTATCTTAACGTTATTATTTTATATCAATTTATTTATTACTAAGCATTGAATATGCCCACATAAAAAAAAACAAATAAAATTGAAAAGCGAAGTATAAAAAACCCGTTAGCGACCGACCTCGATACGTCTGCTTGGGGGAAAAGAAGATTAAATGTGATATGTTGGACGTTTCACTGTATTATTGAGTTTGCTGGCGATGTATTAAAATGGTGGAAGAATGAAATTTATACAAATAAAAATACATTGTTTATTAATACATGTGGGCCTCTATTTACGTCGCTTCGATTTAAATCGTTTCGATTTACGTTGTCTTACTTTTTGATTCCCAGCTTCGATTTACGTCGGAAAAATTTCGATTTACGTCGGCAAAATTTCGATATATATTTTTTGTTCATGAACACATCTGCGAATTTCCTTTATGTTGGAAAAAAAATGTTGCCAGAAATAGAAACAGATTTCGAAAATGCCGAGCTTGAGCAAATTCAGAAAGATATTATGGGAATATATGTCGAGAGTTATTTTTCCGAAAATGATGCGGAAGAATTTTTAACTTGTAATAAACAACCCCTATCTACCGAAGAACTTATTTGAGCGATCAGCAGAACCCGAAGAACGCATGTTCGAAGAACGCAGAAGTTGAGGACCAGAGCTGCACGCTAACATTAGAAAAAATGTCTAAAGCCTTTAACTTCTTCGATATAGCGGTATATATATTTGAATCTTGCGATCCAGATAAAAAGAGATTTAGAGTATTTTGCGAGGGTGTAAATAAGAGTCTTGGAGTTAACAAAGAACTTAAAGAAAAACAAAGAACATCACTTGTCCAGCCGCAAATGTGGAAGTATTTTCAACCGTGCTCTTTAAGACAACAGCAAAATTATGTGGAATCGGAAATGGATGAAGTAGTAAAATAAATTATTTTAAAGAGACTTATAACAAATATTCAAGTATGCGCATACATGCTACATACACATGTACCTACTAAAAATAATTTAATTGTTACTTTAGCAATTTATGTTGAACTGCTATTTTTTAGGCTTTTCTGAAATAATGTTAATTTATACTTATTGTTTTTTCAAATAAATGTTATTGCTTTTCGTTAATAAACAATCGTGCTGCGAGACAAGTTTTAATTTCCATGGACTACATTTCTGTTCGATTCGATATACGTCGTTTCGATTTACGTCGCGTTTTCCCGGTCCCGAAAACAACGTTAACTGGGGCTCGCCTGTATTTCTTTTTAAGTATTTTGAGTACTAAGCTTTATATTAAAGAAAGATAGTGTCTGTTTAACTTGTATGTCTTTTGTATGTCTTTCTCTATATTGTAGTACATGGTAGCCAAATACAACAACCGTACAAAAATTTCCAGAAATCTCCGCCTAATTCTATGAAAATTTCTTCAAATAGCGCTCTGACCTAATGCTACAACAACTATTTTTTGATTCCAGACTTGAAAAAAATTGTAGGAGCGTTAGACGAAGTTCAAATGGGACCAAATAATACGTAAGAGGTCACGGAATTATTGACCCAAACTCGTATTTAATAGAAAATACATTCATTATATCAAATATATTTTCCGTTACTTACGCTGAAGAAAATCGCTTATGATTCAAATCATATACACTTACTTAAAATTTGGTGGTGGCGCTTTAGGTCCACAATCGACTTCCGAAAAATACATATCGACATTTCGTCCTCCTGAAGATGACCTTGCAGTTTGACTTCTGGGTCGAAGAAGTCGTTGATGAGGTCGTCCGACTTCGTCAATCTAAAAATAATGAATATAAATTTGAAAGTTGTTTTCTTTGAATCGTATAAACTTTATTGCAGTAAAAGATTGCAATGCGCAGTGAGGCAAAAGAATTTGCTTATGAGAAAAAATCAAAATTGTGAAATCTAAGAAAAAGCACTAGGAACTCCATGGCAAAATAAAGGAAGTGTTACATTCTATCCAATTATACTCACTTCGTCTTGCGTTCTCTGATCATCTGGTTCCGAAAGATCACTTAAACTATAACTTCTTCGTATGGTCTGCACTAAGTTGCCTCCTCCCTAAAATGAATCAGGCAAAAATTGCTTCATATTTTACGTTACCAAAGGTTTGTATTATTGCTTTTCTTTAGTAGAATTAAAAACATTGAAAATTAGTGCAATCAATATTTTATCAATGAAACTAATACATTAATACAATTAATAAAGAAATTGACAACATACCAACAAAATCATATGTGTTTCGATTTATTTTGAAGGCGAGCGGAAGCTGAAGTGAATGTGAGTTTTTTTTTGTTTTTTTTTTTTTTTACCATATAATATTATATAGCTTGCAATGATTGTGTCTATAATTTTTGCGAAAAATTAAAAAAATTGTTTTGTGATTTATTTGAATCGCTTGAACGTGACACTCGTTAGACATGAAGATGCATGCTGCTGTAAAATAAACGAGCTTTTAATATGATGAATAATTAATATGAATTATTCAATTTTTTACCACAATCTAGCCTGTAAATTTGAAAGAAAAAAATACTTTTAAGAAATAAAAAATTAAAACAAGCATAATTTTTTTTTAAGCACAAAATTAATGTTTTATTTCATTAGCAATGACAAAATTATAAATGCCTGATTAAAGTGTACGTAAATTAATCAAGAATAAAACTTGGCAAAATAAAGTACACATACTTGCTAATGATATACATCGAGGTAAATATGAATGTTATAAAAACAGAGGAAACATTTATTGGTTTATAATAGGAAATAAACACTTTCTGACTAATGGACTTATATTATGTATTTCTTGAAAAAAAATCAGATGAACCGAGATCATATTTATTAACTTTGTCTAAAATTTAAGAAGTCTAGAAATCATTCGAAAGCAAAATTTGAATCAGTGTTGTTTAAGTTCTATGCCTAAAGGGCGCAAAAATCTTAGAACGCCGCTTTATGACGAGCATTTTCTATTTTATATGTCTTTTCTATTTTAATAACTTCAGAATTATATATCTACACTCAATTATGCTTCGATAGCAGTACAAAATAATTTCATTCGATTTTTATTATATTTCATACATATTTCAAATTTAAATTTGTATATACTGAAGTAGCCAGCAATGACTCGAGTTTAATTCTTAATAATAATGTAGAATATTTAGCACATTAAAAAAGGTTCAGATTGCATTATGTCAAAGGTTACATCGCGAAAAGTTATTGTAATAGAATTCTCACTTTACATATGAGTAAAGCGTCCACACAATAACACCATTTTGTAAAATATTCACTATTATTACTTATAAAAATTCGTTTTACATTCACCAGTATGTCATGACTGTTTATAGATCGAGATTCTCACTACTAATGGAGAGTAAAGCTACACTACTGAATTATAAAAATATTTTGACTGGCAAATTTACTGGTGCTCACGCTTAAAGAATTCCTGTCTCAAGGAGCATAGTTAAATTGAATTATTTGAAAGCAAGCGAAATTAATTGTATTTCCAAGTTTTAAATATAACACAATTTCAAATTAAATCTTAATAAAGTAATATTTTGAATTATATATATGAATATCATGATTTAAATTATCAAAACTTTTCGTATAATTCAATTTAGCTTTTCGAAAAACAGTTTTTCTTTCCCTCGTGATCTTCCATTTTACTCCACGTCAATAACTTCATTCTCATCTAGATCTGGTGTCTGCCTGAGCTTCCTTCGACCCTTAATTGCTGCCGCTCTTGTACTTTTCTTCACAATCGTTATGCCATGTGTAACATTCGATTTGCTCTTGCGTTTTGGAGCTTCTCGGATTCGAGCTGAACTACTTTCGACTGGTGTAGAGTTCTTTGTCGGCCCGACTGGATTCGATGGTGATTCTATGAAAATATCTTCATCTTCGGAAGATCCTTCGAATTGATTGCGAAGCGAAAGCGCTGAATCAACCGATCGGGTACGCATGATGGCAGCAGCTTCGGAATCAGTCTCGTCAGAAACACGATGGTCGGTCCGGGCCGAGGTAGTTGCTGAGCTTAGCGAAAGGCTATAATCGGATTGAGTCGTTCGTAAGGCGTATTGTTGGTTCGTAACGCCTGCGAGTGGTACTTGTATTGTCTGGGAATGGGTGTAGAGAGATGATGCGGGCAGTAAGGTGATTTGGGTTTATTATCAATTTGAATTGGTTGCGATCAATACTCGGTTTGGTCATAAAACATAATATGATTGGAGTTCAATATAGAAACATGCATTGAGATGTATGTTTGGCTTGAATGTATGTCTCCATGATTTAATAAAATTGCAAACTAAGATATTTGCACATTAGTAACACAAACAATCGCTTTAAGTATACAAATGTACTAAATGTACAAAATCATACACTATGTGCATATAGACAATTCAAAGGGAATAAGGCTAACTTTCACAGGTACAGACATTTAGTATGAAAAATAAATAAAAATTAAATGAAGACTACCTTTTTCTTTGATTTGCCGTGCGCGGGTGTTTATATTTATTCAACCTCTGCTACCGTTAACTTATTACGTGATCAAAAGAACGTATTCGGAAATAACGTCGAAATTCTTGTTTTGCCAAGGAACGAAACCACGGGGTAATGCACAGAATAACTGGGACGAAAATTTATTGAGCCCAAATAGTTGACTGTCTGTGGTCTTTTTCTTCTTCTCGCGTTCTCACAGAGTTCGTGTAGTAAAATGACTGATGTATTCGAGCTGAGGTATCGCATTTCTTTTTATTTTCGCAATTGGAAGTTCCTAATGGAGACGCTACTCCGGAAGGTCTACCTGCTACAGTTTGTCGAAACACTGCTCGAAGTTTTGGCGGGCAAGGATGCAGCAAAAGCACAACTGTAAAAGTTGAAGCGACAGGAGAAAGAAATTCAAGTGGCAAATTATACAACAGGCAGCTCACAGTCACCTGAAATACGCCAAGAATATAAATTATGCGTCCGAGTTACGGACGTCCTTGGGGAAGACTTTCGCTAGGAAAGGAATCGCAAGTCAATTGGTGTTACGAAAACCACTTCTAGCCATGATATATGATCCCATGTTTGAAAAATCAAACTGTTTTTTTTTCACACCAACATCTAGAGCCAACAACTAGAGATAAACGCCAGCATTTAGAGATAAACGCCAGCATTTAGAGATAAAACGTTATATAACAGACAACTACACACACTTTACAAAGCCTTATGCTTTGACAATTAAATCTGAAGCAGTTCGGTATATCAAAACTTTGGCAACTGCATATTTCAACGTCTATTTAGATGCATCAATCACTTCAGTATATCTGATCAACCGCAACCCGACTGCAGCGCTAGGAAATAGGTTACCAGTGACGCTTTCGTATGGCCAGAAATCCAACTTGGAGAGATTGAAATCGTTTGGATGTGCGGCGTTTCTAAAAGTACCCAAGGAAATTCTCGAAATTCAATTCAAGATCCCTGCCAAAACTTTTATATGCTCTGTTGACCCGACGAACAAAAACTACTCACTGTACGAGCTTCGATGAAAAAAAGATTACAATTCGAAAAAAAAACCAACATCGATGACTGAGTTATGATCTTGTGAAAATTGCCAGAGGACGCAACAGTAGAAAATCAATCGCAACGAGGAAGAACTTGAGTCAGAGTTCTCGAAAACATCACACAGAGTTTCCTAACAACGAGTAAAGCCCCGACACCAGAATGAATAAGTTTTAATGGCCCTAAATGCAGAATTGTTCGTTGACAACGTCCCTGGAAGCTACGAATAAGAAGGACTAGAAACGAGTAGTCACGGAAGTGATAGTTTTTTTTTATGAAAAATGACACCTGCGAGGATATCGAGCACTACAAAGCTAGACTTGTTGTCCAGAGGCGAGAATTCGAATACGCGGAGATATATGCTCCAGTAGCTCGACTTACAAGTCAAAGAGCACTCTTGTCCGTCGCAAGTCAAGAGGATCTGCATACCTGAAGCTAGATGTGGAAAACACCTTCCTACGTGGCGAACTACATCAGGAGCTTTATACAAAAATATCGTCTGTGTGCAGTGTGCCAGTAGAGAAAGAAGCTATATAGGCTTAAACAAGAGCCCGGCGCGTAGAATGCAACATTTAATAAATTTGCACGCAAAATTGATTGATGAAAAATTGAAACACCGCACACACTGCAACGTCCAAGATGATTATGCTTTTTTATGAGGACGATATCTTGCTCGTTGGAGCCGATGAAGCAAAAATAATCTGTGTGGAAACTGCACTGGGGAGGAAATTCAATAATTTTTCATTCAATCTGGGAAATCTCAATACATTTCTGGAAGATAAAATAACAAGACCAGAAAACGGGCACAAGAAATCGAATATATTGAAGCGATGAATCTTGTTCAAATGTCTGTGCACTCCAAAATGTAAGCGATTTCGTAAAACTAATAAACGTAACTAACAAAACATCAGAATCCAAATTATTTCCAGGAAAAATTTATCCTTTATCTACTTTAATTTTCCATTCATCGCTAAAAATCATGAACTACAACCTTTTCAACCTCATTCAAAAAATTCAACCGACCCAATGACTTCCAACAATGAAATCGCAACCATATAATATCCCTTACATCGATTTCGTTTCATTTCAGGCATCATTAAAACTAACATTAAATTAATTTGATTGTTTCCATGACAACAATTGTACTCCCTCTTCATATTCGAAACAAATTTACCAACCAACGCATTTCATGCAACTAACTTCAGTTGAAAAACAAAATAAAAACAAAAACGAGTAGGAAAGGAGAGCACAGTAAAATATCGAATAACAATAGACCAGGTGACATCATTTACTCAACAATTGGATATGGTTCAGTTCATTTCATGCTTTTTCGTTTTCTCCAAAACAAACACCAGCCAAAGTCAGACAACTATTGCAACAAATAATTATGATGACTTTGGCGGTGAAAAGAATTTGAAATTGTTTCCCGCCCACGTGTTATTACTTTCGAGTAGATCAAATGAAATGAAATATGAATGAATTGAGGTTGATGTGGATTCATGAGGTTTGTATGAAAATATTCAATTGCGCAAAAAATTAGCACTTTCTTTGAAGCGAATTTTGGAGCTTATGTTTTTCCAGCCTTCAAAAGGTGCATGTAACAATATAATTAGTTGCTATTCTGTTTTTTGAATACTCACAATCAAACATAGCTAAAACAAAATAATTTTCAAGCAAACGAATTTCATATATTGGCTGAAGACAGAATTCGATCAATATCGTTTCGTTTCGTAGCAAATTTTGTCAAACCTCTGAAGAGCATGTAAAACAACTAAAATTGAACAGGAGCTAATTCGTTATTAAAGCAACAAGAGGTAATTAATTATTTACACCAGATATTAATTACTTTCCTGTAGATTTTTGGAAAATATGTTAACAAAGATTGGTCTAAAAACTGTTCTCAATCTTGTTTACATTAAGTAAAACTCGGACCATAAAAAAAATAAGCAAAATTAGATCATTATTTTACTATATTTTCTGAAAGTTTTCCTGCATTTCTATTTTAATTTGATCATTTCAGTCATGTACTCATAACTTTTAATTCAACTTTTAAGCGATCATTTGTGTTACAATGTGCAACATAATCAACATTTAAATCATAACTAGCGCGTATAATTTATACTTAATATTTATAGCGGTTACAACCATCAATCGAAAAAAAATATTTTTTTGATTAAAATACAATAACATAGCACATACGGCAAGCATTTAAAATTCGAGAAACATGATAAAATTCAAGACAAACTGCATGAAAATAAAACGGAAAAAGTACTTTAATCATAGCAAAAGAATTAATTAAATCATTTCCAGAATACAAGAAAATAGCAATTAATTACTAGAGTGATATTTTCTAACTATTTTTAATATAATCATAAATAATGGTTTATATTATTTTTATTAGGGGTTTTAGTGCTTAGATTTCTTAGTTTTATCAGTGCTAGTAGTAGTGGTGGTAGGACTAGTAGCAGAAGAATTGGTAGTAGAATTATTGTTAGAACTGTCGTTTGATACCTTTAATGCAGTTTGCATAATCACATTTGTAGCATAATTAACACCTTTCGATCCGAGCTGTAATACAGCCGTATAACCTTTCTCTTTGGCTTGATTAATGTATTCATCGATTTCCTGAAAATGAATTAGAAAATTGATGTATTAGTTTCGAAAGTTCATGAATTGTTAAATTGTTTCATTTTACCGGCTCACGTCGTGTCAGCATCGGATGAACGAATTTCCTATATAAAGTTGAGCTACCCTTGGTTGCTGGCGATAACAGCCATAATACGATAAGTACTTTAATTTCATAGTAGAATGGAAACCATGATAAAAATATATCCGTAAATGTTTCTATACATGTGAAAAATGCATAAACTATCCAGTACATCATCCATTTTACCTGAAATTGTATGAAGAATTATGTTATTTTTATTTTAATAAACATTTAAATTTAAAATAAGATTTAAATTTAGCTCCAATACGTATTTATAGGTTGGTATTAAAAGTATTAGATATTGTAAGGAAAAGAGCGCCAAACTATTCGGTTTAGTGCCGCCACTCAAATTACGATGGTTTCAATTTTTCTAAAAAGTGAAAAGCACGAATCGTTGCCATGGTGTATTTTTTTTTAGTATTTTTATGAAATGCGAGTAAGTAAGCTGAGACATGCATAGTTTGCCGAGTCGTGGACCGAGGAAAAGCCAAAAAATGACAAAGAGCGACCCATTTAATTGCGTGTTATTGAAGTAATGATATATCTTGTTGTCTTTTTCTTTACTTTTTCCTTTGCAGTCTTATTGCGAATGCTAGGGATCTATAATGTAAGAGGATCAAACAAGGATATAACAGTTGTGTTTGACAGCCTCCTATAACTTCAAATTTGTTTGATTATCGCTAACTGGGAAGCGTATATATGGTAGATGGCTAATATGGAGCATTGGTTGATGGAAACCTGGGTTCGCCGTAGCGGGGCCAGGCGGGATGTTGGCGGGAGTAGAAATTTGATCATCTACAAAGGCGGTTCTTGCATTTGGATTATTTTATCAACCATCTAGGCAGAATATTGGAGTTATCACTGGTAACTAGTGACTAGAGGCTAGTGGAGGACGGTGAGATAAATTAAAAAGCGGAGGAAATAGGGACCGGTCTGGAGGAGATGTATAGGACGGTTGTTGAAAGTGAATTGGAGACAAAGATTGATTTTCATCTTACGGTTTAAAATTAAAACATAAGGAATTCTAAAGGAATTCTAGTGCCTTTATGTTCCTGATTACCGTTTGTTTTCAACGAATTTTGAGTTCGCGGTAACTTGAAAATGCGAAAAAGATTAGGAAAAAACTTTATGTATATTTTATTTATGTATATTATATTTATATATATGTTGTTGTTTGTCGAAACTGCCTGGTTAATTGTTCTTGACGACAAAGTGTACGGTTTCCTTTCATGTGATTCATAAAGTACAAGAAACAGGACGGATATTATTTATAATAAATAAATATAGTTTCACTACAGGGGTTTTTTTATTTATACAGTTTTTCACTAGACTGATTTTTCTGAACAGAAATATAATTCAAATGAATTTGAAAATTTTGTCGAGCGTAATTTTTTCGATAATGAAATTTGATGAATCGGATCTACGGGCGACTGCGCCTTCTAGGAACCGTTCCGGAATCTATGGAGACCTTTCCGATAGGATTGTACTAGCTGAAACGACCCTATAAATGAAATATGAACTACCCATTTAGATCCAGGAATGTCAGATCGTACAAAGTTAAATCATTGTTATCATTGCTTTTTGACCACTTTTAAAGCATTGCTACAGCAGATCAGTGGGGAACAACTGAACGTGTGCTGGCAGTCGAGGAAAAGAAATGGATTGAAAACGAGGTAAAATTTTATGACAGCGATAGAAACACAATCAGACTTTCGACATTCTTTCAATCAAGTTGACTATGTTCTTATTCAGTGGATATGGGCTTCTAGCATACTTGTCGTCCGTACGTTGATTCAGACTATTATTTGGTAAAATTCAAATATCGGTGTTGTATGTCAAAGTTGTATGAGACAGAAATCAGCACTCTTCGTAAGTTATTTTTACATCAAAAAGCTCCAGATGGCTTCAGTTGCTGAAAACTTCGTAGTAGCTATTGAGACAAAGGTAACCCTTTACTCACAAAGCAACATAGTGATGCCGATTGGCAAGGATTGGCAGATAAGGACAGCAACCTAAACCGTTGCAGAACAACTGGTTGGGAACGAATGACGGGTCTGACGACGAATGCCGCTAGATATAGACAAAAAAAATCAGGTGCTCCTAGTTTCTCGAAATCGACCTCAGGACGAGGAAAGAACATTGTGAAAAATTCCGACGAGTAGCGAATAAGATGATTAGTTTAAGAAACGCAAATACTATGCCGAGCAATTGAAATGCAATGACAAAACGACACTTAGTAGAAATGAAATTGGAAATATATTAGCCGAAGATAGCCAGATTAAGGAGAGATGGTTTCAGTATTTTAAAGAACTTCTTAATCCTGCACATAGCTCAATATCAGACCCCACAAACGTCTCTAATGAAGTCCCAATAGTCCCTATAACGCAGAAAGAAGTCGAGTCTGCCATTAGAAGGCAGAAAAATAATAGAGCGCCGGATAATGACTTAATTCCAGCCGAATTATTCAAATGAGGCAAATAAGGTGGAAGTTCAGCCATGAAGGTTAAGTAATCCATTACATGTGGGATCAAGAACGAATACCGCAGGAGTGGTACAAATCCATCAGATGCTTTATCCACAAAAAAGGAGACAAGGCAAGTAGGCAAGTAGGCTGGTAGGTTGAAGTGGCTGCCAATCTACATAGGCCTGACTACCGACACATATAGGCACAAGGAGACAAACTACGATGGGAAAACTACAGAGGTATACCGCTTCTTTGTACGTCCTATCAAATATTGACGAAAATATGGGAAAATAAAATTAACGTTAATATTGGGGAGTGCCAAAGTGGCATTAGGTCTGGATGATCGTCGACTGATCAGCTTTTCCCAATCAAACAAGGGATCGAGAAATGCTGGGAGTTTAACATCGACGTCTACCAGATTTTCGTGGATTTTAAACAAGCATGCGTTTTGCTCTAAACTTGAAAACTAACCAGACTGATGATGACATCAACAACATCGCAAGCCTAAATCAACAACTATCTGACTGGCGCCTTTGACACAAAAGACCGATTAAAGCCAGGCGATGGGCTGGTTTTCTTGCTGTTCAACTTAGTTTTTCAGTACGTTAGTAGAAAGAAGCTGCTTGTCGACAAACTGGGTACGTTTTAATATAAATCAAGCAAAGTAGTAGCTTACGCGTTCATCTACATCTGCCAAATAACGTCTGGTGAAACTTGGCTAGAAAACAAAAGAAGTAGGCCTGAAAATCAACCTGATGAAAACGGAAACCTTGACACAAACAAAAAAAGGACCCAATGGGCAAAATATAGCTCATAACGAAAGCAAAAATGTGGACGAATTTAAATACTTAGGTGCAAAATTGACAGTAAAATTTAATAAACCTGACGAAATAAGGCGAAGATAATAAAACTTTCTGTTTCGTTTTGACTATACTAAATATACCAGCTGCATACACAGGAAAGCTCCTACAAAGCTACTTGTCTGTAAATCAATAAAAAGACCTGCGTTGTGCTATGGATGCGAAACATAGACCCTCACACAAGCATCAGCAAACATGTCGAACGCCTTCGAATGACGGGTCCTTAGTTGAATAATTGGAGCAAGGTACAACTACGATTTGTACGAAATATTTGACGATTTTAAAGTCATCACAATCATCAAACTGCGGAAGTTGCAATGGGCTGGTCACGTACAGCAAATGAAGGAGCATCGAGTACCTAAAAAGGTTTTCCAAGGAAAAGTCGAAAGTCAAAGGCCAGTGAGAAAGCCCAGGCATCTAGGAACACTAGGAATCGCTGCTCGAACAAAAATTCAGGAATTGAAATTCAACCGCCTACGAAGACGGTTAAATTCGAAATACAAATGGTTAAATTCGAAATATAGTTGGATTGTGACAGCTGATAGACAGACTTAGAAAGCGGAAGAAACAGAGACCGGAACCTGAGAGGACGGTGGAAGACATAAAGGAAACTAGTTGAAATCGAATTGTAGCAAAAAGATATTTATATTTTCGAGATAGTTGAAAATTCACAAGCACGATTAGTCCCCAATTTTCGTATTTCTTTTCGACTTTTGAGTTCAAGGTGATTTGACAATACCAAAAAATGATTTGAGATCTCGAAATTTTGAAAATAAAATAAAGATTCGTAAATGCCACTAATGCATACAGAGGTTCTTTGGACCTTTACGTTGGCATCAGATATAAGCCGTGAATTCTTAATTTTCTTAGTGAAGGAATGAAAGTAGATTATGTTGGATCCAAAGTAGAAAAAAAAGTTAATATGTCAATAATGATGGGTTTTTGAAGAACTGGTCGGAAGCAGCACACATCAAATCATTTGTGTAGAAGATTTGCACGTGGAAGCCACAAAACAGTGGTAGGGCGTCAATATCATTTTCGATAGTGAAATTCAGCGGTTTCAGCGCTAGGATTAAACGTCGTCCAGCAGAACTGTTAAGTTCTTTTTAATATCTTTAATTTTTTCCCGTTTTTTAATATGAATTTGTAGTTTTGAATTTATTTGATTTTAATTAAGTGCATTAGAATTAACTTATGTTTGTGGCAAGGAATAACTAATAAAAACGAAAATTGGTATATAAATTATGTTTCGGTTTTAAACGCTTAGAAAAATACCAATCGAAAAAGACGTGTGGAATAAAATAGTCAAACATACTCTAAAACTCACATGAATGAAAAACATGCAATTTAAATTGTTCAGAGTATGAAATAAAGCACATCAACAGTTACCAGGTTGCACATTCATAAGTCAAACTTATCCATCAACAGATAAACGGATAACATTAATGCAACAATTTCAATGCATCGAGACTATTGAATCGATAAACTCCCTACATCGAAAAAACCCAAAACTTAGTCATCATTCAGTTGCCGGGGTAGAGTAGGATCGATACCCACGTTATTATGTACTTGCGGCACCAGTAATCCTGGGCCAGCGACAGTCGTTATTTTTACAACCCAACTGTTGGTTTATGGCCCCAACAGAGTATCTACTGCATATCCCCAAGTTTTCAACAAAGACATGTTTAGTTTCGTGCATTCGTTGCTTATTAAATGAACTTTCCTACCAAAACCATGTGGGCAACACACCATGATTAAGATTCGCATGATTTTATTTTCTTATTCGGTTTCAAAGAAGATTACGAATGGCAGCATTCAAATTGCAAAATAGAATATTTTATTTAAAGAAGTAATGAATACTAATTGACATAATATCAACACTCTTTCTATGAACAAATTAATTTGCGTTTCCGTGTTGTACGCTATCGTGATTAGCATCATAAATGCGTTAAACGATTAATGACAATAATTAATCGTTCCGGTTGACTGGACTCAAGTGCAGTAAAATCCACTTCAATCTGATGCAAATGCGTACAACGTGTAGGAACAGAGTGCAGTGATTTGACAGAATTGACAGTCTTCGCAGGCCAATTGTCACCATAAGTCCAATTAGAGTTGATTAGAGAATGAAAGTGGGGCAAATTGTTTTTGAAAATTTCGTTTGTTTTTTTTTTTTCACGGAAGATTTTTTTTAAATTTAATTCTTTGCACGATCAATGCAATTAAAGAAATATTAATGATTGTAGTTTTACTTTGGTAGCCAGCTTTGCTATATACACATATTACATGAAAAAATCATGCAGTTCACTGAAAGAAAAATCTTGGTATAATCAACCATTTTCCTTAGTTATTTTTGCGTCAACTACGGGCTATGGTTAAAACAACCATAAAAAAATAGTTGATTACTTTTATGCACCATGACGCGTGGTTTATAAACAACGTCCGTGGTGCAAAAAAGTACTGGTTCAGGCGGTAACGATGTATTGGTATATTTTTCTCTAAATGCTTGTATCATTAGAGGAGCATTGATAAGCCATAAGCCATAAACCATAGCAACATAATCCATCCAAGCCTTAAATAGAAACAGGACGTGAGACGTGAAATTGAGTTCATATGCATAGCTGCAAGCTGCAGCATCTATGAAAACAATTGAAACTGCTAAACATTTTCTGGCATTGGGACAATCGTATTCGTTTTCGGGACTCCCTGTTTTATAACAGTGATCTGCAAACAGGAAACTTATATTTTGTGAATAGAAGAAGGGAAATATAAAGGCTTCACAGCATAACATGAATATGAATTATATCGAACAGCAAACCGAACACAATATTGCCATGTAGCATATGAAACTTCTATGATAGAATAGGAGTATGAGTATGAGAAGTATGAAAAATCAACAGTTTGCCTTAGTTGTTTTTGCATCAACTAGGGCTATAGTTAAAACAACCATAGGAAAATTGTTGATTACTTTTATGCACCATGACGTGTGGTTGATAAACAATTTCATTCGGAGCATGAAAAACATCCAAATGTTGAAACCATTCTACTTTACGTAGAGTAATTCCAAAGACGTTGCTCACTGAATTACGTTTGTTGAAATCAACTATTGCGAAGTAGTTTAAGTACCATTAAAACAGTTGATAATTCAAAACGTTGAAGTTTTGAGTGAATTGATGAACATTTTTCTATTTATCAACTAATTTTCGTGGTTATGAAACAATTAAAACAGTTGATTTCATGAACGTTGCGATATTTTTTGTACAACCAGAACCAACTACTTTTATATCGTTAAATTAACTATATTAACATAATAAAAATAACTATTTTCCGTAGTTCGTTCAACGATTTTGAATGAATCGTTGCAATACTATTAAAAATAGTTGAACCAACAAAGAGTTTTTCTTTCAGTGTTGTATGATTAAAATTAAAAATGTCAAGCCTGATGTTGTCTGAACGAATATGCAATATCACTTGATACATGGGGAGTAAACAAATTAATGAAAACTAAAATATTAGGTCTATTCCCGTACTTTCAGTAACTGAATTTTACTGAATTTTCCTGAACCATGTGGTGGGGAATTTAATGAAAAGTACGGGAACGCTCTCATTGTATTTCCTGAAAATTGACAACCGAAAGTGTCAGTTTTCGGTTTTTGGGAGAACAATACTGATTATAAAGTCATCCTTAGCGGTAATAAATTATCGCCACAAAAATATTCGACCTTCATAGCAACATTACGCAAAAAATATGTTGCTTGCCGCGCAAATTTGAAAATATTTACTCACGCCACATCGTTTGACACTTTTCAGTATTTTTCAGTAGCTCAGACCCTACTGAAATTTACTGAAAGAGGGGAAATTTTCAGTTTTCAGTAAAACGGTGTACGGGAACAGCTTCATTGCAATTAATCGCAATTAATCGTAGTACGGGAACATACCTATTAATATCCATCAACATTCTGAAAAAGTGTTTCAAAGAAAACCTTTACCCCCATTTAATTGACCACATCAAGCCAAAAAGGTCAATCCGTTGCCTCTTATATCGATTTTTTTTTTCAAAGCCATTACCAATTAAATTAATGGAAATGAATAATTAACCCAAAATTGTCGCAAATTCGACGTGGATTTTTTTCTAAGCAAACCACGTTCTACATTTTTATAGTACACACCACTATCGCCAGTAAAGTACCTCGTGTGCCTAATTCTCAAATCCAATCAGTTTGTGGTTTCATTTTAAGCAACAGCTGCTTGATATGCTGCGACATTGGGAATTCGAGGTTTCTATGGTCTCGCCCCAAATGACCTGCATCGTGAAATTTCTCTTGTTCTAATGGTGAACAAATTCACTTTGGTGAAAAATTGTTTTGAAAGTTTGCAAATAATGAAACCTAGAAAATATATTTTTTTGCGTGATTGCTGACTAAGTGCTGCTAATGCGTAATGCATCATCATTTAGAGCGCGTATTTATGTTAAACTAATACGAATTCCATTCTATCCATTTTTGGTATACAGTCGGTCAGCTGATGGTCAACTTCAACGCTACGATGCACAATTGCACACAACTGGCTCTTTATTAGGCCGTAATTGAAAATAATTACTCTGTCGTCTCGTTGCTATGTTCTTCTTCTCGACATGTATTTTCTCGTCTTTGTAGTGCGCGCTGAGTGTGCAAGAAATTGTTTCTTTATAAAGTAGATATCATATGCTTTGTGTCGTTCTCTAGACATGAGTAGATCAGAATATTATGCGGGGAGCTATTTCACAGTAGATGGAAATTGATGCAAAATATTTCATCAAACGCGTGATGAAATATCGTGAATGGAAATTATATGTAGATAGGTACGATGGGGAAGGTTAATAAGATTTTTTCACAAGAATCAAGCGAGCTCATTTGTCAGAAGAAAAAGTGATGTTTTAGAGGATACGTATGGAAAAATTTGCAAAAATTGTTGTTAATTAAATAAAAATTGTACAACTTGTCGTTATCGGGTATTTATATAAGAAAAAGACAATGGCCAATTAGTAATTGGCATGCATCTGATATCAACATGTGGGTTAATAGCTATTTTTTTTTAATATCATTACATTGAAATTCCAAGTATTCCATTTGTCCTCAGAATTTAGAAAAATTTAGAAGTAACAAAAATTGCACTTTCAGTTTTTTTCCGATGCAACAGCAATACACTTGCCAGAAAAAGTATCCCTACATCATCAGCAGAAAACATAATTTAGGTATTCGTTATAAAGAAACTGTTACATAGGTATAACTAAATTTTACAAAGCAAAAACAAAAAACTTCACTTAAACGAAACAGAAAAAGTATCCGTACAGAGTAATAATAATTTAAAATATTCAAATCGTTTTTTTTTAAATATGAGGGTTTAGTAATTTATGGGATATTCTTTACGCTTGAGGACCTCTTTGAGTCGATGTGGATTGGAGTGGATCAATTTGGATGTATTCTGTCTGGTAATTTTGCCCCATTCATCGATGTTGGCGCTTCTAAGCATTTCTTTGGAAATTATGCTGTGCTGACGTATGGTGCGCTCCAGTAAATTCCAGAAATGCTCAATGGGATTAAGGTCTGGGGATTGGGGTGGCGTAAGCAACTGATGATTTTTGTTGTAGCGTAACCAAAGCTTGACATTATATGCCCCATGCTTGCGATCATTATCATGCTGGAACTAGAAGTCGTTACCAAGCCCCAACTGTTGAGCGCTTTGCTTCATATTGGTCTTCAAAATATTTAGATAAGCGAACTGATCTATTGTTGACTCTATAAAAACTCCTTCCGCCACCATGCATGCACAGACTATCACACTACCTCAGCCATGTTTGGCAGTTGGTACAATATTTTCTTTTCCTAGCGAAGTACCTCTTTCCCGCCACACTAGCTACCATGCTAGCTTCATTCCTTTGATGGCAATTATACAGAACTCGCTTTCGTCCGAGAATAAGACATGTTCCCAAAATTCTGGAGGCTTGTTTATGAATTCATTTGCAAAATCCATTAGTTTCTTTCTATTGACTGATGTACGGTTTCCTACGTGACACCCGTGCGCGATACACATTCTCTTTAATATTTTGCGTATTGTATTTTCGTGGAGATCCTTACCAAAAGAAGTTTTTATGCTTTCACTTATTTGAGAAGCAGTTACTCTAGGAATCTTTTTCACAGATTGTAATACAGTTCGCTTTTCGCGCACAGTCAATTTGCTGGGTCGACTACAACGCGGCTTTGACGCAATGGTACCTGTTGCATTAAGTGATTGTAGGACATATTGCTGTTATACATATTCCTGTTGTTTGCCCTATTTCAAGGAAAAATTTGCCCCCCTTTCAAGTTTCAGGATCATTTGTCTTCTCGCCAGTACTAATTTCTTTAGTTTTGGGTCCCATCACAAATCCTTGTAAACAAAAAATTTGAAATAACTGTAAAGTTATGTATTCACTTCAAAATTATCCACCAATTAAAATAGAACTGTCATCGGATCTAAATATGTCACCGCATAACACGGGAAACCCTCCGTTTTGATCTGTACGGAAACTTTTCCTGGTCGAAGGTGGTATATTAATTTTGTATGTATGGGAAGTTCTTGAAATTAGTAAGCATAATAAAATATACTTGGAATTATGAAAAAATGTCACTTTTAAGAGATTATAAAAGAAAACAGTCAAATTAAATGGATATCTCATATTTTTTAATATGACAACTTTATTTTCTTGCATGTAACGATACTTTTTCTAGCAAGTGTACTTCCATCCACGATGCCTGTATATCATTTTCTATAACCCTGTAACTATTACTATCTTTGTTTTTTGCATGTTGATTGAGAGAGAACCTGAAAGTAACACAGAACATACTTCCAAAAGCCTAGTACATCCGAAATATATGTAGAGTCGAATTTATGAATGGGCTTTTGTGTTATGTTTTTTATTCAGGGATCAAAGAAACAATTTCATATTTACTTCAATTGATTTTATTGTGTGCTGGGTAGTGACGTGTACATCAGCTAGTTTTGGTTACGAGGAATATTTTGGTTATTGAAATGACTTGTCGGATTGGAAATGATGCTTGCCAATTTCCGAGGAATTTAAGCCGATTCAGACACAATTCTAAGGATAAAATGAGATAAGATTCAAATATTAACAATACTACGAACAAAGGGAACAATCCTCAGCCACAAAGCGTGAGTATTGCAGGACGGAATCAGCTGCCTACGATGCTTTATAGGCGGTAAAAGTCCGCCAATTCGCTCTTTTGACCTACTCCAAACTAGTTCTGGAACTAGTGCGGAGTAGCTTTAAAAAAAGCGGTTCAGCAACGATGACTAAGCAAAAGAAACGTGCAGATTTGAATTTCCAATGAAAAATTATGCCAAGGTCATTTTGATGTTCCATGCTCCAAAAGACAAAAAGTATTCAAAGGTAATGGGATCAGACTAGTTGGAAATATTCATGTTGTTACTATATATTAATTATGTTACTCTTTAAAAAAACAAGTGCCTAAAAGCACTGTGAATTCTATCACGAACTATTCGCTCAAGCTACTTAGGCAAACAAAAGAGGAGTTATATAGGATGGTAGTCGACAATATTACCAACGTCAAATGGGTAAAACATTGGCAATTTGTTAAATGGAAGGAAAAAACGGATAAGCTGAAATTACATAAAACAGGCGAACACATAAGGAAAATGCAGGAGACATAACAAACACATTTGGAATACCATCAGGGCAACCGTTCTCAGAGGGATCTAACAAGGATATTAAGATTTGTAACTCGAGAGCATTAGTTATCACAAAATCCACCTTGGAAGACAAAAATGAAACAGAGTTTCTTGAAGAAATGTTAGGAGGGGAAAAGGAAAAGGCGAGAAGCCTTGCAAACATATCGCATATGTCATGAGGAATAGAAGAAGTAGTTCAAAGCAGTTCCTTCCAGTAACAAAAGTCAGGAAATTTGTTGATTGATTTGAGGGAACGAATCTACGACCAGAAAGATTTTGAGTTATTAAAAGATTAACAAGCAAAGTAGCTTCGTTTCGCTTTTTTAAAAATATTAATATTTTTTTTTCTCAAAAGCTTCAAAGGATGAACAATGAAGATATTCATTTCGAGCTTTATCCTTCTCACGCATAGCTAGAGAGGCTGCTATAGAAACCAAGAGGACAAGAACCACAACGAGGACGAGACACAGGAGTAAACCTAGATACAAGAGAAATAAAGAGAGAATAAAAAGAAAGGATTCATTGATTTCAAGCCCTCGAAAAAAGGAAACCAGCGAGTTTAGCAGTAATTTGTCGATAATCAGCTTCAAAAGAAAAGTTACAAGTCGGCAAATTTCTGCTGCGAGGGCTATCCAATAAACAAAAATCGATGGAAAGAAGGGGATCTTGAGGATCGGAATCAACGGAAGGGATAGATGATGGGGGGGAAAGAGATAGATTTAAGATTCAACAAATTATTGTTATCATTGAGAACACAATTTAACTGGAATAAGGGACAATAAGAAAGAAAGGCTGAAAGGGCAATATATAGTACATTAAAAGAAAAAAAGACATCAGATCCAAGTGAACAGAAGGCAGGTTAAGATCACCACATACAATAACAGAAGAATCGAGGTAGTAAGACAGAATTAAGTCAGGCAGATCACTAAAAAAATCATTGTAACATTGTTGATAAATACATCAAACGAAATCGTGACAGGGACTGGCGCCTCATTTACATCATAATTTGTATTTTGTTTTGATTTTTTTTTAATAGTTAAAATGGAATCCAAGAAATATTTATAGGGTTTCTCGACATCTCGAAGTATTGCTCGGCAAATGAAAAATGTATTGGTGATTGTAAAAGAATTTGACGTCACTGATATGAAATTTATATGAATTTCAGAATCTATTAATGGGTTGTAAAATCAGCGAATAATTTCAATAGTTTATTTAGTTATCTGAACATCAATTTTTTGGAATTAATTTAGCTTCGGTTACTTAAGTAGGTGGAATATATACAGAGAGATTTAACTGCGCTGAGATTTCAATAACGATTCAATTTAAATAAGCTATATACAGTTTTTTTGGCCTCAATTATAGAACAGATTTTACCTCGGACGATCGACCAGGTGGACTTGATTTATGAATGGTTATTCGCAAATTAAAATGCAATCAAGAAAGTCTCGAAAATTCATCTTACATTTGTGCTTCTAGAGAGGAGATTGAGAGGAAATTTGAATGAGATGAAAAGAGTAGGGGCAATAGAGAATATTGAAATCAAACAACAGTGAGCGAGTGAAACTGCGCTAAACCAATTCAATATGTTTAGAGGTAGGAAATTGTTTTGGCACAGCAGCAGTTAGGGGCTAAAAATTCAGTTTCCAACTGATGAAAATTGACTATAGATTTGACTGTTCTGAATTATTTTAAGTCATCCGAAGACAGAAAATATATAATTGGCAAAGAAAATGAAAACAGGGGCCTAGAATATATCCTTGACGAACTTTACCTAGAATACATCCAGAGGAGCTTTGAGGAAATAGAGAACAAAAAATGAAATCGTTTAATGGGATTATGCAGGAACGAATATGGAGGTAGGAGGAAAACCAAGAGAGTGGAGGACCAAGTATTGGCAAGTCATTCAATAAGTTTACTGAAGCAAGACGAAAGTTCAAAACGGTAGTGTTATCGTCAAATTTAAAAACAGGCAGCTCTTTACGATAGGGGGATTGCACCAGATGCTAGGCTAACGTTAAAAAGGATAGATAGAGGTACGCAAAGAGATACTGAGAGGGATTCCACCAGAATTTCGGGCATACCATCAGAGCCGGAACTAGCTCTGAGTTTTGAGTCCAGACTAGTGATGGGCAGCACCTGTGCGTGCTTAGCACAGTGTGCTAGCACACTTCGGTGTGCTGTGCGAGTGCGGCACTTTATAAGTGTGTCGGCAGCACACTGACACACTGCCGACACACTGACACAGTGCCGACACACTAGCACAGTGACGACACACTAGCACAGTGCCGGCACACTGACACAGTGCCGACACATTAGCACAGTGGCGACACACTGACACTGCCAGCACACTGACACTGCCGACACACTGACACAGGGCCGACACACTGACACAGGGCCGACACACTGACACAGTGCCGACACACTGACACTGCCGGCACACTTGTACTGGCAGGCACACTCCACGGGAACGAATGCTGTACGAGTGGCGTTGATTTTGCCCATTAATATGATGTGCTTCGGTAACAAGGCGTTGTTTGCATTACAGAATGTGTACACATTTTGCGGTTTCGAAAGCATTAGCTATTGAATGCATTAGCTGATGAATGAGATAATTAGGGAACGCAAAAAGGCAGATAAGATTTGTTATTCGTATATTTTCTGGGTGAAAGTTTTGATTTTGAGTACACTACCGATGATTTGTGTTTTTCTAAATGCTGCGGACGTCTTCAAACGGGATGAAAGTTTAAACACAGATACAAATACGTTTACTTGCGGTACATATGAAAGAAATGCTTTCACGTTGAAAATATTTGTGGAAAATAGGTTTTGAGCAGATAGAAGGGTTTTGTAGTAACATGCAACGATAAAATGATAGCGATAAAATGATCTGCTGCAGATAGAAGGTTTATGGTAAGTAGTGCTATGTTTTTAAATATTCAAATATTAAAGGAGTTTTTAGGGCAAAAGTAGCTGAAATCGGCCAATTTTGGGTAAGAGTGATTTCGGACATAACGGGCCAAGACCTATTGCTGTGATACAAAGATTTCGGTTTTTTTAGGGGAGTAAGGGGTTTTTTGGGCATAGTTTGGCAAAAATTGTCTTTACGGTGCTTTCGATGATTGAACGTGGTCGGGGAGTACAATAGTGATATTATAAGGACGAAAAAGATGTTTGATAGGGGAAATTGGGCAAAACCGTCCAATTTTCCCAAATTTTGTTGTGGTCTAGCATGAATTCGGGGACTTTTCTGAATTGTTTCGAGCGAAATTTCCATACAAGTTTGGGGAAAAGCGGCCTAGTTTCGAAGATACGGCAAAAGTAGCTGAAATCGGCCAATTTTGGGTTAGAGTGGTTTCGGACATAACGGGCCAAGACCTATTGCTGTGATACAAACATTTCGGTTTTGTAGGGGAGTAAGGGGTTTTTTGGTCATAGTTTGGTAAAAACTGCCTTTACGGCGCTTTCGATGATTGAACGTGGTCGAGGAGTACAATAATGATATTTTTAGGACGAAAAAAATTTTTGTTAGGGGAAATTGGGCAAAACTGTCCAATATCCCAAAAATTTTTTTTTGTCCAGCATGAATTCGGGGACCTTTTTGAGTAGTTTCGAGCGAAATTTCCGTACAAGCCTGGGAAAAAGTGGCCTAGTTTCGAAGATACGGCAACATGAAATCCGCCGGAAAACTGTCTGGAAAAACTGAAAGTAGCACTAAAAGTGCTAAGTAGGAAAAGGTTCAGATCCTCTTTGGTTCGATAGTTGGCTTCTCCGGCTGTGCTGGACAAAAAAAATTTTTTTCGGAAAATTGGACGGTTTTGCCCAATTTCCCCTAACAAAAATTTTTTTTGTCCTTAAAATATCACTATTGTACTCCCCGACCACGTTCAATCATCGAAAGCGCCGTAAAGGCAGTTTTTACCAAACTATGACCAAAAAACCCCTTACTCCCCTACAAAACCGAAATGTTTGTATCACAGCAATAGGTCTTGGCCCGTTATGTCCGAAACCACTCTAACCCAAAATTGGCCGATTTCAGCTACTTTTGACGTATCTTCGAAACTAGGCCGCTTTTCCCCAAACTGGTATGGAAATTTCGCTCGAAACAACTCAGAAAAGTCCCCGAATTCATGCTAGACAAAAAAAAAAAATTGGAAAATTGGACGGTTTTGCCCAATTTTCCCTATCAAACATTTTTTCGTCCTTATAATATCACTACTGTACTCTCCGACCACGTTCAATCATCGAAACCGTGGTAACGGCAGTTTTTGCCAAACTATGGCCAAAAAACCCCTTACTCCCCTACAAAACCGAAATCTTTGTATCACAGCAATAGGTCTTGGCCCGTTATGTCCGAAATCACTCTTACCCAAAATTGGCCGATTTCAGCTACTTTTGCCCTAAAAACTCCTTTAATATTTGAATATTTAAAAACATAGCACTACTTACCATAAACCTTCTATCTGCAGCAGATCATTTTATCGCTATCATTTTATCGTTACATGTTACGACAAAACCCTTCTATCTGCTCAAAACCTATTTTCCACAAATATTTTCAACGTGAAAGCATTTCTTTCATATGTACCGCAAGTAAACGTATTTGTGTCTGTGTTTAAACTTTCATCCCGTTTGAAGACGTCCGCAGCATTTAGAAAAACACAACTCATCGGTAGTGTACTCAAAATCAAAACTTTCACCCAGAAAATATACGAATAACAAATCTTATCTGCCTTTTTGCGTTCCCTAATTATCTCATTCATCAGCTAATGCATTCAATAGCTAATGCTTTCGAAACCGCAAAATGTGTACACATTCTGTAATGCAAACAACGCCTTGTTACCGAAGCACATCATATTAATGGGCAAAATCAACGCCACTCGTACAGCATTCGTTCCCGTGGAGTGTGCCTGCCAGTACAAGTGTGCCGGCAGTGTCAGTGTGTCGGCACTGTGTCAGTGTGTCGGCCCTGTGTCAGTGTGTCGGCCCTGTGTCAGTGTGTCGGCAGTGTCAGTGTGCTGGCAGTGTCAGTGTGTCGCCACTGTGCTAATGTGTCGGCACTGTGTCAGTGTGCCGGCACTGTGCTAGTGTGTCATCACTGTGCTAGTGTGTCGTCACTGTGTCAGTGTGTCGGCACTGTGTCAATGTGCGGCACTGTGTCAGTGCTGGGAGCACAGTGCTAGCACACTTAAGTGTGGTGTGCGAAGTGTGCTAGCACAGTAAAGTGTGCTGGTTTTACCCATCACTAGTCCAGACGAAATAGTCAAAAAAAAAAATTGGATAAGTGAGGTACATGGCATATCAGTACAAATCGAGGCATTTGTGCATTTTGAGAAAAACGGGTAGCAAACAGATCAAAAATAGTCCGAGAATATGTATAACAGCATAACAGAACAATGCTAACCAGTGCATACGCATTGGAAATGATAACAACTCCTGTTATGGAAAGGGGGAGTTGTTGTTCCCAATGCGTCTGCATTGTTCTGTTATAGATAGGGGGAGCAAAAAAAACGCGCCTATTATCATAAATCTGATAGATGTTTAGAATTTAGGTGTAGAAAGATGTGTTATGATCATGTGCTCAGGATTACAAAAGAAAACTGTGCATTCCAAAAACGACAATAAAAGTATTCGATCGCCTAGTTTGTGCATAAAAAGGGATAAATGGTTCGTACGATTTTTCCAACCAAAAACATAATGAAGTTTTTTAGCAATTTTTGGCAGTCATTTTGAAATTGCCATAATCACGCGAATGATCTCTAATGAAATTAAAAAGTGTGATATAACTATTGGATCACCAATCCGAAGGAGTACTATAGATTTCTTTGAATATAATTAGATGATAAGATAATTAAATATCAATTTTAGTATCCATTAGAACAATGAGATACGATTTACTATTTCAAATATTTTTATTTGAAGACCAAAAGCTAAATTTTATTAGTTTTCAAATAAAAATTTAGTCTTTAAATAAAAATATTTTGTGTTGGTACCTAGGAAAAATTTAATCAGAAAACATTTTTTGTTCAAATTAAATTTATTGTTATATTGGATTAAATTCAATATGGTTAAATTTATTATTTGATTAGATTTACTATAAAAGATTAAAGCAGATTATTTGATCGACTCTTTTTTATTTATTTATATAATCGCCAAACAAGGTTTATCGAAGCACAAAAATAATAAAATAATAATTATTAGTAAAGTAAGTTAAGTTTAGTCAGTATAAATATACAATTCAGGTTTATTGGTGTGAGGATAGGATGAAATGACTATTATGAGAGAGCCTTGATAAGATTATTTTTGAACGTTGCTTTAGATATCGTAGGGCAGAAGTTCTGGCTTATGCTATTGAATATCTTGCAGCACATATTTATTCGCTGATTCGCTGCAAATGTTGTAATGTGTTGGTGTTCAATAAACAATCATCGGAATCAAGTGACTGGACGGATTGAGAGCAAGTTGCCAACATCTGGCTACTAAATTCATATGAATCTATGATAATTTTAAATTTCACTTAACTTTTTTTTTGTAATGGAACATTTCTTTTTGAGATACTGATGTTAATCTTGCCGTATATGCTGTCAAATTTATAGTTTTGAAAAATATTCAAAAAAAGTTTTATGATCGGAAAATGGTCAACATACTAAATAAACTAATTTACTAAAAAGATCTTAATTTATTCAATATTTTTGTTTTTCAAATTATCATAAAAAATCGGATACTCACATATTCTTTAACATTTTTCGTCCTTACTGCCTTATATGATGCATATGCTGGATATAACGTTCCAAAGAGCAATCTGAAAGCAGGAAATATCAAATTTTCATCACATGCTCGTGGACAAATGAACACTGCAAGCAAAAAACAGAGTCCCATCCCGGTAAAAGACATTCGCGGTACAGGCATTCGCGACAACATTTCGAGGAAACGACCGAAACGTGACAATTCGTGAACAGCACGATTCTGATGGGCACTAGTGTTATAGTCAAATGACATTTTTTTCGAGGAAAACATAAAATCCTGTTGCTGCTGATCGTCACTACAGAACTCCGAATCGGTTAGCGATAATAACGAATCTGCCACACCTTTTCGATATCGTAGTAGATTTTCGTGTTGCTGAATGTAACGCAGGTACTGTAAATCGCTGAATTGCATGTTTGGGGGAAGAACCGCGTAATTCGGATTGTTGCGATAAAACATATCTAGTGGTTGTGATGACACTATCTCTCGCATCGTTTTGACGCTAGGATGATCGCTGCGCTTTTCGAACCGATAAATTAACTCGCCAACATTGTTACCATTTGACAGGGAAGGTAGAGAGGGTAGTGGCTCCACACTGCTTTCATAATCTGTGCTTGAATTTCGACGCATTTGTAATGTGAATGATTTCACGACGAGCTTATGAATAATCACAAGGGACAAATTAGCACACGCACGCACTCAAAACTATATTTAGATCTTCGATTGCAACAAAGGGATTTTCGAAGGCATAACTATTTCGATCACTCAGATCAAACAGGATCAAATCGGGATCTATAAATACAGACAGGCAGATCACTGACAAAAAAAAATGTTAAAACGGGAATATGATTCGACAGATGTAATCGCGATCCTTCACAAGTTGAATTCCAACTGATCTCAGAGATACAAATTTTCGTCGAACAGAAAAATTATTGGGATAGAGAACGAACGAACGGGTCGAAACATATGTATGTAGCTGTCTTAAAAGTATACACTTCGCAATAAAATGAGAGGCTGATTCAATTGAAGGTTTCCAGGTTTTTCTAATTTTTCTTTTTGAGACATTTTAATAGTATGGAAGACAAGGAATTTTGGAGTTCCCCATAGCTAACGTTTTTCAAAAATATTTTTATTACTTATAACTGTCTACTATGTACTGGTTAATATAATTATTTTGTTGATGCATCGAAAATTATTATTTTCATTGAAAACATCTGTAGTTCCCATCAAATTTCAGGTTTTTGATGAATTTTTCTTCTAAATATTCAATATTCGTTCAAGCAGTCTTTAGTTATAAGGTTAGCGTGGTTGATTTTACTGTTTTTCTTTAGGAAGAAAGCTTACATACATATACACCCACTTTACATCTACATTCCGCTTAAAATTTGATATGCTTGACGGATGTTTTCAGCCAAAACTTTGGTAAATAAAATGCATGTGGTCTGAAAAAAGCAGGCCTATAAAATTATGTCTGTAACATTTGAAGCTGCCAGACTAAAGATATACAAGGCTGAAGGAAGCTGAAGATTATAGGCAGTAGTTAAATTTATGATTTATTGAGATACACTTTCAAAAGTTTGTTATATTGAGGAAAAATTGCGGGAACTGCAATCATGGTTCAGGAAGAGAAGAACAGAAATGCCTACTTTTACTTAGCTACCGTATTTTTGGAGTTTGTACTTCGTCTTGCTCTGGAAATTTTACGCTGTCAAAAATTAAATTTCGTCGACTATTAATGAAAGCAACTCAGTGAAATTTGATCAGACTAGGCACACAAAGGATTAATAATGTCGATGACAACGAATGCAAATTTCCCAAATTCGAATCACTAAAAAAATATTTCAAGAAATCTCACCACTAAACCATTTCCGCTCGGCTAATATTTTTCCAAAATTATTTTCGAAAAACTAAATAAATAAAACCGCTATCATTTCATCGTGAAATATATCAACTAACAATTTTGCCACAACATGGTAGCTGGCACGCGTCTTTCACCATCTAAAAATACCTTCATGCTCATCTAGCCAACACCATCACTGCGTACCGCTGCTTTTAACATTGGCTTCAGCGATGCGATTGTTGAAATCAGATCGGTATGCCAGCATATAGTATGCGAGTAGCTCAGTAGATCACCAGGAATTCCAAGCTAAAATTCGAGACCAAAGGGAAGGAAGCAAAGAGAAAACATTGCATGCAGAAATCAAGGGAAAACCATTTTCAGCTCAGAACATCTGAATAGAGATTTGTTAGTCCAAAATGAAATGAGAACACCTAAACGATCTGAAAGCTTACCACATCACCCAAGGGAAAAGGATTGAGAGTAGATCGTATTGCCAATTTTTCGGGTGCTAGGGTAGTGGCTATTTTTAGGTTTTTGGAGATTTACTTTTGTGCAGAGCAGAGGAATTTCGATGGATGGAATGGATGGATCAAATATTTGACAGAAACAAACTGATGTTGGTTTGCAAATAAACAAAAAAGCATGTTTGGGTATTTTAAATGAATGTCTAAGACAAGGAAGTAAAATAGAAATCATGCGCATATCTGCTGCGAACAAAGAATAATGTGATCTATTTTTTATATTTTGGTTGCGAAAAAATACAGATGTGTAAAGAAATTTGGACGATTATGCAGAATATAGAAGGCAATGTTTGTGGTGGTCTTGAGTTTTTATGCGAATTACATTTGGGAGGTTTGATAGGTTTCAACATGCAAGAATAAAGTGAATCTAAAAATGACAAAAACAGAAAATTTATGAACAATTTTTGAAGAGACACTTGGTTTTGTTTCTGTAATACTTAGTAATTTGAATATTAAGATATTAAGATTTATAAAGAAACGACTTTACATAAAAAAAATCGCAACTGTTCTGTCTTGATGGCAAATATTTTAAAGTATTTAATGGCAAATTAAAATGCATTTTCCAAAATAGGTTAAACTACTCGAATGACGCATATTTTTCCCACAACATTCGATTCAAGAAGGAGTATATATCTGTCTGTTCAACTAAAACCCTCAAAAAACATACACAACATTATATTCACCAAAATATCATGATAAACAAATGAAGCGTGTAAAGAAAACAAAGCAAACACCGGAAGACCAATTGGAAACCATAAATTAAATCTCGCTAATATTACACACGTTCCGGAGTATATACAAAAAGATTCATAGCATCGAATTTGTGGGCATCCAATGGAACGAATATCTTTTGAATCAGATATTTCTTGTGGAGATGCTCACGATGTTTGGAGAATTTCTGCTGCACATTCACTTTCGTTCCTGTCATCACTGGCCGATTTGCCTTTATTTGCAATTTCATCTGAACGGTATGAGTAGTCTGGGTAATTTGAATCGAGTTGTGTTTACATTTCAGTAGTAGTCTGCGCACGAGATGATTACACTGTTCGAACGATAAACCCTCGGTAATAGCAGATGGTTGCCATTTTATATCGCTATATTTTATTTTTAGGTTTAATCTGAATTTAGATTTGTTCTATTTTTCGATTTTTCATCGCAATTTTCAGTTGGCCGTTTTGCGTAAACATTGATATTTACAGCTGGATATTTGGAGAAATATTCAAGATATTTTATATTACTGTATTACAAATATTGTGACAAGGATTTGTTTTTGTCTAGAGTTCTTTATAATTGAATCCTTTCTAACAAGGATTAAATTTTTTTGAGAGTGTTGATATGATGTACTTAAATTCAGCTAGATCACTAAATAAACCAATACTAAAAAATGAAAATTTGTCTTTGTTGCACCTCAGTCAGTGTATAGCACTAGTATCAAAGTGAGCTAAAAATTAAATAAGCAAAATAAAATGAAAAAAAATTTAACCAATGTCATGTTAAAATAATAATTGTAAATTAAACAAAAGAAAAGAAGTTAATTATTGCTAATGAAATAATATTTAACTAAATATTATACTGTGAAATGTTTGCACAAATCGGACCATAGAGCATTCTATTGGTTCTCAAACCAGGCAGCCTGTAGGAATTGGCAACTCTGGGTTATAGTTGTGAATCTAGCTGTGCGTTGCTAGCGAAATAGAGCATTTATTTTTTTGTGCACTATTTTTCACATGGTCTCTAATTTTTCGAGCACTATTAGTTTGGATAAAGTCATCTTACTATAGTTATGGTAGGTATGTTCCAGCAGTCATCGACTATACTATTGCCCATTCATCTCTGACACACGGGTTTGAGAAATGGGCTAAAAGTTTATCCCTAGAAAGAATGCTGTGAATACACCGATGCAGGGGCGGATTTACCACTAGGCTGAGTAGGGCGGCCTAGGGCATCAAATTTTTGGGGCCGGAAAGTTTTGAAAATGGTAAATTTTTGGTAGCGGAAAATTTTTGGGAGCAATAAATATTTGGGGGCGGAAAATATTTGCGAACCACAAAACATACAAAGTACCAAAAAGGACCTAAAAGAACTAAAAAGAACTGAAAAGAACCTAAAAAGAACTGAAAAGAACCTAAAAAGAACTGAAAAGGACCTAAATGGACCTAAACAATACCTAAAAAGAACCTCGGTGCGGTGAGGTTAGGTTCAACTGGCTGGCACATGGCCACACATAGACCCATTTGGTCCGTAGCGATACCAGATAAATGGACCCGGAGAAGGAAAGTTCAGTCCAAATGGCCATTGAAGGCCCCGGACTTTTTTGCGAACTGAAGTATGTCCTTCAGCCTCTGCTCCGCTACATGTGAGAGATCCACCAGCCAGGGCTCACCGAAGCAGCGTTGCCTGGTTTTCCCCAGTACCGGGCAGTGGCACAGAAGGTGTTGGATTGTGTCAGAGACTCCCGGCGCTTGACACTTCCTACAGGTGTCGCTGGTTAAGAGCCCCATTTTCATGGCATGAGCTGCTACAAGACAGTGGTCAGTTATGACACCGACCAGCCGCTTGCAGTCAGTCCGCGTTAAATGGAGCAGGAACTTAGTCGTTGCGTGATTGTATGACCCCCACATGATTTTGGTTAGCTTGCAGGACTGCTTGCAGTTAGCTTGCACGCCATCTGCACATTGCACCTTGCACCGTATTGGGGTCGACAGAGTATTTGATCGTCTGGATTGGAGTTAAAATGTCAACCGATCCTGACAGGAGAAGGCTAGCTCCGTGCTTGGCTAGCCTCGGTGAATAAAAACTACATAATATAACTTAAAAGTCTAGAAAGTAGAAAAGCTCTCTAAAACAAATATGACATCGTCCGCAGTCTGTTAGTCTGCACGAGTGACACATGTTTATTAGATTATTAGCTAATAGGAGTGGATTGAAAGCTAACTAATCCTAATCACCTAATAAAAGAACCATAATTTGTTTGTGGCAAAACTATTGGAAATAGGTAAATTCATATTTATTTCTTGTATAACATCCACTATATTTCATTGCTTTAAAGATGTGCGTTTGCACACCCGTGCCAAACTAATCCGGAGAAAGAAGTTTTTCGTGGTTGCGGCGCGTTAAAAAATATTTACGATCTACAATGAAGGAGGACCGGCTGAATGATCTCGCTGTACTTGGAATTGAGTCTGACTTACTGCGAACGATCAATTATGATTCTATAATCGACTCTTTTGCCAAGCTGAAACCCAGACAAGTAGTTGTGTAAATGGTAAACATTAAACAAACACTATTTACTATTTTACATATACGGCAAAGGTGGTCATTTTTTCCAACCTTAAGGCGGCTTCTATAAGATTTTTGGGTACTTCTTAGGTTTATTATAGGCCCTTTCGGTATTTTATAGATTCTTTTTAGTTACTTTGTGGGTTCTTCCAGATCTCTTCGGGTTCTTCCAGATCTCTTCAGGTTCTTTTTATTGTAACTGTAATTTTAAACGCAGAGCAAGGGCGGCAATTTTTTTCAAGCTTAGGGCGGCTAATACGGTAAATCCGGCCCTGTACCAATGGCTCCAAATTGAACGACAGAGTGGGGTTTGGCATATTTACTACTGACCTAAACTTGATGCTTTCTTTCCGTATTGCTTGCTTCGGGCTTGCTCTACCAAAAAAAGTAGAGCAGAAATCATGCTCTAAATTGCTCTCGTTCAACTTAAAGCAGGCTCATAAAACACAAATCGGAGCAACTTGGGGCAAGTTAGAACAGCCGGATTGCTCATTAAACACATTTTTCTGAGATAATCAACCTAGAGCAGCTCGTTAAACACACCTAATAAATTTGATCAGTTGATCTTATTCAATTTTTTGAGTGTTACTATTCAATATATCTTTCACTAGTTTTAAAGATTTCACTTTGTCAAATACTGACAGTTGTATCACTTTAATGGCAGGTCGGAAAAGGAATACATCTCGAATAAGGATGAGATGAAATATCTAATCTAATACCAAATTTGGATTTATTAGCTCCTGCAAAAGTAATTACGTGGTCAATTAGAGTGGTGGATTGCGTTGTAATTCATATTTTATCTCGTTCATTGACTAATTTGAGGCTATTCATTTGAAGATTTTCTAAATAATCATTAGTCCCATCATTAAGTTTAAGAATATCAATGTTGGTGTCGCCGATCATGACGAGGTTAAATCTGATCAATAAGCTTCAAATAGATATCAATGTCTTTAGAACGAGCTCTGTAATCAGTCTCGAATTTAGTAAGAGTCCCCGTAACCTCCTAGAGTAATAATAAGAGTATTGAAATGTTTTACAGTCATTAAAATTTTAGAACTATTAATATTTTTTATCCGAATTGTAGTACCTTCTCTAACACAATGGAAAATGGCAGAAGAGCCTGATATTTTGTAAAAAATCATCATCCGTACTGGTAAAATATTTGGAAAATTGATCGTATCTTGACACATAAAACACCTGCTAACGTTGAACATCTTTTTAGAGTACTGGCTGCTAAAATTTATAATAAAGTACCTATTAACTAATTTGACATAAGATCCACCCGGGGCCTCAAAGAACACCATGTAGTTCTCTTTTGAATTTTTAGATCAGGCGCGATGAGGCCTTGACTTAGTGAAAATGTTTGAAAATGTAGCTCCTCACTAGAGTATTGCTTCCCCAATCAGAGCAAGAGTGGGTAGACGCTCCCTTGTACTTTCTACTGCATACTGACCTCCAAGTTACTTGATATTTTTGATATGTTTAAAATAATTCCTGCATTGAAATCTTCATTTCTTGAACTGGTGTAGTTTTAAGACACTTGTATATGATGGTTGAAGTTGAAGCACTTTATCACCGCATTTAGAATTAACGATATTCAGTTATTTGTTGATTGCATAACTGGAGTCCACATCAAATGACGGCATCTTTGCGAGGGCTTCCAACTTATCTTTAACATATAATGTCAGAGACATTATGTCTAAAAGCTGCGAATCGTACTTTCTTATTTTGTTAAACTTGTTTTTGTAAAAATCACAAAATCATTTTCCACAAAAACCAACCCATTATCAGCATCAGGCAGGTGACTATTTGTAACAAGTTGGAAGACATTACACTTGAAGGATCGAGTTAAAATACCCCAAACAAAGAAAACAGACAAAGAGTATTTTAACGATGGTCAGTGAGTCTTTTTTATTTTGGATAAAAGAAGACACTGTACTTACAAAAAAGCTATAAATTTTTCTTGTTCAAATAACAATAAAAACATCTCAATACTTATTTTTATAAACTTCCAATCAACACAAGCAAAAAATTACCGTTGGACAATGTTGATTAAATTATTAAATTTGTGATCGCGATTCCTTTCTTGTCTACAAATTAGCATATACAACGTATATCGGCTCTAACGCTTATCAAAGCAGAGAATATTTGATACGGGAAACTGGATTAAGCCTCCGAAAGCAGAATCAAATCAAATTGTTTCTGTGGTTTAATTTAAATTGAAAAAATTTTAACGAGTTGATTTAAAAAAAAACTAAATTTTATCATGAAAATAGTACGAAACTTTAACGAGCAATTTCTTAAATATGTTCATACTTTTTTCTTTCAATTTAATATTTCTTCTCACAAATAAGTCATTAAATACACCACTCACATTTTATTTTGAGCATTTTAAAGAAGCAGTTGGTTCCAATCACACAAAAATTTCCAATTTGCAATGCATTAACATTAACTCATTAAATCGTAATAGTTATAAAACAATATTTACTAATTCATCAATAAATCAAATAAATTTCATATTCAATTCCCAAAAATAAAATGCATATTCAATTGAAACAATCCACAACACCTGATACAACCATTATCGCTTCGCCAATAAAACCAGCTGAATCAAACAAGTGCGGCGAATGACCGCCTAACAAATTCATACAGCCCCCGAAGTACGTTTCATGATGATAAACAGTAGTCAAATCGTGTGTATCTAAATCCGAATGTTTACTTAATGAGTACACTGTCTTCATAATTAAGATTCTACACATTAGAATTCAACTCAGCTCCAAACTTAGCGGCCAGAGCCTCGAACAGATACTTTTGGTAACCGATCTGAATACCGTAAGAAGCCTCGTAGTCGTAGTTGGCACCCTCAGGGGCCCGTCAGATTCAGTGGGGCCCGTGGAGCACCTCTCTTTGCTGACCGTCGTTCCGAACGAACAAGCACGTCAGCGACGCTAGCGAACAGCTGAACTGTTGTCACTCCTTATTTGTGCAAAGGTGGAGCTATTAATGGCTATTGCGTTGGTTTAGTTTAATGTTCGGATCTTGTTTGATTTTAGAAGAAATCGAAATTGTTGTTACAAGTTGGGTGACAAACGGCAACAACAGCGAAGAGACTAAATGTTTCGAGTTCATATGCAGCAGGAGCGACTGACCTCAATTGAAAGTACAGTCAACTCGGTTGGATGATACGGGTCGAGTGAAGACTATAATTGAGTTGGCAGTGTGTTTAAATAGAAATACTTTTTATATTTTCTTTCTTTTGCTTTTCTGATATTTTTAAAGGAAATAAAATCGATTTTATTATATGTTTTTAGTTCCAAATGCACTAAAAATGTCACTAGCTCTTTGCAAAACTCCCAGATTTGAAATAAATCTTAATTTAGTTCTGAATTCTTAATTTAGTTCTGAATAGCTGCCTTCTAAGGGCTCAAATGTGACAGGAATATCATCGTCCTGGATAGGCTAATTGAATACCTAGGGAAACAAAAGTGGGATCTGCTCGGACCGTAAAGCGAAGTCTACTTGTTTATTTATTTATTAATTTCACCAAACATGGTATACAATTACAAATAAATGAAATAAAAATAAAAATTGAAATTACATTTAAAAAATTGAAATAAATTAATAAAAGATATAACATACAACTGAATACAATGCAAATAAATAAATTAACATTCAATAAAGAAAAACACAGCAGCAAAATAACAGATAGGGCACAAAATTATTAAAAACAAAAAAGAAATTATATATTTGATTAGTCATGAAAAGGACACTAGGCCGGTAGACTAGAGAGGGTTGGATAAGAGAGCTTTGGTAACTCTGTTTTCAAAGGAGGCTTTCGAAATCGTGAGGTTCATGCTGTTGAATATCTATTTATTGGCTCATTATCAGCATATGCGGTGCTATGCTTATTCAACTAGCATTCGTCGGGATCTAGTGACTCTCATAGACTGATTTAGCACAAATCTTTCCTGTATGTAGTCGACATTAACAGCGTCTCTAATGACATCGAAACTGAAGCAGGCAGATATCATAAACTTTTGGATACAAGTGGTGACAAACTTAGAAGTCTAAGACGAGATTCACATGACAGTAAATTGTTAAAATGACAAGGATGTTAAAGACCTCTAAGAGCGAATAGCACGAATTGCTTTTGAATAGATTCAAATCTCTGGCTGTGAATTTCGAAAACCGGATTCCAGATAATAGCAGCATACTTAAGAAGAGGGCGAACGAGCGCGATGTATAGTGATGTTGTAATCCAAAGGTTCTGAAACCCCCTGGCGCGTCGCTTAATGAAGCCAAGTCGTCGCTTAATGAAGCCAACCACAACCACCACACCGAGGTCTAATATATTGTCGATCCTACTAAGTGCCGTATTGCTTAAAAGGTACGTATAATGTATGAGCGTACTTTCTCGAGAAAAGGTAACCACATGACATTTTGCGATATTAAGAGGTAGGTTGTTCACGCTGCACCAATATTCGAGGGAATTTAGTTTTAATTGAAAAAAGTTGGCATCTGATAGCAACTTTATAGTATAATACATTTTCAGGTCCTTCGCATAGAGTAGATGAAACATCAGATAAAACCTCTGACAAATCTGATATAAAAAAGCAAAGGGCCAAGATGACTACCATGAGGTACACCTGAATTAAATGATTTTTTTTAGAGATAAGCACGTAAAATTTCACAGGTTGTGAGCAATTGTGGAGGTACGTGCTAAGCCATCTCTTAGTAGAGATCCGGCAATTTCGAATTGCTGCAGCTTGAAAATCTAAATGGAGTGGTCAACACGGTCAAACGCTTTGCTGAAGTCAATGTAGACTGCGTCAATTTGATCACCTTTCCCAATTTTTCAAACATGGGAAACCAGCACCATTAGGTTGGTAGTGGTAGAACGACCTTTGCTAAAACCATGCTGCTGTTCGTTAAGTCAAGCATCAACCAAAGGGGATAGTTTACCACACATGATTTTTTTAAAGAGTTTGGGAGAAGTGGATAAAATGGTAATACCTCTATAATTTTGAATTTATCTTCTATCGCCATTTTTGAATATTAGTGTCATGTAGGAGGATTTCCAATACGATGGAAAGTACCCAGAAGAAAGAGATGTGTAAAATATAATATGACACATTTAATAAAAAATGTTGTAGGAAGAAGATCAGGTCCAGGGCAGAAGATCAAGTCCAGTTATATGTTTTCCTTCGGGAAACATTTCATAGAATTCAATTTTGAGGAGCTTTTTTCGGAGGTTTAAGGGAAATTCCGAAGATATTCTAGGTTCTAGTTAGACATGAATGTGTACATTAGAAAATTAACACTGATGTCGGCAACAAAAATTCGTATTTTTTTAAATGTACTTAACATCAAATGTGCAATTATAACGCAAATTAATACTTTTAAAGGCGCACCCAAGCTTTGAAAGAGATACCCAAGTTCAATCGAGAACGGGGGGAATAAATTGTTTAGACCTGAGCTCTATTTGGTCCGTTTGAATTTCAGTAGTGAAATCCAGTGGTGCCAGTAGATTGATTTGCCACCGTATCTAGTCACATGTAAGTATTTTTGATTTCAAATACCAAAATTATAAAAAAGTGAAAAGTACTTATAAACCCGTAAATGAAGTCTTTGCTCTAACATAGAATTTTTTTTTGGGCAGAAAATGCCCAGAGATTGCTTACCACACGGCAGAAAATTGAGAAGGAAGGGCTTTAGGATTTGTAACAGAATCCTTTGAAAGACGTTGGGTCTACTGAATATTGCGAAACTATGGTAGTCAATATTGCATTTGATGAAACAAAGAATGAGACAACATATAGACAACAACATTTTAGCGTCAAAAGTGCCGGTTTTTATAACAGCTTGCATAAATAAATCGTGGATAATTTCTCTGGCATATTTTTCAATCGTAAACATTTTTGCGGAGTAAAAGGCAAACCCAACGTCTCTTGCGTTCAACATCTGGCTGACACGGGTGCTCAAGTGTTGGTGGATCGTTTTGATGAAGCCGCTACTAACCTCACGATGTCCAAACTTCTTGGGCCAGATGTCCGCGATATTTATTCAAAGGACTATACTACATTTGGTAGCGACAGTGATCAACATTTTCTCCACCCAACCCCTTATATACTGAAACTAATTCGGAATGCTTTGGCGAATTTGAAGCTAATCAATCATTGACAGCGACGGGGAAACTATATTTTAAAACTATAGTTTAAATAATATATTTATGTTTTTTATAAGTGGAGCATTGTGAGTCATTAGAACAGAGATAAAAAGGAGGGGAAAAACAACCATTTGGCACAACTTTGCAGGTACGATTTAGAATGTAAGATGAACGCCAGGAAAGGAAGGGACCAAATATGACAAACCAAGTAAGCTTATCGAGCAGAATGTTATGGTCGACCTTGCTTTCGAAGTCAGTATGTACTACATCAACTTCCCCGAAAGAAGGTTAAGGGAACGAGTGGCTATAAAAGGAGCTACATGTGAGCTACATCCATCAGAAGAATCATAGGAATCTACAAATGACAAAGAAAATAAGTTAGCAAACATAGTACACATTTCGAGGACCCAAGAAGTTTTTTTTGCCATCAAATACCACGAAGATTTTTTGTCATCAAAAACCACACGATATTGTTTACTTGTTTTAAAGGAGCGAATGTATGACTAGAAAAGCTTCGAATTATTGAAGTGGAGAAATGACCCAAGCTTAGCAAGGTTGCATTTGGCTAATAAAACTCTTTTTTTTGCTAAAGTACACTGAGAAAAATTTTCTTGGTTAATATTCTTATAATTTTATAGCACTGGGTTTGGGGAAAAAATGCATTACTTCGCCGTAAAAGTTCGCATTATTATGTTCAACCACACTCTACTTAAATGTCTTTTTCATAGCAACATTAAGAATATCTTACTATGTGTAATGGTTGATAACTATATATTAAAGGGTTCTGTTTACAGAACAGTGTATGGTCGCTTGCCTCATAAATAACAACAAGCTTTAATTTTCTTTATATGCATTGTTCATATTAATAAAATAATTTCAACCATACAATATGGTATCCATTGCAAAAGGTATCGTAACGCTTCTGATATAATGTTGTATCTACGTTCTAAGTGTTGTCTCCTATTCTATCATAGGAGTTTCATATGCCACATAGCAATTTCGCTGTTATATACCTCATACTCATGTTATGCTGTGTAGTCCTTATATTACGTTGCACGTTGTATGTAAATAAATATTAAAAATTATATCAGTAGCACAGTTTCAGGTGGGAAAATGTTTTCTGGTATTTTTTCCTCCTTGTTTCCATTCTTTCTGCCACTCTATCAGCATGCACCGTCCGTGAGGATCAGTTTCCCGTCGAGTAGGTGTTTCATAGTGCTAATGCCAAAGCCCAGGGTATTACCCTTTGATGTGAATGCTTAGCTATGGTGGTAGGAACACACATATGGAATAAGTCGATACCAATTATTTGATTATTCTTGAAGTGTCACTTTTTTTAGTTATTGGAATCGAAATAATTTTTTATGTTATCAAATAAATTATTGTAAAAAATACTATTGTGTATTTCTACGTTCGCTTAGATTCTCAGGCGAGAGTTCTATAACTTATGGAAACTTTAGCCATAAAATTATATTAAAATATCTCATAGCGTTCTACTATGCAACTATGTCCAAAAAATACTATAAATGGTCACTGTTCATATATATCCTATGCACATGGGATAAGTGATATATAAAATTGGGTAAAATATACTAAAAATTTTTCCCGTGTACGTAGCCAGTAATAGCGCTGCCGCGCCTCATGAGACGCGCCTTATCTTTAGAACTAAAGCCCTTTTTAGACATGAGTCGATGCGTCCACGCGTCCATGCGATCTAGCGTGTTTTGCTTACACGAGTCAATTCGATTTTGTTTATATAGGCGGCTCTCAAGCGAAGGAGGTGGAGTATGCTTATTTATGTACAATAGATTTTATAATGATTTCTTTCGCTCATTGGCATGTGTGGATGATTCGTTGATGATTATTTTATTATATGTTGATGTGGATAATAATTTTTTTGCACCCTTACGTGCATGACTATTACGAAAAAATTTGAATATATATGAATATCTAGACACAAACATATATATGTAGGTATTTATAGTCATATGGATAAATATATACAATTTTCTGTTACCACTATATTTGTACGGAGCAAAAAAAAACATAATTATAATCGTGTAGAATCCATCCACTTATCGCCTTAGCCCCGCCTTCAAAAAACTGGATTTGAGTTGACTTGACTCTTGAAATCTAAAAACGCATGGACGCGTGGACGCATGGACTCATGTCTAAAAAGGGCTTAAGAGCTGTGCTTACAACAACCAAGAACCAAGGGAAGACGAGCTACGGGAGCATGCTTGGCTATTAGCGAATTAAGGAAAGAATAAAAGAAAGAGTTTCTCATAAGTGTCGAGAGTGCGAAAAACAGAGTTGATACTGTTGACCTCTGCAATCATACTATCATAGTCAGCTTTGAAAAAGATATTTCCTCGGAAGAGAGAAATATAAGGAAATCAAAACAGCAGTGAGAATTGAAGCAATGTGTACTGAACTGTACTGAAAGAAAACGATGGGCACTATGGGCAAATTTGACACTTTTCTCATTCGCGAACAGAAAGATAGAGATAGATATGTGTACGCGAATTTAACAAGTAACAACCAAAAGCTCGCAGAACTTAGGTAGCGGAGAAACCAAATTGAATATTTGAGGTAGTGATTCTCTGGATTTGTTCTATGTGTAGATTTTAACTTTGTAGTGAAATGGCTTTTCTAAATTTCGTATATGTATACACTTGTTTTATTTTCTTAAATCTCACTTTTCTGAGGATATTTCGCACAGCCCTTTTAGAGGAAGATATCTGACTAACGCTAACATTAATAGAAAAGGGAGGATGATGACGGTCAGGATAACCATAAGCGTGGAAGGAATAGGAAAGATAAACTGACTAGAGGACCAAATTGCGACAGTTAGTGTTGGGAATAACATTTAACTGGAAACAGGAACACGAAAAAAATAAGGTGGTTGATATAAAGAAGGCATCAGTCGAGACAATACACGAAAAATATTTATCCCAAATGATTGATTATAGGTTGAAATTACCCCAAATAACGACAGGGTTTATCAGAAAAATATGCAAGGATGAAATTGGACAGTTCAAGGAAAACAGTCATATACAGATATCGAAGCGTTATCGATGCGTCGCTGTTTTAAGCAGTAAGGAATAAGTCATAAATAGGGACACACGAACGGGTACACGAACGAAACTACAAAGTTTGAGCATAGGTCTCCAGTTAAGGATTTAGTAACAGCTATTAGAACCTTTCCGCCATCTGTTTAGCACGACAGAGAAGGAACACAATCCTGTCTAAAACATTGTGCACAGGAAAGATTTCAATGCTGAAGATGCTATCGTTGAGCCAAGTTTCAATTAAGCAAATGAAATCATCCAAAGATGCTATGGAAGCTAGTTTGATATACTCCAACTTGGTTCTGAGTCCAGGAGAGTTCTGGTAAAACAAACAAATACTGCTAGTATTTTTTAACAACTGCGTGTGAATGAAGCAGGAATCGGACGAACATTTCGACGACGATTTCGTTTTTTGAAAGCCAACACTGAGTATTTTCTTCATTTTTGTACTAGGAGATGATGCTATCACAATTAAAATAAGCACCAAATATTTTACTCTCTTCAATTCGGAAAGTCATGCGAGTGGCAGTCTTGGAAACATTATTAGCCAATGAATTTCGATGCAGTCATCGGATCAAAGATCGATTATAGATCGATACAGATCGGTTGCAATAAGGAGCACTTTTGGTAGAACATGCATTTAGTAAAAAAAAAAAAATGTTGGCGTCTTTAAATTATTGACTAACACCTCATAATCCGGCTAAAAATAGAGAGGAAAGAGAATGAATCATTATGAATTCATTTTTGTGTTATTAATTACGTTCAATGGGATTAAGTATCATTGGACAAAACAAATACGAAAGAAAATAGCCGCGCAAGAGATTTAGGAGAGGTAGTTCAGATTGAGCAGAAGTAGCGATTTGGTTGGTATCCAAGTTTCATGCAGGAATGTGATGACATTACAGTAGACAGCACAAATGTCGAGATTGAGGACTATTGATCCAGAAAAACTACATAAATGTTGAGTTTGATATGTTGATCCTTGATTTATTCAATAATGTCTTAAAACAGTTTTTGATGTAAATCCTCATATCCCCATAAATTTATAGATGGTCAATGATCAATAAACTTTTATCGTAGTTGTAGTTAAATTGTAGTTGAGACCTTTTCGGTAAGGACAAAAGGACCATCAGATATTATTTTTTGTTTAAAATTATATATTAAAATCAAACCCTGTGGCGTAGGTTTTATTTTGCAGCCTAAAAAAGGTGCCGATGGTGTAATATTTTCTAGTGCATTTTCCTATGAAAACTATTAACTCGAGATAGGACCCGAATTCGCTATTCCTTTTTTCCTTGTTGCTGAAGTTCATAGATAGGAAGTGTTCCTTCCGGTTTTTCAGCTTGACAAATTATTTATCTTGGCGGTTGAAAATTCTTACTAAAAGAGTTAGAGGAAAATGTAAAAAAATGAAAATATATGGAGTAGCAAATTTAGAGATTCAGTTCAGATTTTGTTGAACACGGAAACAATACAAGCACGATTTGCTTCAAAATTTCACGATTAGTTGAAACTCGGCACTTTTCCACACCTTATCCGGCGATATCACGACGCAAGTCTATCGCGGTATTTAAAACCCAACAAATGTCGCTCGATTCGTAGATTGAAGTTTATAGAACGCGCGAGAATTGTTTCAAATTAGTCGATCCGAGAGATTTTTAGCAACATATCTATTATCAAAGACAACTTCAACTATTATTAATTAAATCGAACTACCCATTTCCGACATGAAGTGGATTGCTTGCATCGCAAAGCGCATGCTTAATTGTGTATATACATAATCAACAAACATGCATCTCTTTACTTTACACAAAGCAACCAACTTTCTATACATAATTACTAGTAACACAAAAACAAATCACAGGATAAACTTCAATCGAATTGATTTAACCTCAAAAAGAGCAACCAATCGTACAATGTATCAATTGATTTAATGATATATCATCGCTGTTATCGTAGTAGTCGGCACGAAGTCATAGTGGCCGTTTTCGTAAGACAATACATCAAATTCAATAAGCATTTTAAAGATTATATTACAATGCTAATCCATTCCAGCAAATGTACGCGTTCCTGCATATGTAGTATCGGTATAAAATATATTTAGATTGTACATACTACATACTACGGTAGATAGTATGGATTAGAAGTGGCAAGTAATCAGCGATGACATTATACAACATAGTTCCCTGTTTATTCAAATTTCTTTCAACGGTTGAGTTTGATTAAAGTATGTATTAAAAGTGTTTTCCGTGGAAAGATTCACATCGTCGGTTCAGTTTAATGTCAAGTACCTTCACGTGCGAATGATTAGATAAATTTTGTGCGAATCGGAAAATCATAAGTGATAGTTTGGCTCTGGCCAGTTAAGGGGCAAGTGTAAACAAAAATAGATCGGATAGAATTGCTGTTATGGGTTTCTACGAAACGCTCCGATATTATGCTTACGATGCCAGAGGTGAGATTTAGAGGAATAGGCCGAAGTCAGCATTTAATCAGGGTTAATGCAATGGGAATCTATTTTGATTTGAAGTTTATAGCGAAAATGTTTCGAATTCTTATTTCGATGGGATTAAATTCTACAAGTATTTTTAAAAATATGAAAATTTGATTTTAGATACAAGGTTGCAGCACTTGTTCCTTATGGGACCTTACTCTCTACTGCAAGTCATCGTGATCGTAGCTGCATATATGTATTTTATCAAATCACTGGGACTCAAGCTTATGGCGAACCGAAGACCAATGAATTTAAAGAATGTGCTAATCGTCTATAACATAGGCCAAATCTTGGCAAACCTATGGCTGGGGACGGTGGTAAGCTTTTCATGTAACTGGAGAAAAATCTCGCTACTGTTAACTTGCAGGCAACGTACGGCGTGATCACCAGGCACGATTACAAATGTATTAAGGTTGATTTCAGCAACCATCCCATCGCAATCTGGGAGGCTAAGCTGGCTTATACTTATTATATGCTGAAACTCATCGATCTCCTCGATACTGTGTTCTTCGTTTTGCGCAAAAAACAAAACCAACTGTCATTCTTGCATATCTACCATCACGCTTTCATGTTCCTTGCATGTCATTTTCATGTTTCATACATGCCAGCCGGACATATGGGAGCTATAGGGATTCTCAACTGTTATGTTCATGTCCTCATGTATACATACTACCTGGTTAGCAGTATGAAATCCAAAATGGCGACCATCTGGTGGAAAAAATTAATAACCCTTGTTCAAATGACACAATTTGTGATCCTGCTTGTACATTTCACGCATCCATTCATATATGGTAACTGCCCATATTCGAGAGGATGGTTGTTTGCTGGAGCTCTTCAGAGTGCTTTCTTTCTTGGAATGTTTACAAACTTTTACTATAATGCCTATTGTAAGAAATCGAAGATTAAATAAAAATTTTTTACACTGTATTTATCAGTGTATGGTTGGGCTTATGCATTTTTAATTTAAAATTTAATGGTCTGATATTTACTATAAGGAGGTTGTGGTTCCGATATCGGTCTTAAATCGTATTTCCTCTAATATGACAGAGATCGCTCCGATATATAATGCCGAACGTTTCGTCAATACACTTGTCAAGTTATTTGCCAATATTCGAAGAGTAATCAGAGTATTCACTGAAAACACGTTTATGTAAACCATTGACCCTGTTTTTTTAGCTCAGTATGCCATAAAACTCGCCCAGTTTGTAAATATAGTCGTCGGTTTGTAAATATGAGCCGGTTTAGACGAGCGATGTTGTGCTTTGCCAGCACAGAGTTTGTTGGCCGATGGTGCTCGTTGCAAGTTTTCACGAGCGATTTCTTGCTGTGCTAGCACACAGTTTTTTATATTCGTAGCAGACTGCTTTCTACCAAAAAAAATGTCTGTGCCTCAAATTTTTTCTAAGAAAATGACAGAAAAATCGCTGCCGTGCTCGATGGCCAACTATATCAGTCGTGCTCGCTGTTCCGTTCCGTCCTTCACTTCTCTTGCCTGAAAGCTCGTGCTGGGTCCAGCAAAAAACCGCTCGTCTAAACCGGCTCTATCATTCGAGCCAGCACCAACCTTTTTTTCAAGTCCCTTTGACTCGATACCTAAAACCGACAAAATTTGGATCGACCCCAAGGTAAGGCAATGTTAGAAGGTAGCCTCATAAAAGAAACCAGCGACGGCAAGCAAAGTATCCACACTCTTGGCAAGACATGACGAGCAAACTATCCACACTCTCGGCTCGGCATGTCTCGCCAAGAGTGTATTCTCGGCTTAATATCTTTTTGTTGCAGCTCGTTTGTTTTGTTATGGGATTACAATCTCGCAAATGCATCGCTTCTATATGTCTGAGTACATTTTAGCTTTTGTATCAATTGATTTTGAAGAGGATATCGTAGGGCTTTTTTGCCCCTGGTGTAGATGGCAAAAAAAAATCTGCTAACCAGATCCCCGGGTTACCTATCACCACGGGGTATGTGAGGTTTGGCTCACTAAAAAAAAAGGTCCATCTAGCAGCCCACGAAGATTCGAGTCGGGCTAAGCACTGCTAAGCACTGCTTTGACCCGGTCGTGCTGACTCACCCATCAGTAACCACGGACTTCAGAAACTACCACAGTTCATGGGTCGGTAAGGCAGCCCTCCTCCCGCTTTATGCGCAGCACTTTTTCAACATATGTTGAGACTGCGCACCAGTTCTCCTCGTTTCGCAGCATTTCATCCACGATCGTCTCAGGCGTTGCCAAGCCAATCGTGGACTTACGAAGCGACTGCGCATAAAGAATGTGTGCTGAGCATCATCGAGCTCAGTCACAGTACCGGCAGTACGGTATGACCGGCTTACCCATTCTGTTCAGGTATTTCCTGAAGTAACCGTGCCCTGTCAAGAATTGACAAAGGTAAAAGTTTACCTCTCCGTGGCTCCGGTTAAGCCAAGGCTCAATGAGACCAATTAGCTTAGCCGTCCAACGTCCTTTAGCACTTTCACTCCAACGTTGTTGCCAAAGTTGGAGGGTAAGCGTACGCACGTGCGTCAGAGCCTCAGTTCTGCCCAACTCTGAGCGAAAGAAATAGCCTTCTTTGCGTTCTCGCGCTAGTAGGTCGATCGAGATTACTCCCGATACCACCATCACAGCCTCTTCTGAGACCGTGCGATAGCTACAGACGATACGCAAGGCACCCCTGCGCTGGACACCGGCAATGCGCTTCCGGAACTTCTCGGTTCGGAGCGCATCTCTCCAGATTTCGGCTCCATATAGCAAGATGGAATCGGTCGGTACCTTCAGTAGCCTCCGTCGCGTCTCACTGGGTCCACCGACGTTGGCCATTAGCCTACTCACCGAAGTGACGACTACAAGAGCCCTGTCACATGCCCTGCGGATATGATCCCAATACGTCAATTTATTTGCCAATATTCGAAGAGTATTCACTGAAAAACCGTTTATGTAAGCCAGGGCTTACTGTTGTGCCTCCTTCAATATCGATCTGCATCTGTTAGCCTCAGTGGTTACTCTAACTTTCTAAAATATTTTCGGATTTTTTTGTGTAATTAATTTTATTACTTCCAGCTTTATGCTGTATTTTTAAAGATAGATTGATAGCTACGATTCACTTGTGTTCAATTGTATAAAGACAAACTTTTATAATTTTAAATTTTTGCCGAAACGAAAACCTTTTATGATTTGAAAGCTCATGCCATTGTCTTGAAGATGGATGTTTTGTCACGCCTTATTTCGCTGTAAAATACCATCGGGCTTGAGATTAAACAGTGCACCAAACAAAAAGCGCTTCATTTTCGAGCTCTAAAATACTGTTACACGCACTGAAATCACATTTGTAAAAGCGAGAAAGAGCCAGAGTCATTTATCTGAACAACCATGCACAAAACGGCACGAATATCCGAGAAACTAGATAAATATCCGATAATTGTCAGGCCTCACATTCTGAAATTCTGCTTTAGTCCTCAATCTCATCATCGTCGACCTTCACTGGAAGCACCACGTAAACCTGGTTTCTGCGGATATATTGCAAAACAACCAATCCAAAAGTTCTTCCACATATAGATATTTCTCGCCGCGTATCAGAGTTTTCATTTCACGTACAACAACTGAAGATACTGTTCGTCCCTATGTTATAGCAAAATAAGCGTACATCCGTACGCTCTACTGGTACTCTAACTTTCGAACAGTAAAATAAAAAAAAACTGTATTTCTTTAACTTTGTTCTTCGTATCGTTGTTTTCCATTTCTCAATATAATAATGTACCTGATTCGAGCAATAATATATTGGACCTTGTTATATCCAAACTCTTTTCTTCATATGTTTGCTTTATCACCTTATATGTCCCCTGATTTGCATCATCCTCCACTTTCAATTGAAATATTTTCCGAACTTTCCATTAGTAATATCCGCTGCCCTGCCCATTTTTACTTCCCGAAAGAAGACGTCCGGTGGCTCCAATCCCGGAAATTGACACCGCTCTTAAGGGAAAATATTCGGCTTGCATTATACACAAACGCACGGACCTGAAGTCAACCTAATTGAATTAGGAGATTATGGTCCGAAGCTAGAAGGATTTCCAACAAGGCTATGCGCAGTACTTCGATAGCGATAAGTCATCCATCTGCTCCAATAAGCAAAAACTTTTCTGACGTTACGTGATTTCGCCTAAAAATGCATAAAGCAATCCAGTAAATATGCATCTCAATGATGTTTTTGTTGCCAATATAATTGGCTTTTGTGAGCTCTTTGCGAAATATTTACCCTCTTTCTGTACCAGTCTTCTACACTTAAGCTCGCATAATGTTTCCTTTTCTTTTCCTTTTATTTATTTCGCGTTCACTTCGTACCGATCCTGTGGGGGTCGAATAATTGATTGCCTTGATAAAAGCACTGGTTGTGACTGTGACAACATTCCCAATGCATTGGCGAAATCACATCCCTCCATTTTTTTGCTGAAACCTAGCCGCTAGAAATTTTCGTCACATTGAAAAATTGCAAAAATCTTCCTAACACACACGTCTAGCAATCGCACTAGCATGTCCTGTTGCCCTACCACTTTTCTTCTGCTGTGCTTCAGCAAAATTTTCGAGCGGATCATTTATAACAAGCTATGACGGCATAACGGCAACATCATTTTGTCGAAGGAAAGTCCACTCTCACAAACCTTTTGTCCCTCACAAATACTGTTGGATATTTTATTATTAGGATCAACAAGGACAAGTAGATGCCCTATATACTGAAATTTCCAAAGCTTTCAACTCCTTACGTCCCACATCTGGAGTTCCGCAAGTTCTTTGAGCCTTTACTGTTTTCACTATTCCTAAATAACATTTCTTCGGCGCTAAACTAATCTTACCTTTCAAATGCGGATGACTTAAAGATGTTTAGAGTGATTAATTTTCTTTAAGAATGCGAACATCTTCCAAATGACCTATGCACCTTGAACAAATGGAGTTCTGCTAGCTTTTTTGTCTCTGCTAACCGAGCTTTTTTATTAGTCCTGGCTAGGATTTTGTCATGGTGGAAGCTGAAGCCCATCTTGTCGCCCAATACTACGCCGAGGTCTATAATATGATCCACCCTATTCAATTCGTTATCCAGATTATTCTCGTTACACCACGGTTCGAGAGATTGAAGTTTGGATTCTAGAAAGTCAAATTGCGTGTTTATGATGTGGTAGATTTTTAAGTCGTGTGCATAAAAAAAAATGGAGTATGATTGGGTTAGGTTCCGTGGCTACTTCCTTCAGACAGACTTCGAAGAAGGCACACAAGGGTCCATTTTGATACTGCATTGTGTAGTGTACAACCCTTACTAACAGCATGGCCACCCTGAGTCTTTGTTGAACTGGGTGATCCGCCATTGGTCCACCGAATTCACTTCATTTAGACAAATAAAGAAGTATGAATCAAGAAACTTTATCTTTCTCCCAGCGACGGCCGGGCATTCGCACAGGAGACGAAAAACTGTTTCTTTTCTCTCATCGCATCTAGAGCTCCGGCAGAAGTCGTTATAAGGGGCACCCAGCCGCTCTGCATATCTGACAAACAAACAGTGTTCAGTTAAGACAACCACCGATGCGGGAACAGACCTAGTTCGCAAATAGAGCATACATATCAGATATCTCGATATCGCAGATACTTAAATCCGAAATGAAGATGTTAACAAGAAGGGGGCCTAGATGGCTGCCTTGTGGTACTCTAGATGATGCGAAAACCATTTTTTGTTGTTGAAAAAAGGCCAGCAAACCTTCAATTTTCATAAACACAAAATAGCCATATCTGAACGCTCCAGATTTATCTTTTAATTTTTCAAAATATTGATAAAAAGGTCTAACATCTTATGTTTCTCTTAATTTCTTATTAGAATTTACCAGCTTGTATCGAATATTGCAAATCGAACATATTTTATGCATCAAAAGAATAATTAACTTTTCTAGAAGTTCTAATTCGTTTTTATTTACTGAAGTCCTTTTCCGTTGTTGATTTTTTTAGCAATTTAGAAAATTATATTTCAAGTATCTCTTTATGTCTCAACTTATGCATTTTCCAATAATCTACACCGCACAAACCTTGAAATATTTTAGAACAATTAGCCATCATAAAATTGTGAATGAAATTTCAAATTCAATTTTCTTACATAGACTCCAACAAACAATACACCTAATTTGTACACCCTTTAACTGTGACAAACAAAAGAATTTGTTAATTGGAATTATTGAACAAGATAGGAAATAAAGTGTCATGCCGTGTCGGTACCAATCCCGAAAATCACTATATTTGTGCGGCATAACGACCACATACGCTTCGAGTTTTTCAAGCAGCGAAAACCGCGAAATTCATTTGAGTGTAGGCGACAAATGTTTCTGATTAGATGATTAATGGTTAGTTGGTGACGAAAAAGTTGCGTGGAATAATTAATCTGACAATTGATGGTAGGAATGTCGGTAGTTGAAGAAATTCGAATTAGTTTTACATTCATTTTTTTGAAGTATTTTAGCAGCACACTTTTTTCTATTTTGATGATTCAAGATGTAAGCTTCAAGTAATTTAACTTAATTTATGTCAATTCTAAAGGTATACATAAAACGATCCTACACATTGTACAGAACCAGAAATCTATTTTTGTTAAAGAACTGTAATTAAATCGTATGCTAAGATATAGGAGGCTCTTGAGATCGTATACAAATTACACATTAAGTGGACAACCGAAAAACCTTAATGTGTCGACGACAATCACCGGACCCGCACCGGAAACCACAACGCAATAACATGCGAATAACATGTAATTACTGCAACCGAACTCTAATTCGCCCCATTCATAATATACTCATACACACTCTAATTATCAATTTACAAAAATTCCGCGACACCATGAATTATAACCATCCAACATAAAATACGACATAGTTCTCTCCTAATTTGCATTAATCGCAATGAACTTGGACGCGACTGTAAGTTGGAAATCTGGCACTGAACTTCAATTCACCATTGAACATGAAAACAGCACTGAATCGAGCTAGTTAATATGTTCGTTGTTCAGCAACAATGCAGCAATAATTCTTTTTTAATTCGCCTAAGTAGAATTGACGAAAAAAATTCACAAGAAAAAATACTAATTTATTTGTATTTGTGGTCAATTTTCGCGTGACCCAAATTACTATTTAGCCATTTTTTTGTATTTGCTTTGTTTTTTTTTTTTCAACATTTCGACTTTTGTCTTCCGCACAATCAGTCATTACTCCAATGACATCAATCGTGCATTGAAACAATTTTACAATAATTCAAAAGATACTGATGGCGGAAACTACATGGGAAAGGTAAATACATAGTAAATGTTTACAAAGTATAAAGAGATAATAAAGTACCCACGCGAAACAGTAATGAAACGAATGAGCTGGGGGGAAAATATTGGATGCAAATTTATTGGCTTTATATTTTTTATTGAGCAGGATGAATGAATAGTTGTATTAAAATTATTCTCTGATAATAAAAAAAATATATATACAAAAAAATTGTTCCATTGTAGGATGGATGTTTTATACAGTTTCACAGTGGGTGGATGTTTTATACAGTTTCACAGACTTAAGATTATAGTCTGTATTAAATCATGAGAATAATTTTATTTTATTTAGATCATCAGTAAGTAGGTTGTGTTTTTACTAATCTTGGCAAAACCATTAATTTGAGATGCAGGCTAAAGAGAGAAAGAGAGAAAGAAGGTAAAGAAAGAAAAAGAGAGAAAATAAAGATAAAGAAAGAGAGAAATGTTCATATTTTAGTGATTTTTTACATTTTCGTGAAATTATTGGAAGACAAAGGCGCTCTACCTGCTAAAAAATTGAGCCCTTTTTGCACTATGATCATTTTTATTTTTTCCCAAAAAAAATTCAGCTATAAATGGTTTATCATATCCTCTCATAAATCTCTTCTCATAAATAGAAGTTCTTTATAGTATTTACATGGACCATCTTTGCTATGGATGCTTTTAAAAATAATAACCTTTACACGTAGTACCTTGTCAAATTATCCACATTTCATTTTACTTATAAAAAAAATTATCTGCACGTTCTGTATCCTCTATATAACACAACTAAGCATACTGTTTTCCCATAAAATGGTGAAGGACTATCTATAACAGATCGCATGTTTCACATCAAAATCAACGATTCAATATCAGGTAACTTCAGCATTTCAACTGGGTTACCGCAAGGATCAGGCGATATACCCCATATTGCTAACTGGCACATTAGCTTCTTTGCAGAGCTTCTGCCCTCCTTAGTTCATCACATGACCCAACTTCAATTACGAGGGTGGGTCATAAAGTTAGCGGAATGGGGGTAAGATGTGCAAAAAAAAATGCAAATTTATTGAGATTATCAAGGAGTATCTATGGGTTGGAGTAATGAGGAGTATCTATGGGTTAGAGTCACTGCATATTCGATAATTTTATTTACTAGCAATACCGTTTAAATCAAAATGGGCCTCAACAGACATAAAAATGCCTTCCATCATTTGACTGATCTTCTGACAAAATCAAAAGCAAACCGACAAGTCAGCAGCCTTCAGTTTCCTTGACAGTTGATTTTTATAGGGGAATACGTATAAACTGTCTGCTGATACGCAGTTGAGCAGATAAGTTTCATGTCGAAACTCTAGGATTTGCAGCAGCTTTATCAGCGATGGTTTGTTTTCATCTGAACTGAAGGATCTCGATAATAAGGCCTTCTTGTGACTGCCCTAGGCTTGGCAAGATTATTTGTAAGTCTCATTTTAGTCCATCTGCCTGGAGGTGTACCACCAAACGTGCGCTTAAATTCTCTTTGGACGGAAAATACAGACTCCAATACGTGATATCAATCAAAATCCAATTTCTTGTTTAATTTTTGTTAAATTCAAAGACCAATCTCGAAAATGAAAAAAAATTCAGATTATTTTAAAATTAATTGCACAGAACAAAAAGTTATTACATTTTTCTTTTCATCAGACATTACGTATTTAAGCCGTTTATAGCTCTTGCGGTATCCTCCTGCGAAAGCTCATGGTGTGCATGACGTCTTAGTTAAATGAATAAATGACATGCTGACGCAGAGATTGTTATTGTCGGAAGCTAAAACCAACTCCTGCTTGAGAACGGAGGCGACAAATAGATAGAGGTGTCCTATCGCTAGTCCTGTGAAGTACGCTAGTCGGCTCCTTTCTAAGAACGGCTGCACGTGCAATGTGGTATTTAGAAATACATTGGATTTTTCAATGACTCCTGGTAAAACGAAACTTGTTTTATTTACCAGGAAAAGAAAACTGGAAGAACTAGTGCTTTCAAGCATGAAGGGTGCAACTGTCAGATGAAGTTAAATGCATTGGAACATGAGAAATTGAAGCTTATTCGAGCTTTAAAACGGTCAGGATTGGCTAATAGAAGCTATTTTCCATAAGAACCAAACCCGTTTTGATGACTAGGCACCAGGCGATTGTCATATCTTTTTTGTCATTGCAAAACTTCCTTGGTCACGAGAATTGTCCTCAAGAGAAGAATGTGAAAATCGCTTCGTCAATAATCACCAAGGCTTTTATGAAAGAGGAAACAGGAATTGCTTTAAAAATGGCGACCAAATGTAGAACTAAACTAAATCGAAAAATCTTAACTATGTAAAATAAAGCCTAGAAATCAACGAAAAAATTATGGAATGTCCAGATGTAATTGTATCCTTCAGTTGATTCAATGAAATAATAAAAAAATGTTAAGAAGTGCAAAATGTTAAATGATGAATAAACAAATTATGGAGAAAACTCCTCTCATCATAAAGCTGAGGGTTATGTAAAGGGTGATTCTTTATAACAAATGAATTTAATTTCTAGTTTATACATTTACTACCTACACTAACGCTTTAAAGTATTTGCCCACTCAAATGTTTTGGGATTTTTCGTACTTATTGGTAAATTTGTTCCGTAAATTGATCTTAATATTGCCCTAACTAATATTCTAGGGATGTTCACCTAAAAATATCTATGTAAATAACTTTGTAGCTGAGGGTAACAAAATTTATGGAATTCTACGAAGCATTAATTTCAAGAGAAAATCCACTTTTGATTTTCGGGAGGAGTTTTTTTAAGCAGTTATCTTTGTCAATAATTCTCGTTGTCAATAATTATCATAGCAAGATACTGCACTTAGTAAGAAAATGCCTCGGATTTTTAGTTTGCCTTCAGTCTCTGCGAAGAAAACATAAAATTTGTACCTTGTGCGAGTTGATATTGATCGAGTATTTTATTGTGTAAAAAGTTAATATGCCGAAAAAGAAGAAACTTTCAACGGAAGTGCGTTCTTTAATAATTGCCTACCATAAAGTTGGCAAAAGTTATCGGCAGATTGCGATGGAATTGAAAACGCCAAGAAGAACAGTTGACTGAAATGTTAAAAAAATACAAGACCAGTGAAATTTCTCAGAATAAAACACGTAGTGGACGGCCCAGGATCACCTCTTCAGTCGAAGATAGAAAGATTGTGGTGACTAGCACACGCAATAGACGCCTTACTGCACCAGAAATTGCAGCACAATTGAATGTGAAGAGGTCTGAGCCCCTCAGTGTTTCAACGATCAAACGCAGACTTCAAGGAGCAGGTCTTCATGGTCGCATAGCGGTTAGAAAATCATTGTTACATGCCGAAAATAAGGAGAAGCGACTGGAATGGGCTAAGCAACACAAAAATAGGACATTTCAGGGTTGGAAAAAAGTTCTGTGGAATAACGAGTCAAAGTTAGAAGTTTTCGGCTCGAGACGAAGGGTCTTTGTTCGCAGGTGGTCAGCAGGAGAGAGATAGAGCATCCGATCAATGTTTAGTGCTTTCCGTGAAACATAGTGGTGGATCTTTTATGATATGGGGCTGTTTTGGTGGAGATACAGTCGGTAACATCTGCAGAATTCAAGGAATAATGAGGAAACAACACTATCGGGATATTCTCGAAAACGAAATGTTGCCATCGGGACTGCGTATTTTAAGAAAAGGATTCATATTTCAGCATGACAATGATCCGAAGTTCTCTTCAAAAATCTACAGAGAGTATTTAAACCAGTTATCAACTGAGGGAGCTCTTAAAGTTCTGGTTTCGCCATCACAGTCACCTGATCTCAACCCCATAAAATTCTTATGGGATGAGCTGGACAGAAACGTCCGAACAGTCTGCCCTACATCTGCTGAACATCTGTGGAGTATTTTGCGAGCAGGATGGGGCAAAATCTAATCAGAGACCTTGACAAAACTACTTCGTTGGATGTCAAAGCTTTGTGAAGCGGTTATTACGAATAAGGGTGGACACATTGATGAGACGAAGATTTCATAATAATTTTACCGTTTCGAAACTTTTTTATTAGCCGTAGAATGGTACGGTAAATTTTTGGATGAGTTTAGTCGAAGAAACATCGCTGAAGAAGGCTATAAGTGATAGCCGAAATACTAGTATACGGATTTTTGAAAAATAAATTGGTAGAAATAAAGGAAACGAGTTCGACTTTTCATTTTATTTTATTAGGTACATGTTTTTACTAAAAAAAAGGCAACAATAGCATTATGTACATTTTTTATTTGATCATCAAAATAAAAAGATTATATAGCTTTTAATCTCATGGCAGTCAGAGTGGCCAACTGGCTGATGCGCTACGAAATATATACCGCATGTGAGTAAAAATTACTCATCGGTACCATTCCAGGGTTAATATAATATGTACTCTAAATATACTTTAAATACTATTCATAAGAACTTGTGTTTCTAGCTTCCAATCGTTTGAAATAGTAAAAACTTCTGACCGGTAGTGTACATCACAGATCCTTACGAACATATTTAGAATCCTAGGTTATCTCGTTGAATGTAAGCCTAATCTAGGCAAATGAGGTCTGAAGGACAACATTTTCCTTTCTTAAATTTCATTAACATTGAACATTCAAATTATCAAAAATTTTTCAATAGGCGATCAATCCACTGACCAAGAACAAAATTTGTTTGTTTGGTTAGCAGGATATTCTATAGTTCACGTGAAGTCATCAGAACCATAAAACAAAATCTTACTCAGCATTCGGTGCTGCCAGATACGTCTCATGAGGCCATGATGTCTCAAAGTTCTGTGGTATGGCATTTAAATGGTTAACCAAAAATTCGAATCAAATGCATTAGACTTTTTTTCCAATTCAATGCCACTAGCTCCTTGTTTGCAAAAAGCATTAACCTCTTCCATAATTGCCAACCAAACGTTCTTGATTAATTTATCTAGCCTGACTCTCCATTTAAGGAGCCGAAAACTTTTAACTCTTGCAGTGCATTTGAGACGAATATCAGACATTCTGATATCAACTTGAATTTTGTCACCATTATTTAATGTCTGCTCGCAAGCCAATTTTTCCATTTATAGATTTTTTACTATCTTGGTTTGAAGTGACATTGAAGTCGGGTTGAACCCAACATAAGAATACAAATTTTGGTGATGATTTCGATCTGATTTCTTCGGAAACTGAAGGTAGGAAATGCGAAATACTAAATAAAAATGTTGATATACTTTTCATATCTGATGTAATACATCAAAAAGATCATGAAAATATCATAATTTTTTTTTATAGAAATGTGAAAGCACAGTGAATCGAATCACCAATATCCTTTTTAGGCGTTTGGATGTAACAGTCTTCTTTCAATCATCGTAAAACTTCATGACTAATGTCCATCGTATAAATCAAATCTTGCTTAAGAATACAGGTGATGCATGCTTCTTATCCCAATGCCCCTACTCATTTGCGGCTTCAGCTAGATGTACTTCAACTTCAGTCGACAAGCGACTCAGATCGATTCGTCTGGAATCCATAAAAGGATTCGTCATTCACGACAACTTTTCTTCGAGTCGTTTGCCTTTAATCTGTAGATTATCATAGCGCGCTGTCTCTCGGGGGCCCACTAGACACGAGTATAGGCTGACCGTGAATTCCATACATTTGTGGTCTCTGTGCTAGTGAATTCTGTGGCGGAAAGATTGCAAATCGTTCCGGACGGGATGCCGCCTAACCAATCACACAATATATGATATTTGCATTAGCTCATTAGTCGAAGACAACAATTGTTTTTGTAGACACACGGGCACGTGTTAATACCGAAGACAAATAGTCTTGCACTATGGTAAATTAAAAATGACCGTGAAAATCATCCGAATATGCTTTTGCAAGATCGCCCGCCCGTAGAAGGTCAAAACAACGCAAGCTAAAAATCATTTCAGTGCTCACTCAATTCTTCTAGCCATTAAAATCTGGTGAGGAGGCTTCGGCTAAGTAAGTGAGTGAAACGGCAAATGCACGGAATTATCTTTTACATTTTGCGATCTGGTTACTTATGGCTGATTTTTGGAATGTGCAAAAAGATGAGGAAGCCAGCAGCGTATACTTAGACACAACCGAAATCGCACAGATGAAGATTGTTTTCGATGAGAAACGACGCATTTTGGGGGCGAGACAACTGAAAAATAAAACGATATTAAGTCGATCAGGAGAAGCGCTATAGACTTAAGGCTGGTACTGAGTTCGAGTTCACGTGAAATTTTGACATGTTTCCATTATCTGGTCATTCTTTCGAGCGAAAATTTTGACAACGGAGAAAAGCAGAGACACTGCTCATTCTTGACGGATAAAATGTCAAGAATTTCACTTTTCGATCGATTTTCTTATTGGAAAGTCATTTGCACTGCTCAATTTTCAAATTGAAACACTAAATGTCACTTTTTCGCTCGAAAGAATGAACTGCACAAACTAAATTGGCGTGAAATGATTGACAACATGTTTCAGTGCCCTCTATGTTTTCGAAGCGAAAGCAACTTCAAAGCAACTTTTCATGCGAAGAACACAGTACCAAACTTGCTTATTTTCAAGCGAAATTTTCGCCGAAACAGATTTCGCGCGAAATTTTGTATGAAAATTTCGCGTGAAATCGACCTCAGTACTATGCTTTAAACGTTCGAGAGCTTTATGAACGCATTGTAATTCACGGGCTGTTAGGTGCAATTTAGAAAATTATTGAAGATGTATTTCGTAACAAATGTTGAAAAACACCAGGGGTACTCTGAAAAAAGCGAGTCTTAATCAAATAAAATTAAGATTTGCTTTGACTGCAAACTCAGGTTTTTTTAAAATAAACTTAAACACAATTTTATCTTCGATCCATAATTTTTACAAGGTAGTTAAAGCTAATTGAACATGCTGATTTTTGTAGCGGATATGCACACATGAATCATAGTAATGATTCCATCCGTTGGGTGTCGATAATACGATTGCAACAAAGACAATTAAAACAATTGTTTAATGCAGTCTGTCTGTGACCTTCTTGAGGTTCGGTTGCGTGAATTTCCACTCGAATGGTTTTCGATGCTGTTGAGCCACAGCACTAGACGCATACGCTTCGGTATCGCAAGTAGTACGCATAGAGGTAAACAGTTTTCAGTTTGTAGACGTTATTATGTTAACCATATTCGGTTGCTATGATTCACTATTATCTGAGCCATATCAAACCTAGCCAGTGATAAGAAATTACGTATCTGTGCTTATATGTAGATATGCTAGGAGATAAGAAATTCGTTTTTTTTATCAATTACAGAGATGTGGTTTTGTTTGCAAACAGAAAACAAATTTAATCACAATTTGTTTTTTACGTTACATCAAAAAAAAGTTTATCGAAACTGTATTAAGCAATAAAATATTTTATAATGCGTCAAGAAAGCGTCAGTATTTTCTCAATTTTCAATGGTTTGGTTCAAAATGTCAAATTCTTCATTAAGTAGTCATGATGAGGATGCAGGGCAGTTTGGTGGTCTGCTAGCCCACAGTGGTACTACGACGGCTTCGGAGGGTTATTCAGTACGAAGTGCGGTTTGACTGTGTGGTCGCTGCGATATAAGATGACACCACTGGTACATCTGACTGTGTACGTGACTGCGACTGCGACAAAAATTGTTCTTACGAATAAGCAGCCGTGGACCAAAACCAAGAGAACCCATAATCCTGTTCCTTCTCCTTCAAAGAAGCATCCATTTTACTTTCCTTCCCACTCTCTCCTATCCTGGGTTACTTACAAATCGTATCATCTCCCATAACCACACTACCCAAAGCGCGAATTCAAAAGAGGGGATACATGGTATGCAAAATTATGTAGACAAAACTGTGCAGACATGTAGGTCGCATTATTTCGTCCGTAGAATTGGGTGAATTTGACCACCTCCGTATATTGAGATAAGATATACATATTATGTTTTCTGTTGATTTTGCCATGAATGTTTGATCTCATGATCCTAAAGAACTGCGCACCTGGGCCCCAGGTAATGTTTCCAGCATTGATTGACGGCTACGGGAATCAAGCTTCCCTGCTCACCGTTGATGCGTCATGGCACTGCCGCCCGCAGGGCAGCTATGCAGATATGGTGCTCCTACATAGGCACAAACTGGCTTACTCTGCACGGACTCTACTCTCGATTAATGATTTGGATTTGATGCATTTGGGCTGGTGGCTATGGTGTTCTAGACCTAGTAACACCGGAGTGACATTCGAGTGCCAACGGCTTCAGGCTAATATCATACCGCCTGCGTCCTGTTAAAACCTTGGCATTTAAATTGGCAGGTTCAGGTGAGTTGCACTCCTGATTAGCGCTCATCTGGCTTTGCGCAGGCGACCCCATAAGAGCGTCTCGCAGCCCTCGCGTGGCCTCCCTGCTTGCATTAGATAGCCACGGGATCATTAAGGCGACTGTCCATCCGGACCAAGATAGCGGCTCTGAGGGGGGACCCATAAAACATGATAAATAATAAAATTAATAGCAATAAAGGTGCAAAGAACACCACCTGCAGGCAAAAGTTCGGTCAGAAATGAACAGGGGCAGTCTAAAACAACTAGCGCCCTGAATACTGCTGCGGCAGGTAGTGCGGCCACCATAAGTAAAGTGGGTGAAGAAACTCCGCGGGCAGAACCGTGTCTGTTGCAGAAAAACATATACAGGCATTGCGTTGTAGTGGGTACCTCTCCAGCGACGACGGCACGATCTTCTTCAAAGGGAAGCTATTTTGCTGAACAAAAAGGCACAAGAAGAAAAGATGCTGCGAAAGTGCCGGGAAATAATGAAAAAAATGGCAGATGCTGCGAAAGTGCCGGGAAATAATGAAAAAAATGGCAGATGCATCGCAAGTGCAGAAAAATATATCGCGGCAGGTGAAAGACGGCCTTCTTGAACTCGAAGAGGCTCTGGAAGTTGTAGAAGCTTGCAGAGAAAATTGGAAGCAGGCTGAGTTAGAGTTGAGGCAAATTGGAGGAGCCCAGCCTAGAAAACATGGAGTAAAGGATACTGCCGAAACTCTATGCACTGTGCAAGCTAAAGCACAAAAACGGGCAAGAACGCCTGAATGTAGCCCTAACGAAGAAAATGTTGTTCGAGCACGAACTGAAGTAGGCACCACCGAACAGCACACTTGGATGACTGTGTTGAAAAAGCCACATAAAAACGGAACCTGCAAAGATGCTGCCCTGGTGACGACTTACTCACGCAGCTTATGCATGAATCCAAAGCTCAAAATGCAATGATCAGCGAACCATATAGAAGGTGAAATGCAGAGCCATGGTATTCAGACACTTCCGGCTATGCAGCCTTATGGGTTGCAGACACTCGGAAAGTCCGGGTTGATCGGCGAGGTTTGGGCGATGGATATGTTTGGATTGAAAACCAAGGCCTCAGCTTTGTCAGCTGCTACTTTTCAATATTCCAGTAGAAGTCCTAAAAGTAGTGGTGGAGAGACACCCGTCAACATTACTACGTATGTGCAATGAATGTTTACTAGCGTGTGTCTTTCCGTCACCTTGGAAAGTAACGCGACTTGCCCTAATTGCAAAGTGAAAGGGAGAACCTAACACACTACCAGCGTACATACCTTTCTGCATGCTTGATACTGCGGAAAGGGTTGCTGAAATTTCGGCTAAAGGCAGCTATACGAAGAGCTGGTGACCTCTCGAAAAACCAACATGGATTTCGCAGTGACCACTCAACAATAAGTGTCATCTGGTAAGTAGTTAGCGCAGTAGATCGCGCAGAGGCCGCTTGTCATCGGGCTAGACCCATAGTGTTTTTGGTAAAGCTGGACGTCCGTAACGCTTTTAACTTGGCGAGTTGGACAGACATATTGGATTCTCTTCAGCGACATTTTCAAATAGTAGAATACCTACTGGCAATGGTATGAGACTACTTGAAAGATCGCCATTTGATTTATGAAACAAACCAGGGAGCTGTACGCAAAAGCATTACAGCTGGAGCAGCACAAGGGTCCATTCTCGGGCCAGACCTATAGAATATTGCGTATGATGGCTCTTACGCCTCGAAATTCCGCAAGACGTGCTCTTGGTGGGCTATGCTGATGATGTAGCCGCTGTCATTACGTCTAGAAATCCTCACTTCGCCCAACTCAAAATCAATCAAGTAATGAGAATGGTTGAAGCCTGGATGGAAAGCCACGGTGCTCAGCTGGCGATCGCAAAAACTGAGATTGTCATGCTGACCAAGAAGAGGATATCAACCATTATACCCATCACGATTGCCTCTGAAGTACTTGAGACCAGAAAATCGGCTAAGTATCTTGGAGTGATGTTGGACTCCAAGCTGGCGTATAGAGAGCACATCTGAAAAGTATGTGATAGGGCGCTACTGGCTGTTATCTCGCTTGGGAGACTCATGGCAAACGTTCGCGGTCTTAGTCCGAGTAAACGTAAGCTCCTTATAACGGTGTACGACGCAGAGATATGGGCCACTGCGTTAAGGTTTGAGAAGCATCGTGCTAGGATGCTGAGCGTCCAGCGTAGGGGAGCGCTGCGAATTGCAAGCAGCTACAGAAGTTTCAGGAAACGCCGTGTTAGTGATAGCGGGAGTAAAAAAAAAACAAACAAACAAACGAATGCAGGAAGATGTTCCTGAACAGAGCAGAAGTGGGAGGAGAAATTTTGGCTGCTCAAGCACGAGCACGAACGCTTGAACTTTGGGAGGAGCGCTGGGCTACGAGCTCGAAGGGAGCATGGACGATTAGGCTAATTCGCGCCTTAAAATCTTACCAGTTCCTATCGGGCTACGGCTACTTCAGGAAATACCTTCACAGAATGGCGAAAGTCAGGACGGAGTTCTGTAAGTACTGTGATAAGGAAAGTGATGACGCTTTGCATACTTTTTTTCCATTGCGCCCGGTTCAGAAGGGTGCGACACATGCTTTTCTCTACAATTGGCCCTGTGACGCCGGAGTCAATCGTAGAGATGATGCTACAGTCAGATGACGCCAGGTCAGCTGTGTCAGCATATGTGGAGCTGGTATTGTGTTTGACAGAAGAGAAAGAATGCTTTACAGACTCCTGAAAGCCTGACAGATCGGAAGTAAGCCAATGGGACACCTGATAGGTGAAAGTAGCACGGCCGAGCTGAAGCAATGCGAAAGCGGTTCCGGCTCGGACCTCCGTGGTTAACGGGTAATGTTTTTTTAGTGGCTACGAATCTCACATAATCTTGTATCGTTCGCAGGATACCTATTGAAGGTTTTTGACATCCGTTCCCAAAAAAAATGCCTGATGAGGATATATTATTATACCCTTAAGTCAGACAATCCAATAGATCACAGAAACAATGAAGACCATAGGCTGTTTATCGTTACTTGATGATGAACCGGTATCGCAGGCTCTTCATCGCAGCAAAAGACATGTCTGATTCAAAATTTTTGTCATTTTATAGAATGATAAAATCGTCCTATTCTCATTTACTAGAACTTGCATATATTTGCTAAAAAAATATTCAATAATGATTTTGAGTATCCATACTAGACATACCTACCCTTTTCCTCTTAACCAACAAGTGGCCCAATTGACTCCGTTTCCTAATGAATGGGTGCAGACGAGAGCAGGCGAAGAAGTTGAAGGGTATGTTGGTTGTGGTGGGAGTAATTAATTTTGGCAGTGGCTATTGTGCAAATTGATGCAATTTAGGCTTACCTTGTGCTTAATATTCTTCGATAAAGAAACCGATGGGAACATGAATAGGCATCTTAGGTAAATTTTCACTAGTTGTGTAATGCTCACTCGAATAGTACGCATTAAATTTTTAACAAATGAGTTTCGAAGCTTCCGCCATTATTCTTTGCTCTCATTTGATCTCAGTTAAAAAATAAGTGGGAAAAAAAATAATTATTTTCTTTTTTCCATACATTCAAACAGAAAACCTGTAAAGAGAATACTTTTATAAGCACTCCTATTCCTTTCTGCTGTAGGTTCTTCCAATCAGAATGTACAAATCTGGGCATTTTCCCGCCTGTATCCCGTATTCGATACGCTCCTCACTCTTGACGCTCCATTAGCGGTCTCTCATTCATTCACCTACGATATAACAACCAAACGTACAAATACAGCATCCTCAACGATATATCGACGAAACTTCAACGACCCATAAGCGGAATGTCTAAAAATTTCTTAGTTTTGGACAAGACAAGATAATTCAAAACCGGACAGTTGGAAGTCTGTCTCGGACAGTGTCTGAAGAAGAGGGCAGATTATCCTCGAAATATCGATATTTGCCACAAAACTCAATATATCTAGCTTCGAAAGGAAAAATCGGGTTTTTTATTAAAATACTTTTTTACACGCTAGGAAAAAATTAGTACACATTAAAAACAGTTAGAACTGGTTTCGTCATCACAGGGGATTAGTTTGAATTCCACTTAATTTTTTAATGGCAACAAAATTTAATACTTTTCTAACCACCCCCTGATGAAAAAAGCTGGGGAAATATTGGAATATACTTTCAATGTAGCCTTATATTCTTCAAAAACAGTTGCTTGTCCCGCAGAAGTTCAGAGCAATAGCATAAAGGAAAGAGAATTTTCAAAAATCAGCAGTGACGCATGGTTCAAATCCAGCTATGATCACACATCGCTGGCACACAATCTGGCTTTTAGTATGTGGCTGATTTTAATCAGGGGTAAAATGAGGTATGGGACTACTTCGCCACAATCAGAGTATATACTGTTCCACAATCGTATTGACCTAGATAAAAAAAATCGTGAAATTTAGCGTTACGTCTGGCACCGACCGAAACAGAATGAAAGATTTAGAGATTCGGGTGTTAAGCGTAGGAAGTACTCAGCAAAGGGTCAGACATTATATTTCTTTACAACATTGTCAATAGACATAACATCGAGATAAAGAAGAGAAAGGCAGCCCACATTACGTCGGTACTCAAGAGATGTAACAAGTGAAGTAATGTTTTCATTGTCAATAAGCTTGAAAGCTTAACATTGGACGTAGTCTAGTTCCACTAATACATTGCGGTCTGCCCCAGCCTATATACGCAAATCTTGGTCTTATGAGAGTCTTGTAGAAGCGTACTATGTATTATTTTTTACATTTTAGTCCTCTAGAAGCCGCTCTTTTGCAACATTCAGTGGTGTATCTGAACCTGCCACATTTATTGTCATATCCTAGCCACAGAAACTAAGGGTAGTCCTCACTCTTAAAAATAGCTTTGGAGATTTGATACGAAATAAATTTCTCGCTCTGCGAAAAAAAACTTGGTAAAATCAACAATTTTCCTTAGTTGTTTTTGCGTCAAGTACGGGTTACAGTTAAAACAACCATAAGAAAATGGTTGATTACTTTTATGTCCCATGACGTGCGGTTGATAAACAGCGTCCGTGGTGCAAAAAAGTAAGCAACCACAAACTATGGTATTCCAACAATGTACATAGTACGAAATAGTAAATGACTATAGTCGGTGGTGCCCCAGCAACAAGAAGTGATTGCTGAGTTATGTTTGTTTAATTTAACAATTGTAGAGTGATTCGCTTACTATGAAAATTGTTAATTCAATATTTTGTAGTGTTAAATGAATTGATGCTTATTTTGCTATAGATCAACTATTTATCGTACTTATGAGCTAATTAGCACAGTTGAAACCTCGAAGGTTTCGATATTTTTTGTAATTGCAAAATCAACTACTTTTGTTTGGTCAAATAAACTATTTTAGCATAGAAAGAACCATTTTCCGTAGTTCAATCGACAATTTTGAATGAATGGTTGCATTACTTTCAATAATAGTTAAATCAACCATGACTTTTTTTCAGTAAGTCATTCTTTGTCTTGGAAAAAATAATTCTCCGCACCGCCAAAAACTTCGAACCTGAAGCAGATGGCTGAAGGAGTCGAAATGTATTATATTTTTAACTAGATCATGCATCAGGTTTAAAGGGGTTTTTCTCGACTTTTAAACTTTATTGAGTAAAATTGGTGCTTGTGTTTTATTCAACGTTTGGCCCATCGCTAGCTATTATTTTTCAGTAAGGTATTACGAAATCTACAAGAGGCACAATTACCGAACAGTAGTTCATGTTTTTTTTTTCATATTACACTCAGGCCACTACGAGACTACGATTTGTCCAATTTGAAAGATATGCTGTGTTTTTCAAGCATATACAAAATTTCACGTGAAATTTTGTATATGCTTGAAAATAAGCGAGAGTTGTACTCAGTTCTTAGCATGAAAAGTTTTATAGAAGTTGCTTTCGCTTTGAAAATGTAAATGGCATTGACACATGTCTCCAACCATTTCACGCCAATTAAGTATGTGCGGTTCATTATTTCGAGCTAAAAAGTGACATTTGGTGTTTGAATTTGAAAATTGAATTGTGCAAATGTCTTTCCAATAAGAAAATCGATTGAAAATTGAATTTCTTGACATTTTCTTCGTCAGGAATGAGGAGTGTTTCTGCTTTTCTGCATTGCCAAAATTTTCGCTCGAAAGAATGGCCAGATAATGGAGACATGTGAAAATTTAGCTTCACGATTAACTCAGTACGAGCCTTTATATTAGAAACCCTTTATAGTTCCAGGGCTAAACTTCTTATGCAGGTATTTTTCAGATTTCTGGCCAGTGTAGGTGAACTAATATGTGTATTTAGCCTCCTTATTATAGAGAATTTCCCTTTGAAAACTTATCCAATTATCACTTCTCGCACTTCACACTTGGGTCATAGATATCTGAATTGGAAAAGGAAAATGAATTATTTTACAAAAAAACATTATGTGACATCCTAGCTCCACTATTTCTTCGTTAGTGCACCAAAAATTTCTAAAACACTTTCTGATAGTGATTTGAAATGGAAAAAAGTGCAATTCAGACTGGAGTCTTTCTCACCTAATGAAATTTGTTTCCCGGCTGCATGATACGCATGTGTTCGGCAGAAATGGTAAATATTTGTTTTATCATGCTTGTTCCTACTTGAAAATCATAATTTTGATGCAATGGTAACAAAATAGTTTTACACAAACCTACCTTCAATACAAAAGCTGTTTTCTATATTAACCAAATAAATCATACTCGGATTTGTAGCTATTCAATTGAATTATCAATTTTTTATTACTTGGGGTATTTTATTCTCTCTTTGAATCCATCTCTGGCATCAACCGCTGCCAGAATAACCGAAAGTTAATCCGCCTAAACTTGCTTATGACGCACCGCGCTACAGGTTTTGATGCTGGTATGCAAATCAAGCACGCTTCTGAGAAATCTTTTGCTTCTTCTCTAATCAAATATGAACACATTTCTAAAACACTTTCGTAACATTCGGCATGCAATTGTTGCCGAATTATAAATTTATTTTTTGATCGACAGCAAATCAACAAGGAACGGCCAAGTGCATGCGATAACTGTGCCGAGCGACGACCTACCCCAATTTGTGCTTCCTACCTTCGTTTTACTTCATTTCGATTGAAACACGCTAGGCCCATCGAATGCGACTAGAACCCTTCGATTATCGAAAAATCCTCTCGAAATGCGAAGGTCAACTGGTGTCAGAATCCTAATGCTGCCAGAGCATCCTGGCAACGACAGGACCCGATTCAAGGCAAAAATCAATTGTCCATTGCCTGGCAGAGACTGGTGGGATCTGTTTTTGCGTTGCAGAATTTTTTTTCATAATCACAAAGAAATTCTTTCCGTAGCAAACGAAAGCTCTTATCAACAATCAACTATCATAAAAAGATGTACAAAACATCACAACTTACATTATGAGACGTGAAATTATAGCGCTAATCATCGTTGCAGGATTCGATTTCCCAACGCACCGTCGTAATAGGATTCTCTCAACGATCCTTGGCAATCACAACCATTCCACCAATTACACGCACGTCCCAAACTAACTCAACCGAAAATCCGCAGCAATTGCACAACGGAAAAATGTTTTTTCTTTTCGAATTTTCTCTATCTCCTTCACGTTCCGAGTTAAAATCGACTTTTCCGAGTCAAATCGAGCGTTGCGTTTTCCTCGACGCGAAAAAAAACAGATCCTGCTCCTATCTGACAAGCAGCAGGCGAAAAACGGACGACAGGAGACGGAATCGCAGTATGCGAACAAAACGTTGGAACTGACTTTGTTTTCTTGCCTGCGCTTTTTAATGGAGCAGCAGTGGTAGCAGCTTAGCTAGCTGGGTGAGTGTTCGTCGTCGGGGACGACGACAACAACAAAAACACAGACGAACGATAACAAATAGCACGAAATTAACCCGATGCAAGACACCAAGACACCACGCGCAACAACGACGAAGACACGTCAAAATACAAAGCAATCGGTGCAACTGGCGCGGTGACTGGTTTCGCGCTGGGCACATAGGTGCGCGTCAGCTGATTTCGCTTGGATGGACTTGTATCAGCTGACTGCTGTTGTTTGATGAATTCGCCGGAAAAGTTCAGATGACATCTACTGGTGGAAGACAAAACGAGAGCCGTTACATTTGAAAATTGAATATTCGGAAAAAAGAAAAAAATCTTCATGAGATTACAATTTACAACGAAATAATTAAAAAACATGATATTAAATAAGTACTACAGACATAATCTCTCTGTCCAGCGACCTTTGTTGCCTGCGCTCTAATGTTGCTAAAGTTGGAGTGTTCCTCCTAAAAGCCCCATTCACGAACAGTCCAAACGGCCTGAGCCCATTTGGCTTGAGTCTGTTTGATTTAAGTCCAATTTAGCTCGCCCCTCACGATAGAGCCTCGATCCAGTCAATCCATTTCATTTTCTGTCATTAATTAAGAAAAAAATAAAAATAAACAAGAAGAAAAAATTATTTTTTATCTATTAATGGATCAGAAGCATATGGAAGAGTTTTTTGTAATTGACACTTCCATCTACATAAAGCAACGATAGCCAAAAAGGAAGTGGCAAAAATTATAAATTTGGTAAAAGAACTCACACTTGAGCCTTCTGATTAACAAAATTATTTAAGAATGGATGATACGACATATAACACGTTGTTATAGCTGGTCACCCCATTTATCAAACGAAAAGATACAAATAGGAGTCAAACTATCACTCCTCACCAAAAATTTGACGACTACTTTACGGTACTTAGCAAGCGGTTGCTGACTTTGGGCCAAATAATATAAGGCGTGTTTTTTTTGCTCCCCCTATCTATAACACAACAACGCAGACGCATTGGGAACAACGACAACTCCCCATTTCCATAACAGGAGTTGTTGTTTCCAATGCGTCTGCATTGTTCTGTTATGGATAAGGGGAGCAAAAAAAAAACGCGCCTATATTATACATTCATGTGATCTAATTCGATAACTTCCAAAACAAAATCATGGCCACCACTATCCATGATGCTGAATTTTTCGATTAAATAAAATAATCACAGAAACAGTCAATGAGCATGTCACAGGTCAGCGTGCAAAGCAAGACTGCCACGTTGTTTGGCCTGAGGCTTCAACACACTCGACTAGTCCATTTTATGGATTGTCCAAATTCGCCCTACTATTTTCACACACACGGTCGAGCCAAAAAAGGCCCGATGGCCTGAGTCCATGGACTTTGGATTGATTGGAAATCCAATTTGGTTCCTTGAGTCCATGAGTCCTTTCGAGTTCTCCCACACACGCTGAGATTTTGGCCTGGCCTCAGGCCATTTGGACTGATGGACTGTTCGTGAATGGGGGCCTTAATAACTTAACTAGGTCTGAGCCAGGTAAACTCGGCGGTTTTAGAGGTCAGCGTCGCTGACGTAAAGTTGATATTTCCGAGTGCAGCAGTCCATCATAAACAATATTTCAGAGGTCCGGTTTAAGGATGGATTCCTGTGCTGTCCTAGAGGTGATAAACATACTCTGAACACTTTTGTTGGTGTCGAACAGCAGCCATCGGTCCCAAAAATAGTCTCGCATCATGAAAAACAAATAGTCCGGAATGCGGAAACTATGTTCGGGGGCCCAAAGTACGTTTGTCAGCCACACCAACTTGAAGAAATTTTGAACATCTAGCATCACCAGCTAACCAATCGGTCTGTCAATCATGCCTACTCCGCTCTTGCTATTCTCTCAGTTACTGCAGCGATGGCATCAACGCATCCCACTGTATTTCCTTGCGAAAGTCGTGCATCTGTCAGACAGATCGCCAGCTGATTTAATTGCTTACCGCAGCCGTGGCTTTAGCAGCCACTCGCGGAGCTTCCTTGCCGTGACTATGATGCTATGCGGACGAATTGCTCAAATCTCCCTTTTCCTTATCGATGAGTGCCAGTCGGATAATTTTCTATCGCGATAGAAAAACCTCCGCCACTACGCATGAATCATATAAATTCAGTAATAGCCGCAGTTGACTCGCCACTATAACTTTAAATGATATGACGGGACCCCATCAGGACACTGATCCTTCCTATTTTTCATTACAGAATACATTTAAATAAAATAAAACAAATATGCATTTTATAAATTAGTGAAAGAAAATCGAGTATATTTCAATAATATTTTTGATTATTTTTCAAAACTTTCAGAATTTCATTGAATAGTTTCAACTCTAAGTCCTATGAGCTTTGTTAATACATTTCATGTAAGCCAATATTTGATAATCAACAATGATAATCAATTTCATAATTTCAATTCACATCGAAAAAACTACTGAGTTGAATAACAGCATTTCATCTAAATATCATTAGTAGGTAGTTAGCTTATTTTTAATCTAAATCATAGCTTTCCTACAGAATCTATGCATTTCTTTAAAACATGTATTTTATTGAAAACATTCATAATTATAGTATGTACTAAATCTAATAAAATTTATAATATAAAATTATTTCTGTAAGTATTTCTGTAATAATCGAAATAAAACGCACAGTTTTTCATTAGGTTGGCAGCAGTCTGTTAACTTGGTATTGTATTCATTTTAATTATTGCCCATTCAAATGGCCCCTTCAGATATCATCTTAATTAAGCGATCTGAGTGTAAGTTGGAATTGATTTTAATTAGCGTTGTTTTCAAAGAAATATATTTGTTATAAAAGAATTCCAATTATGCATTAGTTGAAATTAAAAATGTTAAATATAAAATAATTTAAAGAATAATTTCACTAAAAGATATAGTAAACTTAAATATATTTCGAGCTAAAGAAATAAATGCAAGTTGGTAACTCCATAGCAGAAACAGGTAAGTAAGAATGGAGTTAGTAATCTATCAGTTTCAAGCAAACAAAAAATTTTTTAAGTAAAATTAACGGATTATGATATTTTAAGTGTTGTTAGAGATAGGAAAAAGGTAGCTTGGATATAATAGAATCGTCTATCAGCATGGATAGATAGAAACGTTGGATCTAGTTCTATTTCATCCAAAAGATATCCATACTTAAATCGATACAAAAATTTACTACGTAATTCTAATAATATCAAAACAAAAGTTTTGTTTTTTTTTATCTTTTTTTTTTAGTTTTCCTATTTTAAATCCTAACACAACACAGAAAATTGTAAGTGTCTCACGCCGAAAACAAATCATCACAATTAGCAAAAGCAATAACAAAAACTAAAATAATTGCAATCATAAAGAATTGTGTTAGATTTCTTCATAATTAACTTTTCAGGCTTATAAGTAAACAATTCCAGGGTAAAAGTTGACAAAAGTAACGATACATCCTACTTTGGAAGGAAAAATAAACACTTTTCGGGAAAACATATCCTTCTCTTTCATTTTGTTTCTACGTAAAAAAAACCCACAATACACTTCCTCCGGGAAGGGATTTGCATTCTCCAGCATTCCAGCAGACACGTTCATCAAGAAAATCCATTCTCATTTTTTTTAAATTATAGATTTTCAGGCGAGGGAACTTGTTTAAGGCTAACTGTAATACCTTGTTGTTGCTCCTGTTCTAATTCGGATAAAATAAAATTCTTCAGTTCCTCGTAGGCGGTTTTAAAGGTCTCATTGTGTACGACGCAATGGAAATTGCCTGTTTTGTTGCCTGAAATTTATCAAGCGTAGGGCGTTATCATGATGGTTTTATAATATTTATAGATTTTTGGTACATTAAATTCATAATTTTTTACAAGTAAATTTAGAATTTTTGAGTCAAGTCTGTAATTTTCTGATTGAAGTTCATCCATTTCCGGGACAAATACGTCGTTATTTAAGGAAATATACTTTACCGAATAATATTCATTAGATCTTAAATTGAATTAAGATTAAATTCATAATTTAGAGACAATCAGAAATTTGTGAATTTAACTCGAAAAAATTCAGAATTTGAGCTATGCATTGATCTCAAAAATTGGTACACATTTTGAGCCTTGCTTCCTATATGATCTACAAATGTTTTAAATTATGTATTTACCATATTCGATTTCATGTTTAGCTGTATCTAGTCGAGCTTTTAAGCTGTCATCTGTTTCTGTTGCACGTCGTCGAAGTCGTCTTTCGAGCTCTTCGACCGACGGAGGATTTATGAAAACCAAAATTGGATTCAGATCGGAATTGCGAATTTGCTCAACGCCTTGAATTTCGATATCTAAAACGCATACTTTACCTTGCGCTTGCACTTGGCGGACAGCCTGCTTACTGTAATAGAGAGGACATTTGAAACATTAGGTGCGAGGAAACTAAAGGAGTTTTTGATCAAATAAAATGTTTAGGAAAATGTTTAGTAACAAAACCAACAGGGTTGGTAATGTATAATACAAAACTGATGATTTTTTTAGAAGGCTGTTTGTTAATTTTGAAGGTATTTGAAGTGATCAATAATATCATATCTATATAACCTTCCTGCCTACCCTGGGGTTGATGATTGTTAATAAATACTGAAATTGCCGAATAAGCAGTCAACATACTAGGAATTCAGCTGGAACCCACTTTGTCTTTGTAAAACACCTAGAGTTAATACTATTTTCAACTAGACTTTAATACTATTTTTTAAAAAATCGCATTCAATGGGTGGTAACTGTTTGGGTGCCAAGGAGCATATTCAGAATCTGCTCGATATATGTATCAGTGATAGCAGCATTGAAAATGGTGTCAATGGTAAGAGTAAGGAAAATAAAAGTGACAATAGTGAAATTACACCAAATTATATCGCATAGTTATGATATCCATAACTCTTTTTTCTGTTCAAAGGTGGAAATCTAAATAACTTTTAAATATTTCTCAAGGAATGCTTCAAAATTGACTTTGATGCAAAGAATTCCCTGCATCACTGCAAAACCACATAAAAAGCCATTGACATTGGAAAAATATCTGGCAGTCAAAGTGTTTAATATTAACAATTTAGCTAAGTTGTTTTTGTCAAGTTTTAATAGAAAATGTTTTAAAAAGTTTTAGAAATCAAACTTCCTAAGCAAAGTATTATCCTCTCTCGTATAATGCAATGCTTAAATTTTCGAGTCAATATTTGTTTTAAAGTCAGATCCCTAGATTCAACTTTTTTATTAAAGCTGACACACTAAATTTAAATAAACTCTATCAGAACCAGCGATTAACATATTAACCACGATTTTTTAGGCTCTATCTAGGGCTGGTTAGGATGGTAGCATATTGAAAAAACAAAAATCTTGTCCCAGCTGTTGCTGTTTTCATTGCTGCTACCCTCACCAGCTATCGCTATGGAGCGACAAAAGACAATATTTCTACCCCTACAATTATCTTAATTGATTCGGTTAAAACGACGATTACGAGCCGTACACTGCTAATATCCTTACTATACCAACTAATATTCTAATTGCACCTCGTTCCATAGATATTCCCGCTAAATGTCGCATTCTCGAGAAACTCTCCGCGTTCGATAGCTGCTAGCATTTCTTCTTTGTTCACGAAATTGTAATGCACACCATCCTGTTCTCCGGCACGTGGTTTGCGTGTTGTATGCGAAACACTAAAACAGGACGATAAAAGTCAATTTAAAATATCGTGTAGATACATCACGCGAATAGTGTTAATCAATTATTTTGCACGAAAAAAAAACTATTAGCTTTTGCTAATTGATAATTGATGGGCAGTTGTATTAAAATTTATTGTGAGTACTATTGGAAACTAAATGTTATACAAGAGTGTGATCAGGAGCAATTATTTCAATTTAATAAAATTTCTTTAATATTTTGGGTTGCGAATCTATCGAAGGGTGTAGTTTCGGTTTCTATAAAAGGCAAAAGTACTTGTGCCTCTGAGCTTTGAGTTTAACTAGGTACTCATTTTACATAAACGATATACAAACCATCGGTAATGAATCCTTACCTGAATCCAAAAGTTTCAGGAAATTCAGCAAACAGGCGTTTTAAGAGTGTACTTTTTCCTGATCCCGAAGGTCCGCAAATGACTAGTGGACGCGGTCCGTGTTTGACCATTGTTGCAATAGCTGAAAAAGTAATTGGAATGTTTGAGTTTAGGTGGAGACTAATGAAACATTTTAAATGAAAGCCATAGTTTTTCTTTCAGTAGCTAGATATGCTTCAATTCATTGACATATGTATGTATGTTGATATTTTGAATCTGCCCTCTTTTTTGGCAACTATTGATTTATAAACACAGATTACATTCCAGATATCGATACCAATCAAGAAATTGAAATACATACAATACAAATAAATCAAAACTCACTTACAATTCAAATTAACAAGTTGTTTTTATTCTTTGGCTATTTATCAGCTCTCTAGTACATATATACACTAATGCAAACCAATTATTACTTTCTTTTTTATATTTTTCTTTTGTTTTTGAAATTATTCGTATGTCAAATAATTGCGCATACTTACGTCAAAAGACTCATTTGATCTTTTTACTATTTAAATCTAGTATGCTGTGCGATATTTTCCTTTCTTGGAATTACCTTCTGCAAACGATTTTTCATTGAATTCACAAGTTTTTCCCTGAAATCCAGGCAGAAATTCACTCATGCAAAATGAATAGCTTGGTTTAGGTGAATTCTCCAATTGATTTGATATTTGTGGATTTTTTTGCCACAAAAAATTAAAGATATGGGATTAGGTGTGGTAAGCGGGGACGATGATGGAACACACATTGATACTTGTGATGATACTTGTGATTTTTGTACTTGTGAATTCAAGACGCTTCAATCACCGTATATACACCTGTTGTATACGTACGTGTGGTTTCTATGTTTAGAGAAATATGTGTTTCCTTGCTTACAGCCAAATCCAAGATCGCTCTATGAAAGGTGCAATCTATTCTTAGATTAGAGTTGCAGTTGAACAAATTAAGAGGGTCATGCACTTCGGAGAGATGTTCCAATGCTTATTGGACCGACTCTACAACAGTGATAGCTTACATCAATAGATTACCAATTAGATAGCAGACTTACTATGTAGCAAACCGAGCCAGTAAAATTCAAGTAAGCTTTTTGATTGGCATTAAGTAGAGTCACAGTATAAGCCCGCTGACTGAGTCTCGCGAGGTAGTCCACCTAAAGAATTATTAAGAATCCTATGTAGAGGATGTATTCGCAGCGGCTTTCGGAATCAACGTTAATTAACAAATTGAGAGCGGAAATTGAAAAGGCAGAATTAGAGCGGCGAAAATTAAGCGTTCACTTAGCTACTGACAATCGTTTTTCGAGCTACACTCGGTTAGTACGCAACTTTAACTTGTATTCGAATATCTGAACGATCCACACATGTTATTTCGTTCCAACAGATCAGTTAGTTCCAGGTTCAAAATTATCTCCTTTCTTAACTCTTAGAGTATCTTCGGCGTAATCAGTGCCCATGGATTAGGAAAGTTTTAACTCAGAAGTTAAATATATTAAAGATACGGCGAGAAAAAATGGATTTGACGAGAGGATAATTGGAAATCTTGTCAAAAAGAAAAAGGATAGAATACAGTGTGATCTATTAACTATGCTTTTTACACAGGAAAAACAAAAAACAACCATAAGAGTTCCAATTATTTTTTCGTCAATATTCAAAAAAGTTCGGGAACTTCTTGAACGCTTTGATATTAAAGTAGTTCCAACCAGTAAAACTAAAAAATTAGGTACAATACTATGTCACGTGAATGAGAAAAAGGATAAAATGGAAAAATGTGGAGTTTATAAAATTACCTGCCCAGAATGCGATAAAATATACATCGGTCAAACGAAACGGTTAGTTGGTGTTAAACTAACGGAACATAAACGGGAAGCAGCTTCAGCGAGGAAAAGGAATACAACATTAGTACGATCAGCAGTAGCAAAGCACATCTTGGAAGAGGATCGCAACATAGCATAAGACAACGTGGAGGTGATTAAGGAGGTACAGCAGGTACGAAAACTGGATGCGTACGAAAGCCTGAACATATGGAAAACCCCAATGAATAGAAGACTAAACACAGACCAAGGAAACTGTGCATCACCATTGTTCAGGTTAATTTGAGCATTCATTTGATAGTGAGGAGGAAAATCTAATTAATATAAATAGTTAAATGTATTTAAGTAAAGTAATTAGTGGATAAATAGTTGGTAATTAGTATAAGTCAATACTTTAAAAGTAAGCTCTATAAATAACATACCTAATTTAGATTAAGATTAAACCGATAGACACTGAAGAAGAGGGCAGATTACCCTCGAAATATCGATATTTATCACAAAATTAAATGTATCAAATCAAATCAAATCAAGCTGCCTTTAGTAAAATACTTGGAAACTTTTGAAAAAAATGGTGTCGGGAATATTTATCACGATTTCAAAACAGGCCTAAATAGATGAAGAATCAAACCAACTTCGAGTGTGGACAACTTGTTTTAGGAAAGGATAAGAATGATTAATCACTCCCCAACTAAATAGCCGATGTATGATGAATTTTTTAATATTTTTCTTACATTTTATGAAAGAAAAGGATAAAATAGAAAATTAATTATTTGTTTTCAATAATATATATACTAGGACAATAATAAAAAATCAAAGAATAGAAGACTTGTCTATGTGAAAAACTTGTCTATGTGAAATATAAATGAGTTTTAATTTGTGGTAAAATGCTGTACGTACGAATGTTTGACCCAGTTTGCACTTAGTTTCTAAAGGAAAAATTGACATTCCATGAAAAACCTTTATTTTCGATAGCCAGAAAAAATAGAATCAAGTAAATTCAATTAGAAGAATAATAATACAAAACTTAAAAATTAGCAAAAACATCATATGAAAAACAACTGGCAAGTAATTGTTTAGCATAACCTTTAATCTTTCCATAACATTCAAACTAAAATAATGAATAAATGATACTACATTAAATATTCGACATATCATCAAGAAATTCAAGCATATTTTAATGAGGCAATAGCTTTTCAATAGATCAATATGAAATATCTTTACTTTTATCATCAAAGTATTTCAAATGAACTAACGAAAGCGATGTATTCTTTTTATTGTCGATAACCCGACCAGGAAAGTGATAAGTAATTTCGTGGAAGTCTAATAGATCAAAAACAAATAAAATTTGTGATAAATTCGGTCACTGAGCACTTTGATTACTAAAAATTATGATATTTTTGGTCAAATACAGCAGGGCGTTCGTAATAAATAATATATACCGTAATAAATAAATTTGTAGTATCGTAACAAATTAATGTCAATCTTACCGGTCCAAAATTACACAGTTCTCAAAAATTCTATTTACAGAGTCAAATCTACACTAACTTTCTCGTTTTCAAAATGTTCCACTAACTTTTTCGTTCACAAAAACTCTTTAACCTTTAGTAATTTTCCGTAGGAGATCCCAGTGACTTCCCTGTCCTGACCGGAATGAATATAAACTACGACTGGCAGCAAATTAATCAGGTATTGAGTACTTATCTGTCTCGCGAATTTTTAGAACTTTTCGTCTTCGTCACTCACTAGACTTCGTCATATCATTTCTTTTTCAGTTTAGTATATGAGCGATTGGTCGACTATTGTTATTGTAAACAAATTGTGATGGGAAAATGCCCGTTCGTGCTGGTTGTTTATTAATGAATTTTGGGGCTTCTTGATTCTTATTCGTTCGGAGTTTTCTTCATGCAAATTGCCGATGTTTGAGAATTGAGTGCACTATTGCAGTCACGATGAGTGTGCTCACGAAATTCGTTTATATTTAGATAAGATGTATTCAAGTGAATGGAAATTGATACATACTATAGATTAATTTAGAGAATGAGCGTTTCAGAGTGTGAGATGGGAGATAATGTCCTGATTTGAATAAATTTTTTGGTAACAAATTTTTACATTAAGAAAAATTGATCGGAAGTCTTTAATATGCTGCTTTAAAATGTAGGTAGGCTATAATCATCATTTTAAAGCAAGGCACTGTTCTAGAGAATATATTTTGAAAAACAAATCGAGGAGTCTTTTGCTTTAGCGTATGCAAGGGATGGTCACAATTTATTTATATATTTCCAAACTAAGCAAGGTGTATAGTAGAAATATAAGCAATTTTCAAATATGTTTTCCTTAAAAAATTAGTCAAATAAATTACAGATATTTTTTTTTTAGATTTTGATAAGTTTTTGAGATTTTAAGAAACGGAAAAGAGATTGTTTGAGGATTTAAAGATTTGAATAAAAATTTGAACATCGAACTAAGCTTAGAAAAGTATCATTGAAAATTACCAAAAATAAACAAATCCAAAACCAGTTACCCGACTGGCTTGACTTATCGAAGCGGTATACCAGTTTCAGTAAAAGCTGTTGATTTCACTATAAAGTGTGGATATGAGGGGAACTGAATGAATTTTTTGGTGTGAGCATCAAGATAAATTTGAAATTATTTACACGAAAACGTTAAGCAAATACCTGCTGAATTAGTGCTACACATAATGATATTTTTAAAACATTTAATTATGAAAAAATGACTGTTACAAAAGTAATTTAAGCGAATACAACAAATGAAATGCAATCACCTTAAGGGGGGAAATACATGTAAATCGAAAAAAAATTGCTAATTTCAGATTGAATTAAAATATATATATTGTTCATTCAGAAAATGTTTAATATTAAATCCTTAAAATACATGATTCGCAGTAAATGAAATTTTTTTTTTAATAATTTTTCAACACAAAATGGCGACGATGCGAGCGAATGAAAAAAACACATCAAAAACTGCCTCGTACAACTTAACGCCTTCTCCGGGAAACTTGCAACATTCAGAGAAAAAAAAAAATATGCTAATGAAATATGTAATTCATAGGTGAACCAATAAAATTTACAAAAATATTTTAAATTTTTACATTAATTTTAGATTAAACATAAAAATCGATTATTTTTCAAAAAAATCACACTTTAAACATTAATAAACAAACTATTTTTCTGAAATTACAATAACATTTAGGTTCAACGAGGAGATAATACACTTTTGTAGACGTGGTATAAATTTGAACCGGATCGATTCAATATTTTTTGAGATATCTTGTACGGCAGTTGAAAAAGTACTACTTTTAGAAAAACGCGTTTAAAGTTTTAAAGCTCCACCGACCTGGGCAACGCCGCGCTGCCTTTAACTGACTATAAATCGAGAACTAATACGAATATCGGTTCAAAACTTTTTTTTTGGTTTATTTTAAGAGCATTTCAAACATTTTGATGTAATAAAAAAAATCGATTTTTTTTTAGCAGTTACATGTATTTTCCCCCTTAAGCTGGATCGTTTTAAGGAGGGTAAGGCTCGATTCGGACTGTAGTGCCACGATGATGATGATGAAGCTGGATCTAACTAAGCTCAGCTTGATAGAATGGCAAAAAACGCTACTATTGTACACGGGACCGTTTGAGTTGGGTGGTATGTAGAAAGCTCCGATATAAAGGAAACCGTTGGATAATAAAAAAAAATTTGATAATTTTGTGCTCAAATTGATTTTGTGCATCGGTTTCAAACAGCTCACTTGACAGAGAGTTATGATTGGTAATGCACACTACCATCTCTTGTTTGTCCAGTTCGGCAAAAATTACGATCGTTTCTGTAAATAGCATCGCCTAGTATTTCATCGTTTTAATGAGAGTGGTTTAATCAGATTTCTTTAAAAATAAGTGCATTACATTGGTAATATGAACCTTCAACGGATTCAATTAGTTTGCCTTTTATATCACCGCAATTGTGGTAAAATAATTTGCGGCCATTTGGTAATGACTTTCGGTTAGGATAAATACGTTATAATCTTCTCTTGCTCTATGAAGGTGAGAAATATATTTTGAGGAAATGAGCGAAACATAAATTTCAAGATCATTTGTTACTTGGTCTGCGGATACTCCAAACTATTCGTGGTACCGTGGAAAAAGAAGATTAAGTGAATCGAAGACAATTAGTAATTCCTTTTATTGGATCATAATTTTCAAATGGGTTTTAGTTTTACCCTCGAATCATGCGCAATCACTTCCATTGTGCATTTAAGCCAGGAAAAGGCGAACATTGTCGCTGATTCTACTATCCCTTAGCCGAGAGAGTAGACACTTACTCTCCAGATTTTGCTGTAATGGTTGATTTAACATGTGGTGGCACTAATGAGTTTAAAAAGTTTGATACTAATGATGATGGTTTGTTTGAAACGCTATCACTTTTGGCAAATTTCACCATATTTTAGATTGAAATCGACTAAAAACTCAACAAGCAAAAACACAAAAATAGAGTCAAACCCATTCAAAACAATGAAATTATTTAAATCATAAAATCTCAATAAAATTCAAATCAAATTTACCAGCAAGTTCAATAAATTCTTCTTTCATTTCTCAACCAGCCTTAATCTTGAACTTCAATCATCGAAGGCTCAAACCTATTACTCGCAGTCCACGAGAAAAGTGCCTGAAAGTAGACTAGCGACTACTTCAACCCGACTTCACTATTTTATCTCTCCTCTCGCCGGACTTCGTATTACTTACCTCGTGAAATCAACGCCAGCAAAGTCAACATTTCACTGGTTTGTTACTTTTCCTGTTATCTATTATCACTTAATTACAACCCAAACGCCCTATCGCTTACGCCAACATAAACAAAACTTTCAAACTTTGTGAGGTAAACGCATACAACATATAACCACGCGTATCAGTTAGGTTAATCTGATTATGAGAGGCGGTGTGGATGGGACAAAACTGAAAATGTTAGAGCATTTACTTCAACACAATCAAGTTAAGATGATGAACAATGTATGAGATGACTTGAAAAACACAGAAATTTTGCTAAACCGTAAATTTATTGCTTACAACTTCGTAGAATGCCACTGATAAATGCGCGAAATATCATCGATACGGAATATGTCAAATGCTTTGACACAATAGCTGTCAAACGAGTGAATTGTCAGTGCGTTTTATGCGTTTTATGTTGGTAATTGTAAACAAAGTTGTTGCGCAACAGTGATAGGAAAAAGTTTGCTGATAGGAAATTATGAATTTAGTATTGGGAAATAAAATTTAATGAAAATTAATATTGTATGGATCTCAAGACAGAGAGACATGAAAGTAAAGACATATGGACGAGGAGGAAAAAAGCATACGTTGATGGTGAGACCTGTTTCACATATTTTCATATATTCATTGCCAATGTGTTTATTTTTTTAATGCATACTATTCGATTATATTAAAAAGCTCATAGAACAGATATAGATATGTTTGCTTGTGATTAGTTGTGAAGAGATTAGACAGCGTGAGCTAATGATAGACACTGAAAAGGTCGGATTACCCTCAAACTATCGATATCTATCAAGCCAAAATAAATTGACCACGTTTCCTTAGTTTGGTGTTGGAACGGGACTAGGTAGGTACGAAGGTCTTGTGGCTGTAAACGGAGAATTCCAACCACAATAAACACAATATACTTAGGCACAGTAAAAGCCCGTGCTGATACCACAGATATTATTCTCCCACAGCCATTGCAATGTGAAAATCACTTAGCTGCTTTAATAAACTGCACTTTCCCCTTTAAATAAACGAGAGGAAAGGGACCCCAAGTAAGGCCATTCTCCTCCTTGTCAAAGCCGGGCTATGCGATATAAAATGGAGGACGAATTCCACTTCGTCCTCCGAGCAACAGCTCCAATAGAAATCATTGAAGCCAACCGTTTCACGTGTCGTCCAATTAGACAATGCCCCATGGGGACGACCACAACACAGTGGAGAGCGCTGTGGGCTAAATTTAACAACTGCCTGATGCGGGGCGCACCAATGAGAACCCAGGATGATTTTCCAGCCCAGGACCTCTCAGCGTCCTCGAGGTATTTGTGGATAGTTTGACCGAAGACATCGATGTTCTTATAAATCAGAGACATGAGACCTCCGGCAGTGAGGCGCCAAGCTTTTTATGGAAATTCGCACTATTGTTATGCAGAAGGAAACAAATCAACATGTCCTCCGAACAATTTCCGCAGCAATAGTCATAATATCCTTGTCACAAATATTGTGAAGAATAAGGCCATTAATTTTATTCTTGGCAAGAATACGGACTGATGGCAAGAATACAGGCTGGTTTATTCTGGCTATCGGGTGGTATCAGTTTGTATCCTTTGGTACACAGCCCACGAACGCGTAGTTATTGTATCAGAATGAGCTCCTCCCAATCTTAGACTATTGGAAGAGTTGGAGTGCAGTAGTCACCTTGGAAAGGTGAAGGTTAATTTAAAGTAACTTCACCATTACCAATAAGGGTTGAATCAAGATCCTCTACAGACGCAAAACCTTCCTCATCCCCTCCCACTGTATCTAAAGTGAGAGGATTAGACTGCCTTCTAACTCGGAGGAAGTCTCATCGCTGACTCCAGCAGCACAACTTGATTTCGTATCTGAGCTGCCTCAGGTGCGACTCCAACGAGTGACGAATGTTCTGGAATATTCTCTTATTAGAATCTCTTGATTCGGGCTCTGCAGCTACACAATCTGTCGGCGCAGAACCCTTTGCAATATCACTCTCAAACATCTTTCATACATACTCTCATTTCAAAACCCCTTATTTGATTTTTCCCTTACGGGCATCTGGAAGCGGTACTATCACTTCATTTAACATGCAGAGGACCTTCCGCCCAATTTCAACAGAGTCACCAACTTTGACAACCTAACAATCCTTCGTAGTGCGATGTGGATTCAAGAACCTGACAATCTAAATAAATTCTCTGGAATAAAACGAAAAAAAAAAACATCCCCAGTATCTAGGCCCCACTTTGACCCCATCTTTAATTTGGTGCCAAGCCAAAGCTCCTCCGGATCAGATATCGCCTGCTTATACATGTTTCAGCCGATTATTGGTCATCACACGCTACCAGTCTAGTCCTTTTGCGCCAGCCTGTGCCATTCACCGTAGGTGGACACGAGCTGACTTTCTGCAGCTTACAGTAGAATTTCATCATAGCCTGTTTTGTTTTGAGCCGGTTTTGACTCTGTCTAATTATCTAGCGATTTCATTGAGTAGCTGAGCTTAACCTTAGATATTTGTCTGCTCTGATTTTTATGTTCAGGTTTGTTGTTGCTGAGCAGAATCCGTAGGGTTTAAAGGGAGCAGGTGCTCCCCAAATTATGACTCTGCTCAGAAAAGGAACTTTATGCTGTTTTCGGACTTCTTGGGAGGGACCTTACGTAGTTTCATAAGAGCTTTGAAGGCGGACTAAGTTCCGTTTGCCCGAGCGGAGCTGTTGCTTGGAAGTTAAGTGCCTGAGTAGGTAGACTGATTGACGATCGACCTTCGTCATGAACGGGCTTTTGAAGTTTTCCTGTTCCAGGGTTGAACATTAAGGACCCGAGATCACTCGAAGCAAGGGTGAATGAAGCTAATATTCTCATTTATCATATCGCTACTAAACCCAGCAGAATCAGCAGGCGGGTTACTAAAAATCTGTGGGGCTGGCTCATTCGCCGTATCTATGCATCCCGTGACTTTTGCTGCCCCTACCGGCAAAGCTATCTAAGGTTTTCCCATGGTATTGAAGGGTGCTTAGGTTTCTTTGTTGCATTTTGGTTCCGTTTTAAAAGCGCTCCCACTCTGAGCCAAGGGTTCCCAAATCAAATGTCCAGCCACTTTAGTTATCCCATGGTTATCTATGAGAGTAGGGGGCCATGCGATGGTTGGTACAAGCCTTTATGGGGACAATTGTTCCGAGCCGGATAGGTGTTAATCAGGAGTCCGCCTCAACTAAACCTAAACCACCAGCTTAATGGCGTCGATAGTGGTAACGTACTTTGATATCTGTTAGGATTTGAACAAGATCGAATTGAGCCGTTCACGAGGCAGATTTCTCCACCTCGTCTAGATATGATTAAGTCCGGAATGCTATAGTCACCAGCCTAATTACAACAGAATATCGACAAATCATAAAATAAGGTTTATTCAAAAGCAAAAACGGACTGTTGCCCAGGGATGGCAACAGTGAATAAGAAACATATTCACGTCATCAAACATATTATTTTATTTTCGTTCTTCAGACGAACAACGCCAGGAATCTACACACGCTCTTTAATATTTTGCTCTACTACAAAAAGGAATCACTGCCGATGTTGGTCGACTCATCGTCTCGCTATTTCCTTCTCTGGTTGAAGGCTCTGTCACTGCCATGTGGCCATGATACCAACACGTGCACACACCCAGCTGCTTATAGTTCAACATTTCAGTATAAAGACTTTATAGAGAGGGAGAGTCTGGATAAATTAGCCCTAACCAGAACACACCATGGGGAACCAATATATCCCAAGGGTCGGGGCTATGTAAAATTAGAATACAAATAAAATTTAAAAAATTTACAAACATTTAATGATTTTCATAAAATTTGTGCCCTAGTGCTCTCTACTACATTGGGTATGAAATAAATCATGGCCTTTAAAATCAACTCAATTCTTCTGTGTTTCAGAAAAAATACAGCAATATAAATTAAACTCCGAAAATAAATCCAACCGCCCACATACCTTGTGCTTCAAAATCTAAGCAACATTTCCGTAGTTCTACTTGAATGTCACAATGACTTTCCCATTTAGTTTCGTTTCAACTACACAGCCGTCCAAAACTCTATCAAATCATTGATTAGGATAAATTTTACGAAACTCTAGTCGAAAAATTCATAGTACACTTATTTAAAATTTACTCGTTCGTCGGTTGGGCTTTTAATCGGTTTCAGTTTAGAACCGAGATTTGTAGGCCACACCCTACAACAGAATCTGCGAAACTGGAGAAAATCGAGAAAGAAGAGGAATCAATTCGGAAATGCGCCGATCTTCACCGAGTTTATTTATCAAAAAGATCGATTTGGTAGAACATTTCTACAAAATTCGTAAAGCTATTTGATCAAATTTAACTTTCTAGAGAAGTCCCAATCCCGAAAGTACAACGATAACCCTTCCTAAGCGCCACCGACCTCGTACGAATCCTCCAGATAAGTTACGGGGAATGGAACCGAAAGCACCATGTCCGAAGGAAAACGTTCCAAATACCACTCGTAGAGAGAGGGTAATTGAACCGTATGTGCCACCGCCCAAACGTACTTCCTCCTATGAAGAGTTGTTGCGGAAACTTCAGCTGCGGAAGATAGAGAGCCGAGACAGACGGCTGAGGGAGTTCCTGGATGAGAAGAAGCGACTTCAAGAAATGAAGAAGCTTGAGAACGAGCATAGACGTAAAGCATTTTTGCTGAATCGGGAGCGTATCAACCGCGAGGAAGCAGAAAGACTGTTGGCGAGTGAACGCAAGAGGCGTGCGGAACGTATGTACTTTGCCACGAGACCTCCTAACGTAAGTAGAAGCTTGTATCTGCAACAAGTGTAAATCTCAAAATACTCATTCAAGGGCTCGAAAGACTACGAATCAAGGTCATCACAGGACAGGCACATAAGCTATAATTGTGAAAGTATGATTTCTCCAAAAGCGGAATTTGTGAGGTATGAACAATCACGTCTCCACGATTTGGATCTTTCGGAGAGTACAATCTCTCTCTATGGCGTCGAAAGAAACAAACGACACAGTATTTATGATAGTTTGGAACCTCATAAGTTTCGTATTTACTTGCCGAAGCGCAAACCTTCAAAGACACATAGGCCACCTCGTCCAAGGATTGCACCATACCGTGGTCGATCGATTCACCGCGCTATGTTACCGAAATATGGTACGATACCTTCTCCTAAACATACTCAAAATCAAAAACGACATTCAAAAAGATCTCGTGTCCAGGCTGTGCCCCATGCGCCAAGCTCAAACTTTGAAACCTACAGCTATGATGGTCCAACAGCAGTTTCTCTTTTGAAAGAAGCGGAAGCCGAGACAGCTCGAAAACTTCGAAAAAAGGGCACGTCCTACAAGCTTTCTACTAGCTATTTATATGCTCCTTCTAAATCTCCCATTCGATACAAGAAACCTAAAAACGGCAACAGATATAAACAATCATTCATATGTGAGTGCGGTCAAAAGTTGAGAGATTCCCAACTCGAGAAGCCGAGTGCTGCCAGTTTGGAAGCAGCTAGTTCCAGCCAAGAATTTCACTGTGTTCGGGTCTACACCAAAAAGAAATCAAAAGCTCCAACGCCAACTGATCCTGGGACCTCAGACAAACTTGCCACAAAACTATCCACAGCAAACGATGAGCCAGGACCCGAACCCTGTAAGTCAGATTTGGAGGAAGAACGGACTACTGTGCTGTGTGCGGCGTGTAATTCTACTTCCACCACCAACTCTGATCTTACTCAAAATGACTCAAAAGCCACAATTAAATCCGTGCCTTGTTTTAGGAAGACAGCGACTGCTGGGACTCACAACGATGTTTCCGACGATGGTATTGACGTAACTTTTGATAAGCCAACCGAAAACATATTTCAAGCGATTTCAATCAACAGGACCTCAACCACTGTTCAATGTCCAGATTCGAGTCGCAGCTATGAAAAAGAAGGAGACGATGACGAGTACTCGGAAACCTTCTTGTGTGAGGAAACCAGCCTGATTGAAACGTTTAGTGAGACAAAAAACGTTGGAGTTCAGGAGCCAGGTGGAGACAACAACGATGATGCTGAGATTAATTCTAAAGAAAAAAGAGAGTGGCATATGACTGCAGGTTGTGTAGAAACAGCCAAAGAACAAAATGATTTGTATGAGAAAATAGAAGAAGTCGATACACGGTTCCTGTTTGCTTCATACAATTGCAACCCTTATGTTTACAATCTTCCACCTGGACTTTGTGCAACTCCACAAGCTGCTTTCACAACGCAATATGGTTACCCGAAATTTCATCAAAATCAATATGTTTGCATCGACCCTTCTCTTCAGACCTGCCGACCCGTTATACAGCACTTTGACCCTTCAACTCAGCAGTACATCCCTGAGACCGGCTACGGTAACGAATACATTTTCGTTCCAGAATTGATTACGGATACAATTGAGATGCCTGTTGATGCTAATTTCGCACAGATTTTTTCAACGGAATATGACAACAGACCAGAAAACGATTGCATGTCTTTCATGAATCCTTGCGGGGAGTTTGATTGCACACCTACTGATCGGAGCCTACATATTGAACGCGTTGACTCTGAGATGTTGGTTATAACCGAACTGGAAGTTACGGAGAACCCCATGGAATTCGAGGTGACAGCAAAATCATCGATTAAGCTTCCTTCACAGCTTGACAACTCAAAAGATGTTACCCATATAAATTTAATTTATTCTCAAGAAGCACCTTGTCTTCAACAGAGTATATCTTCAAACAAAGGCACAACTACTTCTGCTGGCAAAAAAGATGAAGCCAAGACAAAACAATCAAGCGAAAAACATTGCAAAGATAAATGCCGCTGTGGTTGCGAATCCCCAAAACTAGACCAAGCTAATAAAACCTCGGAACTATCTTCCGAAAACCCCTCAAATGAAAGTTTCGATATGACCTTTGCTACATACATCGTAATCAAAGAAAACAAACCATGTGGTTTCTGTACAGTAAGAGAACCTAAAAAAGATTCCGATGAGAATGAAGTCAAAACCACAGAATCCAAAAAAGAATCTGAGGTAATGACTTTGGAACTTGGTCCACCCGATGAAAAAGCAAGTGAATTAAAAGCAAATGAATCAAGAGCAGAAGTTTCACTGCTATCTCCAATCGATCCTGAGCTGGGACGAGGTGCACTACGAAGAGAACCTTCGAAACGTACAATGGAAAGTACCATTCAAAACGTCGAAGTGAAAGATGGCAGATGCTGTATTTTCTCGATTCCTTTGAGTTTTGATTGCTCCAGAAAACTGGAGGCACGAGTTTGTTGTTACTGCAACCCATCAAAAAATATTTCCCAACAAAAGCGTATAGGTATCAGAGGACGTCGACCAAAATATGACCAAAATGTAATCGAACCCATTCCACCTTGTCGGTACGACCCGCAAACCCAACGAAGCTACATCCTTCAGAACGTAAAAGAAGTCGATGAAAGTGAGGTTGACTTTGAAAATGAAGAAGACGAAAATCGGCCGTCCCAGAGCATCAAAGACAATGATCGAGTAATAATACGCTCAAACTGTGGCTTTCAACTAGTCTATGTTAAAAAGGACAAGCCCACTGAGAAAAAGAAGAAGCAACCCAAGTATGGAAAGGATAAACCAAAACTAAAAGAAACGAGAGGTCTGATCAAGTGCCAGTTGAACGATCCCTCTTGCCATTTGAGGCGAGATCGACCTCGAGCTTTCAGGCGAACCTATAGATCAGAATTCAGAACCTCATCACTTTGCTTTGTGAAGCCAGTGAAAGGCTACGAGCGCTATCAAATTTTCGATGAAGTGAGCAATCCCACTGCGAAAAATGTTACATTTCGACATGAACGCAGTAGAGAGCAAATGATCTATGTTCCATGTGAGAGTCAGTATTTTGAATACCACAAGTCCAATGACTTGTCAGATCGAAATGAAGATGACTACCGTGAATTTACTGCGACAGCACGCAGGTATTCAATACACCCAGAAACGAAAAGGTCGTCTGGTCGATGCAAATCCTCCCGTCCAAACAAAAGACCAGTCACGGGAACATGTACACGCCAATATAATAATAGTCGCTATAAGACTTCGCATCGGCAATCGAGTTCTACGAAATCTGGAAGAACGCATATGAAACCAAAGCCGAAAGCCAAAATTAGGAAGTTGAACTCCGAATCATCCACGTACACAGGCTTGTATGAACGGAATAGTTTCAGCATTCAGTCGCTGTACCGAAAACCATCGAAATCTGATCAAATGCGGAAAGTTATTGAAGAAATCAAAAATCGGTATTCGCATATAGCGACATCTTCTACGTCCTCGTCGAAAATGAAAGATCGTCATAGTCTGGATATTTGGTCACCGGAAAGTGGAAGTTTATTACATGAATCAATCGGACTTAATTACAGCTCTAAGTCTTTTTTGGACGAGGAGAGATCAAAAGTAGTGAAGAGCACTGAAAATACTGAGACAGCAACCAGTTCTGCTGAGTCCCAGAGTCAAGGTAGTCAAAATCGCTTACAAGGAGGAGCAATAGATACATTGTCATTGCCCGTTATACTTCAAAAGATCTACTATCGAATTTGGAAGGACTATGATGAAAGAGCCAGGACTTTCGATTCAAGTAGTGGATTAACTGTTTTGAGTTCGCAACAAACATATTATGAAGATGAAGATAGACAGCGTGCTGGAGCTTCGGATGAGCCCATTTTTCAATATGGACAGGTTCAAAGTTTGTTTAGAAGTTTGGCTGTACTGAATCATTTTCGAAAAACCATCGACATCGTAGCTGATCAGGTAATTGGCCCTTTTTTGCATTGCGTTTTATAACTTGCATTGTTCGTTTATCATTTTAAGAAAAATGGTTCCTTTAGGATTTGTATCGTTCTTCAAATACTATTTTTGATGAAACATTTTGCCAAAGCACTCTAGTAAATTTTTATATTCATCATATTAGGTTGGGTTAGGTCAAGTGGCCGTCAATTAAAGGAAGCCCTGCTCAAAAACGCATAGTGGTGGCCCGTTGCGATACCACGGATATTGCTTTTCCTCAGCCACTGCTCTCAACAAACCATCTGGTTCATTTAATAAACTGTGGGACACCCTTTAAGTCAATAAAAGAAAATCCAGTCATACTTGAGGGGAAGAGTGCCACAAGTGAGGTCATTGTTCTCCACGACAGCGCCAGAGCTGGCACATAAGCTGGATGACCAAATTCTTTTCATTTTTCAAGCCACAGCTCTAAAGCCACGCAAACGTAGGCTCAAGACCAACGGCCAAGCCATTCGTTGGCTCGGATTCACTTAATATGTACGACGAGCCAACCTTGGCGTTGGCCTTGGTCGCTGTTCGATCTGCCGGCGGTAATGTCGAAGCGTTGGCGATGTATTGGCCTTGGGACTTCGTCGTAGTGTGGACGGTTGGTCGAGTTGACTGTCATTAATACCGAGTAGTGTGCTAATCTAGGCTTTTTTTTATTTTGTATATTGCCCAATATAGTGTATGGTGTCGAAATGCGTTCTACTACCATAAATGCGTTCTACTAAACAACACTAATTCAATCCCTGTCAATCACTAGGTGTACAATGACACTCAACCCGAACCGCATCCAATGGCTTGGCTCCAAGCCATTGGTCCCAATATGTAGATGACAGGGCCAACGCCAACCGTTGACGACCAACGTTAGACCGAATTGTCATTGACCGTTCGTTGGCTCCAGGTGAACCCGGCTTAACAGAAATCTTTTAACTCAACGCCCAAACAGTGCGCGTGTCATCATAAGAGGTAGTAGCCCGTGAAAACGAATAGAAAAAATGTCTTAGTATCCACAAGGTATTGATCGCTAGTTTGACTGCAGCCATCGGAGTTCCTCCGGCACAAAAGTACCAAGTCCTGCTAGGTCCATGTTCAGCAGTTTGTTGCCAGTAGTATCTAGTTCCATGTTCTCTCTTACTATCCCAATAGGGACAGTTTGGAGGACACCCATTACTAAAAGTGCGGCGACAATTTTTTTCAGCATCAGCTGGTAGTTAGCCGTAAGAGCAGCCTGCCATTAATAAGCCATATCTAAAGAAGTGCCGGCTCTGTTAGGTTAAGTTAGGTTAGGTTAAAGTGGCTGCCGGTCTACAGAGGTCTGCCGTCCGACACACGTAGGCACATGACAGGCCCGTTGTGATGCCACACTAATTAGTGACTCTCTCCTACTCACTAAAATCGGCAAACCATCTGCTTCCCTTGACAAATCGCGTTATCCCTTTTAAATTAACCAGCGATAACTCGGTCAGGTTTGAGAGAAAGGGAGCACCAACTGCTGCCGACCTTCTCCTTGCCAACGCAGGGCACTGACACAAGAGGTGGAGGACAGACTCCTCCTCATCCTCAGAGCCGCAATTCCGACAGAAACCGTTAAACTGCACTCCAAAATGCTGTGCATGCCGTCCTATGAGGCAATGGCCCGTAAGAACTCCCACTGTGCAGCGAAGAGCTCTTCGAGTTAAGCCTAAAAACTGCCTGGTGCGATGCGCATCCATGGATACCCAGGACTGCCTTGCTATTGCACAGGATGATTCATCTGCCCAGGACCTCTTAGCATCCTCCTAATGGCCAGTTTGACCGATGACATCGGTATACCTATTGAGAGGTAGCAGGAGACCTTCGGTAACAAGGTTCCAAGCCTTGCTAGCTCATCGGCCTCACAGTTGCCCTGAAAACCCTTATGTTCCGGTACCCAAATTAATTGAACCACTGAATGTCTCGACATCTTCCTGAGAGATGCACGGCATTCAGCAACAATCATGGAAACTGTACAAGGACCAGCAAGGGATTTAATAGCCGCTTGGCTATCTGTGAAAATGGCAATATTAGCCCCGAACATTCGATTACACAGAAGCCAGTCGATTCCCTGTAAAATAACCGCAACCTCCGCCTGAAAGACACTACTATGGTCTGGTAGATGGAAGGACAGCTTGAGATTCAGCTCATCAAAGTATACACCACTTCCGACTCTATTGTTTAGCTTTGAGCCGTCAGTTGCAGCGGTATAAATCCATACCAAAATGTGAGGCTGCAAAATCCAACTCGCTCCTATCATACTTTTGCAGCAAGATAGTGCATCGGGAGCATTCAGCATATTTCCGTTTTGAGTTTATGACTCAATCTGAAGCGGAAACGATTAGCTAGCAGCCTGCTCTGTTTGAGGAGACTGCTATTCTCCGGAAATGTTGGAATCAGAAGACAGTTAGGCCACCTGCCGTCAGGCTTCTGGATTAATCTCATAATCTTTTGATGCTGAGCTCAAGCCCTAGCATAGGAGAATTGCTTCATTAAGATCTTCTAAGTTGTCACAGAAGGATCTCCTAGGGAACCGCTTCACGTGCGTATAGCACACTTACAAGTCTTCAAATTCGCAATTCATCAATTTTTGGCACTCTTGAACTCTTTTTTGAACTCTCATCGCAGGGCGCTGTTTGCTTCATCTGTCGCACGCTGCCTTAGCTAGAGAGTGTCGACCACTACTGCCCTGATTCGGGTAAACTTTCTATCTACATTTTAAAAAAAAAGCTGCCTGCTCAGTTGAGTTACTGTTAACCACATGAAAGGATATGTATAGCCTGTGAGCAGTAAACGAACACTCTTGAGTAACTCTCCAGTCATGCAGGAGGTACAGATGCTGCTCACTGACTAAGGTAACGTTAAGAATCTTTCTCCGAACTGAGGTGAGGAAAGTCACGTTTGCTGCCAAACATTTTTTTTTTTTTTACTTCCTCCCTTCCACTCTCTCCATGACACAATCAAAATGCACGGTCCATGCGCATCAAAACTCCTCAACATATGTTACATTCGTACTTCCCAGACAATTACATATTGGTATAAGGGAAAGCACTTCAATATATCTTGATCAATAAGTAATGATAATCGGCTATTTCCAGATCGGATAAAATTCCAAAAAAAGATTTTTTTACTGCCTCATATGCTCACTAAGTCAGCATAGAAAAAAGATATAAAAAGGCCATGATTCCATGGAGGTTCATTCATTTGAATACGAACAGTCGAAGAGAGAACGTCAAAATGGAGAAAAACTAAATGAGAGCTATTATTAAGTAACTCTGTTTGAAAAAATTGACTACCAAAGACACACGGTGACATGGTGAAAACACTAGGGGGCTCTGCTCCTCCATATTCCACCGTTTCACGCTGGGCCTAAGAGTTTTCTCTTCACCAACGCCGAAGAAATTAAAAAAGTCGAGCTCGGCGGGAAGGTTATGCATGAGTTTTTTCGGGCGCTGAAGGAATTATCATACTGAAATATTTGGAAAAGGGAGCCACTATATCAGATTTTTCCTAGACAGAACAAATAAAAAGATTGCGAGAGGCAATGAAGGAAAAAAGACACAGCAAACTGCGAGCCGGAGTTCTGTTTCATCAAGATAACGCACCGGCTCACAAGGCTGCAGTTTCGATGGTTGCAATTTAAAAAACAGGATTTGCCCTAAAACTTATTTTACATCATCCAGTGGCTTTTACATCTTTCCTCGGCTCAAGTAACACCTTCGGGGTAAGAAATTTGAAGATGATAGCGAAGTGATGGCCGCTGTTGAGGCATTTTGGGAGAATCAAGATAAAGAATTTTTTTCTAAGGGTATCCTCAATTTGGAAAAAATATGGACTAAATGTATTAACTTGTTAGGAGACTATGTTGAAAAATAAATATACCTTTTAAGTTTAATCACCTTGGTTTGTATTCATTATCATTACTTATTGATCAACCCTCGTACACTACCGTGTTCAGATAATATTGCCTATTTCTTGTTGTCAAGATTCGTGTCCTGAGAAAAGTTTAGAAAAAACTCTGGTTGGCGTCATTATCTGTTTGTAAGAAATGATCGTAGATTTTCCTTAAATTTAAGCAAATTTTACAGATTTTATTATATTTCAAAATAAGGTATTGTAATAAGCCAAAGACTGTTGCACTGGATCCACTTTCAAGCGACCTGTTCTAGCTTTTTTAATTGCAAGGTTATTCGCCGATCTTGTGGCTGTCTGAGCTATTTCTCCAACATTTCTTATAACATATGGCCATTTGAGGTTTTTGTTAAGTATCTTAAACATTAGTTTTCCTTGTTCAAGACACATTATTTGTTGTATGCTTAGCAGTCCATGTGAACTTGGAGTCAGAGTTGGCATTTTGAATATAGTCTTGATAGTCTTAGTGATTAGACTTCCGCATTTGTCAGGGATATGCCGTAGACCATATTATATTCACCCCGACCGTTTGTATTGAAAGTTTTGTATTGAAATTTCAAATTCGGTTGTGAATATCTGGTTTCGATACCGTTTGTGGTGTATCATCTCAGGACTAAGCCCATTCGCGCACCACATTGCTAAACACAATTCATTTCTCACCACCCACAATATTAACCGCTTGGTCGTTTAAACCACTCTGACTAATGAGTGAGTGCACTCTATTTCACTATCACCAACGTTTCGAACCATTGTGGATACTGACATAGAGCATGGTCTCCTTGAACTTTATGCAGTGTTTCACAAGTTTGACGTTTGTTCTGCCCCTTAAGGAAATAAAAGACTAAAATGTGACAAAAATACAAGCATTGTAAGACCAAAGTTTACATTCTTGTAAAATGCACAGTTGTAAAATAGTCAAAACACAAGTTTACTTTTTTCGTAGTAAAGCTCACTTTTTGAAGGAACAGAGATTGGTCCGTCGTTAGGTATTGGACATCGTTTAATAATAGCTGTGTTTAATGACTCTGAATAAGGAGCCGAGCATCTCAAGGTAAATTAAAGTAGAGCAGATGTAAAAAAGTCGAGCAAGAGGGAGCAATTGAAAAACAATTCTCAAAGTTGATCGTTTGTCGGAAGTTCATCCTTTCAATTGACTAATAAAAGCTCTACTTAAGTTACAACTTTGACAGTTGACAAACAGCTGGTTGCTTGCTCGAGCAAAAAGGGTAGAGCAGAAATCTTGCTCTAGTTCAACTTAGAGTAGGCTGATGAAACACAAATCAGGCTGGTGAAACACAAATCAGGCAACTTCCAGCAATTTAGAGCAGCCGACTTGCTTATGAAACACAGCTTACTATACCTAGTCGAGTCGTAAGCTCTGTCACAAAATTAAACGCATTCGTGATACCGTCGTTCATGTGCGTCGTTTCTACAGCCGCTATTTTTAGGTAGGTCATACTGTTGTTGACAACTGATGTCCATTTTGAGTTTGTTCATTCAAGTGTAAAGATGGAGAGGAGTGAAAATTAAAACCGAATAGTAATCTGTTTTTTAGTTTTTTTTTCTATGATAATGCCAAAGTTCTGGGGTTTGCCATATGAAGCGAACGCTTAGCGATGGCGGTAGGGAGACACATATGGGAGAAGCCGATATCAATTATTCCATTATTCTTTTAAGTGCCACATTTTTTCTTCTTCTTTTTTTTCTAAAGCGCTAGTTTACCTAGTCGCTACTAAAGCTTTTTTAATGTGATACTTAATTAATGGACTGTTACGACAACACAAGACGAACAAATACAGCCATGGGCACGGCGGGATTTGAACCCGCGGGTGGTAGATCGCTGCTTCGAACTGACGCGTTAGCAAGCTAAGCTACCGACCTACATAAGTGCGAAAAATTCGCAAGTGAGTTTTTGATGCACCCATTGAAATTAACAAGAATATTTGTTTGTCGTGCGATTTAAAGATTCAACTAGACCCATAGTAACTAGACCCATTCAGAACGTCCTTATGGCGTACGTACTACTGCAGTCGTCAAAGCCATCGAGAACCAAATTCATCGAAATCCTTTTCGCAAGCAACAAATAACAGCTTGGGAAGTTAACCTTTCCACCATAACTATGTCTCGCATGATAAAATTGAAACTTGAGATGGGCGTTTTTTGCAGATTAACAAGACATTTACTGACAGAGCAGCTGAAAAAGCTTAGAAACGCAAGATGCTAAGAGCTCCTTCAGCGGTATGGTTAGGTTAGGTTAGTAAAGAGGGCTGCCGGGAACGCGGCTTGCATTAGGCCTCCAGTTTGGGCCCATTCACTGTACTGGCCACCTCTGCTAACGCTTGAAAGTAGTAAGAACCAAAAATCTTGAGGCGTTTATTATTTAGGGCCGGAAAACCACAGAGAGTATGCTCGATGGTGTCCTCTTCCATCTCACACCTCTTGCATAAATTGCTGGATGTCAGTCCCATTCTGTTCGCATGAGATGCGGTAAGACAGTGCGCTGTGAGCAAGCCGACCGTGGCTCTCAAGTAGTTTCTGCTGAGCTTGAGCAGTTTCCTGCTTTTGCTTGGATCAGGTGATGGCCATAATGTCCTGGCCACCCTGCAGTCCAGCCTGGTTTCCCATTCGGACTTTAGGTTGGCCCATATGGCGGCATCAAGTTTGCTTGTGGCGTCAGCGATTGACCGTGGTACAGTAATGCAGGGGCTACTGCTAGCTCCTGAACCTTCCCTCGCCAATTCATCGGCTTTTTCGTTGCCTATGACTCCACTATGCCCTGCCACCCACATAATCCGGATAGAAATATGTCATACCTTTTCATTGAGAGCCACTCTGCAAGCGTTAACAGTTTTTGAAGAACATCTGTAAGACGCAAGAGCGAGAATGGCTGCTCTACTGTCGACGCAAATCGTCATCGATCTGGTTGATATTCCGCTAATGGACTCAACTGCCATGCGTATAGCATGTAATTCAGACTGAAAGACGGTAGCATGGTCTGACAGTCTACACCACAGGTTAAGGCTCAAATCCGTAGAAAACACGCCCGAGCCAACTCCTGTGTCCGTCTTTGACCCGTCCGTGTAAATCCAGACGCCCTCCTCGGTGATAGCTTCCTTTTCCTTCCAGTCTGTTCTTGTGGGTATCTTGACCTGGAAATTCCTGCCAAGATGTATTATTTTGCTCGTGTGGTCCGTGTCTTCTGCAACGAGCCCAAATCTTTTGCGGCATTCTGTAAGAATACCGCTGTGGCCCCACTGAAGCGGTATGGTAACAACAAACATATTATAAAATAACAAATATTGCAATGTGATTTTCCTGAGATAATAAGTTTTGGTAATTTAAATGATTTCCCGTATTGATCCTCCTAAACCAATCGATTTGCACTCCCTCGGCTTCGACATTATTGGCTTAGCTATAATAAGTCTATTGCAATGCTGAAAATGTTGGTTTCGTTATTTCAGGGTGTTCTGCTGTTTATTTTTGTCGCTTTCGTAGCACTACAGCGCCTCTCGTTCTTGTTGAAAACGCTTCCAATTGTTTCGGTTCAACTCGTCATTGTACCTTATTTGTCATAGGCCGTTCTACCATTTCGCTTCAATTATTAGCATAAGGACCCGTCTTTTGAAGGCGATCAACTTATTTACATATATTTATTATTACTTGGAACTTTGTTTTCCTGTGTATACAGCTGGTGTTCAATATAGTCAAAACGGAGTAAAAAATTTACTAGCAAGTTGTATTCTTCATTTTACTTTGGCAGTTTCGTTGTCTTTTGTTGTCAATTTTACACCTAAGTATATAGTTAGGAGCTCCAGAGCTCTCTTCGTCAAGAGCTATATTTTCTCTATTGGCAGTTCGCTTTCTTGTTTGCGTCATAGTTTTTATTTTCGTCAGATTACTTTTCAAGCCTACTTCTTTTGCGTCTTGGTAAAGTTTCAGCAGGAGTTCTTTGGCAAATGTGGAAGAACGTTACAGGAACGTGACCGCTTAGGACTTGTTAATATCATCGGCGTATGTCTTAACTGGATTTATATCGTATAGAAGCGTACCCTTTATGTCAATACGCAGCTTCAAGTTCTATGTTGAACACCATTAGGGCCAGCCCACCGCCTCGTTTTAGTTCGACATTTCCATCGAAGAACTTAGCCAGATAGTTTTTGATTCTGACTTCCGATATTGCTGATGTCCTGTTCATTTGGCATCTTTTTAGAAAATGAACAAGGAACCAATTGCATTTTGGAGGACTCAGTGTGTTGTACTGATTCATTCAAATTTTTCTAAATAATTGAACAAAAATTATAAAATTATTTATTCGTATGCAATTGTTGAAAATAAAATAAATGGAGTTAGATTAATTCATTTCTTTCCCATAGATGCAATCTGATTCCGATGATGATTCAATCACTAGACACTATCTTCTGTACAAAATGGGAAATATCGTTCGTGCCATGATTGAAGTATACGGATTACGTCTGTGCAACTTGTTGGAGGATTGGAGAATCTATCGTCCTCGTTTGGAAAAAACAAAATTCGAAGAAGATTTTGAGGTATAATTTTTCGAAGATGTAAATCAATTTCTTTTATCGGCATAAAAAACCTGGATGGCGCCCGTAAGAAATTGAGAGATAAATTGCATAATATTTTTTAATGTAAATTTTTAACCTAGTCTAGTGCCGGTTAGCTGAACATTTTTTTTTAAATTACTTTAAAAAACCAGAATCTCTCAAAATTTGTCTAAATCACTAAAATCATAGTAAGGGTCTACATATCGACTCCCAATAATCATGACTTTCAAATTTCTTTTTTCAGAAAAATGTCTACCAATGCGTTCTTAAGCTCAAGAACAGTGTCTCATTCCCCATTAATACCAAATCAGCACTAAACTTCCCTGACGACAGGCGTGTCTCACTCGATGAGCTCCTGAACGAATTTCAAGAGTCCTTACTCCGGAAACTTGACGAAATATGCGACAGCGGAAATTTCACAACACCGAAAATTCCCTTCGAAGATATACACACAAAGCAAATGCTTCCGGTTTGGATGCAAGAGATTTTAGACTATCTTCGATCCGATGAGAATCTACAAAGTCCCGATGCATGTCCGCTCGATATTATGATTTTATCCAATCACTTGGCCCATCAGCTTCTCGAAGAATTTCTCATGTGAAATGGTAGTGATGTTGAGAGATTTCTGTGATTTTAATCAATTTTTACAATTCGATAATTTGTTCTTTTACAAGCTCCTGCTATTGATTTTACATCTATTATTTGGTAATGAAAAATTATGTGACTTCAAAATATGTAAAACGTGATATCAAGAAAGTTTTATCTTCAAATGAATTCGAAAAGTTGTAACTGTTTTCAAACTAATGAAATTATTTATTAAAAAATGCTAATTTTTATTACTACGCTCTAATGGTTTATCGTGACTTCTTTTGATTAGCGACTTGATGCGTTTGAGATCGTAAAAATTATGACGATTCTCAAAATGTTATTTTTAGAGATGATATCGGTTTGAAAGATATATTACTAGCCGTGCCTTGATATTCATTACATTTTTATTACTTATCAAAAATGAGATTCTTATATTCTTGCTAATTTATAATATTGCCCATAACCTAAAATAAAAGGTGAACGGTCTCTTGCTTTCATTTAATAAGCAATCGTATCAATATTTTAGAGTCTCTTCTCGGAGCATCTCTAAAAATTTTTCAAAATCCTCGCTTGCATGTTTTTCAATGAAATATTGGCAAACGAAATTTCGAAAAAGTTTAATTAATGAATTCTGAAATTCAGAGATTTTCGTTTTATTTATAATTTTCTCGTGTTGAAAATATATTAATTTATAGTCCACATCAAAATGCACTCAGACATTATTTGCTCTAAAAAGCCTCCAAATTGAATGAAATAATTCGCCGAAAAATCCAACATAAATCATTTTCTCCAAAGCTAATTAAATCACGAGACATTTTTCAGACCAGAATAAATTTATAAGTGATTTGTATAAACACTTTTAATTTTTTAGCTAGTGCAAACAGTTTCGTTGTTGAGAGAATGTAAATAAACGTAACTTCAATTATTATTCTTTATTTACCCACGATAATTGATGGATTTTTTTAGGGTACGTGTATTGAAATGCTAGGGACCAAGAAATTTCTTATCAAATACATTATACATGGCAACGAGCTGAGAGGTGTCTTTAGAGCCATAATGGATATCAATTATTCGATTAATTATTTTGTAGACGGTTTGTTTATATGTATTGTGTTGCCAACGTAAGAAGATTATCTTGTATGTGCTGATTTTTAGTAGGAATTAATTAGAAGGTGTCAACCGAAGATTAAATTGTTGGAACCGTATGCATGATATTGGAATCTGTCACACGAATTACTTTATTAAGAAAGTAGACGAGGAACAACCACGTTTCATGAAATTCATAAAATAATCATCAGATATAAAATGATTTGTAAGCGTCGAAGTAGATTATACTTCGGTTAAAATTGCTTAAATTGAATTTCAGGTATTAGATAGTCTTATCGCGATTTGCAATAAAAATTATTCTGAGATCACGGGTCTTTAAAGAGTGGATTAGTGCTCAATAGACAAGCTGTTTTGGTAGCCTGAAGAAACGAGACCAAACATTTTCTCAAAATGAGAATTGATCTTAAATCGAAAGCAACGCTTTTATATCAACATTGAAATCTATGTAAAGTAGTAGAGATTCTCTTATGATGCACAACAAAGTAGCAATGAAATGAAAATTATCTACTATAGCTGAAATTACTGTGGAAAGAAAGATGTTCGTATTGGTAAGAATATTTCCTCAAACCTGCCTCTGTAGACTTCATACCCTGCTATTGTTCACTCTTCAGTATTTTGTGACACTTATGTCACTGTTGCGAAATAGATGATCATCGTTTGAAACATAAATAAATATAATGTTTGAATAAAATACAACCGAAAATTGGAAACAGCAGAAAGTGTTTATTGTTTGTCGTTGGAGATCATTTCACTTCAACGTCGACTACTAAATCTATTAGATTAGAGTCTGTCGACTGTGATCAAGATGAACGAAGATTGCGCCTACGATGCTTCGTTTCTTTCTGGCCTACCAGCTTCATTAGTGAAGGTTTCTCAACGAAACTATCTTTACTGTAATATCAGAAACACTATGTGAAAAGGCCATTATGAAACCATGTACGGGAAAAAGTTATTCAAGGTCATTTTATGAAATATTTCGTTTACCAGTGGTTTCACGTGAATTCTAGTCACATCAAATTCAATAACTATAAAAATTATTAATCCCATGTGAATTGCGTATACATCTGTCTTTGGTGAATTCTCCGGAAACAATAAAACGATGATGCAAGCGATAGACTGCATGCAGTCGAGTCTGCGACTAACCACTTTATTCCCGTCACTTCACGGGCCCAAGTTGACCTCCTCGAAAAGGGTCTACCACTTTGAGCATTTGCTCCTCTTTGTGGCTTAGGCCAACTTCTTTTTTGCTTATTTGCGTGCTGCAGAAACTTCGGCTGCCTCCCGTTTATTCCTAGCTTGCTGTGCCAGCGCGCTAGGTCGATGCATCGTAGTTTAGCAATCTCGTCGTTTCACCAGTAGACCTGGGGGCCTATTATGAATCAAAATCCGAAATCGGAATTCATACGATATCGTCTTTTCGTATTATGGTTTGCTATTTGCACGGGAATCCGCCAACTTCGGATTGTAAATTCCGAAGGCGAGTTGTCTAATCCGACAGCTCATTTCTGGTCGGATTTTTTGGCGGATTCTGGCGGATTTTTAATTTTCGAATTTCTTTGTTTTCACAGTTCGATTGATATACGTAAGTAAAACCTGAAATTCGGGTAACTGGTAGACACCGTGCGTGATAAATCGTAATTTTGCCACCAATTTTAGAATTCGTTACATTACAATCTTATAAGATTCTCTTTAACTACTGGACTTTTTCGACTTATTAAATTTTAATCCTTATTTTTTGTTATTTTCGACTGACCATACTTAAGCAAAGCAAAATAAACTGCCATACAGTCAATTTTAGTAAGAATTATTGAAACTCCGTGCCACTATTTTAAATTTAAATAGCTGTTTTGACACTTGATTGGAAATTTATTGGAAATTTAGAAACGATTTAGCCCATTCGAGTGAAGCTGTCTGCAGTTTAAAACAGGTATTAAACTCCGATTTCGGAATAGATCATAATGCGAAATTCCGATCATGGGCGAGTCGGAAAATTTTACGAATTCCGATTTCGGAATTTGAATCATAATAGGGCCCCTGTTTCTGTCGTCGATAGTGTTTGCAGGGCATCGATACCTCACATCATCACCTGACTCCATCGTGTTTTTTATAGCAGCATCTGCTGCTTCACGGGTCACAGGAGTTCTAGCAGAAAACCCCCCTCCTTTCATTTGACGATACTATCATCTGACTACTGTTGAGCTTGGAGGCATTTCAGTCAAGTGCTCTGGAGGTAGATTGGTGTTACCATTGCAAACGTAGTTGTGGCCATTTGCCGTGTAATCATCCATCATCCTCCAATCGCTTTCAAGGGTCGGTATGGACTCGCCAACGCCAGGTCTTTGGTACGGTCTTAATTATACGCCGCACTAGCGAATTCTTTCGGGGCATACCCCTCCCGGATGCTCTGGTATTAAAGTCGTCCCCTACGACGAGGCTGCCTCTAGTGTTACAAAGATTATCTTCCAATGAGGCGAACTTATATCCTAATTGCTGTTTTGGATTATTTAGGGAAAAGTAGCAGCTCACGAAGGTGACCTCTCCGTATTTCACCCATACTTGGCCATTGCCGCAGTCCTGACTGCGGGAATATAATTTTTGTACACGGACAGTCCAAATTGCCATGTACTCACTTGTATTTGACATCCAATGGAGTGGCTTCCTCCTCCAATAAGACCAACTTATCAGTATAGTATGGGCTTTATGTTCACAGGCAAGCTGCATGTTTTTTTTTTTAAGTTAATACTTTAAAGAATTCACAGTAAATATATTGCTCGTTTATTTTGTCGTTGAATAGACGACGGTATTGTCCATCTTCATGTTGGGGACCAAAATATATGCTGGAAGATCCTTCTCTAGAATGCAGATATGAGTACACAATTTTTCTTTTAAACTATTCAGATTTCCAATGAATACAAGAGGACTGCAAGCTATACAAGAAAAAAAAAATTTATTGGAAAGAAAGTTGAAAAACCAGGGGGCTTGTGAGGGAGAAGAATCAATATTTATTTATATTTCGTCACATAACTTTTAGAAAAGAATACATACAGATTGGAATCATGTTTTCTTAATGGATCATATCACTTACCTTTTCGTTTTAAGCTTTGGAATTTAATTTGAAAAATGTTCTTTGGTGTTAGTCTGGTTTTGATTGATTGATAGCATGGAGTGGGTCCAGAGGGACCCTAGCACTGCGACCTCCTGGGTCTATTGTGCCTCCTCTGCGTTATGTCCTACAAGATGTCCAGGCTTCTAATGAACCTGGATATGTTCCTTGACGGGACATTTGTAATGCCCCTGATGGAAGGAAGAGCAGAGCCAAGGAGCTCGAATCTAGTGCTGGACAGAGGGTGAGCAGATGTTCTACACACTCTGTCGTTTCCCCACAGTATCTGCAGCGATCGTCCTGCTCCTCACCTACCCTGTGGATATACTTTTTGCAAGGAAGGTGTCCTGTCAATGCTCCGCATAGGGCTCTTATGCCACTTTTGCAGACAGTCACTGCTTCTTTTGCTCTTTTGTTATCGAAGCCAAGGTATTTTTTTGAGTGCTTTAAACCTTCAATATTAAGCCAGCTCCGCAAACACACCTCGATTCCTTAGTATTTTACTCGCCCACTTCACTACTTCTTGAGGCGCATCACTCCTCTGAAGAGCGAGGTACAGCGAATCATGTCTTGCATTGTCAAAGGCTCATTCTATGCCCATGAAGGCACATAATGCGATTTTCTTGCCTTCCATTGCCTTTTCTATTATTTATATCAGCTTATGTGTAGCTGATATAGTTGATTTGCCCTTTTGGTACGCAAATTGAAATTTGTGAAGTGGCATCTTTGTCAAAAGATCATTCCTCATGTATAGGTCAATCATATTCTCCATGATCTTTAATATAAAAAATGTGATGTTGCCACTTTTAGGGATGAACGCAACCCGCACCAGTCTCTACAATTTTGGTACATAGCTGAGTTGCAAGCGTACTAAATATGTGTACCAGAACGGTTTTTAGTTTCCCTGTCGCTCTTTGTAGCAGAGCTGGGTGGATTCCGTCTGGTCCTGGTGATTTAAAGGGTTTGAAGGAGTTTATCGCCTATTCAACCTTTTTATGCGTGGTGATTTGAGCCTGCTTACTTTTCTGCAAGAAAGGATTGCCTTTATTATTGAAATTGTGCTTTCTTTGAGATTGGTAGGAAAAGTTCCGTGTATTCATCTTTCGATAAATACAATTTGACAAATCACATAAACCACAAAAATTAAACTGTCTTTAGGAGAGACCAAGAAGAATTCTCATTAATTGAAAATTGTAACATTACTTATTATGGCCATCACGGAGCATTCTTGGTTTTTATCGTTAGATAAATACGACGTGACGTCCATAACAAACACCAGAAATGTATTGTCTCTAGCAGAGACCAATACGAACTTTAAATCGTTGTTGCTTATAGAACAACTAGGATTGTATGAACTTCATATTTTCACCTAACTCCTGTGAACCAGTGAGGCAGTAACCGTTTTCACTAAAACACAAACAGCCCACAAAATTGCAAGAGGCAACTTATAAGGACCCACAGCGTCACTTCTCACATGCACACAAACATTGACTTTGAGACATCTAGATTTTCTGTTTATTGGTTAAAAACGCTAAGCGGATCTACATTTGCCTGGTGTTGAACTATCTTGTTGCTTTCGAAATAGATGAGCTGATGGACACATTGTTTGATTAGGAACTGATGGTAGTAAACTTGTTAACTTCAGAAGTACCCTGATAAATGTTACAGGAAATCGATCAATCAAAAGCTGTATTATAGCCACCACATAATCCAAGAAATTACAGATTTATTTTCAAACATTTAATTAATTTGGATGAATTCAAATTCAGAACTTTAGAGTAAATATCGAGTCGTTTTTGTACACGAACAACTCGTTTATATTTTTTTAACAAGAATAAAAACTGACTCAAGGAAGAAAAAACAATTGATGATTGTTTTAATTTGACTAGGGTATTACGTTTTCTTTTTTAAGTCAATTTCGAGTTTTCAGTTTCAACAGTAAGAAAACAATATATGTTTGAAAAAAAAAGATATAATAGTTTTATATATACCAAGAAATCAATTTTTTTATGAGCCAAATTGGCTCAGTTCGTAACTCTAGTGTTAAGTTGCGATAGATTAAGTCGAAAAAGTGAAGGTAGACAAAAAAAAAAACAAAAGTTTACTACTTCAGAACTCTCATTAAAATGAAAATTTAAGATTCTTTTGAGATTAAATAACAGATTCTAATATTTAAACTCTCATAACAAATTCACCCTTTTTTGAGTATCCAGCTACGTGCTGGTCTGAAAGGAATTGTCAATTATCTTTATACGTAGCTCTAGATTTACATTAACCAAACAATATTCTTCAGACTTTGTTAGGATATCATCATTGCACTTGACTATATAGTTTTTATTGTTCCTTGTAAAAATAACTAAAAAATAAAACAACTTTTTAAAATACTAAGAAAAATGATAATTAAATGTTAATAAGACAAAATGTGTATGCAATCATCGCAAGTTTTAATTCTTAATTTTCGCCGAAATTTCGAAATGCTGTTACTTTGTCATTGGGTCATCTTAAATATTCGGCTTAAATTCGTTCAATTAAAAAAAAATAGTCTCAGTTTCAATTTTTGTATTATTGATGGCATAACGCAATTACGATATCAGCAATATCTTTCACAAAAGATACATTCATAATTAATAGTATAAACCATGATACAGTATAAACTGTTCTGTGCCACTGATGTCACTCAACTTTATAAAAACTCAGTGCTCAGCCTTGGACAGGGGTGACTTGTGAATAGGGATTCCAATCCCGAACCATATTTTCAATCCCGGGATTACGGGATTAAAAAATCTCAAATCCCGGGATCCCGGGATCCCGGGATTTGAAATTCAAAATACAACACAACAAAATAAGTCAAGTTTCTAGTAAACAGATTATATAATTTGCCATCATTTCAAAACTAAAACAATAAGTAAGCTCTAAACTGTATAAAAATTGCATTATTACTAATTTATATTATTGATGCAAATAAAAACAATAATTTTAATTAACCAAAACGTTGACAGTATGAAGACAGATATTAAAAATTACATCTATTACAAATTACAACAAAAAATCACGACCAAAAACCACAACAACCAAACACAACTCTTAGAATTGAGATACATAATAAAGTAACATATAAAAAATTCGGCCAAACTTCATTGGGTTTTTCGGAAGTAACATTGAAGCAATAGCAAAGCATCTAAGGTATCGTCTTCAAGCCTGCTTCTAAATTTATTCCCGATTTTGGACGCCGCGGACACGGTCGAGAAATATTGGTACTCCTGCTCCAAACTATGCAAGTGCCACCACTTTCGAAAAGATTCATTTCTTTTGCAATGGTTTTAATTAGATTAGTTTCTTGCGGCATTTCATGATTGATTATTTTCATACTTTTTCAGCTCTTCTTGTAGCGTTAATTGACGACTACCTTGTTCTGATTCAATATGGGTATCTACTGGGTTCTCTTCATTTCTTTGGCTAGCAAGCAAAGGGTTCAGCTTCTAGATCATTTAAGTATTTTTTTAAATTTTTGCGTTGCTTGGTTTCAAAAATAGAGATTTTATTTCACTTGGTAAATTTTCGCTGGTACAATGTGGATTCTGGAGATAGCTTAGCATACCAGATAGCTCGGTACACTGACGCTCTTTTATTCGGTCCAATATTGCAATTTTCATAGCATTCAGAAAAATAGACCGTTTTTCTCCTAACAGCCTAAATACAAATCTTGATGAAGTATTAGCAGTGCATAAATTTGCAAGCCTGCGACTAAAGGCCGTCACAGCCAATTTTACAGGGAGTAAAACTTCAATAATTTTCTGAATCGAATCAAACTCTGTTGCTTCTAATTGCTCTGAATATTGCAGGCCTATTAATGTATACTATTTTTCAAAATGGGAAACTATTCGAGCATTGTCAAGATACTATTTCATCTTGTTTTACAATCCATTTAAAGGAGACAGTTAAATGCCTTGTTCGGATCCGACATAGATTTAAAGATCATTATTATTTTTCGTTGGAGTTTTTTTAAAATATAAAACTACCTAACGAACTTTCTTTATGCATGCGCTGATGTCCTTCGTCTGATCTAGCGTGTCTTGCAGGCGACCGGTTTCAACGTAGTTAGCTGATTCAGGACCATCCAAATCTTCGTGGTCGGCGTTCAGACTATCGGCTGCTTCATCAGCTCTTTAATCTGGAATGGACCTCATATTATAGCGAACATCGCAAACTGCCAAGTGGATGCTATGCGCCAAACAAATATGTTGCTCTGTACCAACTAGTCTGCCTACTTTTCGCATTTCGTTTGACCCATCAGTTACGATGGTAACAATGTCTTTTCCTAGAGAAACCTTAAACTCATATCTAGGTAGTTTCCAGCTGTCATTGATATTCTTATTCGCACCAAGCTCCAGTAACAATTTACTAAGTAGATGTTTATATTTATATAGCGCCTATTTGCAGTCAAGGTCCATTCATCAAACATCAAACTGAACCGTTCACCTGAGATACTAGCCTGTTATATCTTATTTTTTATTATTTTCTTTATCCTGCTTGCATAGCCAACAACCTTTTTTTTGATTGTTGTTTAGGATTTTGGTAAATCTGTGTATGCATTCGCTAGTATTAATTTCCTCAAATCATTCGATGTAACGAATGCACTAAATGCGAAACAGTCCATACTTATTGATTCTCTTGTTAACTGTTACATCGGTTTGTTTTGCTCTATTCTTTACGCATTTTGATGTGAGCTAATTGTTTTCTCATAAATATGGATTCTATTTGCACTTTTCGAGTCTTGCTGTAACTTGATTGCCGATAATGCTTGACTCCCGGCCCCGAAATCCCAGCCAATTTCTGATCCCGAAAATCCCGGGATTAGAAGTCATCAATCCCGGGATTTTCGGGACCAGAAATTGGCCGGGATCCCGGGATCCCGGATCCCGGGATTCGCTACTTGTGAATAGTTGGGTGTCTTGGGGAGCAAAAACATTGCCAGAGTTTGCTCGTCTTCGACAATAACAGATGCGGGGCCAAGAACAACTATAATGTTGTTATTGAAGCCGTTGAACCGATGCTGCATCAAATAAGTCTTCTTAAACTATTTAGGAAAACTACAAAGAGCGATATCTCTATCCAAGTATTGTGCAGTATAATTATCACGATGAGATTCTAATTAGCATTATAAAGCGATGTGCAAATAATAATTGTAGTAAACCGGCATATCTGCTTCTAGCGAATTAATGCGATACGAGCCCAGTAGCGAAAAAGGCAGTGCATTACTGATGGAAGCTGTTGACTCGGGAATTATTTTTTTTCGTAGATTTTTAATTAAATATTCGGATCTTAGTGCTACGACTAAAATAAGTAAGTAAGCTAAAGTAATTTTTATTTTTTTTTGCTGAATTGTAGGCTGTCTCTTAGTAGACACTCTCAACTCCCAAGCTGTTTCCTAACGCCCTATCCTAGTTGATTCCCCAAAAATTGCAAGGGGTAATGTTGAAACAGTTCAAACTATTATGGATGTTTTTTTTTTATATTCTCGACCAAATATTTAATTTTAAAACTGGGCTATATTATTATGAACTTAATTGTATTATATTAAAAGAAAAAATTTCTAACCCACGTATTGCCAATTTTTAGTAAATTATTAAATCATTTTTTTTCAATAATGATGACGACTTTTATGTTTCATGGTAATGCTACAGAGTTTGTAATGCTATACGTTAAAAAAATCGAAAATTGAAGTTTATATGAAGTTTATGCGTTAATATTATTTATGATAATGTTAAAGCGTTGATAAAATATGATATCGAAATTGAGCTCAACAAAAATTTAGCTAAAAATATCACTAAAAGTTTAAGTAAATAATCTTTCTTCGAGTTGTTTAAAAAAAACGCATTTAGGTGTCTGATTTGAAAAAAATGAGTATCTTTAAAATGGAAAGAAAATATATATAAAAGCAGTCATGTAAAAATATTTAATTTTGATAATTTAAATTTAAAATAATTTGAATAACGAACATGCTTTGAATTCAATCAAAACTTATAGACTTTTGAATTACTTTCTTTAATCTCTAGGACTAGCTTTCTTGGAACTTTTTAAAAATACTAGGATGAAAATATTCTTATTTAATTTTTTATAGCATAGAAATATGTAATATATTTCTTCAAACAAATAAATAATTTTTATTTGGTTTGAAATTAGAACGTTTTTTTGATACATGGTTGCCTTCTCCAAAGAACCGGGTTTGGGTTATGTCCTTGCGGTAAAAGCCAGCGTTAGGTTAGGTTAGATTAAAGTGGCTACCAATCCACAGAGCTCTGCCGACCGACACACATAGGCACAAGAGAGACCCGTTGTGATGCCACAATAATTTGTGACTCTCTCCTACTTACTGAACTCGGGAAACCATCTGCTTCCTTTGACAAATCGCGCTATCCCCTTTAAATTGACCAGGGACAACTCGGTCAGGTTTGAGAGAAAGGGAGCACCGATTGCCGCCAACCTTCTCCTTGCCAACGTCGGCCACTGACACAAGAGATGGAGGACGGACTCCTCCTCATCCTCAGTTATTTCGTCATTTTTTTTATGAGGAAGAAAATCCCCAAAAAGGCCCTCCTCGCATAGAAAATTAAGCATGCTAGTCTCAATTAAATATGAATTGGACATTTGAAGTCTGGCGAAAAATTCAAAATACATGCAAGTTCAGCATTTCTCGATCCAACGGAATACAGTATTGAGAATCTTTCAAATAAAATAGAAAAAGCAATTTCGTAAAAATGATTTCATTCACGTTTTACCACATACAGCGATGAAGAAAATTGAAACGATTAAAAAATTGAAACAATTGATATGTTATTGTATATAAGGGCTGCCCCAGTAAAATTTTACCCTTTTATCTTTGTGAATATTTCCGTGTGTATACCTGACCTAGATCTTTTAGCCATATAATAGCCTTCTGTCGAAAAGGCAGAAGACTATATTATTGTGTCAAAATATAATCTCGTAGAGTTCGTCAACGTTAAATTAAAAAAAAAATTCTGTATTATTTCTTTCATAAATATTTCAATACATAAATATTTCATGTAAAAAAATAAATCAAATATTGCATAAATGCATGCTTGAGAAGATAAAACCTCCGCAACCGGATGGACCTTTAAAACCCATTTTATAATCACCTTAATCGCCGCTGGGAAGCGAAAGTTTTCCTATGTAGATGAAGGGTTGCTTTCTGCACATGCGTATACTGAGACTTTCGAATTGCTAAGGGTTTCATCGTTGCCTTGCATATTTTCCTCCTGTTGCTTGGAAGGAACATGGAAGCATATATTCGGACTATGAATAGGATGATCCGATAGGGTGTTAGTTGTGCACTGTCTAGTTCTCCTCTGCTCGACATGTCAGTGCTCCGAGCATGCAATACAAGTATCTGCGTTCACAAGTACTGATGGAGCTTTGACCGTAGGTAGATTGTTGGGTGGTGTATGCTATGTTTCCACTCACCCTCCGAACGCTTGAAAGTTTTCGTCGATATTCCGTCGACTTGCAGGCTTGCTGGCTGAGTTTGTCGGCTTCGTGGTTTTGTAAGTCGCACTTAAGACTCGTTCGTGAGTTGTTCAATTTCGATAGTTCCCAGCGTCTTACGGTGCCAATTTCGATCCAGTTCCTTGTCTTAAGTCCTGAGCTTCTCGCAGATGTTTGTCGTGCATGGTCACCGGTCTGTTGCTTGAAGTTTCGAGTCCGTTTACTTACTCACCCCATTGTTGAGGTCGATTTGTCTACGTCGGATCTTAATCATTCTTTTCCGGTATACAAACGAAGCATCGTCAAGCTTCAATCACGTTCCTAAATACACTTTCATAGATAGCACACCAAATCCGAACCACACCACGGGCGTTTTGTTTACGTTTTTCGCGTGCTTATCAACAATTTTCATCGCAATCTTGGCCTAACCAGTGTTATATCGGAAATAGATGACCTTCTTGAGGACAGGACAAGTCTGCTGTGACTTATCGTTCATCCCTTCGTCAGAGTTTTTTTTTGTTTGCTTGAAGTTTTCTGTCATCACATATACTTTGCTTGCTTCCTTAGTGAGTTGAGTGGGTTTTCGGTGGTGACGGGCTTTCTCCAACATGTATTGGAGAAGGGGTTGAGCACGTGCTTGACTGAGTAGTTTTTCGGGTTTTTCGGCAAATAACCGAAAGTGATTTTTCCGGTCGTGACGTGAGTTGAGCTCTTCGAAATTTCCGGTGAAAGATATAATTATACAAATTTTACAAACACGCGAAAACTATAGTGTGAAATCTGTAAGAAAAAGTATTTCCCAGCCTCATGTGACTAATGTGAAATTGATAGTGATTGAAAAACTGCTGTTCTAGGCGAAAGCGAACCGAGTGGATATCGTGTTGGCTGCATATTTGACATATTTTCGAGTCTTATCAAGATGTGGGGGGAATTACTTGAAATGAAAAGGCGTAAAATAAGCATAGTTTGTTGATTTTACTCGATGGAATAGCTAGCGTTCGGTGAGTAACAGTGTGAATTTAGCAGATGTTCTCGTACTCGTTCAGCTGATGACATCACAAGAACATTCCCATTCGAACAATATGAAATATGAAATATGATTCCATGATTATGAGTTTCGTTATCATAGATGCTTTTCAAAGCTTATGGGTTGTGTTGACGATAACTTCGTTTACAATGCACGTTTATCTGTCTAGTGACATATTGCTTGGAATCCACAAGATAAATGCATTAATGCAGTTGCTATCAGCTGGGGAGCTCTCGTTGTTTTCAGATGTGATTTCTGATAATCGCATGAAATCGTCGAGGATTTTCATATTTTTGTTTATTTTTCGTTCTCGGTTGTACTATGCGATTAAATGCATAAACAAATCCAAACAACGAGTTTTTGATAATGATGTTATTGTTCTTATCTTGTTTGCGGGAAGGGTGAATGTGCGGTAACGGAATCCCACTTTTTACTCTAGATTTCGAACAAAATCAGGTCTCCATTAGCGTTCGAGCTGATAGAGATTTTTTTGTTTTGCAAATAAAACAAACAAGCTGATAAGAGTCAGATGAATTTGCATGCTATGAATCACATGATTGCGCCCGTTGGGAAGAATACCAGTTTCGAAAATGATCAAGTGAATGAGGTCGTCTGATGACCAATGTCATGGTCAGAACATTACATTTTTCTTCGCTCAGATTATAGTAGGTTGCGGGTATGATTTTTAAATGGAAAAATGTTTGTGTGTGCGGATATTATTTCTTTTTTATAAAATAATGTACAACTGCAGTTTTAAAATTCTCAAATCTTTCAAATCACCCAACAGATGTGTGAAGTAGTTAATATAATTGTTTAACGTATTATTTGTAACTCGGTGTCGGCCCATTTCGATAACCTGTGTAAATACAGCAATGCCAGAAAACAATACTAGTGTCTAGAAAGATAATACTCTTCACACAATTCAATACTTCGAAGTCCACTCACTTATTATAACTAAGATCTTTAATTCAGTACAGAAAATTCATACAAATAAGTAAAAAAACTGAAGTATACGATTTTATCACATAAATCTCTAGAATAATAAATCAATTTTCATTATAAATTCTGTTCGAATTCACTTTCGTTAACTATAAGCACCGTAAAATGAATATTTTTTAGTAGCCGTTAGACGATTCTCTTGACTCCTACCAATACTTGATGTTTAGGGAGCGATAGTTTCAATGATAATTGTAGAAAAACAGCAGGGCCTAGCTAATTAACTTGAGAATATTTTCTACTCTACTCACTACTCGGGTGTGGAGGCCAAAACTAAGAGTGGAGAATAGATTTCCCCAACTTAAATTCAGAGTTTTGTGTGGTGTATCAAAATATTAAATTCGTTTAGTGGACAATGGTATTGAATAGAATACACTATTTAAATTGTGACCTAATTTGCTTTCATTATCAAAACCACAAATTGAACTTCACGATCTGGAACAGTTTAAGTAAGGTAATTTGTAGATACTAAACCTAGATTAAATATCGATCAGCAAATGTAAGGTGAATGTTCCTAATGTCGGCCTGCTCCAAAAGTCGGCCACCCAACATTATTGTTTGTCTCATAACAAAAATCAGACTCGTCAAAATGAAATCTAAAGTGCAATATTTCATCTTGCTAACGAGTTCGATCCGTGTTTTGAGAGAAGAAAGTGCTTAAAAAAGAGTTGCAGCAGACCGAACTTTAGGAGCAAGGTGGCTGACGTTTGGAACCATCACCTTAAAACTTTGTTTTTATATCTATCCGTTATCATGACGCTAAACTGCGTTTCAAGTTTCGATTTCTGGATTGATCAACTTCTCGTGTCTCTCCTGTTTATGAAAAGCATTTCGATAAAACGTTTCCCCAGGCTATGTTTTCTGGTTGATACCTTATTTGCCTTTGATTTGGCAGATATTTGATACAATTCACGTTTACCATTCATTCAATCTTGGTATTTTCTCATTTCTTAAAAAAAACAGTCTTCTCGAATGATCTATTTGCTTAGCTCTTTGCTGGGGATAAATGCCATTTAACATTTTATCATTGTTTAATGAAGTGCACCTTTAAACATGAATATCTTAAATCAAGTGGTTGTATTTTTTTCCGACGGCTGTTTTTCAGTGATTTCCCTTACTTCAAATTTATTTTGTGATAGCAAGAAAAACGTCTTCACTTAAGAGAGGTTGGGGTAATGGTGAACAAATAAAAGAAATTTGAAACAAAATCATTAAATTTTTAGTTTTGCTGTTTCTATATATATATATATATATATATATATATATATATATATATATATATATATATATATATATATATATATATATATATATATATTTATATATATATATATAAATATATATATATATATAAATATATATATATATATATATTATATATATATATTTTATATATATATATATATATATATATATATATATATATATATATATATATATATATATATATATATATATATATATATAGAAGAAAAAAATGTTGATAAAGCTGATCCATAACATCATATAGATTCAGAAACTACCAGAAGGTCTTTGATGAATATTCTCCAAAACTGAAGATAATCATACGCATAGATTAGGGAATCGTGCGCATTTAATTTGGGGTAGCGAGAGTAAAGTTAAAGTATGCAATATATGTCCTCAATTCAAAGAGTAAATAGAAAAATAAATGAGTAAGGTACACAATGGTCCACAAAATGTGTTACTTCTAACTTACTCTTTCCTCTCAGGAAAAATATGACGTAATCTTTGAGTAATTTTTAGCGAAGTTACGGGGGGCCTATGCTAATTTCGTTAATATAACTGAAAAAATTCTATAATTTTGTAAATTTAAAGCATAAAATTGCTGACTATCCATCATCAACGTTTCTGAATAATTGTACAAATTCTTTTTCTCAATATATCTGCGATTTCTTCGAACAACATTTTCAAGAAGTCGTTATCGTACCTGATTCATCAAACGCTTTCCAATTTTTCTTTGATACTGCTCCAACAGTTTTTGTGAACATTATAGCAATATCGCGTGAAGGAATACATAAACTGACTATGGTTTATGTATATCTTGTAGCAAAGACCGTGGTCCTTATCTTCATCCTCCAAATTTTTTTTTGCAAGAGTGTGTCAAATAGTTAATGATTCCGCTGCATATTATTTTGAATAGGTTACGCACTTTTGAGGCTTTCCCATCCTATTGGAGGTCTTCGTATGCAGCTCCCATATTAAAAAACGGTGATAGACACTCGGTCAGAAATTTTAGCGACATCGCCATTTTATCAACCCTTCCGAAAATATTTGAAAAATTGATTATAATAAACTTTCACTATTTGTTAAATTGCGTTTAAATGAGCATCAGCATGATTTAAGAAAACGTCGCTTAACTACTACAAACTAGACTCAGTCTACACAGACTTCAGTAGGGCTTTCGACAAAATTGACCAACTTACTCTTATTCTAAAGCTACGGAATTTTGGAGCCACTGATTTGCTGGCTTAGTTCCCTCTTCATCAATCGAACCCAATCTTCCGAAATTTCGAAATCCAAATTTTCAAAGACGTTTGTTGCGAAAAATATTTGTTTCTTCTGGTGTACCGCAGAGTAGCCACCTTGGCTCTATTCTTTTCAACATATTAATATCGTACTTATCTGAAGTCTTATCATATATGTTTCATTTGCTCTACGCTAATGATCTGAAAATTTATCACGTAATTCAATCAAAATTTCATGCAAAATTTTCCTGTTAACAAGTTCTTTCTTAATATACAAATGTAGATAAGCACCAGGTTATAAATATTCCCCGCAAAAATAATAACATATACTTTCTCAGGGACGGTTTATTAGCTCGAGTTGAATGAAAAGCTCGACTTGTCTTTACAATATGATAATATCATTTCTCATGCAAACAAACAGTTAAAACCTAGACAGACAGGCACTTAAATTACTAATACCTAAATTAGTAATTTAAAAGGTGCTGACACACAGCCCTCTTGTTAATGACGAATACTGTCAGTGACTGTCTGTCGCTCAAAGCAATTAGTTTTTGATAAATGAAGAAATTGAAAGTGTTTTAAGCGTATGTTGCCTTATTTTATGTTCTAATTAATGAAGTTGGAGTACAAGCCGCACACGAACTACATTAAAATTCTTCAAATATTTCGAAATTAAATTTGACATCTTAAAAAAGTTGCCTTCTTCCTTTCCAATGCGAAAAGCTGCTTTTTACAAGGGGAATTTGTATTATATCGGGCAACTCTACATCATTTAAGAATAAATTACGAAAGTTTAATGATAATTAGCGATTTGCTTAATGATTAATAATTTGGTCATTTAGTGGTGATTAGTCTAAATTAGCATATGACACATGGCGCTTAAATGATCGTTTACGACAAATTATCATTTAGCTCTTAGAGCCTAGACAGACAGCGTAGCCTAAATGATCATTTGCCGTAAATCATCATTTAAGGGCTGTGTGTCATGTGGTATTTTGGATTAATTACCACTAAATGACCAAATTATTAATCGTTAAGCAAATCGCTAATGATCTTCAAAGTTTTGTCATTTATTCTTAAATGAAGTAGAGTTGCCCCATATAATACAAATTCCCCTTGTAAAAAGTCGCTTTTCGCATTGACAAGGAAGAAGAAGACAACTTTTTTGATATGCCAGATTTAAATTCAAAATATTTGAAGAATATTAATGTAGCTCTTGCGCGGTTTGGACTTCAACTTCATCAAATACCGAAATTATTTATAAACAATAAAAATATTGTAAGTTTTTTTCCTTGCCAAGTAGCCAATGTACATGTAGTTTTAGTTGACCATGGAAATGAATTGTCGGTTACTTTGCTCTACTAAGCATAAACGTTCTATCGGCATTTTTCTCATTTTTGAGTTAACACCGGATTCGAAAACTACATTACATCATTCTACAAAAAATGAAAACCTAGCTTTTGTGGAAGTACATACATATGTATGTTAAAATCAATATGGAAAAATGCACTCTCCATATATGTATCACCAGTACAAATCAAAACACAAATCATTAAATATCTCGAGAGAAGGTATTAAAATGTAGACAGGACGTTTATGCGTAGTATGGCAGTATTCGCCTGATGTGTAGATCTATGATTAATATCAATTTACTGATTGATAAATCTCGTTTCTTTTCAACCCCTCGAATATTCAACAGCTTTCATTAGTGTTACTTGAAAAGCTTTCAAAACTGTCTCTGCCTTTGTGATTATATTCTTCGTAATTATAAATTTTTGCATTAACTATTATTCATCTCGCGGAATAACTCATTCAACTCGCATTTCACAATTTTCTTTCCACCCGATATCCTTGATTGCTCCAAATAAAAAGGGTGGACTAATAATTTGTGGTCAGGAGTAATTAACGATGGTTATTCATCTTGTTTGCGATGACACTGATTACGGAATTCATGCTTCAGTGGCTGGTGTATAATGAAACACCAACGAAAATATTCAGGAAAGTAAACTCAAAACCTACCTTTCAAGTTTTTCTCAATTAAAATGAAAATGTGAGCTATCATATCGAGAGAATTCAGATCTCTAAACTCTTTGAAAGAATTTGACCATGCTTTTAATTCAAATGTTTATTCATTTCAACTCAACCAATTTCTATAAGTAGTTCCGTAAAAAACACCAACAATGCAATTCGATTTGGAATCGCGCTGAGCTAAAATTTATAAAACAGTAAGTTAACTTATCAAAATATTTATGCCCGAGTTTACGGTTATATAAGCGATTTCAGATTAAATCGTCTCTTCCACATCGTTGCGATTTGCTTGGAAATTACTATGGGGTGATGATTATCCGAGAAAACACCATATGTGGAATGTATACAAATGTTCTGAAACATTCACCTGTGGAATGTATACAAACGATATGGCTTACATATGAAAATGGACCTATTCATAGGAATTGGAGTTGGATTTTTGAATCATACGAGTATTTAAAAATATGTGATGGTTGAATTTAATTTTGATGTTAATGTTTCAGCAGATAATATTCTGAAGTATTTTTACTAAAGTAGTATTAAAATCGATTCGGCCAAAAATTCATATTTCCATATATACAGTAGAATCTCGAAAAAGTTAACCGAAATGTCCCAAGGGTCCCAACTTTTTCGAACTATTAACTTTTCTAAGTGGTTTTCAAAATTGAAAAAAAAATACAATAATAAACACAGATTTTTCGTAAATAACACGCTAAATTTATTTAAATGATTTAGTTTTCATCATTACAAAAAAAAACTTAAATTTAATCTGTACCGGCTGGTTTAAGGTTCTCAGTCACTCTTGATCATTTTCGTGCGATATATGGTATTAATTTAATTTGTGTGTAGTGGTTTGAAGAAGCATTCGATATTTGTTTGTTTCTTTTCTTTTGTGTAATAGCTCTTGATCATTTTCGTACGCATATAGACAAGGTCTGCCACCTGATTTGCATCGTTATTGTTTTCAAACCATTTTATCAAGATATTGAAGCTTTCAACTGCTTTCGAGAAGCTCACTTTTGGTTGTTGAATACCTTCCTCGATAATTGACCCGTCGTTATCATTATCGGAAACTTCGAAATCATCGTTATCTTCCGCAATTTGATCCTTGTTCCAATTTTCAATGTCACAATGCTGATGTCAACATTATCACCCAACTTCGACATCAACAATTGAACTTCTCGAAGTGTATCGTCGTAAGCACTATTTGATTTCATCAATTTAGACAACGGAATGTCGTCTTCACTATCGCATTGATCATCATCCCACTTTTTTATCTTATTCCACGCTTTTATAAGAACAGCTTGCGGCAATTCATCCCACACTGATTTAAGTAGCAAAATAGCAACACGAATTGAATGTGTCTTCCAAATATTTTCAACCGGAACGTTTTTTTGCTGCTGCATAACAATTTACAATGCTGCATAGCAATTTAGTTTGATATCCTAACTTGACCAATTTTATTGGATTTTTATCCATGGGCTGCAAAACCGCTGTTACGTTAGGTGGTAGAAGCATTGCTACAATGTTTCCATCATCAGACTGTAGCATGTCAATTGGCTTATGTGCAGTGCAGTTATCAATCAGCAACAACGCCTTTGGTGGTAAATTATTTTCAGCAGAAAATTTACGAACCTGCAAAATGTTTATGTCATAAGCGAAAATTTAAAAATGAACCGCAAAAAATAAGTTTACCTGTTTTATAAATGTTTTAAAATTAAAATGTTTTATAAAAACCAGTTGAAGAATAACTGTGAATTCATCCACGACTTCTTCGAATTGGCGTATTCCAATGGATTTTCAAATCCCTTAAAGCAACGTGGATTTGAGGAGTTACCAATCACCAACGGCTTCAACTTGTGCAAACCATCTGCGTTAACACACAACAAAAATGTGATTCTTTCCTTTGCAATTTTTCGGTCCGGTGCGGTCTTTTCGTTTCCTGCGACAAATGTTTTATCCGGTAAAAAGCGATAAAATAGTCCAGATTCATCTGCGTTATATAGTTGCGAGTCGGAGATGTCAATTTCGTCAATTTTTGCTCGTAAATTATGAATGAAAGGTGTTACATCCGACGTATCGCTTGAAAGGATTTCCCCACAAATTTTGAGATGACGAATACCATGTCGAATCTTAAATTTTGCCATTTTTTGTTGTTTGACGATGACAGCTCAAAACAGAAAAGAGATTCGGGGAATACCGCAATAAACAAAATTAGAGCTCAGCCATTGAGCATTTTTAAAAAGGGGCCAAGTTGCTACCTTAGTGACCTAAAAATGCGGCTGGTTTGAATAAAACTGAAAAGTTAACTTTTTAGAGCGGCACGTGGAAGCTGAAATTCGGTTATATATATATATATATATATATATATATATATATATATATATATATATATATATATATATCATCAAAAAAATTCAGATACTATTTCTCGGGAACGCGCCATCCGATTCAGCTGAAACTTTCAGGATGCGTAGGTGTATATGCAGAATAGGTCCAGGTCTCATTAAATGTCAATTATCTTTAACCCTTTGGCGCCGGCGGCTATTTTAGTGATATTTTTAATATACTTGTTATTCTGGCCACAAATAATTTTTGCAAAAATTAAGGTAATGAAATAAATTTTGAACGTGTTCTTAATGTAAATCGGATAATGTTTTGGAATTGTTTAACCCCTAAAAAGAGAACGGAAAAATTTTAAATTTTTTTAAATTGCGATAACTTTTGACAGAGCTACTCAATCAATACGAAACTTTCAGAACGGAAAAAAGCCACTCATATATAAATCTTATGCTTTATCTACATAGTCAAAGTAAAAAATTTGAAATTTTACAACGGGCACGCCTGGTAACCCTTTCCCAATTTATCTATAATTTTTAGCATCAGAAACTTCTGTACACGGAAACTCACGATCCGATAATCAGAATTAGTTCAAATTTATAGAATGTATTTGTCTTAAATAGGACCAGATTTTTAAATGTGGGCAATATTGTGCCAGTGGTGCCATCTTGAAAAATCACTAAGAAAAATAACAGCTTTTGGCCCTATAAATTCCGATTCAGTCATTGGATTTTGATAAAATTCACACAGTAGCTGAACCTTACTTTAAGCCACGTTTGTTAGAAATTTGGTTGAAAAATTCTTTTGGAGCTGCCAGCTATGGTAATTTTGGTTTCTTAAATTTTAAAAATTCCTGAGAAAAATAAAGCTCTTTGCCCTATAGCTTCCAGTATAGTCATTGAGTCATAACGAAATTCAAATGGCAACTTAAACTTATTGTAGGCCATATTCAGTAAAAATTTAATTTCAAAACAATGATAGGGCTGCCAGCTATGGTTGCTTTTGTATGTTTTTGGCATAGCTTCAGTAAGCGATGTTAGCATAGAAGTTTCAAATCAAAAATATTGCATATTTTGGATCTCGAACTATACCTTCAAAATTGATTAATACCAACACAGCCTGATCTGAAATCCCGAAAATTCCAACTACCACATTCAAAACTCAATCCATTATTTCCTTCCCACATACCATACATCTGGCTGTCTGAAAAATTCTTAAATCCGACCTTTTTTCTGATCCATCATGCGTAAGATAATTCTCGATTGCCCCGAAAACAAAAAACCAAATCATTCTTTCTCCGAATTATTATCTCAAATACCATCCCTGTCAATTCGGTGGTGGCTAAACGACGGCCAGATCCATTTTTGGGAAATCCCAAAGCACTACCCGCATAACACATCGGTACTGCTACGGAATAAAATCGGAATTCCGAATGTATTGAGCAGTACTGGTGCATGCAGAACTCTAACGGAACATTTCGTATACTGAATAAGTGAATTGAAACTGTACTTATACAGTATTGGATAAGAAACTAAATAGATACTGCTCCAATACAGGTGCAGTACCGAATGTCGTAATTGAGTTATGATTTAATTCAGTTTGACGATACTGTTACAGTATTCATTCACCAAATAATTAATACAAAAAATTGAGTGAAAGTACTTTATTTTTCGCTAATTTGATGTGTTTTTGAGATCTATACGATTTTCTTCTGTTTACATGTTTCTATAACTATACAAATCTGTGTAAATTTCATGGTATATGTGACTAATTGCTATTACCTTCTAATGCAATTCAGCTGGATTTGAACTCAGGGCCTCTGGATCTGTATCGTTTGGGTATGAGCACGCATCGATCTAAGCTACTGTGGTTGATTAATAGCCTAGAAAAATGTTCGGCTGCTATCATCACAAAAGTGACACACGGTTTTTGGTAAAAGTACCTTTTAGTTTTTTAAATGCCTAGAAAAATTAAATTTGGCAGTAAGTGATGGTGAACCCCGACGAGAGTTGTTCTGATCACTCTTATTGCAAAAGTCTGATCACGGATTCAGAAGGAAGCGTTCCCCATGGTAAATTGATGACGTTTTGAGAGATATTGATGCACGTATATTATTCTTAAATATTCAAATATAGCTATAAATGTGAACAAAGATGACTTGCAAAGTATTGATCACGTAGAGCAAATTTCGGATGCCGAAGTAGTGCCAATTGTACGGAATTCTATCTCATTTGCAGACAAGATCAGAAACTGGGCATGTCTCGTAGGAATTTATCACACCGATATCAATAAGTTGTTAAAGATACTATCAGAAGAATGTAGTTTTCCTCATCGAGACGTAAGATATTTACTTCAAACAACAAAAAACACTGAACAGCATTATATTGAAAACATAGATATAGGTCAATATATTCACTTTGCAATAAGGGATTCGTTAGTTGCATACATTCAAGCCAACAGGCAAACATTTACAAAAAATAATATCACCCATTTTGATATATCTTTCAACATTGATGGAACACCTTCTTCAAAATGTGGTGGACATAGTTTTTGGATAATTGCGGGATGTGTAAATAATCTAGAAAACTTTGTTTTTCCGATAGGAATATTTAAGTTCTCTGGTAAACCTGAGAACTTTAACGTGGTAATGAAGCGATTCGTTGATGATGTGTTGCAGCTCGTTACTGAAGGTCTTGACTTTCAATCAAACTCATACAAAGTTAAGATACATTCATTTATTTGTGATGCTCCAGCTATGGCCGGTATAAAGCAAGTAAAAGCCCATGGTGGTTACTTTTGCTGCCAAAAATTTTTCACGAAAGGTCAGCGATTCATGAGAGCTAGAGGAGCAAGCAAAATAGTATATCCAGAAGTAACAGCACCATTGAGAGATGCTGAAAATTTCAGAAAGAGGTCACCTTGTGACGGCAATACCGATGCAAATCATCATAAAGATTCTCGTTTCATTTTAGAAACACTGCCAATTGATATGATCAAACAATTTTCAATCGACAAAATGCATTTAGTTGAAGAGGGTGTATGTAAAAAGATTGTCTCTATACTACTAGGAAAACCGCATAAGCAAAAATTAGCAAGTTATGAAGCTCTGAAAGTGAACAAGCAGTTAGAAATCTTCAAAAAGTACTCTTGTTCAGAGTTTCAAAGGAAAATAAGAACCTTGAAATATGTACCACATTTCAAAGCACCCGAAATTAGAATTTTCTTATTATATTCAGGACCTATTGTGCTGAGATACTTACAAGCACTTCTTATGCCTTAGCCTTGCGATTCGAATTTTAACATCCAAAATTTATTATTATGAGTTCAATGAATATGCCAACGATTTACTTTTATACTTCGTAAATCAATTTTCAAAAGTCTACGGATTGGAACATATGACGTACAACGTTCACGATTTGGTTCATATAGCACAGGACGCATACAATCTAGGTCCCTTAGATGAGAATTCTTGTTATAAATTTGAAGCATTCATTAAAGCTGTCAAAAGACACGTTCATTCACCAAACAGGCGGCTGGAGCAAATAGTGAATAGAATAATGGAAGGGCGACGCAACAATTAACAGTGTAATGGTAATCATATTTCACTTTTTGATAAACCAATTTTTTCTAAAGAATTTCATATCAACAAGTGTAAAATTTGCAAATTAAAATATTTCATTGTAAGAGCAGATACTTTAAACGATAATTGCATAATGCTCGAGCATAATCCAGAGATATTAAGAGTGAAATTGTTTGAAAAACATTATAATATAAGAATTTATGGCCAGACATTTTGTAACATGAAACCTTTGAATGATGGCCCTTATGATTTAGCAGAATTTGCAATGCTTATTGGGGAATTCGAATCAAAAGTTTCAATGCACGAAGTATCAAATACAGATGAAATATTATGCAAAATGTGCTGTTTTCCATACAAAAATAATCTTTATTTCCTCTCTCCTTTAACTCACACTACTAACGAAAGATTTGTTTCCAGTAGAATAAATAACTAACATTACATGTAACATATTCCTGTACTCTTATAAAACAAACATTACAAAAATAAAGATTGATGATGTTGATGTGAAAAAATAAGCTAATTAGTTGATGATGAGTTCATTTCCTTTGATGATTTACTTCCACACTTTCCTGCACTACGAATCCTGTCGCAAGTTTGAAAATAAAAAGCAAGCTTTTAACTTGTTCAAATATTATTACCATATTTTCTGTGGCCAATAGCCGACACTTTATATGTTGTCCAGCTTCTTGGTGGCATTTTATTTCCTATTATATAGCTTCTCATCAAAGTTGGATGAAACTGAACCTGAATTTTTAAATGTTATCACGGTAATCGTATAGTATATGTATATCTTACTTGTCCATTTACTACCCATAATATGGGTAATGCCAATATAATGCTATCGCATTCAAATTTAAACACTTGATACATGATGCTAACACTTGATCTAAATACGCGAACGAAAAACTGAACAACATCAAATGGAATTATGACAGTTACCTATTTTCAGTACCGCTTGAATTCCGGTTAAGTCGCGAGTTTCAGTGTTGTTTACTAGTTTGATGTACTTTGAATTTCAGTACCGTTTAAATTCCGATTGAGCAAAGAATTTTAGTATTACTTTATTTCGAGTTTTCAGTACCGCTTAAATTCTAATTTACTAATGAATTTCAGTACCGTATTGAGTTTCTGAATCAGAACTGATAATGAACTCGCAGTTCATAATAAATTCCGATTTCCAGTACTGCACTTACAATACTTAAAAATGCTATACGGGTAGCTCACACCGCCTATCGTCAATAAAATTTAAATGTCGAAAATATTTTCGTAGCGCCTGTTATTCCCCTTGAGGTATTACAACCCCATGAACTAAAAACGCAATTTCCCTCTAATAAAAATCTTATTATGATATCAAACAATAAAAACTATATGAAATGGAACGGAATGGCATCATCATCATTGTGTTGGAGTTTTGGACGTACAAGTCATATAATTTTCGGGTAGCGTGTGAAAGCCAAATTTGTAAGGAGTGTATTAAAAGGTCCTGACTAGGACTGGTTATGGTCGATATTGTATGTAATATGGGCTCATTGTCTATGGTACATAATTTCCAAGTGTCGAAGGATTTGAGTATAATATGCGTGTGATAGCCAAACGGTTATGCGAAATTGCTGGTAATATAAGTCTTAGGGTAGTTTTGGTTTTATAGGTTTGATGAGCGGTTGAGGTCGAGAAGAAATGATTAGATCTCGAAACGTTTTAGAAGAAATACGATTTTTCGACAATTGGCAGCAATCTGATCATTTTTGTTGGTTTACAGGACCATTTCATATAATGATGGTAATATAATTCATTGCTGAAAAATATGATACAAGATGCTAAAAGATATGTACCCTCTATGTTTACTAAATTGACAACTCATGTGATTTTCTAAGAGAACTTCGCCGTTTTAACTAATCCCCAATATAACACTTGAAATTAGCGAGCCACTGGAAATTTGTGGTATGAAGAATACTTCTCAAAAAGTATCTCTAACACGAACAGTACAACACATATGCATGGGTTTTCTCTGTAATCGTGCCAATTTATTGTTGATTTAATGAAGACGTTATTTGAATAATCAGCATTAAATAAGAAGCAATAAGAATCAGAACCATTTTTAGGCCCTGAAAAAGTACACAATTGTGAGTTTAAAACAGTTTTCCACACTGAAAGAAAAATCTTGGTAAAATCAACAATTTTCCTTAGTTGTTTTTGCGTCAACTACGGGCTGTAGTTAAAACAACCATAAAAAAAATAGTTGATTACTTTTATGCACCATGACGCGTGGTTGATAAATAACGTCCGTGGTGCAAAAAAAGTAAGCAACCACAAACAATGGTATTCCAGCAATGTACATAGTACGAAATAACTATAGCCCATTTTGGTGTGTTCTGGCAGGGTTAGCTCTAGAAACGTACAACCCGGGCATTTGTGCGGGGCGGTAAACGTAAAGGGTTTAATAAAATCCTACTTTTAAATTTATCAACAATCCCAAAGCACTAGCTCACACCGATTATGATCATTAGCGATTTGCTTAATGATTGATAATTTGGTCATTTAGTGGTGATTAGTCCAAATTAGCATATGACACATGGCGCTTAAATGATCATTTACGACAAATTAAATATCCTGCTGGAAATCTGCTTATATTTTACCCATCCACAAGTTTGATAGCCCAATCTGTATTTCCAAATATTTAATAAATTAATCCTACAACAATCTGTATTTCCAAAAAAAAATATTTGCAGCCCATAATTCTTAATGTTTTTCAAAACAGCCATATAAAAGCGGCACAGATAATTAAGTAAGAAAAAAAGCTAGGTCAGAGCATATACACTGTATGCGCTCACTGCTTCGGCGCTGCACTGCATCGCAATGCGGGACCTTTACATGCATGCATTAATTGCACAAAAGGCGTCCTACAACGTAATATAAAGGCTTCACAGCATAACATGAATATGAATTATATCGAACAGTAGAGATGGGCAAAAGCGCTCATAGCTCACCACTCACCACTCACTTTTACAGTGCAGCGCCTGATAAAAGCAAAGCATAGTCTGCGAACGAAAGCTCTCGTTTGACTAAACTTAGTGAAATGTGCAGCCAAAAGTATACTGAGAGTACGGCGCAACACTGTAAAAAAGAGTCATGAGTGGTGAGCTAAGAGCTATTTTGCCCATCTCTATCGAACAGCAAACCGAACACAATTTTGCCATGTAGCATATGAAACTTCTATGATAGAATAGGAGTATGAGGAGTATGAAAAATCAACAGTTTTCCTTAGTTGTTTTTGCATCAACTAGGGCTATAGTTAAAACAACCATAAGAAAATTGTTGATTACCATGACGCGTGGTTGATAAACAAAAAAAAGTTTCATTCAAATGTTGAAACCATTCTACTTTGCGTAGAATGATTCCAAAAACGTTGCTCACTGAATTACGTTTGTTGAAATCAACTATTGCAAAATAGTTTAAGTACCATAAAAACTGTTGATAATTCGAAACGTTGAAGTTTTGAGTGAACTAATGAATATTTTCTATTGATCAACTATTTTTCGTGGTTATGAAACAATTAAAACAGTTGATTTCATGAACGTTGCGATATTTTTTGTATAACCAGAGCCAACTACTTTTATATCGTTAAACTAACTATATTAGCATAGTAAAAATAACTATTTTCCGTAGTTCGTTTAACGATTTTGAATGAATCGTTGCAATATTATTAAAAATAGTTGAACCAACCAAGAGTTTTTCTTTCAGTGCAGGAATATTGAGACAACTACCTTCAACCAATCCATTCTCAGCAACTCTACACTATGATGCGATTTATAATATGCCCTCTGCTCCAAAACATGTTAGGGGTAGTAACTCACAAGGCTGGGAACTTCCAGAATGTCTTACTTCAGTGGCGCTTTGGATGGCCTGTTCTCAACCTTGTGGGCTACTATTAAGCCTTTTAGCTCGACACTGGGGCAAACTGGGCAAAGAGATCTACTCCTAGATTTTTTCAGTGGCTTATCGAAATTTTTGAGTATATGTATTAATTAAACATTCTTTCAACAGAGATTTTTTTACCACATTGATAGCTGAAAATAATATTAAATGGAAATATTCGAAATATTTCTTTTGAAATGAAGAACGTTTGATGATATTTAACATTTTAAAGCTATTTTAGGGAAAAATATGCTGCGGCTCTCCCTATATCTTTGCATCTATTCAGTCAGATTTTTTATCACTTGTTAAAGCATTTGAGGTCTTATGTCCACAATAACTACAGTTACGTTGGCTTCCGGTTAGAAGTATATGAAGCTGGAATTTAGCTGAAATCGCCCGTAGTTGGGTCGAAATTCAAAAAATACTAGGTACGAGTATTCTTGTGAATTGTCAATTTAATACTTACAAGAAGTTACCTCATAATTTTTTCAACCAGACGGTGAAGAGCTAGCAAACTTATATTATTGTCTAATCTTAAGTATGAGTTTAATACTAGCTTGTCCTTCCATACTTGCGAGTATTTCATACTGGCGGATATTTCATTCTAGAGAGTATTTCATAATAGCGAGTATTTCATACTCGACTATATGGTATTCCGATACGCCAGCATCGAAAATCCAATGACACACCTTGATTTCGACGGGATGTGGCGTCCGCCCAAAAGTTTTAAAATATAACTTACGCTAGATATAGAATTACATGGCACTCATAATGATTTCCTTAAACTTTCGAGGTTACGTTCTTCTGCCGAAAATATCGTAAATCCGCCGATGCGCTATTACTTTGAAAATTAAATCTATCTGCTCAAATCAATAAAAACTCTTCTGGTGCTATGTTCATTCATTAAAAGATTCCCATCGTTTCCCCGATTCCATGTTTGTTGATGATGCCACTGCTTTTTTGTTAAATTTACAAGCTCTTTGAAAAATACTGTTATTCCTTCTTTTCCCAAATTAATCAAATCTTACCTTGTAAGTTTACCCATGTTGTTTCATCTTCCGTCTCTTTCATTCGCACTAGTCATTTAAAAATTGAACCCTTATTCAAGTGGCTTTATGTTAATGTCGGTTGTGGTTTTGCTGGTATATTTGTCTATTATATTTGACCTCAGTTTCTTCTCCGGCTGCTTCCCATCCTGCTGGAAGTCTGCTTATATTTTACTCATCCACAAGTTTGATAGCCCAATCTGTATTTCCAACTATCCTTTGCTTCCTTCCTTGGTTTGGTAAAGTTCTTGAGAGAGTTGCTCACGATAGACTGATTTCTCTCCTTCATTCTTTCTTTGTTCCTACGCAGCATGGACTCATCAAAGGCAAATCTCTGATCGCTAATATTATAACCTTTACTACCTTGATTGATCCTGCTTTTGTTTTTTCCTGATTGATCTTTAAGTAGATGTTGTATGACAGAGCTTTGCAAAAACTCTTGATTCTGTTGGTCACACAGATTTTTTTTTCTGGCAAAATTGGAGACTATGAAGTGCCTCTACGGTAATCAAGCATTCTACCACCTCTTTCCTTTTTTCTGTCCTCTTTCCGGAGTTTCTCAGCGTTCGAATTTTGGTCCAATATCATTCTGGCTATTTTAAGTGTTTCTATTTTCGTAATTGGGGCTTAGCCCGAAAAGTGGATTTTCGAATAAATAAATAAATTAAGGTTTCGCATTACTCCGTAGTTTGTCGACATTTTAATGTTATTAAATATTCTGAACGTCTCATATCTTCAGAATATTAAATAATACTTGCGCCAGACATTTCTTCTCTAACAATTAGACTGAATACTTAGGTACTTTATCCGAGTGTTTGAGGAAACAATTTGAACATGTTGTGGTTTTTGTCATTGTTGCCATTATCGATTGCTGCCAATTTGCTGAGAAACAGTCACATGGTACTTCGATGGTTATAAGACGTATTCCGTGCATGCGACAAAAAATTTTTGCTTCTTTATTTTTCGGGTGTGGTAACAAAAGTTAGTCAAAATGTTCAAATTGAGATTTTGACCATTTTTCTCATAGTTTGGAAGGTTGCTTATTTATTAAGTAAAGTGCGAGATTTGCAATTAGTATGAAAGTAAAAAATTGGCCACATCATAATCAATTTATCGGCAATTTGGACCAACAATTTGATGAAAATTGTCTGGAAAAATTTTGTTAGCCCTTTCTCTTCTGCAACTTCTTTACCCAATTACTTTGCCCAAAAATTCAAATTTCTTTACATTTATATATATCCCAGCAAAATGATTCACTGAGATTCTCTCTGGAGTGCATGATCCTATCGAGTTGCAATTTTTCAAGGACATAGGAGGATGTGTATTCTTAAGTAGTAAGTCTATATCAAGTTAAAATTAAGATAATTTAGGCTCTTTCTCGGCGGTGTGTGTTTTAGTCAATTATCCGGAACCCCTTTATTTCTATGGAAAGATTTTTTTTTAACAAGCGAATATGTATACGAAGTGAAAACTGATAAGGTTTTATTTTTAGTTATTATAACGGTTTGGAAACTCCTTAAATAGAGCAGGTTCGCAATCCTTTCCATCAAACGGCTTCCTGAATAATTTTCATTTTGCGAAAATACAAATTATTTATGAATTTAATTCTTTGTCAAATTAATAATTTTCAAATTTCGCGTCGCACAAGAGGTCTAACCCTTCACCAAATTTCTTATTTTGTTAGCACCTGAAATTTCTGTTCAAGGGAACTCACAACCGGATCATCAAATCAATATGAATTTTACAGATTTTATTGATCATAAGTAAGAGCAAATCTGTTAGAATTTGTTTGAAAATGTGGGCAGCCTTGTGGCAGTGGCGCCATTTTGAAAAATTACTTAAAATAGTAAATGTTTTAAGCTCTCAAACTTCCGATTCAGTAATCAAATCAAAACGGAATAAACCGTATTGCAAGCCAAGTTTGGTGAAGTTTTGGTTGAAAAAATATTATAGGGCAGCTAGTTAGAATAATTTGTGAAATTTTTTTTTCATCTCTTAACTAAAGGATGCTAACATTAAAATATTGTTGATATTATAGTGAAACTCAACAATCAATGATTAAATTTCAATAAATTTCAAATTATCTTGAGTGGGAAACATGCAATTTTCAACTTTCATACAGCAATAAGTCTGTGTGGCTAAAATTAATATTGTTTTAGTACTGTCCATTAATTCAGATGAGTCGATTTAATGCCTTGCGATTTAAACGAATGGAACTATGGACCTATAATTTCCATATAACAAAATTTACCAAACGATGTCTTCTCTCTAATAAACCTTGATTCTCCATCTCATTTCAATATCTGAGTTTTAGCTGTTTCTAAAAATAACTGTATATTTAGCAGGGCTGTAAAGTCGGAGTCGGAGTCAGGAGTCGGAGTCGAGGAGTCGAACAATTTTTAATGGAATCGGAGTCGGAGTCGAAGCTAATTTTCATCAGCCGACTCCGACTCCGACTCTGGAATTCATCACCAAGCCTAAAAAGTGGTGGACTATTTTCCAATTTTTGACTGGATTGGGAAGAATCTAGAAAACTTCTAGAGTTGCTATATCAACCTTATATAATGAGGAATGAAATTCAGGCAGATGCAATTACACCTGTTTTTTTTTTTTACAAAAATGGAAAAGTCTTATATTTCGCCTTTCAAAAATGAATGGAAACTTGGTCGATGCATTAAAAAATTCACTACTTCGTAGAGAAATTTGTCTCTTAGATAATGAAGTCCTTTTAGCTGCTATATATGTAGATCCTTCAGTCCAGGTTATCCTGACAGAAGATCAACAAGCGCGTGCTAAAATTGCGTTATGCGAATTAACTATTCGGATGAAAAGATTGCATACGGAAAGTGAAGCCATAGCTAGACCACAGCAGAGAACCATTCAGTCGTCATCACTTCCCCCAAGTACTGAAGTTGATGATGAAAATGAATTCGAAAAATATCTTGACGAACAAGAATGAGCAAAGCGGCAGCGCTTAAGCTTGGAAAAGAGTAACGAAGGAGGAAATTCATCGCAACTGGAAGCCTTGAAATTGGATTTTTATAGGGCACTGAATGATGTTGAGTTGTTTGACCGAAGTTCAGTTTTGGAAGTAGAAGATGCCATAACGAAGTATCCCGAAATCGTCTAAAATGCACCATTACTCGTTACGGCATTGCCTCGACTCAAGTATTTGTGGAATGCTTGTTTTCTAACCTTAGAATAATTAAATCGGATTTAAGAGTAGCGATGATGTCAGATCTGATTGAAGCAATATTATTTTTAAGAACTAACTCGAATTAAGTGTTTTCGGTGTTTTTATATTAGTGTGTGAAATGCAATAGGAATATTTTCTATTTCGAAACAAATCTCTTTGACAATATAGCGTAACATTATAATTTAATGTTACTAAAGGAAACAAACTAGTAGGAAAATATGATCTAATTGTAAGACGAAAAACGATTTTAACCTTCTGGCTTTAACTGTATATTAGAGCTACGAACGCTTGGGGTAGAAGTACGGAGTCGGAGTCGTTATTCGGGAGTCGGAGTCGGAGTCGCAAATATTAGAAGGCTTATCATTGGAGTCGGAGTCGGAGTCGCAAGTTTTTCTTCCCGACTCCACAGCCCTGATATTTAGTCAATTCAAAGTCTTTGCTTGCTTAACTTCATTTAGTATTTGACATTTCTTTTGAAAATGTATACATTACTATGTTAAGAGAGCGATCCAAAGAAAAGACAAAAACATTTTATTAACGTAACAGTTGGCTTGATGGTCCGACGTGTTATTTCATAACAGAGCCGAAAAAATGACACAAAGCTTACAGAAAATAATGATAATTGGATGAATAGGTTCTTATTATTTTTCACCAAGCCATCTTCAAATACTTAAATATTGATGACTTCTTTGTCAATTCAATACAAAAAACAAACTCCAAGAAATTGATATTGTTTAACCGCCTTAAGCTACTTGAAATAACAAAGCGAAATACTTTTGAAATTCCTCATTAAATGCCAACTAATTAGCTTCAAAAATCATTAGCTTTTTTGAAGTAAATGAAATTTTCACTTCGTTTTTTCAAACAAAAAATGTCACTGCATAATTTTCCCACCAAAATCGTGTCATTTTATATTTGATTTTTTTCTGCTTACGTAATAACAACGATATTTATCTTTTCAATAAAATACTCATTCTCTTTTCATGTGTTAAATCACATACATTCTATTAACACCTGAGTGAACAGTCTTTGTGTAATCAGTAAGTATTTCAGGTTGGACTATAAGTATTATTTTTTTCTGCGAAAATACCAGTTACTGATGCGAAGCTACTTGTAATTAAAAAAACAAACTGTTATTTACGTACGCAAGCAGACTTGACATTGTTTTGGCTGCAGAGCGTTGCTTAACAGATTACATTGGAATTTACATCTATGTACATATGTACATATATCACGTGAGAAATTTACAAAGACGTATGTACACAGTGTGGCCAGATATTTGCGAGAAAATGTAGCCCAATTTCAAACTTTCATAGCCCAAAATAGCCAAGATTTCTTATTTGGAGCCCAAAAAGAGCCACACCAGATTTCATTTAAGCTGATGAAACTATAATATTTAAATCCGTAAAACTCATACGAAGTAACATAAATGCTCTGATTGGAGCACAGAAGTCGTTCGAAACAGTAAAAATGTTCCATACCATATCCAGATAAAATTTTATTCACAACATATTTGAAAAGGGAAAAATGTGAATAAATTTCAGGAACTGTGTGGAAATTTAAAAAAATAGAATGTTCACACAGAAAATAAACTTCCAAATTCGGATGGCACAAAAGTGCAATTAGTATAAGAAACAGTCTTAATGACTAGAAAAGCTGATTATTTTATTTAAAATGTAAATATTTTATGCGATTTCATACATTCAAAACTATGAACGCAAGTTTTGATATAAATTATTTTTTTCGATTAGATGATCAGCTGTAAACATTATGATTAGACGTTTAAATACTTTCAAAAGGAGATATATGTACGTCAAAGAATTTCACTTGTGGGTCTCCAAGTGACGTTTCGCGAAAAAATTGAAGTGTGCTTTGAAATTAAATGAATAATTGTTAAACATTGAATTTTGAATGACTAAGATTTGAATTCACTATCAGAATTAACAAAAACTGCTATGGCTTCTTCGGTTTAAAATTAAAAAAGATATTATCATCCTTTAAAAAAGACATCTACTCAACCTTCCGGGAGAGATTCGTTTGTGGTCGTAAATTGATCGTATCCTGCCAAATTTTGAATGTCTGCTGGAATATTTGAATCCTAATGACTTTGAATTTTAACTCTCATCACGATTCCACTTTCGACCCCCGGATTTCGAGGGAACCCACATTTCCAAAAACACTTTTGTAATTGTAAGTGGAGACACTTTATTCCAAGTAGATCCTCATTACCAGAGAGCTTCAAATGTAGAAACTAATTTTATTGGGTCTGAAGCACGCTCAGTATTTTCCAGAGCTCATAATATGAGGTCCATCATATAAGTGCAGTATGTTTGGTTTAACTCTGATCTAAGGACTGTAAATAAGAAGTGCAAATAGATCGAATTTTTTTTAGCTTGATGTCTTAGAGATTATCAATGCTATCACATCTAGCTTTATCAAAAAAGATGGTGATGTTTGTAATTGCATTACAATATCAAGTGTGCATCCATTCTTTTCAAATATCACCCGTCATCTAAGGTTTTGTGTTAGCTCGCTAAGTTGTGCCCAAACTTCGCTTAATGTCAATTCCTCCTAACGATATTGGTCTTACGGTTTCTCCTATGCAGCTTCCATTGCAACTGTCACGCGTTTCTTTCAAGGCTTTCCAGATGTACATTTTTTCAATTTAAGACGTAGTGATTTTTGAGGTGTTGTTCTAAAAAATACTCCTCTCCCATCAATATTATAGATATTTAAGGCATCATAGCCATCACATAACATTCTTAGCTGTGACTGAAATTTCTGAACTGTGTCTAAATAAACATCAGCTTCTTCGCCACAAAGCGTGCCGTAGTGAATATTGTAGTACTTTTTAACGGATTTTAGCTTTCTATTTGATGCCTTGAAATCACAAAGTTTTAATTTTGTAGTGATTTGACGGGCTTCACTGTGAAGTATCTGGCCGGATATTGGCAAATTTTTGGAGCGTGTCTTAGAAGACCATGAATAGAACAATTTATCTGTTTGGTAGCATAACAAATTTAATTTCCACCGCTTTCTCCCAGTGTCTTCAAATTTTCCAAAGTTATTCAATTTCCGTCGTCATCCCGGTCCAATTCTAGAGGTTGCCCGATTACAGAGTGAATTTTCTTCAAGAAATAGTATTTGCGGTGATGTCAATTGTTCAGGTGGTTTGATCATACAGTGTCCCGATTAGTAGGTTTTACTGTATAGCCCAAATATAGATTTTCATAAAAATAGATAGCCCAAAAACCGCCAACCCGCGAAATGAAAAAACATCCCGCGAATTCAAATTTTAGATAGCCCAATTGGCGGGAAATAGCCCAATCTGGCCACACTGAGACATATGTACATCTGAGAGCATTCCGGATCGGGGAAGTACTTGTGGTAGGTATTATTGCAGTAATTTTAAATTCTTTCTTGCAAAAATTCATTGACCAAGGACAGAGATTTTCCGTGGTTTTTAGCTGTTTATTGTCCTTAATTATTTTCAATAAGACCAGAAACTTTGTGACTAGAACACATAAGGGGTTTTGTTGGCTTCCTGTTTTATTTAAAATCAGATTCTCATTCACTATTTCACGGAAATTTAATTCACGCAACGTCGTTGATTTGCAATTTTTCATATAAAAATGGTTGTTCACTCAAATTTGCCTGGAAAACTATAAGAGAAATAATTTTTCACCACGCAAACCTTTTGAGGAGCATGCAAAGATTTTCTGTTTCATTGTAAAGTCAGCATCAAAATTTTCCGATATAATCACATAATTATATACATATTTACTTAAAAAAATTTTTTATGAATCAACACACAGACAAATTAAATAGTTTATTTCATATTCTTTTTAACCACGAAATGATTTCCATAAGAACACATCATTACCGCTCCAATCTCAGACGGTTCAATAAAATTTACGAAGAAAAAAATCCTTATTTATTTGTTTATTAGTTTCTATTCAATTTATTTCAATTCAAATCTTTCATCTTTTTGATGGAGATCATTCACACATTCCATCAATTGTAGCAGTGAGATCTTGCTCATATGCAAACAGTGCTGTTTATATGAAAATATATAAAGACATATGTGAAAATTTACATACGACGAGAATATTTATCTTTGAAGTGAAAGATTCTAAATGTCGTCAGTCATCGTCACTCATAGAAAAAAGCTATTTATAAGATATGTTCCAGCAGCAAAGCTAACTGGGAGAATGAGATGACCGAGCTTGGTCTGGTTGCAGTTGTTGTTGTCGTCAGTGACGAAGAAAGTTCTTTCTACGCAAGACGGGGGTAATATGCAACTAAAATTGTTAGTAAATGATAAATGATCATAAACACGTGAGTATATGAATTGTAGTTTCCCTCTGAAATCGAACATAAGTGATTCGAATAAAAATACATACTCACCTGCATTCAATAAACGATGAGTGTTCGTTTCGAAGATAGGCTAGTCACCGCTACGCTAGATGAATGATTTTAGGAATGGAAAATTTTCGCGATAAAAAAAGAGCTGCCGATTCAGTGTAGTTTTTGTTAGTTTTGTGGGGATTTATTTTTGTTGTGTTGTTTCTCTGTATTTTCGGACTGCTCTGTTTTTATAAAAATATACGATAAAAGATTAGGTGATAAAAACAATGTGTTATAAAAATAAATTTAAAAGAAAAATAAACTATTTATGATCCTGTCAAATAAAATGGTTTGTAAAGTTTATTGAAAAGTGCTGTCAAATGAAAGTAAAGCAGTATCTGTAAGTAGTGAACAATTTCATAATTTTTTAAGTAACTTTATCAAATGTCACCTTCGTACAAGAAGCTTGGAAAATCTGCAATGTTCGAATAAATCATTTGCATCCCTCACCGTTGAGAACAAGCACATTTTGGACGCAAGTTACGTTAATATCTTGAAATGAGAGTGCCAAGTCGAGATCAGTGCTCTAGAGTTACAGTATTCATAGCGTGAAAGGGATTGAATGAAAGCCAAAGAAAGTGACTACATACAGCTGCTTATTTTATATTCGAGCTAGAAGGTCTAATGGGCCCGTTCTCTACAACTGCTGAAATTTACTATGACTAAGTATTCTTTTGGCCAGCTTGTTGTGATGATGAGCAAGGGCTGCAATATATTTTCTACGACAATTCTTAATTTCCTCTGCAACCATCTCGATTCGCAGGTTTTTGTGGAGATAAGCGGGGGTTTCGGTCATAGTTCTAAATATTATCGGTTGGGTCCTCTAGATGCTTGATTGGCGAATTGCTCCTCAGAAATGTAACTCATAGATCCAGATTCGCTTCAAGACACACTTGTAAATGAACACTTTAAAGCGAGAAAAAGTTTTGAGTTCCCGTTTTCAGGTGAGCCTCCTGTCAGAGTGCATTGCGAGATACTTTGCTTCGTTACTTTGAGATATTGGAACATTATTGAGATATTCTTGAAGACGAGTTAGTTTTAACAATGCGAAAGTAACGTGGATCATTTTGTTTTATTCGTTCTGATTTTCTATTTTGCTAGCCATTCTTCAAGAAGTGAGATGTGGGCTTGCTGGTTTTGCGATATCATAGCTGGATCTGAGTCAGTACATAGAAAGGTCGTCTGCAAAGATAGCTGTAGTTGTTTTGTCACTTAGATTCTGAAAATTGCAGCTCCAAAAACACTTTCTTTCAGTATGCGCTCAATGTTAAGCGGTAGAATAGCTTTGGTATCTAATCTGGAATGTGCGGTCGGTTAGGTAGGAGGGAAAGTATTTCATGGAAGCTTTTCGAAATCATTGATTTGAATTCAAAGATCGATTCATCCTGCCAGACTTTGGCGAAGGTTTGAGTTACGTCTAAAGGCGCGTACACATACAACCAACGAACGGCCAATGACAGTTTGATCAAATGTTGATCGTTGGCCTTGGCGTTGGTCCTGCCGTTTACACAATAACAGATTGGGACCAATGGCTTGGAGCCAAGGCATTGGATGCGGTTCGGGTTGAGTGTCATTGTACACCTAGTGATTGACAGCGATTAAATTGGGGCTCTAAAGTATAACGCATTTATGGTAGTAGAACGAATTTCGACACCATACACCATATTTGACAATATACAAAAAAAACACAGCTTAGCTCAACATACTACTCGGTATTTTAATGACAGCCAACTCGACCAACCGTCCACACTATAAGGCCAATACATCGCCAACGCTTTGAAGTTACCGCCAGCAGAGTGAACAGCAACCAAGGCCAAGACCAAGGTTGGCTCTTAGTACACACTAAGCGAATCCGAGCCAACGAATGGCTTGGCCGTTGGTCTTGGTCCTACGTGTACGCGGCTTAAAAAGACTGCTGAACAGAACTTCTTATCTTCGAACGCTTTTGAACGCTTTTGAACGCTTATCTGATGAATAGTGCTCTGAAGTCCTCCAAATCCGAATTTTTCAATCCGAAAACAACTTTCTAGTATTGGAAAATATTGGAGACGAAGGAGAAAATATTTATAGGTCCGTATAATATCACTTGGGAAGAATCTTTACTAAGCTTGGTGATCATTAGGATTTGGGCAGTTTTCCATGCTTCAGGAAAATATCCGATTCGGAAAATAACCTTGAGAATACAATCGGAAGCAAGTGTTTGAGCAAAGCATTATTGATATGAAGAATTCTCTGAAACTGTTTCTAGTAGATTTTCAGAATGATCATATTCCGTACCTCCTTAGCCGAAGTTTTGATTGGATGCGAGTCCTGAGCATTGTTATTAAATGGAAAGCCGCATGTTGCTGAGATGAAATGTGTGAAAAGTTGTTTTAGGTGAACTGCAAAGGTGGTGGCTTGCACTGCTTTACTTCTGACCCATTGTTCATTGGCAATTCTTAGTGGAGCTTGTCTGGTGGTTGGGTTTTTATTTTTTTTGACTGCTTCACACTATTTTTAGTGGGAATGAGTGAAACTTTAACTCGTTTTTTATCCCAAGTGCCAGCCTGAGCTCGAAGCTTTGTTGAACTTTAGTTAAGGATGGCCTGTGTAGCTGCCAATGTCTCCACACCAGTCTTTTTCTCTGTACTAGGATTTTAATTAATGAAGATTAGGCTGTTTTCCGGGAGCAATGCAATTTATTTTTAAGTCCCTTGGCTAATGATAAGATATGGGGACAGAACATGCTTATTGAACAGTTTAGCTTCACGATTGACATATTCTGACAATTTGAGTTAGAAATATTGAGTTTTTTTGACACATGATATGACAGCTGAAAATCTATTCTTTTTTGAGTAAGCTTTTATTGCTAAGATACAAATCGAATGTGATCAGATGCATCAGGTTCAAGTTCAGATTGCGCCGTGAGCAATTAAACCAACAATTCAATATTTAAGTATGAATCTTACCCCCTTTTATATTTGACCTGAAATCGTCCCTTTTAGTACTAATCTAATAATTGATCCATTGATCAGCTTGAGTGTTTTCTCATCATTTTAATTCCTCGTCCTTTGACAGTCGGTGGAGAGTGGGAGAGTGCACTTACTGCCACAATCCTACCACAATCCTTCTATAAATTTTCCTTTTGCCTGGTTTCCTCACCACTTGTTGATAATTTTTGAATTATTATGAATAATTATGTACTTCTCCATCTTTTCAATGTCGACCCTTATTATGCATCAAATGTCATGTCTTGTTGCCATAACAAAACTGCATGGTCACAGTAAAAAAAAAACTTACCTTATTTAAATTGAAACACACAATGATTTTCAAAGAATCTTTTTTTAGCAGCAAGCAGCTATTAGTAATTTCCAAAATAAAAGTAAAATTAATTGAAAAAGTTGAGAAAGAAAATTAGAACATTAAAATCTTTCAATAGCTCGGAAACACAGCATTAAAATAGACTCTAATAAATCGGCAATGGAAATCAATACTGCCCTGATTCGCATAAACGTTCTATCTACATCTTAGCGCTTTCGAGATATTCAACGTTTTGTGTTTTTCTAAATGCTGTGGACATCTTCAAACGAGACGAAAGTTTAAACATGGATACAAATACGTTTACGTGAGATAGATCTCAAGTAAAAGCTTTCACGTTGAAAATAGTTGTGGAAGACAGGTTTTAAGCAGATCCCAACGGGAATCGCGGTAATGTATGCTGGCGTAATGCATGAATCAAACAATGCTGGTAATGTACATTTCCGACTTCCAAAGCTATTTTCCAGCAATTATAAGATATACTCGTAAACATGACTTGGAGCATGGAAAATGCTGCAAAGGAGAAAGCTCATATGTTATAAGTCCAAGACTGGCCAATGAAATTCACTCGCAGAAACAAGGGGAAAAGAACTTGCGAGCATACATCGGTTATGAGTAGTCTGCTATATAAAGCGGAAAGATGAAAATTTCGAAGCATTTCAAATCATCACAGGTAAGTAAAATGTATGAAAACAATTCCCCCTAGTAGCAAAGAGCATGCGCTATTGGAATTTCCAATAAGCGTCAGCATGCAAAAACCACACATGCAGAGATACGATCGGCCGCCGGCCAAAGCTTTCATTCATATTGAGGCGTATAAATGCGAGAATACGATGTCGTACTTTCCAAAAAGCTCTTATACATAAAGCTATAGAGCTAAAAGCATGAATTCCCCCTTGTATAAATCTTCCCAGCCTAGGACATGCAATGTTAAAAAGAAACAACGCGTAATGGGCCGGTAATGCTTACACGCATTACGCGTAATGTTTACCGAATATATCCGTAAGCATTATTTTTCCCGTTGGGATAGGACTTTTTTGTGATGATATGCAACGAAAAACTGGCCGCATTGTTCAGCATAAACGTTCTGTCTACGCATTGCTCAGCACAAACATTCTATCTACTGTAGATTGAATGTTTATGCTGAACAATGCGAAGTTTTTTGTAGATGGGGTGATTTTTCATTATTGATTTTAACATACTTCCATCAAAGATAGTTTTTCACATTTTGCAGAATGATGTAATAGAGTATGTAGTTTTTGAATACGTTGTTAACTCAAAAATAACAAAAATATAGATAGAACGTTGGTGCAAATCAGGGCAGAATACTCGATAGTATTTACCTACTTGCCATTAGGATTTTAATACCGAAAAAATTGGCAGAAAAATGGTTTAATAAAAAAGTATTTTTTTGGTTACGGTGCGATTGGCAAATCAGATTTCTCTTCAGATCATCGATTTCTTCAAGATATCTCAAATTTAGCAAATCATTAACAAAGTTTGCGTTTGCTGGTGACAATGATTTTTTTCGTCATTTAGAAGTAAAGAAGTAAAAAAAATTATATGTGTTAAAATGTACTAGGGAACTTATGCACGATTTATAGAATACATTTAATTTATACTGCATTTTTTAGTCAATGTAATACACACATGCTACATTCATATTTAACTGAAATGAAGAACTATTTGGAAGGATTTTTTAACAAGAAAAAAAAAATAATATTCGCTCTGAACTGCACAAAAAATAGTATTACACACAAAAGCAACAGTACTTACGCACAAAAAAATGTCATTAATTAATTTTATCAATGAAGCAATGAGCTGAACTGTATGGTATGTAATCCTAAAGTCATAAAAAGCACTAGACTTCCAATATTTCGCCAAATTGCTGATACTCGTCACATGGATGCACATTGATTTTAGCCAGCAAAATGTATTAGATAAAAGCCCACACTGGGCGCATTTCAAATTAACTTCATATTTCGCTCTTATATCCTTTATTTAATAATTAATGAATAGCATCAAGTTCGCACTAATGTCCAAAGTATTTAAAACTAAAAAAATATCCAAATCGGCCACACTCTTCCAGTCAAACGACTTAAGAAACTGGGGAAAGAACATTCAGGCAATTCTTCACTCAATGAACTTGATCGTCGTCGGCGACGTCCAATCGACCGTATGTGTGGAATATAGACCATGTATATCATTCATGAGTGTTTTTGCTGCTCAGCTGGCTTGCCAAATGCTTAGTTGCCACAAAAACTTGACTAAATCGAAACACGGCGCGATCGTTAAAGAAAGTAATAAGATTGCAGACAAGAAAATAGCATTGAAGCCTGTTCGACTAATGAAGCAATAAAAACGGCAAGTTAACGAGTTATACCGTGGCCGAGCTAGTGGTGCTTCAAATCAGCAGTAGACGAGGCGCCCGTAGAACTATTAAAAGCTAGAACAGATCTACTACTTCGAACTTGGCCGGTTGCTTGAATTATGGGGTCGTCACAGCTGATTTGTACGCGATCGCAGTTTTATTAGCCATTCGCCTGTGACGATATTTTGATAGATACTGTCGCGGACTAGCCAGTTGAAGTTGGAACAAACGAAAAAAGATACTATTTGTTTGGCATGATTGCTGGCCCATTGTGTCTGCTTCGATAACAATGGAATTGTAGTGCTGTTGTGACCGTGCGTTCCGCGTTCTCTACAATATTGACTGACGATCGTCAGTCATGTAAGTCGAGTATCTAAGTTTTGAGCAAGACCGAGAAGCATCTATTTGGTCTACAATTGTTGTGATTGCTACGATAATCGCGAAACAAGTTCTTTGAAGTGCAAATCGCGCCTATCGTACAGTGATCTTGCTCGGTGACGTCACGGAGTATCTTAATGATCTGTAGAATTTCAATTTCTCCCGAGTGATATGTGCGACCATATGATCGTTGAGTGTTCGTACATTGCAATCTGAGTTCACTGTCTACCTACTCGTAGAATTTATACGGATCGGTGTGTGGAATTCGATTAGAAAAGCTGAAAAGGCTTGAATAGATTGAAAATCGATTTTTCCATTGATCGTTGAATATTTGTTTACCGACGATATTATGCGTCATCTATAAACGCTTTATCATTCTTATCTGCAGAGCGATTAGGCAAGTTCGGAGCCCGGTTTTTTGACAAATTTCTTCACACATGTCGTTAAAAGCTAAATGATTATATTGAAGTGTTATTCTTTTCGGCAGGTTAAGGCTTAGCCGAAAAATAAATCTTTGAGTAGTTTTGTGCGGTTCAGCCGATAGTGTTGTTCGCGAGGTCTGAGTGATTTGATCGATAAATATTTCTGCTGTATTGCATTCGTGGAAATTTCGAGAGGAGCTTTGAATTTCGTCGAGTTTTTGAAAATAATTAGACCTTTAGTGCAGTTTGTTGATTGAAACAGTGATTTTTCTGGGGTCAAATTGATTAACAACAAAGTGTCGGATGATATTTGTGTACAGTGGAAACAAAATCATAGTGCCTAATATTGTTTCGAGTGTTTATTTGAATACTTTGTGTGCCGTTTTTATTTGAATATTCAGATTATTGTTTCTATGCGATCGATCAATAGAAAGAAGCTGCAGGTAATCAAATCAATTCTATGTTTAACACCTCCCATACAATAAATATCTTGATCGTTTTGTCTGAACATTTTTATGACCCAATCAGATCAATATGTACCTCCCTGCCTACTTATGTAGCCGGCAAAAAGTGTGTTATCATCCAATTTTATTGTATTTTAATCAATTGCACGTGATAAGTAGAGACTTTTCCATAGCATACAAATCGAATGGCAAGATAGTGAGTGAATTTTAATAACTCGGAGAAAATGCTATTATTGTTTTCATTATAAGGTTGAAAATTTCGAACATTCAGTTGAATTAGTTTATGGGGGCGCTAGACATGGTTTTCATGTTTTGTTGTGGAAGTAATTATTTGATTTCAGCTATTGCTACGATAACATCATATCTGAATTGAATTGATGATAGTTATGAGGTATTTTGTGTCACCATATGCATGAATTGATTGTTTAAAAAGAATCTGATTTGAAAATAAGATGTTGTTATTTGTGGTTATTGCATAATGGATAGGGGTCGTGAAAATTGAGAGATTTAAGGCCTGGTGGAGTTTAATTTCGGAATATTTTGGATATGTTTGATTTTGATTTCACGTTTTTAGTTGAATTGAACTAGCTGCATTTAACTTTTAATGAAAATATTTGAGGTTTAGAGCTAGAAATAGTTAAATCAGACTAATTTAATTAGGTTCGGATGCTAAAATTTTTTGCATTTTTCCTCTTTCACAATATTTTGACTATTATCGATAGAGTACTAGGCTTTTAACTATTTAATACGTTCTTCGATATTTTACAAAGCATTGATACAATTTTTGAGTTTTTTTTTTCCGAATTATGCATCATAAACCAACTTCCAGTAAATTAAATAATTAAAAAAAGATATGTTATCTGAACCTTTTCGGAAGAATCGTTTGAGGATAAATTTATCTACTTAAATAATTTTAATATTTCTGTGTATAAATTCTGCACTGCTTCATAAAAATTAAAAGAAGGGAAGCATTGTCTTCATTATTGCCTTTTAAAGCTATGCAAAATATTTCTTTGAATGAGATCTCTATGCCGACCATGATTTTTGTTGGACCATTGATCTCTCAAGTGAATTTCGTTCGGTAGAAATGATCTCACCAGCATCGAAATCATACCGTCGGTGGTATGAGGCCCCAGCATGTGAAATCACACCTGAAATTTTGGCTGAAATATATTTTGCACTGCAAGGTATAATTTCCTTCACAATCTCCAGTGATGTCTCTTCAGATTTTTGATTGGATTCGTTCGGTAAAGAGTAAGTTTGATGTACAAGTTGTGTTTTAAAGTTTGAGGCCATAAGTTTCAATCGGCTTCAGAACAGATTTTGAAATAACCATCGTGAAGTCGAGAGAGAGTACAGATCATGCCATTGAACATTTATTTAAAGCTTACGAGTTTCAGCTTCAACTGTTTATTTTATGCTTCCATGTAATGAATCCAGATGCGCCTTCTGCACACTTACTTTTAGGTAGAGGCAGATTGTTGAGACTTATTCGAGAATAGGTTCGTTTAGCGTGGCCAAGTTTCGATTCGTTGCTTTTGATTCTCCATTTTATCAGGCATTCTTCAATGAATCAAATGTGCGTTTCTAGTGTTTATTTGAATGCACCAAATTAGATCAATATCTGGATCTGAGCTTGTGCATAAAATGGTGATATCTTTGGTGAAAGTTTCAATAGTTATTTCGACACTAACTGGAGGATAAGATGTAAATATAATGTAAAGCAAAGATTCCAAAACGCTCTCTTGTGGTACTCCAGCTTGTACTTGATATTTAGAAGCTGTTCATAATTTATTTTTTCCCTACAATGCCCGACTAGTGAGGTCGGATTAATGGATTTAATGAAAAATTTTTTGGGAGCATAGACTTGATTTTATGGATCAGCCCTTGTGCCTGACTTTGTCTGAAAATAATAGAATTGAAAAGATACGTCAACATAGTGCACTTGATTGAGTGTGGCTTTGAAGACAAAGTTTTTTGAGTGGTAAATTCTGTAACGTGAGTGGTTATTAAAAAGGCAAATATATGTTCCAAATGAGTTGCAAAGCTAGTGGCTTTCTCTGCGTTGCTTCTGCCTCAGCATTCATTGACAGTTCTCAGTGAAGCTTTTCTGATTGTTGGTTTGAAGATTTTTTAACTGCTGTCCAGAAGGGGTAGCCGATATTTTTGGCTGGAGTAGGATCCTCCAAGAAAGGTCGAAACTTCAATTTATTGTATTCAGCAAGTGTGAGCTTGAGTTCTTTAAAGGCATTATTTAGTTGTGCTGTTGCTTCAGATAACCTGCTCCATTTTTTACGTGGCAAAGTTAGTTGGTTTTTAATGTTTTATAAGCAATTGCTTCCATACATTTCAATTGAATAGATGAGCTGTAAACTTAATTTCTTCTGTAGAGCTCAAGAAGAAAATCAGTCGCTCATACTTTACCTGAAATAGTTCTAGCTGATTTGGTTAGCTTATACACGACAAGCAAATTAAGCTACCATACCCAGTTAAGGGAAGGTTCTCTCAGATACGGTCGAAAATAAGGCAAAGTTTGAGAATTTTTCGAGAGATAATGAAAAAACATACGAAGTTCTGGTTTTGATTATTTTATTTGTTGATCATTCTAAAATCGTTCAAATTTTTATTACGATGAAATTCAATGTGGTGACTCCAAAATGGCGGCTCTTGTCTGCCTCTGCACGCGGGACATCGTCCGGTAACTTCAAGACTGTAGCATGTTGTAGTAAACTGATATCAGTCATAGTTTAAAGTCATTAAAATTTATGGAAATCTCCATGTCTTATACCTAATGAGAATGAATTGGGACAAATAATAAATCAGTATCCTTTTGCACACATTTTCTACACGTATGTAGCTTAAATTTTTTGTAAAACAAAAAAAAATCGATTTGTATGAAAAAATCTGCAAGAACCTCCCTTTAAATAATAACGGGGGATCAAAAACAATAGGCTACAGATTTTTTGTTTGAACGTCCGTCAAGAACCTGAGTCGAATTCCAAAATCTAGCCAGAGACACTAAATTCTTTGTTTTTGTTCATGGGGTGTGACTACGAAATGAGAAACACATCAATGTGATAGTTTTAAGTGAAGTAGGCAATTCCTAATATATGTTCGATCAGACTATTATAGTTTCAATGTGCAATCTTGAAAAAGTTCATTTGCTGCTCAAAAAAATGATCATGCTTACCATCTCTTGCATTATGTCGTTTCTTTCATGAGATGACTTATATTTTCTCGACACGATTGACATCACTTTGCAAACCGAGTTGTTTTAAGTAGTGATTTTGCTAGGAACGGGTGAATTTAATTTGATTGCATTTTAATATTTGATACAAAGAGTTACATGAAAGGAGGATACAATGATTTCTGCATGTGGAATAAGTCTGTTAGCTCTAAACTTCGAACTGCAAACATTTTTTTGGGAACCATTTTAAAATCTTACAAATTCTATGATTGGTATTATGGTTATTATCACAGTTGCTGCATTTTTTTGTTCGTAGAGCCTGGTTTACTTTTGATCCAAAATTGTTTGCATAGAATTTCCCAAACATAATGAAATTACAAGAAGAGAGTAAAAGAATTTAGTGCGCTCAAATTTTGGACAGTTTATTCATTGCACGGAGCTTTTACATCTAATCGGGGTTTATGAAATTGTGATTTTTTAGGTTTGCTTGCATTGAATTCCAGTTCAAGTTTGAAATGTAACTGAGACCATTCATAATTGTTGAAAACGTGAATGGTGGGTTTGACTCTCAAACCATGAGGATGTGAAAATTTAGTAAATCCTGTTTCCCGTCTTTATTGAGATTTTCGTTGATCAATCCTAATATGGTTAGAAAGGAATCTAATTGTTTTGCACTACCATTGAAAACTGGTATGCATTCTAATGCAAGCTCAACATCAAAGTTACTCATCTTCTCATTTTCAAAATTATTCAAAGAAAAAGCATTGAGCTACATTTTTCAAAAATCATGCTATTGAAAAATCTATTTTACTTCCATTCGCACTTGTTTGTTATATCTTTATTCATTATTCTACTTTATGTGATTTATTGACAATTAATCAGATCAGTTTGAATTCCTCTTCTTGTCTATGAAAACCATTTTTTTTCGTAGGTGAAATATATTAAATTTCATTTCATTCCTTTCAATTTTAATTTAAACATATTGTTTGATAGTATGTTTTACATATTCTAGGTTTTATGTAATTGACTTCATCATATACATTTGTTTTCAGTGTCAGGTTTTTTTTTATGTAACAATAATTTTATATATTCTAATTCGAACGACTAAATTCTATACGTTTTGAAATAAATGTTATTTTTGAGTATTTCAAGCTTTTATTGTGTATTGTTTTTTGACAAATTCCCATTTTGTGTATTATTTGCAATATAACATTGCTTGGTTTTGAAGTTTTGTTAATATCTAGCTATATTTTTAATTGATTTTTCTTTCTAAACGTTTGTAGTTTTTGCGATCATCCAAGACTCGTTGTCGTTCCAGTACTCGATATATGCTTCGCTCGAAATTTTCGAAAAAATATATGCAAATGTTGTCCATGTCGAATTGTTGTTAAGTTGATGCCCTCGAAAAGTGCTGGATTCTGATTCACAGGAATGTAGGCTGCAGAATCGTATTTTCAATAATTTGCAAATATCCAATTGCAAAATTTTGTTATGCTCCAATTCTGCAGGCGCTCGAAAAATGCAGGATCGTAATTCACAATATCGTGATTCTCAGGAACGTTTGGGCAAAGGATCGCCATGTAATGTGTCAGTAAAGTTGTGGACACTGGTGTATGGCTACAATTAGCCCTTTGGACAAAAAGAAAAAAAGACTTCTACTTTGCGTAAGTGAACCTATCGCCGCTCTCGCAAAAATAGACGTAGACTTTGCTTTGGCGACCCTGCCGCCGCTAAGCTAAGTCAAGATCAGTCTTATTATTTTCGTAAAGAAAAACAATTCTTTTGTACGCCTGGTCGCCGCTTGTTTCTTTGGTTTACCAGCAAAGAAAGTAATTTATTGATAATAATTCTGAGCTTTTATAACAATAATAGTACAGTTATTGTTTTTCAAAAATCTGCGCGAATCAAAAATAATTTAATCTAGTTCCGGGGATCTACCAACGCGTTCAATTAGGGCGCTCTAGTCGCTAGGTGTGTATATGTGACATTTCGACAAGTGTCGAAACGTCAGTGTGAATTTAGTGTACATAAGTGTTTATGTGCATACTTTCATTTTATTGTTAATAAATTTAGTGTATATAATAAATTCTTACCCGGCTATGGATATTAAATTTGATCTCTTTGATTTTTCGAAATCCTCTCTGTTTGTATGATCAGTAGGTTTTCTCCAGCTAATGGCATTAAAAATTTCTTACCATCCATACGTGACAACTAGCACAACAAACATGAGGAGCCCAATTTTTATCTTGACTACCAACCACGTACTTAAAATGTAAAAGATATGTTTTATTATTAGTAACAGTTTGGGGGTTATCTTGCTTAAATTCTCACCGCTGAATTTTGCAAGGTACATTGACGTAGAACTCAGCTTGTCGTCATTAAAGAGTAATTTTAAGAGTACGTGCCGATTACTAGAAAGTGTTCCCAGGGTACGTCAAACGTTAATTTAGCTTCTTTGGGAACAATGGCTGCACCATTTGAAACTCCACAGTCGATAAAATCATAGACTCTGTTGATGCCTATATGTTTAAATGCTTAGTTAAAATGTAATACGATTCATTTTGAATCCATTAATTTTTAACTCGCTCAGCGCAGCCAATTGTGAAACTGCTTAGCTTTGACTGGGCAAAAATAGTTAATTCGTCGATTAAAGGCATGAAATCCAAATTAGATTACTGATATTTAGCATTATTTTTTCATTATAAAATTCCAAATTCACTACAGATACTAAAAAGTAGTGCACAATTATTTCAAACTCCCAGCTCCTTTAGATTATTGCACTGCATAGTGAAATTTTCCATCACTTAAATAAAAATGTACAGATGCATGTATCTATTATACTACTAGCCTAACCTTTCAAGCAAAACAAGCACCGGCAGTTGACTCTGTGAATGATGATGTGCATGCAACTTACATTGCTTACACAGATTGCTGCATTTAGAACTGGACCAATATGCAACAAATTTAATTCACAAATACATGACAACGAGAACGTAAATGGACCTGTGTTGTAACTATAGCGAGAATATTGAGCGTTGAAAATGTGAAGAATATTTGAACGATTTCTGATGTTGACAGCAACGAGGACAACCAAATAAAAATTATATTCTGTGCGCTTAACGAGACACTTTGTAATGGTGTAATGAATTTAGTAATTTTGTTGGAATTGTGTGGGAAAATTGTGGGTTTTTTCATAGATGCATCTGGAATTGAAATTGATTTGGGACTATGATGTCATTATAAAATGTAATTAAACTATTAATTGGAATTATCTCGTATATCGTTGACTGTTGTCAGTAAATACAGATTATTCTAGCTTTCAAAACAGAAAAATTGATGGATTGATGTTTAGAAAAAAATCTGCCCAATTTCGTAGTATCTTTTAGTTTGATCCAATCAATAGACACTGAAGATTAGGAAGATTAACCTGTAAATATCAATATACGGCAAGAAATTGAAATATATCTAGCTTCAAAAACAAATTGGGTAATTCAATAAAATGTTTCTGCTTTAATCTTCTATATAGTAAAATTAATATTTTTATAACTCTAAAATTGGCAGCTACCAGCAGTGAATGTTTATTTTTAAATAAATTGTTGTTATAAATAGTCAACTGAATGCATCTTCCGAAAATACATTTGTTTTTGAGTTTACTGCTGCAGAGTCTTTGAGACATGTATAAATAACATCATACCTCGAGAGGTATGATGTTATTTTATATACAAAAAAGATTTAAATTTTATGTTTTGATTTCATCTTACATATTCTGGCTTTGACTGAAAATTTTATTATTTTGATTAAAAAAGTAGTAATAGAAGACGTAAAAATTTGGCTCCTTCAATAGTGAACTAGAATGAAAAACCTGCTAGCACATATGTTTTTCAAAGTCTTTGTTTATTTGACATATCAAAATAAAAAAACATCTCACAAAAAATAGTGTTGTGTTGGTTTGAAATTAATTTTTTCAGGTACGTCATGCTTGCACAAAGTTCAGCAAAAGTTTTTGTAAAATATTGTGAGATTTCCAACACATTGTTTCCAAGATTTTTAGAACCATCCGAAAAGACTGAGGCTCACATACACCACTCTTTAGGCTGTCCCAATTCTCTTTCCACATAAATTATGGCAAATGCTCTTGAAAATTGCAGAAAAAGTCGAGAAAAATATAATTTCGTAGCAAAATCGCACCGGTCCATTTGAAAATTCTAAAATTCATTCAGCGTAGGTCATTTGTTCATTGTAATGAATTCGAAATCCACTCTCTATTTTGTGTTCTAAAGTCAGAATTGTAGTTAATTTGATTCAATGTAAATAAAAAAAAATTCCATTTTAATTTTCCCGCAAAAACAATTCCAATTTGATTAGTTTAGTATTTTAATGCTGTAGTACAGTATTAGGAACTATAGTTGCTATAATTTCTGAAAAGAATCAAAAAGCTAGTATCTTGGAGACAAATTCTGACAACAATCGATTGCCATCAAAAAACAAAATAAGAATTTTTAAATACATTTACGATACCCTAGATTTATTATAAACAAATTTTATCTATTACAAAACAAGCTAAGATTGTACTGAAAACAAAAAAAAATATTCACTGCAAAATTCAATGAGCATTATTATATATATTTTCGAACATTGCCAGCAACTGATTGTCATTTATCAGCATTAAAAGCATATAATGTAGCTTCTACAAATACTTTTGACACATTAATTCTATTTTAAATTAAATTTTATTTGATTTTTTGTTAATTGTTCTTACTTTTTTTTGTTTTTGATTTTCTGGTTCTATTTTTGTGCTGAATATATCCGGAGCCGATGCTATTATAATTTTATTTGCAATGTAAAAATATATTAGCAAGCGAAATAACGAATGTCCTCAGAACAGTATCAATTTATAAATGCAACTGGAAATTTAAATTCTATTCATTTCAAATCACATGCTGCACGATTTCATCCACCAAAAACTACTATCTTTATAAATTCTCGTATATAGATATAAATACCTACAGTATGCATTCAACTGCCGCTTCATTATTTACATTCCACATTCACAATTTGAGATTTAGCCCAAAGATATTTGCACACATTTCGTTTTCTGAATCCGAAAACAATAATAACAGCTGCCTTGGCATTGAATCCCACTTTAATGAATCTTTCCTCGGACTATTCAATATTGGCATTTTCTTGGTCATCACAAACATACATATTAGAATTCGAAGATTCAATGTATCCATACGTTTGCAGATACATCTATAAACTCGTAGATATCTCCAAAAGCTCTCTGCATCTCTATTAATGCTACCATAACATAGACAATGCAAATATCTGAAGTTTTCTGTGCTATTTATTTACCTGTCATAAACAAACCAAAAGTCACTTATCCGTTTCGCTGAAAGGAAACAAAAGAACTGCTCGTGATCATAGAACAAGATTTTTTTCATCATAGCGAAAATATGAAGATGTTACTTCTCTACTTATTATTGCTGTCGTCGAGAAAATCCTATAAATTTTCTTTGATATTGATGTGAAAAACAACTTTTATTCTTGGATATGTTTGCTCATTAAATCAGCGTTCTTTCTTGTATTTGTTTTTTTCATTTTGACTTCTCGGTAGATTATGAGTTCGTAGTGCTCGGATTAAATTTAATTTTTTTTTCTTTGGAAAGAATATGTTCTAGTTTTCTTACAGTACACAGTTGGACTGAAGTGTTTTTAGATTGATTTGTTTTTTGTTTTTTTTGTCACTGAAAATTTGTATCTTGATTATGAATTAACTTTCTTTTGGTTGAGTGGTTGCTTGTGTTTCATTTCTAAAGTGTTTCTAAAATTTTTTTGAATTGAATAGTTTTTTGATTGAATATAATTTGAATGTAAATTGGTTGTTTTTTATTAGTTGTATTATTAAAATTAGTTGTATTTCCTAGGCCTAAATTTAAGGAAAATTAAATCTAGTTTTTATTGAAAACTCCAAAAGATTAATCTATTATTAATAACTCTGTTTTTTAAATTTTTTTTTTTTCTGTGAAAGACTAAATTGTTTTCACTTATATGCCAAAATATAATGGGCCTTATTCTAAGAGTCATCTCACGTGAGATCTCTCGTCACTTGGAAAGTCGCGTCACTTACGAATCGGTATTCGATATTCAAACTTTTCATACCTTTGTATCACAAGCTCGGCTTACTTTGGAGGGATTGCAATTAATAAAAAAAAATTAAGTTCAAATAGAAAATAAGGAAAATCGAACGCAAACAGGAAATTTCCAGGGGTAACAAAATGATTAGTGAAATAAAAAGAGGACGGTATTTACAAGTGTACCAGGTATACTTAAACTTTATATACAAGATATAGTGATAAGAAAAAGTAGTGGTGAATATTAGAAATGATTTTTATGTGTTCGCTGTGCTGTTTCAGGCTTTGTGGATGACTCTCCATCAGTCCAATAAGGCATTCGAATTGTCGCTTGTTTTTCCAATAAGAAAATAGATCGAAAATTGATATTCTTCACATTTTATCCGTCAGGAATAAGCTGTGTATCTGTTTTTCTCCATTGTTAAAATTTTCGCTCGAAAGAATGACGAGATAATGGAGACTAGTGAAAATTTAGATTCACGGTTTACCTTTTAAGGCTGGCACTTTGCTGGTCAATTTTCGATCGATTTTCTTATTGGAAACACATTTGCACAGTTCAATTTTCAAATTCAAATACCAAATGTGACTTTTTAGCTCGGAAAAATGAGCTGCACATACTAAATTGGCCTGAAATGATTGTAGACATGTGTCAATGCCATCTGCATTTTCAAAACGATAGCAACAAAAACAACCAATCAAACATAAAACACCCCAAAAATTAACACACAACTACCAAATCACCAACATATGAGCCAAAAATTTATCAGATAACGGCTATGGGAAACACGTAGTTGAGTTTAACCGCATTATTCAAATAAAAATATTTAAATTATCTTATTATATATATTTAAATAAGATTTGTTGACTTTTCATGATTCACGATCCTTCTTTTTACTCAAAATATCTATTTATTATCATTTCTGACCACAGTCACTTGATATTATCAAGTGACTGAAAATCTTACTTTTCGTGACGCTCGTCACTTCACGTGACTCTCGGAATAGCCGACAGATGGAAAATGTCACTTGAAGTCATTTCACGTGACTCTCAGAATACGAAATCATGAGAGTCATCTCATTCGTCACGTGAGGTGACTCTCAGAATAGAGCCCAATGGATTTTTGTATTTGTAACATTAAATTCAATGACGCCATGAAGCCAATGGTCTTATGAATCATGTTCCTGGAATGTTTTAGGTTTCTTTTGTGTTAGTCATGTTATGTAATCTAGTACTAAAACATGTAGCCTATTCCTTAAACAACATTTATTCCTCATAATATTCAATATAGTATGTAAGAGTTAGTTATAAGCGAGACACAGAACAATACATATGTTCTTGATGTAATTGAAAACCAGTTGTTTTATTATAAGCGAAAACTAAAGGGAGCATACAGGGCCATCTTTGCGCATGGGCACAATGGGCAAGTGCCCAGGGCCCCGAGATCTATGGGGCCCCTTATTTCCAGATCATCAGCCAATGCATATATTTATTTTGTGAAAATTAAACTATAATTACCTGACTATGCTTAATATTTATCTATCCTCATAGTAATCCCATGAAACACTGGCAACTCTATTTGCTTACTAGTAGGTGATTTCCCTCAATTATTGCAGGTGTATGCAATGTTAAAAATAAATGAACAGACTATGGATATGTAATACTTGCATGCATTACGCGGAAAATTTAGCGAATATATGTATCCTGATGCATTACTTTTCGTTGGGAACAATCTTATGTGTTATTATTGTAAAAACTTTTGTTGTTGCGTGGAGTTTGGGCTTCACTGGAATAAGTATAAACAAATCGATCTGTGTACCCCTTTAATTTTTGAGGAGGGTGTTTTAATTTCTGCTGTTCCTGTTTGAAAAGCACGGCCGAGACGGTATTTCTGTTCGAGACTAAAAATCAAACCATTTTACTTAAGATTAAACTTGCAAACGGTGTGTTTTATTTTACGTTTGCGATTGTTTTCAGTGCTATTGATTAGTATTGATTACTTTATCTATACATATATACAAAATGTCAAAACGGTCATATCCTAGGCGCAGAAAAAAAGGAAAAAACGGTATATCAGGAAGAAGTAATTGCTTAATTACCGAAATCAACATCATATTTTACACCAGGAGCTTCTGTGAGTAGTAACCAAATAATAGACCATACACATAATGAATCATATCAACAACAGATTGCGAAAACTCAGGGAACCTCACAATCTACTTGTTCTTCGCTAAGTCCTATCACTTTAGAAAAAAAGATAGAGCCATATTGCACAGAAGGCGTCCGTCCCTACGGAAAAATGCAATAACTTAACCAACAACTGTTTTAATTGAGGAACAGCAGTCATCCGACCCAGAAAATATTTCACACGACCCTGTCGATTATTTTCACGAAAATTTTACCAAAAAAACCGCGAAATTTTAATTCGTAAAGGGTCCATATATATTCAAAATAAAGATTGTGACTCCTCCGAAGCGTGCAGATCCTACAAAGACAAAGAATATGGCAAATCAGTAACTAGGTACATATTTCAATAAAGTATCACTCAGAAAAATTTCACCACATAAAATTTTTCAGAATCAAATTCAAATCAAAAGTTGAAACACTTTTATCACTAAAATCTATCCTAGTGACGTTAGCGAGAATGAGTTGGAAACGGAATGTTTGCATTTAACAGAATACTAGAAAAGTGTTTAGACTAGGGAAAATAAAGAAATATACCTATCATCTTTTGAAACTTTTACAACACTTTTCAATTACTAACCTGCGTATAATGGTTGAAGAGCTACTTTTCCGGATAATAGTTACCTATTGATTTAATGTGACTTTGAATACATAAAAATAACAGATAAATATATCTAGAATTTTTTTTAATGCCTTTTGCTATAACCCTCTGTCTCAGGGGCCACATTTATCTTAAAAGTGCCCAGGGCCCCAAATTGATCTAAGACGGCTCTGGGAGTATAAAAACAGGTCAGCGTGTCATAGATAAGGTATTAGTTTTTGTAATGCTTCATCCATAAATTTACAAATTGAATCACGAAATCAAACGTGAAATGCAAATTAAATTTAGAATAATGATCTTCATTACAGTAAGGCTACTGTCAAGTAATAGCTTATTTAGCCTCCGTAAATTTTGCCTAGGGAAAAAGTTAGCTTAGCAGCCCTTGAAATCGGCCATACGGCATTAAAATTTAAAAAAAATTGAATTGAGTTCGAAACACAATTGATTCAAGTTTGTCATGAATTTTCTGTGTTTTTTATCACCACAACCTAATTTTGTTGTAGTTGTGACTCACTGTGTTTATTAATAAATTGTACAGGTTATCCAAAGTAAAATACATTTCATTTTTTTTTCGAATTCACTGTATGCACTCAAAATCAAGAAATAAGTTTACAGATGATAAATGTCTTAAATGTTTATCAAATCATGTGGTACATACATACTTTAGTACATGTAATTTGATACAGATTATAAAAGTTTTAGCTTTTCTTATGCTTGCTTTTACTTTTCTCTACCCTGAAAAGTATTTGCGTGTAAAATAACTGATCCTGAAAATTAGCTCGTTCTTGACTGTTACAAAACCACAATTCGTCTTTAATTTTTTTGGCTAGCTCTCCGTATTTACTATATATGCTTTCATTTATTATATTAATATTTCAAAAAATTAATTTGATTGCAACTTGAATAAACAAATGTATCCTATTTCTCATTCCAGGTTAAACGTATCATCTTGTTGACGTGAAATTATCGTATCACTATTGTCATCGTTGAATATCTGAGCTACATTTTGGCACATATCGATATCCATATCATATCCTTTGACGAACCTATTGCTGTCTTTTCAGAAAAAAAAATCGAAGCATAAAAAATTATAGCAATTTTCCTAAGTGAATCATAAAATTGAAAGAAAGAAATTTGATTAACTATAACTTCTCAATCTTAATAAGAAAATAGAAACGAAAGAAAAACAATTTCATCCGGGCGCGTGCTCCCTATCGTGAAATTACATTTCATTACACTTGTAGTATTCTTCAAAGAACATTATTCTGATGGATAACGAAAAATTACAGTAATCGCATTATTGACTTCGAAATTCAATAGTTTGTCGACGGCACCCCTGCCCGGTAGTGGTGAAACAGAATAATTATTGAAGTGTGTTTGTAGTGTTTAATGTGTTCTCCTATTGTTGGGAGAAAGTGAGTGTTTGGCGAAAGAGAAAAGAAAATTAATCGATACGTTAGTGGTGAAGTTTTCAAGTTCAACGCATCCAGGCCACGGAAATCCATACATAAATAATGCCGGAGAGGTTTAAGGTAACGAAAGCGGAGACTGACAGTCTACCGCCACCGGTAGAAACAATTGATGAGGAAGCAGTAACGGGCAAATTACTTCCAGATAAACAAGGTAAGTGGCACTTGCTAGTATGAATAAATAGTAATTTACTGATTAGATGTGAGTACTTTGTAATTGATAAGCACATCAAGGATGGATCGGTATAATTTTCTGTAACTAGTGAATGCGTCATGGCCATCATAATTTTTTATTTAAGTTTAAAACTAACAATTTCCAAGCAGAAGAGAATATCATTAAAATTAATAATGTTACTTGTAGTATTTAGGCAGCTAAAGTGCTAATTTTGTGGGTGTGGTTCTAGAAAAGGGTCTCAACTTTTAAATAAATAGTAATGAAAAAACTAGTTGAGGGTAGAGGCGGTACATAAAATATCTGAGTAAAAATTGGAGATAGCCATACTACCTTCAGGCTGTATCACTGTTCAATTTGGTATAAACGATGTATCTCTTATGCTATACATCTAACCACAGCGCAAGTCTGATACTCATGACGAGCCACCCCTGTGAGATCAAATTCAATTCAAAATCAATTTTTACGCCGTACACATTCATCACAGCGTCGAACGAAACATCAAAATTGATTTAAGGAATCCTGAAATTGAGACTTTACTTCACAGGCCACTATACCAGCAAATCGGTTGAATAATTTATGAACGTTTTTACATAAATCGTCTCTAATAGCTCCATTATTTCAAAAATAAAGAGAAATCTAAACACCCACTACCGTTCACTCTAGTCATCTTCATCCATATTTAACCCTTACTACATCACAAAGGCTCACTAACGCGCTGCCTTGACTTACGGAGAGCATTCATACACATTTCATCACTTTTATGATCCTGAAAGCTTCGAAACACCAACATTTGGTGCTTCGATTCGAGGATATAATGCCATTAAAAGAACGGAGCTCCCTATGTATCTAACTTACTGTCATGTTGTCGAATTGATTTCAACCTTGACCGATACGAACAGTATTAAAGCAGAAAATCGTTAGTATACCGATGATATATTGTAAGGAAGCAAGATCTTACCATTTCTTTCTGATATTCTCACTATCCATATTCATTGAAAGCTTTTACAATTCGAAACGTCTACATTTACTAGTCTGTCTTCTACGTACGTTCGGACGAAATGCATTATGGTAATGAATTTCTATTCTGGTAATAGGACCTTGGTCACGGTGAAAAATGTTGATGTTTTGATTGGAATAGACGTCTATAGCAGCATGTAAGAGTTTCTTAGGAAATGAAACTTTTTGTGTGTTGTGTCTGCTTATTAAAAACTGAGTTTGTCAATGAAATAAACAACTGGAAACGCCCTAGATTTGCTTCTCCCTACGGAATTATAATGACAAAAGGAATTTTGAAGAGCATTACATAAAACTTAAATGGACAAAAACTGTAAATTTTGTTTTTAATCCGAATCAGACATGCTTTTCATTACCAATTTTATATTATTGAGTCTGAAAGTCCTCTCTAATACACCATTCGATTTCTTTCAATTTAACAAAAAACATATCGTATTTTATATACATAAACAACATTCAAGCACTTGTAGCTTCTGCTACTTGTTATAAAGCTATGACCTCGGCAGTTTGCCACACGCAAGTCAAGGGGATGAAGACCTTTCGCTTTCCGAACAAAGTTGATTGAGTGAATTCTGGAAAGTATTCAATAATTTTCAGTTTGTCACTCCCAATCAATTTCCCATTATAGTGAAATAGATAGAAATTAGGTATTAAGATGAATTGACTGAAAATTATCCTTGACATTCACTCATATTTTCTAGGTAATATGTACCTATAAAACTCTGTTTGGATTTTATTAATGGCTGTTCAATTGTATAATGCGTTGGAAAACACTTGTTTCATTTCAGTACAATTGCAAGTAAATTGAAATTGATTGACTTGCTTGAGCTTTCGATTACATAAGTGGCTTTTTCAAGCATGACTACTAGGGATTTAATTGTTTAGAGCACTATAGCTACTTATTTTCAGGAATTATGACAGATTTTATTCTGCGCCCAGCGTGGGTATTAACAAATAACGAACAAGAATTTAATATGAATGCTGATAATTTTAAATTACATTCAATTCTTCCTCGAACATAAGTTGAAAACACTTACAAATCATCTTTTTTAATCCCTCCTGAACTTTCTAAATCCTACTGAATAATATCATTAACGAAACGATTTAATTGGCATTACAAAACCGTAAATGAAAACCTATCGATCTCCCAAGCTACGGTAAGCTTCACCACTACCATTATGATAATCCTAAATGCCATTCAATTTAATCCTTGAGGTATGCTAAAAAGCCAACGCTTAATTACGAAAGTACTAAAACTTCAAGAGAAAGGTGTATTTGACTTTGAAAGGTGTATTTGACTATTGTTGCTTTTAACACTCAGTCAGACCTCAACCAGTATACCATACGCAGACCGTGAATCAACAGCAAGGTCACGGACGCTCCACGCTAACTTACTGTCTCGTTGTGTTTTACAAAGAATGTGGGTTTCGAGTTGAACATTTCCTATTTCATAATTCACTTCCAGCGAAACCTTCTCCAATCGACCAAGAATCAAATTTCACCACCCTCTTTCATACTATGCATTGTGTTGACTGACTTTAAGTCTAAGACAATCCTCCTTGAATTTGTGTTGATTTCAATCTACAGCTGAAAGAAATAACACACTCTATACCTAAAACAGCGAATATTTCCTTCAGACTAAGAATTATGATATTCAAAAATTGAGTGGATTAAAGTTACTGGTTGTTATAAAGTAGTTTTAGATGCTTTGCGTGTTTTTGGGTGATTTTGTATTCGTGTCGAATATGTCCCTGGTCGCTTTACTGTGCATGCCGGGCAGTGTCATTATCGAGATTGTGACGAATATTGTTTGAATGGAGAATTAGTTCGAAATCCAGGTGAGGGGAATTCTGAGGAGTGAAGAGAATAATTGTATGTTGATTTTGATATTCAGTCGTTTTATCGATCCTACTTTATTGCAATTGTATTTGTGTTGATAAAGATAGGTGGAAGTAGTGGAGCTTTCGAGTTTAAATGGATCGATAGGCTAGATAATGAAAGGTTTGGAGTTCATATATGCAGCAGATTGCATTCGACCGATAAAAATGATTCGTGTCCATGGTCTGGTTGGAGGTCATCCAAAAGGATACGTGGAATAGTGTTAGGTAAGATCATGAATGTTTTATGCAGATAGTAAGATAGAGATGTTTGTATACTAAATTGGTAACCATGGTTTGGGTACTGAATTTGCCTATGGAACAATAATGGCTTTTGGCAGAGATTATGCTGAGTATAATTCAGGATTTATCATAGTACAATTTAATCTGCTGAGAGAAATGTGTTATCCATATGTGTGAGCTCAAAAAGTGATAAATAAAAATATAAGTTTTTTAGGTTAATGTAGCAAAAACTGAACTAAGGTAGATAGGATGATTTATGTAATTGACTAATATATAAAGAAGAGTAGTCTATGATTGAAAAATTGATTTGGATGTGAAATTTTGAAAACTGACAAAGACTTATTTCAAAAACCAATAATCACCATCAAATGTAAATATAAGTCGTTTATGTTAAATTGTTTGAAAAAATGTCACACAGTAAAAGACATAAATAAATGTATAAAACTTTAATAAACGATTATTATTTGCATATCACCTATCAAGCTTTCAACAAAATATAATAGAAGCCACAACAAAGCATCACGACAAATAAAGAAATCAGATTGTCTTTCTGATTTAGATAATTAAAAGTAATTTGCTATCCAAATAAAGGCAAAAGTGTTTTGATATCTGCCAAGGACTAAATCATTCCCGAATTTAGTAACTATACTTAGAAAAAATATACTATCAAATCGAAAAATGGATGATGTTAAAAAAACTGCTGCAATTTTTTATCGAACACCAAAGCGTGACCGATTTTCACTTGAAAGTCATGAAATAACATTGAGAAGATTCTCCCGATAATATTCAAAAAATATACAGTTAAGTTAAAGATGCTCTTTGAATTGCTATGTTTAATATTATGAATTTCATTCATATTCAGTGGCTTTTTGAAAAAAAAATTAATTTTTTTCAGTTGAAATATTCTATATCACTTTCAAATTATTATGTTCATAAAAAAATTATATGCGGACAAATCTGTTTTGCCTACTCAATGAAAATTTGGTCAGGTTCTGAATACCGAAACAGATACTAAAATTGTTTTGATTTAAAATAAAAACTCCAGTGCATCCAAAACACTAGAAAATTGATTTTCGAAGAAATTATTTTTGAGTGGCCAAAAAATTTGGAAGGAATTAATACACATTTTTAAATACACTTTTTCACTTCAGTATCAACTATTTCTTACCCAAAGCAACAAAAGACATTTCTCGATAGTATCTCCTGAAAATGTTCAGTGCTAGCAGCACGTTTTCAACGAAACAGCAATAAGTCTACCATAACAAGCTCATGTTAAAATCAACCTGTCCTTTGAATGCGAGGATTTCATCAAAAGTTTCAGCGACTAAACGTTGTTTGAGGCTGCCATCCGAAAGGTTTTCAAGACTCGGAAAATTTAAACATTGGTTCCTTATTTTTATTGTAAATGCTTTGCATATGCATATATATAATCGAAGTATCTGTAAGTGGAATTTTTACGAAAATGTCTGGTGCTGGCAATCCTGTGCCAAAAAATGGCCAAAAAATTACCAAATTTGCTTCACGTTAAGCTTAACTCACCCTGTGAATTTCGTTTCGGTTGAATGACTGCGCTAGGAGTTATGGGGGTGAAAAGAAGTTTAGGGCTACCACCCGCAATTTTTTTTTCAGTATTTTCAGTATTTTTTGTTAATGGTCGTTGCGGGATCATTCCCATTTGCAAATTTAATGACAACATCGCTTAGTAAAGGAATGCCAAAAAGTTACCAAAAATTACCATAACTGGCAGCCCTTTCCTGATTTGTCCACGCAATTCCCACGAATTTTGTCTTACATGAATTTTCTTTCGATTTGATGACTGGATCGGAAGCTATAGGGGAAAAAGCTTTATTTTGCTGAGCAAATTTACAATATTTTGGTGACAAAAACTTCCATAGCTGGCAGCTCAATCCTAATTTTTCAACCAATACTAAATGTAGCTTGATATAAGGTCATTAAAATTTGTTGGCTGAATCAGAAGCTATAGGCAATAGGTAGCTTTTTGGCAATTAGTCCTGCTGTTCATATTTTGTCGAAAGTTTTGGCCACATCGAACATAACCAAGCCTGCAGATTGTCTTTTATTGAGCTCTGTTCTTATATGTTGGACTGCTTTAGTTAGTTACAGCTCGGTAAAATGTTGTGGCTTAAAGCCGCATCTATTTCTTGGCAAGACGTCATTGAGGGGAACTATCTTCTTAGAGAGGAACATGCGTTCCGCCAGTTTTGTCTTAGCTGCAAGAAGGCTAATAGGCATCCAGTTTTGAATTCAGTCTGAATCCATCCAGTAAACCTGAAATTTCAAAAAAAATTCTTAAAAATGTCCAAAAAAACTACAAAGGATTGTATAAAACACTTAACTCCTTGAAGAGACTCTCTGGGCTGAGTTGAAATCCGGATAGGAGTTCCCACAATTCTTCACACCCTTTTCACTTTTTCTGAGAATAATTATTATCTTTAAGATAGAAGACTATCTTTCTTCCTTCTAGTACCATCGTGCCACGACTATGCCAGCTACCTAGCAGTAAATTGAAGCTTGACCCTCAAAAGTTTAAACTAAAATTGACCTATGGACCTGTGCCAGGTTTAAAGATCATAAATGTGCCAAATTTCACACAACTAGTGTATTTCTTTGGGATGAAGATTGCATTTATAATGTTCGCAATATTCTGCAGCATATTATCTGGTAGATAAACAAGGCAGGAGTTGATGTTGTTATTGATGCTGCGCACCAAATATTTTACTTTCTCCAAACTTGTAGCTCATGTGCGCTAGCAATTGCTCCGGTATTGTTTTTGTTGAAATTCAGCTCAGTTTTACGGTACATTTTTGTCCTGAAGCAGTTGGCCAGTCTCCAGAATGAGTCACTTCTGAGGTAAATTATCTTCTTAAAGAACTCCCATTGTTAATTTTTGAACTGGTTAATTTGGACGCATATAACATTTGTTAGACGATGTGCTTCTAATCGTAACCCAGCGCGTCTTTTGAATTGATTTCTCCCTGCAATGAGAATTTTGATAAAATTTAGAAAATCGTGTTTATTTTGAATTGGGGTGTCAGTCGTACATGTACTAAGGTAATGCTCTTGATTAAAGTTTCTATTGCCTCCTCTAGGTAGCTTTCTGTTTCAGGTCGTTTGAAGCTATTATCATTTGCCATGGTGCATGATTTTGCTTTCCAAAGAGCGACAATGAAGACATTCTCAATTTTAAAAAAACAGGTTTGTGCTCCGGCTGAAGTTCTTCAAGATGACTTATTTAGGGGAATGTTATGAGATATTCTAATGTCTAATATATGTGTGTGCAGCCGACCGAAGTCGGTGGTTTCATCTGGGTTATGAATGCAGGCTGTGGTCTCTGCTGCAAATTCATATATTTCTTTCCCAACAAGATTATTTCTAATTTATCCCCAAAGGCGATAATATGCGTTGAGATCTCCTCCTAGAAAAATGGGGCCTACGAGGTCCAAGAGTACTCTTTCGCAAGTGATCTTCCGCAAAATGTTGCTGGTGAGGAGGACAATCAGCAGCGAAAGCAATAAAATTAATAAAGCTGGTTTGCATCTTAATCGCTTTAGTTTCCGTACAATTAACGGTTAGGATGCTTCAACAGTGGTGATCTATGATAAATCCAATTTTGTAATCGGCTTTGACACTTATATTAAAACCATTTCATACGATCTGAAATTTTTTTTAGGTATACAAGTGGTAGGAAACTGCTGCTCGTAACATTCACATCCACTCAGCTTGCTGATGAAACTTTAAGGGAGTTTCTGAACTGACCAGCTTGAAAGCTCTATTCCAAATTTTAAGAATATTTTCCCACTTTACTGAAATCTCCAGACAAATATACATTAAATTTTGTTGAATTAATAGCTTGCTTTTCACTTACTACAGCATATACTTTGAAATCAGAGACCGCTTTATGTTTTTTTTAAACTAAAACGATAAAAAATGATTTTGTTACTACCCTTGTTATTATTCTATTGAATATTCTCTTTAATATTTTGTATACGGCATGTTTTTCACCCGAAAATTTCTGGAGACGAGTTTGCCTAGATTATTTTTGCATACATACTGTGCTAATTTTGATGTTTTTTTTATGGAAATTTTGAACCAAAAATAGTCGAAACGCTTCTTAAAAGAACAAATTAACCCGAAAATAAGAAAAAGTTTGGCTGAAATAAAAAAAACATAATGTTGAATTAAATAGCGCCCCGCTTGGGTATAAGAAACAACCGTGTATTAATGTTTTGTTTAGTTTTTGGAATTACATGTTTCAGTTTTAACTCGTCTTGTTAATCTAGCATTTGATTTGAACTCAAAAACCAATTATTGCTTTGATGGTCCAGTTTTTTCTTCTTTTAACTATTCGCTGACCGATCAAAATAATATCTTTGTTAATATTTTTATCTCAATCAAGTTTCTGCAACGTCAATTTCAACACAACTTCTCATCCAAGCGAATAAAGCCATATCTTTAGGCTTGAAACATATTCCATTAAAGGTACATATTTCGAATTTAAAGTAGCACCACAACAAATCATCGTTTTGTTTTTAACTACCTACAAGATATTCACGTCACATTATCTCTAGACGAAATAATCGATAAGCAGTATAGATACAAGAACGTTACTTCACATGTCGTTTCAGAGATACAAATAGTGCGAATTGTCAATATTTTACGTTCGCATTGCTCGGATGGTTGTTATTGACGTGAGAAATTTCCTTCGAGCTAGTACGGCTTCAAGGCGGGATTAAATGCTGTTAGCTAAAGATACTTTCATTAGCATTCGATTTGAATACGTGATAAATGTGTAGATTGAGCGATTCCGATGCAGCACTAACAATGGCAAGCAAATAATAGACACTATACGTGTTCAATCACTAATTGATATCGTTAGTGTTAATTCTTGCTATGTAGGCAAGAAATTTACGGGTTTGTAATTGTTTGTAGAATTACTGTTGCAAATTGAATTTTCAATTTCAAAGAAAATGGAAGTTCCGATTTGATATGATAGTCCTAATGGTGACATACGAGTAGTTCGTACCTGAATGGAATGTTAATTTTTCGATGAATAATAATGCAACATTTAATAGAATTGGAAGTTTGTCAAAATGTATGATTTGCAGACTATTATAGCAAATCACTGTCAATTAATTATCTATTGTTAATGACTTCGTAGCTTGTTTATAATGGTGTTAAAGTTTATACTATTTAAAAGTTTACAAGCCACTGTCCGAAATTGAAATAATGAATGTATTTTATATTCCCGCGAACAATTCTCCATTTTTCAGATTTGATTGATATTTTTATCTGATTTTAAGTTGCTTTATATTCTATTTTTCACCCACCAGAAACCACCATATTCCATTTGACAATTCGATTCCCACCAACATCCAATCGCTTCAAACTAAATTTATCTAACCCGAACTGGATTTATCCTGAAAATTCAACGAAACATTAAAAACAACAAATTAGAAGTGCTCATATACCACTTATAATTAACAAATCGTTTTTTTTTTTCAAAATATCTTAGTGTCCAGCAGTCGTATGACCAAAGCCCGCTATCCATGTATCTAAGAGCAAGTAGTTCTTTCGCCTGTTTTGTTGCTTAGAATTCAAAGCGCGGCCGACATGATTCCGATGAAAGAAACGAAATTAAGTCAAGTCTTGAAAGACCCAAGCACGTCATCAAGTTAATTAATCAATTAAGTTGTAAAAGCAATTAAGACAATATTTTCAATTGTAGTGTAGTAAGCGAAATGATCTCTGAAATGCAATTTTAATTTGAACGAGGGCAAAATAGTTGATAGTAATATTGAATTGTGGCATAAATGCGTATTTATTTTGTTGCTTCGGGATCTATGTCATGATTAATAGGCGAAAAGATAAAAGCAACCGACTTAAATATATTTGGTTGCATGTTTTATGTAAGCTTCCCATTTATTGCACTTTTTATGCTTGAGTTTTATTGTCCTGCGAAACATAGTCGATTTGAAGACGTTTCCGTACACGTACAAACCGTTATTATATATTTTAAATTATCTATGAATACAACTTCTTCAAACATCTCCTAAGTACCGCATCAAATCAAGCTAGCTACTATACACTGTAATGTAACCTTACTTGATACACATAGAAAAACTATCTAAAGCTTCATATATGGTACTAGCATCTTCTTTTTAATTGGTCTTAAGAAATTCTTTTATGTGTTTAATTTGTGTCACAATAAGTGCTTCGAGAAACATAAATCTATTTAAATTTGTCAATGTCGAGTCAGAAGATTTCTAAAGCGGTATGGTTGTCTTTGATGTCATAAAACGCCCGCATTTTATGACCGAATAGAATAAAAAACTTGAATTGAATGTTTAATCTAAACATGTTTGAACTATTAAATAAGCCAATTTTACAAGTCACAAATAGTTCTTTGATGCGCGTAGTTGATTCATTAAAATATGTGTTCAGTTAAATAAGTGTGAGAATCAAAACTTGTATACTTATTTTTTGAGTGCAATTAGATTGTTTACATATTTGTTGAAGATTGGATTGCTTGTTAAATAATATTTTTTTTTACTAAGTCAATAATATGATCCTATCTTTTATCTTTGTGAATGTAATTAAAACTGATCTAATGTTTTTTTTGCATTGAAGATAATTGTTATTGACAATAGGAAGTTACTGAATTCAGAACCACATTGATGGCAAATAGATATCATAGCTTCAGAGCTTAAATAGTTATAATGCATTTATTTTTGCTATCATTTGCTATCATGGTTTGACAAGAAGAACTTCAGATTTGGCAATGCATCGAGACGGATTGAATTCACGATCCGTCTTTTATTATAATAATTACTGAGAAAAGTGATTTGTCTTTGGACAATTGTGGCATATATATTATTATGCGCTGATGCCAAAGTCAGGGAGTCGTAAACGAACAGAATTGTTTTAGCTTGGTTACTTTGTTTACAACGCTGATCAGCAATGAAAATGTTGAAGAGTATGCATCCTATGACTGAACCTTGAGGTACACCACTAGAGGTCATTTATTGGAAGAAATTAATTTGCCTATTTGGACGAAAAAGCGTCTGTTATTGAGAAACCTTTGAATGATTCTGACAGTCAGATGGAAAGCTTTGCTACATGGTTTCTGAAGCGATTTTATCTGCCCATGCAAATTCGAATTCTTCCGCAATGTCTTCCGCCATGTCAAGCTGCGGGTGATTGATCCGTTTGAAATGCCTTAGAAGTGTTACCCTGAAATTCAAGGAGGGTATGGGTAATTCAACGTTGAGTTCTCAAGTCAAATGGCCCAGATAGGATAATTTATTGTTCTTCAGTTCTTCAATGTGAGACTGTAATTTCCCAAGAATTAATCTATCTGACATTTTTGCTTGGTTAGAAAGGAGTGACATTAATCTGAAATTGCTCAATTCCTTTTAGGTTTCTTTCTCGCGGATCGGGAAGATTTTCGCAACTTTCCAAGAGATCGGAAAATATCAATTGTTGATAAAGCTGTTAAAACTAACTACAAGAACGTAATAAGCGCTGATAGAAAAATCTTGAAGAACACAGATAGATATAGTGCCTGGGCCAGAAGACTTTTTGTTGTTGCCTGATTTGATAATTGTGGCAATATGTACAGGGTAGATCAATAGTAGATTGTCAGATTTTTTTATGTGACTGGAGCCAGTTGCGGAAGACTATCCGTTTCCAAACAGGATTTCACAGTACTTCTTACTGCAGCGGATAGCTGTGAGCTTTCAAAATGCTTGGACAAATTGAATGATTTTGTAAACCGATATGTAAAAGATGTTTGATCATCTGAACTCAAGAGTTGGCTATTTAGCGAAATAATGCTGAGGAAAAAAGATTACGGCTTGTAAACTAATTGATATGATTGAACATATTTGGGTCTGGTTTGACTACCCTGAATATTGCCACTAATTTGCACTTTTGCCACTAATTTGCGCCAACATTTGGCTGTATTCAATGCTAGCTCGATAGTTCTTACGGGAGATGCGATTGATTGTTCTTTGTATAAGGCCTTAATGAAGGACAGTACGTCTTGATACCTTTAGTTGTTAATTTATGTTTTCGTCTTGTAGGTGTCTATAGTGGATTCAATTGCAAATAAAACATTGAATACGAGAGAATCGATATCCTGATTTTAAAGACAGCAATCTGTGCCAAAATCTATTTATGTGAGATTTACATCAAGGGTTTTTGCGAAATCTCTCCAATCTGTTGAGTTATAAGCGAAGTAAAAAAGGGCTTTTTTGATGGACTGTTGGTGGTCTTAAAGAAATGCGGAAGTTCTAATGTGATCCGTTTCTGTAATGTTCTGTTATAAGACACAAACGCCTTAGCATCATCATCATCGAGAATGCTTACGGATATAATGAAGAAATCAATGTATAATTATTCCTGATTAAGGGTTGGCTTTGGAGATGGGATGATAAACCAAACAATTTCAAAGATTTTGTCATGCAGCCAAAAAGCAACCACTCTTCCATGCACATTAACAACTGGACCTTTCCAATCCGGATGGCTGCTGTTGAAGTCACCTCCAAAAAATCTGTGGATGTTTTGAGTATAGAAAAGTCTGCTTTGAAAACAGTGGATCTAGCAGCGCAGCTGACATAAATACTACATAAGAGGACTCCTTCGTTGTTTTGCAGTATAAGCTTACTGGCGCACAACTGCACTTTATTTAAAGTGAATAGAGTTACTTTTTCAATATGAAACTTTTTTTTTTGAAAAAGAATGCTATGTATCAGTCGTCACCTATTAGGTACAGCTAAGAAGAGTGTGACTTGGGAAAAAAGGTTTATGGCGAGAAGAGGTGTGAGTTTCAGCGATAAACATTGCATTAGGCTTATGTTCTTGCGAGAATTTTCGAAGTTCAAGCCTTTTAGCATACAAAAGAAGAAATTATATATTCAAATATAAAGTTATTAAATTCATATCATATACTGATGACAAAGCTCATGAAAGCAAGACTTTTCTCTAGCTTGCTATATATTTTCCTAAACTCGGAAAGGAACTCCTTGACTTTCTTTATTAGGCTGAATAGGCCCATGGCTGTTATTCCCATGTTGTCTTTCATGCAGACACTTAAGGTTTATTAAGATGTAATGGTTTAGGATTTGGAGACAGGAGCTTATCGCCAGCTACACTAGTATATTATATTTTATTATTAGTAAATGTGCATACTGACTTTTTTATGAACAGCGGTTTTTGCGTATTTGGCTCACGTCTGGCTTTCATCTGCTTCTTAATTTAGGCAAACATACAGCACTCTCGGTGATTTGCTGGGTGCCTGGATTTTCCACAATTTAATCAGAAAGCTGGAGTTTTCTCACTGACGACAATCTTTTTTCATTGGCTCTCCCGTGGCTAATATGTGCCATTCCAATTGGTGTAGCGTCTCTTACTGTTCGCAGTAAAATGACCGTACGCTTGGCATCTCAATCACTGCGTAATATCTCGTAGACGCAGTTTTTCAAAGTTTACTTTCTGGTTGAGAAGTCACTCGCAGAATTGCTGTTTTGGCCTTCTCGTCACATGAAGTATACGTGCAGCATTCAACGCCATCCTTTCAGCTGCTCGAAATTTTTCTTCGGATCCATCTTAACCTACCAACTTTTTCACCAATGCTTGGCTTGAATTTCATAACATTGAGATTTTCGCAGATGATCGGGGTTTTTATTTTTCCTAGTTGCTTTGAACTTGCCGATGTTTACTGTATCCTTATTTGCTTCCTCCGTTGACCCGCTTGTTTGATCCACGTGTTCATCTTTCTTGATTGACCGATTCGCGTAGTAATTCCTCTTGCTGCTTGGCCTTGACGATTGGGACTCGAGAGCCGGCTTTACCTTGGATGTATTCGTTTAACTGATGGCTTAAACCTTGTATACACGGCTAATTTCCTCAGCCGCACAATTAAAGTTTTCCATCAATACCTGACCGAGATTGGTACTTGGTATGAAGATATTCTCTTGCATCGAATCCTGCTCATTCCCTCGCGAAACGATGCAATCAAGTTGTATTTCATTTGCCATCAGTGAAACTAAGATTAACTTTTCTATTGTTTAATAACTATCAAACTTTATCTGTATTCAAAATATTTCCAAGTCTCTTACGAATAGTATTTCACAATTTTAGCAAATTACGATGGGGACCCAAAAGTAACGAGACGACTCTCATATCCTTATATAAAAGAAAGTAGAGTGATGACTGAGGTCGCTTCATTTTTGTTCTTTTTACGTGATTTTCCTTGCAAAGTAGTTTTTTGATCACGGTCGAAATCATCCTGTCTAATTTTAAAGAATAAAGAATTTGTTCGAAATTTAGTTTTTAATAAAGAAGACGGCCACCGCACCACTTGAAATTCAAAAAGCTTACGGAGAAGAAGTTTACTTTCTTAGTCGTGCACGAGTGTTTGAGTGGTTTTCTCGTTTCAAAGGTGGAGATTGGAGCATCGATGACTTACCTTGCACTGGTCGTCCTTCAACAAGCAGAAATGACATAAGTGTAACACCATTGACGAATTATCTGAAGTTCAATTCAGCGCATTTTGACCGATGACTTGGACACGAGTCGTGTTTCGGCGAAATTCGTTCCACGGCTGGTCACAGAAGATCAAAGAAACAACCGACTGATTGTGTGCCGGGAGCTGAAAAATGAGCTTGAAAGTGATGCTTACTTATTTTCGAGGATCATAACAGGTGACGATAATTGGTCCTACGGTTACGACCCCGGGACAAAGTAGGCATCCAGTCAATGGAAAACCAAATTCCCGTCTTAAAAAAGCCAGGCAGATCAGATCGAATGTGAAGGGCCAAGTTGATCTGTTTTCTTTTGACATCAAGGAAATCGTGCGTTAGGAATTTGCCCCAAGAGGTCAGACGATAAACGAAGAGTATTACTTGAGGGTTTTGAGACAACTGCGAGAGAAAGTGCGGATGGCAAGGCCTGATTTTTTGGAATCGGGTGAGTGGCTTCTTCATCACGACAATGCACCTGAGCACACAGCTCTTCGAACTTGTCAATTTCCGACACCATAAGGCATGCCACTTGTTCCCCAACCTCTTTACTCTCCTGACCTAGCCCCGTGTGATTTCTTTTTGTTTCCGTGAATGAAAAGAGACTTGAAAGGGCGGCGATTTCTGACTGTGGATGAGGTGATAACGGCCGAAGAGTTCTTTAGACAATATCACAGTTGAAGAGTTCCAGGGGTGTTTCAGTCAGTGAAAAAAATATTGGACAAATGCATTTCTTCTAATGGACAGTACTTTGAAAGAGATTAATTATTATTTGTAGATATCTGCAATAAATAAATCGTTATAAAAGTAGTGTCGTTACTTTTGGTTCGCCCTCGTATGATAAACTCCTCTAAATTGAATAACTGTTCGGATATTTTCGTCTTCCTCATACTCAATTCGCTGCTTAGCTCAGAATGAAACCTGTTTAGATGTTCCTGTTTAAGATTCTTTTTATTATGACCTTTTTCATCATGTATTGATCGTGATGTTAACATACGTTTTACCTTGAATATGATGAATATTTTAATATTTTTTGTCTACTGTGTACAAATATGATGATTTCAATCGAAATATTTTATTGAAAACAATCGCAAAACTTCGAAAAAGAGAGTCAAATGTCTACAAATAGCAGAAAGCACACCGAAAGATGAGATAACAATGTTGAACCAAATAGCGCCCAGCGTGGGTCTTACTCATTTTTCAGTATGCAATTTTAGGCTTCATATATTTTATTGAGTTTGTACTGCAGTTAGGCTATTTTGTTTCAAATTTGTTTGAAATATCGATAAAAAAGCGTTCGAAAATTTTACCGTACGTACTTTACAATCAGAATTAAATCTTTTGACTCCAACTAACTGTTTAATGACCTAAATATGAAAGTCCAGTGAAAATTGATATTGCTACTAAAAATAGGCTATTACAACCCCGAAAATATAGTTACACATTCATTTGAAAGAAACACGTTTCAGTATAATATTTTCAAAACCCATTCGAAAAGAAGCAAATTGATAATCAATATAGTTTTGATTGCAAGCTTTCTCTGTTGAGTTCTAACTTGGAAATATGATCTTAGTTGAATTTAATTGTTGATCATAGTTAAAAACGTGCTAAAACAAGAAAAACTATGAAATTTCAATTACATTTCTCAGACAATTATGTACGTGGTCACTTTTGTGGCTTGATTGCATTTCATGGATTTATAGGCTAACCTTCTATACGGTTAATTGAAGTTAAATGTAGTTTTTTTTACAAAAAATTGTATCTGCTTAGTATAATATGTGCAAAAAATATTGGAAATCAGATTTAAATTGCCAATTAAGGCCGGCTGACTGGTTTATTGATTTATAATAAATGATGATTGGCTTATATAATTGTATGTTGCATACTAAAAGCTGACGTGATGTACATTACTGGTATATGTAAAAGAATATTCCAACTGGTACTGTGACACGTGATATTAATATATTAGCGAATTTTCATCTCCACCAAATATTTTCACATTTATTTTCCTACTATTGACACAAATCTAAACTGTGACCTCTATCATCTCTCTACAAAAACATGTATCTAAAAATATTTATGTTTTTTATTATTTATGTTTCTAATATAACTAGATGTAATGGTTACAAACTGAAATACATTTGACAGGAAATCAAATTCGAAATTACTTGAAATTTCTGAGAATCGAAACTGTAACATACAAACGGCAAAAACAGAAAATATCATGAATTTAATTTCAATGTCATTTGTATATATTGAGAAGTCGATAAAGCCACAAAACTGTGTAGAAATTCGGCGTGAATGAGAATTCTTGAAAATAATTCAAGACCGCAAAATTGACATAAATTAGCAATGTTTGAAGGTGTGTATTTTTAGCTGTTTGATGATCGTTGCTGTAGTTTGTGGGTGCTCTGACTAAAAATAAATTCCAATGGAGAATATGTAAAAGATTGATTTTCGGAGATTATTGGGCTTACATTGCTACAAGATCTGTTCGCAGTTTGTGTGTATTGAAAAATTGCGGGGATCGAAAATTGTGATTAATAAAAAGCAAATAGATCATTTTGAAAATAGATTTAATTATGACAGATTTCTAGATTCTTTTAAATTATCTTAACAATTCATTCCAAATGAATAGCCCTGAATGTTCGAAATTTGAGGGTCAAAATATTCTGAGATCGATCGCTAAGTATGTATTTAATTTCAGGAGTAAGTCAAATAATATTCTAAGAGAATATGAGAAGAAATTCTTAATTCGCGCAACAGTAAAATTACATTGGCTTGCCAGACTTAAAAGAAAATATTACATTAGGCTAGTAAACAATGTGGATTGATTTAGGAATTGAGATTGAAACAATGGAAAGTAAATAGGTTGTTTAAAAATTTCGATTTCACTGCTTCAATCTCAAGCAGTTTGAATTCACTTTCAAATCACATTGTATACGTAACTAATTGACTGGTCAGGCTTCCTACCATACTACGATTCTCAATATCTACTTATCACTCAGATAATAGTCATCCACTCAGATAATAGCCACCAAAAACAACATCACTACTAATATATACCTTTTCCATTGCGCTAAATCATTAACCGTTTATTGTCGCACTGAGCTGCCAAAACAGCAATTTGATTGCAATTTCATGCTCATGCCATTTCCGAAACACGATTATGAACCTAATCTATGAACATACTACTATCCTCGCAACGAAAACAATAACAATCACTACCTTTACTGCATATTCGAGCAATAGATGATGATAATATCATGTGCAAAATGTAGAACTCGAACTTGGCGGCTATCGAACGAACACCAACAGGGAATTCACCTGACGTGATAAATTTGTAGATAAAGTTCGTAGTCAATTTGTAGACAGTTTGTAGTTTGTTTTGGGTGAAATTGATGGCACATTAAGGACAAAAGTTAGGAAGAAATGAATCGAGAACGGAGTAAGAATCTAAAAGCGGATGGTTGACTGGATGTTGTTTAGTTGGCTACTTTTAAGTTGTTGGATAAATCACGCTGAAAGTCAGTGAAATTGAAGGTGCGGACAAAGCAAGTGCTCACACAGCAAGAAAGTCAATTCAAATATTGTGTTGCCGCTATTTCGTGATTCTTTTGAAAAAATCAGAGAATTTTTCGTAGTAATTTTTACATGTGATAAAAATGGCAAAATGAAGATTTCAAAACCAAGATGTTTTGATTTTGGTAAATAAAGTACATAATTTTATTTACTCAATAAATTAATAAGTAAGATAAAGTATTAAGTAGATTATTTAGCAACCACATCACCAAAATATGTATAGCAAGTCAATGTGCATTGCCGAATATGGACCTGGATGCTAACAGACCGGCGGTCTATTAGAATAAAATACTACGGTGAGGACCTCGCGAATATTTTTTTTATTCATATGCGTTGCACTCTCTTCATCGGCAAAGTTTTCTCTGCCTAAAAGCTCGATTTATAATTTTTTTTTTACAAATCAAACACAAACATTTGAAACTTAATCATTCTTGTTTATTTACTACCTTTTATGTGTATATTAATGTAGCTCAAGATGCTATTTTTTCGTTTTCACCATAATTTCATGTTTTTCGGAATTATATATTTTAGCTTAAAAGTATCACCAAAATTTAATATATTATATTTATTTTTTGTATATTCATCATTTATCTTTTGGTTTTTCTAACATCTGTTGACCAAAGATATGTATCCTACAACTTTAATGCATTCTTGTTTTTACTTTGTTTGTGCACATATTTGAATATGTATGGTTTTAAAAAATAAAACGACTGCCTATCAACATTTGTTTAATATACGGTATGATGTTTTCCAAATGTAATACTGGTATAGGGCCACCTATATTTAAAGTTTTCAGCTCTGAATATAAAATTTGTGTGATACTTTTCCTATTTAATTTAATATAAAATTTGTGTGATAGTTTTCCTATTATACTTAATAGTTAAAAAAAATTTAGCTAGAAAGCAAAAAATAGTAACAGAAAATGTTGATGCTAGTGCATTTTTATTCCAATCAAACTCAGCTCACATTTTGGGAAATTATTCAGTAATCGTCGTCCCTTCTGACTCATGTGCTTTATTTAAAAAAAAAGTCTTTGAGATTAACTTTGACGAAATCTAAAATCGAAATTTAAATGCTATCCAAGAACAGACAGAGAAAAGAATAATAACAAAAAATCTTAACACGGCTGGCTAATAAATTAATGATTTAGTAGATATACAGTGCTGTACAAAACTTAAGCAACTCACTACATGTCGGAATGAAAGGGAAAATTGCAATCAAAATATAAAGAATTTTTTTCCTTTTTTTTTAATTTACACGTTAGCATGTTGCTTAAAGCTCTGCAATAAAAAAAGTTCATCAGCATTTTAACTGTTCTTAAAAAAAAAAACAAAAACAAAATACACCAACAAAAAGGCTGTGCAAAATCTAAACAACTTTCAAAACGAAGCTACGATTCCCAGTCAGAACAAAAGGTAACGGGGATTTCCCGATGTTTTTTTTATCTGATGTTCGTGTCAATTATATCAGTGTAGATCGTCTTCCATTTGATTTCAGTTGTGCATAAAAAAAAAAAAAATTAAAATGCAGCGTAATCAATACGATAATAGATTTAAATCAAACGTAATTTCGCTATATTATTCCGGAAAAACGCAAATAGAGATTGCCAAATCGTGAGACATAAACAAATCTTTAACTTCAAGATGGATTACGAAATATAAAAACAAGGGTAATGTGAAAAGTGTAAATTTTGGTGGAAGGCCGCATAAAACTACCATTAGAGATGACTTACAAATTAAAAAATTGATAAAAATAACACCGTTTATCTCGTCAAAAGAAGTTGTAAAAGAGCTAGGCTCTTTTGATACAATACAATATGTATTTTCGCAGTCGGGCAATTGAATTCAATCTAAAAAGCTATACAGCTTTAAAAAAACCATTGCTCACAAAAAGACATGCAAGGAAAAGGTAAACTGCTCGAACAACACTTTTAAACATTATTATTTTACTATTTATATCCTTTTATATATCATGTAGGCTTGAATTTGCTAAAAACCATCTTGAATGGTCAGTTGCTAAATGGAAGAGCGTTTTACTTAGCGACGAATCCAAGTTCAGCCTCTGCAATTCTGATGGCTTATACCGTTTGAGGCGTGAGAAAGGACAACAACTGAATACACGCTTTTGTAGGAAAACGGTGAAACATGGGGGAGGAAGCGTCATGGTCTGGAATTGTTTCTCAGCATTAGGTCTTGGTCCCTTTCATAGAATAACAGAAATTATGGACAGATTCATGTATAAGGACATCTTAGAATCTAGAATGTTACCTTATGCAGAGTGGAATATGACACTCCGATGGGTGTTTCAACATGATAATGACCCGAAACACACATCGAAGTTGGTTAAAGAATGGCTTAGCTCTAAAAGTATTCAATTTCTTGATTGGCCGGCACAATCGCCCGACTTGAATCCTATGTATAGAAAACGTGTTCGGTATATTGAAACGGCGTATGGAAATAAGGCTCCGGGGATAGTTGAATATCGGCAGAAATGTTCCAGAGTGGAGGTGCGAAATACGGGCAGAAAAACATCCAATAGACGGTTGCCAAAAGAGTATGATATGCAATTGTATAATATATACAAAAAGGGTGGCAAATTGAGATGTGAAAACTATAGAGATATATCTTTGTTGTTCACATCATATAAAGTGCTTTCTAAAATCACAAAAAGATAAGTAAACCCCCGAGATTTTCATCGGAGAGTATCAGAGTGGCTTTTGAAGCGAACGACTTGTAATCGACCAAATATTCTCAGTAAAACAGGTGCTCGAAAAGACCTCGGAATACGGTGTGCACCAACTGTTTGTAGACTTTAAGCAAGCTTGCGAAAGCGTCGAGAAGATTGATCTATACAAGATAATGCTTGACGTTGGCGTTATAGTCAAACTTGATTGCATGGTCAAGGTCACATGCCCATGAAGTCCCAGGTCAAGACTTATGGTGATTTAACAGACAGCTTCCAAATTGGATCAGACTTAAAACAAAGGAATCAAATTGCCTTAATTCTCATGAATATTGCTCTGCAACATGTCTTCAAGTAGACTTCAGCTGACACCATGGGTACGTTAAGGTTCAAGTTCACACAAGTGGTCGCGTATCCTAATCACGTCAACACTATCATTTTTTTCCTAAAGCCCGAAGAAAACCAAAACTAAATTCATAGCTCAAGCAAACACTCCACCTTGGCAAAACTTTCCATTACGAGACTACAACATTGTAAATGTGGAATACTCCATACATCTAATCGAAAGAGCTCACTTCAATAGAAAGGGCATCGAAAGGAATAAGCTAGACCGACGCATGAAAGCCGTAAACAAAGCCTTTCTAGTCTATTCCCATCCCTTCGCATTCGTCCAGAGACATGCAAAAGAAAAATAAGCTTCTACTTTACAAATTACTCAATAAACCTGTGCTGTTCAATGAAAATGAAGCATCGCAGAATCGACTCCAAAAAGACCACAGACATGTTTAAACGATGAGTACTCAGGAGAATCTACGGCCCAATGAAACAAGGTACGACGATGAATTGTATAAATTGTTGGACAACTCACCTGCATCAGAAAGCGTTAAGATACGTAAACTGCTATGGGTGGGCCATGTAGAAAGCATGCAAGAGCACAGGCTATCCAAAAGCACGTTAAAGAGTAGAGCGAAACGCAAGCATCAGGAAAACCGAGAAAATGATGGGAAGTATTTTTTCTTTCTTGTCTATAGTAGGTGGTGAAACTGGGGCATCTTGTCCAACTTCCGGAATGCTCACAGGCTCGTTAGCTGTTGCGGGTGCTGAGAATATTTCCTGCAAGTACTCTGGCCGTATGCTTTTGATCTCGATTGAGTAACCTATAATGGATCCGTGTACACTTTTGTATAGATTCGTTCATGGTTTGAACTCTCTCTTAGTTTTTTAATAGAGACATACGCTGATTTAGCTTCATTTATTTGTTTGCGTTAATTTTCTGGATGTTGGTGCAATTGATGGATCTTGGATCAAACAGCGCTGCGGAACGAGCGCGCGTCGAGAACGTTCGTGGCTCATTTTCGTATGATAACATGGTCGATTTGATTAAATGTGCGACCATCTGGAGATGCTCACATTCTTTTGTGGATGTTTCAGTGGGGCTAATATGTTGACCTCACAATGAAACCTCTGTTAGAAGCTTAGTCTATCAGGCGCTGCCCGTTGTCATTGGACGCTGCATGTAGGCTGTAGCCTCCAATTGCTCTATGCGCTATTTCTCGGCTGATTTTCGCATTGAAGTCACCCAGAACTATTTTAACGTCATTGGAGGGCAAAGCATCGACAATGCGTTCAAATGTACTGTAAAACTTATCCTTGGTTCCACCTTGTCTTCTGTCAGAGCGTGATAGTTGACCAGCCAGACGTTAAAGAATTTTTTCTTGATGCAAATCGCCCCAATCCGTTCGTTGATGGAAGGAGAGTGGAAGGTGTTTAACAATTAAGTAAATGACCTCATCATACCCAGAAGACTTCTTTTCTTTTGTATTGCGCAGTAGTTAGACCAAATATCGACTCTTAACAAATTAGAATTAGTCATCTACATTTAGCGGATCATCCGAAGGAACCGGAACCGAATACAACTGACATTGAAAGATTTGGTATGAAGCTGATAAAGGGGCGAAATTAAAGTCGAAGCTTCACGGCAAAATAATCAAAGATACCACCCTGTGTTCAGCAGCGTGGAGGATTAGCACTGCTGTGCAAGTCGTCCGACAGCAGTAAACAAGAATCTATTGTTGAGCTCCTTACTTGGCCGCTTTGGCAAATCGAAGAAACTACTTGCAAGCGACCGAGAGGCAGCCACAATTTTTGACAGATGTAAGCATGAGCTTGTATACACCATTACACCGTTGGATATGAGATGATACTATTGAAATTTCCTACAATTATATGTAAAACAAATGGTAAATTTTAAATAAAACTCTATGAATGTTAAATAAATAAAACTCTGTCAATCACCTTCCTTTCAAAATCTTCTTAAATAAAACAGACATTCTAAAAATCGAATACTCGATGCAACCACATTGAGCAGAGTTTCTTTAAAAAAACCTGGTAACTCTTACCTCTACGCAAGCACATGTTACTAGTTGTTTTACTTTCCCTAAAGCATCAGTCGCTGTCTTCGGTCTAATGGTAGCATTAAACTCGTGCCAAACGAACTGCAAATTTATTCAAAACCAGTCCTAGTTTCATTTCACGCTCGAAAGAGTGTTACGTAACAACGTCAGGCAGCCATGCACCATCTCATGTATAAAGATTTACCGGTGTTAATGAAGATTAAATTCGTCATTTATTAAGCAATTAGTTGAGTGCAACTACGAGACGGTGCAAATTGTAATTGCTTGCCGTATATCAACATGTACGTACCCATCGATACACATTCGTGTGTATAATAATACTTAATCGAAACTGTATCGCATACTATAAATGAAAATTTGCTAGAAAAGCCCTTCAATGTCATTAACATATCATCGACAGTAATTGAGAGCTCCTTTGCAGAGCTCTTCAAACCATTTCAAAATGACTGATAAAGTCGTTCTCGTCGTCTGATCGGGTGTTCCGATTACGTCCAAGTACTTATTTCGTAGTGTGGACAAGTATTTCAAATGCTACACTTAATTTGACATCGATTTTCAAGTAGGATTGCTATTTATAGTTTATTGATCGGTGAGCTGAATTAATATTCGGAACTAGGCTTCAAATAATATGAATTTTATTGGTGAATTCGAAGTGTGGAATTTTGCAACTGACAGCTGCTCACCTAGCACTCAAGGAATATCAGGCAAGATAAAGTAAGATGCTGATAAAAATTAGGTTTTAGATAGTCATAACAACTGAGAGATATCGTTAAGGCTGTAGATATAAAATTTACATTTTTCAAAGTCAACAGCTACCGCTTGCTGCTCTCTTGTGGTAGCGTCTAAATGAATAATCCACCTGAAAAATGGTTTTTATAGATCTTCATACAAATGTGGTTAAGTTAAGATAAAATGGATTGTTTTGTGTAAATATTTATTCATGTTCATATATATTTATTCTTCTGTAGATACAACAGGTGAGTTGCTAAGGTTCATTAGACTCCAGCAGATGGGATGGGACAGAATTTTAAATTGAAATCGTAAAACGTCCCACGTAAATAAAACCGAAAGGCTTTGAAAATGGAGAAGTTTGCTCTGAATATACTGAAAAATTTGTATACTAATTCAAAATATTATTTCATTCGCTTTCAAAAAATAATATATGAAGAATATACTTAATGAATAATCTTAGTTAAAATTACGCACTTATCTTTAATTGTAAATTCTCATTTATTTAATGGACAAATTAAATTTTAAACAAGAGATATTTTGAAAAGACAGATATTTGTTACGACTATGAGCTGCACTAAATATTTCACGATTCAAGTATCTATGATATGTTTGTGTAGTTTGGAGGAGAGGCACCCGGTACTTTTAAGTACTCAGGCAAGAAACGCCCATTGTGCTCTCACAATATCCCCAGTCTACCATTGTTTCCCAGATTTGTTAACAAAATCCCGGATCATATGAGCCACATCCAAGCTAAACGATTGGGGGCAAGATGAACAAACGTCATCCTGCGCCACACCTATTTGTTCTATATATCCTTATAAGCGGTTGTGTCCTGTCATGGCTCTGCAAACTTTCCTAATGTTGTTGAGGAGGAATCCTCGTATGCCATGGTTGAAAATCAGAAAGTAAACATCTCTCTTTATGCGCATTAATTGTTCATTGCGCAGATGCAGTCGGCACACCAAATGTGAATTAAGGGCCTGATAGCGGAAGTGTTGAGATTTGTTTGTTGCTTCAATACCCCTGTGTCTTATTGAACTTGGCGAACGAGTTCAATTACGCCCTGAATATCTGAGCTAGTATCGAAGTATTCAAGAGACTACGTAGCGCTAGCAGCGCAGTCACACTCCAGCTCTTAGAAAGTAGCTCTCAAGATAGTGAATATTTTTGCCTGAAAAAACAGAAACATGCTCTCTGAGAGAAAAAGACCACCTGTCATTTGACACCAGCTTTAGATCAAGCATCTGTTTTCTGCTGTAAATTTACTCCCAGGTGGTTGATGGCTTCTCTTAAGAAAGCGGGTTGAATCCCATCTCTCCCGACGATTTGAATTTCAAAGGACATGATTACATCCTCTATATGCCCATATTATTTCCGGCTGCAATGAAGATCTGGAGATTTGGCTACAAACACAAAAGCTTCCTGTGTTTCGATCACCGGAGTGGTTGGCAATAGATTAAGAAGTAAAGTTTTAGAGATTCCTTGGTGAATCGTCTGGGCATTTCAGAGAGTCTGACTTAGCTGATTGGTCATCATACAACCTTGACGCTTCTCGTGAAGTTTACAGTCTTTTACAGAATAATAATCTTTCTCTTGGAAGTTCTCACCAAATTCATACACATTGTTTATATATTGTTTTCTTAAAAGTTCGATTGAGAAGTTTTTTGGCATTTTACCTGAGCTTCTGCAGCTCCTGGCTTCACCAGTGAATCATCTTGTTGCACCTGCTCTTGCTGACTGAGTAGATCTACTTAATATGCCTCTTGTCAGAGTCTTCAACCGAAATCCTATTAAATGTGGCGTCTTTATCTTAGCACTAGTACCCGCACTGTCTGCTAAAAGTTGATTGACTTAACTCAATCAGTGTTTCTTAGGTGCCATCTCCCAACTATAGGTGTAGTATCTGTGGCTAGATTCAGCACTCACGAGCAGTGATCAAAGAGTAAAATTTTATTCAATACGTGCCATCCAATTATTGATCCAAGTATTCCAAATGAACAAAGTGATATATCAACAACTGCACTTCTGTTATAAAGGTAGGAAGTCGTTAGGAGGAGCTATCAAATCCAAGTCTTAACATCAAAAAATTTATCTCCTGTCGTGCTTCATTTGCTTACTGAGGGTTAACATCGCAGCCCAGTAGAAGCTCCAGCCACTCCAATTCAGTGTACTGAGCTTCTTCAGCTCTTGTGTTGACGGTGGGAGTAAGAACTCAAAAAAGAGGTACGTTGAGATGGCAATTGCGTGTTTCAGCCTGATATTTTTCCAGTACTTCACGGCGATCGCTGACAGGGCCTGGCTGGAAAACCGTTTGAGTGTAGGAGCATCAACCAGAAAGCAGGTCTTCGGCCACGTTTATCTTTCATCATAAAAATCTTTGCCCCTTTGATAGCAATTGAATCCCCCGATTACGCTGCCACGAACCTACGGTTCCTGCACAAGTGGAATGTATTGGGTATTTTTCCCTCAAAAGAAAAGACGAAACTTTGACTTGCTGTAAGCTCATCTGAAGAAATTTTATACTTTTAGGCAGAGAAGTGTCCAGAATAGACGTTTGCGAACGCCTATGCAGAAACCCTTAGACAATGTGAACTTTTCCTGGTTTGCAATGATCAGTTTGTGCGGCTTCGCTCCCTGTTATATGTTCGAGGCTTTTCTTCCCCGAACAGATATCGTTTTCATCACCAGTTAACCTTTCTCTCATTTCCACAGGTAGGCTGTGACGTTCCATTGCCTGATATTCAGTTTTCAAGGAAATGCTTGTAGTTTTCATTGCATTGACGTCTTTTTCGCCTTTTCCGATAGCTTAACTCTTTTGATTCACAGGTTTTCAGCGTTCAGAGCAACCAGCACTCTTACCTTCCATGCCTCCTGCGGGCGCCTCGTTTAAACTAACTTGCACTTTCAGTGCATCCTTCCTCGACTTTTGTTGGCATTCGAGAGAAGGCATCTATTTACCAGGAACGGCCGCAGTCGACGTAAATGATATTGTACTCGCTTGTCTGGAGCCTGTAGCCACAGGCGATGCAATCAACAAGTTCGGAATCTTCCATGAGAGATAAAGCACAGATGAAATCCTGAAGATTCAACATCAGGCTGTTTTCCAGGCACTGTTTATGTGACACCTTACGATGAGCAGGCAAGTTTCACCACGACAAGGGTGTGCCCGATCATAATGAAATTAAAAAAAAACACCTAGCGCATCAGAACCACTAGAAACACTAAAGTTCGAAGAACAATAGAGGATTTGTGCAGATTTTGAGTGGGTATTCTAGCACTAGCTATTTCTCCTACCTAAGACCAATACACCCCAAGTAATAATAGACCCTAAGCTTATTTTAATTTCGATGACTTCATCGAAAGTTACAGCGATAGAAAATTGTTTGGGGTTGCCATCCGAAAAATATCCAGATCTTCGAAAATGTAAACACTGTTTACTTATTTTCATTGCAATTGTTCGCGATGTGAATACTTAATGTAAGCATTTATTGGTGTGGAAATAACAAAACGCTTCGTGCTGGCAGCCCTTTGCTAGCGCCGAAGCCAAAAATATGTCACACTTGCCTCATGTTGAAGTCAACCTACTCTGCGAATTTCGTATTGATCCGATGACTGTATTGGAAGTTGTAGGGATACAAAGAAATTTAGTGTTACCATTCGCAAAAGTTTTCAAATTTTCTAGATCTTAATATTTTGTGTTTATTTTCACTACAAGATCACTACGATTTGAATATTCTATGATAAAATCGCTTACTAAAGATATGCCAAAATAATACAACTAGATTTCTACTGAATATTGCCTACAATAAATGCCATTTTCCATTTGAATTTCGTTATAATTCCATGACAGTACTGGAAGCTATAGGGCAAAGAGCTTTATTTTCCTCAGCGAATTCTCAAAATTTAAGACACCTTAATTACCATAGTGGATGGTTCCAGAGTAATTATTCATCCAAATTTCTATCAAAAGTAGCTTAAAGTAACGTTCATATACTGTGTGAATTTGGTCAAAATCTGGTGACTGAATCAGAATGTATAGAGCCAAAAGTAGTTATTTTTCTTAGTTATTTTTCAGACCTGGTCCTACTGAAGACCAATACATTCTGTAAATTTCAACTGTATTTGATTATTGGGTCGTGAGTTTCCGTGAACATAAGTTTTTGATGCTAAAAATATAGCCGATTTTACCCGTTGTAAAATTTAATATATTTTACTTTGACTATGTAGACAAAGCATAAGATTTATAAGATTTCCGAAAAGCGACAATTTTTCAGGAGAAACGATCACTCCCAATCACTCTCAGCGCTTGTCCTAGCTACATCAAAAGCAAAACAAATTTAATACCAATATGTCCTGAAAGTTTCATCATGATTTGATAGCTCTGTCAAAAGTTATCGTAATTTAAACATTTTCAAATTTTTCCGATCTCTTTTTAGGCACTTAGTGCACACATGGGGCTAAAAAATACAAAAACATTATCCGATTCACATTTAAAACACATTCAAAATTCATTTCGTTAACTTAATGTTTGCAAAATTTATTTGTAGACGGAATAATAGGTATATTAAAAATATCACTTAAATGGCCGCGCCGGCGCGAAAGGGTTTAAGATAATTGACATTTGGTGAAACCTGGCCCTATTCTGCATATACACCTATGTATCCTGAAAGTTTCAGCTCAATCGGAAGACACGTTCCCGAGAAATAGTCACTGAATTTTTTTGATGATATATATATATATATATATATATACATATATATATATATATATATATATATATATATATATATATATATATATATATACATATATATATATATATATATATATATATATATATATATATATATATATATATATATATATATATATATATATATATATATATATATATATATATATATATTAGTAAAAAGCTGCCATGAGTTTAGTTCAAAGGAACATATTTTTGGCAACCTGGCTGAGAATTAAGAACAGCAAGAAACAATCCCATCCAAGATCAAAATGCAACATAAATCATATTTGGAATTTGGTGGACGTGGCCTATCGATCAAGAAATAAAAAAATGTGGATTCGATACTTGTCAGCATAAATCTTATCTGCTTTCTTTGACTCAATTGATTTTACGATTAATGAAATATCGCTATTTTCAGAACTTCCCCAATCATCCTATATTTCTTTCACATACTTCAAAATATCAAATATCAGCTCTGATTTCCATGCCAATCCTTAACGATTCTCCCCTTGCAAAACACGTGGTGATTGCGTTAGCAGAAAAGTTGAAATTAAATCGAAACTTCTTGAAGCAGAAGTTTTTAATGAATTCGTAACAATATTCGTGCAGACGAATGAGAAAAATTTGCAGAAGCTCTCGTTGCTGTTATTCAAATCATTGATAAATTGGCTAAAGAAGACAAAATCAGCGAATCTTCGATTTATACTGATGAACGGAAATGACGAAAACCAGAAATATATTTTTTTTTATTTATTAGAAAATCACAATAGATCTTACTTTTCCATTAGTCCGAATTGTTACCAGCAATCATTTATTGGTCGTTGGACCAGAGATTCACTGAAGATGAATTGAATGTTCTTTTGAAAATAGAAGTGCGTATTTTAATTTGATTTTAGTCATCAAGCTTTTAGGTTGATGTGACAATAAGATCAATGCGGCACACAAAATGAAATATTCTAATTATTTGAATGCTTCCAACCGAGCTATTTTTCCGCTCAAACAAATTTCAATGCTAAAGTTCCATCAATGCCCATATTGTTTCATTATGAACAAACATTGACAAAAAGCGCCAATCACTAATTATTCAAATAAATATACGAAGCGATTCTACGTCAAGCTATTCGCACGAAATATATTAACAGCCTCATGTTAATAGCAATTATCGTGTCGCATCTTAAAACAAGTAAATTGGTTGTTTCTCTTCAATCATCGAAAAAATAACTCATCATCATCTACAGCATGCTCGCTCTTAGGTTCGAGCATAGAATTGGCGGCGAAAAATTATTATATCCTTCGACCGAGAAGATCGCATATATTTTCTTAGCGACCGAGTCAAGTACCCGCAGCATCAGACGTATTCGGTCGATCTCTTGAACTCCATCTAAATATGTTTTGATTAAGATGCGCAAGCATATCAATTCGATATATGAATGAAACGATGCAAACTGACGGCAGCATACGTCAAAGCAAAAGTTGATACATTAGTCTGTTACGTTTATAGTACTGTAGTATGCTGAGACAAACTTCGGTTGGGAGTATGTACTTGCATAAAATGAAATTTATTATGGTTTGTATACTACGACATGAAACATGATAAAGTAATGGAACGCGTTCGATATCGTTTCTTTCATTTTATTGATCGTGCAGCAAGCTGTATAGTATTTGTTTGTATACTCCCGTACGGGTAGGGTTGAAAGCAGTTCGAACCAGTTGATAAAAAGCGATATGGAAATTGAAATGACTAATCAATTAGAGTAGACTATGTAAAATGATTAGAGTAATACGAATGGGAACTATTAGCATGGTGAAAATTAATCTAATAGAAATTGCAGCTTACGAAAATGTTTCATTTATTCAATTTGCATAATAATATGAGATTCACGATCAGATTTAAGCAAATAAGGAAAAATCAACATTTCAATTTGGAAAAATTATTTGATCATTGTAATCTGGAAAGGTATATAAAAAATAATTATTTTAAAAATCGTAGTTTATTTCGTTTTCATGATAACTTTCAGTTTCATAATTTTTATGTCAATAGGTGCTATTAATTTTTTTCCACAAAAAAAACACAAAAAAATTGCTTTTCCCTAAATTTGGAATTTTTTCCAATCAGCAACCCAAAATCGAATCATGCATATAACTTCCGGTCCAATCATTGCACAGTGTCTTATCTACTACAGTCCTGGCGGGACAAAATCAATTTTTGGAATTACTAAATATGATTTTTTTACATATTGTAGTTATCTAGCTACGTTATTTTAAGAATAGGTAAAAGAGGGACAAGGTCGAGAGGGCACATTAAAAGGCGTAAGGACCCTGCATTGGCGATAGGCTCACCGTATGTCACGTTGGATCATCATTCACGTGATGAAAAGTGTGTTGCTGTTCTGTGAGTAGCTAACTGTGCCTACCCCTTCATGAGATTACATGTATTTTTTTTATAAAAACGGATTTAGAACATAGAACTATAAGCAAATTGTAAAATTTTCATAAATATTTCAGTAGTTTGGAAGTGTTTAGGTATTTACGAATTTATATTTACTCAATTAAATTCAACTAAACAAAAAAAAACAAATTAAACTTAACTACTAGGTGCTCAAAATTTGTATACAATATTAACGTCATAAAAACACTTAATGTAAAAACTATAACCTGAAGATAACACCGTACAATTACAATAGTTTTCAATGATAATTATAAGATGATTCCACACTGTTTCTCTTCCATTCGGTAGAGTCTGACTACAAATAATCCCCCTAATTTATTTTGTAAAGGGCTGATGTCTTGGATGGTATAGAAAGTGGGAGAGTCCTCTGCAAAACGTCCGCTGGCAAAGCAGTAATTTTCTTTCGCGGTGTTTCTCTAAGTCTGCTAATTACAGTTCAGACGTTATCAGGAGTATGCTCAAAAGATTTGTATTCGTGGCACTACGCGATCGCCTTTTGGTGTGTCACTCACGGAATCTACAGGAATCGTTAAGTCTTGCTTCGTGAGCTTCTTTGGAAAGCTGCTCAATTGAAAGAAGGCAAGATTGTATTGCTTCTGCACTGTGAATCTTTTAGACCGTACCGCGAATAGTGATCAATGTATAATTTTCATTCAACGCTACACTTTTTAAATTCCGAACAGTTTATTTCGCATCTCAACGACGATTTTTTTAAAAATTACATAAAACCTTTTAGTGGTCCTTAGGTCCAATTCTCTAATTTAGCCGCTTAATTCGAAATTAGAATAAAATATACGTGATGTATTTCCTTCATTCGAGTTATCATACCCAGGTTTTGGTTTATTTTTCATTTGGTTTGCCAACGTTGTGCCGTTTTATTCAAAACTGCCTGAAGATAAATCTCAGCTCGAGATTCAGTCGCAAAAATGGGTTCAGAAGGACTATAATAAGCTTTGGATTACGATAAGCTACTGCTTCATCCGGAGTTAGCTGCCTCCTGTGGCTTGATTATTTAATATTCATGTTGTTACTTGTTTCCTGATTTGTAAGGTGATATTTCGAGGCCCTTACTTTCACGTAGCCCATACTGTAGCCATAATGAACTCGCTTGCAATTCAAGTTTTCTAAGAGATATTCTACTTTACATCCCTTCGTTTTCAATGATGAGTAATCGAAGGATATGCTGGGTTGACCAACAGATGGAAATTTTGATGATGTTATGCCTACATTAATTTAATTATAATTAATTGCCCTCTAACCAATCTATATATTTATTTCAAAACACTTCTTTGCTATATTTATATAAAAATTCACTTTTCGTTAAATTTCGAAAAAAATGCTTAAAATTGTCAGCCTGTGTTTTCAGAAAGATTCGGCGAAAAGATTGGTGCTATTGTGGTTTTTATACAAGTAATCTACAATGGGACTGGTTCTTTCATCTTTGTCATGTTTCAACCGTTCTTTGAAAAATCTATTTTCGTCTTAGCTATGACTTATACTGAAACATAAAAAATAATTTTACTTTTGAGGCCTTAAATATGTACGATAATAAATAACCGTGTCAGGAAGCGAAGACGCAAGTTTTTCAGATTTTTTTTTTGTTTTTCAACGTAATCTCCTTTTAGGGAGGTACACTTTTCCCAATGGCCCTGCTATTTCTTCAACCCCTCCCAAAAATAAGATTTATAGGCTTCTGTTTCGACTTTTGTAATAGGCTTTTGTTTCGACAAAGACCTCTTCGTTCGAGTATATTTTTGTTTCTTGCGAGCCACGTTTTCATGTTGGGGAACAGAAAAAAGTCGCAAAGAGTCAGGTTTGGCGAGTGCGATGGATGCGGCAGTAATTTGTAGCGCAATTCTTGCAAATTGGCCGTGAGCTGGTGTGTTGTCGTGGTGGAACAGCAGTTTTATCTTTACCAAATGGGGCTGCGTTTCTTTCCATTTCTCATTGAATTGGCCCAATAATTCAATGTAGCATTGTCCTGTAATCCTGTGTCCTTTCTTCAAAATTTTTATGAGAGCTGTTTCCTTCGAATACCAGAAATCGTGGCCATCATCTTTCCGTCCGATGCAGCAGTTTTTGCTTACTTCGGAGCAGATTTTCTGCTGTTTTCGCTTAAAGAGGTCCAAACATTGCTTTGAGATTGACAGGCTTATCGATCGCGGCGCACATCGAGCTGACAACTTTCTCATTCTTAACCTATCATGTAAAATGTTGATTGCCGTTCTGCACGACACTTCTATCCGTCGTATGTAATGTCTTGCCTGAGTGTTATATTTATAATATATAGAAGCATCGCGATAATAGTAGTAGTCGATTTTTTTGGGTAAAAAGAGTTGCGATCCTTTGAAGTTTACAATTATGGAAAAATATGCATTATTTCTTTCTTGATTTTCAAACTCATACTAAACCAAACGTTTAAGTGAAATATTTGTAAGAAAGTATTTGGTAATAGTTTAAAAAATCTTCAATAACATATTCCATCACAAAACAACACTTTTCATTTTGCTGTCAATTTGAAGAGATATCATTACAATTACCCCCTTACCTTTTACCCTCAATAATCTCTCGTAATCAGGTGGTTGACTTCAAGAGATCTTGGAGTTGGATACCTGTGAAGAGTTGTTTACAGGACGTCATCACTTGCTCCTGGAAGTCGCATCATGGATTTTGTCCTGCTAGCTTGTACATACTTAGCATTTTTTCGATGTGGGTGCTGACTGTCAGAATCTGTCATTTTGTCGTTATTCTACCAATATATGCTGCAATTAAATTTTCTTATGATAATCACATTATTATGGAAACAAGTAGCAATTGTTTGAATTTCAAAAGTATAGAAATTTTGCGGGCAAATATTTTAGAAATTTTCTACCCCTGTACATAGTTTATGATGCAATCATTGTTACCAAAAATTAAACTTTTTGTACACTGAAAAACGCTACCGGCAAATTTTTATTGCCTATGTGAAAGAAATTGATTTAGAAAGCATTTCGGAGGAAAATGAGTAATTGCCTGAGGCTACATGCATATTATAAAGCGAGGTCCTGGCTTATGTACTTGAATATAATCAGACTTGAATATATTCAAGTGCGTTTTTTCGCACCTTGGGCAGAGCAGATTATGGTAGGGTTGCAAAAAAAAACAATCCCGAGCAAAAAGCTAGCTGTATTCGATAATGCTGCTGCATTCGCTGCGATTTCGTTTAGTTTGGTTGTTAAACTAGAATGACACATAAAACAAAACTGAAAGAAATCTTATCTAGGTTTTAAGCGAAATCAGACATGAAGCTTGCATATGAAATAATCTACATTGTAACTTGCATTAAAACACTCAAAAACAGTCTGCACACTACAAGATTTGATGTAAAATAATTGACAAGTGCTATGCAAATTTATTCAATTCAAAAACAGCAGTGGTACGAATCGTTATGATCACTCCTACTGTTATCAGCATACACTTAGCCCATAAATAACTGCTCCCGAGCTAATTTCTGCCTCAGTGACGTTACATCGGCAGCGGTTTGTTGTTGTATTCAATATACTTACCTAAATCGGATCTGTCCAGGAGTGCAAAGAGTCGCACCAATTCAAAACTTATGAGGCCAATGGGAAGATGGAATCCTAAGTCATCATATTTCAAGTATAAACGGCTTGAAACGAATGCTGCTAGAAGAATGGTAGATAATGGCGCCTTATTATTCTAAAATACTTATCTTATATTCAAATAAAGATGTAATGCAGTTCAATGAAAATGAGGTCAACAAATTATTGTAGTCGGATAAAAAGCGATTCATTTTTACACAAACAGGCGAAAAAGTACCAAAAATTAACCTTCTTCTTTATGCTAACGGTAAATATTTGTGAAAATTTCAAATGTATGAGTTTAGTTATAATTTTTTTGCGAGGCTATGATATTTTTGTAGCCGGAACTGCATTTTTTGAGTTCTATCTTGTTTGTTTTGTTAAGTATGAAACAGGATATACTCGTTTATTTAAAAAAATGCAACTAGTGTATGAGTTTGGTTTTAGGCTACTATATGTTGAAAAAATAAAAATCAACGCCTAATGCAGCAAAGCCATTTTTTCATTATTTTTGCGGTCAAATCAAATTTGAATTATTGGTTTACGATAATCGCAAAAAAAAAATATTTATAATCAATTAGTAATTAGTCTTAAAAGAAACGCTGGTATATTTATAAGGCTTACATTTTTTAGATGAATATTTACTGGTTTAAGCAAGCTCTTGGATGATTCAAAAATTGCAAAGTAACTAAGACTGAACCCCTTAGTCTCGACTGACAATATGATTTCTTTGATTATGCACTTACCTTTTTTCTACTAAAGATCTATAAACTAAAAAGGCACACATTTGTCATAGGTGTTTGTGAAAAGTATTATTCTGGAAAAAAAATCAATGTGCTAAATCTGAAAATATTTCAAATTTATTTTTTAATTACATGAGAAAAAATTTTCACAAATAACTTAACTGTTGGATTTGAATTGAGTTTAACTGTTTTTCTGTAGTTTTTTTTTTATCGAAAAAGTGGGTTCTATTTCGTTGCTGCTAGGATAAGAATAGAAAATAATTTATAAAGTTAGTTTTTCTTCTAAGAGTTTATTTTTGAGCTAATTTTGTTGGAAGATAAAGCTATGTCAATATCGAGTGTACGATGTAGCTCTGGAAAGCGTTTTAACAGCGTGTAAAGTGATTTTGTAAATGCCTTCCGCAAAAATGATTGTTCATTCCAATTAAAAATTAGTATGGGATTCTCTCGACGACATTCTGCTACTCAATTTGATTTTAAATTTAACTGAAAAAAAATTTATTCCGCGTCGCTATTTAGACCATTATGAATGAATTGCCCCGTGTTTTCAGTTTCGGCTAGGTAAAAAATTCCGATGTGATCTCTGACACAACAATTTCATGCCGCGTTTCCAATGCTGGCTTGAAGTGAAATGTGTTTGCGTACACTTTTGCTCTCATGCACTTTCACATATCTTCCTCTCTCTCTAATCAATCTCTAAAATCTGTGGTTGAACTCTAGAGTAGGACCTATTTCAACTACAGCGTGAAGCTTTTCGGACATTTTCGAATTTTTAAATTCACTACTTTCCAATAGAAGGCGTTGCTGAAAGCTCTCTTTTTAATGAAGTGTAAAGTGTTGTTTTTCGCGTTAAAAAAAGGTAATGTCATAGAAAATACAGTTGGATGAATGATTTGTCCATTGAAATCAATAATGAAACCAATTCAAAACCCATCTGTGATAAGAATAGTTATTGAAAATTAAATTCAAATATGTGTTACGACAGATGTCGTTGTAAATTCGAAATTCAAATTCGAATGATTTCATGTTTTGAAAGTTGTGAGGTTGGAATAGGCATTGCCGACAAATGGACAAACCAAAGGCGTATGCGATTTCAATTTGCCCTTTTTCTCCTGGGGGTCAAGAAAAAAATGCTGTATTTGAAAATGTTTAAATTTTGCCTTATCCAAATTTCGAGTGAAACGTTATAATTATTAAGTTTTATTAATGTTACCATAGTTTTTGATATTTTAAGTTGAAGCAAATATAGTTTTTGATAAAGACAATGATACTGCTGAAAATTAAATTCACGGAATAAATGAGAATAGTTTACCTTTAAAAAACACAATCAATAATACATCGATTGAAAAAAAAATTGTTATACATGATTATCCTATATTAGAATTTTATATTACTTTTGTTTATCATAATGGTACATACCATAAACATTTATTATTACGTGCCTTTCGAAGAAAGTCAAATCTATCTACTACAGACCTACTTAATGTTGAACACCAATGATAATTTGAAAATCTGCTAAAGTATTTCTTGCAAGCTTCAGCACATTGCACATATCTACATGGTAAATTATTCGGCCTTTCTTGATCGAATTGTAATAAATTCTTTGGCCATAGTGTCATGTGCATCCCAGCCAAGTAATCTGGGCATGGTTTAATTTTTTTTCATCCAATGTAATTCGCATCATTTAAGCGCCATTGTCAGCGAGATGTTGGATTCAAAATGACGTAGTGTGCTTTTTTGCTCACCAAAAATACTGGAAATTAGTAAATGGCCAGGAGTAATTTTCCATGACATTAATACGCTCAGCTCGGTTACCTCCATCCGCACATTCAACTCCAAACGTACTTTTACCTTCTCCCAAACCTATCCCAAAATCATTGCTTCGAAATAATGAAGAATGGCAACACCAATTACTGTCCACTCATCATTTTATTCCTACAGAAATTCCTGATACAAAATCTCGCAGTATAATTTCAGTCGATATCGAACGATCAACAAGCAAAGAAATCTGAAAAGGGTATCTTAAGTTCATGACAGCTAATGCGTACGCAGATACAGTGCACTCTAAGCCAGTATTGGAAACGCGGTCTAGTTCTGAAAGTGAATTTATTGTATTTAAACTCCAAGCGAACATTCAAATTATTAATTTATATAACATCTAATTATATAACATATGTATTACAAATTATTATATATATTATACAAATTACTTGCTAATTTGATCGATTTAATCGTTTGTTTTCGGGAAATCTACAAAAAATTCCGATTATTTTAGTTTTTCATAAAATGCCCCCAAACTAGCAATGAGTTCTACAGCTTTGAGTTTTCAAAGCACAAAATGTCATCACCATTTCCGAATTTCGAAAATCTATCATTGGGAACAGGCCAACTCTACTCTGAGATTCGGCGAAAGCTCACTCCACCATTGGAAACGCGGCCTTGAAGTGAAAAAATTGATTTAGTGAAATATAAAAATATGTATTTACGACCAACATAAGTAGGTGACCAAGTACATTCTATTGATTGTGAACTTGCCATTTTCTGTGATAATTTTACAATTTATATCATTATACAATCGAAAAATCGGCAATTCATAACGAACTCGTTAATCATTTTCTCAATTTCTAGCTATTAATTAATTCTCGATTTCAGACTGTTAATTAACAAAATCTATAACTCTTTCACAGTGGTGAACAATGTGAAAACTTTTGCATATAAGCCACAAAAACGCTTACTCGGCATTTACTCGGCACAACCTAATAATCCTATTAAGGTTTATATTCTTATCGACGCTTTCTCCTTTTCATTTTACACCCGAAAGTCATTTCTTTGGGCTCAGAAGAACAGCATTTCCTATCTTTCTGTGCATCCTATCATTGATTAGGGTAAAAACGTTACCTACCTACGACGTCAATTTAGCGTTCTTCGAATTAACCCCCCATGAATTAATTTGAAACGCGTGATATTTGATAGTAGTCCGGGGAAATCTAACATGGTGCTTCGGAAAAATTAGGGGAAAGCTGAATTTTGGTGTGAACCTTGATACTGGCGTGTTGAACAAAATGTCAAAAGTCCCCAACGATCCGAGCGCTGCGTCACTTTTTATACGGGGTCAAAGGTCACCAAAAGTGACCTTTCCTAAATATCTCAGTAACGGTCACGTCTTCAGAAAAACAATGTATGACGAATTTGTAGCTTAAAAAATTTTCAACAAAAAAGATTGTGTAACTTTTTCCTGTAACCATAACCGTTTTTTTAGATATTTTGATCTAAACATTTGCTACTAACAGCATCCTCTTTCTCACGGCATGTTAATATTATCCGATTTTGATTACGACTTGGCATGTTCGTGAGTTTGTTTTTCTATATTTAAGAGGCGCATAAAAAAACATGTCAATAAACTTATCTGCCACACTCCAGGGTAGATAGAAAAGTGTGCTCCGAAAAGTTCCCCCCTCCCCCTTTGCCATAAAATGGTATCGCTGAGCATCTATCGCAAATCTTCAGAAATGAGCTCGTTGCCTACTCTTTGCCCACTGTTAAACAAGATAGGATCACTTTTTATCCTGTTAATTGCCTATTATTGACATCGCAAGACCAGCCTTACACCCACACCGTACCCACACCCTACCCACCCCCGCAAACGAACCATCCCGAAATAACCGGTTTTTTAGTTTTTTTCCATACCGTCTTATCCCATGAACGATCAGGGCAAGGTCACGTAATTTCAGATGCAAATTGGTTTCGAGGCGTATCATGTCCCTTTGGCGCTATGCAGTCATCACAGGATTGGTAAAAAACTGATTATTCGGGCATAATCTGCAGCGGGTTGAGCTCCTATAATGTCAAGAATGAGCGTTTACAGAATTATACCATGATATTATCTTGCTTTTTCATACTCCTAGGCCTATGATATGTTATAAAACCTATTGTCAACTGCAATGTTGTTGTTTTGTCCTACTTCTTCGTGGAATATCCCATACATGATGCAGCAATACAGTTTATTTCCGAGAAGAGAGTAGCGAGCAGATGTCCCTTCAAGTTTTTAGGCAAAGGGGGGCGGGGGTGGTGGTAACTTTTTGGAGCACACTTTTCCACCTACCCTGAAGTATGGTAGATAAGTTTGTTAACATGTTTTTTTCATGCGCCCCTTAAACATAGAAAAACAAACTCACAAACAGGCCAAGTCGTAATCAAAATAGGATAATATTAACATGCCGTGAGAAAGAGGATGCTGTTAGTAGCAAATGTTTAGATCAATATATCTTAAAAACGCTTATGGTTACAGAAAAAAGTTACACAATCTTTTTTGTTGGAAATTTTTTAAGCTACAAATTCGTCATACATTGTTTTTCTGAAGACGTGACCGTTACTGAGATATTTAGGAGAGGTCACTTTTGGTGACCTATACGGGGTCAAAGGTCACCAAAAGCGACGCAGCGCTCGGATCGATGGGGACTTTTGACATTTCGTTCAACACGCCAGTACCAAGGTTCACACCCAAATTCAGCTTTCCCCTAATTTTTCCGAAGTTTCGCCTTTTTTATGTCGGATTTCACTGGGCTATAGTTGTTGAGCTGTGTCGACAAAAGTAGTGATAGATAAATGAAATTTTTTACTTGAACGCTTGATTCAATGAATTGTTTTCGTTTAAAGTTTTTTTTTTTATGGCGGAACAATATCGGCTTGAAAAAAGCTCAGATGCTGCAAGTATTTTATGATCAGACTTAAAACTGATAAATAAAATATAAGTGCTGGAAAGACATTTACATATCTATTTTTAAAAGTTTTCAAATTTCAAATTAGGTCTTTAAATGTCGATCAAACTGAGTCTTATGGGATTATATTCTGGTCGAGTCATATGGCGGTATTACTAACTTAATATAGTTTTACTAATGAAAATAATTTTACTAATGTTTAAATGTAGAAAATGGCTTTTCAACAATAATATTTAAAGCATTGTCTTTTTCCTAGAATATTAATTTCAAATCTAGTGCTAAACACCGAAATTAAATTATTGCAATCTCAAAAATCAAAGCATTTTAGATAAATCAATCGAAAAAACAACAGCCCACCGATTCTAATCTCACATACATACGAGTATTCAGATAAAGATGTGATACAGTTCATTGAAAACGAGGTCATAAAATTATAGTAGCCGGATAAAAACCAATTCATTTGTACACAAAGCGAACATTTATTTCTGCCAGATAAGAATTTTCCACAAAGTGAAAAGAACAATCGAGTTTTGTTTTCACGATAAAATAAACAATTATGCTCGAACGCTACTTAGTACACATCTTTATATACAAATTTGAAGCATTTTGAAATGTGATAATCAAAGAAAGTAATCTGTTACTCATAGCAAAAATAAAAAAACAAAAAAGGCGATAAAAATTAATATGTCGTTTCTGTTGTGTTGATAGCTTAATATATGTAGCTGCGATATGAACGATTTGTGTATCATCTACCACTGTGCTCGCCTACTATACGAACGATGGGCATTATCACTCCGAACTCAGGTTTTTAAATATATAATAGTTGAAGATTCATTGTATGCTTTTCAAGAGATTAATAAATAATTAGACTAACTTAATTTAATTTACTAGGTACGAATTTCCTTAGCTCTCAAAATCCCCAAATTTCATTTTAGAAACTGTATTCATTTTAGGAACTGCCTATAATTTATCGGCCGATATCGATATTTCAATGGGAATTTTCTTTCTTCTTCAGATCGATAGATATTTAAAAAAAGTAAAAACTACCAAGGATATTAATAAATCAGGTCAAATTTCAAAGCCAATTTGATTCTTAATAGAAAATCCTTGAACTGTTATTATACCTGACCATTCTAAGCGAGATAACGGCCGAGACTTTTACACACATCATATAGTAACATGTATAAACTTAGAGTAAATAATAGTATTGATTTGTATTGAAATAAGCCTTTATTGAAACAAATAAATTTTAAATCACTAATGTCACGCAATTATTTTTTTTAATACTACCCTCAAAACTTTAGGCGCGAAAAATTCGGTAGAAACGAAGATATTTTGAATTTATCATTTATGTTTTCCGCTTCACAACAGATAAATGCTACCCGGGCAGTTAAAACAGTTAAATTTGACTTTTATTTTATTCTCTTTGAAAAAATGTTATTTGTTATTCTTTTGAAAACGTTCTATACTACATTTTCAGATACTTATGTTTGTAGGGTTACTTAAAACTATTATTGAATCATAGAATTTCCAATTCTGCCTATAATGTGGCTTAGATCAAGTAAAATAAATACTATTTTAAAATATATGTTGATATTTGGCAGTTTTTTTTACTCATAACAACTTTAGTTAAACCGATCGTTTGAATCTAATTTATTTATTTTATTTTATTTTATTTATTTTATTTAATTATTTCAAATGCTATCATTTTATATTCTGGACCTTAATTTATTTTATAATTTGATCTGATCATTCAACAAAACGTCTTCGATGCACAATTCCTCACTGACTTTTTCTTATTTTTGTCATAGAATTTGGTTATTTCTTTGTAACGTCAATGACTTGCCTCAAAAATTAAAATCGAAGCTGTTTCCAGATTGATTTGATTTTCAGTTAAAATCTTTCCTACCTGCAGAAACAAAAACTCTGCTGAATAGAAACCGTTGCTATATTATAATATATTACTCTGAAATATATTAATCTCAAGTGTAATCATGGGAATAATAATTTCAAACACATTTTGTTTACATTACTAATAGTTTAGGGAAGGTGTATACTGAACGTTGTAAGAACTGTTCCAGTAAAATTTGAGGCTATTTTTCTTTTATAGCTTTTTTTTATAAATATTGTTATTTTTTATTTAGCTTTACCTCCTAAAGATATACAAAACCCATGTTTGTAAAGGGAAGTGTTTCTTAAAGTGAAAATTTTGAATTTTTCAGTTGAGGTCCAACATAGTTTTTAACACAGGCCGCATTTATGATTACGTATGTTTTCAATTTCCCATTTTTCAAAAATGTCAGATACAGTTTTAGCTTACCCATTGATTTTCTTCAATTTCATTTGGGCCCAGGATCGTTTTATTGGTCTAAGCTCAAGAGATTTGGTGGGTTGGCTTCCTCGGGGTTTTGGTTTCATACCACTCCAGCGTTTTCGTAGCATAGTGACTTGATGTTAGGTCTGGCCAATACAATACGGACCTTCATGCCCATTCATGAAATGAAATAATCGCTTTTGCAGACATTCCTCGATCTAAACCTGGGTATTGGTTGTGCCTTCGGCCATAAAAATATCGTACCTTAGACCACATCGATAAATTACCTGCCTACCATCTACTGTTTAGGAAATTTGCTGATTTTCCTTGACTTAAATATTCGCTTTAGCAGTGTAAAAAGATTGATCCAAAAGTAGTGATAATCGGCAATTTCGAGTTCGCAAAAAATTAACAGCCTCATATACCCACCAAGCTAGAATAAAAAAACACATACAAATATGCCACGATTCCATGGTGGTACATTCATCTGAATAGGAAGCGTCCAAAAGAGAACATCAAAATAGAGAAAAACAAAATTAGAGCCGTCATTAAGTACCTGTGTTTGAAAAAAATGTCTACCACAGACGTAGACAGCGACTTGGTGAAAACACTAGAAGACTCTGCTCCTCCATATCCCACCGTTCCACGCTGGGCCAAGGAGTTTAATCTGGAAACTGAAGATGAACATCGCAATGGACGTCCATCCACGTCCCTCACTGAAGACAACGTGAAAAAAGTCAAAGATGTCGTGTTGGCAGATCGAATAGTGACCATCAGGCATGTAGCTGAGGTCACAAGGATCTCGTATGGCAGTGTTCAAAGAAACGTTGCCAACGAATTACATATGAAGCAGGTCTCTGCGCGTTGGGTGTCGATAATGTGGATCCTGCATCCAATGCAGTTTGTTTCAAAATCTCAATCTAAGAAACCAAAAACATTAATAACTTTAATAACCAAATACACTGAATGTTGTTTCTTTTCTTTGATTGGATTTTGACAAAAACAATACATCTTTTTTTTTTTAAAAAAAACCTTACTTTCTTATCCAAATACGAACTTTCATAAGTTCCATCAAATTGCATCCATAGTGTCATCCACATGTCACTGTTCGAAGATTCATTAACAAAAGATGTGGCGTAAAACAGCAACGGTAGCTCTACAAGCATCCAAAAAGTGATTCTTCGGACAACATATATATTCCGTCAATGCGCGCAGTAGTATTAAAAAGCAGATACGCGATTATCAGCATTATCAATGTGGTTCAAATGCGGTTTCCGCCAAATTGTCAATCATTTCTATTATAGCATGCACAGGAAATTGTTTGGCAAACTGCGGAACCAGTTGGTGCTGGTCGGGTTGAATATCTCTTAGTCTGTCCATTGCTTCGCGTAGTTTGGCGTTCATTGGTATAAGGCACACCTGAAAAGCGAAATTTTGCAAGTTCCATATGACGAGAAGCAGCATAATGAATAAGTCCGATACGAAAACCATTATCCTTTTCAAATTCCATAAAAGTGAAGCCTGGAAACCGCGCTCCACAATGCGGCCATACTCAAAAAGAATACTACCCAAAGATAAAAGCATTTTAGAAGAAGGAAAATAAGAAAGGCTTTGTGCTGTAATCGCAGATATCTTGCGATTTGGAGGCTACTCAGAAGGTTCAGTGCATCGTTGCAAAAGCTCACATTAAAACCATGTCCTATGCATTGCATAAAAATAGAGATTGTCAAAATGCCAATCAAGAGAATTTCACTTGTTGCTAGCACTGCAGTAAATGCTGCGTTGTAAGAGTTAGAAGATAATTCAACGTGTATGCGATGCAAATAGAAGATGAAGGGGACCATAATCGATACGAATAGTATGCAATTCAAGAAATTCGAATATAATAAGATCCATGCAGTACTGTGAAATAGTTTTTTTTGCTATATGCAAATAGAACCACTGCGAGGAAACGACTGATGTAATAGATCACATCTTGCAAATCGGTTTTAATATTGCAAGTCTTTTTACATTTGTAATACTAAAACCGATGTGCAAGACATCACAACTTTGAGGTTCGTCACTGCTCTAATAGAACTGAGAGACTGAATAGGCAATAGATAGTTTTCTTCTAATTGTCGCTAATTGATTAAGTTTCTATTATTTATTTGATTATTTGATTTAATCACGATAACAACGATGTCGAGCTAGATTGCATTCCTTTAACGAAACTTGTGGGGCGGTTTGTCGCTTCAACTCCCATATAAAAGTGTGAATGCTTCTCCTCTGCTGTAGCTGAATGTGCTCTTCTTTTTTTTTTTGATTTGCAATATAGTCAAGGGCAATTTTGCAATTTCAATTCGTTAAAAAAATATCAGCTATCAAGTAAGTACAAGCAGGAAACACAATCGAAGTTGGAAATGTGTTTTGACGCCATAATTGAGGGTTTGATATCTTAAAGCAAATATGTTAGTTATTTCTGTTGGTTTAAAAAAATGCATCAACTGATACTAATAGTGCAAGAAGTATAGCAAAGAGAAAGTTGGAAGAATAGGCAACCAGCATAGGGGGTACGCCGTACGTGGCCGAGTCATTTTAGCATAAAAAAGGGGTTAACCTCGGAATGGGAGATAATAAGTTGCATTTTTGTATATACCTTCATTTTGGGGTCCGCAAAGCTGCCCCAAAAGTCTCATAAAATCTCGTGTCTGCGTCGAAGGTCAAAGGTGCGAAAAAACGGTTTTTTGCGATTATCTTGGTTTCTATTGCTCTAATGTTTTTAACACATAGGATCGAAATTGTAGAACATATAATTTGCGACACATTTTATTTGAAGCATTTTTTCATGCGCTCAACCGCCCGATGGAGGGCGGTAAGCGCGATACTGTGATACAAGGTCAACCGTGAGTACCTGTGAATACTACCTTTAGTTTTGAATTATTTGTAATTATATTTAATAGCATTATCTATTTTTAATATTTTCATTTAATTATATTTACCTTCCTTGTGTGATTAAAAACTAATTAAATGAAATAGTATTTGTATATGTAAATTTATTGAAAGTAGATTTTAAGTAGCAAGATAATTATGTATTTTATCTTTAAAATGTGGAATCAAGTATAAGTATAACTAAGAAGACGGTTTCCTATAATAACAATTATACGATAATGGCATTCGGATCTTACTAGCGATATACAATGCTCCAAAATCTGAGGATAATATCGATCGTCTTCGATATACTCAGCTCATTAAATCTACAAAACTTAATAAACCTGTCCAATTATCTAATCTTCCACCGACAAGTGCAGCGGCTCATCAGCATATAAACGGTGTCTATTACCCAGTTCAAAAATTGTTAGGGCATGATTTAAAACCCCAAAAATGGGGTTGGGTGCTCCAAAATGAGTTCCTGGAGCCAATGCCAACAATATTACCACCAGCTTCCGATGAATTACTGAATACTCTATTATGTGATTGTAAGAATGGATGTAGTGCACGGTGCCGATGTAGAAAATCGGGGCTGCAATGCACTTTAGCTTGTGGCCAGTGTAATGGGCAAGCTTGCCTCAATGCTGTTTCATTGCAAAGTGACTGTGAGCAAGAGAGTGCATTTGACCCTGAAATTCAGGAAGGTCTGAAAACACCAACTCAAGGCAACGAAGATGATGACAATGATGCAGAAATTCCCGAACGTCCAGAAGATGACGATGAAGAAGAAGAAATGTAATACTTTTGTTATTTAAATTATTAAAGATTGATAGATTAAAAATATGTAAAACATATATATTAAAATAAATTAAATATATGTAAAATGTTATTAAATACAATGTATTTACTGATAAATAATACAAATAATTCAAAACTGAAAGTTTCACGGTTGACCTTGCATCACAGTACATATGGCTGAGTGCTGCGCGCTTACCGCTCTCTATCGGAAAAACAGTTGAGCGCATGAAAAAATGCTTCAAATAAAATGTGCCGCAAATTATATATTCTACAATTTCGACCCTATGTGTTAAAATCATTGGAGCAATAGAAACCAAGATAATCGCAAAAAACTGTTTTTTCTCACCTTTGACCTTGATTAGCTTTCGACGCAGACACGAGACTTTATGAGACTTTTGAGGCAACTTTGAGGACCCCAAAATGAAGGTATACACAAAAATGCAACTTATTATCTCTCATTCCGAGGTTGATTGCTAAAATGACTGGGCTAACGAGGCAAGAGCCAATTAAATTTTATGTATATTTCGTAATCCAATCAAGTGTTTTCTTCTTCATTTTTTTTAATGGTAATGATGTTGAATGGCTTAAAATATGCGTAAAATATAGATGCATAATAAATTGCTAAAATCTGAAAACTAGTTTACCCGCAAAGACCAGGAACTGAGGTAGCCGGTAGCGGCTGAAGTCTACAGACCCCTATCCGGGCTCTTCATAGCGCAAGTTGAGGCTGTCCATAAGCTAGCTGCATTACTCCGAACACAATCCATTCCGTGGTAGAGAGTGATTTAGGAGAAAGGTCGAAAGAAGAAAAGGCTGCAATGTTATCGGACATAATGTAGGTATCTGCACCATTGTTTATCGCTGCGTGAAGTGATTAGAGAGGCACTTACGTGGTAATTGCAAAAAAGTTGAAAATTTACAAGCAATTGTGGTACCTCCCAGCTAACTATCGTGGATGCCCAGCATATAAGAAAGTGATAGCCAGGATCGAAGTAAAGGATATTGGCCGCGACCAGGCCCGGAACGAACGTCAGCAGTTTGTAATGCAAATCGCCTTGAGCTACAGTTAAGGTGGCATCTCCCACGCACCGGCAGTAGAAAGTACCAATTCCCCAAATTATATTTCTTAGCGAGCTCTAACTTTTCAGAGGCCACCTCCTGGTAGGCCACCTTGAACTAATAAAAGAATTTATCAGCTAAATATTGACAGATGAAACTGATGCCGTGGGCTGGTTGCCACTCTTAAACTGCTGACTACCCGTCTTAAATAAGCTGATTAATGTTGCTACTTTCAATAGCACTCCGCTCATGTTGATAGCGCAAAAACCATCTGCTCAACACCTCCTTGATGAGCTGAGATCGGATCTTGCATTGATAACGAAAATCAGACACTCAGAATCCCATAGAGTCAACGTAGAGGGTTTATCACTGTCTTTGATAATCAAAATGGTGGCTCGGCGCTACTAGCTATGAGTAAGCTGGACATGCAGCCCGTCGCGTTCCCCGATCTGAAGTGCTGTACGTTTGCTGCAGTTTTAAATAACGGACCATAGGTGAAACCTTTTCGGATCTCTATAGGTTCGATGCAGTTCCTCAAAGTCAAATCTGTTACATGATTTCGGAGTGATTAACTGAATCATATCACATTATACATATTCGTTTATCATTGGCAATTTGAACTCGAGACACGCATAATGAGAAGATTCCGTGACAAAAGAAAGCTGCAGGGTGTTGTCAATCAAGCAGTGATCTCTCCGAACTCACCAACCAGACCAAGTAGTAACTCAACAATAGGCGTGTTTTTTTTTTGCTCCTCTATCTAGCACAGGACAGAATAGACGCATTGGAAACAACAACACTCCTGTTGCAGTTAACTGACTATTACAGAAATTCTGTTCTGTACAGGTAGTTTACGTGCTGAACTATTGAATGTGCTGATAGAAAAAAGAAAAGCTCATGAGAAGTTACCTTTTTTGCCTTGAGTTGGCTTTGGATTTTTCAAGGTTATGTTGAATGTTTTGGTAGTTAGGAAATTAGAATAAGCCCTCATAATGTGTAGAAAGTTAAAAAAGGTAATTTTCTGCTAGTTATGTTTTTATTTTCTATCGATTGTGGTAGTTTATACTCGTTATTTTCTCCCTATATTTTCTAATTTCCTTATTAACAAAAAATTCAACATAATCTTGAAAAATACAAAGCCACTTCATGGCAAAAACTACAACTTCTCATTAGCTTTTCTTTGTGGAAAAGCACATTCAATAGTTCAGCACATTCTATAGTTCAGCACGTGAACTACAAATGAAGAATAGAATTTCTGTACTAGTGAATTTACTGGTACAGGATTGTTGTTGTTTTCAATGTGTCTCTTCGCTTCTCTTCTGGATAGAGGAGCGAAAATACGCACATATTCTTCCTCCTCACTGCTGGACGCATGGTGGTATGTCTGATTACTTTGCCGTTAAGCTTAGACTTCAGTTCCGGTGCTGTTTCAGATTCATAGAAAGCCCCCAAAAGACAACCGGGCCTTTCAAAAACATCGATTGGGGCGAATTTCAGCGCGATATAGAGGTTGCAGTAGGAAATCTTTATGTTTGTGTGACGAAACATTTGACAAACCGTCAGTTTGATCATCTTCTAGAGTCTGTCAATCACAACATAAATTAATCCGTTGTCCAGAATACACGCTTGATCACCCTTGATAAATATCAGAATCACGCGCTACCGCTTGAAATCGCTAAGCACATGAAAAAGCCAAGTAAGATCCATTTAGCGCTACAATTTAAAGCGGATTTTTCATAGGCGTAGGTGGGATTAATATAGGAAATAGCGAAATATTTGCGAAAAAGGTTGGTGAATTTCAAAGTGAGCGTCTTGCGCAACGACTAGCTGACATCCGACATGTTCAAAGAAATCAATCTGCTTTCTGGCAAATACAAAAGCCAGGAGATGGTAGTAACGATTGACAATTTCGCTGTGCGAAACTCGGACCGTCATGCGGAGTTGTTTGCATCGACATTCCAATCGCAGCTGAATGCTGTAATAGCCAAATGGCAAGAGAGGAACCTAATCGTTTACTCAATAAACAAGACAAGCTACTGGCCACATTTTCACCTGAAAATTCCTAAGATGATCCCGTAAATGAAAATGATCCAGAGGGGCTTGATCTAAGATCCAGGCTAATATTTAAATCTAATTAGATTAAGTTAATTATAATAAGTATCGTAACATTTGTCAATGGTAGATTTTAGGCGCATTATTGCCAGAAGAATCCCAGCTTCTATTAGTGTGTAAGAAAGAATCATTGTTACGTAAGTTTTATTGTACAAACCGATAAGAGCCATCAGGCCAAAATACTCTAGCCGCCAAATTTTAAGTTTTTCGTTGTCAACTAAACTTTAACTAAACTGTCTGAACTGTCAACTTAAACGACTAAACTAAAAATATTCAAATATCAAAAAATAAAAATATTTTCAATTCAAAAATCTGGTTTTGTTTAAATTTTTGCTACCGGCCGTCTCGTTAAGTCAAGCACAAGTGCAAATCTAGTAACCAAAATATTGGTTTGGGTGGAGGCCGCATCCCAATGCAAATGCTTAAAGTTTTTTTTTTCGAAGAAGAGAAAATCAGTAAAAATTATCATGTTTATATGTTACATATATAGCATATTTTCATGCATAGCATATTTTCAGAAATATTTTACTTAGAGAGATTCGAATTGTGGTCATCTCATAAGCGTCATAGACATTATGTATTTGTTATCAATGCAAAAACGATCACTGAATATGTAATAAAAAATTTTTTTACTGAGCAGCTAATGTAGTATACTACATATACTACATTCAAGATGAAAGATACGCACTCAAGGCCAAAAAAGCCATAATTACAATCTTGTCACAATATCAAGAATTACATACTTCCAATTACAATATGAAAGCCCAATAAATCGCACAATGCATCGTACATTTACAAGCGATTAATTAGGCAATCAATAGAATAGCTTTTGCGTTGGGGCACAGCTTCTAACTAATGCAATATATCACCTTCTGGATTGACAGTCGTGCATGACTTAAATTTCATCGAAGGACTACAATCCAACTCGACATCGATATTTTCGTTATTAAATCAAATAATTAATTCAACAATAGAAATTTAAGCAATAAGAAGAACCCCAACTATCTATCGTCTATTCAGTCTTCAGTTGAATTATAGCAGTGACGAACCTCAAAGCTGTGATGTCTTGCATATCGGTTTTAATATTGGAAGTGTTTTTAACTCCTATCTATTATGTTGGACGTTTCCTCGGTGTGTTTCCATTTGTGTTTAACAAAAACACGAAACTATTCCACAGTTCTGCATGGACATTATTATATTCGAATTTCGTGAATTGCATATTCTTCGTGATGGCTATGGTAGCTTTTATCGTCCGTTTGCACGCCATATACGATTATTTAGCTCCTGAAACTTTCAACGGCACATTTATTGCAGTGCATGCGACAAGTAATATTATCCTGCTTGGCATTGTGATCATCTCCATTTTTATGCAATACATAGGACATGGTTTCAATGTGAGCTTCTGCAACGATGCACTGAACCTTTTACGCAGCCTCCAAATCGAAAGATATTTGCGATTCCAGCATAAAGTCTTTCTGATTTTACTTTTCCTAAAAATGATTTTATCTATAGTTATTATTCTTGTCGATTGCTATCGCAGTCTTGGTGACATTGACGAGATGTACATATCCTTCATTGTGAGGACGATAACGTTTTTGGTATCGGACTTTCTCAATACGCTGTTTCTCGTTATATGGAACTTGCAGAATTTCGCTTTTCATTTGTGCTTTATATCAATCAACGCCAAACTTCGCAAAGCAATGGACAGACTAAGAAATATTAATCCCCACCAGCGCCAACTGCTTCTGCAGATTCCCAATCAATTTCCTGTGCATGCTGTAATAGAAATGATTGACAACTTGGCTGAGTTGCGGTCTATCACCTATCGCTTAATTTGTGAGTTCAACCGCATTTGGACAACTTTAATAATGCTGATAATCGCGTATCTGCTCTTCAGTACTACTGCGCGCATTGACGGAATATATATGTTGCTCGAGGAATCATCTGATCACTCTTTCATCAATATTGTCACAGGATATATAAAGCCTTTTTGGATGCTTGCAGAGCTACCTTTGCTGTTTTACACCGCATCTTTCGTCGACGAATCTTCGCACAGTGACATGTTGACGACTTTGTGGTTGCAATTTGATGGAACTTATGAAAATTCGTATCTGGATAAGCGAGTAAGATTTAAAAAAAAACACATTAGGAATTTTGTTAAAACCCAACCAAAGAAAAGAAACAACATGCAGCGTATTTGGTTATTAAAGTTCTTATTGTTTTATGTTTTTTCAGATTGAGATTTTCGCCTACCAACTTCTATTGAAAGACACTGCATTGGACGCAGGATCCACATTTAGAATCAACAAATCTTTGCTGTTGTGTTTTTACGAGCTGTTCACTGTTTCTTTTATATCCACGTATAGAAAATCGAATACCATAAGTCGTTGCTTCATATCCTCGAAAATAAATATTAATCTAGTGCTTGATTTTAATAGTTTTTCAGTCTCTTTTTCAGTCAGTCACTCAATTGCAGTGTTTTGCATTCGACAGTGTTAACATTCCGAATTAGATGGATTAAAATTTTAAGTAGATTTCGCTTTACGATCGTTTAATTGTAAGGAAAAAAGAATATGAACTCTGAAATTCTACAAAATACTTATCGGCTTGATTCTAGTGCCTTGTTTTTGTTTATATCCTGACAAAAGTGCGAGTAATTAAAAAACTATAAAAACGAAATAAATAAATTTGTACGTCAAATAGTAAAGATTTGCGTATTGAATTGAATTTGCTTTCAAAAATAAAGCTTTTTCATTTGTCATTTTCTAACAATACAAGCTGATTCAAAGCAACTAAATGCTGAAATTTTCTAGCAAATGTAGATCTTACTTTTACTAACGCTTTTTCGTCAAAATAGGTTGGAAAATTAAAAATTCATAATTAGCTATGTTTTTGAATGTTAAATCTAATGGGTAATAGGGACGAAGGGACGATCAGAAGTAGGAAAGATTATGAGAATTGCATCTTCGATTTTATTTTAAATTGAGTGAATCAAAATCACTGAACGGATCCAACAGTAGAAAATGAAAGCCCCTCAACTGTGCGTTTAATTTGAGGATATATAGTATAATTTTAAATTTTTTTAAAACAGGTACTAAACTTTGTCGAATGAAAAATCTCCAATGGGTATCAAAACTTTAAATTTGAGGAAAAACCCAACGCTCTCTCCCTTCTACTCTCTCCCTGATTTAAACAGTATCCGATTGAAAATGGAAATTAGTGAGACTGTTGAAAAAAGAGAAACCTTGGAATGGTTTACGAGTATTATAGCTGAAGATTTTAATGCATGGAACATTTGTAGGGGTGATCGCACCAACAACACTCTAGAAAGGAAATTTTTAAACATACTAAGAAGAAATAATTTAGCTTATTTTATTGGTTATTTTCTCTCAAGACAGATTTAAGAGCAAGAAAGGTCATTCGGTAACTTAACATAAACTCATTTTCCTTTAGAGCCAAATAAGAATCAAATGTGCTAATTTCTAGTTGAGTGCTATCAAAAATTAACGAACAAAATTTTAGGCGAGATATCTTTACAATTTTAAATGAGTTGAATTATACTCGTATACACTCAATTTTTAAATGTTAAAAGAGACGAGAGTCTTATCAAGTCAAGTAAGCAAAATATAAATATTTTTCTTGTCAAATACAAAATATTTTTGCAATTCCTTTAAGTTAATAATTTATTTTAATCTGATATATACACATATATACATTAACTTATAGCACTTATAGCTGCACTTCTGATTGACTTATAGCTACACTTTTACACTTATTACACAGAAAAAAAAAGTGATCTTAACTATTGCACTTAACTGCTGCTATTCAAATATAAGACACGATCACGAAATATCAGACTCGTTCAGTCTGGCCAAATTACCGTTTTTCGTCACAATGTTACGAGGGTTGAGCCAAAAGGAGTGATAATCAGCTATCTCCAGTTCGCATAACATTTAAAAATTTTTTTTTCAAATACCCACTAAGTCAGCATAAAAAACATATAAATAGGCCAAAATTCTAGAGAGGTACATTCATTTGAATACGAATAGTCGAAGAGAGAACATCAAAATGGAGAAAAACGAAATTAGAGTTGTCATTGAGTATCTGTGTTTGAATAAAATATCTACCAAAGAAAAAGACAGCGACTTAGTGGAAACACAAGGGGACTCTGCTGCTCTATATTCCATTGCATGCTGGGCCAAGGAGTTTAATCGTGGCAGAACATCCACTGAAGATGAATGCCGCAATGAACGTCTATCCACGTTCCTCACTAATGATCAAAGATGTCGAGTTGGCAGATCAAAGAATGACCATCAAGCATATAGCTGAAGTCAAAAGGATCTCGTATGGCAAGTTTCAATAAATCGTAGCCAACGAATTCCAGTTGAAGAAGGTCTCTGCGTGTTGGATGCCGAGAATGTTAACCGACGAGCAAAAGGGGAAACGCATCGACATTTCGAGGGTGAATCTCGTAAAGTTCCAGGCAGATCTGAAGAAGTTTTTGTCCTGTTTCGTAACCATGGAAGAGACCTGGATCCACCATTTTCATCCAGAAATCAAACAGCAATCGATGACCTGGAAGCGACTCTCTTCACCGAACCCGAAGAAATTCAAGGTGTCGAGTTCAGCAGAGAATTGTATGCATCCGTTTTTTGGGACGATGAAGGTATTACTATGGTGGAATATTTGGAAAAAGAAGCCACTATATCGGGCTTATAGTACGCAGACCAAATAAGAAGATTGCGGGAGACTATTGAGGAATAAAGACGCGGCAAAGTGCGAGCCGGAGTGCTGTTTCATCAAGACAACGCACCGGTTCACAAGGCTGTAGGTGCGATGGCAGCAATTCGAGAAACAGGATTCGAGCTGCTCGAACATCCGCCTTATTTGCCAGATCTATCTCCCAATGACTTTTACCTCTTTCCTTGGCTCAAGGAACACATTCGGAGCAAGAAATATGAAAATGATAGCGAAGTAATGGCCGCTCTTGGGGCGTTTTTGGAGAGAGAGACAAAAAAATGTTCTGAGGGTATCCTGGGTTTGGAAAAAATGGACTAAATGTATAAGCTTGTTTGGAAACCATGTAGAAAAATAAATATTACTCTAAATGAAGCACGATATCGGAGCATACTTGAAGCAGCAGTGCTAGCTTCTTCGCTCATACTGATTGATGTCCAGAAAACCAACGATAATATCGTCATCATCCTCGTTTGGGTTTCATGCTGCTCCCAACTGCTTATTGGTTCGGCGAGAGCTAGAGTAAGACATCTACATATAAGCTCTTTGGTGGGCTTCTGGCTTGCCCTTTCGTTGACGTTCAGGACATTTCCGGTACTAATGACAATCCTGTCGAGGTTGCTGCTCAGAATCGAGTCCAACATCTTGCGATCAAAACACCAGAGAAGATTTCAATGTAAATGCACAAAACCACAGTATGCAAGTGCAATAGGCGAACTGATAGAAACTCATATAACCTTCAGTCTGCCGCTGATTTAGTATACTCTGTTGTCATAAGCGAATGTGGCGGGATGCGAAATTTCGAATGGATCAGAATTCCAGTCCCATTAAGATCAATGGAAATCGGTGTGAATCCTGGTCGGCACTTGCCGAAAAGTGCAACGCACTTAACTGGTACAACATGTTGCATGCCGTTGCAACGGTCGACAAAGGTGAGCGAGGGAATTTCCACTGGCGAGCATTCTAATTGAAGCAGTCAGCGATGTCAGTCGTTTAATTAGAAGCAGAAAATATCTGATAAGATTTTTCTTATCTCAATTTGAAAGGTGCGATCTGGTGAAGAAAAAAAGGAACTAGAGCTAGTGAATTGAGGAACAAAGCAGCCAGGGATCGCGTACGGAGGGCAAGAACTGTCGTGAAAAGCTGAGTTCGAGAAGGAACGGAGGCGGAGTATTAGCTCAGCGAAGAAGTAACAATTCTAGAAGAAAAACTTTATTGTAAGTAGATTAATTTTCCTTTGACTACTTTTAGGCAAAATCTAAACTAGAATCAGAAAAATATTGTAAAAGTGAGTGCTGGTGAGCTTATTAGAGTCTGAAAAGTTGAGTTGATAAGATAGTGAAAAGTAAGAGGAAAATCACTCGAAATTTTGAAAAGTAGCGGGAAACGCTTTTCAAATCAAGGAAAATGTCGTGAGTGAATACATTCCATGTAAAGTAGAAGATTCCCGAATTATCATTGAGAAAACGTCACGCTAGAGTCAAAAGTTCGAAAGCTAAAGTTAGAGTTAGGAAGCTTCTTTTCCGATAACTGCGTATGTGAATAAACAGGACAATACACCCAGGATATATGCAAAAGAGATTATATGCCTTTTCTTTACTTTGGTGGAAGAAAACAAGATCTTGTTAGCTAACGCGAAAAGAAAGGGAAGTTGGTAGTGGTGTGCACACAAAGAGAAAGGGCTAAATGATTGCGGTTAATTAGACTTGCGAGGGAAAATCCAATCCTGAATAAACGCGCGAATACCGAAGTTTGTTCTTCCGTCTTTTTCAAGTAAAAGACACCTCCTGATCGGTGAACTCGGGAAGGTCTTTTCGCCTCCATCCTTCTACTGCATTCGAGAAGACGGAACCCTGGCGAGTGTTACGCGTCCGAGGGGCCCGTAGGATCTGATCGAATCGAATACCTGGTGCGCCGAAGCTCGCTCAGCGGCTTAGCGTTCAATTTTAGGTGAGCGAGTGGCGCCCCACGGCCTGTCTCCGGACTAGCCGGGTTACCCAAACCAACTCAACCAGGTTTTGTGGACACCCCCGATCGGGTCGGGTGACAGATGGTCCCGTAAATGCAGATGATCAGGAGGGTTAGATTTTACGACCTAGCCTAAGATTTACATACTGTTAGTTTGCTACTGTTAGTTTATAAGAAAGAAAAATTGTTACGAAATTTAAATAAAAAAAAAAAACTGACAGGACCCATCAGCCCAAAATAGTATAGCCGTAATATTTTAAGTTTTTTCTGTCAATTAAACTTTTCAATTCAAAAATCCAGTTTTGTTTAAATTTCCTTAATTCAAGCACGAGTGCAAATCTAGTAGCTAGAATATTGATTTTGGATGGAGACTGTGCTTCAATGCAAACGCTAAAATCTTTTATTTTCCAAGAAAAGAAAATCAGTAAAAATTACCATGGTTGTAGAAGCAAAAAATATTAAAAGAATAATTTTATTTAGAGAGACTATCATTGAGGCCATCTCATATGCGTTATAGACATTATTTGTCATCAAGGCAGAAGCTATCGCTAAATATTTAATAAAACAATTTTAAGTGAGCAGCTAATATAGTATACTACATTCAAGGTGACATGCAGCCACGGCCAAAAAGCTATAACTATTTTATGAGTACAATCTTGTCACAATATCAAGAATTACATATCTCTAAATACAATATGGGAGCCCAACAAATCGCACAACGCATCGTACATTTACAAGCGATTAACTAGGCAATCAATAAGAATAGCTTTTGCGTTGGGGCACAGCTTCTAGTCAATGAAATATTTCATATTCTAGATTGGCACTCGTGCTTGACTTGAATTTCATCAAAGGACTACAATCCAACTCGACATCGATGTTATCGTTATTAAATAAAATAATTAATTAAACAATAGAAATTTAATTAATAAGAAGAAATCCAACTATCTATTGTCTATTCAGTCTTCAGTTGAATTATAGCAGTGACAAACCTCAATGCTGTGATGTCTTGCATATCGGTTTTAATATTGGAAGTGTTTTTAACTCCTATCTTTTATGTCGGACGTTTCCTCGGAGTGTTTCCATTTGCGTTTAACAAAAACACAAAACTGTTCCACATTTCTGCATGGACATTATTATATTCGAATTTCGTGAATTGTATATTATTCGTATTGTCTATGGTCACCTTCATCTTCAATTTGCATCACACATATGTTGGTTTCGTCTATGCACCTTATGAAGCAGCTTTTATTGCAGTCCATGCGACAAGTAATATTATCCTGCTTGGCATTGTGGTTATCTCCATTTTTATGCAATACATTGGACATGGTTTCAATGTGAGCTTCTGCAACGATGCACTGAAACTTTTGTGTAGCCTCCAAATAGCAAGATAACTACGATTACAGCATAAAGCCTTTTTGATTTTCCTTTTCCTTAAAACTATTTTATCTTTCGTTAATATTCTTTTCGAGTATGGTCGCATTGTGCCCCACGTTTACCAGAGTTCGCTTTTAGTCAATTTGAGAACGATAATGTTTTTCGTATCGGACATATTCGTTACGCTGCTTCTCGTCATATGGAACTTGCAGAATTTCGCTTTTCACTTGTGCTTTATAGCAATCAACGCCAAACTTCGCAAAGCAATGGACAGACTAAGGAATATTCAACCCAACCAGCACCAACTGGTTCCGCAGTTTGCCAAACAATATCCTGTCCATGCTATAATAGAAATGATTGACAACTTGGCTGAATCGCGCTCTATCACCTATCGCTTAATCTGTGAGGTCAACCGCATTTGGACTACATTAATAATGCTAATCATCGCGTATCTGCTCTTCAATACTACTTCTCGCATTGACGGAATATACATTTTGTCCGAGAGTTCAGTTGATAGCTCTTTCGCCGAAATTGTCGCAGGATATATAAAGCCTTTTTGGATGCTTGCAGAGCTACCTTTGCTGTTTTACACCGCATCTTTTGTCGATAAATCTTCGAACAGTGACATGTGGACGACTTTGTGGTTGCAATTTGATGGAACTTATGAAAATTCGTATTTGGATAAGCGAGTAAGATTTAAAAAAAAAAATAGTATATTTGTTAAAACCCAACCAAAGAAAAGAAACAACATTCAGCGTATTTGGTTATTAAAGTTCTTATTATATTTGGTTTTCCAGATTGAGATTTTCACCTACCAGCTTATTTTGAAAAATTCCGCATTTAATGCAGGAGCTATGTTTAAGATCAACAAAGCTTTGTTGTTCAAAGCAATTGTAGTTTTTACCAGCTGTTCACTGTTTCTTTTGGATCCACGTTTAGAAAATCGACAAACATAATTCTTTCTTTCATATCCTCTGAAAGATACATTATTCTAGTGCTTGATTTTCATCACGAACTGATTGGATCTTGGAAGCTTTGCTTCATGGACTCACGCATTATATTGCAGGATGCTGCTTTCGACTGTGCTTAGATTTCCAAATAGATATATTAAGATTTTGAATTGAAGATCGGTTTACGATCATTTAGCTGTAAGGAAAAAAGTTACATGTGTTTGTATTTTATAAAAATTATGCAACTTAATTTGGCAAAATTATCACTGTCCGACTTTTATTACCTCGTTTTCTTTTTTTATTGTATTTTCTGGCAAAACTACCGTTAATTCAAAAACTTTAAAAGCGAAATAAGTTTTTTTTACCTCGAACAGTAAATATTTAAGTAGTCAATAGAAAAAAGAAAATTTTAAATAACCTATTTATTATTCTTTTTCGAGCATTACAAACTGATTGGAAGCAAGAATTGGAATTGAATAAATTTTTTAAACTCATTTTTGTCATAGTAAATTGGAAGATTTCAGATGTCTTTACATATTAAACCTTATTGTTAAACAGGATGTAAATTTTCAGATCAAAAAGAGAAAAGATTATCGAAATCACATCTTCGATTTGATTTCATTGCGTGGAAAAAACAGTTTAATAGATCAAACTGTGGAAAATGATTTTTTTTTAGATTTAACTTAAAATTTTTTGAAAACAGTATTTTTAAAGTCACTATAAACGTAAGTTTATCTGTTGATTTTGAGAATGGAGTTTCGTCAAATGAAAATTATCGAACTTAATATTCAAAATTTACTGGAATGAAAATTACGGTAAAGCAATTATTTTTGAGATGTTTCGCCTTAGAGACCATAGGAAACGCAATTTGCTGAAGGATTTTAAATTAAATACTAAAAATAGGTTTGAAGACAAAGAAGGTGAGGTTAGAAATGGCATTGAACTTTTATTAGGAAGAAATTGCATTGAATTTCACACACCCATGTGAAGTGTGTGAAATTCACACTTTTGAATGTTGTGGGTATCAAAACTTTAAATTTGAAGAAAACCCATCGGCCTTCTCCTTCTACTCTCTCCCTGATTTAAACAGTATCCGATTTGAAAAAGGAAACTCGTATGACTATTGAAATAAGAGAAACCTGCGAGAAACATTTGTAGGAGTGATCATACCAACAATACTAAATGGAGAAAACTTATAAACATACTAGAAAAAATAAATGTAGTTTATTTTAATGATTATTTTCTCGAAAGACAAATTTAAAAGTAAGAGAGATCATTAAGTACCAGACATAGGTTTTGGCAGTTACTTGCCCTTTAAATGCTCCTGAATATAATGCACGAATGTTGCTAATGATATTAAATAATATCAGTAACAAGTTCCATTGTTATTCTGTTGAGGCCAGGTGTGGTTATAGCTGGCACCCTGTGTTTCCTTGTGAAAAGTACAAGTTGGGTTTGCCCTAGATTTAGATACGGTCCAGAATCAATTGCCTAAGGTCCAACAAAGTTTGTGGGAACGCACCCTTCACGAGTACTACAATGTTATGGCCATACGCCACCTCCGTAAGGCCACTCACCCTTAAATTCTCCAGTATTTCGTTGACTGTCATGATCCAGAAAAAGGGCGACATAATCCGCCCTTGTGGTGTTCTCTCCGCTCTATCCTCCAAAACGGTGGCTTCAATTTGCGTGTTTTTGAGCAAGTCCGTGGTCCAAGTCGCCAGAGTTTTATACACTCCATATCGAACCAAGACATCGATAAAACTCGCTGCAGTGACATTATTGAAAGCCCCCTCAAATGAAAATAAGAAACCAATGTTTAAATTCTTCAAGCATTGGACATTTTTCGTATGACAACCCCAAACATCTTTCTATAGCCCTAACCAAAGGTAAGTCTGCGAACATAAGTAAATGTCAAAACCGACCGGTGTCTGAGCAAAAATGCAACTTTTTTACATCTGCAAACACGAGTGAACATTAGTGCCCATACAGCGCATAAGCGAACGTATGTCAAGTCGTATCTCATCACCACTTAACATACGGATAGCTCATAGCAACAATTGAGCAAAAGGTTGTTTAATGAGCATACAACTTTTCTGGCTGTTCGGAAAGTTATGTTAGGGTGCAACATATGCTTTGCGTGGTTTACCTCGGCACATAAGCATCGCCGCCTCCACAGAATCACCACTGGTTGGATCTTATCCCTGTAACTTTCGATGAAGCGATTGGCAGAAAACGAAATTGGGTAGGTTGGTTTTGACAGGGTAGGTTTGAGTTTGACGTGCAATATGTTGCGGTATTTACGTTATAAAAGCAACTTCCACAGTTTTATACGACAAGGGGTGACTATAAAAACCTCTCTATACCCTATGAGTTTCAATGCAGTTTTCCGATCAAAGAGGCATTTGACCCTCAAAACAGGTTGGTTGTAATTAGGAGCACGTGTTTCTAGCGGTTTCTTTGCGCTGGAGTTATTTTTATAATTTATCTCTTGTTCTTATTAACTCCACAATTTCCTCAGTATTCCACGGTATCTAAGTCCGAGACTTTCTGACAATATTGTAAGAGTATTGTGTGTTACTAATCAGATTCCTTAGTATGTTGCGAAAATTCCCGATTCTGACTTCAACTTAATCCTTTGTTGTTATTATTTCATCTCACATGACGTTCGATTGCGTATATTTTCCATTATTACCTGAGTATAGCCATAGGATTCTTGGTTTTTAATGGTTGCATCCTCTTGAGCAAGTAAGCAAGATAGCACTGTGGTCAATTTCACTGTTTTTCAGGACCAATGAAAGAATAATCTTGGCACAGAGAACAGGTTCTTGGCACATACAAATGTGGGCAATGCATGATAGTAAGTTTTTATAGATACCAATAAATATACTGGTGAAGGATATGAATAATTTGCTGTGATAGAGGGATCAACGTTTCTTAAGTTTGAGAAGTGAAAAAATTTGGAAATTAAGCTGAACACATTTCGGCTTAACTCCACTACGTGCTGTAAGCTAATTTTACCTATAGATGATCGGCGGATTTGTTTGTGTTTACTTTTGCGGGTTTTTTTGGTTGTTTGCTTGCTTATCATCATCGTGTTGTCTTTTCATCTAGTTTCTGATGCTTCTGAATATACAAGTTTTCGCCGCTCCTACTACATGAGGACAAACAGGGATTAGAAATTGAAAAATACCTAATAAAAACGTACAAAAAATACACGAGAAGGCAACACATTGAAGACAAACAACCCAACAAAAAAAAAACACCCCCAAAAAGAAACATGCAGCCACAAAAACAAAAAAATACCAGCGAGACATCAATCGGTACAATTGTCTAACGGTTAGAAGGGGCAGGTAGTCGAGTTTTATCCTACTTTTCCCTATCGTGATGAGTTTCAGATAAAATAATTTTTTCCAAAGTAATGTCCAAATTGTGCATTAGTACTGCTAGCTCTTTAAAATGCCTAAATATACTTCTTTTATTTACATGTAATATTTCAAAGCGGCTCAAAACGTTCGGTAATGATTTTCAAGCATAATTATAATCATTAGCCGCGTTTTTTGCATCCCGGTCCAGATCAAGCTAAACTTGTACGTAAAAACCATCCAGGTTATGTGGATTAACGCATTTTTTAATTGCAGTTTTCACCGTTAACTTTTTTCAAGCTAATGTAATGAAGTTATTCTACTATTCTAAGCAGGGCTCGATAGAGGTGCAAGAAACACGACTATTATTATTTAGAAAATTTAATGTCCCGATTACACATGTGGCCAAAGTTTCGTCAAGCCACTTGTGAAATTACTTCGCAAAACGTTTGACGAGTATTCAAAGTCTTCACTAAAAAAACGTTTATTGCAGCGATAAACCCTTTGTTTTGTCTCAGTACGTCATAAAACTTGTCCTGTCCGCATTGAGATGATTTGAAGGGTGTGAAGTTTAAGTGCGCAAATATGCATATGGGAGAGGTAGGTAGCATTTTCTCGGACACTTTTTCAAATCCCATCGATTGATGTTCCATAACGATGTTCCATGTCTTAGGATGTGTGTGAATGGAGAAAAGCAGGCGAATCGTATGATATACTTATTTTTTTCAAAGGATTCTGCCAAATGACAGTTATTGTAAATTCTGTTTCACGACCAATTACTGTGTGATTAATGTGCCGTGTGATCAGATCTTTTGCTTTTACACTTCTCTATTCAGGAGTCATTTTTGAGTTGAATTTTAAGATTATCGAATGCACTATTTAGTAAAGTCTGCTAATGTCTCTTGGCAACATCAAAGAACCTCGTTTTCTTATGCCTTTTCATGTATTTCATTACTCTACAATTCGTCTTGCTGTACATTAAAATAGTTAATCCTATAGATTTGTTATCATTCCACCCATGAGCTTCTTTTAAAAAAAACGCAAAAAATACTTGCTTCTATTTTTCCGCGATTTCTTCGTAATACATTTCTCCGCAATCCCATCTAGTTGAACAAATCCATCTAGTTGAACAAACGAATTCAAACAAACCTATGCAAAAAGTATTCGCATTGTAATAAATTTAAATCAACAGTGTATTATATAAATGAGGGTGCTTTTTGCAAACTTAGAAAAAACCATAAAGAGCTAATTAAAAATTTTCGTTCTTACATTTCAAACATTGAACATTTTTTTTAAATCATTTAAAAAGTAGCCCTTTTTGGCACAATACAAACAGCTACGTACCATCTAGTTAACTTTTTCATGCATTACACATGCAGACTAAATGGCAAACTTTCCCCAATCTGGTTATGACCTTTTCGCACGCCACTTCTCTTCTATCTTTTCTTGACCCGATACGAGCTATTCAATCGTTTCAACATATGGCTATATATGATCAATAAATATGGGCTCTGATTTTGAAAGAGCAATAAAGAATTTGCAAAATTCGATCAACGTCTACGAATCTCATTTGTTTTACGAACTCCGTAGCTAGAGCTCTGGATGCGCAACTCGACCACGTACATGCAATCTAAATATGCTGATGTTCTCTCGGGGTGATTTTACAAACGAGTGGGTTTTTTCTTTCTTGAGCAAAAGTCGAACTGTTTTATCGCTTATTACTAATGTTCGAAGAAAAACATTAGTATTAAAATTACTTTGGCCAAAAATTCATACCTATATATATATATATATATATATATATATATATATATATATATATATATATATATATATATATATATATATATATATATATATATATATATATATATATAAAGTTAATAATATTTAACCCTTATGCGCCGGCGGCCATTTTATTGATATTTTAAATATACCTATTTTTCTGTCAACATATCACTTTTGCAAAAATAAAGTTTATGGAATGAATTTCGAACGTGATCTTAATGTGAATATGATAATTTTTTTGAAACTTTTGATCCTATGTGTGCGCTAGGCGCCTGAAATGAGATTGGGAAAACGTGAAAATTTTTAAATTGCGATAACTTTTGACCGATTATCAAATCATTATGAAACTTACAGAGCATATTGCTGTTACTAAGTTGTGGACACGTACTGGCAACCCTGCAGCTACGGCAGGCATTGAAAGTGAAAACCTTCTAACCATCGACTCTAATGAAAAACTTTCGTCTTTTACAGTAGAAACCAACTCATATAGAAATATTATGCTTTGTCTATACGACCAAAGGAAAACGTTCGAACTTTCAGATCGGACAAGAACGGTAACCGTCCTTCAATTTACCTATATTTTAAGCATAAAAACTTCTGATCACGATAGAAGCGATTTTGAAATGGGGGTAACTCTGTACCAGTGGTGCCATCTTGAAAAATTATAAAGAAAAAAAACTCCTTTTTGCCCTATGAATTCAGATTCAGTCAACAGATTTTCATGAACTTGACACAAGAGCTGAAACTTGCTCGAAACCGTGTTTGGTAGAAATTTAGTTATGGTCATTTTGGTGTCTTGGGTTTTGAAAATTAGGAAAGTAGAGTTTTTTGCCCTATAACTTCCAGTGCAGTCATGAAATCAAAACGAATTTCATATGATATACTGAACTTAATATAGGCATTATTCTGGTAAAAAAACCATTATAAGGTTCTGATAAAAAAAACCATTATAGGGTTGCCAGCTATTGTTGGTTTTGTATTTATTTTGCAAGCAATTTTACCGTAAATTTTTCAAACGGTAATGATCTTGTAGTGACAATAAACAAAAAATGCTAAGTTTTCGAAAATTTGAAAGCTTCTGCCACTGGTAACCCTGAATTTCTTTGCTTCCCTGTAACTTCGAACGTAGTCATCGGATCAAAACGAAATTCGCAGAGTAGGCTGATTTCAATGTGAAACAGGTATGATACATTTTTGGCTTTGATGCTATCAAACAGTTGCCAACGCGAGGCATCTTTGCTATTAATGCTTACATTAAGTATTCATATCGCGAACATTTACAATGAAAAAAAGTTACCAATGTTGAAATTTTCTGAGCTCTAGAAAATTTTTAGTTACAAACATCTTTCGTTTTTTGACCCTAAACATCTTTCTATCCCTGTAACTTTCGACGAAATCATCGGATCAAATCGAAATCGATAGAGTTATTTGTTTTAACGTGAGGCAATTGTGGGAGAGTTTTAGTTGCAGTGCTGGTAAAGTGTGGCAAGCACTAAGCATTTTCAATGTTTATCTTATGTTATGCTGCTTTCAAAGTTTTGCAGTGGTTGGCTTTCCTAAATTTTAAAATTTCTGGCATCCTTTCCACCCTATGAGTTTGAATGCATTGTTAAGATCAAAGTGTTTTTGCAATCAAAACAGGTTGTACCACGTATGGTGGAATAAGCACTCAGAATCTACACGATTCTTCTACTGTTCATCGAACATTAGTGTTTCTAGTGGTTCAGGTGCGTTAAAGTTTTTCTATGTTCCAATTTACCTCTAAATCTGCTGTTGTTTACAGGGCCCGCTGACATTTTTGATTTTGTTAATATATCAATATTTATATGCGAGATTCGCCGCCGACTCAAAGTTTTCCAGTGCTGTTTGAACAGATGAAAGTGATTTTCAAATAATTTCACGAATTTTTTAAAAATTGTTTTCATGATTTTCGCATAATCACTATTAATTATTACATATCCAGAGGCATCTTCTACTGAATAATTTCACGAATTTTGTAAAAATAGTTTTCAAGATTTTTGCTTATTCACTATTTATTGTTACATATCCAGAGGCATCTTCTACTGAATCTGATCTGCCGCTAAACATTATTTAAGTTTATTTATCAAGCGAATTTATACAAAAAGCACATCTGATGAAAACGCTGAAAAAATTGGATTCAACCATAAAATTTTCCAGGAAATATGGGCCACTCTAGAAATAACGCAAAAATTTGTCACTTGAATATGTGCTTCATTTTTTTCAAATACTCCATTATATTGTTCTACTAACGAAACGAGGATACATCTCACTTTTCAGTTGCACCAAAACTCTGTGTGTATGAATGTGAGTATTGAATGTGCTCGTTAGTTGGCTGCCAACCGTCTTAAAAATATTACATTAAATATCCTTAAATGGATTTAAAGTCTAAAAGCAAAGCAAATGGTGATTTTTGTTTTCAATCTTAAAATGAATAACCATAGCACTAACTTTTTAGTTGTAAAAATCGAGTGGCGACAAGAATTAATAAGATGACCATATTAGCGTAACGTAAAGTATATAACCCTCTTGTTTTTCAACCCTACGGAGCAAATGTTGAAATTGTCACATTTTTCTCACATTCCCAATACTATTGTATAATCGATTCAAATAAATTCAAAAGTAAGGAATTAAATAGTTTGTATCCAGGCCTGAATTGTTTGTATTGTTAAAATTATTTTTTCTTAAGGTCGTTGAAATCAGATATTTTGAATCACAAGTAAAAACCTTTGTCAAACTTAGGTACATAATCTATATAACAACAGAAACATGCAACATTTTTCCTTAAAACGAAATGGTCGTAAATCGACACTTAATTACGAATTCTATTTCAAAATCTGATTAAAGTCAAGCACTAGACTAGTATTCTTCTGAGAGGGTAAAGAATTATGATTTTCGATTTTCTATGCGTGGATATAAAAGAAACAGTGAGCAGCTCGTAAAAATTGCTATTGCTTGGAACAGCAAAGCTTTGTTGATCCTAAACACAGCTCCTGCATCCAATGCAGTGTCTTTCAAAAGAAGTTGGTGGGTGAAAATCTCAATCTGAAAATCAAAAAACAATAAAAAAAATTAATAACCAAATACATTGATTGTTGATTCTTTTCTATCATTGGGTTTTAACAATAACCCTATTTTCTTTAAAAAAAAAGAAGAAAACTTACTCTCCTATCCAAATACGAATTTTCATAAGTTCCATCAAATTGCATCCACAAAGTCGTCCACATGTCATCATTCGAAGATTCGTCGACAAAAGATGCGGTGTAAAATAGCAGCGGTAAATCTGCAAGCATCCAAAATGGATATATATATCCTGCGACAATTTCGGTGAAAGAGCGATCAACTGAACTCTCAGACAAAACGTATATTCCGTCAATGTGCGCAGTAGTATTGAAAAGCAGATACGCGATGATCATTGTTATTAATGTAGTCCAAATGCGGTTGAACTCACAGATTAAGCGATAGGCGATAGAGCGAGATTCAGCCAAGTTGTCAATCATTTGTATTATAGCATGTACAGGAAATTGTTTGGCAAACTGCGGAACCAGTTGGTGCTGGTTGGGTTGAATATTCCTTAGTCTGTCCATTGCTTTGCGAAGTTTGACGTTCATTGATATAAAGCACAAATGAAAAGCGAAATTCTGCAAGTTCCATACGACGAGAAGTAGAGTAATGAATATGTCCGATACGAAAAACATTATCGTCCTCAAACCGAATAATAGATCTATCTGATCAACGTCGATCACATTGCGACCATGCTGGAAAAGAATACTAACCAAAGATAAAATCATTTTTAGAAAAAGGAAAATCAAAAAGGCGTTATGCTTTGGCCGCATTTGTTTTGCGATTTGGAGGCTGCGCAAAAGGTTCAGTACATCGTTGCAGAAGCTCACATTGAACCCATGTCCTAAGTATTGCATAAAAATGGAAATGATCAGTATGCAATGCATGATAATATGACTTGTCGCTTGCACTGCAATAAATGCTGCGGATTCAGGCGAATGAATGAAACCAACATATATGTGTTCGAAATAAAAGATTAAGCTGACTATAGCCGATACGAATAATATGCAATTCACAAAATTCGAATATAACAATGTCCATGCAGTACTGTGAAATAGTTTCGTGTTTTTGTTATAGGCAAATGGAAAAAATCCGAGTAAACGTCCGACATAATAGATAGGAGTCAAAAATACTTGCAATATTAAAACCGATATACAAGACATCACAGGTTTGCGGCTCGTCAATGCTCTAATTCAACTGAAGACTGACTGGACAATAGGCGGTTAGATTTTTTTCTAATTGTCGCTAATTGATTAAATGTTTATAATTAATTGTTTGACTTAATCACGATAACAACGATGACAAGCTGATTTTCACACTTTTCGTAATGAAATTTATGTCAGGCTCGGGTGCCAGTCCAGAAGGTGAAATATTGCATGGGATGGAGCCTGGGTCCCAACGCAAAAGCTATTCTTATTGACTGCATATCTGATTGCATGTTATTGTATGATTCGTTAGACTCCAATGTAGTATTTGACAGTACTGCTATTTGTTTTTTTTTTTGGAAATAATGGTAGAATCAATTTTATTTAATGCTAAATAATGCTAGATCCTGTTAAATTATATTCTATGTGTAAAATGTACATTTCTTATTTTATTAAAATAAACACGATTCGATATGAAAAAAATATATGTATATTTATATAATAATAATCAAAAATTTAAAATTTACATCTCAAGATACAAAAGATACATCTTAATCTTCTTCTCTTGTGTACAGCTCATTTCTACCAATATTTTTTCAAAACATCATTTGGAGTCTCACAATCAAAACAGCAACAATTATTTCTTTTTAAGCGAAGAAAAAGTATTAGTGTCACATGACGAAGATTTTTCTCCTTCGTTATCAGTGCGATTGTTTGCATTTCACGCCCTAGCAAATTTTATTGATTCACATTATTCAGGACAAAAATATAGACCTATAATATACATACTTTGGTAAACTTAAACTTGTAGATGTCCGAGGCTCTTGGGAGTCTGAAGTGGATGGGACCACATCACTAGTTTTTAGCATCATTACCATTTAACGGAGCGAGAAACCTAAAATTACCTTAATATTGGAATATCTACCTTTTCATTTTATTTCACTTAATATTTCGCTTTTCCTACAACGTTAAAAGCACTTGTCACTAGCACTGGGACAAAGAATAGAAGATCCACTAGATATCCTTTGTTCTCTTGAAAGCACGTAAGTGTTGTACTAGTTCTAATGTACTTTTGGTTCCGGGTTTGCAGCAGGGATTGATTGGTCGACAACGGTTTCGTTCTTTGGGGGTAGGTTTACAGTTGAAACTTTCAGAATACTCTAACCTAAAGCGCATATTTATTGAAATGAGGCAGCATTACATCACGTTTTCAAATGTTAGGTCTGCTCGCGTACTCTATGCATTACCTTGTCATGAAGTCTTTTTGTACGCTGTTTGACTGAACACTAAACACTAAAAACTTTTCCTCTTTTATTAAAGACCATGAAATTTCAGTTGAATCTAAGCTAGTGCGAGATTTTAAAAAGTATCAAACGGTGGGGCGCGAATACACATTTGGAATATACGCGGTAAGGTAAATATTTTTCGCGCAATTATTATGCAAGTCGAATATTTTTATGGAGATTCTGTATTACTGCTTAATTAAGTTGACTTTGTAATTACTATCATTATTTCAAAATCAAACAACTTTCACTTCTGGTTGTCAGTTCGAAGAAAATGACATGAGAGCTTTGTTGTACTTTTCATGGACCACATGATTCAGGAAGTTTCAGTTCATGAACGCAACTGAAAGTACACGAACAGAGCTATAATTTAGATAAATTTTGTGGCTGAGATTGTGAATAGAAGAGTGCCAGATTATTCCGAAATCGAAATATAAATGTTAAAAATAATTCTAGATGCTAAATCCGAATTTCTTATGCCAAATTTCTTATGCTCAAAATAACGCCAGATCTATCATTTAAAATGCAAAAATGGCAGCACTGGTATTTGAAGCCTTTTAAGTATTGATGTTATGTTTTTTTTAAAAATATGTCTTTGTTTTTACTTTGGTTGCATGTCCTATTCCCCTTGATGGAGGTATGTTCTATACATTAGCTACTCATAAGAAATTGTTTTATTAAATATTCAGTGGTAGCGCCTACATTGTTGTAAAATAAGGTCTTCGATGCATATGAGATGACCTCAATGAAAATCTCTCCTAATAAAATGGTTATGGACATATTGCTGGCACATATAAACATGGTTATTTTTCAAAGTTTAAAGGGATTCAATGTACTCGATCTTAAACCTTTATTTAAAATCTCTTGAGTAAAAACTTTTGTTTAGCTTGCAGTAATAAATTGACATGAAGTGAAGTTCCTAAAAAACTAGGTGAGGTTACACATTCGAAGATAGTAATGACTCTGAATAATAAACAGTTGGACTATGCGTACTAAAAAAAAGATCAGTCATGTTTCCTTGGAAAAGAATAACGTATGGAGCACGGAAAATTTTGAGTAATGTCAAAAATATAGCACTTATGTTCTGAAGCAGTTATGATCAATGCACACTTTACGTTTAATGGTGAGAAGAAATTTATGCTACACACAAATCTCCTTAGCATCACTATTAAATATTGTTTGTAGCAATAGAGTTACTCTTTTCCATATTTTGTTGGGTATAATCAGTACTTTCTTTGGAAAAAAACTTAAGCGGTCGGTAATGCATAGTAGACTTGTCTTAAATGATCGGCATGCCTACTGGAAGTGCATGAAATTTAATAAAATTTAATTCATACCACAGATAGGATGACTAATTTGCCGTCCAAGCGGCAACCATCCACTTTAATTACTTAGACAATGGTCATGTTTCTATATTACAGCCCGTAGTGCTTGATAATTCATCTTTTAACGATCTTTTCGTTGCATTCTAAATCAGTTGTATCAACGCGCAATCTCATTGCATCATTCAATACTTGATACATCTTCGGAAAGTATCGGCAATAGCTTTATTAGTTTGTTGGGCCAAAATCTGTCGCAAATTATTCAAAGTGTTTAAATTGTTAAGCTTATGAAAGGCTTCGCAAGTAAATTGAAAAATATCTCCGAAAAACTTTTTCTATGTTGAAACCTTTAGTGGACGATCAACCAAAAGGACCGATCTCCTTTCACAATATAATAATATGTAATTGCTCACTTTCCCAATTCAACAAGGTACTCAATGCTAGCAACAGGATCATCGATCTTGTCCGGACTAATCTTCTGCCTCTTTGCTTTTCGTTGAAATATGTGCTCTTATCCTCATCATCCTCCTCTCTTTATTTAATTAGCTCTAAGCTGATCGTCTAAAATTATCTCTACTCGTACTGCTTCTCTCCGTTTCAATTTAAAAAAAAGTGAATTATTCTGCTTGTCCAATGAAATAAATGGTACCAACTAGTATCATCCCGTCAGAGGACTAAGTGTGAAGGATGCTTTCTACAAATTTCATTCCTTCTTTTTCAACTTAATTTCCTGTTAAACTCCTTCTTTTCGCTGTAAAAGAAGCTCCAACCCTGGTTGGCTTACCATCGATGTCGCGGTTACTCTTACAACCAAAGATGCAGCGCGTAGCAAATACAAAAGGTCAGGTTCGCTTAGTGATGTGTCAGTAACTTTTCACCATCAATTAAATTTCACGCATCTGTTTGTACCCTCTCTTCTTATTTTTACTAATCACTTGGAAAACGAATCATGTCTCTTGACGCTAGCACTAGCTTCGGTGCTGAGGGAATCTTTTCGCTAAGTTCCTTTTTGTGTTTTTCTCTGTCAAACATTTTTGACCTTAGCACCTCAAACAGAACCTTTCCATCTCTTTGAAAATCCACTCACAAACATATTTCCCATCCATAAAGCTGGTGATATCCCTCCATCTCGAATTACCGTCCTATATCCATTTTTGCTCTGTTCTACTAAGCGATTCGAAAGACTTGGTTGTATTCATTAAAGGTAAGCCATTGATAACAAACTTATTTTCGTTAACAAAAACCGTTGCTTCAGCAATCGACCAGCAGAAGGAAGTAGATGTCCTGCGAATATATGCAGAGTTTGCGAAAGCTTTCGATTCTGTAAACCATGATATTCTTCTGTCCAAGTTAGCTGGATTAAGTCTCTACCTTCCTACGTTTGTAATCGCTGTTGTGTTGTTACTGTTAGCTGTTGCTCTTTCACGATCTTTTTTCCTACCACAGAAGTTCCGCAAGGATCCATTCTTGATCCTTTTGTTTATTGACAATCTTTCTTCCCTCATTAACTTACCTTTCCTTTTGTACGCTGTTGATGTTTAAATTTAAACGATTTTGATGCTTTAGCTAACTGGCGCGCTGTAAATGCCCTTACTCTGAGTCATCATATGTACGTTTTTCACCTACAAAACATCCCCTATATCTTCTCTTACTTCTTGGCTCCCTTTTGCTCTTGTGTGGTTTCTGACTCAAAGTTGAATTTCTAGCTGCATATTTTACACATCAATGTTGTTGCAAAATTTGATATCTTCACTGCATATACTTGATCGATGCGTTTGAATCCGCACAACGCCGAAAAACCCGCTCGTTATTTGATAAATTCGGCATTCCGTATTGTGATTATAGTATGCACCATCGTCAACACTGTCTCAAAACCTGGCAAAAATCTGAGCTCTTCTTAGAGCTATGGGCCTATCAGGCTGCTGCCTACAATGAGCAAGATGTTTGAACAAATTATTCTCGTACGTCTGTTCCGAAAAATTAATTGGCATATAATAATTCCGTATTGCCAGCTTGGATTCAAACCCGGATAACCACTAGTTAGCTAGAGTCGTATTTCTAATCGAACGAGCATTAGCTTGCAAACAATCCACTGGCTTAATTGTCTCAAAGATGAAAAAAGCTCTTGAATCTGTTTCTTAATAGAAAATCCCAGCGGGAGTGCCATAAGGTTCGGTTCTAAGCCCAACGGCTCATATATATATATATATATATATATATATATATATATATATATATATATATATATATATATATATATATATATATATATATATATATATATATATATATGTATATATATATATATATATATATATATATATATATATATATATATATATATATATATATATATATATATATATATATATATATATATATATATATATATACATATATATATATATATATATATATATATATATATATATATATATATATATGTATATATATATATATATGTATATATATACATATATATATATATTTATATATATATACATATATATATATTTATATATATATATACATATATATATATATATATATATATATATATATATATATATATATATATATATATATATATATCTATATATATGTAGCCTTGTGAGATAGTGCGTCGTGGTGATGCAAAATCCAAGAGTTTTTTTTCCGCAAATGCGGTCTTTTTTGACGAATTATCTCTTCCCACACAACGCTCAGATAATATTGTTTATTTACTGTCTGACCTTCTGGCGAGAATTCCGAGTGCACAACACTGGGATAATCAAAGAAAACAGTCAACATTACCTGGCTTTTGAACGACTTTGACGTAGTTTTTTCGGTTTCGGCTCAGTTGGAAGATGCCATGCCGAAGCTTTTTGACTGTTTTTTATGTCAAACTCGTAAGCCCATATCTCATCACACCGGGACTCGATTGGCAATTTACCCTGCCATATCCGATGGCGACGACTGTCAAATTATGGTATGCCATCTGATGCGTGGGCGGTTTCATGGCATGCAATATCATTTTGAAAATGCCTCTGAGCGGGAAGGACGTGCGCTGTATGTGTGCGTTAAATGCTCTTAAGGAGTTAGTTGAAGTGTTGAGTGAAGAAATTCTGCTGCAGATGAAAACTTCACGTGTAGAATAAATTACTTTTTGGATAAGCGGGTGAAATTTCACACGAAAATTTAACTATTATATGATTTGCTGGGGTAAGAAGGAGAATGCGATAGAAGTCATTTGATAAATCCACCAATCATCAATAGGTATTTTCATATTTTCACTCATCACGCAAAATTGAGATTATTTCTCTTTTAAATAAAACAAGTATATAATTTCACTATTCCGCATTAAAATTCAACTTTTACTACTTTTCCTATAACTCCATACGCGGTAGACTATGTTAATTGCATAACGAAATCTTTAAATCAACGAGATCTTTAAATCCCTATAAGAAACGGAGCATACCCACGGTTCAACCCCATTTTCATAATCAAGAACTGTCAAAATATTGCCAGGCAGATGGCCAAGCAAATGGCATACCATATTGCCTACAATTTATGGCATGCCAGAAAATATGGCATACCATAGGCCGCCTCCACTAGAAATTTCAAATGGTATGCCATGGAAAATTGCTAGTGGAGGTGGCCTGTCACCAGTTACAATGCGTTTTATGTTCTTGTGGGAATTGACTCGTTTTAGCATGTCTTTAGCAAAAAACGATTTAACAGGATTGGGCTTTTGAACAAAATTCAGTTCTTCGGAACTCCGCATCAAAATGATAGGACACCCCTGAAATTTTCCCATTTCGCAAAACCGATAAGAGGTAGAAAAAACTTTCATTGTGAGTCATACAGTACATGCAAGGAATGTTCAGAATGTTTAACGTAATGTCTCCTTCAACTAATATTCTAGGAATTTTTCATATTTACCTGAAAAAAAGGTGCTTTAAAAAGAAAGGATAGCTGAAGATAAAGATAAACTTAAGTATATTATTTTCTGCTTTAATAATATGTTGCCTTTCCTTGTTTTGCTAAAACAGCTATCATTCGATTTGGTAGAGATTTATATAAATTTTTCTGATATTTTTGCGGAATTAGCCTCCAAGCTTCTTGTATGACATCTTTTAGCTCCTGGATTGATTTGAATTGTTTATTGCCCCAATATACAGCACGGGATAATTGACCCCAAGCATTCTCTATAACATTTAAATCTGGAGATCTAGTTGGCCATGGTAAAACCTTAATATTTTTGGAGGAAAAGTATTCCTTTACAATACGCGATGTATGCACTGCTGCATTATTCTGTTGGAAGATAAAGTTCTCTTTAGAAATCCTTGTTGCATGTGTCCTGATTTGTTCATCTATTAATTTTATGTAATCCAGGCTTTTCATTTTTCCGTCCACAAAGCAGATTTCGGTCTTTCCTTTGTATCCGATCCCTGCCGTAAAGATGACTCTCCGATCTTTTCTTCCACCTTACATGTTCCCGAGCAAATTTCAACCGTTCCTCAATATGCTTTTTTGTTAGCGGTGGTTTTCTAAGAAGTTTTCTTCGTTGAATAGTGGGTTTTTTTTTCAAAAGACGTTGGACATTTAAAATGTTTGTGTTCACACCAGCTTTTTCCGCAATTTGTCTCGCTGTTGCTGTTGAGTTTGACGCTACTCGTAATATCGACCGCTTTTCACGACCACTTAGTGCACTAGGTCTGCCTGGACTCTTCTTTTGCCCGTAATTTTTAGGATCTTTTAGTAAATTCATTACAACATTTTGGCTTCGTTTTAGAATTTTCGCGATTTTTGCGACACTTTAACTCTCGTTTTTCAGATTTATTTCACTTTCACTTAGTTTTTTACCATGACCCATTTTTGCAACACAATCTACTAGTCCCTACCGAAAAAATATCGAAATTTTTACGAAACGACCTCAGTTTATCTAAACCCGTAACCACTAAACAAATTACAAACTCACTTCTATACTCTGTCCTATCTTTTTGAAGCACCTTTTTTCTGGTAAATACGAAAAATTCCTAGGATATTAGTTGAAGGGGCCATTATGTTAAACATTCTGAACATTCCTTGCATGACCCACAATAAAACTTGTTTCTACCTCTTATCGGTTATGAGAAATGGGACAATTTCAGGGGTGTCCTATCATCTTGATGCGGGGTGTAGTCGGGCGGGTACGCGTTTCATGCCCGAACAATCGTTTAAAGTGGTACAAATCGATTCCTGAGACACAAAAACTTCAGCGCTTATCTCTCGCAAACTTCACTTATGAGTTTTGTCACCATTTTCATGACTTTAGCAATGTTAACTTAACTTGAAAACATTGATGGCCAATCAAAGCGACGCAAATCTTTCGATAGATCTCGACTGCTTTTGAATGCACTGTGTTTGATAAAGTCGATTTACTGTAAGCCTTCTGCAACATTTTCAGAGGTTTGGCGCACGAAATTCCATTTGCAAAGCAAAATTTGAGACAAATTCTTTGTTCGATGATTTTATCCATTACAAAAATCGCAACACAGATTTGAGATGAAATGACAAAATTGAGCATTGTAAACCATTGTTGTGAGTTTTCCGTGGCCAAAATTCACTCGAATATGCTCGTTTTCCCATAGTGCATGATGAGAATTAACACGATTTTTCCCACGGACAATGTGTGAGCTATTTGCCACAGTTTTGTATTTATTTACTAAAATCGCCCTAATGCCAAGACTTACAAGAAAAGAAAACAGCAGTTTCATATTTTTATATACATATATCTTTGTTCAAAAAAACCTATTTAAGGAAAAAACCCATTTCATTACAACTCAATATAAAATGCGTTGAATGAATGTATGAATCCTGCTACTGCCGATTTGCCCTCCGGATGGGAAATCTTCCGGCCGGGGAGCATCAATCTAAATTCTACCAAATATTCTTGTAATATGAATAATGTGGTGGTATTTGCAACTACAAAAATTGATTTCAGAAAAATATTTTAATGATTGGTCTTTGAGCGGAACAAATTTTATGATTTTTAGAATAACTTGTTTTAATTTTCCTGCATTCGCGTATTATTTTATGAATTCACCACATAACTAAATATTATTACAGAGCGAGACATATTTTTTGTAGTACATATCATTAGTATCACAAGAAAATATTCACTTTAAACATTTTTGTTTCTGCGATGCCTTTGAACCAAAAATGCTATCTTGCAGCTTTTGGCTTAACCAGAAACTAGAGCTGTACGCTAATGCTGCTAGCCTGATTGGATTATCCTTGAAATATCAATATCTCTCAAAGAATTGAAATATGTCTAGCTTCTGAAGAAAGAAAATTAAATTTAGAATTTATTTTTCATTCAATTTTTAGTGCCATGAGTTGAATTTTTTATTGAAAATCGTTAATCCATTTCATCCCAAATTTTAACTCAAATGCATGGATACACAGGAATATGTCAATTTCGCCTGGATAGTTTAAATTATTTCTTAAGTATATTTAATGAAAATTTTACTTACGTTATTTCATTTGACACATTTCTCCCACGATTTTGTTCCACGAGCAGCACTTTCTCCCTTTTCTCTTTTTCAAGTTTTAGAAGTCGAAAATTCCCACAAAATTAGAAAATTCCCACAATGGCACAACACTGCATTAACCAAGCTAAATGACACATTAGGCTGAAAATCCGTGTAGTATAGAGGCCAGTTGTGCTAACTTAGCGACAAAAATAATTTTGACAATCTCTTGTTCAATCCCCTCAGCCGATCTTTTAAATGATCAATTCTTGTTACTTTTTTGACAGAATATTTATTTATCTCATCCAAGTCACTTTATAAAGACTTAACTTATTTGTAAGTGCAGAGAAGTCAAACCTCTAGAAATAGATCTATGTACAGGTAAAACCTAAATAATTTTTCATTAAAGCTTTATTATTATTATTATTATTATTATTATTATTATTATTATTATTATTATTAATAGGTGCGTTTTTTTGCACTCTTGGTTAGGGTAAGTTAAGGTAAGTTAAGCTCTTTATGACAGAGCATTGGGTAAGTACATTGAATACGACGACAAGTGCCGCAGTGAAGTTACAGCGGCAGCGATTGTTATTGTATTCAGAATACTTACACGAAGCTCTGTCATAAAGAGCTTAACTAACCTTAACTTATCCTGCACAAGAGTGCAATAATACGCACCAAATAATATTTTAGTGAGCTTCGTTTGTAAATTCATATATTTTTTTATTTCATATGTTTTCATATTTCAAAGCCAATATACTATACATTACAATGCTGTGTTCAAATCTATTTCCATTCAAACTTTCATCAACTGCTTGTATCAAAGACAACGTTTAAGTATTCAAAAGCTTCGAGCTTTTATATCATCCTGTCGTGGTTCAAATCCTTAATACTTACAAGCTGAATTTCTTTGCACTCCTTCGTTGAAATCGTTTCGTTAAATTTTCAGCAACACCATCCGCCGTATTATCCTTACTGCTATTTTCATCCATCGAATAACTGGCACACAGCAGAGTGTTTAAAACTTTAATAGACAAACCAACCTTGGACAAAAGCTGTTTTTCGATTTATTGATTTTGTGTCAGTGAACAAGCACCTGTTGTGCCGGCTCTTTAGTCGGGTGAGACCATACACTCCTTGAAATCACGCAAAGAGTTTAAGATAAGCCAATATAGAGTGGTGTAATTTGTATTTAGAATTCGCGTTACAGACAGTACGCGTATCGTACAGAAGAAAAGGTGAATTGAATTATGCCCTTGATCAATTTTGAACTGTTGAGTGAGTTGACAGTAACTTCAGACTTCTGGCGAAATGAAATTCGATTAACGCATTTGATCCAAAATACTGCAAGCATGAAATTACGCTTCATTTGTTTTTTGATTGTTTAGAAAATTAATTCTGTCGCTATAACAGTTTATCAGTTAGTTTATCAGTGTGGGTAGAAGCTTGATGGGAAATTTAATTAGTTGAAATGTAGCCAGTGAATAGATAAAGACAGGCTCGAAACAGTTATTGAGATAATATGAATGAAGGGGTTTTTGTTGTTGATTATGTTTTCCTTTCACTCAGTTTCACACGTTTTTTTGTTAAAGAGTAACGTAACGGCAAAATCTTCGAAGCTCTCTTTCGGTTGAGTTCTTGTCGATGAATTTGTTTTTAAGCTTATATTTACGTTTGCTACGATTTATTAACAATTAAGTTGGAAATTTTTATCGTAGAGCATTTTAAATTCAATAATGCATTGAATTCCAAATTTACTACGAAAGTGTACTCATAATCTGTATTTTTAAGATAATATATTTGATTTGTTCTTCAAATCGAAAATCTTTTTTTTTTTTTTTTTTTTTTGGGAGCGGATGTCAAAAACCTTCTATAGGTATCTTGCGAACAAAACAAGATTATGTGAGATTCTTACTCACTAAAAAACGTCACCCGCCGACCACGGAGGTCCGAGCCGGCACCGCTTTCGCATTACTTCAACTCGGCCGTGCTACTTCCACCCATCAGGTGTCCCATTGGCTTACTTCCGTTCTGTCAGGCTTTCAGGAGTCTATGAGACATCCTTCCTCTTTTTTTAAGCGCAATACCAGCTCCACATATGCTGACACAGCTGACCAGGCGTCTTCTGACTGTAGCATTATCTCCACGATTGACTCCGGCGTCACAGGGCCAATGGCAGAGAAAAGCATGTGTCGCTCTCTTCTGAAGCGGGCGCAATGGAAAAAGGTATGCAAAGCATCATCACTTTCCTTAGCACAGTACTTACAAAACTCCGTCCTGACTTTCCCCATTCTGTGAAGGTATTTCCTGAAGTAGCCGTGGCCCGATAGGAACTGGCACAGGTATAAGTTTATTTCACCGTGGTCGCGATTAAGCCAAGGTTTTAAGGCGCGAATTAGCCTAATCGTCCATGCTCCCTTCGAGCTTGTAGCCCAGCGCTCCTCTCAAAGCTCAAGCGTTTGCGCTCGTGCTTGAGCAACCAACATTTCTCTTCCCACTTCTGCTCTGTTCAGTAACACTTCCCTGCGTTCGTTCGCCAATAGATCAATTGGGATTACTCCCGCTATCACTAACACGGCGTTTCCTGAAACAGTTCTGTAGCTGCTTGCAACTCGCAGCGCTCCCCTACGCTGGACGCTCACCATCCTAGCTCGATACTTTTCAAACCTTAACGCAGTGGCCCATATCTCCGCACCATACAGCAGCATTGAATGAGCCACCGTCATAAGGAGCTTACGTTTACTCGGACTAGGACCGCGAACGTTTGCCATGAGTCTCCCAAGCGAGATAACAGACAGTAGCGCCCTATCACATACTTTTCGGATGTGCTCTCCATAAGCTAGCTTCGAGTCTAATATCACTCCAAGATACTTAGCCGATTTTCTGGTCTCAAATACTTCAGAGCCAACCGTCATGGGTATAATGGTTGGTATTCTTCTCTTGGTCAGCATGACAATCTCAGTTTTTGCGATCGCCAGCTGGAGACCATAGCTTTCCATCCAGGTTTCGACCCTTCTCATTACTTGATTGAGTTTGAATTGGGCGAGATGAGGATTTCTAGACGTGATGACAGCGGCTACATCATCAGCATAGCCCACCAAGAGCACGTCTTCCGGCATTTCGAGGCGTAAGAGACTATCATACGCAATATTCCATAGGTCTGGCCCGAGAATGGATCCTTGTGCTGCCCCAGCTATAATGGTTTTGCGTACAGTTCCTTGATTCATTTCATAGATCAAATGGCGATCTTTTAGGTAATCCCGCACCATTGCCAGCAAGTATTCCTCTATTTGAAAATGTCGCTGAAGAGAATCCAGTATGTCTGTCCATCTCGCCGAGTTAAAGGCGTTACGAACGTCCAGCGTTACCAAAAAGACAATGGGTCTAGCCCAATGACAAGCGGCCTCTGCGCGATCTCCTGCGCTAATTATTTCGCAGATGGCACTTATTGTTGAGTGGCCACTGCGAAATCCATGTTGGTTTTTTGAGAGGTCACCTGCTCTTCGTAAAGCCGCCTTTAATCGAGGTTTCAGCAGCCCTTCCAAAAGTTTCCCCGCAGTTTCCAGCATGCAGAGAGGTCTGTACGCTGATGGTGTGTTAAGATCTCTCTTTCTCTTTGAAATTAGGGCAAGTTGCGCCAGTTTCCAGGGTGACGGAAAGACACCCGCTAGTAAACATTTATTGTACATGCGTAGTAATGTTGACGGGTGTCGTTCCACCACTACTTTTAGGACTTCTACTGGAATATTTTCCGGGCCTGGGGCTTTTCAGTTCTTCATTCTGACACTCGCGCTTCGTAGTTCTTCTTCAGTAAACAAAGGGATATCTTCCTGGCGGACTGTGTGGTTGTTCTCTGCTCTTACATCGTGCGCTGGGAACAGTGAATCTACAATATTCCTTAGGACATCCGCCTCCATGGGTGGATTGGGACTCATGCGGCCCAGCCTACCCGATACTATTTTGTAACCCTGGCTCCACGGGTCCCGGTCCACTTCTTCGCATAAAGTTTGCCACATTTGCCTTTTCCTCCATTTTATAGCTATTCCCAGTTCTTTTTTCGCCTTTTTGTGGGTGGCGACAAGTAGCAACGCTTCCGGTCGTCCAATAGACCGCTGTGCCCTACGCCTGCATGCTAGAGCTCTTCGTCTTAGTTCCGCTATCTCCTCAGTCCACCAATAAGCGCTCTGTTTGCCCGGTAGTGACTTTCGAAGTGGCATCGACGCATTGCACGCTCGCCGAATTTCGCCCATGATCGAATTTACAACCGTACCTATTTCCCCAGGGCGCATTGCTACCCCTGCTTGTCCTGCGCTGACTTCGTCAGTAAAGCTGTTGCTTAGTGACTCCAATAGCTTCTTCCTATCCAACTTCGAAATATTCCACCCGGGTATCTTCCGTCTTAAGTTCTGAGGGGCCGGGCTTTCCTCCGACAGCCAGAAAGTAATATAGTTGTGGTCACTTCCAGTGTACTCCTGCATCACCCTCCAATCCCTTGTCATCATGGACAACGTCTCCAAGACAAGAGTTATATCGGGAATGGACTCACCGAAGCCTGGCCTGCGGTAAGTTGGTGTTGAGCCCCTGTTCACCACGACCATACTCAGCCTGGACACCATTTCCATAATTAATCTCCCTCTTGTGTTTTGAGTCGGCATCCCCCATTCCAAGGCTCTCGCATTGAAGTCACCAGCTACTACCAGTTTGCCAGAAAAGTCTCGAAGAGCGTCTTCTAATGCTTCTATCTTTCTACGAAATTCCATTATTGGGTCGTTCGGTGAAAAATAGCAGCTGACAAAGCTGATGCCGCAGCTTTCAATCCAAACATATCCATCGCCCGAACCTCGCCGATCAACCCGGTCAAATCGAAAATCTATTTCATGTACAAATGAATGTATTGAATTTTTTGATAAGAAGTTTTAGATAATTTTTCTTGAGTACCCATCATTTAACTGACTTAAATTTCTCTGATGATAGGTAAATACAAAATCCAGCGACTTTTCGCAAAAAAAAAACACATTCATTAAAAGAAAAAACCACCATCCCAATGTCATTTAATCTACCAAAAAGAGATATCATAAAGAAAATGAAACTGGAAAAGCTCTATATCTTTAAAATGCTTTCATTTATCCTGTGGCATCTACAAACCTGTCTTACCATTATCTGACCCAAATTTCTTCCTGGTTTTCTTAATTCTAAATTGTAAATCTTTTCGAAAGCATCGTAGCGGTGGATTTACAATTCTGACCCGAGCTCAGATTTCCCTTGTGAAATATGTGCCGGACTTGGGTACAAACTTTTGTCTGACATTCATCGTAAAAGAAGCTAGGTGAACTTGAATTATTGTTTTCGTTTTGATGCACGTAGTGTCACAATGTTTTAATGATTTAAATGAAAATTTTGTACATATGATAGCTAGAAGAATGTATCATAGATGGCTCTTCTTGTAAGCCATTTTATGGTGAAATGTTTAGAATTGCAGGAAGTATTGACTTTAAGGATAATGGGGTCATGTTTTTCGCGATATATGACATCTCTCTTGAGTAGCTATATGTGCGTAAGTAATATGATGGGTGGTTGAGTTTGTGTGAAGTGTTTTGTAATATGTGGGTCTATGAAAATATGATTGGAGTGGTATAGAAATAAAAATTCAGGTGATTTTGATCGAGTAGAAGAAACGAAATTAAATTTGAAACCATCATTTGTATTCCATACATATTACACGTCGGTATAAATAAAGGCTTTTTTTTTGTATCGAAATCGAGAGCACTCTTGCCAAATAGATTGAAAACCAGCAGTTCTGTCGAATATATTTTTGTAATATAGTATCATGTCAATATCTCGTGGGATAGACTCTGCACCCAATACCCTAAGTTCTATAAAGCGCGTAGTGTGCAATCAAAAATATGAACTGATGTATACATCGTTCAAAAAGGTGTATAAACATTCCGGCTCGAATTTTGGTAAAAATTAGTCTATTATCATATACAGAAGCAATTCCTATTAAGGCTACATTCCAGGCTGCATAATGTTTTGAAAAAAATATGCATAGTTTGGCAGCCCATGAACCATATCAAACAGTGAATTTTTCTGGACGCATTTTCTGGATTTCAACTTTTTTCGTCAAATATGGCAATTTCTTATACTAAAAAGTAATAGGTTCACTGAGCGTTGAAATTAAGCGACAAAAAATTAAAATGTAAACTCACCGCAAACCAAAGGCTGATGGATTTGATTCTTTGTAGAATTGTGTTTGCTTGAAAAATGTAAATGATCTGCCCACGTTGGGCGCAGTACCTGTAATGTGATTATCGTTGATATTTGAAAAGAAAGCAGAATTATTATTACTCTAAACTAAAAACATAAGCTTAGGCTTGCTCAAGATAGAAATTTGAAACGTATAATTGCATGGTTCTTTTATTCTACATAGCAATATTTTAGCAGCTTTGAAAAATCTATAGCATTGGTAAATTATCGTTTCGCTCTAGGATATTTAAGGATCAGAATTTCGTAAAAATAAGAATGCGATAGAATGTTTTAATATAAAGCTGAGATTAAAATTGGTTGTAAGATTACAAAGCTTTGAGATCGACCTGTTCACGAGATCTCTTATGCAGCAACGCAATACTATCAGGCGTAGGTGGCAATGCAACAGAGATCCTAACTTAAAACGTTTAACCACTTGGTTGACAGGTTTAATTCAAAAAATATCTTTATTCTTCGAAACAGCCGGTGAAATTATATGCTTCAAAATCTTGACCATGGCTTGCAACAGTTCTGGAGACTGAATAAAATATTCAGAAAAAGTGCTTCCAATCAAATCCCCATTCTCCACAACAAAGACAAAAAACATGCTTGTTCTTATAAAGAGAAAACAAATTTGATTGCGAGCGCTTTTGGGATTTCCCACCAGCTCACACTAAACATGAGAAACCCTGTTGTACAACCTATGGTTCAACATGCGATTACGTCACTTCCAGAAAGACCGCCACTCTGTGCTATCGTATATTGCAAACCAAGAGAAATCATTGCTTCTCTGGACAAGCTTAGAACGAACAAAGCTCCAGGGCCGGACGTCATACCCAACACACGTCACAAGAAGCTTCTGAGAGCTACAGACCCATCAGCTTGTTCTGTTCGCTGCGAAAAATAATCGAGAGAGTGTTCCTGAAATGTATAAAATATTTTTGGAGTGTGGGCATATTTTACCCCGATTTCAGTTCGGTTTTCGCGAGGGTTATTCAACAAACCATCAACTATTCTGAGTTACTCACGATGTCGAGAGGTCATTTGCTGCTAATGAATCGGTAGGTTTGATCACATCAGACATTGAAAAGGCTTTTGACAATGTCTGGCACGAGAGCCTACTCTTCAAAATGATTGATTTTAAAGTCCCTCTCTACCTCATTAAGATCGTGCAGTCATTTCTGGCTGATCGTGATTTTGCAGTGAAGGTAAATGGCAGTCTTTCCTCGCACCGCAAAATACTTGCAGGACTCCCTCAAAGATCATGCCTAAGTTTAAACCTTTTTAATGTCTACACAGCTGACATTCCATCAAATCGCTATTCCAAACTAGCTATTTTTGCGGATGACACCTGCATATGTACTACCAGCATGGACCCCGAAACAGCAATATGCAACTTGGAAAACTCATTTATACAATTGTATCAGTATTTTTTCAGGTGGAAGATTAAAATCAATACTGCTAAAACAAAGGCAATCTATTTTACAAAAAAGATGAAAGCATCAAACCTCCTTTCCCGAAACCTCAACTTATTGGGACAGACAATTGAATAGGCTGAAGAAATTTCCTATTTAGATATAACTCTTGACAAAAAAAACTCACGTACAAGGCGCAGACGGACAATGCTTGACTGAAGATCGCGAAAAGCGCACATGCCGTTTTCCCCACTGTTAAACCGCAAATTCAAATTGTCACTAAAAAACAAATCGACTCTTGTTGAACAAGTACTGCAGCCAGTGATGCTTTACGGAGCACCATTATGGGGCATATGTGCTAACACCCACATAAACAAACTACAGATAGCTCAAAACAAGTGGCTCAAGATGATCTGTTATAGGCCGTTTTTCTATTTCACGCGCAAGCTACACATCGAAACCGCAGTCATGGAGGTAAAAATTTTTATAAAATAGCAAAGAATAAAATTTATTAGAAAATGTGGCTATTGCAACAATGTCGTCATTCAATCAATTTTACAATCTACTAATAGATAGTAATAATACGATAGTTTTAGCGCTAGTCTAAAGTATATTCTAGGTAGATTTAAGTAAGCTTAGTCTAGTTGTAAGCAAAAATTAAAGCATCGAAATATCAGGTTTTTGTTTATTTTGCCTTATACTGATTAACTACTTTAAGCTCATTTAATCTCAGGAATAAGACTAAATTTAATTTCATAGTTGTAGAATCAATCTGCTTAAGGCTCTATATTAAGTTTCAACAAACCTGTTAAGTGTTAATTATAATGAATAAACTTGAATTTGAATTTGAAAAGTTGAGATTTCCAAGATTTAGTTGCGGGAAACAAAAAATAATATCCATATCAAAAGCCTTATTCTTATCAACTTTATTTTCGAAGGAAATGACAGATCAGACTAAAACATTTGGCCAAGTGTAATTAGCAAAATAGAAATATTTTTTAGCACACCTTTTGTCAGCAGCGAATCACTTTTCAATAATATAAAAAATTCAAAACAAAATCCAATAAAACTGATGAAATAAAGCAAAGAATAAAGCTCGCAAATAAAATTTTTTACTTTCTTCTGACTATACTGGAGACCTACTGCATGTACAGGAAAACAAACCTCCAAAACCATAATGGGCCATTTAGACAAGCGTCCATGCGTCCGCGCGTCCAAGCGTTTTTAGATTACACGAGTCAAGTCAACTCAAATCCAGTTTTTTGAAGGCGGGACTAAGGCGATAAGTGGATAGATTTTACACGCTTATGATGATGTTTTTTTCTCCGTACAAATATATTGGTAACAGAAAGTTGTATGTATTTATCCATATGAGTATATATACCTACATATATATGTTTGTGTCTAGATATTCAGATGCATTCAATTTGTTTTCGTAATAGTCATGCACGTAAAGATGCAAAATATATATTATCCACATTATTATATAAGAAAATAATCATCCACAAAACATATATTTAAATGATCACCAACGAATCATCCACACATGCCACTGAGCGAAAGAAATCATTTTAAAATGTATAGTACATGAATCAGCATACTCCACCTCCTTCGCTTTAGACCCGCCTATATAAACAAAATCAAATTGACTCGTGTAAGCAAAACACGCTAGATCGCATGGACGCGTGGACGCATGGACGCCAATGTAAATGGCCCATAAATGATATGCAATTTAATCCCTCCCATAGTCAAATGCAATAAAAAACAACTACAGAAGCACAATAGAAATGTAAACCGCAAGATCTGGATGTTGTCTTTATCTGCTGAAAAGGCAGTGGAACCATCTAGTAAAAAATGAGCACTGTGCATTCGAATTTCCCAAATATTGAACATTGCATGGGAAAAATTAAATATTTTAAAAATGTTTCTCAGCTGGAAATTGTCTTTCAAATGAATCGAGAAATTGAAACGAGTATGTATTTGAATCATATTCATGCTACTTTCGAAAAATTAATCATGTCATAGTAATTTAGCTACATCGTTTGGCAATAATCATTTTTTCTTGCACTACTATATCGCTTTTCCAAAGAAAAATTTGATCCTTTGACTATTCTTAGACATTCAGCTGTTATTGTGCTAAAAACCATATAAAAGGGTATTCAAGTTGAAATATTGAAGCTAATTTAATTGATTATTTTTCAAATTCAGAAAACAAATCAAATTGATTAAGAATTTTCAATCAATTTGAATCCAAAATAAATTTGGTAGAAATAACTCACCGTCATTGAGCAACCACCGAAAATTTCAATACTCCCAAAACAATAAATTCACCTTCAATCAAATAAGGATGACTTCGCAGCAATGCGTTTCACTCACGCAAACCCAAAACGATACCCTGGTTCACGCGCTCTTTCTTCGTCAATCTTCCTGCTTTGAGTATTAGACAGCCTATCAAACTGTAGGCAGCACAGCGATATCCTGCCCCATCAACTGTTGTGTATTTTGTTGCCTTATTGGCACATAATTTGATGAGCACAATGCCTGCATCTGTCATAGTATTTTGTTACTGCTGTCGTTCTCCTCGTGCGAGTAAACAGAGTCCATGTTTAACAATGAACAAGGATTACAGCCTCATCCGTTGAGTAGCAGCAGCATCATCAGCAGCAGCAGGGTCCCATTGTCAGTCTCATTCCCCTTCTGCAACGATTCCATGTCTTACACATTTTCGCCGCAGATTTATTTCAGTTTTGTATTCAGACGTGGTATCTGTATCCTTTTCAGGTTGTTTATGGTTTTTTGATTTCATCGATCGTGCGGAAATGTTGACGGCAGCGAATTAATCCTAGAATGTTTTTGTATGGCGTTAAATCAGAGCTACCGAAAAGTTCGCGGCATTCCTATATTTCTTTTCCAATTTGTTTCAATGCGGTGAAATATTTCTTGTAATATTTATGAGAAATCTAAAAAATCTAAATAATCAGATTTCGTTCGCGTTTTTCGTCCTTTAAACGATCTTGCCAATTTTCTAAATTTTATTTGTTATGGTTTTCGAAATTCGATTCAAAAGTGTAGTTAAAATTGGTTATAGATAATGACATTTATTTAAAAAACAATGTTTACCTTAAATGTAAAAGTTCGTAGAATTTTTTTCGAGTCCCTTTAGTTGAAGCTGAAAGGGATAATTACCAATTGAAAATTTTATTTGGTGGAAGCAAAATATATACTATCTGTGGAAGCAAAATATGTTTTATAAGATCGAAAATAATTTTCCACAACGGTCGTTATAATTCTTTGATGGTTTTTTGAATGAAAAGGCAGTTTACATAGGCTTAAAAGTTTATATCTCACAATCGACTTCAATTTGTTAATATGCCACAAACAACAATGACCCTGTTATGTGTTTTTTTTATGTATCCTTTGTGGCTTCGATTCGTCTCGTTGTCGTCATAGTCATTTTCGTTTCCTGGATCCGTTCCCAAGCTACATACATCTATAGGCCGGGACTTACATTACACCCAAATTTAATCGTTATGTTGATATTATTCCATTTTGCTTCTCTTTATGTGTTTCGAAACATACATGGAAGCCAACGTTTTCATTCTTGTGTTCTCACGACTGACAATCCGGAAGAAACTCTTCTTGTTTTGGAATTTTTCTTTTCAAAAATGTCACTCCTGGCTACATGACCTTGAAATAAACTTTGTAATGAATTATTTTATGGTTACTTGGAAAACTCCTGAGACGATGACGAGACTGTCATTGTTATGTCTTTTCGGGCCATATTCAAGGACTTACTGGATATTAGAGAAGAACGTGGACGAACATAAAAGCTGTGGATCGTCTGTTTGATTTACTTTTTATGTATCGATGATAAGAAAAATGATGAAATGACTGGGAGTGTTTTTGATCTATACATTGTTCGCACAAATTGTGAGATTATCGTAATATGGATAATTTTCGTGAAAGTACCAGATGTGATGTGAAGACTGGAATAGAGAAGGTGAAATGAAAGTTGCTATGCTAGAATGAAAAAAACTTGGCTGGAGGAGAAGAAGGAGTTTGTTTGAAGTTTTATCGAAACGCTGATCAGATGTATATGTTTGAAAAGCAATTGCAGAAAAAATGTTTTCTATAGTGCACTTTATGCTAACATTTATAGGTTAGCAATTATGTTCAAACGCCCATTTCTATTGCTTGAGTAGAGACAAATCTCTATTCATTTATGATACGCAAATTCATCACGCAGAACTCTTCTGATTGAGTTTGGTTTGAGTTAGCCATGATGAGGTAAAATATGTGTGGAAGAATGAAACGATAATATTTAGAATAGAAATAGAGAATTGGAAAGTTCACAGACACTTTCGTGTGAAAAACCGTCGTTGAATTTGTTTGAATCAAAGATGTGTAGCAGTGGTTGCTCGTGACATTTAGAAACAGCGAGGCAGTGACTTTAAGAATCATTCGAGGAAAGTAAAATAATACTAAATTGACTTATTAAATAAGATTAAATTGACTTACCATCTTTTTCTTTTTAATGGCAGAACAATATTGATCTACATCCTCATGTCAGCTGATTTATTTCTACGATTCCATGAAACTTCTTAGCAGTGATAGCGCGGATAATCACGCTGACCCATAATATTTCGAAAACAAGTTTTAATTCTCTTCAACGCAAAAACTGCAAAAAACAAAGGCAGTATTGTCAAATTGTTTAAAACAATAATAGGCAGAAGTATCAAATTTAACTCGATTATGAAAACTGTTCCAGATTTTTTTGTTCTCGTATTTGACAATGTACTCGCTTCTAATATATTCTCGGTTGAATAAACGACCACAGATGGACATCGAGCACTCAAACAAAGGTTGAGAAGGCATATTTTGAAAAATAGGACACTGAGCTATGTTCATAGGGTTTAAAATTTTACCTTTTTAAACTCATTTAATCGATTTTTTTGCCAGGCAACTACATTGTTGGCCTCAGTTTGGTTGTGACCTGTGAATTGCAAGTCCAGACTTAGGTTTAAAACAGCTCTGACTAACGTGCTCACGCCAAAGTTCCCTTATCCAATTCTCTATCCAAGATGATTATATTTTTCATATTTTTGCTTTGTATTTTTCCTCATGTAAATTTTAAATGTATTTAAATTATATCTTAATTGTTAAATATTAATTGTGAGTGTTTTTTTTTGTAAGCCTTGTATGGTTGAAATAAGTAAATAATAAAAGTGACGTTAATTCAGTAAACCATGTTAGAACTCCAGTTTTTATTTAATTTCTCTATTTGGTAATGATATTCTCCATTCACTTCAGAATCGATTTGTCGATTGCTTAATATTGATTTGGGCGGAGATTATTACAAGATAGAGCACGATTAAGGCTTTACAGACAATTTAAATCTACAGACAACTACTTAAAGCAACCAGATAGCTCGTTAGACTACTCTATACTGAGTGAACGGCTTACTTTTGTTATCAATTTCCAAATAACTTTCAGCGCTAGGGCTGATTTTAAATTTTCATTCATTTTCATTTCTTCGAATAAGTTTATCGTGCGAATGGTAGCCCATTTGTAAGTAATCAATAAAGTTTATTTTGTGTACTTATCAATTCATAATTTATATTTTTATTTCATAAAGGTCATTTGTAGCTATGATCTTTATGGAAATAATAAGAATCAAAAATAGCAATATAATATGAGCTAGTAGGAATGTAAATATAATTTATTGATTAATTTAGCCTGCATCTTTTTAAAATTTTATCCAGGAAGCATTACCTCTCTTGCCATCTCTGAAGAGCCGCCACTGGTTTATAGCGCTGCTCACTGAAGCATCAGTCTAAAAATCGGCAGTAAGCCTGTGGGTTTGAATTCCATCGGCAACTGCGGCTTTATTTTTCCGTCCATAATGTATTTTTTTCGTTGAATTTTTAACGGTAAGGAAAGTTTAAGTCACTACAATAATTAAAATTTAAGGGGTCAGAAACGAGTTTTGAGATATTTGACAAATCTCTTTAGCATTCCACACGCAAGGTTTCTGGAACTCTTTTATTTCGAAAAAAAGAAGCATGTGAACTTCTGAATTAAGTAAGCGCTCACTTGAAATTGCATGAAATACGGTCCGGATTCATCCCGCATTGCAATATTATCCAACTTACTTTTTCGTAGAAATTTTGGGCAAGTTTTTTTTCTGCCTAAGTGGCGAAATCATTTAGATTCTCATTTAGTAATAATAACAAATCAAAATAAATAATGACACTAAAAACAATAATAAAAAGCGTTATCAATTTATTGTAAATTAAAATATATAACTGCATTTTGTTTATTCTTCTTAACTTTTGGATATAAATTTTATCTTTTAGCATGAAACTTGAAGTTTTATCGAATTATCGAATTATTTAAGCTCTCATTCTTTCACATGCATCTTGAAGAACTCTATCCCTACCTCTAATTCTAACTTCGAAAATGGCCGTTCCGATATTGCATACTGATAGAGAAGTTAAACTCTACTCATAGAATTACAGAACTCCTTTCTCTATTTCAATCCACGTGGTGAATAGATTGGATCCAGATGTGGCAGTGGAGTTTCATACTCAAAGGCTCTAATAAGGAATGACGTCAAAATGATGTCATATAGAGAGTTATAGTAGAGATATTCGTTATTTGAAAGTTACATAAACAAGCCACTGGTTCTAACAGGTTATTCTAACCTGCTAATTACCTCGAGTTTAGTGGCATGCTCTCAGAAAAAAAACAACAAATAATATGATATTGAAGCTTGTCCAATATTAGTTTTTTAGCACAATTATCGACAAAGCGATTTTTTGAGCTGTCATCTTTTTCACGAGGACCCATCAATTTAAGTTCTCGAACGATGTGACACGATATGATCAGATATGATATGATTTTACCAAGTCAAGTATCGTGAATTGCTTGCCAAACGTTTCTCCCTTTAATTGCCTCAATAGATTCGGGGGAAGAAGCAGTAACAAATATAGTAAAAAATACACTTTTGAAAAAGTTACAGAAACGCACGAAACCTACTCCGAATAACTTATGCAATCAAATGATTGGGCGATAAGACAAAAATATCATAGTCATTCTGGCAGTTAGTATTTTTCCCATAATGATTTCTGCACTGTGATACTTTTACCTAATTTATTCTTACTGACGGTGGTTTCTCACGAATAATTAAAATCAAAGTCAAATACGAATCGTTAGCATATGATTTCATTTTGTGCTAAATCTTTTACTTCCGATAACTCATGCTGCTTACTTTGTAATAACCGTAAAATTCATGAACATTTATGAATGAGAGCCTATTTTTACATACTTATCATGGTATATATCGAAGATGCTGGGTATGTGACTATGCAGGAAGTAAAAGTAAGAATGATTTATGGTAGGTATTTTTGCAAGGTGAAAGGAAGTTGATTATACCGATGACGCAAGGACTTTATATGCAGGAAAAATAAAAGTCAATAGTAGTGAATAATAGTAGTGAATAGTGAATAAAGGCCTAAAGTATATAATATAAAAATCTGGAATATTTTCATGTAAATTTAACCCACGCTGGGCGCTGAATAGTGATGATTGTTATTGCCGTCAGTAGCTTGCAAATGAATATCAATTTAACGTTTAAAAATCAATTTCTGTTGAATCAAGCTTTTTCGCTTATTAGGTGCTGCAAAAAACGATGAAATGCTTTTTTATTTAGCAAAATATAAGATTTAACACTAACAAATTGAATATGGTGGTTATATTGTAATTGAATATGGTGGTTATATTGGATGCTATCAACATAATAACATATCAACCAAATACATTTGTATTTGAATTCACAAAACATGTACAACTGCAAAGTTTCTTTTCACTCTTTGACTCAAACACATGATGACTGATTTACTTACACTAATCAGTAAGTAATGTTTTAATTCAATGTATGATAATGCTTTCGGAGGCTGAAACCCGCAAATATTCTTCGGTAAGAGCTCGAGCTTTGGAGTAGATATATGTACGTTGTCTACGATATTGTTGACAGTAAGGGAAAAAGTTGATCGCAATATAGAAAAACTGCTTGTCAGTTGTTTGTTGTATTTTCGATAGTTAACAGGGTAAACGTTAGTAAATTCTTGTTTAGGTCAGTTCCAATGCCAGACAATTTGACTGAACTAATATACAATTACAGCCACTATCCGATCACTGAATATATTGGAAATGTCGTCGCGGAATCTGGAGTACAAACGTTTGTAGCGGAAATATGATGCTTTTCACACCTTATTCTCGTAAATTCCTTGAAATTGACAAAGCTTGTGTTGTCTTATGAAAGAAATTTTTATTAAGTTAATTTTAAATCAGGTAATTTAAATTTATTGACTGACAAAGTTGGTTGGATAACATTAGAATTTTGAAATTATGTTGAGAACCAAATATATTAATTTAAGACCAATTTTTCCTTTAGAAGGTAGATATATTTCAAATTCTGGATATCAATCTTCGAGGGTAATCTACCCTCTTCATCAGTACTTATCAGCCTGCTGAGTAATTCCTACAAAAACGTAACGATAATTATTTAGCACTCAAGTATTATATCAAAAATCCACAGGCCATAAAAGTCGGATAATAAGTGTTTTGTGCTCTCCATGTGCCTTTTTGTACATAAACAATTAAACTTGGATGAAATTGTCGATTTAAACTCAAAGATCCTGTAAAAGACAATGACAGCTACTCCATTACCAAAGTTACTAATGCTTAAATGTCAACTTAATTTAATTTCATTTAAATGTAACCCATGATCGATGTGCATTATTTCAGCAAGGCCACTATATAGTCAGACTTTATGCTTTTAAGGCCACAACTCTTTTAAAATCTTGACATTACCCAGTAGTCACTCCATCGATGTGACATTAATTTCCAGTTAATTATATACAATGCACTTGAATAAATAAAATCCATTATTTTTCACAATCATACTACATTCCGAACCTAAACTGTTATCCTCCTTGCCACCCAACGATTTTAACCCGATTTCATCAATTAATGATTTCAACGCATAGAAACAATTCGATTTCATTCTATTCAGAATCAGCGGCTGTGATAGTGAGCCACAGGTGCATTAGTCTGACAACTGTTGGACAGTCGACAAGGACGCATAGCGAATACGAGACAGCAAAAGGGAGTTGGAATCGAATTTGTTCGGAGAGGTGGTATTCGTGAAGCTAATCAAGGTGTTGTTCGTCGGCTTTCAGTAATGGTGCTATATTCAATGGCCTGGATAATGTAGGTCAAGAGAATTACAGTCAATTCACTAGCATCAATGCCTCAGCTTACTTGGCTGACGTTCGAGCGACGAGCACGCAGCATGTTAAATGAACGGCCCGCAAAATCGATTTGTGATGGAAAGTCGTGTTAATTAATTATAGCTTATTGAACCGTGAAGGTGAATTAGCTACAGGACAGGATTGAAGTGCAACAGTTGGCATTTTCGTTAGACCTTTTGAAAATTCGAAACATGTTGCTTGTTTAGAGAGTTTCAATTTTCAGGATTGGATGTGTTGAAGAGATTAAGTTGAAAAACTGGAGTTGGCAAAAATAGTCAAAGTACGAGACTCTATTATGGAATATTTTGTATTAAATGAAACTCTATTTTAAGAAATATGATGTTAATAAAGTTATGCTACTTAAAATAAATTAAAAACATGCTCAATTTGCCATTCAGTTGCCGGTATGTTTGACCTTGCTATATTTTAGAAGAGAGCTTACTAACGTACAAAATGACCCAGTTTTCTATCTATCTAGGATATTAGTAGAATAGAATGTTGTCTAAGCATTATATCGTAATATTGCCGATGTGGAAAGATAAAATCCTGGGTAGGTACTAACAACATTCAGCTTTAATTGCCATTTGATGTTGAAAATTAATTACTTGAAATGAATTAAGAAAAGAAGTACTTGAAAGCGGAACGTTTTGCTTTACTAGACAAGTATAGTGATTCTCTAATAAGTTCAATAATTTCTATGACCTATCCAATTATTTCCCTTTTGAGTTTCTCTAGTTTGTTCGACCTGAGTTTTTGCCAAATGTCATTAAAAACAAAAAAAATCCCTTGATAAGCCTTACATAGCTATACATTTTTGCTTGGAAAAAGCTGTTACGCGTTTTTGCAAAATCTTAAATGATTTTTTAGAATTGGTTTTTTTTGAATTTTTTTGAAAATTTTAAACGATCTTAAACGATTTTTTTTTTCTTAATATTACATCTAATGCTATTTACAATTAATGCGTCGACACCAAACCTGCATGCTTCAGTTTACCAACTTTAATTTAGAAAGCATGCGTATATTATTCACTAAATAGCTCGTGATGATTCTTTGATTGACAATATTATCAAGAACATGATTCAATCGTTGAAACCGTTGGTTCATCTGATAGATGACAATTTGCTGACCATGCAGCAAATTGTAGTCAAAAGACTGGATAAAATCGCAAATAAGGCGGGCTTAATTCTTGTTGATGTTAAGACATCATCCTTTGCTGACACTGTTGGCGTTATCAATGACACAAGTTGATACTCGTGTTCAATCGACCTAATATCACCGAAATTCAATACATTGGAGAACCAACTTGGACCCATATATATATCGAGCAACTTGCCATCCTTGGCCCCTTATTATTCTTAATTTTCATTAATGATCTCCCGGGTCTGCTAAACTCTTTTTATCTTCTATATGCAGATGATCTAAAAATATTCAGAGCAATCGATACAATTGAAGACTACTTACAGCTTCAGAATGACCTGCTCACTCTTGTGAACTGGTGTAATGCAAATCATCTTACTTTGAATGTTTTAGAATGTCGCCAAATGTAATTCACGCATCAAACTTACCCACTAGTATTTTCTTACCACGTTTCTGAAACCTCTCTCGACGTCGTTTTTCATTTTAAAGACCTCAGAGTAATTTTTGACTCTAAACTTTTATTCGATCAACACAACCGCCAAAGCGTCCAGACTCACGAATTTTATACTGAGATCTTCTAAACATTTTACAGATATCTCTACCAGTGTACACTTGTTTTTCTCGTTTGTCCGCAGTATCCTCGAATACTGCTCTCAAATTTGGTGCCCACATTTTCAATATTTGATTGATGTGGTTGAATCTGTACAACGCAGGCTCACCCGCTCTCTTCTTTACAAATTCAATTTTGCTTATTGTGGGTATAGTGCGAGACTTACCATGCTGCAAACACCATCCGTGAAATTTCGCAGATTCTTTCTCGATGAATGCCTTCTGTTAAAACGGCACCATCGACTTGTCCCATCTGACCTCTGCAACCAGGTTCGTTCGTTCGTGTTTCGGATCGGTCAAATAGGTCCACGTTAACGTTTAATGTTCCTTTTGCACGGACTGATAAGTACTACTTTTCACCGCTGTTACGTTTACTGAGGCAGCATAATGCTTTCAGACTAGATTCTATGCCACCGACCTTGTCACTTTTCGAAACCACTTTAAAAGATAAAGTCATTACATTTTCTGTTTAATATGATTTATCTTTTCACATTGCTTATATGATAAATGAATTTTTATTTTGATTTATCAATTGGCTTATGATATTTTGTTTGTTTTATATATATGTTTACATTTATCATTGTCTATTTCATAATTGGATTTGTTCTGTAGTTTTAGACATTAAATAAATAAATAAACAAAGCTGAATCATGTTTGATCAACTACCAGAAGGTTCTCCAAAATGCAAAAAACAACTTAAGAGAAGGTAATTGAATTTGATCACGGTTCCCTTCTTGTCTATAAATCAGCATGGACAACGTATATCATCTCTAAAGCTTATCAAAGCTGAGAACATTGAAACGGGAAACTCGAAATCCATGGATATAATTTTACTTAGTAAAGGTAATTGAATTTGATCACGGTTCCCTTCTTGTCTATAAATCAGCATTGATTGATTCTGCTTTCGGAGGCTGATTCCGCAAAAACGATCGAGTTTCCCGTTTCAATGTTCTCAGCTTTGATAAGCTTTAGAGATGATATACGTTGTCCATGCTGATTTATAGACAAGAAGGGAACCGTGATCAAATTCAATTACCTGTACTAAGTAAAATTATATCCATGGATATAAGTCGGAGATGTTAAAATTTGTCACAACTAGCATAAATACAAATGTAATGATTTTCAACTGCGAGTGGTCACGCCAGTCAAGTATGCACTGTGTGCTGGTGTCTGATGAGAATCAGTGCCTACTTTCGAAACCACTTTGTCAAAATAGAATTTTCAATGTAGATTAAAATTTTTAATGTAAATAAAAAGTTGCTCAATTTTAATCATCCCGCAAAAACAATTCCAACTTAAGAGAACTTATATGCGACTGAGTACTTTCAGTTGAGTTGGCGTAAAATGAATTCAAAAAGCATAAAAAGTTTAAATTCATTTTATGATACGATGCTTGAATCTCCAGTAGCCAAAACTATTGAGGCTAAAAAAACTTACTCAAAAGTATTAAATGTCAACTTCGATTATATCATCCTGAGGTATCCAAAGATTTTATATATTGAACTGCACCCTTAGATATGACGCAAGGAAAAATCTCGAGAGAATTCTTGAGCATATATAATCTTGATCCCCAAGGACTGTATACCAGTGCTTATGAGACCCGGCATCCGGTATAGTTCCCTACTCTTGCTTTAGTTCTATAGCCAATAGCAACTTGTGGCCCGTATAACTCATGGCGCACGATTTGACTCCAAAAAGATAGGTACCAAACGCTGCTATTAAGAACGGGAATGCAATCAAAGTTTAATATGTTTTCGAACTTTGAAATTTTTAGTGGTACAAAAATTTCTGCAGTGCTGAAATTTCAAATTTTCCTCCAAAACAGACATGGTGATCTTGCTAGCGCATTTGTTGGAAGTGCTGGTCTTCTGGCCTCTTCTGGTCACAAAATACTCAAATTATCTTTAACAAATCTACCTCATGCAGAAGATCATGATTTTTTTTATGCTCGAGTCGATCTCTATAGGAAGAAGTCGTCAACTACACGGCACTACACTTCCACTACGCTAATAACAACGATTACGACCATATTGTCTTTATGGATAATTCAACTTGCAGATGGTATCTACAGAAATTTGACCAGACCTCTGTTAGCGGGCACCACAACATTAACTTAGAAAATCGAATAATATCCCTTGGGTTTTTTCGAGCCAATAGCATTTAATTCAGAACTCAAATGTAAAAACGCTGGAGCCGATTTTTGCTATTGACGGCCTTTCTACTGTATTGAAAACCTTCACATGACCTCTCATTAACGAAACTGCTCATCATCGTGTACTCGACATCATTTTCGATCCCAAGTTTGGTATATTTAATGCATCTTAACTAAAATTTGTCTTGAAAACTGTGATTGGTTATCTATACTGTATGAATCTTGCCCATTTCCACACGCCGTTGTTCAGCTGTTTTACGATGCATACCTACTATTTTAATGCCATTATGATTGTAGCTCCTTGGATGTCTCGAAAACTTTGCCGTTTGACAAATTCCAAAACAGTATGCAAACAATTTCGTTAGACACGTTTACATTTATTCTACGTTTAGAGATCTCTATCACAGTGAAGTTTCATTTGCGTTTCAAAGATGTTCTCAGCAGTTTATATTTAGTTTTCAAGCGGAATCTAAAATAATTAAGAATTTTGTTAATTCAATCATACTACAACACATAATACAATACTCTATTCTCATTTAAATCCATTGACTCAGACGTTATTTCCGTAAATATAAGTAATTTATGTGCTTCTGTTTTCCATAAAACCTATCGTACGGATCTGTCTAGCACCAGACTATCTTCTGCTTATTCGACAAACTTAGCAGATAAAAATTTAAAAATTGACGAAAACATCATCATACCTAATGAGTTTCAAAATATTGAGTACTTGAGCTATCTCATATTTTCAATAGATCTCTATCATGTTTCACATGATAATTATCTAAGCCCCCCACTGTTTACTTTATTTATTAATGAAGTAGGTTCCATTTTGCAGTATTTTGTGCATTACTTCATGCCAATGACGCTAAAATTGCAGTCGTTAGAAATTATAAAGACTGGAATAACCTGCAGCAAAATCTAAAGAGATTTGCCAGCGGGGGTTCCAATAGTAACCTTCAACTTTAAGTATTCCATTGAGTAGATCAGCAAAAGTACTTAATTTTGAAGTACTGTTTAATCATTCAGTCACATTTGATGATTACAGTTGCTCAATTACTGTAAAAGAAAGCAAGGCCTGATTTCGTCAGAAGGCGCTCAAGAGAATTCAACGATATGTTCCTGACCAATACCATATTTTGTGGCCTAGCTAGGGCTTCTGTTGAATATCTTATATGGGCTCTGTATAAAAAGTTTATATTGACCAAAAAGAAAACCATCCAAAAGAGGTTCTTACGTTTCTACCTACGATTTTCGGTGACCAAACTTTTTATATTTATCTCTTTATCAAGACCGTTTAAATCTTTTAAAAATGGATACTTAAAAATTCAAAGATCTTATTCGCCGCGAAATATTTTGCGGGCATCATATATTCAAATTAGTAGCGAAGCCAACATAACCTTAATACTAATGAATAACGTGTTAGCCGGGTGAAGTCTTCCCTCATCCTTCAACATCGGACCAATTACGGTTGCAATAAATCAGTCACTGCAATAAGTATATAATTTCACGAAGCTTACTGTCTATTAGTTTTGCATTTGTCTACAGCACGACTCAACATATCTGCATAAGAATGGCATATTATTTTTGTAATCTTTATTGTTTTTGTATATAGTCTGGATTATACAAATATCTGAAATAAATTAAAGAAAGTGAAATAAAATCAAAATCTAATTTTCGTATTTTTTCTTTACAGGTGAGTTTTTTGATGAGAATATGACTATGTGAGTATAACTTAATTTCAATTATATCATTTTAGTAAAGAATTTCAGTAATAAATGATGATGTAAAAAACTTAAACTAAACGTCACCACACCACACATGTGAACTCAATATATTTTCCCTGTTTTGCTCATTTTTACAAATCTCCAACCTGCAGCGAAATTTCTTCTCATCACTTTTGCTCGAACCATAGAAAACACTTTCTCCACCTTACATGATGTAGTTGCTCCTACTCTATGGTACTCATTAAGAAATTTCCTGCCAGATTCAGCTCTCGTAATAATTAGAAGCTGAAAGTTTCCGTTCATTTAGCTTGCATTCATTACTCTCGACATGGCCATGAAATTTGATTTTGCCCATTCGCCAGAACAAAAGTTGTCCAACTTTAACGAAAATAGCTTCGTTACTTGCCAGACATAAGACAGGACATGATCCTGATACATTATCCTTAGCGTAACTACCCATGGGCACTATGTACTCATGTGAGGTTGCTTATATTCTTGATCCTAGAGATATTAATCTGTCAGAGTGCGTGATGTTCGTCAATATTTGTTTTTCGTACGTAGTAATTGAAATATCGACAAAATTAGTATAATAACAATTGAGCGGTGCAGACGAACAAGTAATGAACTAAGCATATGAAACTAACGGCCGAATAAAGTTCGGTTGCTTGTCGATTAATTATATAATAAAAAAAATGTGCTATAACAGTCGTGTGTACTCGGTAGTCATTCGACAATTTTGAACAGAACTGGTGCAATAATACATCTGTTCAGATGCACCAAAACTGATCAGAGTCCAATGAAAGGTTCTTTCTCTATTTTGAAGAAGTATCTATCATGGGCTCAGTTTTGCTTTTGTATATCCAAACAGATCGTTTTTTTTTTTTTACAAAGAACGCTCATTAGATTTATTTAAATATCTCAAACATATAAAAAGATTTTGAAACCCACACTGGGCGCTATTTAGCTACGCTGATTATTATTAATTATCTGAATGTTTGAAGTATATAAATGAGTATGATAGATAAATCAAGTGTTTTGAGACACAAGAAGACATAATTTAGTTCGGCATTCACTCAAAAAATTCTACTCATTTGTGTGTTATTCGTATGCATGGTGTCCAATTTCAAACATCTCGCACACATTAATTTTATACAAACCATACAATATAAATTCATACCTTGCATTGATACTCTTCAAAACATTCTGTCATATCGCCGTAACAATAGAATGACCCTTTTTCAAATAGCTTTATTACAAGCCCCAGTCAAGTAGGTCGCTTCGAAATACCTTTCTCGCACCTAATGACAATGAATTCTTTATAAATGTTTACCCAGGCATAATCGACGCTCCGAATTCATACAGCGACCCAATTATTTGTTTACATACAGATTGCAATGATGCTCAGCATCTGGCTCATACAGCTTGAATTTGTGAAATAATTCATAACGTATCCTTGTTGAGATGGTGGCTGAAATTAGCGAACTAAATATGACGATCAACGATGCGTTTACCCTTAGCACGTCTTCTAGTCTAATTTCCCTCAAGACCTATCGATCCTGAGCATATGTACGGAAAGTAATGAAAACTTTGCAAATACATTGACCTCGGCAGGGTTTCGGTGATTGCTCACGTGTGAATTTCGTTTTCGGTTCGTGGATATGCTGTAGGGGCGGGATATGATACTCTGGGGTCATGAAAAGAACTGGCTTTAAGGCTCATGCATTAAAAGTTTGCATTTAAGTAGCCCTGAATTATTTTTGAAACGTGAATCTATTTTCAATACTAAACTTGTTCCAAATTTTACTGCATCATTGCATGTCCGTGTGGGCGAAAGTAGTTTCTAGAAATACTCGTAATATATGCTGGTTGCTTTTTTGAATATGATATACATCCAAAAATTTTGCTTACACATTTCACGAAAGAAAAAAAGTTTTGCTGAGCCAAGTTCGACCAGTGTAAACCAAACAACAAAAAATCAGACGATGATTGTCAAGAGCGTATGGTAATTAGGGGTGAAAGTACACATTGGGCAGGTCATGCATTAGCCTCAGGAGGCTAGATCATGGTTGCGTGCAAATTATGACGCAAGTTCTTCTCAAGGTAGCTCACGAAAAGGCAAAAAATACCTAGTAATCATCTACCTTGTCTAGGATACATAAAAATGAGAATGCTTACCATAATGTGCTCCGTTTTCAGATCGTTTTGCATACATCCGATCCGTTTGAGTGGCACAAGTGTGAGTATCGATTTCGATGTGTTATGCTCCAGAGACGAAACTCTCGGTTCTTCTATTCTGACTTCATTTGCCGTTAATGCTTACGACTCCACGGCTAATATGAAAGTATATGTGAATATATCGGGAGCTTGAATGTTGTGTGTTGAATTGGTGTGGAATCGTGTGTTGCGTGTTTGTGATGGTCGAATAAGTTGAGTGGTAACTCGTTCCGGAGATTGCGATTGGAACTTCAGCTGATATACTTTGCTGGTGATTGCGAATAGTTCTTTTCATCCTTTTGGTCGTTACGATTTTCTTTCATCACTCAGGTGGGCAATTTCCTCATCAGAGTGGCTATCAGAAACTGATGCTATGGTTCCCAGGTGATATTGATGTTGGTTGTTATCGATTAGGGTAGAGAGGTGTATACTTTTTGAAAACTATACTTTTTTATTTGTGGAATAATGGGTGAAATGTAGAGTTTTTTTTGTTTTCAATCATTGCATGCATCCTGATATGAAATTTATATAATTTTAAATAATAAACTTCTGTGTCAGAAATTCACATGGTTGAAATATTTTGAAATATTTCACTCATCTGGCAAGTACAGCACATTCTAAAAAGACGAACCAAAAACTAACTGCCCGGTTATTATGATATTTGCAGTTTTCATCTGTCTGAATTAATTGGATTTGTAATGCTTAGCGAATAAAATAAAAATTATTTTTAAAGTAATCACATGACAACATTTTTGATTTTAAATATTTGTAAAAATATTAATGATGAAAATAAATTTTAACTTTACGTATAAATCGGCCTAAGCATGCGAAAGTAAATTCTTAAGTACTTCAAAGATTCCGGATAGTATTCAAAGCAGCTTTTAGAATTCTTCTAATCATTTAACTTGATTAATTTATTTATGTAAGAAACCATACCTACTCAAATACAAAATGGGAGCTATACATAAAAAAATTAGAAATAAAAGAATATAAAAATTACATAATGCAACATGACAGGCTAGTAAATATAGTAAGTTAGGTATTATAAATAGTAAATAAGGAACACAAAACAGAATGATGATAGTAATAGTTAATTGGTAAAAATTGTAAATAATTTTAGCAAATTAAGACAAACCTTATGGGCGATCAGGTTCTGGCAACATTCCAAGTATATTCCTCTGAAATAAACACATACCATATTATTCAAACAAAATTTAATTTTACAATTAAAACTAATGGTACAGTTTCTGTGTCTAATAGCTATGAAGCTAAAAATTAAATAATCCCAAAATTTTTGCAAAGTTGCCAATTTTCCAATATTAATAAGAGCATCTACAAATTCTCTTTCCAGAACTTTCACAAAGTTTCCCACGTAAATCAGCTAAGCATCATGATTTTTTGGATTAGTTACTTGTCTAATTAACCAATAGATCTATTAAAACGTTTGCATAAACTCTAAATAAACAGGAAGATTTATTTGACGATAGTTTAACAAGCATAAAAAACTTTGCTTCTATTTATTTATTTATTTATTAATCCCTTGCGCTACAAATACAATTCCAATTACAGCGTCAAGAAAGCAACAAAAAGAATGAAACATAAAAAAGAAAAAGATAAAACAAAAATAATTGAATAATTTGAAATCTAAAATTAGGACTAAGGTAAATAGCAATTCAAGGTAACATTTTCAATACATGCTTGAATTGTTAAAAAGATTGCGGGAGAGGACCAAGCTTAAGGGCAATATGCGTTCTGAGTAGACGCAGCAAAGGCGAATGAAAATGGACTTCCGTACTAGCAAACGGAACAGAGAAAACCTCAAAAGAACGACTTGGACGACTAGATTTCATTGAGAACCAAGATCTAACAAAAAAATCCCTTGGCAAAGTTTGAAGAAAAAACACTCATCGAGGAACAATCTCCGTTTTTGCAATGAGAACATACGAAGGAGGAAAAGACGAGAGGAGTAGGGGCTATAGGGGATATTGAATTTAAAAAGAAGCGAGCGAGTGAATCTGCGCTGAACAGATTCAATGGCGTCAGATAAACAGGGCACGCGTATTTTAGAATACTGCGTACTAAGGAGATAAATAAATGAATACAGGAGGAAATGTTGGTAAATATATACGAAGAACGCAAGACAAATCCAGCAATCCTAGAGGCCCTGGACGTCATATTCATGACACGAACATCACATCTTAATTTTGATTGAAACACCCCACCCAGGTCTCTAAAATGCTGGACAACTGACAGGGAAATACCAGACAAAGAATAAGAGAACACATGTGGAGTATTTTTATATGCAAAAGACATCTGTTGGCACTTCAAAATGCTCAGTGGAAATTCATGCATAATTTAACAGGTTTTTTTTAAACATAAATTTTTGGATGCTTATGCTGATGTCAAAGAGTATTTTTCCGTTATAATAAATAAAAAAAAAAAAATGAAGCAAAGTCATGAATAATTAATAATTTGATTGATTATATCAATTAGACATATTATCTGAAACATATATCCTGATGTGACTCCAGTTGTCTACAAAGTAGAAGCTAGAATCGTCTTTTTGCTTATATCGTATGCTTTTGCTTAATGGAAACAGAAGAAGCAATGTTTTCCATCATAGGGTGTACACCATACAAATTCGTTAAAAAATCAAGGTTTGGGTAGGTGGAATTGAACGATATAGAAATTTTTTTGAGAGTGGAACAAATGCATCGTCTATTTCAATAAGGTATCGCCTACCGCCGAGATATTTCACATTCTGTGTGCCTGACCCTTAAAGGTTTTACAATAGTACGAGTATACAGAGTAAGTCAAAAAATGGCTTCCATTATATAGCTTTTGAATTTGATGTTTTTGTAATATCTCTTGCAAATCATTAAAACAAGCCCAAATATATATTTATTTACTTATTTGTTTAACTCGACCGTTGAAAATGTATGACCGGAATCAAAACGCCAATGTAAGTTTTACTTGTTTTAGTTTTAAAGTGGTTACTTTAATAGCTTTAGTTTAAAAAGATAAGCAGAAACTGTGGCGTCTTAAGAAAGTTTTCCGTCCGTCCGTCCAAGAAACTGCCAAAAGATTCAATCATGTAGATGGTTCAAAATTAGAGCTAGTTGTTGATTTTTTTTCACTTTGGTCATAAGTTTAGCGATTATCATAATTTCAGCAATCCAATATTGACTTTAACTGCGCCAAACGTCATCAAAACGGCAAAAAAGCTTTAGAAAACAATGCCATTCTGTTTTTTTTCCACCCAAACCGCACTTTCTCCCCATCAAGAGCTATACAAGCGGGTATAGGACTTGTCAACGGTTCGAACTCTCTTCGCATCTTCTGCGACAATTTCGCTCAATTTTTGAGCATAATCCACACTAAGATGTCGCTATATACAGGGTGATTCATTATGAGGTTTGATTTTCAATAGGCTTTTTTTAACAGATCTCGCGTGACTCCTGTCCTTTATTCAATATTGTTTGAAAAATCATCATGAAAATGAAATAAAATGAAAACCCGCTTGAAAATCCGCAAAGAAAATCCGCTGTTTTTATTGTTCAGTGATGAGGCGCATTTTTGGCTGAATGGATACATGCATAAATTATCATTTTATATCATACTGCTACGCCACTATTTACAATTTTTTTTTTTATGAAATATCAGTTTTTTTGTGGTTTTTTGTTGATTTTTCTAAAATACTCCGTAGTTCTTCAATTCCTAATTTTATGAATCTTCCATAAAACTTCAGAATATTTATCAAGTATTAGCTACATTTTGATTTTCTTCGTTTGGGAAGCACCAACGGCTTTAATTTCTATTAAATTTGGCACTAACTTTTCGAAAATCGAAACTCTGATCCATGCCTTAAACTCGAAGGATGGTTCTAATCTTAATAATATATCGAATAATCTGATGATATTCGTTTCATTTTCTCTCTGCGTTGCTTTAGCTTCCCATTTTAATAATAGCCTTGCATCTGGTGCAGTTGCAGAAACCTACAAATTTTAAATCTAATGACTTCCTAAGCATAATCCTATTTTTCTCGTCTGCTATTCTAGTAAACTCATAGATAGATCAACTCATTTAGAACTCATTTAGAAAAAAATTGAATCTTCTCTACAGTCTTTTTCGATCCTGAGTAATATGATTTTATATTAAGTGACACTCTGCCAAGACCAACCTGATGGTGCTCTCTAATAGTTTCGCTCAGCCTTTGGAGCCTAACTCCAAGCTGATGTAAATTACACAGCATTCTCAATGGCTTTTAACTCTGTCAACCATGATGGCTTACTCAATAAACCTCAAAGGCTCGGTATATTTGGCCCACTTCTCTCTTGGTTCCACTTATTCTACCTCCATAGCCCTCCCTGCAGTGTTACTCCAAACGAATGAATTTCTTTTCGTTTTGTTCTTTCACTCAAATGTCCTGAGATCTTTGCTGTTTTTTTTTTTCGTGTTTGTTAAAAATCTCCCTTCTTTTATCAAGTCCTCTTGTCTTTTTTATGAAAATAGCTTCAAATTATAATGTTCAATCAAAACTGCCAATGATTGCCATTTCATTCGAATATAAAAATGCTCTTCATACATTTTCATATTCCTCGTCTGGAGCTTATTTATCTTTCGTCCAGTATTTTAGAGATCTTGGTGTGGCGTTTGATTTCAAACTGAAAATTAATGTTCATAGCACGAATATCACAACCAGGGCTTTTATAGACATCGGCTTTGTTTTGCGTTTTTCATATATGTTTATCAACGTGACCATTATTTTACCAAACCTGCTCTCATTGCTTTCAACGTTTTTTGTTCAATGTTATTGAATTGGTTGCATATAATCGGCTCTTCAAAGAATGTTTTCTTTTCAAATTTTCTCAAGGCTCTCAGGTAACCATCCATGATTTAAGTCAATCTAGCCAATTATCTAAGATATTCTCTATCCTTTTTTCGCGCACAGATATCTACTTTCACTCGCTTTTGCTGCGAATCCTTAAAATGCACAAAGCTCTTGGGCTTGGTCCTCTCTCCCACTGTGTTTTTTTTTAAATCAATCATATTGTAAACAAGTGCTCTTTTATTCCTTTTTATCCTTGCTTGAATGTTTTGTCATTTACTTTGAAAGTGATTTAACCTTTTTTTCTCAAATATCTTATTTGGAATAAATGAATTGATAAAAAAATATTCTTTGTGCAAAACTCTCCTAAATTAAGAATCGATCGCAACTCTTGCTCGAAAAACGTTGCTTTAAAGCCTTTAACTTAATTTCTAAGCTTTTTCGGTCCTAAATCATAGCCTAAATAGCCTCTATTTTGTGCAGCTTCTATGAAAACCAATTTGATTTACAAATAAATTTTCGTGAAAAACCTTTCTTCTCTTGAAATATAATTCATTCTATCCAAAGAGCATCACCTCAAGAGCACTCTAAATGAAACCATTTGAAGCCATTCCATTCATAATTATTTTGGTACTTCTTAAACTTTTCCTTATTCCGAGAACATTTTCCAGACGACCCTGAAAATTGAATACCATCAATTCATCCCGCTCAAAAAAAAAAACAATACTCCCAGCAAAAATATTTTTATCCCAACTTCCTTTGAAAAACAGCGGCAAAAAAAAAACGTTTTGTTTTACCGAAGGTAAAAATTTCCGCTTCGGTATCTAAAAACAAAAACCAGTTATTTGACTTGGGGATTAATCCGCCCTACTTGTCTTCCATAGTCGTCGTCATCATCATCATCAGCATCATCAACGCCATCAAAAACGGACGGAGTTTTCCCGCAATTACACTGCCTACGTTCACAGCAAACTCGAACTCAGAAAATGTAGTTCTTTTACTGTTCACTGATTGTCCCGCTGTCCTTGTCACCAGTTTCCCGTATAGCATCGAATGGAAAATGTTCGCTATGCTCAATGGCTTAGAGCGATTAACGACATTTTCCTTTTTCTCGGTCTTCTGTTACTATTTTTATGAGAACGTCTCGGTCATTACATTATTTTTGATTCGAGAAGCTTTACATAGCGACAAACAGCTGGTTCCAATGCCATCATCATAGTTGCCCGCTGTGGGCGATCCTTCAAATGCAGTTAGCCGGTGGTCTTTCTTTGTAATGTCGCCGGGTGAAATGTGTTCGACGAGTGATTATGTTTACAAAGTTTTCCAGAGTGCATTAAAAGCTCAACGTTTTCGTAATCTGCATGTTTATTGTTAAACACAAACGATGAATGGGAAAACGCAGAAAGTGGAAAACAGTGAAAAATGAGGAAATCAAAGTTTGCTAGAAAAACGTTGGGTAGAACAGGGTGGCGACATATATTCCAAGAGTATTGAAGTATTTGGCACATCAGATGTATTTTATTATGCATCTTTTTTATCAGACGTATCTTATTGTGCACATAAATCGTGCATATGCTGCCGAATAAAACTTGATGTGGTGGCATGTGGTGTCGCAAATAGTGTCCACCAATTTAAGGCACCCTGTTATTCTGCTTCCGGCACATCATTCGGTTTTCTAGTATCATTTATATTAAGCCCACTGGAGTATTAATCACGTTTTTACCACGCTGCTGCGCCGTCGATTCTAGTCAATATACTTCGATGGTAAACGGCACCAAAAATCCCTTAAATTTTTTCTAGGCTCGTCACGGGGGAAAAGCCAGGCCTATTCGCAGGATTACTAAATGGATTGACGGCCCGCTGAAGGAACGTCGAGTGTGGTGATTGTTCAGTTTTCAGTGTTCGACTTCGATGCCTCCTGTTTGTTGTTTTGTTTCACATAGGCTGAACGCTGGTGAGCTGGGGGGTGGGCGCGCTTTCTTCTAACGCCGGCTGACGTACCCTAGTACCAATTCTTGTCGAAGCTGCCGCTGCCAGCTGTTTGTGTACAATGTCGTCAAAAGCTTCAACATCCTCATCAGTTGGTCACGATTTTTCCAGGAGTGCGAACGCGTCTTTACACCTTCACTACGTACGCAAATCGAGGTGGTGTCGTTACATGCGTTGTTATGTCGGGGTCCTTCCGTACCGGAATCATATTGGGCATGGTTGTGTGACTTCGTCGGTCGCAGGACTCATATCAGTGGTATCGATGTGTGTTTCTCTGGTGTCATTTCGTGCAAGAGTGGTCAGTGTAACCGCGAGTTATTAGATAGCAATTAAGAAAATTGATTAAGGATTTATCGTAGGGTGCTTCGGGGCTGGGTCGGTTGTTTGATTTTGTGCCGGGTGTTTCGGTTGGCGAATGGTGCGTGTGGTGAATTGTTACAGCCGTTACTGGTGGATCGGCTTCCTTTCTGAATGTTTAATCTGTTTTTAATGCAGCAGTGAAATATCGTGCTCTCTTTTGAAAAAAAAACTTCACCGTCGAGGATACAAAAGCGATAAATCTAAAGTTGAACAAAAGGCACTCGAACAAGGAAACTTTACAAAATATTCGATATCACAACTTAAACTCATAACCAGTGAGGATAAAATTAAACCAATGGTTTTCATAGTAGAGATTGAAATAATTTAAAGGTTTCCGTAGAGCTATCGTTTTGATTGCCCTACCGAGAGTGGCTTCTATACGGGATTTAGAAGGTAGAAAATTAAAATTGTTTCATGAAAGCAACATTATTTCTGGCAAATCGGTGGGTGGATTTGGTGATGGATGGTATCTGCGTGGGTCTGAAACTTAGACTAATAATCTGACTTTATCTTGAAATGTATTCGCAGAAAATTCACTTTATTATAGATAGATATTGTAATTTTCATGGCCGTTTTCTTTTCTGGCTTCTCAAGAAAATTGAAATTCGGTTGTGCGGTGCTTTACGTATTCATATGCTATATATTTATGATAAGAACTGTGTCGTTCGGTAAATATAGGAGATATAAGGTGAATAATAGATTATGTTATGCGAATGCGTCAGATATGTTGATGAATTTCGAAAGAAAAATCAACCGATGTGCAGATAATAGGAATAAATTTTCTATAATCACCAAGACGACACAAATGGTTGATGCTTTGCAACAACACGTAGTGATGTACATATTTCAATTATTAGAATTTTTCAAAATAATGAGTTTTCGGAAATAGAGTTCTCTCCATCCGCTTCACGAAAAGTTTTGCCTACACGGCAAATTGAATTTTGCCAATTAGTCAAATGAATAAAAGTATCCTGCAAGGTGGAACTGACATAGATATTTTTTGGCCTTGTCGTTATAAATTGAATTGTATAACGACAGGGAGAAATTAGTGTCGAAAGTTTTTAAAATAGTAGCCCAATTGCACGTAGCTTCAAAATGGTGTAGTATTGATCAAATATGCTTCATTGTGACTGCTGGGTTCAACTATTGAAGTAACTTCATCTCAAAAGAATATATTTTGTAGACCAGCTTCTTCTTATTTCTAGCAAGTTTTCTGTTTGATTTATACGTAAAAGTGGAATAGAAAAAAAACATATATTTTTATTAATTATAAAGTGTGATACTACTGTGACACTAATGGAGTTTTGGAATGAAGTTTGAAGTTGATGGAATGAAGTTTTATGATCAATAGGGTTTTCCATTCATGACTGTCATTGAAAATTGCGATGTTTGATCATTTTCCAGTTTCCTCAAAAGTCAAGTAAATTTTTTTCAGCTCTCTGTCGGTTTTGTCCATTCAATAAAATATTGGTGAATGTGTCATCTGTTTCCTAAATGTTAGTTGCTAAAATGTTAATTTGAAGATAATTTGATTAACCACTTGAAATGGCTTAAAATTTCAAGTCGAAAATTTTCTTTCCACAATAATACAGGTTCTAGACATGCCTAACATTTTGTCAAAAGGCTTTCAATTTTTAAAGGTTTGGGGTGAATTTTCCATAGCTATCTAAATTTGTTTATAGAGACTGACAATTTTAGAATATTTGCATGAAAGTTTTTTCTAGAATGAAAAAGTTTAGCTATTGTATGTACACAAAAAAGCTGAAACTGTGATGCAGCTACTTTGTTTGAATCTAGCAGAAGTTGAGTTGATTCAATGGCGCTTGCTTTTTGTTTTGACATTGGTTTAAGAAGTAATCTAGGTTAGATTGAGGCAATGATAGTCATAATAATCATAATAAGTACTGGGTGGGACATGATGGAGTCTAACATTTCGAAATTTTTTTGAACGAGCCCTTATCCTGGGAAGGAAGTGGTCATTTTCTGTAATCAACATACCATGTTGAGGTGAAAAATGGGACTTTGTCGTGGAAGTTAATTTTCAAAAATGCAAATGAAGGCTTAATGCAAATGCAGGCGAAAAAATCCTTTAAAGTCCACAGGTCTTGAAGTGTGCTTGTAAAATTGAATTTACGACTGTGGGGAAAAAAATTACGTTTTAAGAGTCAATTATTAGATTGTTTCGACTGTATTCATTTTGCTTCTTGAATATTTTACTGAATTTTTCATTGGAAATATTTTCAATTTACTATAAAAGACAATTTACTATAAAAGATAATTTACTATAAAAGACACTTTTTGTTTGGAAATTGCATAAAATGTAATTACATTGCCAGTTTTACAATGAGAAATCTAAGCGCCCAGTGTGGGTTTTATAGCTACATGAACAGCTAGGCAATGTATTTTAGTCTGTCAACGAAAATATGAATAGTTTTGAGAATGTTTATTCATTTGTTTTGTTTTATAATTTTTCATTTGCCATTTTCCCATATCATTTCTATTGCCGATTTTTTTTCACATGTTGATCCAAGACTGTCCTAAATGTTAGACATTCGAATTCGCATTTCAGATACACAATTTACGACATGAACTTTTAAGCTATATGAGTAAAGCTTTCAGCATCTTCAAATCCTCAAATCTGTGAGAAATCTGCTGAAAACACTCAAATCGTCTATAGCTCGGTCTCCAATGCGTTCTACTTGCAAACTTGACTTTGCAGATATCAGCTCGAACGGGCAAACAAATTTTGCAGGAATCGAGCCCATTATTTTTGTAATGTGATTAGTAAAGCTGTGTTTCTTAGAAGTACAATCGTTGCAGTTGGAATATAATAGGTTAGGTCGAATGGCTGTCATCCAAAATTAGTCCGGCTGATAGATACAGGTAGGTACCACGGACATGCCTCTTCCTCAGCCACTGTACTTAGGAAACAATCTGGTTTCTTTAATAAACTTTTCATAGTCCAAGAGTCACCATTTGTTGTGTTTTTCATCATTATGTGACTTTTGACTACAATGAAAAAAATATGATGCAAGTGACTTTTGACTTCAACAACATTTTTGCAATATTTTTGCAAAGGATATTCCTTCATTGACTAATATCTTTACGAGAAGCCGTTGAGTAGCCCCGTCGTATCCTTGATTTGAGACCCTACGACTTATTGACATGGGGCATCTTGAGGCAAACAATTTTAAATATCACTTTCCAGCTCAACAAGAAATCAACACGGGTAATCAAAGGAAAATCGCCTGAACTCCTCTATTCAAAAAAGAAAAACTTCAAAAAAAGTGCTTTAAAGTTGCATCGCACATGAAAGCCGAAATTTGGTTGCCATCATTTTTATATTTTATGTAAAAGCAAATTAATGAAGCTGGTAAGGAACTTCAATCATAAGAAGAGCGTAATTTGTTCCACGACTCACTTCTTATTCAACTCAGGTTTCCTCAGATTCTACTTAAATTCGACTTCTTATTTTTATAATCCTACTTGTTTACGAAGATTGAACTCTTTATTCGTTTCTAACCGACTTCCCGATATTTTCGCTGTTGGCGTCAGTATAATACATGTACTTTCTTGATAAACACTTCATTTCATCACCAGGCTATTGCAGATTACTTATTCTAAAAAAAGTGATGTTCAGTTTTGGTAGATCCTGCTCAAACTTAGCTAGTTTTCTAGCTTGATCCAACCTACGAATGTTGCATGCTCCTATCTCTAAATACCTATTGAAGATTTTCAGTACAATCCCACCATTAAATACCTTACAGGGTCTGACGGCCATTTCAAAACTCAATCTCAATTTCAGAACTAAGTTAACTCGAATTTCAGTGCGGGTTCCTCCGTTCATGCTCAAATGTGAAACCAAGAACGTCACACCCTGGGAGACATTGCTACATTTCACGAGTGTATGTGTGCTTTGAATAAATAACAAGGTTTTTTTTCTATATTAATGTACCGTCTATTCTCAAATTAGCTTCGTATGTGCAAATATCCACTCAATCCACACTGCAATTTTTGAAATATTTTTATCACTGTCCCTATACCTGGGCTGAATAGCATTACATTAAATCAAGATATGATTATTAAAATTGAATCAATACATTTAAAACTTTCATTTAATTACAAAATCACTTCAGAAATGTCAGTTCGCAGAGCATTAAGCGGGTTTAGTAAAGTTGAATTTATTGCTGTAGAGCAACTTGACATTTAATGACCATATTTATCAAATGTCTTTTCCTTTTGCTTCATTCATTCGATTTCTTAAATTTGTACTTTATTTGTTTTAAATATTTTAGTTTTTTCCAAAAATTGTATGAAGAATCATCATATTGGGAGTTTTATGCTAACACAAGATAGAGCTCAATGTGGGCTTTGTGATAAATTGATAAATTATGTATTTCACGCTAGGATGTGATAATTTGTAAGATTTAAATCTTGTTCAAATGACTTGGAAATATTTATTGAAATAATCCGAATTTGTCGCAATGAATAGTTTTAGACAGTCATATGTGTCACTCAATGAATTTCACAATAGTAGCAATTCAGATCTGTGAAACAGATCTAAGTCTAGTTATGAGGGCGAAGTAGCTATCTGTTGCAAGCTGAAATAGTGGCCTTATTTTCATTGCTGCATTAAATTTTGTTTAAATCGCTGGTCGTGTTCATTTTTAAGTATTAACAGTGTTACCCATGCAATAATAAAAATATGGGAGTAATCATTCTCGAATTTTTTTTACTTGTTTTTCAATATCCTATTCAATTGATCCATCGGAAAATCTCCTGAAAACATTCAATCAAAAATTTCAGATTCCATTAAAACTTCGAAACAAACACTTAAAATGTTATTCACTGAATAAAACACCGAGAGTTTATTCATTTGCTTTTGAATTTATTTATTTTTGTGAAAAAGTATTTTTTTCTCCGCAAACTTGACCTAAATAAACTTTTTCCCAAAAAAAAATCTGTTTCGGATATTTTCCACTCATGACTTTCAAAGTATTAATGCCGGGAATAAAGTAATTTTACAACAAACTCGAAAAAAATTTCACTGAGTGAAAGTAAAGCCCCTTGAAAGTTAAAAAGGTATTCTTTAAACTTCAAAAGTTTCAAATGGCACACCTAATGCTCCAAAACACTTAACTGCTATTTCCACAAGATTAGTTCAAGAGTTCAACTATTACCATTTCGATGTTTTGCTACATAATAATTATCGAAATGTTCATTTAAATCCAGTTTGAATCGAATCAGCTCTTGTGGCGCAATGATCCTGAAATTTAATTATTTCCATGAATCAGCTCGGCAATCGCGTAAACGTGGATGCTCTCCATAAAATCTGCAGCCATTGGTATTTAATTACAGTGCCTTTTCAGTTTCTTGATAATGCGGTGCCTACGTTTGCTATCAGTGTCTGTTTGACAGCAGCCAAATTAATTTATTTTGCCTACTTCATCTCGTTGTCGCAATATCTCAAGTCTGTGTCGCTTCTTCACCATTTGATGTTTGCTTTGTTCTGCGTTACTACCGTATGGCAGATGATAAGGGTAGGTAATACTACTAGTTCGAGGTTCTTCCATAACCGCTGACACAGTAGTGAATCATCAAACGGTGAAATTACTTTATTTCATTTTACTTAAATAATTCTCAAGTGGTGAATATAAGACGCTATGAATTTCTTAATATTTCGCTTCGTTACCTGTAAAAGTTTGACTTCAGTTTGTAAGTTATTTTATTTTCACTCAGATATGTTTATGCTTGGTTCGTGAAATGTATTCGTGTGTAGTTTAAATGGAAATTTGTCGTTTAGCGTTATGATACTGACAAGAAGAAATGAATGGAGAAAAGTCGAAAGTACCCTGCTATAAATCAGTGGTGGGGTAGTTTTGGGGAATGAGATTGCCGTGCGGTTTGAAATTGTTTCGTTGCTTTGGAGACTATAAAATGGTATGCTTCATTTATGAATTTCTATGAGCACATTTATGAGCACTGGAGTATGGTGTTTCTTATTATCTTGTAATGCAAAATATTTCAGTCAAGAAAATATTATTTTTAGGTAAGGTTATTGTTTGAAATTTGTTGGTGAAGCTGTTACAATGCTTGAGTTCATCGAATTTAAACATAGATGTTAAATAACATATTGGATCATATAAAAAGTTTCCGCGGTTTTTGGTACATTTTTGAACAAAAATGTTCTTTATTGAAAATCAATTTTTATCAAGTACATATTGACCGTTATTATCTATGACCTTTTGCCATTTTTGGGGTAGCTTCATAGTTCCATCGGTGTAGGACTTCTACGGTTTATCGTTGAAAAACTTGGCCAAGTGATTTTTAGCAGCGGTCCGGTCGGCCAATTTCTTACCATCAAGTGCGTTTTGCAGAGACCGAAACAAATAGTTGTCAGACTGTGAGAGGTTCGGACTATACGGTGGGTGTATCAAAACTTCCCAACCAAGTTCAGTCAATTTGTTCCGTGCCATCAAAGATGTGTGTGGCGCGCGACTTATTTAAGTTAACCTTTAGGCAACTCAAAAAATAAAACTTTATATGTTGAAGAACACAATTGTTCGTTTATTACACTTCGAATTGTTGTTTATCGTACAGTGGTGGTCTTAAGACTAAATTCTGTTTTACATTGAGTTTCGCAAGTCGAGTACGTTTCCCAAATCGCGGAATGTTTCTCACGGCAAATTGTTGCGTTGGCAGAAATTTTCCGTGGGAATTGAAAAGTGCGGACTAACGTCTAGACTTAGCCGTTTCCAGTTAAGCTGGCTGCTACCTGATCCGTTCATTTTCCGCGGATCGCAAGTTTCGGTTATCGTTTTTATGTTTTCTGTGGATTTGGGTAAGTTGACTAACGTTTTTATGTTTTCTGTGGATTTGGGTAACGTAACTCGCGCATTATCGTGGTGGAACACAACTTCCTTTCTGTTGGCCAATTCTGGTCGCTTTTTCTGGATTGCTTCGTTCAAACGGTCGAGTTGTGCACAGTACAGGATCCAGTTGATGGTTTCTGCAAGTTACATCAGCTCATAATGGACCATTCCCTGCCAATTCCACCAAACACTCAACATAACCTTCTTTGCCGGTAATCCAGGCTTTGAAGTCGATTGTGGCGGGCTACCAGCCTTTGACCATGATCGCTTGCGTTTGATATTCTCGTATTCCACCCATTTTTTATCGCCAGTAATGATGTTCTTAAAAAAAGGTTATATTTCATTGCGTTTCAGCCACGTTTCACTTGCAGTAATTCGGTCAATCAAATTTCCGTGCGTTAATTCATGTGGTACCCAAACATCGAGCTTCTTTGTGTAGCCTGCCCTTTTCAAATGATTCCAAACTTTCATGTGGTTGATGTTTAGTGCCTCCGCTACTTAGTGAAAGCTTGCGTGCCGATTTTGCTCCACCAGTTGCAAAATTTTATCGGCTTTTTCAGTGACTGGCCGACCAGAGCGAGAATTGAAATACGGCACGACATAATCCTTCCAAGCTCTATCTCACGCACGCTCATAATTTGCTCTTGCCCGAATCAGTGTCTATTTGAATTAATCACTGGGAGGACATTGAATGCAAACTTTGAAGCAATTTCCACATTCTGTGATGATCTAGACGTCAAAAAAATTTTTTGAGTAAAAATGTCAAAGTCTTATCCTTTGTAACCCAGTCAAAAATTCTAGCTAAGTTTTCAATTCATCGAACAATATGTCTTGGAAAATTCTAGTTCATGTGACTAATAACAATTTTGTTTTTCGTTCGAAATTGGTTGGTAGATGATTAGATGCAAAACATTAAAACACAGGCATTTCGAATTCCAGTGCGAACGTGAATAAACTTAGAGCAGTTGGTTGATTTTCTACAAAGATCAACGTAATTTCGTCATCATGTCAGATTTGTATACCGTTCCTGTTGAACACTCTACGCTCTAAAATATTATTTTTTTTGTAATCATTTCTAAAAACTCATCATGGATGCAAATTTCTCCTTTGCTTATACGATTAACTGCTATCATACATACTCGTATGTATAGAAAACTGAGTCATCGAAAAGCGCCTACACATTAGCCGTAATATATACGAGTCCTGATCACTCTCGTCATCAGAATCCATTGTCTGATGTTCTAAGGTGTAGTTAACATTTTGTACCCACGAAATTATCGCCACCCAATCAGTATCTCTCAACTTTCTTTGACTCTGCATGCATTGTTCGGTTTCAAGAGTGCTTAGACACATAGCGATCTCAATTTTAACAATCGTTTGTGACGAATAAAGCCCACAAGCAAAGACATTATACCAATGAAAATGATAAAAACAAATACAGTACAGAGTAACAATATCCTTCTTGCTGAAAAAATGAAGAAAATAGAAAATATCTCCAAGCCAACGGGTATAATGTTACGGTCTCTGCATTTAGTTTCCATTCACATATGCTCTCTCTATGAAGACGCTAGGATACCCGTAAACTTGGAAAAAAATACGTCAAACAGAACCAAAGCATCTCCTATAGCATCTTGCAAAATATCCACGTGGACGTTTCTTTCGCATATGTGCAGGTCCTTGCCGTCGAGACAATAGAAATAAGACAGATCTTGTTGCTTGCCTGCATTGTCAAGTGAACTAGATCAACTTTTCAACTGAAACAAACGGAACAAAGCAAAAAGAGTGTACAATTTTTTTTTAAAGAAAACTACGTTTTTAACATAACGTTTCTCTCGGTTATCAGTATGTATGGGATTTCCTCGAGAAAGTGACTTGGAATTTCGTTTCTTTTCTTAATCCACTTTAACTTACTGACCTTATGCTCTCTCAGCGATATACCAATGGCCTAGAGCTTCAAACAGATGTTGTTCTGGTGAACTCGAAAGAGAAAAAATTGTTAGTCAATAAAATGGGACTTTGTGTGAATTGCAATTTTTTTTGTCTTGCTTCAGACAGTTCTTAATGGACGTATGAAAAGTTTGCGAATTTCCAATAAGTGGAATTGTAAGTGCTGCGAAAAGAAAAACTTTAAGTGGCAAGATTAACTCTGATCGAATTGGGAGACAGTTGTTATTGATATTAACAAGCAGTTAGTAGATGTCGGGAACAGATATGTTCCAAGTTTTCCGAATAGATTTCTTTGTACTGTCAAAAAAACTCTTACTTAAATGGTGCGAAAATGTGTCAAATTATAATGTAGAAAAACTGTGAAAACCCAGCGTACACTGGAGAAGGCTGTAAAAATGATAAAATATAACAATATTTACATAAACATGTGACTACAATTTATTGTTTAACAATCGATTAAATGTTAAAAATGAATCTATTTTAGAAACTACAACGATTATTTTTCTGCAAAGTTTAAATTAAATCACATAGTTATTTAGAACTCTGCAAGAGCTGTAAGCCTTATGTTTTTGGCTGTCCTCATAAAAGCAAAGCTCGTGATGTAAGAGCTTTCATCAAAGATACTTTCTTTAGTTTAAGTGAATAATTTAAAAAAAAACATTTATGCGTTAGTTTTTAAAGCAAATGTCTTTTGCATGCATAACTAAAGTAAAGGTAAAGTTGTAAATCACTTTTTCAAAACTATATAAGTTTACCAGTTTCCAAATATTTGAAAGAAGATTGTCAAAACTTTTTGCCGCTGCATAAAACGTGTGGTTCAAAGCTCAAATAATGCTATATTTCGGGTCACATCAGGAGTACCCATAATGATTTCAGTGGCAACTAAACAAACCAATTTATTTCAAGTTTGGTTGTACAATTAGTATGAAATATAATCTGCGTCATTATTTAGGACATTTTGCCATCTTGCTGACAGAATCTCAAATCCTTGTTTATAAAAATCATCTGCGTTTGATGAAAAATATAATTCTAGGTGAGCTTGCACATCAACGATATTTCAGAAAATTTTATCTCCTAGAAAATATTCCATGGATCGAAATAAATAATAGTCAGATAGTGCTATGTCAGAAGAATAGGGGAGATTTGGTAAAACTTACCAGTTCAGCTACCTAATTTTTTCTTGAGTTAACCTTGCAGTATAGAGCCTGGTATTATCATTTTGCAATGTGACTCCTTTTGACCAAAGCTGACTAATTTACATACAATTCGCTAAGTAATTTATCTAATTGTTGACAATACAATTCAGCTGTGATTTTAGCTGCTCAAAATCAAATACGTTACTGCAGACCAGTGGCGGCTCCTCAGAGGAGGCAAAGGAGGCAGTGCCTCCTCGGTAAAATTTGGAAAAAATAAACCAAATTTATCATTAAATTATATTTTGCTCATTGCAAAAACATCACTTTGATTCCCAGTATCCTCTACTTTTCTGTCTGTGTTTATTTACAGAGTCAAAACTAACATTCAAAACACTGCCTCAATGCAAAAACTAAAAAAAAATCACTCAAATCGATTCCATTATCCAGAGCTCTGCCTCAACGAATAAAAGTCGAAAAAAAATGTGCTATTAGACCTACCCGTAATATAGTACAAATAGTTCACGCACAAAATAAAAAAAAAAAGAAAAACATAAATGAGGCAAAATCAAATCTGCCTCACCACTGACAATTTTATCAATGAAACCGTCTCAAGTTGTGCTTTCCCGTCATTGACAATTTTTTTTTATTTTTTCGTGCGTCCAGTATCGAGTACGTGGAGGATCGTAGAGGCAAGCCTCTGCAGCTACTGAAAAAACACCGCGAGTAGTCACATCGTTTTTTTCGTTTTATTTGAACAAACTTTAAGGCAGAGAAGGGCAATAATTAACAAATTCATAACACATAGTAATTTCTGGGTTTTTGGATTTGCACTTGTTGTTTTATATGTTTTTTAATGTTTTATATCCGGTTAATGGAAAGTTTATATGCTTACAAATACGCGCATATAAATTAAAATATGAGAATGATTTATAATTTCATAGATTTTTTGTTTTTTTTTAAGGGAAAATTCTTCTGTTTTCACTTTTATATGTCTGTTAATTAAGGATTTGGTGATGTAGTTGATTAGCGACAGTATTTCAGCTTACTGACAGTTTGAAACGTATGTATTTACATGTGCCAAAATTGTTTTATTGTGAGAATTGAGTGGCATGGGATAGAGATATGCTCATATTATTGTTTTATTACTTATTTGTATTATTTGCATATTAATTGTCGTTTCAATCAACTTTTGTTTGATAATTGTTCAAAGTAAATATAATTGATCGGTTATTAGTAAGGCAATTTTCTCGACGATGCCCTTAGAAGACATTAAAAATTAAAATCATCAGAGCTGGAATATAAGATACCATAAGAGCTGCCGGGAAAGTTAATCATTCATTCATGTGGAATGGTATTAAAAAAATTGTTGGCTTTGCGTTAGTTATACAGTTGAGAAACTATTTTGCTTGACATGCATGTTTCTTCCTTCTATTCCTAATAACTATTAGTGGCATAAGCAAATTTCATTTAATTGAAAAACCTACATGGTGTAAAAACACAAGATTTTTTCAATGTAATGAACTATCAACAAACATTTGATGTTAGGCATATACATATATAACTTAATGCTTAAATCAAACACCAATTCAAAAAATTCCACTGGTTTATTTAAATCGAGCCAAAACAAAATTATATGGGCGGCCTTGTTTTTCACAAGTTTTTTTTAACTCATAGCAAAAATCTGTTTATAATTTTTTCGGTTGAGAAATGGGCGAAACTACTGGGCAAACGTTGAAATTCTTTATTCTGAGGTAGTAAACCAGTTTATGAATTGTATAACTGGATTTCATAAACCTTATGGGCATAGCTAAGTTTTTCATTTTCCAAAATATGTTTCCTCAACCTTTGTTTTTCACTTACATAGGTATGGTCGTTGATTCAACTGAGAAAAATACATCTGACAAAAAAATATGGAATATAGTTAGACGGTACGTTGTCTTTTAAAATTTTTACATTTTAATGAAATTCATGATGTTATGGCAGAAATCACAAAATTCATCAAGCTGCTCAGAAAGAATCAAAAGCTGAAAAGAATGAAAACTTAATATTGGACAAACATTGTTATCGGATATTGATTTTTCAATAAATTAGAGAATAAAAACAGCTAGTATAACTACAGCTGCGTCGATAATACCGCATTCTAACTGTGAAAAGGACTCGTTCAAACTACCTGTCGAAACTAATTTTAATCCCAAATCAATCCGGTATTGTATATGTGGCTAGTATTGTTCTACATTTCGCTACCGCGAAAAAAAGATGTCTGGATTTTATTTTCAAGTAAAATGTTTCCATAGCGTCATTCGTAGCAATAATTTGTCATATTTCGTTTCTTCGAATTACATTGAAATTAACCTGCCTCCCTGGTTCTAAATGTCACCAGCCGCCACTGCTGCAGACCCACCAAATGCATAATAACGCTTTCTCTAAACTGAAAGATGGTTTAGGGGTAGGTACGACCAGTTGATTTGGCGACTGGTGACAGAAGCTTTTATTGTTGTCGTACAAGACCCACTTATCACTAGTACCAATCCTTGTTTCAAGCGAATCACTTTGTTGTCTAGACAATAGAAAAATGCAAATCGTACACCGTTGTTATTTAAAATGTGAAATTTTGTGAAGTGGTCTCTGGACTGCTGACCAAAAAACCTGAAGAGTGTTTGCTATTTGCTGAATTTGCAATTTGGATCCGTTTCGACCGGTGGTTTTCGGTGGTCATTCAGGTGTGGAATGTTGGAAGAGCTGATGGAGCAAATTCAATGGTTGTCGAGTTTTCATAGCGAGCGTAACACAGAGCCACACCAAGTTAAAAATAATGATCATATACTGGTGAAGGACAACAGTTGTGGAAATCAAGCCAAAAAGTGCTACAAGTGCAATGGAATCAGGCACATTCGAAGAGAGTGCAAGCAAATGAACAGCGCAGTGACAGAGAAAAAGTATGCTTCAGCCTCAGCAGGTCATGTAAATCTGATACGGGATGAAACATCACCATATATCAAAATGGCAAAGATTAATGGCCAAGAAATCACAGCGTTTTGATCTTGGGAGTGATTGTGTGACGATAACTCAACGTACCGCCAGGCAAAACAAGTTACTGTATCAGCCACATTAATCAGTTTTAACGGGATTTGGTGGTGGAGGATCTGTTACGATTGGAAAAGTTGATGCCGAATTACAAAACGATCAACTCAAGTCGTTGTGCACTATCTTGATTGTTCCGGACTAAGCTCAACATTATCCGCTGATGATTGGACGTGCGATTTTACACCAACCTCAGGTGAAGATAATTAAGACCGCAGGGAAAATGGTAATTCAGGAGGTGAAGCTGGATATCACCAGATTAAAGTGAAGAAATCAAGCAAAGAATATATTGCCTTTTGGACTTCAAAGGGATGTTATGAATTCAACAGGATGTCGTTTGGACTTGTCAATGCGCCGGCAGTTTTCCAACGGGTTATAAACCAGAACTTAGGAAAACTGGAAAATGGTGTAGCGGTTAACTATCTAGATGATGTGCTGATTCCAAGTAAAACTCCAGAGAAAGTTGCTTCTAAGCTCCGTAAATTTTTGGAGGTGTTGTGGCAAACTAGAATGACATTGAAGCAAGTGCTCATTTTTTGGGTCACGAAGTTCACTCCGAAGGAATGACACTAGGAAAGGATAAAACCGAGGTGATTATGCAGTTTCTGACACCAAAAAACGAGAGGGAGATAAGGCAATTTCTAGGACTGTCAGGATCCTTCCGGAAATTTATTCCTGAATATGGAAAATTGCCAAAACCATTATCATATTTAACGAAACAAGCTGTTCGGTTTAAATAGGGACCACAACAAGACAGAGCATTCCAGCAAATTAGGGCGAAATTATCGATGGCTCCCGTTCTTGCGTTATTTGACCCACAACGAACGAGTGAAGTGCGCACTGATGCAAGTGCAGATAGTCTCGCTGCGATTCTGATGCAGAAAGATGACGAAGTAAAACTGCGGGCAATGTGTTATTTCAGCAGGCAAACAACTGAATTGGAATGAAACTATCATTCCTATGAACTAGAAGTGCTAGCAATCGTTGAAAGTTTGCTGAGGTTTCGAATCTATTTATTGGGAAGGGAATCCAAAGTAGTAACAGGCTGCGAAGCAATTGTGGCCACCAGTAACAAAACAAAACTGATTCCGAGAATCGCACGTTGGTGGCTGAAGCTTAAGGAGTTTACATTCCAAGTAGAACACAAACCAGGGAAGCACACGCAATATGTGGACGCTCTAAGTGTTGAAGCGTCTGTAGATATAATGAAGGTAATTAAAATGGAAAAAGATACCAAAAACTGGTTAGGGGTAATGCAGCACCAAGACAGAGATGTGAACGAAATAACGAAAACATTACGAGGGGTGGATAGTGCGGCCAAGCGAGAATGTCAGAAACATTACCAAATGATAAACGATAGAGTATTTCGAATAGTTGATGGCGAGTTAAGGTCCGTGATACCCTATGGCATCAGGCGGAGAATATTAAAAGCCCGCCATGATGATGTTGGACATTTCCGATTCTATAAAACGATGAATCGTTTCTAGAAAACGTATTGGTTTCCCCAAATGCGGCGATATACGCAACGATATTTGGATGCCTGTACAAAGTGTGCATACATGAAGCGAACGGGCGGAAAAGTAGAAGGCCAATTACATCCTATCGATCGAATACCAGTTCCTTTTAATACCATACACCTCGATCATCTAGGGCCTTTTGCACCAGGATATGAAGGAACGTCGTATGTTGTGGCGGTGATTGACAACTTCACAAAGTTTTGCATTCTGCGAGCGGTTAAAACACCGAACACGAATGGTATTTTAAAAGTACTACAGGAGGTGATTAGTTACTTAGGGTGTCCGAAGCGAGCTATCACAGACCGAGGGACAGCTTATACATCCAAAGCGTTCGAGGATTTTTGCGCGATGAATAAAATTCGTCATGTGAAAGTAGCAACTCGACCACCTAGGCCGAATGGTCAAACGGAGCGTCTTAATCGCACTATATTATCAGCTCTGAAGTGTATGCACGATAGTGGTGTTCAAAAAGTAATGAACGACTTAAAAGTAATGGTTACTCAAAGTAATGAAAAGTAATCATTACCGGAAAACGAAAGTAACCATTACTTTTTTCACAATCGTTCCTTCGTCGTTCTAAGGCCAAACGACACACAAAATGTATTTCGTTACCGAGTCAACGGGCAGCAATGATATCCAAGCTTGGGGTGATGTAGAGACCGGTCTCAACTCTCTACGTGTGCAAAGTAATGGTTACTTTTCGTTCCTTTAAGGAATGAAATGAGTAACGATTTGCTGACCATATCGTTACTTGTGAACTCGTGATCGAAAGTAAGGAATGAAATGAGTAACGAGTAACGAGTAACGATAATGAATTCTGGCTATTTCGTTACTTGTGAATTCGTGATTGAAAGTAAGGAATGAAATGAGTAACGATAATGAATGATACCATTTCGTTACTTTTGAATTCGTGATCGATTCACAAAGTAAGGAATGAGATGAGTAACGATTTCAATTGCTGGATGTTTGATGGCTTTTGAATTCGTTATCACGAGTATTTCGTACATGCAAGTGTTTTCGTATCGCGTATTTTTGTATCGAGTATTTTCGTACTGTCGAGTATTTTCGTACTTGGAAGTATTTTATTCAAATATTCAAAAAGTTTTTAGGGTAAAAGTAGCTGAAATCGGACCAAATCGGCCAATTTTGGGTTAGAGTGGTTTGGGACATAACGGGCCAAGACCTATTCCTGTGATACAAAAATTTCGGTTTTGTAGGGGAGTGAGGGGTTTTTCGGCCATAGTTTGGCAAAAACTGCCGTTATGGCGCTTTCGATGATTGAAAGTGGTCGGGGAGCACAATAGTAATATTTTAAGGGTGAAAAAATGTTGATAGGGAAAATTGAGCAGAAACGTCCATGTTTTCTAAAATCTATTTTTTGGTCTAGCATGAATTCGGGGACCTCTCTGAGTTGTTTCGGGTGACATTTCCATGCAAGTCTAGGAAAAAGCGGCCAAGTTTCGAAGATACGGCAAAAGTAGCTGAAATCGGCTAATTTTGGGTTAGAGTGGTTTGGGACATAACGGGCCAAGACCTATTGCTGTGAGACAAAAATTTCAGTTTTGTAGGGGAGTAAGGGGTTTTTTGACCATAGTTTGGCAAAAAATGCTTTTGCGTCGCTTTCGATGATTGAAAGTGATCGGGGAGTACAATAGTAATATTTTAAGGGCGAAAAAAATGTTGATAGGATGAAATTGGGCAAGAACGTCAATTTTTTCCAAAATCTTTTTTTTTTATCTAGGGTAAATTCGGGAACCTTTCTCAGTTGTTTCGGGCAAAATTTTCATACAAGTCTGGGAAAAAGCGGCCTAGTTTCGAAGATTCGGCAAAATAAAATCCGCCTTAAAACCGTCCGGGAAAACTGAAAGTAGCACGTAAATTCCTAAGGATTAACAGGTCGAGATCCTTTTTGGGTCGTCAGTTGGCTTCTCTGGCTGTGCTGAGGCCATCCTCGTGACCGCAGGTTGCCACCAGGGTATCTCCAACCCCACCGGGGTTGTAAAATTTACGAGACCGCGGGAGGTAAGATGCCCCTGGACTCATGTCCAGCCTTACCGAGGAGGTTGGCCCCCTAGTGGGTGCATGTTTAATAAGCGAAACATTTTTTGTAACACTTCTTAATAAAATTTTCCGCAAACTTCTTGCTTCAGTGAGGCGAAGTGGAGATTCGACTGTTTAAGATTATTCAGGAAAAGTTTGGTATCGATGAAAAGTCATAAAGATGACAACAGGGTTAGTTGGTCCCATCTTACCAAAGCAACATACTTAAACCCGCGTTTCAAAAAGTATGAGTTCGGCGATGAATCAGCTTTGACTGTAGTGAAAGAGAAGGACGAACTGACAAACAAACTAACGAACAAACTAACATGCAAGCTTCAGTTGATGTCATTCAAACTTCAAGTAATGATCTTGGGACTGAAGTATCTACAGCCAGTTCAATCCCAAGCACAACAACTAGACCTGATGATTAGATTAGATTCTGGTCTGTATTAGAAACAATAGTTGCATGTGCCAGATCAACCCCAACATTCGGAAGACCCTCATTTAAATATGACAATTCAGTGAAGAGCCCAACAATCGGAGGAATCAAAATCCTCTTAAATAGTGGAAAACAAGGTCACAAACTTATCCAAGATTAGGAAAGTTCGCGAAAAAATATCTAGGAGTACCAGCAACTTCTGTGTGAGAGAATATTTCCAAAAACAGGCCACATAATATCGGACAGGCGAAGTAGACGAAGACCAAAAAATTTGCGGATGATGGTTTATTTTAATTTCGAATAAAAAATTTTTAAATTTTCATTAAGCTTGGTATAAAGTTCCTTCTCTATTGGTATTTGTCAAGAGAAATTTTTTTATATTCTTCAAAATAAAACTGTTTTCTTACTAATTAATCTTTTTTAAATCTTTTAAGAATGTCATGCTCATAAGAGTACATATTTTCCGTTGTTGTCGTAAGGGTACACATTTTTTTGAGCTGTCCTCGCAGATAGTAGTAATAGTAATGAGCAACGATATAAAAGTAATGATTACTACGATTGAAAGTAATGATTCGTTATCATTACTCAAAAGTAACGAAATTTCCCATCACTAATGCACGAGGATCGGAAAAGACATGATTGGGCCAACCATTTACGAGCAATTCAGTGGGGATTGAATGCAGCGCAGCATTCGACAACTAAAAAGAGACCGCATGAGCTCTTGTTCAACTATCGACCACGTGACATACTGCAGAACGGGGTGCTGTTGGCACTTCAGGACGACGAAGTTATAAAAGAAGAGGATATTGATCGGAGAAGGTTAGAAGCCGTGAGTCACATATCTAAGGACCACATTAAGCAACGGCAACGTTACAATAAGAAACACCGAAATCCATTCGTCCACAAACACAACGATGTATTCTTAGTGGCCCATGAGCCGCCGGCAACAGACCAATCACGTAAGTTTGAACCGCGCTACAGAGACACATACATCGTTATGAAGGCACTTCCTCACGATCGATATGTTATAGAAGATGTACCTGGCTTACGACTTTCGGGGATTAAATACCAGTCGGTATTTTCCTCCGATCAAATGAAACCATTCTGCCTAAGTCTAGACGAGCTCGAAAATAGTAAAGAGGACGGAGGTGATTTCGAGGACGAAAATCAGTCAGAATGGACGAGCGGCAGATGGACGAGTCGGCAGGACATGAAGTGAGAGGCCACAGGCAGTCGTGAGTAAGAGTGGGTGAGCGACGGGAGCATAGTTTTTAATGTGTGTGGAATTTTAGTGACAAGTAAATAAGCGTTTTTCACTAGCTTCTGCAAGAAATAAAAAAGACAGTTTGTTAATTGTAAATTCTTCCAGACACATGTCATCCACACTTTTGCAAATTCTTAATTTTTTCATTATTTATTCGTTCATGTAATATGAAATTTTACTATGAAACATAAAACCTATTCAATCCCTGCAGTTCCTATAGAGTAGAACTCGGTAAAATCGACTAAAATTGAATTTTTGCGTATTTTCCGAACCATTCAAACTAAACTTGAAAATTATTAAATCGAAAACATTAATTTTGGAAAAAAACGAGAAACTTTTGACCTACCAGTGATATAGTTAAATTTTTTTATAGTCACGTACCGATATGAGCTCTAATTGTGTCTCGTCTAAGATAACAAGCCAAACCATCTGCGCAAGTGCTGACAGAATAAAAGGTCAGACATCTAAAACGATCGTAAAAATCTGCCAATATATGTGCGCAAAGTGAAAAAAAAGACAAAAATAAGGACTTCATATTTTCCTTGTTTTTGTTGAAGGGATGAACTAGAAAGCCGAGAAGAGTCAGTCGGTGAAGCCTTTCAATATCGGACGGTCGATAATGTTGAATGATGAATTTAAATAATAAACTGTATTAAGGTTTTACCCCCACTTGTAACTTTGAAGTTTTTCGTTTTTTTTGTTGCATTTTTATTAAGTATAACTATCTGAGACTACGTCCTTCAAATTTCAAGTCGATCCAAGCATAATTAACCGAGATATGAGCGTTGAAAAAGAAGAAACTGTTGCTTATACAACCGCTACTTATACTTATAAACGTGTTTTTCTCGAAATGACATCTTTGAACTCGGTGAACAAAATTACTCGAAAACTACTGAACCAATCTTTTTGAAACTTAGCAAGCTTATTTAATATATAAAAATGTAGTGTTTGATCGTTCGATTTTTTTTTTAAATAAAAAATGGCCGTTTTATAGCCAAAAGGCGACCATTTTTTTAAGTGAAAATCGAAATATTAACTTTGACTGTCCGCCATTTTGTGAAAAATGGATATTGTTTTAAATCCTTCGATCAAACACTAGTTTATACTGTTATTTAACTAAGTCCATCGCTATTGATTGTTTCAGATGATCCAGTTCGACACAATTTTGGTCACCGCAAAAGGTGAAAATTAAAATTCCATTGTTTTGACGGCCATTTGTAATTAAATCATGTAATATTTTTCAATAAAAAAATTACTGAAAGGTGTTCAATGTATGTACTTTAAGAAAATATAATAGTCGTTTCAAAACATTTCGTAGTTTCGTCAAAAAAAATTCATGAAAATGACCTATTTAATTGCGCCACAAGTGGGGGTAACCCCTTAAATCCATTCAAATACTTATTTATTAGCATATTATACTCGTAATATTGTTATTGTTCGTGCTTCCATTTTTTCACCATTATAATTTTCCGCGACAGTTAAGATATTTACACCTTTACTCTTAAATTTGATTTGTATATTTTTCATTCACTTGATTTTTTCAAACTATACCAGCTGTTATTATTATTGCAGCGATGAGCACTATTGTATTTCAATCCTGATTTTTCAAATTTTCATTTCAACCAAAAAATAGATTTTTCTTTCTAAATCACACCACTTCTTTATTTAAATCTACGAAAAAATCTCAATTTAGCTGAAAATTATCCTAGTATGACAACACATTCTATTCCCTGCCGCTGACTATTTTCTCTATCATTGTGCAAACACGCTAAAGGCGGTAGATAGCAAGAGAAAATACAAAATGATTTACAGGAACTGTAATGGAAAACGGAAACTGCAAACTTTACAATACATTTACATTAATATTACGTGAAATTGAGTTACTTACTTACTGTTGTCTCCTAGTACGATATGGAATAGTCTAACGAAACTGACGTTCTTTCTCTCAATCTCGCTGATTTTGTGCAGAAAGATGTAGTAGAATCGAAAGTAGAGAAAGGAGCAAAGATAATAAGATAAATGGATTGACTTTATGTGAATTTATTGTTGTTCAATTCTAAGTGCGACACAACTGTTACATTAAGGTACTTGGAGCTAGTTAACTGATTCATTCAAACTATTCTTTTGTTCTCAAATTACTGCTGAGAATTCGCGAGAACTTTCAATTGAAAAACTTTGTAGATTTGGGAATTTTGTCACCCTAATACGAACTCATTATAAAAAAAGGAATGTCAGGATGAAAAATAGAAATGATATTATTATTATCTGCAGGAAAGAATATAAAGGGTTCAAAAGTAAAGAACATCTTTTTCGGTCAAATATAGTTCGTTAGATATGAAATCAAGTTGATTTTTTCACAGTTTTTGGTTTTTATACTCCGAACTCCCTTTATGCAACAAATCACTTCTTTCGAGACATGTTCTACTGATCCATAAAGTTGTAGTTATTTACATATTCACAAATCCATTCATGCATATCGTGTTACCTGATTCGAAAGATGGCCCTTCCGCTCAAATACTTTTCTCATATTCACCCAAATAAACTAATAACGTTTTCATGCTGTTCTTCGTGAAATATTAGTGTCTATAGTTCTAGGGCAGATCTTTTAGCTACTTGGTCAGACCTTTTGAAAACAAATTGCGTAAGCTTTGAGGTTAGCGAGACAGGGAGATGGAGAGATAGTAATAATACTGGCTTTCACATCTATGCTACTAAATCTGTAAAGAAACTTTAGCATCGTAAATAAATGATTTAATGCATGTTTGTGCGAATTAAAGAAAAAAAGCTAACAAAACTCTATGGTTTAATTTGAAAACTCACGTACTAGCTTAGACTAACTAATATCTGGTTTATAAAAAAGATTATTTTGGTTATTGAAATTTAAACGTTAGTCAATTATGCCATGAGTTGGCTCGTAGAGACGCTCCATTTAGTGATAAATCTTAAGCTCTTGTTTTCCTCTAACAACGAAATTGGCCTAATGCCAGCCAGTATATGGAGAAGTCAGTAGGAGCATAGGCGCGCCGTAGGGGGGGCCAGGGGGGGCCAGGACCCCCCCAGACCCTAGGTTGGCCCCTCCCAGAAAAATAAATATTTCCAACAGCAGACACTTAAGTTTCGCCTCTAAGGTTTTTGTGGTTACAGCAAGAGTTGTGTAGTGCAGTAGTGTAAGCCTATACCAACTTACACTACTTATAACATAGAGACTGTGTTACTTGCGGTATTAATTACGATGTTATGGGACTTATTTCGATGGATGGCAATATTTAATTCGGACAAGTTATACGTTAAGAAAAAAACGAAAAGCGCCTCGCCAAACATCCTTTTTTTATTAAGATTATCTGTTCATTCCTACTAGGGAATATACAGGTATTTAGATAAGAACACTTTTATAATCTGGCGTTTTAAGCAATTATGTTGTTCACAAAATATTGTCTAAGCATTAAAATGGTAGGCAATAAGGTAATCAACGTAGAATACAATTTTCGAAGTCATTTGGAGAATAAAAATTTTATCCCTGCCACTTTTATGCTATCTATGACCTAATTGGTTTACACTCAGGTTAAATACGTGTGAATTTCATTACAATTTGATAACTGCATCGGAAGTTAAAAGGCATAGCACTTTAATTTCACCGAGCGTTTTTTCATAGTGACACAGCCGCCACATGGTTCTTATCATATTCATTGAACTTTTGTCAAACCTGTATCTACTCAAGACCAGTATATTCTATGAATTTTATTCGGTTGCGAGATACCGTAAACGCAAGTTCCAGGTGCTAGAAATATAAATAATTCGGTGCGATTTTTGTGCGAATGGGAATTTTACAAGTTTAGATTTGACTGTATAAATGTAGTATCAAATTCATAAATAATTTGCATTTTATTCTAACAGCCGTGTGAAAGATTTGTGTTTACGTACTTATGGTAGCTACAAGTTTGCCCAGACATTATTTAAAAACGACAGAAACTTATTTTTTATGCCCATTGATGAGTCTTGTAAATTTTGTGATGATCTGATGACTCAGTGTGAAGTTATCACAATGCAAAATTTTCCATAGAATTTCCATTGTCGCCAAAATACACCAAAAATTTAGCTCGACCAAACTTCACGATCCGGATAAATTATCCGGATAGTAAAATTCATGCACAATGTGAAAACTCTAATAGTACTTGGAAGACAGTAAATGATATGGTGCTTGAACAGCCTTGGAATATTGTCAAGATGAACCAAAATTATTTGGAAAAGGCTATCGACCTTACGACGTGTCTCAGTCGCCAATGACGTGCTTTCAGAGGACATGATGAAAGTAGTGCCAGTGATAACCGTGATTTTTTTTTGGAATTTTATGCATTATTCGCGAAGCATGATTCAACTTTTGAAAATAATTTTAAAAACAAAGTTGCGAACTACTGTAGTGGCAAAACACAAAATGAATTGATGAAAATAATTGCTGAAATCGTTCGCGAGGACAATACAGCTGAAATAAAAGATTGCGGACTGATATCCATTATGGCAAACGAAGCAAGGGTCCACAAAAGGAAAAACTCTCCATGGTTGTCAGATTTGCTAAAGCGCTAGCAGTCGAAGAAAGGTTCTCAAGTTTTGTAGACTGTGCAGGAGCTAGAAATGCCTCGTATTTAGTAGATATAATTTTGAGCCTGTTAAACAGCTACGGACTTAGCGAAATGCCTGTTGTTGGGCAGTCTTATGATGGTGCTAGTGTCATGTCAGGACTAAAAAATTGTGTACAAATCTAAATTAATATGAAACACCCTGCAGCCACATTTGTACACTGTCTAGCTCATAAAATTATCCTGGTTGTGATGGAGACATTTTTCACAATCGAAACGTGTACATCCTTTTTCAATGCCATCGAATCCCTTTACCTACACTTTTCGAAGCCATCACAACACGAATTGTTGAAGCAGCTTGAAGAGGCAGTTGGTCTAAACACAAGGCATGGAATGAGAAGTTTAAGCTCGACTCGTTAGTCAACGAGATTTCACAATTGCAAATATGTGATCGATAGCTATTGGACTATGAAAGAGGCTTTAGAAAAAGAAATTAATGAGGCAAAACACAACGGCTCAGTTTATTCATTGGGGATCTTTCATTCAATCAGTAATCCTAAATTTGTAGTAAATCTTTTCATCTTTCACTATGTTCTTTTTATTACGAACATGTTAAGCACATATTTCCAAACTAAACATGCAACTCTTAGGGATGGGATAAATCTTATGAATGGAACAAATAAAACATACTAAGTGAGCGAGAAGACTTGTATGTAGTTTGGGAAAAAATGAAATCATTCGCAGAAAAGAACTGTCTGGATCTCACATTTGCCAGAGGATCGCGAAAACGGAAAACAGCAAAAAGCACTAGTTTCAAAGGTTTTGCTGTTTCATCTAGCCTCGGACACGCAGTTAGGGCTACAAAGATATTTCTGCAAACCAAATGGCTCGAGAAGAGTAAGATACGGCATTTTTCATCTTGCCAAATTATTTTCGCTTTTTCTAGGTTTTCTAGGTAACAAATGTTTGAAGCAAGAGATCAATTTCTTCCTTCTAAGCTTAATATATTCCAATTTCTTTAAAGATATTTTGAAACTAAGTATCCTCTTCTTCAAGTATAAGTTGAAATATATTTAGCTTCTAAACGAAGAAATATTCTTATTTACATTTTGAATTATTTCCATTCTATTCCCGTATAATTCATACAAGCTTTCTTTCTTAGCGGTCATTGATAATTCATGAGTAGTTCATGCCTACCATTCAAATTATATGCATGCGGTAGTAGCTCATACGTATTCACAGACAAGAAGTTTATTTGATAATGCATTATGCATTAGCAAATAACAAAGAATAAATCAACAAAAATATAATGTATTATTAAATTATATAAGTTTTATGAACAGTACGTGTACAATCAAAAACAAAATCATCGCATGTTTTGAATCTTTCAGTCCCTGGCCCCTGCCAGATTTTAGGCCACGGCCCGCCTATGAGTAGGAGGTATAAAAACATTTGATTAGGATGATTTTGCTTGTTTTGAACTATTTGCAGTTCAATTTTATCTGAAAAAAGAACACTTACTCCAGACGAAGGCTGCATAAAAAATTATTGGTTGCTTTATGGATTTGAAAAAGAAGAATTGTTTTCCATAGAAATTGTGAAATTTCGTCAAATGAAACGCTAATTGGCTTGGATGCTTTTAGTTACTTTGCCCGGCATGCTTTTTAAGAGCTATTTTTACGTCGAGGTATTTAAGATACATTGACTCCTAAAATATTTATATGTGAACAAAGAAGATTGTTTGACGCTCATTTATTGTTTAGAAGTATGGCTTGCGTTTTCTTCGGGCTTATCATTATTTTCCATTTGTTGCAGTATTTTCTGATTAGTGTAAGATGCTCCTCATTGGATTTATCTGGGCTCACAATTTTACGATTTGTCCAACGTTGTAGATGAGCAGTGTTTTTATGTGTTGGGACTTAATACTGACCCCAAGAGGATGACTACTAGAGGGCAATATTTGGTATACATGGCATTGTGTTTTGATTACAAATGGTCAGAAATCGAGGAACTTTTTTGGTAACCGAACCTGGAAAGGAAAATTAAATTAGTCGGGATTTTTCAATTAGCTCCACGTTCCCTACTGAATATATACTAGTTACTGACTTTTTGTATGAAAGAAAGAAAGTCATTTTATTTCAGTCAGGATGTCAGAATGAAACGTAGCGGATTGATTGCGCAATTAGAAAAGGTTTTCAGTAGTACGTTTAGTATTTCGTTTACGTCGGCGTGGGGTAAGGCTTAAATGTTTTGAGTTGCTTCTGATGAGAATTCAGGCAAGCTGTTGACAGTGTTTTTAACAACGGTCCCTGTTTCAGTGTCACTTAGATTTGTAGCAATTAAGCTTTTGCCCAAAATACCAAACTTTTTGCTCTCCGTATATGAGTCATTATACACGACGTCCTAAATTTGGATTTGGAATATACCCAATGCGCTGAGCTTGCGCTAAATATAATTGTATTTGTGTGTACACGATAGTTCTGTATACACACACGGAAGTTTTCAATATGGCGGCTTCTGACTACTGCTGTTCACTTCGTCCGAGCATGTAAATGCAAGGAGGTTTCCGATATGGCGGCTTCTGACGAACGCTGCACGCTTCGTGTCAGCACGTACGTGTAGTCAGATTACCAATATAGCGGATTCTGACAGGCGCTGCTTATATCGTGCCAGCATCTACATGCAGGAAGATTTCCCCTTGCGGCTTCTGATGATTGGTGTTCAATTTGTATGGGCGAGCCAAGATATTGGAAATTTCCCTTTTGGACACGCCCTATTGAAAACAAATCACAATCTATGTGTGTGTAAGCCAGACCGCCGAACAAATTTGTATGGTTACATGAAATCGGAATTTTAAACCGGTTTTAATCCGAATCACGTGTAGCCATACAATTTTATCCGGTACACACACATAGAAACACTAAGTACAAAACCGATTTTCGCAAATCAAGCTCATGAGGAGCTTTCGTGCATGTACACAGTCTGCGCACACAGACGTGGAAATCGCCGGAAATTTCACAAATTCAGGTGTACTCGAAATCTCGATTTGGGACGTCGTGTAAAAAGCCTCAATGTCAACAAGCCCACTTCAGAGTGGAGAAGAAAAATGTGATGTGATTTATTCTTGGGGGCTTTGCGCCATTTCTATAGCTTCTTGAAGTTTTTTTCTTGCGAGCCCAAGATGAGGTTTCTGCGTTAATTTTTGAAGTTTGTCATCGCTATGAATATCAGAATTTTTAATTCCATCAAATTATTTGTAATAATCAGGTCACGGGTCCGTTGCCATTGACGGCATATGGTTCTTCTATGCGAGATGAATGCATTTATTTGAAGTGTATTGACCAAACTTAACGGTTCGAGTGTGCAATGTTCCATGGATGCGACTTGAGCTTGTTGAATTTTATTGTGAAGGGCAAAGGTCAGAAAAATTATTTGTTCTTTAAAATTAAGGTCCAAATCGAACATATAATGTCTTGAACGTACTATTTCTGGCCAGTATTCGTGTAAGGTGGAATAAAAAATTCTATGATATTGCCTGAGAAGTCAATAGTTACATCTGACACATTATTGGGTCATTCTGAGTAGTGTCTTCGTTTATTAACTAATTTTTATGATAAAGACGATCGCTGCTATTCAAATTGTGGACGAAACTTTTGTTAACTTCACGATTGAAATACACATTTGTCAAAAATTCTTTTGCCGTAAATTTTTCGTAGCATTTTCCGTGTCATTTAATGGTTTTTTTCATTTAGATAGATAAGCAGATAAAACGTTTATTTAATATGTAAAATTAGATTGTGCAACATTATATCTTAAGTGTTACATACAATAAGTCTTTTCACACTATATAATTCATTTTTTAGCATTAGCTGAGCTTGTTTTTGAGGAATTTAATTCACAGTTAGCACAGAAAATTTTCAAAAAACTTTGCTTTTGAGTAACTTAATTCTAAACACTAAATCTAAGTTGTTGAAAGCGTACAAGCATGTATCATCTGCGTAAGTGGCTATTTCACAGTGAGAGTCACCGGAAAAATCGGCAGTTTAAATGCTGTTAAGTGTAGGACTCCTTGTGGGACAGCAGCACGAATACGTTGCGGGGATGAATATTTGCCATTGATTTTCACCATGAAGAGGTGGCCAGAAAGAAAAGATTCAATAATTTTTATGATATAATGCGGGAAAGAGAATTTAATTAGCTTGTGGATAAGCCCTTTGTGCCATACAAAGTTGAACACTTTTTCGATGTCAAGAGTGACTAGTCCTACAGATTTTTTGTCAGCAAAAGCTTTATTGATATGTTGCGTCACTCTATGCAGCTGACGCACGGTTGAATGTTTCTGTCTAAAGCCAAACTAGAAGTCTGGTATTACTTTGGACGTGTGTAGGAATGATTAAATCCGTGAAAGTAAATTTTTTTCAAAGACCTTACTTAATGTAGGCAGCAGTCTGATGAGGCGAACATCTTTGACAGTCCCGGAAGTCTTTTCCGGTTTTTTGATAGGTAAGACTATGGGATTTTTCCAAGTGGTGAGATAGTACGCGAGCTTCAAACAAGCATTGAATATAAAGGTGGTGAATACAGTTGCTTTTCTAGGTAGGTTTTTAATCACTAAATTGGGGATCCGATCGTGCCCTGGAGCTTTGCGATTTTTAAATGATTTGATAACACTTACAATTTCTCTTGGCTTGCATATCACCTATTGGTTTTTTCATTTATTTGTAGGGAATAACATTTCAAATCGCTTCTAATTCCAGTCTTTTATTGATAATGCTGATATGATAACTGCATTTCTGAAGTTGTTACCATTTAATACACTATTTTTCTCTTTTCCTTCTAATCCGAGTGATAATTTGATTATTTACAATGTGCTTCCAGTTTCTATTCCTCGTTGTTATAAATCACTTTTGTCGTGTGTCCTGTAGCAAACACGTATATTATGCTAGTTAAATATCATTTAATTTCAATTTAGTATATTTAGCAACATGACAAATGGATGCAGTTCTTAAATTAAGATATTTTCCTTATTCAAAGTGCCGAAACTATTCGATAATATTTTTTGCTTCGCATAAGCAAAATCAAATCATTTAACTAGGCAGATTTGGTAAAAAGTAAAAAAACATGATGAACAGCATTTGGTATAGCATCGACACTTAATTTAAAGTGATATTTTTTTACCCCAATAGAAGATATCTTAAAATTTATACCCAAAATGGTAAGTAAATAATCGCGTCCAGCGTGGGTTCCAGAAATAATACCGAAGGAATTCAACAAACAAGAGATTGAATAGGCAAATTTATATCAAACAAACGGGCACATTTATGTGGATAAGATATGAAATAAAATTTGGGATTAATTTTATTCTTGGTTTAATTATTCGTTCCAAATGGTTTAATTTAATATTATTTTAATTGAACCATAAGTTCAAATCGCTTGCCTGCTGTCTCATAGCTATAGCTCTTTTCTATTTTAAGTAGTTTATTTCTACAAAAATTAAGTTTTATTCCTGTCTGGCTTTCTTCAGTCCATCGCACGTTCGTTTCCGAAAATAAAATGAAACAATTAAAAATAGAATGCTCCAATTTCACCAAATTCTTCCGTTTATGATTATTCTCTCTGAACCTTTCCTCATGAAATCACAGCTCAAACGTAAACAGCTGTTGTAAGTTAGTTGTTCGACAAACAATCCCCAGCTCAAACATGCAACCATGCTGCATTAGTTTTCATCAATTCTAAATCGATTTCGATCTAAACATAGAATTCGAATTCAGACAATTGACTTAAACGCATGTAAACATGAATTTGATTTCAGCAAGTGTTTAAGCAAATAACTCAAAACCAACAATATTTGCATTATCATCCTATTTCAAACAGTGCTGGCAAAACACATATCCATTGGAATCCTGTGTATGCTGTGTCAGCATTTTCACCTCACGAATTGAACGGCAGCAAAGACTGTCGACCGCGCACAAACAAACGTCATTATTGTTGGCCTGGCGAATGAATGGACTTTAGAGCGCCACACATCATGGCACGATTAATTAGCATATTCACTCGCAACTAGCATATGGCCATTGGATGTAAATATGTAAATCAGGATAATGTTTTCGAGCTGAGTTTGCATTTCTCTGACATTATCAATAGTGCAGTGCTTTCACTTTGAACTGAAATCTACCGAACTATTGTTGAAATTTGAAAAGTATGCTTTTGTTTGGTTTTATATTTTATTGATATTTTAAGCTTTCAAATAAACTCAGATATCCCAAAATATAAACATGCAAAGCCTTTAAAGTGCACAAACTTTTATCGAACCTCTCTGCCTGTGAAATCCTCAGTTCCAATTTATTCTAATTACAATTTTCCACAACTTCCGACTCTGAAAACCACTTTGAATAGCCGAGTATGGTTTTGTCACACACACCACATACTAGTAGATAGGCTGCCATTTGCAGCCATTGAAACCGAAATCTAAACTTTTGGAATTAATTACAAGAACCATTTCTTTCTCATAATTGCAAAGAAAAAAACTCTCATATTTTGGTACCAGTGCTGTACCAGGAACCATCGTTAGATATTTTCGGTATATATAGTTAGCGCCTTTGCTCCAGAAGCTTTTCTCGTTCGAACGTAAATTATACGAAATATTTGAGTGAAAAACACTTTCTGTGCTAAACGTTAACCCTAATGAGAAACCATAAGAGCTTACCGCTATGGCACATGGAACCGAGAAATGACAATGTGAAAGCAAAATAGAAAAGAAGAATTTGGTAAAATGTCGCTTTGAGGGAAACGCAAGTTTTTCGCTCGCAAGCATTATGATAAATGAATAAGAGTTTTCCGGTTGATGAAAAACAACTACTACGGAGGATACTAAATTGGCTTGTGTGTGTCAGATAAGTTTAATTGTGATTAATTTGTAGAAATGTCAAGGTTGGCTGAATAAAATTGAATAGCGATAATTTTATACTCGAGATATTTGTTGTTTGTTGAATTCTTTATGAGGCAATTTTATTCAATTTCTCTTTTCGTGGTTTTAGTTCACCATGCGTACATAGGTTATTTGATGGCTGTTTAAGTTCAACTTTAATTTGAAATGATTCATAAATCTTTCATGAGTCATGTAATCCTAAAAATCTCGAAGCCTGAATAAATTGACCTGCATTCTCCTGTTTCTATAAAAAAATATTGTTGGCGTAATTATATACATACATCCCACTTCCATGTTTTTATAGTGCCTTTCAATCCACTTCAAAAGCTGAAATTAAGTTTTCATTTCCTTCCTCTATCCTATTTTTGTCATGTACTGACTCTCCTATCAATCGACAAGTCATTAAACTATTAAAACCGAATTTTCCCTCTGCTCCAATTTCATCCTTATGTTCTCGATGAAACGAAAAAAAAATGCATATGTCATTTCATCTCCGGACTGCCGTGGTCTTTTTTTTACTGGTTTCATTTTGCGCTCTTCTCCGGTGACATGAAATGAGAAAACGATGTAGTGAAAGGCGGAAAAATGAACATCAGGCAGACATTTTATGTCGACCAGTCGCAATCATGAAGTGTGTCCGAAAATTGAATTTCCCTCTAGTTTTTTGCTTCGTCTATTTTTCGAAGGTCTTAGCTTCATTTTTCCAGATATGGGCTTTATCATTTGAGTGCCTGGTGAATAGCGCAGGGAGTTGCACAGTAAATTTATGGAAGGCCTAAAAGATTTCAGAGCTTTAGAGGTGGTTTAAAGCAGGAAAATTGTCAAATATAAATTTTGTTGATGAGAATGAGGTTTGGTAATAAGTTTGCTCAAAGTTTATATAGCTTAAGCTTGCGAAACTAAATATTTAATGTAATGTTAAGCTTTTGATTCCAAGTATATATTTAACTTGTTTGCGAACAAAGACATATTTAAAGCGGTCCTGAAAAATAATTAAATCATCCCTTTTAAAATTTTCAATTTTTTTGTAAAAGATTTTCAACTCTGGCAACGTAGCCCTTTTAGCATAAGAGCGTAGTCCTTTAAACTCACGAAGATCATCATTCAAAGCAGAACATGTGAATTTGCTGCGCGCAACATCCGTTGCCCTACGGCCAGCAGCAACTTCAAAGGTAAACCAGGAACATCATCAGGCCTTCTGGGACGACATGAGGGAGCGTAACGAGGAATGAGATTTGAGAGAAAGACGTAAAGCCTATGAAGAGCCTCGTCAACGACCAAACAGCGAAGAAATGAATACCAGCTAACATGATTGATTTTGTGGTAACATACTATAAACAAAACATCAAAATTACTTGCAACATAGTAGGCTAAGAAAAATGTAATTTAATATTTGAAATAAATAAAATAATATAAACAACCGTCAAGACGTGTTATATTATAGTATTGAAAATTAATTTTTTGTAGGAAGTATTAACTTCCAAAATTTCATGCGTCATTCCGGCGAAGCTGGCTTTGTAGAAATTGAAGCGGAAACAGTAAGAGACTTTGAGTCTAAAAATAAGATTGACAGAAAGTTCTAAAAGTAAGGGCGGGGGTGATGAGGATCGGGAGGAATAGAAGGAAAAGAAAAGTTCGTAGAGTGAAAAAGGACTATAAAAGGGGATGAAAATTGAAGAAACAAGTAATAGCTAGAGCTAGAGTAACACAGACTAAGATACATTCCACTGAGGAAGTAAGTGTAAAGTCATTGGAACTAGAACTAAAGAGAGATTTGTGGATACCAATGAGAGCCCCTCCACCATCAGACTTACCAGAGATTGAGTGGTCATGATCCTTGCGAAAAACAGTGTGCTGTGGTAAAATCTCACTATCAAAAATATCCTCCACTGAAAGAAAAACTCTTGGTTGGTTCAACTATTTTTAATAGTATTGCAACGATTCATTCAAAATCGTTAAACGAACTACGGAAAATAGTTATTTTTACTATGTTAATATAGTTAATTTAACGATATAAAAGTAGTTGGTTCTGGTTATACAAAAAATATCGCAAGGTTCATGAAATCAACTGTTTTAATTGTTTCATAACCACGAAAATTAGTTGATAAATAGAAAAATATTCATCAATTCACTCAAAACTTCAACGTTTCGAATTATCAACTGTTTTTATGGTACTTAAACTACTTCACAATAGTTGATTTCAACAAACGTAATTCAGTGAGCAACGTCTTTGGAATTATTCTACGCAAAGTAGAATGGTTTCAACATTTGGACGTTTTTCATGCTCCGAATGACATTGTTTATAAACCACGCATCATGGTGCATAAAAGTAATCAACAATTTTCTTATGGTTGTTTTAACTATAGCCCCAGTTGATGCAAAAACAACTAAGGAAAACTGTTGATTTTCCATACTCCTCATACTCATACTCCTATTCTATCATAGAAGTTTCATATACTACATGGCGAAATTGTGTTCGGTTTGCTGTTCGATATAATTCATATGCATGTTATGCTGTGAAGCCTTTATATTACGTTGTATGCCGCTTTATAAGTTAATCACATTACAGTGTCTTCCACTGTGGCTAAAGCGCCGGACACAATGATCCATTCCATTCCAGAATAAACGTCAAAGTTGGTGGCATAGAAAATGTACGAGACTTAACACATAAGGTTGGAATGGAATGGAATGGAAAGGACGAGTTGACCAACTTTCAACTTTTCTGGATCAGAGTAGTATTATTAGGCGTGTTTTTTTGCTCCGATACAGAACAGAATAGGACAGTGATGCAAAAAAACGATCCATCACAAAACAGCTGACGCTTTCGCTAAGACTGACATAGGTTGCTGTATTTGCTGTGGTCCCACTCAACAGCTCAATATAAAGGGAGAAAATAACGAATATACACTACCACAATCGATAGAAAATAGCAAAAGGACTAACAGAAAATTATCTCTTTTAACTTTGTTCACATTATGCGAGCTTTTTTCAATTTACTAACTACCAAAACATTCAACTTAACCTTCAAAAACCAAAGCCATCTCACAGAAAAAAAGACAACTACGTATGAGCTTTTCTTTTTTCTATCAGCACATTCTATACTTCGGCACGTGAACTACCTATGACGGATACAATTTCTGTACTAGTGAATTCACTGGTGCAGGAGTGTTGTTGTTTCTAATGCGTATATCCTATTCTCTACTGGATAGAGGAGCAAAAAAACACGCCTATTATTAATACTGAAAAACATTTTGCTGTGGTTTCTGTTTATACAAGGGTATAAAGCTTATAAGCATTCGAAATAACTATAGAAAATTGCTATCTATTTTAAAATAATTACGCAAAACTGAAATTTTAAAACTACAAGTAAAATGTCGCACACTAAACGGAATGGAAACTATGTGTTCAGTTTGCTGGAATGGACATGAGCTGGAGAGTGCTGGATCGGAATGGATTGGAATGTGCTGGAGCATTGTGGCCCGCGCTAAACGCAGTAGGCTGCGGCAAAGTACTGTGAAAATTTTTTCTGTAAACACAAAACAGCGGCATTGCAGCAGTGGCGCCACAGGGGAAGCCGTGAATGCCGCAGTTGGATTTGGTGAATCACAATGCAGCGACAATGTCGCTGTCAATGCAACCAAGGCACCAACCAAATTCATTTTTTTTGTCTTTTGTATTGCTAAATCCTGTTGTACGAGGATTAGGTTGGCGTGTCACAATACACATCAGCCATTGCTTGTCTATTAGACCATTCAACCTAATTCAAACAGAGTTAATTCAACCTAGTAGTGATGCCAACCTATGGTAGGTATCACCGCTAGCGGTGCGGCAAAATTAGAAATTTGGCAAATTCTGCCGCAGCGGCAAATTCGGCCGCAGCCATTATGCGCGTTACCATACAAATGTTAAATTCAGCAAACATAATTCCACACTGCATACTATAGTCATTTACTATTTCGTACTATGTATATTGTTGGAATACCATGTTTGTGGTTGCTTACTTTTTTTGCACTACGGACCATTGTTTATCAACCACGCGTCATGGTGCATAAAAGTAATCAACTTTTTTTTTTATGGTTGTTTTAACTATAGCCCGTAGTTGACGCAAAAACAACTAAGGAAAATTTTTGATTTTATCAATATTTTTCTTTCAGTGTCGGTAAGCAAGGTTTCCTTGAGGCAGATGATATCATCAGATGATAAAGTAGAAGAAAGACTTCCTTTATAGGAATTAGTCCTCAAGCCATGGACGTTTTGGTAATACAGCTTTATGGTACGGTTTATGTACGGTTAATTTTTTTCTTTACTGTCCTGGACCGAAAATTTTTAATCGGAAGTTTGGTAAACTCCTTCACAAAAACTCCAGATAGCCAGATGTTGTACTTTAATAGCTCATTGATGCCAGAAGAAACAGTCATGCTTAGGAAAGGTAAAGTTTGATCCTGAAGATTATCCGCAGTAAGTTTTTTTTGCACAGCAACAGCGGAGGTGCGCATCCAAGTTTAGCTGCTACGTACTTTTTAATTGTTTCAGTCGAAGTACGATACGCCAACCAAGAAACAAAAACTTTCAGTGAAGAAGTTATAATTTCTATGTCCGGTAGCATAAGCGAAGCAGTAGCAGAAGTGGAAAAATGCTGATTCGTTGAGCTGCTCTTCTGCAGTGAAGAATCAATAGCTACTTTTAAAATCTGTAACGTAAAATTCAGATATTTGTATTTCATACCTCAAAGTTTTTGTCGCAGCCTTATGCTGGAGTTACAATCAATCCAACACAACATTTGTTGCCATGCTTTGTCGGTGGAACGAGTTACAATCAATGACACATGCAACACAACATTTACCGTCATTTGCCACTGGCTATATTAACGAAATTGTTGTTTGATAATATGGATCCTTTAAAATCTCGGAAAAAGATATCAGTGAGTATTTTATCCTTTAAAAGCTGCAGAGTATATTGCAAAGCAAAAATGAGACAAAAAAAAACAAATTCTGATTTTCATTTGCATATGACATTTCCCATTTACCGGACGTTCATAGGAACTGGTGGAATTGAATACTTTCAAAAATGTTATTGCCATGCCAAGTTTGAGGTATGAGCAAACTTTGCTGCGCAACACAGTTGTGTTGGATCATTGTAACTGCTCTCATACGTTCTCATGTGTTCAAACTCGTTTTGTTGTGCAACAATGTTGTGTTGTATTGATTGTAACTCGATATTTAGGATTATATTAAAATGTTTAAAGTCACTTGAACAAAAAATATAAACTTAAAATGAGCTTACAAAACGCATATTTGCCAAGTCCCTGTGACTTCTAATTAATGTTGCTCCGATATTTTCATTTTTTCTCGTGCATAAGTTTTTCTTCTTTTTATCCATATATACTTAAATCTTTGAGTTTGAGCTGTAATTTCACTATTATTGTACACGATACCAGTCCCATTTTCTACTTGCTGAGCATGTGGTTTATACTCGTATTTGTGCCTCATATTATCTTCTAATTTTTCGTGGGAATTTACAAATTATGTTGAGTTCAAAATGCTGTTGCCATTTTCGTTGACTGTCGATGTTTTTGGTATACACAGCTGATATTAGATTCGTCGTTATCAAAAAAATAACAACAAAAATGCCCCGGGACCAGGGTACCCTAGAAATGGAAGTGAAGTCTGTATAAGTGGAGTATCCTGTAGTCCGACTCCGACGGATGCTGGTAGGCCGCTTTTCTAGCTAGCTCTACGCGGCTGGGGTGGGTTATTGAAAAAATGGGGTGGACTGCTCCCAGAAAAAAAAGGAACACTACGTATATTTTATCCATCAAATAAACATATGCTAGTCGCAATAAAAAGGGGGAAAGGGGGTTTTGTCCGTAAAGGACCAGACGCAGCTCTCAGGCATGGGCTGTAAGCCAAACCTAGCCAAGAGGTGGCAAAGCACGTTTGCTAGCTTTGAGTAAAAAGGAGACCGAGAAATACACAAAAACTCCAAGCAGGAAAAAAACTGTCTCTATTTAGACAGGCGCTCTTCTAGACTTCGGTTCAGTTGAGGTGCCTCCAAGCAACTCTCGCGTTTCAGAACTCGCTACAAGCGATCAGAGTTCATGCGCTTTGCAATTGGGTAATTTGTCGCCGGCTGATTTTCCGTTGCGTCGTCGAGCATACCGATCAGCGTTCTGATCACAAAGTTGCATCTCTCGGCTTAAATTCGAGGTTTTCTTGACGCAGAATCTCTAGAAAATCTTTAAGGTTTTCAAACTTGTTCGAAATTAACTAAACAGCCACGATCAGTTCATCAATTTTATTGGTGAGATCGGTTTTCAAGCTACCGTCCAATAAAATACACTGACAACGGTATTCCATTGCTTGTTCAACTTGCACTAATCGAACTTTCACTGATCGCGCTTTTGTCCGGTTTTCGGAGATTTATTTCGTTTTTTAACGTGGTGCACTTGGGATGAAAATATTTTTTGCATACAACACACATTATGATATCTTTTAAGTCTATAAATAGTTCACTATAAATATCGCCTTTATTCTATTTTTCGCGGTCAAACCTATTGTGAAAAAATAACAGTGTTTACGTGTCTAACCACGTCGACTGCTCGAATGGAGTCGGTCATCGAAGAAGCTGTAGTAAAGAAATACGATTGGAAATACATGTTAGTGCGTATTCCAAGAAATTACTGAGAAATTACAGATTTGGGTATGATCATCACCCACGCAATCGTTATTTTGCTTCACATTTTAGTATTTTTTATTTAGTTGATCACGTTTTTTCAGATCGCTTTTCTATTGAATCTTACACATTTTTACATTTAATTTTTGATTTTTTTTTTGTCTCCACACCTTAACATCGGAATGTTGTAGTCATGGTCTAACTTTAGGTCAAACTTACTTTTCATTAAATAATGATTCTCATACGGAATGTTCACTCGCTTTTTCATTTTTTCATACTTTAAGTGTGGTGAAGTCAGTGTGACTTAGCACCCTACCCAAAAAAACTACCCCAGACCGAGCTATTCAGCTGGGCAAAGGCACGCAGAGTAACTTTAGGTAACATCTAATATTGCATCAATTGCCAATCTGAATTAATCTGTTTGGAAATCACTACACAAAGTTTCCGTTCAATATAGTATGTTCGTAGATTAACATCATTAAGATATTACCTTATTACTGTATTTTATTGTTGCAATTCAACGTAATTAAAATTCTCCATTGCATAAAATTTCATTTCAACCTCTTCAAAACTATTTTCACTCAAATTTCACAAACTTTTCATTCAAACATCAAACAATTTTCCCACTGAATGCAACCTCATCAAGAGTATTTCGCAGATTTTTGAAAATGTAGTTAGTTTCAGGTTCACAATTTTCACATCATGCTTCCCAACTGCACCAGCATTTTGAAGTTCCCATGAATACTTTTTTAATGTTTCCGTTAGTGCAAAATATGTTGAAAATGTTTTCCTTTTTATTAGTACTTTAGTCACCCTCAAACTTTAAAAGTTTCATAATCCGTCCAACTACTGCCACAAGCTAAGCAGCCAGCCATGTACCGAACATGACTGGCTGACATGCAAGCAGGCAGGCAAGCATCCATACATCTATCCATCCATCAATTCATCAGCTTCAACGAGAAAATCTCATTTGTGCATTTGCAACAGGAGGTAAGTCATCATCAACGTCGTTCTATGACCCAGGAACGCAAAAAGCTTCTGCAAGTGGTAGTAGCAGTAGCAACATCAGATTTGTGAGAATATCCTTGTTTTCAGTACTGGTTGCTCCAGTGGAAGCTAGGAGGCAAGTCTGCAGACAGTTGAACAAGCTGTAGGGCAGTATACGTACGAGTAATAGCGCTTATTATATCTGCAAGAGGCGATCGCAATCTAACCGCATTAATGCGGGCCTTGCACTTAACTTAGTTGCAACTGAAATGGAAGGAAATCCAAATGTCAGTAACCGCTCATCGTCCGCGACCATCATTATTTTCGTACGGAATGCGTAGTTATATTGTGGCTGGAGTGAACTGGTGGTACAATAACCACAATTCTGTGGCCGAAAATTGCAATGAAAAGTGGTACATTGAAGTGATGTGTGATGGACAACGGCTGGCTTAAATGTACGGTGTGGTTTGCTTGTTGATTTGAGCCAAGTGTCGATGGAATAGTGCGGTACATATCACCCAGTTTGTAGTGCAGATTGCTTGGAGTTTTAAAGTAACCATTCAATTCTCTGAAGTTTCATGTTGGTGATGATCTTCCTTCCCATACGGTCCGTGCTGGAGTCCTTTGCAACTATAATTTCCGTCAAACAACAAAATGTCTGAAATTCGATACGACTCCCAGGTCACTCCCGTGCATGCTAATAGATTTATCGAAATGCCGAATCGAAATAAAATCGAAACGATGTCCTCTGGTAAATAAAACTTTTCTTTGTCGTATTGACCGGGCTATCGCATTCTTTGAAAGTGAAAGATCTCTCGAAAAGCAATCGCTGTGTGCCGAGGCTAGCTAATCAAGTAAGAGGATTTCCAGCGAAAAACTCGAAGGCTTTTCGTACGGGGGTCACGGTTCGGTGAACGGTGCTCGCTACATAGTTCAACAACGGACTGGCGGCTAAAGCAAACACTTCGCTAAAAGGATTATCCAAGCAATAGCATCGTCCACATCAGCATCAGCGACATGGCGAAGAAAGCAACGACGCGGGCGGAGGAAATCGAAATGGAAGTCTACGAAACGGATGAAGGTACTTGGATTTAGTTGGTATATAGTTAATATACATATGTATGTGTATATATTTTGCATGCTTTGCCACAATGAAGTTTTACAATTCGCTAAGAAAACGAAAAGATTCGAAAAGGTTTTCAAGAAGTCTAAAAATAGTAGCTATTGGCTTCGAGCATATTAATGTCTGAATAGGTTGTGTGTTAAGTGCTGATGTAAGTGAATTAGCTACGATGCTGAGGTTATGAGATTGGATGATACAAAGGAAAGGTCAATTATGCGAAACTCCTTGGAAGAATCTTTCCGTTCAATTAATATCAGCCAGTTAAGTTCAGATATCATGCATTCTCAGTGAGAAAAGGGATTGTGTATACATTCATCTGAGGTTTTTCATAAACCTGAGTTTAGAAAAAATAATTTAATGTAGTCCATATTCCACGAAGGCAGAAAAAATTATATATTGTCAGAAAAATGAAATGCGTTCTGACGTTTTGAAACAAGTTTATTCAATGAAGCATGGAATTTCATTTCGTACCTAGGAAAAATCTGGGATGAGAGAAATTATAACAAATATGCGATCTTGAAGAGTATTATTATTTTTTTTAAATTTATTTATGTGTGCAAATAATTTTACAATATTATACATATTCCTGGTTTAACTGCACTACTCTCCCTTGTAAGGCACAGCACCTTAAATTAGGGGTGAGGAGTCTTCAAATGTGCTATCTCTGTTGCTATCTAATATGTAGATATTAGTGTTACCATTAAATTTTTGCTTTTTAGTTTAAAAACAAAATCTGTTTCATCAATGAGTGAACATATATGATGTTAATTTGTAGGTAATTTGCTTCAACTAAAAATAATACAATAAGCCAATAAGAATTCAAAACGAACATCAGTAGGGTACAAGAAGAAAGCAAAAATTTGATCCTAAGTATATTAACTTTTAAAGTTTGCATATATGGACATTACTTCAAATCAGTTGTCAATAAAATCATAATAGATCATGCTTAAAATATATAAATCCATATAAAAATATATAAATCCATATAAAAATATATAAATACAAAACTTAGCTATAGTATAATTCTCTAAATTTTTTCTTGAAATCATTTGTATTCTCGAGTCTTCTGATTGCTTCCGGTAGAGCATTGAATTAATTGATTCCTGGATAAGAATAGTGACTTTGTCCTAATTGTCTAGTACGATTTGGTAGCAGAAGTGCCCTTTCTGTACCGCCTCTTGTAATATTTGTATTGGTTTGTATTTTATTAGCTGCTAGATCTTTGAAAATTTGGATTGTAGTATGCAATTTGTATATTTGATCAAGTGGTAGTACTTTCAAACAATGAAATAGTTGTTCAGTATAGTATAGTCGAGATTTCTTAAGCAGGATTTTTAGTAGTGATCTATGTATCACATCTTTTGGGTTTCTGTGATGCACAGCCCCACGTTATTATTCCATACTATAATATATTGTGTATTAATGCGAAATAAAAAGTTCTGATTGTGTTTACTGGCAGAAAAGACCGCATTTCAAAACAAGTAGGTATAATTTTTCTTAATTTACTGGTGACATTTTGGACTTGTTGATTCCATCTTAAATGTTGGTCAAATATCACCCCTAGATATTTAGTTTGAGTGACTCTCATAAGTGGATCACAGAGGCAGTCGGTATTACAGTTATTGGAGTGAATGGTAATATTCAGGCTCCCAGGTAGTCCACGCTGGTTGGCTGCGAAGGCCATATAGTTCGTTTTCTGATAGTTGAGTGTAAGGGAATTAACATCAAGCCATTCTTTTAGAATACCAAGATTGTACTCTGTTTGTACTTTTGCTCAATTCCATTCGCTATCTTCAATATAAAGTACAGTATCATCTGCAAATGATATCAATTTGCCTTTGATTTGCTGTGCGAAAATATCATTAACGAAAATTAAGAAAACAACTGGGCCTAATACTGTTCCCTGCGGGATACCGTATTCAAAAGTAAGTTCCATACTTAGTTTTCCAGAAATTTTCACCGATTGCTTTCGTATTTGTAAATAGTTTTGTATCTATGTATCATTGGGCTAAAGTTAATTTTTCTCAATTTATCCACAATCATTCTGTGCGGAACAGAGTCAAACGCTTTCGCTAAGTCGAGAAAAACAGCCAATGGTTTATTACAAAAAATAAAACAGAAAAATGTGTTTTTTTTTGTCATAAATCATTTGATGTGTAAATATACAAAATCTCGGTCACAATGAGGAATAATAAGTTTAATTGACCAATTTTAATGCTGAACATAAACGAAATGCAATTGTAAAACTTTCTGTTATTAACTGGGAAATGAGTGTTTAGAGAGTTTAATTTTTTTTATTTGTAGGCATGAAAATAGCCAACCAGTTTATCTAATTTAAGTTTCTAGAAAATTTTTTGCGGGCTAAAATAATATCTGAAATCAAACATGATGCTATTATGCAAGGTAGATGGAACATAATATTAAAAGTGCTTCTAAAAACAATAAAATAGTGTATCTATTACACATAAATAACAATAAAATAGTGTATCGAGAGAAAAATACACTATATTCTGAAGTCTACAATGATCAATATTTTTTAACAGTTTACTGCTTTGGGTCTGCTCTCTCGGTCAAATCATAATATATCGGTCAAAACACAATATGCAGTGGGCAAAAAAAGTTAGGGCACAAACTCCTAGTAAGAACAAAAAACCTATTTTTAATGCGACTTTACTAACAAATGATAGTGTTTTTGCATTTAATTTAAAGTTTTGCATGTTTACCTTAAGAACAATATTAAAAAACTGGTAATGAAGCATTTCACAACATCAACGTAAAATTTTTCACTGAAGTACAAAAATAGCGCAAAAAAATGTTAAGGCACAGCGCTGTTTTATCAGAAATTATTTAAATTGTTTTAAAGTGGTCAATTTCAAAAAAATCAACTGACATAGCACTAATACTTTGTAGCTCTCCCACACGCTGAGAAATGACAAAAATCAATATATTAACATCTTAATATTGTTATAGTAACCGCATTGTCACTAATACATAATTTTAACAGCTCAATATTTTATGTTAGGAAGTTACAATATTATATTTGCAGTTTGCACTTTTTATGTTAAGAACATCTGTAAATATAAATGTTTTAAGATCTTAACATAAATATATTACTATGCCAATATAAATGTATTTAACCAAGGATGGTGAAATTGTTGGTCAAACAACAAAGTGCATTGCTAGTATTGTTAGTTAGGAAGTTATTATTAAATACGGCAATAGCACACTGGAATAACCTAATCTTGTCCGATCATCGAAGTTAAGCAGTGTTGGGCACGGTTAGTACTTAGATGGGGGACCTCTTGGGACTATGAAAAAATCATATCGACATGCTAATAAGGCATATGGCGTGTTAATATTAATTATTATTATACCAATATACTATTGTAAGACGTTAATATAACTTATTGCCATGTTACTATAATATATTGGCATGTTAATATTAATTATTGGTATACCAATAGTATTGTAAGATGCTAATATAACTTATTGCCATTTTACTATTTAATATTGGCCTACTAATATAATATTGTAACAGACAAATTCACCACACGCATGTCGATATATAAAATTTTAAGAATGCTATGTGCGGGCAATATAATGTTATTGCTAGGTCAATATAATAATGTTACGAAATGTTTTTAATATAAATATATTAGCTGCCGAATATATTAAGGGTAGAACAATGATTTTTTAGCGTGCACGCATTTTTATCGCTTATCGCAGTCGTTTCGGTATCTTTTTCGCAAATTTTTTACAAAAGTGGGTGAAATTTTGTTCCCTTCATCAATAATGACATCTTGGAGCCCTTTGTTATACTTTACCTTTCGCAATGCTACTCTGGTTTTGAGATGATGCCATAAATGCTTGATCGGGTTTAAGTTCGGTGACTTAGGGGAGTTTTTAATAACATTTAAACAGTTAGAAATATACCAAAGCCGACATTGCTCCGATTTGTGCTCCGGATAGTTGTCCTGATATAGACCAAAATTATATAAAGTGCCTAATTTTTTTTTTTCATTTGAATATTTCTTTTAAGAACACCCACACTCAGAAAATTTTATTTAATAGAATCAAATTTAAATCAAAAGTTGAAACACTTTTAAATAAAAAAACGAATCTTATTTGAATTCCACTTTATTATAAAAATGTTATTTTCATATCAAAATTTTCATCATTGAATGAAAAATAAAACATTAAAACAAACAAGACACACTTATATCCATTATTTGTCCAAATACATGCACACCCACTTCCAACTTATGCACTATTGGTATGATATTTCAAGCGCTAACTTTCGAAAAAATTAATCTTTATAACGGTTGTTCTTTGTTGTTCTTTTCAAAAACGTTCGTTGGTCTTTTCAAAAAAAGTTGACTTTTCCTACTCTAGTGAATTTTTGTTTTGGAGATCTTGAGTATTAATTTCGGCAAAAAGCAGCAGGTAAAAGTCACATATAACGTCTTTAGTAAAGTTTTTGACCGGGTCAGTCATTCAGTGTGAAAAACTAATTTGCAAACGGCTCCCTTTCGATGTGGGTTGAATCATATATCGATTCGATGTAATTCATATAATTTCAGTATCTTCCGGTATTCTACTAGGATCTCACTTGGATTCAATTCTCTTCATACTTTTTTTTAAACAATATTATCAAAAGCTTCAAAGGTTAGCTTCAAGGCGTTCATAGATTTTGATGACTTGAATTTTTTTTTTAATGTAATCAAAAGCTCAGAAGGTTCTAAATTATAGTTAGCTATTGCAAGGCAAACGAAATATTACTGTAAATCAATCAATGCTGTGTCGTATGTTCGTTGACAGAATAGAAGTTGTAAAGTAAAGTAATCCCACGACAGCCCTTGACGGGCTTAGGGGCAATCTAGGTAAAGTCAAAGCTTGGCCCTAACTAGTAGATAGTGCTCTCCCCATCATGCTACAGTTTCTATGTTATACTTAAAAGAAACTTATAATTGAAAATACAGTACTAGAAAAAAAACCTTGCAAAATGTAGGAAAGTATTTTATGCATGCCCCTACTGCATTCACACATTAAAATAATACTTAGCAATTTTAAAGGGCATTGGATTTTGTCTTATGTAACTCCAAGAATTAGTTGGTTTTCTGACTCTATTACAACCTAAATTAGAGGTCACATTTAACTGGAATCTAAATTACAGAAAATTATATGGTTGAAATATGACATTCAAAACTTATTCTTTTATGTGAAAAAATACACATTTGGCATCATAATAACTCTTGAAGAAAAAAGGATGGAAACAAATAAAATATTTCTGTTTTTCCAACTTTTCAAAGTGAAATTCAAACTTTGTGAAACACATTTTTTTATTTATACTTTTTCATTTACCTATTTATCCATTTATTTTTATTTCAAATAGTAACGCCAGTTGATCAATAAACAGATTAATGTTGGAATAAAACTCAACTTTTTCTCACATTGATCTATTTTAATTCGCAAAAGTAATTTTAATTCGTAAAAGTAAAAAAAGAAAAAAAACTAAGAAAACAGTAAGGGATGATTTATAAATTAAACACAGTTTTAAACTAGACTATTCACCTTTCAAGCTCAGTGAAAACCTATTTCTAGCTTTTTCTTAGGCATTAATGCCTTTATTATTTACGAGTTTACTCAACTTTGTCAAAATTTGTTATCTTTAACCTAAACACTTTGAACTGACAGTAAGCAAAATTTTTTAAAACGTTTTCTTGAATTATTATAAATACACACATGTGAAATACGAGTGAACAAATCTTTTCAAGCTGACAAAAATTTATAGTTTGAAAGAGCACCCCAAACTTGTCAAATTTTAAACATACGAAAAAATATGATGTTAACAAATTAGTGTTTACTAGAAAGCTTGGAATTGAATCCAATATTTCACAAAAAACAAAAATCAAATAGTTTTGTAAAAATGGGTTCTCCGGGCGTACAAAAAAACAACGGAAAATTCGAATATCAAGCATTTGTATTTCTAAGCTAGTAATGAGTTTGCAAATGTTGACTTTGTTGTTTTCCCTTCAGTTTAATTTATTTTGAAATCTGATACGTGCCTAATTTTTTTCTAAGAATATTTGATGTGATGAAAACATGTCGAGATATGAGAAATACACCATCTCCAAAGTGGTTTTTTTTTACATCAAGATATTTTCAGATAAAAAATTCATAGCTACCAAAAAATATGGAATCGCGAGATATTTCACAGTTGCTTTCATCGCTGAAATCGTTTGAATATAGTAAGCGCCCAGTGTGGGCTTCTACTTGAGGCATGTTGATTTTCTTCTTATGTTCATTTTCGCTTATGGATTTTGATGATCAGTCCTACGAAATCTACATATATACATAATTGTATAGTCCTGACAAACAAATGTAAGGTGCGGCCACAATTCTTTTCACAAGAAGAAAAATCAAAGCAACACACATGCAAAATCAAATTAGTCCTAACTCAACATATGCTACGCAAGAGCTTAAAGATGAAGCAAAAAAGCCAGTAGCAAATATTTCCATGAGCGAAATTTTGCGATAATAATTTTTTCCAGGAAACGGCTTAGTAATGGCCCATATAATAACGCAAATTTGAGGTAAGAGCAATATTTGTCGTGCTGTTAAAAATGAGCGAAATAATATGCAGCCAAATTTCATGAATATTCTAAAGAAGCTTACATTCAGTATTTATCATTACACAAAAGCTAAAGTCAAGTCAGCTAAATTCAATCACTTTCATATTAGTCAAAGCTCTAAAAACAATTTGAATCGAACATATTAACGGTTTATTTTTATATCTACGATCTAAGCTTAACATATGAAAAAATCGAAAGTACATATATGTACATGTATGGTATAGTGGCTATTTGACTTAAGCCTACTGTCTCTCAAAGAATTTATCCAAACAATTAGAACGACTATGAACTAGCAGTATTATAGTCCGGGAGGCAGCGTTGCATTTTGGATGGTGATTTCACGCCGCTTGATTTTGCATGCAGCCGATAGCTCATATATAGCTAGGAATGAAAATAATCGTCAGCTGTCAAAATCGTGGTGGGCCTGGTTGTGAGAACCTGTCAAACCTGTAAAAAATTTTAGCAAAAAAGTGATTTCACGCCGCTTGAAAATTCGTCCAAGCAATGCTTGTAGGATAAGAATACATATGAAAAAAGTCAGCTGAATAAATAGTGGTGGATTGTACGTCAGCCGAGGGCATAAACCGGTAAAAAAATGATTCATGTAAAGTGATTTCACGCTCGATGAAACTAATACAGCTGACTCTTTAGACCATAACAATCATGAAAACAATCGTCAGCTGTTTATTTAACGGTGGTAAGACCGTCAGCTGAGCCGTTATAATTGCAGACCTGGTATATTTTGCAATTCAATTATTGGTCTAACTGGCGATTTTTTCCCCTCAATTTCTGTAGCTGACGTACATTTTTAGTTAATGTACTGTTTAGGTAATCATTTAGAACAATTTCATGTGACTTGAAATCAATTGAGACTAAAATTTATGATTTTAATCTAAATTTTTATTAATAAAAAGTATAATTATGTCGATATAATTGTTTTTTATTTAAGACAGAGGTGAATGGGAAATAATTATGAATATTATTTACTACTTGACAAAATATATTGATTATTTATTTGAAACAAACATAAATTATTAAATCTTATTGCAAATTATCAAATTTTCTAAATAGTTTTTTTTGGCCTTAATCTACTAATGTGTCCGTTTCCTTTTTAGTTAGTTGCTTTCACAACTATCATCAGACGTATCAAAAACTGATTCTTCTTCTCCTTCTTTTTCTTTAGTTTCGTCACTTTTTCCTCTAACATTCACAATTTCTTTGTCCTCCTCATTAAACGTAGACTGAAATCAAAATTTTCCGCCGTATAAATTTTTTTTCAAAAAGTGTATCAATATTGGTGAAAATGTATCAAAAAGTTCCCAAAAAGTTATGTGGTTTGAGGTACTGAAACTATAAATAATAATATTAAAAAACTCACTATGAAGCTATTATATTTATTAAATAATATAGAGCCAAAAAAAAATATCACAAATTGTTTCCGCTCTTTGTTTTCATCTGTATATTGCTATTAATATTACATCCACAAAAAATAAAATTATGACCAAATGTGCGTTCATTGCGAATGTGCTCAAAATTTCCACGAATTTAATACGGAGGGCAGATTATTTTAAAGGAAAGTCGCTGTTTTTAATTTTCAAAAAAAAAGTTCTTCTGCTTAAAAAAGGTCTATATAGCTATCGAAATACTGCTGATTTGATGAAAAAAAGGATATGTTATGGGCAAGTTCGTCATACAGTGGCACCCAAAGATTGTTTTGTTTGTTGCTTCCCGAACATTCAACTAATTCAATTTCTGCCCGCCAACGTTGGTGTAAGAGCCATAGTATTCGTACGGAAATCGTCAGTTATATAATGGAAGAAGCAGGTTTGAAAAAATATCAAGATATTACTGTTCACCTTGATAAGAAAAGGATTAAAAAATATTCTTTTCAAAAGCAAAATTTAGTTGAACACATCAGACAGAACAATCCATTTTCAAAACATTTGGATAAAGGATTTTTATTTAATATATCTACGGGTCAAGCTGCATCAGCTGATATTGCCAATTTCTTGCTTCACGTAGAGGAATTAGGGAATGAACTACGTGAAACATTCATTAATGAATGCAGCATCAACGTAGAAAGATTTGAAAAATCAATTAAAAAAAAACAAACTGATGACTTTTGCAAACATGATAAAAAAGAAAAAAATGTCTGTTGCTGGGAAAATCGTTGAAGTACGAATGCAGCGCGATCTATTTGGGCAGTTACTATTATTGTCATTACAAACAACACTGAACATTGATGCAGTTTTCACATATCCGCCAACACCAGTTCCATTAGCTATGTGTCATTTAGATGGAATGATTTGTAAAGCTGATAAATCTGTATTATTGAAATGTTTAAAAGAAAATATAGAATCCAATGCACCTGAAGCATGTGATGTAATGATATATGATGGATTTTTTATTTTACATTCCATGACGGATATTCCACTAACGTTCGGGAGCATTTCACGAAAACTGCTTAAAATTTTCACTGCCACCACTGCTCGTACTGTTATAATATCATTTGATTGATATTTTTCTTCATCGATAAAAGACAATGAGAGGAACGATATCAGGTGAATATTTTAATATAAAAAGTCCAGATCAAGTGCGGCCATCAAATTTCGTTAACGAAATGAAAAACATTAACTTCAAGGATGCATTAGTAAAGTTTCTTTGTAAGGACTGGGAAAATAGTTACATGGCTTCTTTCATTGGCGAGAAAACCATTTACATCAATTATGAATCATGCTATAAGTACGTAACTCAAAATGAGAAAATAATAAAATGTATAGCTCCGGATTTAGACTGCAGGGCTCTCGAAGAAAGTGACACAAAAATGGTCTTCCATGTTTGTCATATGGATTTTGATGCTCACGTGACTATAAGATGCTCGGACACTGATATTTTGATTATATTATTGGGCAACATGCAGCATATTCGCAGAAATTTAAAAATTTGCATTCTCTTTGGAACCGGTAATGCTAAACGATACATTAATATTAATAGATTGTACGGAATGCTCGGAAACACCTTATGCTCATCTTTACCAGGGTTCCACGCGTTCACAGGATGTGATTTTAATCCGGCATTCTACAGACTAGGCAAAAAAATCCTTACAAAATTTTAATAAATTCAGCATCATACATGAGAGCATTTTCAAATATTGCGAACATAAACAATAGTGAAATGTATGAGCTTGAAAAAACGATTGAAGAATTCGTTTGCAGAATCTATGGCTTTAAAAGTATCAGCGACGTAAATGTAGCACGAGTTGCTACATTTACGAAGCTGTATAAAATGAATGTGAAAAGTGATGTGTTGAATTTCAAAAATTCAATTGATGGAGCGATATTTCCGCCATGTAAGTCTGAGTTACATCAGCAAATTCTGCGTGCATCTTATATAGCCCACCTCTGGACCCATGCTTATCTAGCAGTTCCAATTGAATCTGCACCAACGGACTATGGATGGGAACAGAATGAAGATAAATATGTTTTTAAATGGTTCGACGGGAATCAAATTCCACCGAGTATCACCAGCGTGACAAGCGTTGTCAACACTAAAGGTAATTGTCAATTTCTATAAAAACTTATGAATAAATCAATGATAAATAATAATTCTTATATCCAAATTTTATTTCATTTCCAGAAAGCAACTAAGGGGACGAAGAAATTGAGCATAGTGACGAAACTACAGAAGAAGAGGAAGAAGAAGAATCAGCTTTTGATATGTCTGATGATAGCTGTTAAAGTGACCAGCTGGAATCGCACACTTCAGAAGATTAGACCAAAAATATTTAGAAAAATATGGCAATAAATATAGAAAATTTAATTAAAATAAAGAAAATCATTAATTGATTTGATTAATTTAAATATAGAAAGTTTGATTATTAGCAATAAAATTTGAAAATGTATGTTTGTTTCAAATAAATAATATACATATTTTGCCAAGTAGTAAATAATATTCATAATTATTTCCCATTCACCTCTGTCTTAAATAAAAAACAATTATATCGACATAATTATACTTTTTATTAATAAAAATTTAGATTAAAATCATAAATTTTAGTCTCAATTGATTTCAAGTCACTTGAAATTGTTCTAAATGATTACCTAAACAGTACATTAAGTAAAAATGTACGTCAGCTACAGAAATTGAGGGGAAAAAATCGCCAGTTAGACCAATAATTGAATTGCAAAATATACCAGGTCTGCAATTATAACGGCTCAGCTGACGGTCTTACCACCGTTAAATAAACAGCTGACGATTGTTTTCATGATTGTTATGGTCTAAAGAGTCAGCTGTATAAGTTTCATCGAGCGTGAAATCACTTTACATGAATCATTTTTTTACCGGTTTATGCCCTCGGCTGACGTACAATCCACCACTATTTATTCAGCTGACTTTTTTCATATGTATTCTTATCCTACAAGCATTGCTTGGACGAATTTTCAAGCGGCGTGAAATCACTTTTTTGTTAACATTTTTTTACAGGTTTGACAGGTTCTCACAACCAGGCCCACCACGATTTTGACAGCTGACGATTATTTTCATTCCTAGCTTTATATGAGCTATCGGCTGCATGCAAAATCAAGCGGCGTGAAATCACCATCCAAAATGCAACGCTGCCTCCCGGACTATTATCCATTTATCGTATCTTTATCTTGAAAAATTTCACTACATGTATCCACGAAGCAAACTTCCAACTCTTTCTATTTCTGCGATTATTTTCTATCCTCGACAAAAATTTTCACGGTAAGGAAATTCAATACAAATACGTCTAGCAATGCTAACATTGAAAATGCACGTACTGCACACTTTATGACCATAATGCTGAAATGCAATTAGCATTTGTCGGTCTGCTGTTTACCTAGCGTAATGGCAGAACAGAATGTTGTCATGAAAAGAAACCAAACTAGCCGGAATTCCATGTAATTATGTTTTGAGTTAATTGAGAAAAACGTGATTAAACGAAGAATGAAAATAGAAGGCTTTGAGGACTCTCTATAAATCGTGTTATGTCGGGGCGGTGCTTTAGTAGCTATAGCAAAAGGTCAGGCAATATGGAAATTTACGTGGTTATTGGTGCGATGTTTGTGTTCGGAAGATAATGTTGGTGTATGAAATAGTTATTGCTGTTATGATGGAAGCCAATATCCGGTAATAAGAGTTGAAGGACACAATAATGAAATTTGGGTCATGAATGATGCTGTGTGAATAACATGAAAGGTCCAGTAAGTTTTTTTGCACGTTGTTTCGCATTATAAAAGCTGCAAAACAAGCCATATAACTGATTTGGCTTTCATTCGTTGATGAGGTGGACTATTTTTATGCGTATGTCCCAAAAAAGAAATGGTATGCGGTGCATTGATTAATATTAAGAAAAAATGAATTGAGGAAAAAGACATTTTAAAATTTCTAAGAGATTTCGTTCCATCAATTTTGAAGTTGTACAGTGAAATTTTGTAATTGGACCACTTCAGCGACGCAAAAAATGGTTTCACATCACAGGTGGTCCGATTTTAAAGGCTCAAAAAAGAACGGTGAAGATATTTTTCCCAATAATTATTTTCACATTCGATTATATTCACATATTTGTCATTAACGTATTTTGAGTATTGATTATAAAGTGCAAAGTGTTCTTTTTTCACGAGAATGTTGTGTAAATGTTAAACTTGAGACTGGAAACCATGTTCAGTTTACAGACTAAAAATAATCAGATATAGAAGTTTGCCTCTTTGCGCTCGTAAGATATGCTTGCTCCATTAAAACTTCGCAATCATTAAATTTTTCCAAAATTCTAGGTATGTTTCTTTGGAGAGCATAGGCTTTGATGTTTCGCATTTGCTTGATTATGGTGACAACGGAATTAGTATTCTGCTGACAAATTTCATATTTTGCATCGGAATATCTGAACTAACAAAAGCTGCTATGGCTTCTTCCCAACCAAAATACATCTTCCCAATCTTCCGGGAGCGGCTCGTTAGTGGTCTTGATCGACTTGTGCCAAATTTTGAATGTCTGGTGGAACATTTGAATTCTCATCACTTTCAATTCCGCTTTTGACTTCAGATTTCCAGGGAAACTACATTTTCAAAAACACATTTTAATTGTAAATGGAGACACTTTATTCCAAGTAGATCGCAACCAGCAGAGAGTTTCAAATCTAGAAACTGATTTTCTTAGAACTGAAGTACGCTCAGCATTTTCCAGAGCACACAATAAGTGGTTCATCATATATGTATGTGCGGTAATTTACTTTTATGTTTTGTTTAATCGCTTGATCTAAGGGTTGTTAATAAGTGTAATTCGATGGAAAAAAATGTAGCTTGATGTTCTCCAGAATATCAATACTGTGGCAGCTAGTATTATCAAGAAATATTAAAATTTGACGGTTTTATATCTGCATTTCTATGTCAAGAGTGTGCATCCATTCACTAAAAATAGCACCTGTCATCCAAGATTTTGTGTTAGCTCGCCAAGTTATGCCCAAACTTTGCTTAATGTCAACTGTTCCAAATGATTTTGGTCTTTTGGCTTTTCCGATAACAAGCAAATTTTTCTTTTCCCCGCTTAGACTACACAGCGCTGCAACTGTCACGCGTTCCTTTGAACGCATAAGGCATAGTGACTTTTGTGGTGTTGCTCTAAAAAATAATCGTGTCTCATCAAGATTATGAATATTTGAAGCATCATAGCCATCACATAACATTCTTAGCTGTGGCTGAAACTCCTGAACTGTATCTAAATGAACATCAGGTCCTTCGCCACAAAGTGTGCTGTAGTGAACATTGTAACGCTTTTCAAAGGATTCTAGCCACCCGTTTGAAGCCTTGAACTCACATAGTTCCAATTTTATAGCAATTTGACGGGTTTTATTCTTACGTATGGGTAGGGTTGCCAACTCAGTGGATCGGAAATCCGGGAGGAAAATAAAAAAATTAGTGAAAAACAATTTTATTTATTTAAAATGATATTTATTTACACAACGAGTTGCCTGTAATGTCTTTTGATTTGCAATGATAAAGCTATAGAATTCTTTACATGTGTAATTAAAATTTGTGCATACCTGAATTTATGATTTTAAATGTGTTTCATTAAGCCGATTACGATTTTTTCACCACAGTAGATATATAATACCAGTTCTGGCGCACTTAAGAGGAACAAAAGAAGAGTGAATAAGAGGAGCAAAGAGGAGCAATAATGACATGGTGCCTGCATTATCGACACGCGCATCCCACGCATGACGTAAGCGATGATCTCGAACTGATAAATAGCCCAGTTGAGCTGATAAACAGCCTAGCTGAACTGATAAACAACCCAAAAAACCTTGTTGGGCTGATAAATAGGGTAGTTGAACTGATAAACAACCCTGTTAAATAAGCTAAAAGCCCAGTTGAGCTGTTTATTAGTTCAAAGATCATCACTTACGTCATGCGCGGGCCGATAATCGAAAGCACCATGTCCTTATTGCTCCTCTTATTTGCACCCCTTTTGCTCCTCTTAAGTGCGCCAGAACTGGTATTATATATCTACTGACCACAGTTCGTTTACTACGCTGAAAACACAGCCGATTCTTCTTGACATTTTTCAAAATAATTAACCCAACGCAAGTCTTCCCTCTTTGTTTTACTTGCGACAAAGTCCTGCACTTCTCGCAGCAAAAAGTAATCGTCGTACAATTTATCCTCATTTATTGGCTCATATAAAGAAGCACTCAGATCTTTTATTTAATCAATTGTACAAATCAAGTGCAATTTACGAATTTTAATCATTAATATTGCATTATTTATAAGCATATAAAAGCGAGCATAAAATATAATCATTCCGTGAAGGCAATTTTTGTTAAATTTCCGGGAGAAATTAACTGCATTCCGGGAGCCGGGAGATTTTTTAAATGAACTGTATTTTTCCGGGAGAATCCCGGAATTCCGGGAGAGTTGGCAACCCTACGTATGGGGTCGGATATTGGCAAATTTCTGGAGCGTGTCTCAGAGAACTATTGATACAAAAATTTATCTAACTGACAGTATGGTAAATTTATTTTCAACCGCTTTCTCCCAGTGTCTTCGAAATTTTCCAATGACCGATTTATTTCGTTTTTAATTTTTTTAATACGTTGCATCTGATTTTTACTAATTTTAAAAGTCGTCGGCAATTTTTCTTTGACTAAGCAATTGTTTTTCGGATGCTTGAATTACCTCTAACTTTTTGCGAACACTTACTTCGTTATACTTCACACTCATACTTTAGTTTTTCATTTTTTTATGTTACCTAAACAAACATTGACATATTTACATCATGATTATCAAAAAATTTCATAGATATCTGCTAATAAAGAAAAAAAAACGCAATAATGCTTAAATAAATCAATATTTTATTACCATCAGAGCACCACTATAATTGAAGCATATTAAATAATTTTTCAACAGAAAGTCATGCAGAAATAATTCGAAGAATTTCCCTGACCCGCTGCTGTTAATAATTTTCTGGAAAACTATTTTTTCCACTTTTTCATGTTGGTCCTAGAACCGTTTGGTCCGATTAGCAAGTACTACTAACTGGACAAATTTTTGTGCGTTTAATCTGGTCCACGGTCCGATTTTAGAGGTGTCACGATTACAGAGTGAATTTTCTTCGAGAGATTGTATGTTCGGTGATGTTATGGTTCAATTGTCCAGGTGATCCGATTATATAGTGTCCCAATTAGCAGGTTTTATTTTAGTCACGTTTGAATACGATAGCAATATATGATATATGACATGGGACATGTTAAAAAATTAACTAGAATAAAGGTTTTAACTTTCGTGGCATTAAGGCATTTTATTACTCACAAACAAAATCAGTCAAATAAACGAAAAAATTGGGTGTTTTTCGAAATATTATCCCAAAAAAAGGTAAAATCGCATCTTAGGCTGTTAGTAAAAAAATTCAATTGGTGCTAACAATGTTGTAGCTATATGCTCATTTTGGTTCGAAGGTTTCACTTCAGGAGAAATGAATGTCGAGGCTAAATTACTTTTTGGTCCATTCCAGAAAAACTCGATGAAACCGTTGCAAAAGTATTGAAAAATCAACACATAAGTACTTTTGAACTAGTTAAGAAGCTTCATCACAAAATATAAATAACAAAAATATTTGGATATTTCATGCATTGATAAATCAAGTTTCAGTATGTGATTCATAACTGATTACTAGAGCCTCAAAAAAATGTTAAATGAAATGGGCTGAAAATGATGTGAAAATGTTAGAAAAAAAGAACAAAAATTGTTATAAAAAATGTTAAATCAATTTAATTCAGATGTTCATAAAATAGACCAACAAACATAAAAACTGAGGAAAAAAACTTCAACGAAATTATTGTATTGAATGACATTGAGTATTGTAATGTGTGATTGAGTGGGAGAGTGACGTCTACTGGATAAAATGTACTTATAAGTGGACAATGAACGTTCCGCATCTACTGATGTCATTGGTGCAAAATTTGATTTGGTGATCCACTGGTAGGTCGCTGTTCTTTGATAGACTTTTTTCAATTCGTTCTCGTTGTTGACAGCGAGTAAATTTTTCATAGCTGATTCACATTTATTCATTTATTTAGAAACAGAAAATTTCTAATAAAACAATGAATGCTTACTCAGCAATTGTTCCAGTTTGTTTCAACTCGTATTAATTATACTGTCAAAAACGCCGAATGAATCATGATGTGACATGAAGTTTACTTTAGTTTAATCTTCATCAAATCATTATTGAAGTGTATCTTTGTTTATTTAATAAAATAAATGAAAATTTAATGCTCTCAGTTTTCTGTTGAGTAAATATAAAAAAAATATTGCCCGGTTGACTGTCATACTCTGCAAATTGTTTCATAGGTTGGTAGATTCCGACATCAGCAGCCACGTTTCTGCCCGTGTTGCAGTGCATGGCACCCGTTCTTCGTTTGAGTTTAGTGTGCCATTTGCGCGCACTGATATCTTTTTTTATTCTCCGCTGTTGCGATTACTGAGGCTACATAATGATCTACAGTTTGGTCCTGTACCGCCGACATTATATGCCTTTAAAACTTTTCTAAAAAATGTTTTGCTTACTACTAATTCAATGTAGTCTTTTTTCCTTTTCTTTTTTTTCTCTATTTTTCTTATTTTGAATTTGTACCTTTTCACTTTGATTTTGTTTATTATTGTTCTTTATTTTGTATCATTATCATCTCATTATTATTTTGTTCATTTTTTCATTCTTTCGTTAGTGAATTATTTGTATTTTATATTTTCTATATTCAGTAATTGGATTTTATCTGTTAAATTATTATAGTAAATAAATAGATAAATAAATATCATTTGAATGTTCTTTATTTATATTTTCGATTGATTTTAGCAAATCATGAACGATAAAATGGGAAAAAATGTTGAAATTTCTACAAAAAGTGTGAAAATGAGAGAAAATTGTTAGATTTCCGATGAAAAGTCAGAAAAAGGCGAAAATATGTTATTCTTCAAAAAACGACAAAAAATATTAAAAAGTGTTATTTTAACAACTTCAACATTTGTTTGAGGCTCTACTAATTACGGGAGGCAAAAAATGGATTACATATGATAATGTAGTGATCATGGTAAAAATTTAGAGAACCAAAATCAAATTTAAGGGTAAAAAAACATGAGAATCAAAACAAAAGCGCCCCAACATAGCAAATAGAAAAGATGTATCCTAGATATATCCTGTGCTATAATCTAGATATTCTATAATTTATTGTGTTCATTACAGAACTCACTAAAGTTAACAAAGTCGCTAAAGTTTACAAAATCAAATTCCATTGTGTAATATATAAAAAATAAACTTGTTCAAACTTTACATTGGTAAACTCCGTATATTTTTTAATAATAATTTTACCTTACAAATGAATTAAAACAATTAATGAAAAACTTACGTGTATGCAAATAGTATTAACTATTATTTAAGCTATTGAATTCTTACAGTATTTTTGTAAACAAATAATTTTTAATTTTCTTGTATATTTTCCATAATTTCACGATAGTTGCCTATATTTTTATTTAACTTAATTGATCAACAAGACAGAATATGTTGAAAACCACTTACCTAGACTTCCCAGTCGAAAAATACAATCTAATTGAACTTTCTATCATCTGCTTTGAATTGATTTTCCCTTTCACAAAATCAAAGCTGCACGACAAAGCTTATTAGCTGTTAAACTAATTTCAATCTGCGTAACACTATTCGAATTCTAATCCATTTAATTACCCTTTTATCTTCTGATTCAATCTAGATCGGAATTAATAGATTTTCAATTTCATTTTCATCGTTAGCAATGTTTAATATAATCCGACATTTTGATTTATGAGTTTGTCACAAGTTCGCTTTGGAATTTTCTGATTGTGCTTGCTCTCCTCTCGTTAAAGCGATGTCATGTTCTATTAGAAATTTAGTTGTTCTTTTGAAATTAGCGCCACGACGATACGAAAATTACTTTCATTTAGAATGGTGGGAAGAATTGATGACATGTAAGAAAAGATGTGCGTTGTAAGATAGATATGAAGAGTTAAAACATGCGGCAGTGGTAGAAAATGAAAAAGTTCTTGTTTAAAATTAACGATAAGGAAATTGAAAATGATTAAGTTGAAAGTGTAGTTTCTCAATTAATGTTTTGGGGAACCATTGAAATCATTAACATAAGAGCGCAACATTAAAAATGAAATAGTGGATTCTCGTAGCGCAACACTTTTGTTCTGTGCTGATCTCCTTGTGACGCTACATTTTTTTAAGCCAGTGCATATATATTCTATTTTTAAATGTTAATTTAGTTCAACTGTGTCTTCCTTTGCTAAAGTTAAATGTCTGAAGCCAATTTTTTTGGCCAAAATTCGTTGATTTGACGTAGAACCGGTCTGGTACACTTTTAATGTTTCAGGATTCCCAAAAATTATGAATCAGGTCAAAACAAATATTTAAGTCCTTTATAGCTCTTGTGATTTCCAACGCAATGACAACATTATATGCCTACCTGATCTACAGAATGAAACAGAAATATTGTTTATGGGGAAAACACCGATCAATAAGTGCGTCAACTGACTCAGAGGTTCACTCAAGAGTTTTGAGTCATAAGCCAATAACCTGGAGTACTATTCTAATGCAATAATTTTGATGATATGTACACTCAGAAAAATTTCACCACTTAACACTTTTTTAGAATCACTTTAAATCAAAAGTTGATATCACTTTGAAATAAAAAGCGAAACTTATTTGAACTCCACTTTATTATAAAAATTTTATTTTCAAATCAAAATTTTTCATCATTGAATTAAAAAGAAACGTATATGGAGCCAAATCATATTTGAACATTTTTGATTCAAAAATTTTCAAATATGATTTGGCTCCATATACGTTTCTTATTTTTGTAATCATAATTTAATTTGTTTTTCTTTTTATTATATGCACAAAACTCCTCCTGCATTCGTTCAAATGACTAAAGTAAAAAAAAAAATACTAAGATAGGACCAATTAATCCTGTTGTCATCTATATGACTTTTCATCGAGCGATCTCTGATACCAAACTTTTCCTGGCTAATCTAAAACAGTCGGATTTCCACTTCGCCTCACTGAGGCATGAAGTTTTTATTAAGAAATAAAAAAAAATGTTTCTTTTATTAAACATGCACCCACTAGGGCGTCAACCTTTCCCGTAAGGCTGGACATGAGTCCAGGGGCACCTTACCTCCCATGGTCTCGTAAATTTTACAGCCCCGGTAGGTATGGAGACACCCTCGTGGGGACCTGCAGTCAGGAGGAGGGCCTCAGCACACCCGGAGACGCCAACTCAGGAACCAAAAAGGATCTCAACCTGTTTCTCCTTGGCACTTTTAGTGCTACTTTTAGTTTTTCCGGCGGATTTCATTTTGCCGTATCTTCGAAGCTAGGCCGCTTTTTCCCAGACTTGTATGGAAATTTCGCCCGAAACAACTCAGAAAGGTCCCCAATTCATGCTAGATGAAAAAAAAGTTGGAAAAAATGGACGTTTTTGCCCAATTTCTCCTATCAAAAATTTTTTGCCCTCAAAATATCAATAGTATACTCCCCGACCACTTCCAATCATGGAAAGCGCGGTAAAGGCAATTTTTGCCAAACTATGGCCAAAAAACCCCTTACTCCCCTACAAAACCGAAATTTTTATATCACAGTAATAGGTCTTGGCCCGTTATGTCCCAAACCACTCTAACCCAAAATTGACCGATTTTGTCCGATTTTGTCCGATTTCAGCTCCTTTTGCCCTAAAAACTTTTTGAATAATTGAATAAAATACTTGCAAGTACGAAAATACTCGAAAGTATGAAAATACTGTTTTCCGCAGCTAAACAGTTTTCCACTACCAAACAGTTCGTTTTACCAAACGAAAAATGGTTCGTTCAAAAAAAATTAAAAACGATGAAAAACGATTCGTTTTAAAAAACAGTTCGTTATTAAAAAACGAAAAACGACTCTTTAAAAAAAAACTGTTCGTTTTTAAAAAACGGTTCGTTTTAAAAAAACGGTTCGTTTGAGAAAAACGAAAAACGATTCGTTTTAAAAAAAACAGTTCGTTTTAAAAAAACGATTCGTTTTAGAAAAACGATTGGTTTAAAAAAAAACTATTCGTTTTAGAAAAACTGTTTGTTTGAGAAGAATGGTCCGTTTTAGAAAAACGTTTTAGAAGTACGGTTTGTTTTAGAAATGCTGTTCGTTCTAGAAAAAAAATTTCGTTTTAGAAAAACTGTTTGTCGCTATTTGGAAAAACTGTTCATTCGTTTTTTGCAGCCAAACGTTTTTTTCAAACTGTTTGGCGTTTTTGAGCCCATCACTAGTATATATAGAACTATAGAGCACCGAATTCAACGAAGGATGACACAAGAAGCAACCGTTGATATGGATGGTCACTAAAAGCACCGAGTTGAACATTATCATGCTGCTATTTACATCAGTAAGTGAACGGTCTCAAATAGAAAATATAAACGACAAAATATAAACGACGAGATGGGCCAGCCGTTCCGTTTTCCAAATTGAAATATTATTGATAATCTTCAGAAAATATTGAAAATCTTCAGAAAAGAGAGCATTAAAAGAACCTGAGCTGTAATTCCTGATAATATTATAGCTGTGTTTAATAACCTGCTCCAGGTTGAGCTAGGTTGAGATATTTGAGTAAAATGTGATTAATGAACAATTCGGCTGCTCTAACTTACCCGAAGCTGCTCTGATTTGTGTTTCATGAACCTACTCTTAGTTGAAGTAGAGCATTTTAGAGCACGATTTTCGTTCAACATTTTTTGGTAGAGCAAGTTCGGGCAAGCAACCAGCTGTTGTCAACTGTCACGGACCCGAATTTCAGTAAGAATATTTAACTGAAGTAGAGTTTCTCTCAGTGAAGTGACAGGTTACATTTCTGACAACCAATCAATTTTAAAAATTGCCTCTCAATTGCTCTAATTTGCTCGATTTTTTGGCCTCTCGATTACTCCAACTATCTCGCCTTTTATTGACCGTTGCTCTTTTGCAAATTGTCTTATGATGCTCTGCTCTTTTTCAGAGTCATTAAACACAGCTTATTAATAACATATATGTCTCAATTCCTGACAGATATTCTGAAGTAATTAGCAAAATGGTAAAAGCACACATTAATAATTCAAGTATTTCTGAAAAAAGTATTTCTATATCAAATATGGAAGTTTTTCAGGAGAAACTGGTAGATTGCCTGAAAATCTTCCATTTCTGTAAAGTTTTTTATTGCGTATGTACCTAATTAGTTGATTTACTTATTTATCGATGTTTCAACATAGAAAACATTCCTTTTTTGTTCTGTTAATTAGATATGCATAAAATTTTACCGTTGGATTAGAAATAATAAGAGCTATAAAGAATTACAATATTTGTTTGGGCATGATTCATAGTTCCTAGGAATCATGAAGTACTAAAGGTATGCCTAAATGGCTGATCGGCTGTGTACGTTAATAATTTTTCATGCATGAGCAATAAATTATTGCCCTTCAAAATGCAAATAATAAAATTTTGTTCGATTTCGCATACTATTGCTAATTTTCGACTTGAAATCGTGCTCATATCAAACATACTATTTAATTGAGAAACAAACCGAAATATGGTTGCAAAAATAAGTTCTATACATATTATTCAACTTAAAAGGCTAAGATTTAGAATTTTTTCATCTATATAGTAAATGGTAAAAATTCAAAAATATTTAAAAATATGCTTGGTTACTTATACAAAATAATGAGTTAGCCTTATAGTTAGCAGTAAAATAATTACCATAGCCACGACTTTTTCAGCAGAATCATTTATTTTCGTTTACCAAACTTTCGTTGGAAGTGTCCTTTTGACATAGCGAATTCAAATATCATAAAAGATATGATAATATAGTGGTTGACAATCGTATGCGCGTATCTGAATATGTATTATAAATTGTGCTCCCCACTGTAGAATATCTTAAAGAAAACTTATTTCCCTATTTTAGGAATTGTTATGGATGAATCATACCCGACAATAAAGCTTATGAAACTAACGGTACTATTTGGAAAGAAAACGAAAAAAATGTGAATGGAGCTCAGTATCAGGTGTGAAATTCGTTTGAGCACATTGAGAATTAATTGTGCTTTGAACGCGAAATTTAAAGTTTTTTTTAGCGGGTTTTGCTTTAAATAAAATTAACGAATTTTCGTTAAACGCTTGTGCGAAATATAAATTGCCATAGTATTAAGTATGATCATTGTTTTTGCAGCTGTACTTTCTGGGAAGCGTTAAGACGATGCAGCTTGCTATCAATTTATTGAAAAAAGAAGGCTACTCCATTCAGGAAATTCCTCGGGAAATTCGTCGCTCTGAATGTGCAATCAGGAGTTTCTTGAAAAAAGGCAATGTCAATAGCTTTAAGATCCCAGCAAAGGGTCATACAAAATTATTTTTGCGTGACAAAGGTGCAATTCAACACGACGCAACAACTAGTCGGCTATCTGCACAACAAGTTAAAAACACATTACAGCTAACTGTAATACCTCGTCAGATTGCGCGTATTTTACGCTCTGTGTCAGAAGCAGTATGGAAGAAGCTCAAAGGAAACTTCCGATTAACTACCGCTCACGGATAAAAAAGATTACAGTTCGCCAAAAAATTCATGTCTTGGACATCTAACTGGGGAAAAAAGAATATTTTCTGATGAAAAAAAAAATAAATTTTGATGGTGCTAAAATTCGTGTCTTGAACATTTAAATAGGAAAGAGTAATATTTTCTGATGAAAAAAAATTAAATATTGATTTTTCTACTAGCATAGTTTGAAAAAGCATGACGTGGCCAGATACAAGCGCAGCATTATGGTTTGGGACGTATTCTCCTGTTAAGAAAAGTTTTGAATCTCTTTCGTAAATATTCGAATGAACTCCCAGACGTGCACAGATCTCTACGAAGACGTTTTGATCAGTCGTCTTGATAGTTAAGACAAAAAAAATGTACGCCCATAGGGATTTCTAGCCATAAATTAGAATTTTGTTCTTTAAAACACGCAAAGATAAAAGGAAATATAATGAATTCAAACCCTTTCTTACAAAAGAATACATTATATAACTCTTTAAAAGTAATGCCTATTTTTTATTTCGAGAAATATCCGAAAAATACGTAGTGCCCTCAGACGAATGTCTGCCACTGTAGATTTTCACCTCGTTTGATATTTTTTATGACATGATATTATTGCTCTGTGCATTTTTTTTGACATAATGACTGTCAAACAACAAATGAGCATCTGGTAAAAATGCTTTCCAAAATAAAGATCTATTTATAATTTTGAGTTCTTCTGATCCCCTTAGCCCCTGTCAATCGCTCTACTAAGCATTTATTAAAAACAGATTTTTGATTCATGAAAGTTGTAAGCTCCTCTTGGTAGTTTAGCCTCACCCATGCTAAAAAATTAGTTTACCTAGTCTAGCCATAAATATTGTTGCAAGGTTTGGAAACCCTGCAGAAAGGAACCGTTATATTCCATTTCTTAAAAATTGAGCTAATCGCTATAGTCCGCTTGTGCTTGATGCATTTGTCATCATTTGAGTTTAATTTTTAGTGTAGTGAACATGGATTGGGGCGGCAAAGAAAATAGAATTGCTGTGATTGCACTTCATAAAGTAGGAATGCAACCAAGTGATATTTTTAAGACTCTGCATACCCTTGGTATAAGCCGAATGTTTGTATATCGGGCTATTGAAAGATTTAATGATACGTCTGGAGTAAGTGACCGTGAAAGAAGTGGCCGTCCGCGAACTACTCGAACACCTCAAGCGGTTAAAGCTGTGCGCGAGAAAATTCGCAGTAATCCTCTTCGGAAACAAAAAATTTTATCGCGTGAGATGAAAATACCCCAAAGAACAATTTCACATATCATCAAAAGTGACTTGGGGTTGGGTGCTTATCGTAGATCTACCGGGCATTTACTAACAAATTCGTTAAAAAAAAATAGAGTGGAAAAATCAAAACGATTACTTTGCCCGTACGCAAACCAAGAACACCGTAAAATTTTGTTTACGGACGAAAAAATTTTTACTGTCGAAGAAACATTTAATAAACAAAACGATAGGGTTTATGCTCGCAGTGCCAGAGAAGCTTCTCAAGTTGCCCAAAAGGTTCAAAGAGGTCATCATCCAGCCTCAGTAATGGTTTGGTGGGGTGTTAGCTACAACGGGGTGACAAAGTTGCATTTTTGTGAGAAGGGCGTCGAAACGTCTGCCAAAGTTTATCAAGAAAGTTTCCTTGAAAGTGTAGTGAAACCTCTCAACACGTCATTATTCAAAAATCAGCCTTGGAGTTTCCAGCAAGATTCTGCACTAGGTCATAAGGCGAAGTCAACCCAAAAATGGCTTGAAGAAAATGTTCCAGATTTTATTAAAGCTGAAGATTGGCCTTCCTCTAGCCCAGACCTGAATCCGCTGGATTACGAATTATGGTCTGTCTTAGAGCAAATGACTCGCTCTAAAAGACATTCTAATATCGAATCCTTAAAGAAGTCTCTTGCACGTGCAGTCGCCAACTTTCCGATTAAAGTCGTGCGTGCTTCCATAGATAAGTGGCCAGCTCGATTAAACGCTTGTGTAAAGGCAAAAGGCAATCACTTCGAATAACTTGTTGCAATTTCCGTTGTTGGCAATGCATTTAATAAATAAACAATGATTTCTTAACATATAACACCTCTTTTATTGAACAGTGCTTCAAAAAGTGTGTAACAGTATTTATGGCTAGACTAGGTATACCATACTTTTCATTCTGCCTTCGCGCAACAGTATTTGAACTCTAATTAACTTCAGTGGGTTTTTTTATTTATCTTTGTCTTGGTATTACGCCTTCTATTAAATTCGATATCCAGAAACCCTCTTAATCAATATTGCAATATGATTCACGATAACTTATTTTTAATTTATAAGTAAATGATTCAATGATTCATCATAGTTGTTTTGTTTGTTAACCATAAACATATCAAGTGCTCAGTTAATGATACTATCAAAACAACATTTCTGTCAAAGTGCACTAAATTAGAATCAATAAAATTCTATGTTGATAGAAAATCGATACTGCCACACATTTTACTCTTTTCATTACCTGCCAATCGCTCCTGTATCGTATTCCGTTCTTCGTTACTGCAAAAGAAATTTTGCTTGGTGCACTGATGTACAAGCATCAAGGACAAACATTTCGATTAGAAGCATTTTGCCCCTAGTTCATTCCGACAACTAATTATTGTTCACACAAATGTCGGAAAAATATTCAACACAACAGGCGATTTGTGTGGCAATATTGAATGGTTTGACGTTTGTTTCCATTCAGTATCGTTCGTAATAAATCCCTGCACATATGTTACTTGATGTTGTTTATTGTAATTTCGACCCTTGAAATCAATGGAGTCGCAAGCATGCAAACTGTACATTTTGTTACAGCCATAAAATAAATCTAAGGTATATGTAAATGCGAATGCACACTTTCTGGTACTCAAATCATACGAGTATGTTCTTTGAGTAAATAATAATGTCTGAAGTGTACTTAAAAGCCATATGCTTTGGGTTTAAACCAGTTTATTAACATTATAAACAGTTATTTGGAGTATTAAATATGTGCTTGTTTTTCGCGCCCAGTGTGGGCTGACAGCACATAAAATGAAACAAATTTACATTCAAGAAAAATCAATTGTACAACGACATATATCGGCTAAGCTCAAAGAAAACTAAACTTCTTTTTTGTATCTAAGCTATGACCGCATTCCAATTTCAATAATTTGTCAAACAATATGGGGAGTAACCATCGATTCAATTAGGCCATTTGTTTGTCTTCTACTATCGACAAATTCTTGAGCTACCTCGTAATTAGCTGAGTGAAGGCAAACTCGTTCACCTGAAATTCATCATTCTACGGGCAACACGAATTACATAAAGACAATTTAGCTATCAAGGTGGCATTCGATCACGCCGTTCGATTGACATTGCGCTTCTTCGCCGCCGGACAGTATCATTTCAAAAAGTCATACATCAAACTAATTGATAGAGCTCGCAATCGTATCAGAACGTATTTGTGAGATCTGATGATTAATGGTACACCGAAAATTGATTCTATGGTAATTATGATAGAAAAGCATATTTGGTAGCCTTAGGAAAAATAATGTAGGACTGGTTAGAATCTAAGCAAATATATTAAATGAATATCAATCATGAGCTACTTTTATTAGTTCGTCAAACTTTTCAATAAATCTAATTAGAATACACAATAATTAGAATTATTTGAAATTATTTATAGATTAAGAAACGCTAATAGTTTACAACATCTTACATTTTTTTCTCTTGTCTATTTTCAGGTAATTTGCACAAAGTCAATAGAGTCACATTGGCTCTACGTCTGGGACTGTTTTAACGATATTGAGGTTAATGTTATTATACTTCAATAAGAGCGTAAGTAAATAAGCGAAAATTGTTCTCTCACAGATACTTCAGTTATCTCATGATAATCTCTTATGAATTCCTCTGTATTGAATCATACACAGGACCTTCAAAAATGAGTCACATTGTCATATTGTTTAGTGCTAGATATATCCTTTTATTTTCGGGCTGTGTTTTATTGAAATGAATATTTTTGCGAAAGTTTCAGTTTAAATTACTCCTGACATTTTCAAAAATTGTCAAACGACCAAATAGCTCAAAGATTTCACTTGAAACTTTTTTTACCAATCATAATACGATTATCTGTCATTTAAATTACTACTAAATGCAGTATAACCTTAATTCTTGATGCGTGGTCGTGAAAAGCAATTTAAACGGGATTAAAGCTATTACTATTGAAACTTAGTAGTAACTGAATGTAAAAAGCCTGAGCCCAACTTTCAACACACCGAAATTACCAATATTTCATCGAAGTGTCATTTCAGGTTTCATTTAAATACATTCAGGAAATTCATAAAAATAAGGCTTTTAGTAAAATAACGGTCGTGCACAGTCTTTGGAATCACAAGAGAATTTCGTGTTACAAGCAATCTTATTTTCACAACATGTAATTTGATTATTTACCCTTTCTGATTTCCAAAGCGATAATGCTTGTGTAATTAAAAGACTGTGATTAATATGCAATTTAGTTAGTTTAATTACACAAGTGCTTTCCCTTATACCAATATTTTATTGTCTGGGAAGTACGAAGTTAACATATATTGAGGAGAATTGATGCACACGGACTGTGCATTTTGATTGAGTGATGGAGAGAGTGGAAGGAAGGAGGTAAAAAAAGCGTAACTGATGAATTAAATCGTGTTTTGGCATGATTGGTCTTTGTCGTTGATTAAAATGATATTCAATTAATTTTCTAACATTTTAATTATATTTTTTTTTTAATTTTAAATATTTCTGTCTGAAAAATACTGAAGCTCAATATTTAATCGAAAAATAATTTGTGTATGAATGTTACCAACTACTTGAAATATCTTCGATTTCAGTTATTGATTTCAAACTATTCCCTGAAATAAGATTTAAAAAAACTCTGGGCTATGCTTGCTACCCCAAATAAATAGACAATGGAAAAATTTTTAAATTTAGCTCAATCGATTTACTTTAGAGCTTTTGCGAAACTTTGCATGAGTTCATCTTCGCATTAAATACAAAATTATCAACTTGGTTCGGAAGATAGTCTACCATCCTTTAAATAAAATAGGTAAAAAAAAATCCATTAATACATCAAGAAACATCTACTCGATCCACTTGCTAATACTCCTTCTCATGAAATGGATACTAAAGAATTTGTGTCTTACTGAAATACGTGAGCTGAGTAAATATATGTTAAAGGAAAGTTTGTTGCAACACCGACATAGTGCAAATAGTTGATAGAATCTACTTAATCTATTTTACAAGAACTGCATCTCTGTCAGGGAAAATTAATTACGTTATTGAATTTGCAGCTTTAGCAAATTCAATGAAAATCTAGGATTTCACTGCTTAGAACAGATGTGTGCATATAATCAGTGAAATCATCTAGTTTGATTTAACAGTAGGAATCTTACTCGTAAAACATTTTCATCTCATATTATTAGGATATTAGATTTTCCAAGTACTCGTATCTATATGTTAGAGCTTAATTTGATTAGTCTTTAGTCCTGAACACTTTGCATAGATGTAACTGAAGTGAATTTAAATTTTTGAATGATGCACACAAATGCAGCAAAAGGGGATAAACTGATACTGTAGTATAAAGCTTCATGAGTAAATACTATCCGTATCGATAATGAAAAGTATCAAATTGTCTTTTTTATGTATAAATAGAGGGTACTGATTTCGATAATTTCAACGTGAAATTATGAAAAGTTTAGTGATTTGTTAACATTTGACTTTCAATGTTTTATCCTTCCTTGTTTATCTACTGTAGTATCAATTTTCACTGCCATTCACATGAAGTTTTAAGTTCTAAGCTAAAGAGAGTTTTAACCTACATTTAAAAGTGTATACTCACTGGCGAATTTGGCCAATTGGTGGAAAAAAGCAGCAATACCGTGCATTTTTTGTTGAAAAGTTGGTATATTTCAAATACTTTTCTTCATAGCTTTATTACAGTTTTTTCCGCAAAGAAATAACTAAATCAACCATTAAATCCTGACTCTTTGTACTAAACAGTTGACTTTTTCTTAGAAAATTGAATTTTGAAAACAAAACCAAAAATTTATTTCGAAAAAACTTTCCGTTATTGGATATAAAAAAAAATTTTTGAAGCCCAGCTTTGAAAATTAAAAAAAAAAATGTATGTAAATAATTTGTACTTATATTTTGTTTTCGTAGACTTTAAAATATGTACAAATAATGCTTTGAAGTGGAAGTTAAACTTTACAGCGTTCAGCATTAAACTTGATAGCATTCACAAAGCTTTCTATTTTTCGGGTCTCTGCAGAAATAAGACAAGTTAATGCAAATTTAAATTGCAGCATGAGATTGGAGTATTCTCATGCTGCAATTTGAATTTATTTATTATTTATTATGACTACATACTTGGTCTATACTTATACTGATGTCGGTATTTTGTTTAAAATGCGATTGAATTAATAAAATATAATTTGCAGTGTGAAAAAAGGAATTAATTCTTGTGTACTGTACGTACGTCATGTCCCATGCATATAAAAAAATTGAACTATTTTTAGTTAAAAGGAGATACGTTATCGCTTATTAAAATTTTAGGTATTCCGTGCCCTACGAAAATCGATTTCGGTTAAACTCAACTACGTGCTCTCCCATAGTCGTTAAAAGATTTTACTGATAGATATCTTTCTCATATGTTTGTTTCTGTGTTCGTGTGTTAGTTTTTGGGGGTGTTTTTTGTATGTTTTTCGGCCATTTTTGTACACCTGCTTATCACCTTTTCGCCCTATGGTGGTAGAATTTCCTGGCTGAGGACCATCAAGTCGAGTTTTACTTCGATTTCAAATGATCACACTATCAGCGGTTAAATCTTTGTATAATTTTGTTATTTATACGTATTTTGAAGGTAGGCATCATTTCGTCATTTGAAAAAGTCAACTCGTAATTTCTCCAAATGTGCTATAACTAAACTCACAAAATCCGCTTTTTGTTTTCACTAACTGCATCATGTTATGTTATTGGATATTGCTTACTTTCTAGCTTACATTTATAACTATAAATAACTTGCTAAGGAGAAAAATTGTTATAATCCTACAGCACGTACCTGGCCTCATGAATTAAAAATGCTAATGCGATAAATTGACATAAAGTATCCAGTTTTCTCTAATTTTAAAAAGTAAAAATAGCATCAGAAAAATGCGTATTAGAGTAATGCACAGCTTGGTCAAAAAGGGAATGCACTGTGCAATACCACCCATTTACTAGTTTGCGGATTGCTTTCTCCGAAGGTTTTTTCGATTAGTAATTTTGTTCATAAGAGGGCTGATGGAAAAGTAAAGATGACACAAGTCAAATAATGCATTTTTTCGTGCCGAGATATTGTTAGTGGTTTTGTATTAGGTATGCAACGACAAGATTAAAAATATTTTTAATTTTTTCTCCTACCTATAATTTTTGACTACCCCTACTATTGAATATTGGCTGCAATCAGTACTTTTGTGAGCATGATTTGCTATCTTATCCATACATTTCTATTAAAAAATTGATGTTTATATCATATCTTTATTGCAAAAAAGCTATTTCAATGATCCAAATGTGTTTTGTTACATTTGTGGTAAATACACAGCTAAAAAGCTCAGAAAACCTTTTAACAGCTTATATAAAAAGTGTTTATTTTTCTTACTTTAAGTTGGAAACTGTGGATGAATACAAGCGGTAGATACCCCAAATTGTTTGTAAAATGTGCCTTGAGCACTTGTGACAGTGGTTCAGAGGGAGCCTATGGGGAGCCTATGCAATGGAAAGTACAACAAAAACACTTCAATGACTGTTACTTCTGTTGTGTTAATTTGCGTGGTGTAGATGATAAAAAAATGATTTATCCAGAATAAGATTCAGTTACAAGACCATTACCACATTCAGAGGAAGTACCTCTTCCAACCATCATTTGAAGAAATCCTTATTAATGAAGGGAGTAGTGGCAGTGATTTAGAAGGAATACCATCTACTTTCACCCAAAAAGAATTAAATGATTTGATAAGGAGATTTGAAACTACTTTAAGAATCTGCGGAGGTTTTGGTTTCTAGATTAAAAGGACAACTTGTTGGCGTCAGGTACAAAAGTGACGTTGTATTGTAAAAAAGAGAAAGGATCGCTACCATTTTTTCAATCGGAAAATGATATTGTTTTTTGTTCGGATGTGCAAGGTTTTATTCTCGAAATGGATCTTTCAGAAAACAAGCCAAATAAATGGTGTCTCTTTATAAACAGCTCTAAACGAAGCCTTAAATATGTCCTTTTACACAATGGCAACAAAACTGGTTCAGTACCCATAGCTCATTCAACAAAATTAAAGGAAATGAAACATAACGAACATCAATGGAGTATTTGTGGTGATCTAGAAGTGGTTAACTTTCTATTAGGACAGCAAAGTTGATTCATCAAGTACCCATGTTTTAATGTCTATGGGGCAAGCAAGCATCATAATACCAAGCATCAGCACTGGGGAAAATAGGAACTGGCCCGTACGTGAGACGGTGGAGGTGGGAGAGCAGAATATCATAAATCCATCTTTGATTTCAAGAGATAAAATTATATTGCCCTCCTGACATATAAAGCTAGGCATTATGAAACAATTTTTTAAAGCGCTAGATGAAAATGGACAATATTTTTCTTATCTAACGGGAAAATTTCTTGGTTTGAGCATAGATAAAAGCTGGAATTTTCGATGGCCCAGAAATAAGAATATTAATAAAAGATATTGATTTCTTATATTCAATGAACAATTTGAAATTACTTACATGGACTTCGTTTATTGACAAGGATGGGGATGCAACGTAATAGTCCCACTAAACCTGATTCATAAAAGTCGCGAAAAGAATGTTTGTATTTAAATAATAGTGTAATAAATGCTGTTTTTGATATTAATTTGTTTTTTTTTTGCTGTAGAAGACAAAATCTAAAAAAATGCACGTAGGTTTTCAAAATGTTTGATAATAATGTAATCACTATAAGGTCCTCAGTTTAAAAAAATACAGTTTCTCGGCACCAAAACTAGTGTTGACTATTGTAATCAATAGGAACCAAGATGATTGAACTTAAAAAAATATTTATTTTTCAATATAGTCTCCTAACAAGTTAATACAGTTAGTCCATCTTTTTTCCAAACCCAAGATACTCTTAGAAAAACATTATTTGTCACTACTCTCCCACAAAGCTTCAGCAGGCTATCATCTTGAAATGTCTTGCCCCGAAGGTGTTCCTTGAGCCGAGGAAAGAGGTAGAAGTCACTGGGAGCTAGATTTGACAAATAAGGATGATGTTCAAGTAGATCGAATCCTGTTTCTTGAATTGCAGCCATCGCAACTAAAGCCTTGTGAATCGGTGCGTTGTCTTGAAGAAACAGGACTCCGGCGCGCAGTTTGTCGCTTCTTTTTTCCTCCATAGTTTCCAGCAATCTTTTTATTTAGTCTGTATAGTAAGAGCCTGATATAGTGGCTCCCTTTTCTAAATATTTCACCATAATAATTGCTTCAGCGTCCCACAAACTGATGTCATAACCTTCACTGCCAAGCTCAACACTTTTAATTTCTTCGGCGTCGGTGAAGAAGGCCGCTTTCACGTGATTGATTGCTCAAAATGGTGGATCTAAGTCTTAATCCATGGTCGAGATTCACCCTCGAAATGTCGATTCGTTTCTTCTTTTTCTCATCGGTTAACATTCTCGGTACCTACCTTCTTCTTATGGAATTCGTTGACAACGATTTTTTTGATCACTGCCATACGAGATCATTGTGACCTCAGCTACATGCCTGAAGGACACTCTTCGATCTGCCAACACGACATTTTCGATTTTTCTTCGCGGTGTGTATCTTCAGTGAATGTTCTTTCCAGCTTAAACACTTTGGCCCAACGTGCAGACATTTTTTTCAAACACAGGTACTTAATGACAACTCTAATTTCGTTTTTCTCCATTTTAAGGTTCTCTTCAACGGCTCGTACTAAATTCTATGTACCTCCCTCGAATCGGGGCTTATGTATGAATTTTTTTTTATCCTAACTTAGTGGGTATATGAGGTAGTAAATTCTTTTTTTTAATTTTATGCGAAGAGGAAATAGCCGATTATCAGTACTTTTGAATCACCCCTCGTATTGAATCACCCCTCGTATTATGGTAAATGCCTTCCATAATTAATTATTTTATTAAATATTATTATTTAATTAATTCTTTTTTTATTTCATGAACCTATCACCACTTTTAATAGTGTTGCTCATAGGTTTATTGCTGTTTCATAGAAGAATCGAACGCTTTGACGCAAAGATTTGCTTATTTAGAATGTCGATTTGCCTGTTCACTTATTTCATTTTTATAGCTTTTATTCACAAGAAGTAAAAATAATAAATTAAATGTTATATAGGACACACATTAAGAGATCTTTGTTAAAAAAAATTATTGGTTGCATATATTCAATGAATTTTAATCAAAAACCCATTTCAACTTGTTTTCGAATACTCATCATAATCTTCATTTGAAATAAAATCAACTATAAAATACTATAAAATCGACCAATACTTATTTTTAATTACGTACTGCTTAATTTAAAAATTCATTATATCCGTATGGAACGATATCCATCTAAAACCCTATAGTATCTATCATAATTGATGATGGTTTACAATTTTCATTTCAACCATACAACAACCATACAATAGGATAAAAGCAATTTAATGAATCTGGTTTGTTGTCACAGTAATTCAATATCGTTTTTAGTTAATAAATATAGCTCTCTACTTCGCTCAAAGGTAATAATCGAAAACCGGTAAAGTCTAGATAATTGAATAACAAGCTAATAAATTGATTTACGAACGATGAGCATTTCACAACCTACGTAAATGTACCTTTAAAATATTGTTGTATCAAAACAATGATTGCGATTCGAATGATGTATATAGTTAAATGGATTATATTGAAAAATGGAATTTGTTAATTTTATGTGTAATTGATAATATTTCCAAAACTATGTAACCATATTGGATTGGAATTGTTTTTGCGGGATGATTAAAATTGAAAAAATTTTTATTTATCTTGAAAATTTTATTTGACAAAGTGGTTTCGAAAACATGCACTGATTCTCATCAGACACCAGCACACAGTGCATACTTGACTGGTGTGACCACTTGCAGTTGGAAATGATTAATTTCTCTTTACGCTGGTTGTGACAAATTTTAACATCTCCGACTTATATCCATCGAAATAATTTACTCATAACGGTTTGATTCTGCTTTCGGAGGCTTATTCCGCAAAACGATCGAGTTTCCTGTATCAATATTCTCAGCTTTGATAAGCATTAGAGACGATATACGTTGTCTATGCTGATTTATAGACAAGAAGGGAACCATGATCACAAATCAATAACTTTTATATATAACCATGATTAATTATTACAAACTCATGTAGCCTAATGGGTAAAGCACTAGCTCACTACTCATAGGGTCCTTGTTTGAGCCCAGGTTCGACCGATGGGCCACATACCGAACTAGCTCTAAGGAGGTAAGTGTGTCAAATCTGGGATAAAGTGAGGCGTAAGTCTAATCATTTCATGTTCGAAAAATACTGATTCGGAAAATGGAATCCATACCACGTCCAACCCCCAAGACCCTAAATGCGTTTATTTTTACTAATGTTCGAAGAACATTAGTATTAAACTCGTTTCGCCGAAAATTCATATTTCTTTATATATATATATATATATATATATATATATATATATATATATATATATATATATATATATATATATATATATATATATATATATATATTATATATATATATATATATATATATATATATATATATATATATATATATATTATATATATATATATATATATATATATATATATATATATATATATATATATCAGCAAAATGATTTTCCGAGATAATCTCTGGAGTGGCCAAATCGATTAAGCTGAAATTTTCGGAGAACGTAGATACATATAGTAGGTAGGTCCACGACTTTCTCAAATTCAGATATCCTAAACATTTTGGCGGCGGCGAGCGTTTTAGTGAATTTTGAGGTACTCCTATATTTCCAAGCAGTGTATATTTTTGTTAAAAAAAAACTATTGGGAATGAAAACTAATTATGTTCTAAGCTTGTCTATGATAAAGAATTGAAATTTTTGAACCGTGTGTGGGTGCTAAGTGCCTAAAAGTAGGCAAGGATTTTTTTTCAAATTTTGATTTGTCATTACTTGTGATCAAAACATCGGATCACCGTGGAAATTGCAGAGCGTATTGACGCTGACTAGGACTTAGCATATATTGGTTTTCAAGGTTGTACGGGTAACCCTGTAGCTACGGCAGGCTCCTGAAAAAAAATCCTTCAAATCATTGACCCTCCTCAAAAATTTTTGATTTTTGACAAAAGTTTCAAATCATTGATAAATTTTGACCTTTGTCCATCATGCCAAATTGAAATTTTGAAAATTCTGATTTGCCCAAGAATGGCAACTCATCACCAAATTACCTCTATTTTCAGCACTCGAAAGTTCTGTTCACGAGAACTGACGACCGGATTGTCCGATCATAATGAAATTCACAGGACATGTTGGTATTAGCTAGGACCAGGTCTGATAAAAGTGATTTTGAAATGCGGGCAACCCTGTGGCAGTGGTACCATCTTGAAAAATCACTGAGAAAAAAAACAGTTTTTTGGCCTATAACTTCCGATTCAGCCATCAAATTTTAACAAAACTCACACAGTACTTGAATCTTCCTTTATGTAACATTTGGTAAAAATTTGGTTGAAAAATTAGAATAGGGCTGCCAGCTATGGTGATTTTTGTCTCATAAATCTTGCAAATTTGCTCAGCAAAATAAAGCTTTTTTCCCTATAGCTTCCGGTCCAGTGCAGAAATCAAAACGAAGTTCATGCAGTAAATGAACCTTAATGTGAAGTAAATGTCGTAGGAATTTTGTACACAAATCATGAAAGGACTGCCAGCTATGACCATTTTTGTAATTTTGTGGAATTTCTTTACTGAGCGATTATGTCATTAGATTTGCAAATGGGAATAATCCTGCAATGAAAATTAACAACAAATATTAACGCTTTAAAAATTTGAAAACTTTTGAGGGTGGCAACCCTAAAATTCTTTTCACCCGTAAAGCTTCCAGCGCAGTGGTTCAATCGAAACGAAATTTACTGGTTGGGTTTAATTTAACGTGAAGCAGATTTGGTATATATTTTGCTCTGCTGCTGACACAGGGTAACCAGCATTAGCCATTTTCATAAATATTGCACCAACAGATGATTGAAATTACATACTCATATGCAAAGCATTTGTGATAAAAATAAGAAATCAATTTTTAAATTTTCCGAGTTTTGAACATTTTTCGGATGGCAGCCTCAAACAACGTTTAACCGCTGAAACTTTCGATGAAATCCTCCGATGAGAACGAAATTCAAAGGATAAGTTTATTTAAGTATGAGCTTGTTATGGTAAACTTATTGCTGCTTCGTTGGGAAAGTGTTGCCAGCACTGAAAATTTTCATCATTTGTGTTATAGCTGAGTTTTGTTGCTTGAGATAAGGAATGGTTGATATGATTCTACAAAAAAGTGTTTAACGTCTTTCCAAATTTTTTGGTCACTCAAAGACAATTTCTTCGAAAACTAGTTTTCTAGCGGTTCTGATGCGCTAGAGTTTTTTTATTTACTTATTATTATCTTCAATCAAATTAAAGATAAGACAAAGTATAAATTCGAAAGTTAAATATATAAAAAAACATGAAAACTACGGAACAAGAATTATTACTTAATCTGATCAAATGAAGTAAAAGTAGAGTAATCTATAGAGAGTAAAGAAATTAATACTCAGGACAAAATTGGATGAAAATAAAAAAAAAACTAGCGCATCAGAGCCGCTAGAGAACTGATTTTCGAAGAAATTGTCCTTGAGTGACCAAAAAGTGTGAAAAGATGTAATACGCTTTTTGGTAATATCAACCATCTTTATCTAAAGCAACAAAAACAATTTCCCGACATGAAAATGTTCATTGTTGGCAACACTTTTCCAACGAAGCAGCAATAAGTCTACCATAACCGGCTCATTCTACAATCAACCTTTCCTTTGAATTTTGTTTTCATCTGCGGATTTCATCGAAAGTTTCAGTAATATAATGATATTTGAAGCTGCCATCCGCAAAATTTTCAAAACTCGGAAAATCTGAGCATTGTTTCCTTATTTTGTAAATTTTGTTTCGATTGAATGACTGCGTTAGAAAATATAAGGGTGAAAATATTTTAGAGCTACCACTCGCAATTTATTTTTCAAAATTTCGAAACCTCAATATTTGTTGTTAATTGTCATTGCAAGATCGTGCACACTTGCAAATTTAATGACAAAACAGTTAAGGGGGCAATTCATGTAAAATTTTCAAAATTTCGAGTTTCTTATTTTTGCATAAATAGTTAAATTAACATCTAAAAAATATGTTTGTAAAGTTTCAGAATGAAATTCGCATTATTTCAAAATATAAAAAATATAAAATAAAAATATATGTAAATAAAAACTCATTTAAGTGCTCCGCCTCAACTCGACGCTCGAGCGCTATTGAATCCGTACTGGAGCGCTCGACTCTCGCTAGTGAGTCAAGAAAATCGCCGCAGCTCTTTGACAACTAAAAAAGCTCGTCAAGCGTGTCAAGAAAAACTGAGCAAAAAATGAGTATTATGAAAGTACTGAAGGACTTCTGTATGGGCCTGGAGTCGATGATAAGTCAATGTAATCATAGAGTTTCTGTGTGTCAAAACTACGCATTTTTCTCGAAACGACTTTTTTTTGAATTGGTGGGCAAGATAACTCAAAGGGTTCTCAACCGATTCTTATGCAACTTGGCACAAAAGTGGCAAAAAAAAAATTCCAAATTTAACATTTTTGACCCAAAAACTGTCGAAAAAAAGGTAAAAAATCGTACTTTTTTATGAGACGTGCTAATTCACGATGTTTTTACTTTTTTTTCTTGGTTCAACTAGAAGATACATGTTTAATAAACACACTCCAACCTATTTTTTTGATTTCAAATTGCTGTAACTGATGCTAAAAATCCCGCCGATTGATGCCTTTCGCCGCGAGTGTCTCAAGAGATTGATTACTGCGGCGGCCATTTTGAAAAAAAATTTAAATAAAATCAGATTCTTGTGTTTCAATATGTAATAAATAAATATGATCATTTTCAAAACGATTCATTTATTCCTTCTATTTTAAATATGCCTCTGAAAAACGGTCTAAATTCAAGCGTTTACATGTATCGCTGCCCTTAAGTAAAAATATGCCAGAAAACTACAAAAACTGCCACAGCTGGCAGCCTTTGCATGATTTTTCAGCGAAATTTCTATGGAATTAGGATTACAATAAGGTCCTTTGACTACATAAATTTCGTTTTGATTTCCTGACCGCATCGGAGGTTATAGGAGAAAAAGCTGTATTTTGCTGAGCAAATTTACAAGATTAAGGTCACAAAAATGACCATAGATGCCAACTCTATACTAACTTTTCAGCCTAATTTCTAAATATGCCTTAGAGTAAAGTGCAAGTACTGCGTAAGTTTCGTTAAAATTTGTCAGCTGAATGAGAAGTTATAAACCAAAACGCAGTTTTTTTTTCGTAGTGAATTTTTAATATGGAACCACTGCCACAGGGTAACCGCCATTTCAACACATCCTGTAAATTTCATAATGATCGGATTATCCGGTCGTCAGTTCTCGTGAACAGAAGCTTCGAGTGCTGAAAATAGAGGTAATTTGGTGACGGGTTGCCATTTTTGTGCAATTTTGAATTTTGAAAATTTAAAATTGGCGTGGTGGACAAAGGTTAAAATTGATCAACAATGGGCATTTTTTCCAAAAATTAAAAAATTTCAGGAGACGACGATTTGAAGCATTTTTCTTCACGTGGCTGCCATATCTACAGGGTTCCCTGCACAGTCTCTCTATGTGCGCATAGCTTTAGTCAATACCAATATGCTCTGTAAATTTCACGATGATCCAATGTTCCTGTCAACAGTTATGACAAAACGAAATTTTAAAAAAAATCCTTGCCTACTTTTAGGCACACTGTCTCCACATAAGGCTCATGATTCCCAATTTTTTACCATGTGAAAGCATATAACGAACTAAGTTTTAAATTTCATGACTTGTATTAAATGAAAACGTACTCTGCATGGAGTTATAGGGGTACCTAAAAATTCACCAAAAATACCCGCCGCACTCAATGGGTTACAGATGTCGTAGCTCTGATGACAGATGTCTCAGCAGTAAATGCACTAAACCTTATATGCATCTATATTCTCTGAAAATTTCAGCTCAATCGGACTGGCCATTCCAGAAATTATCTCCCTTAAACTTTTTGCTGATATATATATATATATATATATATATATATATATATATATATATATATATATATATATATAGATATTTATATATATATATATATATATATATATATATATATATATATATATATATATTTATATATATATATAGATATTTATATAAATATATATATTTATATATATATATATATATATATATATATATATATATATATATATATATATATATATATATATATATATATATATATAAGAAATATTATCTTTCGCCGAAACGATGTTAATACTAATTTTCTTCGAAAATCAGTAAAAATCGGATAAAATTTAAAAAAGTCTAGCGCATCAGAACCGCTAGAAAACTAATTTTCGAAGAAATATTTTTTGAGTGACAAAAACATGTGGAAAGACGTAATACACTCTTTTGTAGAATCATATCAACCATTCCTTATCCAAAGCAACAAAACTCAACCATAACACAAATGATGAAAATGTTCAGTCCTGGCAACACTTTCCCAACGAAGCAGCAATAAGTTAACCATAATAAGCTCATACTTAAATCAACTTATCCTTTGAATTTCGTTCTCATCGGAGGGTTTCATCGAAAGTTTCAGCGATTAAACGTTGTTTGAGGCTGCCATCCGAAAAATAATTAAAACTCGGAAAATTTAAAAATTGGTTTCTTATTTTTATTGCAAATGCTTTGCTTATGAGTACGTAATTTGAAGCATCTGTTGGTGCAATATTTACGAAAATGGCTAATACTGGTTACCCTGTATTAGCAGCAAAGCAAAATATATACCAAATCTGCTTCACGTTAAGTTAAACCCAACCAGTAAATTTCGTTTCGATTGAATCACTGCGCTGGAAGTTATACAGGTGAAAAGAATTTTAGGGTAACACACTCAAAACTTTTCAAATTTTTAAAGCGTTAATATTTGTTGCTAATTTTCATTGCAGGATCATTCCCATTTGCAAATCTAATGACATAATCGCTCAGTAAAGAAATTCCACAAAATTACAAAAATGGTCATAGCTCGCAGCCCTTTCATGATCTTTGTACGAAATTCCTACGAAATTTATTTCACATTAAGGTTCATTTACTGCATGCACTTCGTTTTGATTTCTGCACTGGACCGGAAGTTATAGGGGAAAAAGCTTTATTTTGCTGAGCAAATTTGCAAGATTTATCAGACCGCAAGCTGCAAATGACCAGTTCCACTTTGTTAATAGTGGATACTTGGTGCAACTGCTGCGCGGAGTAAAAAGCAAGAAGTCTTCTGGGCATGATGGAATGTCTAATTTCATTATTAAACATCTACCACTCTCTATGCTCAGAATTCTCTCCATTGTATTTAATAATGCCCTGAACAATGGTTACTTTCCCGACTCATGGAAAGTAGCCAAGATTATTCCCATCCATAAGAAGGGCAAAAGTAAAGCGGCCAGTAATTTCCGCCCAATTTCTCTCCTCCCTAATCTGGGGAAAATTTTTGAGAGAATTTGGCTGGAAAAGATAAAAGAACATTGTGAACGCATGCAGGTGATTCCTGATCACCAATTTGGCTTTAGGCGCAGGCACGGGACGCAGCACGCCATCTCATACCTGCACGATCAAATCGTGTCTCACTTGAATGAGCAAAACATTCCAACAGTAGTGTGTGCTTTAGATATCGAGAAGGCTTTCGATTCCGTATGGCACGAAGGTCTTCTGTTTAAGTTGATCAGGTTTGGATTCCCGGAAGAGGTGATAAGACTCGCAGCGAGCTTTCTTACCAACAGGCAGTACTATGTCAGCGTTAATGGAGCAAATTCTCCGAAAGGACCTGTGACATCAGGAGTGCCACAAGGTTCTGTTACTGCCCCAATTCTTTATACTATTTTTACCGCTGACCTTCCCATTCCAGTGGGCCAACCTCAAGTCCAAATTCTTCAATATGCCGATGACACGCTCTTATTCGCGTCGAGCCAAGATCCGCTCATAGCAGCGAGGAGCCTGGAATACTACTTGGCAGAATTAAGTCTTTATTTTGACGAATGGGGCATCAAACCAAATAGCAGTAAGACACAGCTTAGTGTATTTCGCAATCCTTCTAAGTATCGGGGATCGCAAACTATTCGCAACAAGACCAAAAAACTCGCTGTCTCGTTCGGAACTTCTAAGATTACTCCTAGCTCTTCTCTAAAGTACCTCGGTGTTGATTTTCACGAATTTCTAAAATTTAATCCTTACGTGCGGCGTAAAATCAAAGCTGCCAAATTCGCATTTCAACGCATCAGACATCTTTTCGCCAAAAAGATGGGTATGACCACCAAAGCTAAATCCATTTGCTATCAGACCCTGATCCGGCCTATCCTGACCTATGCTTCCCCATCCTGGATTACCTGTTCAAAGACTGCCATGGCAGAAGCGGAGATATTCGAAAGAAGAATCCTCCGCTTCTGCACTGGTAGGTTCTACAATCCGGTAACTAAAAAGTGGCCGAAGAACCTTCTCCTCTATCAGGAGTCGGGTCTGAAGCCACTTAGGGACCGGGTTGTAGAATTAACGACAAGATTCTACGGACAAACTGACGGACATGAAAACGGACTAATTCGGGCAATAGGGTGTACAGGTGGCTCTAATGAGCCATTTATGCGCCCCGCAAAATCAGTTTATGAACGCCAGCTCATGGATGCGCTATTTAGCTATGTCGGCCTTCCGTCGAACAGAAGAGGCTAAGTGTAAGACATAGGTTAAGTTTTAGGTCTAATTAGGTTAGGTTAGTTATAATTAGGTATAGGTTAGAGCTTAATTGTAGAGTAAGGTAGATTTTAAGTCAAGTATTGCCCAGGTAATCCCAGTACTGTACAAGCGGGGTAGTTTTATTAGTGTGTAAGATAAAAAGTGTTTAAGAAAAAATATTTATATAAAAAAATCCATAAGAGCCAGCAGGCCAAAATAGTATAGCCGCTAGACTTAAAATTATTATTGCTAATTATACTTTAAGCTAGGTTAAGAATGTACAACTAAAATTAAATAAAAATCTTCTTCAATCAAATCAATCAAATCAAGATTTATCAGACAAAATTTTCACCAAATGTTATGTGAAGTAAGATTCAAGTACCTACTGTGTGAATTTTGTTGAAATCTGATGGCTGAATCGGAAGTTATAGGTCAAAAACCGGTTCTTTTTCTCAGTGATTTTTCAAGATATTACCACTGCCGCAGGGTTGCCCTCGTTTCAATATATATAAAGGCGAACATGAAATATGTAAAAATAAAGCCCCACAATTGCAAAAATTAAGAACTATTAAACGGCATATTTGGTAAACGCTGCAACGGGGAATAAAAAAGTGACAATCTGGCAAATAGTATCATAAAGACAAAAATTCACGTTTAGTACACATTGCTAAAAAAAAGTAAAAGTACTGAGCTGGAATTAATATAAAGGTAACGAAGCAGCTTATTTTGCAATAATTGCACACATGAAATGCTAGCCAAATCTTGAAACATATTTTTTTTTTATTTTTGGTTTAAGTTTATTTTTGGTTTCCACGACTAATTTCCTACAAAACATTTTGGTCACTTAAGGAAATAAAAAATAATTTCTATCAAAAATACTATCAGTATTTCAGAATTTGCAGGCATTGTAATTTTTTATTGTAATTTGTTTTTGCAGTGAACAATCAAAAATATTATGTTTATCGAGAATATTTCAAAATATTTGTGGCATACATAGGTCATGGAATTCAAATTTAAGCAGGACAGCTTAGTTTTAGTTAATTCATAAAATAAAGCGTCAATAATAAAAAAAATAGCTTCTATTAATTTTGATAAACGCATTATCACTAAAGCTTATGTTATTAGTTTCAAAAATCATTGCTGAAGTTTTGATTTGAAATACGGAAGCTGTAAACTTTGAATTTAAACTTTAGTCAAATTTGATATGAAATATTCGTAATTCATTGTTGCACTAATCTTTTAAACTAACCCATTGAGCTGATATTATTGAAAATTAGAGAAGTTATTAATATTAACCTTGTCAAAAAGGGAATTTAATGTCGATTGAATAGTTTGTCGATTTGTGGTTTAGCAAAACCACCTTTAGTCTAAATTAATTTTTGCGGTCAGCCATTAAAGCTATACATATAAAATTGACGTTTGTGATAAGTTTTATGCTGGAGCTCTAACCAGATTCAAGCTTAAATGAGTCAGATATTCAAAAGTAAATAGACTATTATGCTCTATTCCAAGTGGATCAACTTATAAATGTGTTTAATTTAGGCCAAATCAGTACATTACTTTCAAGCTTCATAGCTTGATTTTTGTATTTGTCTTAAATCTTCCTATTTCTATTGTATGTTATGTTAGCTAAAATCTGGCATGCGCGACTATACCACTCAAGTATTAAAATGTTGAGTTGTTGGGTTTTACAAACAGTGATTGATCAAGTGCTTTCGGCCGCACAATATTTTGATTTTTTTTTCTGCTTTACAAACAAATAACTAATTTTTGAACCCCTTGTGACGATTGTTTTTTCCAATCTCAGTGTTACTGTCAAGTGAAAAGCTACATGCAAAACATTCTAAGCCCCATGTTGTCTTGATTGTGACAACTGTTTGCACAATGTTTAAACAACCTTTCGATAAAGTTTTCCTTAAAAATACTGGGATGTATCTGATAGTATCATCAGAGCCGGTTTGTTCTTGATCTTTTAACCTGCATTCTCTTCTCTGCCTCTTATCATTCTTTTCTTGATGGAACTTTCAAAGCCGCTGAAAGATGTATTTGATTATATTTATTATGTTTGTAAGCACGAATAAACTGACTCATAAATATTCGATAGCTAAAAAAAAAACAAATATATCAATGGAATAAGCTCAGAGTTTTCTCTTCAAAGCTAGTCAATCAAAAAATATTTGAGATATAAACTCAAACAAAAAATATAACTTTTTTTTTTATTTTTTCTAATATTATTATCCACCTTACTAGACTCCACACAAAATACCAAACCTTCATTATTTACCGCTGTAATAATCACCCAAAAAATGCATCTTTAACAGAAAATCTACATTTTACAATTTCCCCATTTTAAAACCTCTTCCATTGACTTGGAACGATTTGAAATTGCCAACTAAGCTTCGTATCTATGCATCAGCAGAAACTACTAAAATTCGAATATGCACCATCATAATCATGAAAAATAGATATCGTTCCAAACAATGAGCAATGTTTTCGCTATCATATCCTCATAGACGGACTCTCGCAGGAACACCAGGATGTTGCCTCGTCTCCGACATGAAATTTTACTCTTCTTCTCGCTAAGGCCCACTCAACCGAAATGCACGAAACTTGGGTGTTTTTCACTGTTTCACGTTTTCATATCGACAAAGTGCAATTCGAATAGTCAAGTGAGTATTCACAATGGCAATCGAATATCTTTTTGCGGATATCGCCTTGAAAGTTCCGAATGGAGAAATCTGTGTATTTGCATGTTCTTTACTCGAGATAAAACTGGCTTTTGAGTTTCTGGGTTTCGCCTACCCAGGAAGTTTCGTAGTTTTAAGTGAATACAAGTAGCATCTTGTGCCCCAGATTTTCATTGACCTAAATCATTTACGAAAAAGTCTTTGCAATGTTGAAGGAGTATCGAGAGATTTAAAGCAGGAGTGGAATGTAACACTAATACGCTTTTGTACTGGTACTTGATAAGATTTGGACTTCAGCTGCTTAGTTGTCCGTCAAGTGGATTGCGTTTCGCGGAAAAAGTTAATGAGGACTATTTTATGAGCTTTTGAGCACGAGCGTAGATTGTTGTTTGTCCTTGGAATCTAGCTATTTTTACAGTTGAAAATATATTCTAAAAATTGTAAAAAACCAAAAATGTCAAGCAACATTTATATTTTATAATTTTCAACTCATAAATTTTAGTTAAATTTCCGAATTTTTTTAGCTAAACCTTGCTTCCATCTTTGCGAAAATACCTACTTTACTCGAACTTTATTTTGCACTTTTATGCCGAGTTTTCTTGATTCGTCGATCAGTAATGAAAACTCGAAAAAATAATCCATTGCAACGCAGCATTTAGAAATCAAGTCTTGAAAAGCCTAAAGCTAGCTCTTTTTGTGTTGAATGCACATATCGACTATCGAATGCTTTCACGATACAAAACCGTGAAAGTATATATTTTCTCCCTCAGAAAGTTTCGTTTGTATCACTTCTTCCACTGAATTTCACAAAACCGAAGAGCGAATACTTAGTGTAACATAATGTGTGCAACGATGCAAAAGTGCAGAAAAATGTGCAACGAACCATGCTGCATGTAAAATGCTAATATACGTAAAAGCCCGGAAAGAAACGAAGTAGAACAACATTATTCACTCAGTGAACACAACTAGCTGCATTAGTTAGCAGCAGTACTTTCAATGGCTGGTTGAATCAAAAATGCGTGTCATTTGAACTAAGGACGAAGTTGTTTGTTGATGATGTAACATCCGAACATGGAAAAGGGGATGGCTATAGAGAAAAATAATTTAAAAAAAATAAAGTAAAGAATTCGTGAATTTATTGTAAAATCAAATGTTAGAAATTAATACATATCTGATATAATCGTAAACTCAGTGCCAACTTTTACTTCCAGGCTTGTCATAATAACAATTTCTTATGAATTGAACCTTTCTTCAAATTGACAACTGATATATTCCAGTTTTTCAGGACTCTAAGACCTAAAAGGGCATTCAACAATTTATGACAGATATTTGATTTAATTGCCACACTCTGGATCAAATGCAGTTATCTTACGACCCCCTGAAAGTTAAAACTCTTCTATAATTTTTTATTTTGATATTCAATGAGTTTTTTTCTGTATCACGTACTCTAGTCGAACTGAACTTTCGCGAGTTATTTGTGCATATAATTTGTTGACTTTTTTAATTTGCAAGAAAATAACTTTAGTCTTTTGGCAACAACGAGTGGTTTAGTGAATGGCTAGGTACTTCAGTATTTGTGTAAAAAAACACATTGAAAAAAAAACTAAGTATTATAAATGAAAATTGGTATTTCCTAATTGGTAATTCCTAATAAGTTATCAAATAAACTCAAATAATTCCACTTTTTACCACAAAATATTTGACGCCGTTGAAAGATAGGTACCTAAGCCAAAAAAAAAGTAAGGCGACACCAGGAGCTGATAACCGTCCTTGCAAGCATCCTCTCGTACTCCCCTAAATCTGTAAACACAGCACGGTACCCTTTTACTCGCCCTGTACCGCTACCCTCGCCCGCTACCTCTTGAGGGGCTTCCCCCCTCTGGAGTGCATGGTGCAGTGAGTTTTATCTTGCACTGTCAAAAACTTCGTATATGTCCATGAAGGTGCAAAGTGTGATTTCCGTACTATCTGGTGTATTTTTTTTATAGTATGTATATATTATGTACATATATTATGTATTATGAGGAGGGGCCCGGTAGCTCTGCTCGCTAAGGCGTCAGGCCGAAAAGCGACGTAAGTGTGAATAAGTGTGAATGCGTGTGATTGTCTATGAAGGTGGCAAATGGGCCCAAATTGGTGGCCTAATGCTTGCCGTGTCCCCGGCAGCCCTCTTACTAACCTAACCTAACCTAAATGTATTTTGTATGACTGATAAAAATGGATTGCTCTTTTTTGTTGACAAATTAAAATTTATGTAGAAGCATCTTCACTTACATATCGATTGATCAGCTTCTCCATGGCTTAATGTGGAGGATATGAGGTCAATTGGTCTGAATGATTTTGGTAGGCCAGTTGGTTTGTTGTCTCGCTTGGAGATAAACAACACCCGCACCAATATCCACAATCGTGTTATGTAGCTGGGTTTCAACCGCGCTCTGAAAATGTGTACCAATAGGGTTACCATCTGGTGATGGTAGTTAAAAGGGTTTGAAAGGATTCTTACATGTTTTTATTCGTTTGATCGGTGGTCAATGGTTCTTCGAGCTCCTTGACCTTCTTCTACGATCTCCTTGACCTTCTTCTTCGATCTCCTTGACCTTCTTCATCGACCACTTCATGATTACTAATATTGCACCCTGGAAAGTGTGCTCTAAGCAACACTTTCATAGTGCCCCGAAGACAACAATTATCCTTTCACTTACATTTGCTTCGAGTATTTTGGAAAGAGCGCTATGCACCCAAGCAGTCTGTGGCAGCTCTCTGTATCCTGGTAACTTCTCCCCAAAAGGCGCTACAAGCCTTTCTCTTAGACTTTAACTCTTGTTGTAACTTGAGATCTTCTGATTGTATGCCTCACAGTCCGATATGTTTTTGGCCCAGTTGAATTTTGCTCTCTATCTTTTGAAAACGCATCAAAATTAGTATTGAACACATGTAGGCTCTCGTTACCGAGTGTGAAAACGGTGTTCCTGCGTCAGACCTCTCGAAAAAGTATAGGTAACATAGGAATGTAAGTTAACAGTAAGCTATGAAAGCTTCGCTGGGCAGGGAAAGAAAACGATCGACTTTTACAAAAACAGACAAAACGATTGATAAAGCAGCCAAGGTAGCTTCTCTCACAACTCATTCATTCATTCATTTATTAAATTCGTCTAATCCAGACTATACACATACAATAAAAATTAATTATTCTTATACAGATTTCGTTTAAGTGATGCTGTAGATAAATGAAAATCAAACTTATAATAAGCTTCGTTAAAGCATCTACTTATTGCAGTGACTGGTTCATTGCAACCATAATTGATCCGATGTTGAGGGATCAACAAAAAGTTAACCCGCCTGACACGTTTGTTATTAGTGTTAAAATTAAGTTGGCTTAATAAGAAGTTTGAGTCAACGATGCCTTCCAAAATTTTCGCGGCAAATAAGATTTTCGAATTTTGACGTCGAGAGTCCAAGGTATCCATTCGTAAAAGATTTAAGCGGTCTTGATAAGGAGGTATATGTAAAGGGTCATACCACGGAAGACCGCGGAGGCAAAAACGTAAGAACCTCTTTTGAATGGACTCAATTTGGTCTATGTAGACTTTTTGATATGGTGCCCATACAATACTTGCATATTCGACAATAGGTCTTACTAAGCTGCAAAAGAGGGTTTTAGTTAGAAAAATGTCATTGAATTCCCTCGAACGTCTTCTGACAAAACCTAAGGCATTGCTAGCTTTCACAACGATTGAATCGATGCGATCGTCAAATGTGAAGGATTGATTCAGCAATACTCCTAAATCGAGTACTTTCGCTGATCTATTTAAAGATGTACTCAAAAGTGAGTATTCATAGATTACAGGATTATTTTTGCGTGTGTAAGATATAACCGTACACTTGTCAGGATTAATTAGGAGATTGTTATCGGAATATCAGCCGGTAAATCTGTTCAGATCCTGCTGCAAATCGTTGCGATCGTTAAGGTTTCTCACAACTCGGCATAAAGAAGAACAAAAGATGACTGTAGAATGGAACCTACGTCATTAATAAATAAGGCGAACAGTAAAGGGCCTAGATGACTACCTTGTGGAACACCAGACGTGGTTCTAATTTCAGATGACAAGGCACCGCGAAAGAATACAGGTTGGGTTCGATTCGTCAAGTAAGAGTCAACCCAATTTAAAAACAAGTAAGGGAATTGAAAGGAATGAAGCTTATCTAAAAGTATAGAGTGATCAAGTTTATCAAAGTCTGTGTAGGCGCAGTCAGTTTGGAGGCCAGCTTCAATTGAGTTGGTTGTTTGGTGAGAAAGTTCAAGCAGGTTGGTTGTAGTTGAACGACCTTTCATGAAACCATGCTGATACGGAGCCATAATGGATTTGCAATGAAAGGCTACAACATTCGTGACTATGGCTTCAAAAAGTTTTGCGACGCAGGGAAGTTTTGCAATAAGTCTATAGTTGCAAGCGTCATAAATAATATGAATATTGGACTCAAAATTATTTTTTTATATTTGGTTTTTACATTTTTTAAAATTTGTTTAAGCTTTATGAAGTTAAAAAAGAAAAACAAACGCCAACGTTGTGCTTCAGATGCTACACATAAAAACAGACAAATATCTTTGCTTGGCGTTCGCTTTCGACCTCATGACTAAGCCGTTTGAATTTTGGTGGAGTATCCTTTACATCGATGAGTTCACCAAGTTCATTAAATGGAAAATAGTGGCGTAAATATTATTAAACAAAAAAATAGACTGGTGACAAATTCAACGTGGCAATCTTATGCTGGAAAAATAATGTATTTATTTAGCTATTTATTTCCTAAAACGGAGTTGAGCTTTTAGAAGCCCAGAGAGCATGAAACAAAGTTAAACTCTTTTCATATTGAAAGTTAACCTTTCGAATTAAATTGATTGGCAGCAGCTTAACCTTAAAACAGGACAAAAACCCCATTTAAAAAACACAAAATGTGGCAAAATTGTTGGCAGCTAAGAGACAAAATTTTCAAAACACTGGTCAAATAACTTAGCTCAAATTTTTGTTTCGTTAATGTATTTTCTAACTTCGGTTTTGGTTTAAATTTCACCGAAAAATCCTAATAGTGTGAAAATGTACACTCCGTATGTACAATATAAAAGGTTCCTTTGTTATATTGTTCACTCAACACCTTACACTCCAATTATTTCTCTCGAAATAAAACTCTCACTTCGCATACAAAAGAGGCAACTTTTCCTTCCATTTTCTCCCTATTAAAACTTTTCAAACATTGTCGAAAATTTCTCGACTGCAATCACGCAATCGACCCTATGTTTTTAATTAACATAACCATTTCGACTAAACAACAAAAACTCAAGTCCACCTGAATTCGACAACACCGTCCACTCTTCCACGACGTGCGAAAAACCCCAGATGTCACGATGGAACTTTGTCATTAGACTCGAAACATTTAATCCTTTCAAAGACGAGAAAACTTTTATCTCGTCTACGCCAGGACACGAAACCGATATAATGACAACCGAGCAAAAAGCTGCCATCTATCATACGTACTAACAGACATATATCAGTCCTCACAAATGTACTCGTTATCCAAATTGCAATGTCTTCGTGCACATTCGTGCTCGTACAACAGGTCATCTTGCGAACGGGTTGAGCTGTACACGGATAATATGTCGTACAATGGTTCGTTTCGTTTTTTGACAAAGCTTTGCGTGTCAAGTTTTTTCATAAAGTATCATCTATTGTCCTATTGTGGTAGATTTGAACGGGTGTACACCAAGGTACGTTGTAACGGTTGGGAACCTACCCTTGATCCGAATCAGGTGAGTGAACCTGAACGTGTAGCAAAAGGACGAAAGGACTGCAGAACGAAAGCTTATAGCTGAAATTAATGACTAGTGAAGCGATAAAGCTTACCGGGCTTAGCACTGTGCCTTCACGAAAACAATGACGCAATAAAAATAGCATTAACGTCATCAAATTGAGGGGTCAGGTGTCGATTTAGGCTGCTTGAAAGCTCTAAAATGTGCCAATGGTGCTAGGACTCCGCTCAGGTGTGAAAGCTTTTATGAGAAGCATTGCTAAGATGTTCAAGCGTAAGACTAGTCTGTTTCATTTTGATGCTATTTCTTTACCTAAAAATGTGTGCTGTGCTTTCAATTGCAAAATATAGAAAATAACAAAATTGTTAAATGAACACTTAATTGCATGATTCACGTATCATCTTATAAAGAAATCAAGTTAAGTTAAACCAAAGACGCTAAAAATAATTTATGAGAAATATACAGGCCAAGCGAATTGCAACAAAAGCTTAAGGATGAATTCTCCTAAAATTGGGTGAAAAGGAACACTTCAAAAGCAATTTTTTAAGAGAAAAAAAGCTTAGAATGTTCTCTTAAATAAGCTCCTAAAGTAGGCAATGGGGCGAGATACGAAAAGCACTATCCTGGTTTAAAATCAACAAAGGATGTAGATGACTAGGTCAGTTGGGAAAACAGAAAACGCGCATTACTCTAGTGTAATTGAAATTTCGTAGGTGCTTCTTTGTTGTGAAAACGACTGGGTTCCGTGAAAGTTACATAGGTTGTTGTTTTCATGTTAATGACATCTCAATGTGAACGATTGTAGAAATGTGATCTGCAAGTTAGCATTTGAGGTATTAAATGGCATTAATTTTATGTATTAAGTGACTTGCGATCTTGATAAAATAACTGAAATAGTATTTGCAGACAAATCTACTATTCTTTGACGTAATGGAAATGAGGAAATTCAAAAATTCAATTATTTCTGCATTCACAAGCATAATAAAGTACGTTGCATGCATTTTTCGTACGAAACAAAGTTTCCTTCTAGTTAATAACTGAATCTGTAGGAAACACTTTCATTTGTTGATTGACCAAAGCTCAGAAAACTTATTTATTTTCTGCGCCCAACGTGGGCAGAAATGTAAATTTATTAAATTTCGCATTTATGTTCAGTTTGACTCTCGCGCTTGAACTGGAGATATAAAAAATATTTGCTGAATCTGAATATGCTCAAAAATCAAAAATCAGCTTGTTTCAAGTCAGAAAAAAGTATATTTTAAAAAAATATGCATATAAATTCCCCTCCATTAAGCGCATTTTTGGAATGAAACTTGCAGAAAAAATGTAACCAAGTCACTAAATCAAACGCCAAATTTGGTTTTTTTTTTTTATATAATGAAATCCAACATCAACGCCTAAAATTCTTCTTATTGATTTGCATTGTATTGTCTGTCAGCTATAGTTTTGTAAGTACTTCAAATACTTTGTTCGCTTCTTTATTCTACCGGAACTAATTCGCAAAGTTAGAAACTGATAAACATCTGATCCATAAGTTTGTTTTATTTGATTATTCTCTAGTATTGGGGAGGAGACTTTGCTTGTGCTAGAGGGATAATTTTGGAGAGAACGCTCAGTGTTTGAGGATGCGCAACTACATAAATGACTTCAAATTGCGGCCAATTTAAAAGTTTGTAGAAAAAAACCAGGACCGCGATTTTAGTGCCGATGATGCTAGCTCACAAGTGAGTTGACACCGATTTCAAGTCTTCATGGGGGTCAACCCTTCATGATAGTAGTTGTTTATTTCCTTCATGCAAATTTGTGCAACTATTTTGAATGAAATATGGACAAAACGCGCACTTACTGCGAATCAGATCATTTCGTGACCTTTTGACGCTACGGAAACGATTCTCAAATTCGAATACAAAGCTTCACCCAAGTCATACCAAACTAACCGCAATCTACACTTTGCCGTTTTGCTATGGAGACCTTAATTTACAACTATTGAGAAATTCAAAAAATGTTCATGCTATTATTATTGAAAGTAAAGAATAAAAAAGGTGGCCGAAAAACCACAAGATTAATTAAAGTGGCTACATATCATTTCTCACTTGACCAATTGATTTTTGCGTGTTTCGTCAAAATTTTGACACAATTATTTTCTGGTGCTTTTCTTTACAAAGGACTTGCCTTTTCAAAGTATTTTTACGTGTTAATATTAAATATTTAAGCCAAATATCCAAGCCCTAACAGTTTTTTTTTTATTTTTCAGGTATGTAAAACTTCTTTTGGCAATGCATTTCAACGTAAGTATATTATTAAAAATCTACCTTGATACGTAAATTAAAAATACGTTCCAACTTTTTCTGCATCAAAATTATAGCTTAATAATCAATTAATATTTTCCCGCTCGAAATGTATTTCACAAAAATAAATACATTATTTTGACAGTGTACTAAAATTTAGGTCACAGTGTTCTCACAATTCCCCATCATCAACCATCTTGTCAACATAGTCCTGCGTGTAAAGCGTGTTTAATGGTATTGTTGTTATAACTCACAACCACCCTCACTAAGAAATAGCGTAATTTGCAGCTCTCTCCATTTTCAACACGAACAAATGCTAACCCAAAAACATCTCTCATCTGATTTAAGTAGCGTTCCATACGATAACCAGCATCCACATAGCGGAGCATGCTCCTTTCAACAGCATCCCAATGACTTTTCCCAGGCATACTGTCTAGGATGAAGAGTGAGGTCAGGTATTCGGAGGAATTTTATAGGCACCTAGGCAGCAATGGAGTCCTCACTCCATGCCAAACATGGGAGTGGCTCTCGAGCACAGTCCGTAACAGTGCTCTCCGAAGTCCATGAGGAACTGAGAGGCTCCTTCAAGCATCCGTTGTGGGCTAATTGAAACCGATGCTAGCGTACACGAGTAAAAGCTTGATGGGGTAGGCTATTGGCCCGTTACAGATGTGTGAATCAAAGCTCCAGGATTGATTCTGGCCTGGACCATGTGCGTCTTGGCAGGCTGTGTACAAGTGTGAATATGTTAGGGAAGTACCGACACTCCGCGAATCTGGGTGGCACAGGGAACGTGAGAGTCGTAGTCCTGCTGTGTCTCGTGGTACATGCTCTTCCCCAATCTGTAATTGTGTGCATCCCTTTGTGCTCGAGAATCCAAAGAATCTCGTAATATCTGAGCTCCCAGTCATGTCAGTCGAGTGCTGAATTTACATTCCGATTGAACTCGTGCGTACGTGGTATACAAAGTGAAAGACTCAAAACTGCAGGGAAATTTGGGTCTTGTAAACTAGACCACTAAGTGTTCTAGAATCCTGTAAAACGACCTGTCGTCATGTGATTTAATATTTGAAGAGTATTTGTAACCAACAAAGTGATTTTTAAATAGATTTCGGGAAGTTTTTGGTGACATATCTGTCAAAGTCTACAACGAACCTTCCTAGTTTTCCCGGGAGCTAGGTATTGTTACTTGCAGCTGAAATTTGATTTCAGGAAAACCTAGTGAGAACACTCTTCATCCGCTGCATGCAGTGTTAGTTTTCGACGAAAGTCAGGCTCGACTGGTTTGTGCGATTACGTGTCTAAGACAGTCCTCGGCCCGGGAAAACATAAAGCCCCAGCTGCAATCTAGTCTTAATCGCTCAGACCAACACCATCATTTCGAATCCAATCAATTGCTTTACCTAGCTCATATTATGTCATATAATCGGAAATCGTGATAATTGTTCTAATTCGAGTGCCAAAAAATACTTTCGGAATTTATTTCGCTGAAAATATTTGTCAAAGACAGAACACAAAAAGTCGCGAACAAACAGGAGAAAAGCTTTTCTCCTCCTTGGTCCAGTTGAGAAGCTGCGTATGTAGTGAATGTCAGTGAGGATTCCATCGTGCTTAGATCTCATCTCAAGCTCACGCGGAAAGATTCAGATACGCGAGTATCCTTACAGTTTACATCAGTGTTCGTGCGTGACTGAGTGTATCGGTGTCGATTCAAGAAAATACTTGAAACGTGTGGTGTAATATTGTGTTATCGCTGCGGCAACTACTTTACTACTGGAAACAAAACGGTGCCGCCGTTATCGTTGCTTCCACTGCCTCCGGACACCCGTATTTAAAACGCTTTAGAACAAAAGAAATATAAAACAAAGTCACGATATCTTTTGTTGGTTTGTAAGAGTTTGAGAACGAGGTAAAGGATGAATTAACTGTAACGATATGAAAAAAGTTATTGAAAAAAAGTCCAACTCGAAGAAAAAGTGAAAATGATGTTTTGTTGTAAAATAAATTTAGAGACATACAATTACGACTAATGAACTTAAATAAGAATTTTTACCAATACAGAATAGAATTGTATCAAGAAATGAATGAATTCACCTTCGACATAACAAAGATATATCCCAGATAGATCAGATGCTTAAAAATTTGCAATTTTGGTTCGAAATTTCAACTTTTCTGACTTATTTGTGAAAATTGAGACTAAAAATAGGAAAAAAGAGTGGTTTCAAAAAGCGAGATTTGCGTCAGTTTTCTCGTATAACTTTTTTCCTTCACTTTTATGAAAAATTTGTCTGAAAAGATTCGAGAAGTTTTACAAGAATTTTTTTGGGAAACCTGAAAAATTAGTTTCATTGCTTCAATTTATCTTCCATTTATGTCAGTGTAATAAGTAGCATAAAATAATTTTTCAAATATTCAATGTTGACTTAAAATAGTTTTTATCAACATTATGTAGGTATGCATTACTCTATGCCAGTTCCCTTAAATTGAAAATTGCCTGGTCGGATATAAATGGAATTATGAAATTGCTTCACTACGGTTCCATCTGCTTACAGGGGCCATTAATCTGGTTTACAATTATTAACTAGATCAGCTTAAACATTCAATTTCACCCGAATCTATTCACATTATTATCGACTTTCGGTTATGTAACAGTTCTCTGGTTACAGGCTGTTGGCTACTGCAATTCATTAAATAGGAAACTTTAATGTGTTTTCTATGCCCTAAACAATTTGTCAAAATAAAAATTAATCTAATCATTAAATCTAATCTTTAAATCCATTTTCCGCAAAATGGTCATGAAGTACTCCATTTTTTAAACTATTCAATTTTACTTCTTTTTCGAAAATAACTAATAACTTCGCAAGCGAAAGTTAAACCTCAGTTACAAGTTTAGTCAAAACTTTTCTTTACCATAAATTGCCTGAAAACTTATTCAAATGATTGAAAATATTAAAAAAAAAAAAACAAATCAAAAATTGTAAGTTAATTACAATCGAACAATATTTGCTCAGCTGCTTGACAGTTTTCATTGACTTTGCGATTAAGAAAAATCATAATCTTGAATACTGACAGCTATATTAGCGTTTTATACATGTTAAATCATTGACATCATTGAATAATTACCACAATAAAATCCTTTCGAAAAAAATTCAAATTTAAAAATAAGCAACGAGAACCAGTTTTATATTCTGCCACCTCCAGGATCAGTTATCAGTGAAAACTATAAGCAGCACCTTTATCATTGCTCAGCTTTATATAATTCTAAACATAAACAACACGAACAATTCAAATCAAATTCGCTAGTTTCACACGTCAATTTAACGTTTTCCGAAATTATATTCACGCTTCCAAAGCTAACTTTAACGGTCTGGAAATTGAAAGTAAAGCTCTTCTTGTGAAATGGCTGACATCAACCATTTTACAAATACTCGTATTTTCAATAATTTCGCAAATGAAAATACAAAATACTAGGAAAATTATCGAAGTCCTGACGTAAAATTTTGTGAAGCAAGATAGTTATTCCATATGACAACAATCAATAGCAGACTGCTCAAACTGAACATAATTCTGAAGTTAAGGGGGTAGTCCACTGTTAAACTGCTCAAAATGAAGTTTTTTTTTAAACAGCTACCAAAAAAAAAACTATTCAAGATATCGATTTGAAATTTTACGTATATCTTTATTGAGGTTAAAAGTTAACATTTTCAATGGAAATAATTATTAGAAAACAAAATGGCGACCGCCCCAATAGATCGCCGCAGCACCGCCAAAAAAAATCGAGTCTCGTAAAAGCCTCTCACCGCCAAAAAAAATCGAGTCTCCTGGACAAAATAAGCGTCTGTGACAAATTGCCAAAAATATTTCATTAGTTTTGAGTGTAAAAGACTGAACGGGCATACATTTAGAGCACTAAAGCGATTAAAAAAAATTTGGTATACTTTTCAGCATTAGTTATCCAGTTTTTCGCATTTTTCCAATCAAAAAAAATGTTTCGCAAATCGTAAAAAAAATTTTTTCGTTCTAAATTTACGCCCGTGCAGTCCTTTATACTCGAAACTAATGAAATATTTTTGGTAATTTAATCTCAGATGCTTATTTTGCAATTTGGTGGTTTTGAAAAATTTTGCAACGAGGTGCAATTTGTTTTTTTTCGGCGGTGCTGCGGCGATCTATTGGGGCGGTCGCCATGTTGTTTTATAATAATTATTTCTAATGAAAATGTTAACTTTTAACCTCAATAAAGATATAAATAAAATTTCAAATCGATATATTGAATATTTTTTTTTTGGCAGCTAAAATAAAATCATTTTGAGCAGTTTAACAGTGGACTAACCCCTTAAGTTTACTTTAAGATGGATTGATACGAGATTTTACGATCGACCGAAAAAAATATGCTATTGGCTAAAAATGAAGTCCTAGCAAAACCGAGAGACAATCATTTGATTCATACAGCCAAATTGAAATTTGCCCAATTTGAAGAATCTTTTCAAATTTTAAAGATTTCGCTTTAAAAATAAATCGCGATTTTTTTTGTTCTTTGAATACTTATGTTAGTATTTAGTGAACACTTCCTTTAATTTTGTTATGCTATTTATACCATTTGTGGCTTTGGTAACCAAAGTTTACTGATTTTCTCAGGCTTCTCTCATCGCTGCAATCAATTCTGATTTGATCCGACGATCACTTTTCTCTTCCTTTTTGTTTGAAAACAGCTCAAACTTTTTCAGTAAGATAAACATCTAGATTATTTGGGATTTAATGCCGTTCCTCTTTAGAAACTCATTAACTTTCTTTGCCATATGGCACTGGTTCGCATTTTGTATGCACATTTCTTCATATGATTCGTAGATGGTAGGTATATTGGAAAGACAAATAATATATTAAAAATATGAATGAAATTATTTACATTTATACCGGCCAACTTCTTATAACTTATGTCTACTATTTTCACCCTCTTCTTACTATTGATCTAGATGCACCTACTCCGTATTTGCAAAATTAAGTTTTTTTTTACTCTTTCATAGCCCAGTTTATACTCCATTTCAATTTTAGCAGAACGCATAAAGTAGGTATGCTGACTCATTAAATATACAGAGTCCATACAGTATGAATATTCTTAGCCCAATATTAATATCTATAAAATATTCACAAAATAATTAATAAAATTTATGAAATAATCTCATATACAAATAAAAAACCCACATGTTTTCATGATTGCTCACAATTGGCAAACCGCGATACATATGCACATACAGAGTACGGGCGGGCGTGAAAAAAGTTAAATAAAACAAGTCAGCCCGATTTAATCTCATTGACCGAATATCGGAGCACATTTGATACCTTGGCCACAAAGTACGTCGAAAACCTTTTCCGATGCCCAGATCACGACCGAATCCTACTTTGACTCCTGTACAGCGCCCAAGACTCTAGACACTGGTTTGCTCTCCAGAGTAAAAACTAGTTTTAGCTTTTTTTCTGGGGCTTATTGGTAAATAGCTCTACTTTTAGGAACTTTGCTTACAAATGACTGGCGTACTTCCACTTTCTATGCTAATTGGGCACAGCTATACTGTGCTAAATTCAAATACGGAATATTGGCTTTGGCTACAGCGTTGAAGTCCCTAGCTTTATCCTTATTACAAACTGAGTAAATTGACACAAACAACTTTCAGATTGTCGCTATTCCTGTAATTCTGGGTACTGACAACAAAACAGTAATATAGATTCCCAAAATCGGAGAAATTTTTGAAAGTTTACTGAAGAAATGGAGTTTGTGGTTTTCGAACAAAGATTATTTATTGTTAAATAGCTATGAAATATTTTGATATATTTTATTCGAACCTTCGAGAGTCGTCATATAATAAAAATAGCTTCAAGTCATAAAAACAGTTTCGAATCATAAACCAAACCATGCTCGTACTGTTCGTGGCAGTCTCAAAGCACTTAATGATTTCAGACTGTTTTCAGACTTAGCATTATTTTAAACATGATGCTTTAAATAGTATTTAAATAGTATTAAATAGTTGCCTAACTCGTTTTCGGGAAAGTTTGAGTGTCCATGGGAGTCCAAATTGACTCAAGGAGAGTGCTCTAACTTTGTTGTGCTCAAAAAATTTCGTGCTTTTTGCTAATGCCATAGATTTTGTTAGAAATTCATATGACTTTTTTCTGATAGAAATTTCTTGCAGACTGTTTTCAATTGCTAAATTATCCTGCAGCCAGTGGCGGCTCGTAACCTAATTTTATGGGGGTTCACAAAAAGAAAACACTTTTATTGGGCACATGAATATTTACGTTACACTTTTGTTAAGAGTTGCATATATTTTAGTTAATTTGCCGAAACATAGCAAAACTGCTTTAGAATGAGTTTGAAAAAAAGTATTATAAAAAACATAGCAGCTCTCAAAATTCTTCAAAGGGTGATTTAAAAATACTTGAACAGTGAATTTATAAAAAAAAAAACGGTAAAACCCTTCTTGTATAAAATTTTTCATATATCCACACTCGAAAAGCTTTAGTGTTTTATGACTGAATTAAGTGCCCAGACTAATTCTGGGAAATCGAACCTGCCAATACATTCAAATGTATATAGTTTTATAGCTCTAACCCTACGAAAAGGCCAGGTATAGGCGACAAAAGAAATTAAACTCCCAAATCATTTCCAAGCGTTTATTTTCTTCTCAGACTAATCTTCTAAAATACTGAATATATTTTACTAGTGTTTCACTGTAAACATTTCACAAAATTTATTTCTACCGACCACGAATCAAATTCCAAATGTGTCTTGCAATTATAGAGACACAAATAGAGGCAATAGTGAAATTAAACCCAATAGTTGTTATAATATTGCGCTACTAAGTATAAACGTTCTATCTGCATTTTTCTCATTTTTGAGTTAACACCGAATTCAAAAATTACATACTCAATTACATCATTCTATAAAATTTTTTTGTGGAAGTATTTTAAATTTAATATTGAAAAATGCACTCTTCATATACCTCCAGTACAAATTAAAACACAAATCATTGAATATCTCGAAAGTACTCAAATGTAGATAGAACCTTTATGCTTAGTAGGGTAGAATAATCCACATACATGCATGTATACTATATGTAAAACGCTTGAAACGGCAGGACGAATCAGCGAATGGAACTGACCACCGACAACAATGTCTAAATGCATCAAATTGGTTGTCGATCGCACATTCTGAGTGTGAACCCCCTGCTAGTACTGAGACGAGCTAACTGGAGGCACCCCTCGCTTTCTCGCATGCTCCTCTAGCCCCCTAATTCCAGCCACACATTCGCACGTGCGACCGCTAGTATAGAAGACAGTAGAGATAAGCAGATAGGAAAATTGTATGGCTTGTACGTAGGAATAGAAAGTTTCTGGGATAATAGATATGAAAATGATCGGCAGGTAACATTATGTGCTGCCATAACAAGTTAGATATTGTTCAATATAGTTCAGTGTACTTGTTCAATATGTGTAGATATATTAATTTTGAATCATTGATATCTTTGAGGGGGTTCACATTTGAAAGTGCACATTAGGACGAGCCGCGACTGCCTACAGCTGATTATATTTTAAGCAATTTGTATGTGAATTATGCAACAGGATATCGGTTTGGACTCTTCTCCTTGTTTTGCAATCTTGTTCCTTTACATTTGTGGTTTCAGATGAAGTTTCTCCTGACACAGCAGTAAGGTTTTACTCAAGATCATTCTAAACCGGAAGTTATTGAGTATTTATAGTTATAGAATATATACCTATTATCTAACTCAAAATTTTAAATGTATAATACTGTCTAATTTTCCCCAGATTTCCAACCGCAGGTTGACAATATTTATTGAGCAATGATTGATTATCAACTTTTGAAATATTCTTGCTATTTGGCAATCGAATTTCCTGTATGACAATTGGCTCTCCTTAGTTAAATATTTAGCCCTGGAGCAGAATGCCCTAGAAATGCCCGTGAATACCTTTTGTCCGCATTGCTGAAACACCCTCCAACGGACGGGTGCTGATGTGTAATTTTGCTGTTTCTACATAGCTTTTTCCGTATGAAAATCAGTCAAAACATGACAAACCGTGTTTCCTTGTAGCAAGGACGCTGACAGTAATTAAGAGAAATACATCCATTTCAGAGGCTGACCTGTTTGGAGCCAGTCAGTCTCTGTCCCTTGACCATCCTCTCATTCCAAATTGAAGTGTTTGTCTATAATGGACACACCAGCCAGGCTGAAATGATACCTGAAAGTTGTATTGACGGGTTATCGCCCAATAATCAGGCCAAGAAGCTCAATTTCAACAACTAATTATTAATTTTACTCCCAGTTCATATAAATCAATTTGAAAAGAAAAAAACAGAAACTTATGTCTTTTACTTATTAGTTTGTTTTTTGTTTAGGAAAAAAAAAACTTTTCAACTCAGTTTCTGCAGTTGAAACAATTCGCACATCTACAGGTGCCGATGTAAAAAAAAAAAACAAGTTTTTTCAGTGATGCTTTGTTCAACTTTGCTCGATTTCAATTAATTTCTAATACAATAACACAGTTCTCACTCTACAAATTAACTTCTTCATCAGTTTTCTCTTTCAAATACACATAGTCTCAAAATCGTGCGAAATCCAACCCACGAACGAATTATGATGACGATTACGAATTAATTCAAAGAAAGTTTATTAAATCTGACATTGAATTTGTTTTCTCTTTACTGTGCAATATTAATTTTCAACGAGCCATGCTATGGAAGCAATGCTTACTTAATCACTTTGATCGGACCGATTAGAAATTTATATTGAATTCTTGTCCTGAATCTTCAAAGGTTCGTGTGCACACAATGTATTGATTTTGACTCGGTTTTTCAATTTAGAGCACCATCACTTTTGTTTCGAGTTTCCGAAAACACATTTTTAGCATAACTTGGGTGTTTGTTCTTCGGTTTTTTATGGAATTTTAATAAAATGTAAATTCAGCAAGAAATACGTGTGAAGAAAATTCTCCTCTTGCATAAATTGAGTGACTTCAGGAAAAAAGTATCCGCGTGTTGAGATGAAAATTTCTGACGACTTAACAGCTCCACAATTTTCTTTCCCCACCTCAGTACTTTTATTCTGTTTTCGTTCAGAGAAAATATTTTCATGACGTTTGCGTCCAAATGCCATGCATAACTGACTTCACTACTTATAAGAACAGAATTTTTGAGAATTGAGCACCCTTCACATTCAAGCAGCTTGACAACAAATAAAAAATATCAATTTTGAGCTGAGGAAAAATAGTGAATTGAAATACTACTGTAGACCTTAGTGGCTCTCTACTTTTACCCAACGCAACAGGTTGTTTTTCATTATTTTTTTGTTTAGCGCGCACCGCAACAACCGCCTCTATCGTCGGTCAGAACCAAACTCCCAAAAATTCTACCATCACTTGTTCACTTGGCAAAAACGCTATTCACGCCTTAAACTGGTTTTCCACAAGTTGCAGTAAGATTCATTTGCCGTAACGGTTGTACAAGACTATGCCCAGCCGTGCATTTTACAGAAAGTCAAATAATGCGCTTCAAATTTATGGTCAAATTGATTTTTCTGTTTTATTTTTCAAATATTTCAATGTGCTATCTATCCAAAAAGTCCTGTTCATTTAACATTTTTTCAAAAAACAAATGTATGATTTATTCTTTAGTTTTGGTCCGAATCTTTTGCTGCAGAAAGCAAAATTTTTTTTCGATTGAAAAAATCAAACAGACTATTCTTTCACGTTGTGGATGCTACTAGCTCGGTATATTCAGGCCATCGCTTCACAGTGTTTTTGAAGTGTTCTGGTTCAAGTTCAGCCAATAATTATTTCAGGTTTTGAGGCAAAAATAAGTGTTATCACAAACCAAAGTGAGGAGGTGAAAAGTAACGCTAAACTGATTGTCAAAGGTTCTCGTAATTTTACCTCGCAAATATTTTGTCAGCAACGCGATATCTTCGCGTGATTTTCTATAGCTCTTTTCTATACCTTTTCTAAACCTTTTCTATACCTGTCTTCATTTTCAATGTTAACGCAGAATGAAGTATGAAACATCTGTTCTAGAAATATTCCTACCTATTCTAAAAATAAAATAAAAAAATAAAATGTGATCAAGATAATTTGATGAAGGTCAGTTTTTATCTTTCAAAATGTTTAATGCTTTAAACTTGAAACCTTAAAAGCTCTGTCAAGGTCTGACAGCTACTCAGTTTTGTAATCAAATCAAATCCCAATTTCCCACCAAACTATGAACAAAATTAATTAATCTGAGTTCAATATGACCTGAAAGACGGTAATTTTAAATATCTTTAATTTGGAATCATCACAAGCCATTATTCAAACATACATTTCACAAACAAATAGCATTATGTGTTTCATATTGTATTCTTTTAAATCCATTGAATAATCTTTGTAATCTTCAATGACATATTACCATCAAAGCCTTTTGTGACAAAACCTGATAGCTCTTCCATACTGAATATCGACATGCCCGACAAACTTTCGACCTCCACCAACTATAACTAAAGCCCCAAGATCAACTGCCTGCACCAAACATCATTTAATCATGAATGATGACTAAAATGAAAAAAACTAGAAGAAAAGTAGCACAAATTTAACGAACCCGGGAACATTACGTCACATGCCGAGTAGACTATTGAGTCTCGAAAACGGGTTTTTTTCAGACTACCCCCAAAAGAAAAGTCATTAATCAGGTCCCGATTATGTTGCGAATGATATCCTTTCTGTTTTCAAAATCAGTTTCGAAGCGACAACGTACATTACCATTATGCCCAGCCAGGCATTCAGTTCCAATATCCTCGCACCATCAAGCATCCACGACGATGTTTCCGCATTGACCGGCTTTATGTTCGATCGCCGTCCGTCAAGAGCTCCCCATCGGGGAAAACTTCCTCTCGAATCGAAAACAAGGACGGACTCAGGGGCCTTCTGGCAGTGTCTTAAAAGCCTTTTCGATTTACCCCGATGGGAAATATGAGGCTGCGGAGGATGCGACCTGAAGATTGGAAGGGAGTTTAGAAGGACCAAGTTCTCAAAGGAAATTGCCATTTATCAAGTCCAGACTATCGACAGTCATGTAAGTTATCTTGTGTTCTCTTATGCCTTTTGCTGCTTGGGCTGCACCCAAACTAATACCACCAGCAATAACAGTCGCTTTGTCGGTGTGGCCCGAAAGCTAATCGGATTTCGTACACGGTGTTTTCACTGTTCTTAATCCTGGTAAGCTGTGCTCGTTGCTGTCGAGCCAGGACAGGGGGAAATGGGGTGAAAAATTTGACGTGTTATTTAGGTGTATTACAAAATGTTGATGTCTAGATACATGTAGCTACTTGTGCATATATTAAAAATCGATGAACTTGTTTATGCCTGCCTGGTGTCGGTGGACCAAATCCGATCTCATTGCAGTATTGTAAGTTTTTATTTCGAAGAAGTTTGGGATGTAGAAGATGGATGATTATTTGTTTTTTGAATGAGAATATTTGTTTGAGTATATTGCGATTGATATTAGAAGAATGACGGCTAATGTAGCATCATGTAGATTTGATTTAAACGAAGGAAACATTAAGCAGTAAGACGTTTCATGATATACTATTAAAAGGAAACTATTTATTGCACTTATGAATATAACTATAAATAAATCAATAAATTATTATGTCATTCAATCCCCGAAACTTAGAATCGAAAGAGCCTTTGCATATCTTGATTAATTATCTAATTTTGTTCAATAGTAAAATCTGAGCGTTGCTCTGCCATGTTACCACAATAGGAAGTTCTTTGGACCAAAGTATTTAGCTAACTAGTGCTACTATTTTATTTATTTTATTTTATTTAATTTTATTTTTTTCATGTAAATTTTTTTTAGTTTAAATAAGTTAATCTGATTATTTTTTATAGCACTAAAAAAATGTTTTAGCTACATTTTTTAGCTAATTTTTCTTCTGGAAGCTAGATAATTTTTGAATTTCTGGCAGAAATCAATATTTATAATATTTTTGTAATCTAACTTCTTCTTCAGTGTCTAGACTGAGAGGCACTGGAAAGTGGGCAGTTTAACCCCCGAAATATCACTCTTTGCAGCGAAATTGAATTACAGTCTGTTACGTAAGAGCGTGGTCACTGTTAAATTATAACAACAAAGGATTTTTTAAAAATTCGCACATTTATGTCCATACTGAATGCAAATACCTTAGTAGCAAGTGCAATCTCCTCCAGCATCAACTATGGCCTGACACAGTCGGGGCATGCTTTTCACGAGGTTTTCGGCATATTCTTTTGGAAAATACCAAAATTTTCCGAATTTGTCGAGAAAGTTGATCTAAATTACATGGCCTGCGTTTGCGAAATTTCATTTTGATTAGAGCCCACACATTTTCTATTGGATTTGCATCCGGTGATTGAGATGGCCAATCTAGGGTGACAACCCCATTTTGCGCTTTCACTCGCTACACGCTCGATTCCGATGTTCTGGGTCGTTGTCCTCTTGATGGATCCAGCTTTCATTTTTTCTGATGAACCGCTGCTTGACAGATGGTAACAAAGCCTATTGATAGATTTTGTTCATTTTTTCGGCACTCAAATTGTCTATAAATGAGAACAAATTTCCGAAACCTTTTTTTGAGAAGCAGCCCCAAACATGGACCTTGACGGGGTGCTTATCAGTCCGTTAGAGCAGTCTACTAGTGTAGGTTGTCCAGGCGTGTTTAATGCTCGGAAATACCCAAAAGGAAGATTCATCAGAAAAGATCACGTTGTTCCAATCGCGGTCCAAGTTTTCCTTCGCCCATGTCACACGTTTTTCAACTTGTTTTCGAGTTAACATTGGCTTTTCCGAAGTACTTCGATATTTCACTATAATTGCAAGCAAGTGCTTACGAATCGTTCCGTATGATATGTCGACACCTTTTACTTTCAATTTTACAGCACCTTCACGTAGAATCAAAGTTGGATCAATCGAAAACACTAGGAGAATCTTATTTTCGTCTTTTTTGTCACTTTGATTGCACTCCCGCGATTAGGAAAATTATCGACATTACCGACCTTTTTCTAGCGATTCACCCACTTGCTTACGAACTGCTTCGACTTCCCCATGAATTTCGCAGCAGCTGCTTGCGTTAATTTAGGTCCTTTTTCATGCGAACATAAAAATTGCCTCGAAGCGCGACGCGTAATCAACACTCATTTCGAAAAACGATTCAAAGGTCGACTGAATTCGACCAATAGCTGATTCCTTCCATTAAGCATGGACGACTGAGGTACCCTCTATGTCATAGAAAAAGAAATAGATCACTACGATTTTTTTTCTACATGTAACAGTGACCACGCTCTTACCTAACAGACTGTATATATAGCTTCTCAATGAAAACATGCCTTTCAAGCGAAATGTTTAATTTTTTTAAACTTTTTTTTTTAGTAAATTTGTTACTCGTAACTAATCCCAGTTAAAGGAGAATCATCAAACATAAATTATCAAAAAATTATGCGACTTCTATGCACTATATCATTCAAAGGAGTAAGCGATAACAACAAGAACAAAAAGGGTTTGGGTATCGGCTCGATAATCTACAAGAAACTGTTGAATCTGTATGGATTAATACTAATAGACTTTAGATTTTTAGCTTAAATCATCAATAATTTAGACAGTTTTTGCAATAGCATTTCATTTTCTATAATGGGACTCTTTTGGATGCATTCTCTTTTGAATCAAGCGTTTCTCAAAACTCTATTTTTAGTCCGATTCTGATCAATATTTTTAGCCTCGGATATTTTAAATGACTCTCTCACTTGCATTCTTGTCAATCTCTACGCAGTTGTCATACTTTTTTACCAAAACTTAACAATTATATTAGAAAGGTTAGCGAACCCATTTACGGTTATAATGCAAAATGAAGCTTACCGATATGCCGACAATTTCTTTCAACATTTGTCATCGCCAGCTACCTAGAACTTACGAAAGAAAGTAAATGCTCTTGAAACAAACCAACTAATCAGACGTTTTCTCGTCGAAAACAATTGAATGTCCGGGTACGAAACTTGTCCTTGGCTGGAATCCTATTAGCCATATTTAAACCTGTCTGAACAAAGTAACCCTAGCGTACCACTTTATACGATTTATTTTCAGCCTAATTCGATAATCTCTTCAAAGGCTAGATTAATCATCTAAAATCCGCTGATTAGATCAATCCCAACCTGCGATGTTCTTATTAGGTCCTTGACATCTTCAAATGAATGTCAGAAACTAGCAAAATTTGGACGTCCGATTTTTCAAAACGCCACTTATCTTCATTACTGGACCAATAGCTACTGTTACCGAAATATTTACCTCAACCAAGAGGCAAATATTGCCACTTTACCTTTGGCTTTGCATGAACTAAGCTCCAAGGCAGTACTCCGTGCAATAGAGCATCCAAACCATATCGTACAATCTCTGCACTCAAGACCCAGGACGTAGCGATCATAATACATTTCCGCAATAGCTTAAAACACCGCCAGCTACTCACTCATGCCATTTCAACCGGTGATCAAGCACAACTCCCCGTAAATAAAAGTTCAGCTTAAACCATAATTCTAGACGAAAAACAAAACATACGGGAAGGAAGAAAAAAACAAGGCATCCGTAAGGTCGGCACGTCAAGCCAAAAACATAAATGCCTTAGCTCATTTACCCAACACCTCTTTAAGAAATAACCCTGCGTAATCTATTTCAAACTTCTCGCCACATCACAACCTAAACACATAACCTCCCTACAGCTGCATTATGTCTTGAATTAAATATCCGCATTTTACCCTTACGTAGTATTTTATCACCCTGACAATAAAATAAATTGATATCCAATCTGGGTAATTAAAATCTATCGATTGAATTTTTTACAATTCACCTTCTGCGCCCCATAAATTTACACTCCCCGCCCATCCAACTCAATTCTCTGGAAAATTAAATGGGTCAACGCAGCAGCAGACCATTGAATGCAGAAAAACAATGAATCAAACAGGACATTTAGGAACAGGGTAAACCCCGATCCAGAGGAAATACCATTTTAATTTTATCCACGTCGCGCCGTCGTTGAAGTTAAATCGTTTCGTAAAAATCTTTTTTTTTTTTGCCTGAGTATCCTGCTGCCAACATACTCTCAGCAGCTGTGCTACATAGATGTGTATACAGATGTACTTCGAGCACTTGATCTAGTAAATTATATCGGCGCTCAGAGAGTACCATAGCGCTTTGACCTAGTTGGAGATGGATTGCATGATTGTTGTAAATCGTCGGGGCAGTCAGGCAGGCAAAACTCGAGTCCGAAAAGGATGAAAGGTAAAGGTTATCCGAGCCAAAACTCTCGACAAAAAGAGCAGTTTCCGAGCATTGATAGCTGTGCAAACCGAGACATATTTGTGCACATGAACATAAATATGGCGACGAGATGTGTATGCTATTTTTCGAAAAATCCTCGGGCTAGAATCTATGGAACAACAACATACGTATTGAATAACCAAATAGAGGCTATTTTCTGGCTGGAAGAGTGATCGAATATAATTAGTGGGATATAGTCTAGAGGGTAAACAACTAACCGACCAAAAACCAGCAAGAGTAGGGCCAGAAGTAGTTATAATATAACTTGGTAAAAGGAGAGGACCGAAAGATAATTCACCCTTAGGATAAATATACTACGGTCTAGACACGTGTTTAGTTTTGCATGTAATCAGCTCAAGAAAAGGGCTCCACAACCCAATCTAGACTGCAACAGAAGGCAATTATATATTTTTGTCTTTTGGAACACATCCATCAGTTTTGCAGGTTATGCTTTCTTTTCGCAACTACTTTGGCTTTTATTTCTTTTTGCGAACAGAAAATCAGCTGGGTGTCCTCATATACGCTTGACTTCTTCAAATGCATGTCCTAAATATGTTGACATACAAAAAACCTTCTATTTTAGAAACATTAGCCGCTTCTACTTGATATGTACTAAGATACATCTAGTCAAGTCGAATTTGACTAAATTCATGGGAAAAGTGGTCAAAATCATTGACAAATTCAAGAGCGCCTTAAAATCAGTTATTTCATTCCATTTTCTATTATTCAAGTCAACACACCGAAATTATTCAAAGCTGTTCAACCTTAACAAATGTCCTCATGCCGTCGAGCCCGAACTGACTAAATGAAATCGTATTTATGTACGTTTGCCTCAAATGAAACATTTTCAAATCTCCAAGATTTACGTCGTAGCATTCACCCGGTAAGGACCAAACCTTGGAAAGTATGCAAGTTGTCTTTCGAAATTCCATCCCAAACCATTCCATACACCCGACAAAAAAAGTGAACAAACAAGTTCGACTTGACCCTCTTCAACCGGTGTTTCCGATGCTTTAATATTTAAATATTTCATTGAGCGCCATCGAGAATTCTCCGTTCACATCTTCAACACGATTTCTCATTATTTTTGCAAAAGGAACGCCAGCAACTGGCAGTGAACAAGACCGCCAACAAGCACATTTTTTGTGTTGATTCTTACGTATAATACATGAAATTCGATTTTATGTCCGATTAATCTGTGGATGCAATTAAGGTTAGAATAAACAAATACTAAAACGGAATTTCGAAATCCTTGGGTATTTGCACAAGCTGTGCTGTGTGCGATGTTTACCGTTTCGAAAATATTTTATAGCTTTGGCGAAAGTCAAGCACATTCGTTGGATCGCATTAAGCCGGATAACTCTCATTTATCTAGTCTTATCCGAATGCAATAATTCTGCTTGTTGTTCCGCAAGCTGTTAAGTACGTTTTAATGGTAGATAATCAAAACATTAACCGTAATCTCAAGAATATCGTAAAGTACTGTTCTTTATTATGCCGGCGTAGCTTTTATTAAGCTTCAGATTCGTTGATCCACAGTGTATGGAAAAACGTTGTGAAATTCGACTAAATCCATGTGCGCATCGACTCTGGATTAGGGTGACATCTTCGCAGAGTTCAATTGCTGGATGATTATAAAAATTAGCTTAGGATGGAGAGGATTATATATTTGAGTTGCTTTTAAGCTGGTAGATGTGTTAGCCTTTTTCTGGGTTTTCGAAGTCTAGATTATCCAACAAAAGTAAATAATTACATTTAATTTGAATGACGACGTCAATCGTCATAAAAACAACTATTTGTTGATCAAATTTACGTCTACGTTAGCTTATTGAGATCAATTACAACTTTGTTTGACAGGAAAAAGCTATTAACAATTATGATAATATATAACTATATAACTTCGGATGTGTTTGTTTCATTTTTAGGACAGCAATTCACAATACCAGCAAATTCGTTTTATTTTGAAATCAGCTACACCGGTAGAAATATTAGTTTTGGATGACTGCCACCATATATTTGATGGAAAAATTAATATATTTTCAAAAAGTAATCTATATTAGTCAAGTAGATCAAAATATAACATCAAGTAACCCATTTTGAGTTGAATAATCCATTTCCATAAAAAAATTGTTGATCCAAACTCTCAACCGATTATTGTTGTAATTTTCTTTTATAAAAGTCCGACACGTCAAATATATATACTTATAAATATATAAAGCTGCTTGGAATTCAAAAGATACCACAAAAAAAACAAAGTAAATACCATTGTTTTCGCAGCCGAATATGCAAACAAATTTTCAGAAAAATAGATGGAAAAAATAAATGTTCAAAATTATTGCCTAAAATATTAACAAATCAGCTAAAAGCTTAAGATTCAAAAATTTATAAACTTGGTCTTTGCCAAAAAAAGTTATAAGAGCTGGTTTAACAAAAACTGGTAACAAATGTCCTTATATAATTTTTGTGGTGGGTAGTTGTAATATTGTGGTAGTTGAATAAAACGTGATTTTTTCTTTATAGTAGCGAATTCATTTATTGAATAACAAGCGTTATTCGAACAATCGAAGATTTGAAACAGAGTGCGCTTCTATAAGGCTTTCTGGTATCTTTCCGATTTTTTTATATCTACCTTTCTTATCACTAACATCTTAATATCATTCAGATTAATGTCAAAGAGGCGTGTGATTTTATCTTTTGTAAACCACAGCACCAAAAATAAATCAAAAATGTAATCTAAAATCTCAAAACTCTATTCTAAGTTAAATTAAAAAAAATATTTGATTATTTATCATTGAATGAGCTGAATGATACAGAAAATGAAAGTTAAGCTTTCTCTTATTCATAATTTTGAATTATTTTTTCTGTAAAAATACTTTTTTTTAATTAATTTTTCTGTAAAAATACTGAAGAATATACATATTTTAAATGCTTCGTTGCTTTGAAACATTACATTATTCTGCTGATTGAGTTTTTGCTCATAAGAACACAAGAAGTGCTAAAATTTGAATAACCAATATATATAATACAAGATTAGGTCGGGTAAGATCGAATGGCTTTAGATGGGAGATTCTAGACGAAAGGCACAGTAAAGTCCCGCTGTAATATCATAGATATACTCTCTCTTAGTCACTGCACTCTGTAAAATATCATCTTAGTCGGTAAAAGGTAGATCAGCCGGAGAGAGAAAGCACCACGAGTACCAGAACCAGAGCCAGAAACTGGAACATGAAATGGAGGATAGATTCCTTTTCATACTCTGGTTCAAAATCTTTGAACCTCAACTCGCTCGTATGACTCTTTTGGAGCAGTATAGTGCACTGAAAGCCTTCTGTGCTTTTTTCCTGCATTTTCTTTCGTTCCATACTATTTTGGTGGCAAGGACCTAAAAATTTGACGTCTCAGGTCAATGGAGAAAACAAAGACCCAACTATAAATAAAAGTACTTTTTAAAACACAGACATTTTCATTTGTACCATTGAATACCATAAAACTTCTTGAGTCAGTTTTTAGAACATTAAATGTAAACATTTTCAAATAAGTTTCTAATAAATATGAAAGAACAATTTAGAACATAATTGGCATTGACGACAACATGAAGAACATAATTGGCATTGACGAGTATCCTTTGGGGGTGCACATCACATCTAGAACATTTATATTTGATTTCCTCATATGATTTTGTTGTCATACAATTTAGCTTTTGTTAAAAACTGACTTTCTTTCATTCTTCCCTAATTTTATGCTGCTACCTTTTCATATTTTGCCTTAGATTTTTCTTTCTACTTATCTCTGGCTCTTTTCCACTGCTTTGTTAAGATTGCCTCTGTTCGGGTAGTGTTCAGCAGAATGGAAAACTTATTCTCTCTATTGAAATGGATAATTCAACTGATCGTTCCACGATTTTACCAGCTTATAATGATTGGTTCCTAATGCTTTTTCAGAAATCAATTCATTAGGAGAATCGTTGATAACCAAGTTATAGGAAATTATAGCATCATCGCAAAAGTTGTTAATTAAAGGGTCAGTTCAAAATCGTTCAATATTTCCATTCTTTACATCGTCCAAATGTTTAAATCATCGATAAAATTTGCTGCTGCTTTCGTGGTCTGTCAGTTTCACGTTTGAATTGCCTGGCGAAGCCATAGTTTGCGAATAGTTCCCTGTAATGCTATCAGCCATCCATTCTGCTAACACCGGCATGGGAAAAGTGTGTGGTATGAAGCCTTAAATGATATTACTACTAGTTCAGTAATTCGAACGTAAATTCATTATTTCAAATACTTTTAGTTTATTTACTCTCTTCAATGATTTCGTAACGTTTCCTGCACCAGAACAAACTCTGGTTAGGTGGACCCACGCATGTCCCTTGTTTTCTAGTTTTTAAATAAACTTAGTTCTGCATTTGGAATCTATGTAAAGCTCTGACACTTTTTCTATCGAATGTTTAGTGATTTCATCTTTTTGGTATGTTGATTATTTATGCATTTCGGATCGGCATCAGGAATTCATAATTGCGAGCTTACATGAATTTTGTCGCTGTTCGACAATAGAGTTGTGGGAAGCGAGCACGCCACCATATGGAGTAAAGTCGCACTATCAGCACTATATGTGCACAAAACAGCAAGAGATTCCTATTCTGTCTTTGTATGTTTGTGGCACAAATAATAATCAGTTTCATCACATATTATGCGTATATTGCGATTGAAACTGCATATGCGTCTTAAGTCTTAACAAAGCTCGAGCTCTTCAATTCGTCTCTAGGAGAAGTTTCAAAAATTATAGCATGCATTTATCATCAGGTCAAGCAGATTTAAAAGTCACTGCATTTTCTTTTTCATCTTTTGATAAGATTGCCGTTGGTTCCGTATTTCTGCATACCGGAACTATACTTATAATTTCGCTCCAAAGTGTTCTTAGGAATGCCATATTTTCAGTGCTAATTTATTTCAGTGCTACTACCTATTTTAGCTTTCTCGATGGCTTTTGATAATGACTCCTCTGAATAACAAAAGTGTTTATACATTGTCGTTGTCCATTGTTAAAAAGATTCCGAAACAAGATTTTGCAGTGGAATCAACACATTTTTTGTTTATTTTACAGAAAAAAAAAGAAAATTAATAATTAATGCTTTGTCTAACGTAAAGCAGAACTAGTTACTTGTTTGGAAGATTGATGGATTCATAAATAGTAAAGAATCAAAAAAGAAGTAATAAGGCTTTTAATTCTAGATCTTTCCAGTGAATGTACACCTTGAGTTTTCATCTTTTTGCGAAATCACTTTTACGACCTGTTTCAAGTTAACTAAACATCAATACGTGATTTTAAATAAAAATTAATAAATAACGCATTGGCCACTGAATAAACACCCGGTTCATTTACTGTTAATATTTTATTGGATCGACCAGATGCATGAGTATCTTAAAAAAACATTATTTTATTATTAAATATTATAAAATTTCATTATTTTTTCTTATATAAAAAAAATTATAATTACTAAGAACATAATTTTGAATTGAATTTTTATAGTTCTAACCCTCTAAGAGCAATGTTTTTATACTGATATTCTTATGGCCAGTTAGTAATTTTTTAATACTGCGATGCTAGCCGCTGAGAAAGTGCATGTGAACTGACTTCAGACGATTTGCACTTGCCAATAAGGTATTTGGCTACATAAACGTGCTTAGAAAGAAGAGTATTGATCATTCATCGATTCATTTTCATTTACTAGACTATCCATCCAAATTTATTTAACTACAAAGGTATATTATTTGATTTTTACATAATGAATTATTTGTAATTCATCGGAATAAACTCGATGTTAATCTGCATATTAAAAGTTTGTAATATGCATTTTATTAATTTTTTGATAATTTTTTTTTATTTAATTTTTCCGAAGAGCTCTCAAAAATGACAACAATTTTGCCTCACATGTCAAAAAGTTTAACTTAAGTTAATGAATTTCTAAGTAAAACTACCATATTTTCATGTATATATCATTTCCGTTCGTTTTTATATTAGAAAAGTCTTGTTTTATTCCTACAAAAAATGCGCGCCCAATGTGGGCAACGCTGACATGGAAAATTATAATTATTCAAGGATTTGATTTTTAATATTCGGTTGAATCATTCAAACCAGAAGTACGCTGTTACAAATTAACTCCAGTTATCACGAAAATATTCCCAGACAATGTTCAGCTTATTATAAAGACCTGCAAATGTTTTTTTTTATTTTCGGGAAAAAAATGTATTAGAAACATTTTTTGGTATTAAATCTTATATATTTATATCCACGAAAAGATTCTGCGCGGTATCTTCAAGATTGCGTGAATCAATTGAGCTGAAGTTTGCAGAAAATATTGATTCATTTAAGAGAAAGCTCTGTGTTACGTTAAAATAAATATGCTTTTAACATATTAGTAGCGTTGGCAGCTTTTCTATAGAAATAGGAAGCTTAGAAATACAGGCGCAGAAATTAAAGAATGATAATGTTCTAAGCTTATTATAACACTTTCAAAAATTTCTAACCCTATATAGGCGCGGAGTGTCTAAAAGTAGGCAAAGAAAATGTGTAAAATTTTGAGTTTTCATAGTTTCTAACAGGTGATTCTGTCTCAGGATGAAATTTTTGAGTGTATTTATGTTAATAAAGAATGTTATAGTTTGATTTTCCATGAATTTGTAAGAAACACTAATGCTACGGAGGGTATGCGAATAAATATCCTTTAATTCATCAACCAGTTGAAAAGTCTGATGCTTTTCCTGCACATTCAGTTTCAAATTTTCGAAATTTCCTTTGTCTAAATCACTTATTGCCGATTATCCAAAATATGAGTTCACGAGAACTCACCACCAAATCATTAGATCAATATGAAATTCAGATATATCATCTGAATTTGGAGTAATTTGTAGTACGACTAGGTCTGATAGAAGTTTAATAAACATGCTGGCAAGTTTGTGGCTGTGATGGGATACCACTCAAGAAAATCAAACAAAATAAAACTTCCGGAGCGGCAACCCATAAAATTGTTTCACACCTATAAATTTTGATGCAATCATCAGATTACAACGAAACTCACAGGATAGGAAATTCATAGAACTCATAGCAAATTCATAAAATAGGTTAGTCTCAACATTTGATAGTTTTTAGATACCGTGCTAGCATAAGATTGCTGGTACCCCAGACATATTTATTATTTTTATAATAAAAAATGCTGCCATAAAATATGAAAAATATTCTGCAATGAAAATACGGCAGGTCCTCCAACATTTTAAGCTTCAAGTCATTGGATCAAATGAAAATTGACAGAATAGGTTCTGAGTAAAGTTTTATAGATTATGAGGACAGTTTTATAGCGAAGTACTGAGCATTTTTCTAATTTTTGTACCAAAACATCAAATCTTCACAATGAGCAATAAAGTTTTGATTTCCCCAATTTCAAAGCTTCTACAAGTGGTCACCTTCAAAATATTTCTATTTCTGTATCTTACGATTCAGTCAGTCGATGGAAACGATTGGTTTTGAATCGGAACTGGTAACGAGAGCTGAGAATAGCTAAAATCAAATTTGTAGGTGCTTCAAACCCGACATTATGATCGAACCTGAGTTCGAAAAAGTTATTTTATAAATATTTCAACTGTACAAACCTTTGAAGCAGAATTCACATATTTCTTCTACTTTTCTTCGAGATTCAGGCTTTATAGCACTAGCGTTTTCTTCGATTCGGAAACACAGTAAATAATACTTCCACATAGACTATTTTTGTGAAATATTCCATCGAAATAGATATTCGCACATTAAAGCTATGTAAAGCCTGCAGTTAAATAGAATTTCGTGACATATTGATCCTTAAATATTATTTTTTCTGCCTTTGATACCCTTTTTTCAGCAATTTGTGTTTCATCCGCAATTGTTGCAATCTACGAATCAGCCATCAAAATTCATTACTAACTTTATATTTTGAAAAGCTAAACAGTTGATTGTTTCAGAATGGTGCTAAAAATTTAGTTGCGGATTCGATAGATATTCAAGACTCCCAACAAGTTTAAATAAAGCATCTTTTTGCCCGCCATTTACTTGAATTTCAAATAAAATTCAGTAATTATAAAGAACCGAACAATATATCCGTGTGTAAAAAATCCCAGGAACATTTGTACAACATCCATTAAAATTCAAACTCATTTATCTTCTGACAAATGAACATTACACTTGTATGCACCGATCTTCGTGCGAAATTCACCACCATCGCGATTAACTCATACATTTTTCATTGGGTTTTTTTTCGACAAATTTATGAAATTCAAATTTCAAGTGTTGCGATGAAGTATTCCATTGCTGTCGCGAGTCGGTCCCTATGCTAATGACATGCCTGAAGGATTGAATTGACATGAATACCAAACATGTTATTCTATGCTATTGTATTGCTTGCCTTTGTTACATGCTTGTTTGCTTACAGATCACATTTTACGAATTCCACGCGATTCTTTCATTTTTGATCCTTATAACTTTTTACACTTTACAACACTCTTGTGTTCAAATTGCAGTAGTGTGGTTTCATTCGAATGAAAATGGGTTGAATCCAGGCAATATATTGCTTTTCGTTCTGCTAACGTCTCTCTCCAATTTTTTTCGCTGTTTCTCTCTTTGATTTCGCTTACAGAAGAAAAGTATTCCGACCAGCTTTTTCCGAGACCAAGTGATTGTTTGCGAATCGTGGCAGGAGAAGAACGTACGGAATAAAATATTTCGCGTGCATTCCAGCATTCTAACATACTTGGAATGATTCGTAAGGGAACTGTATACGGATGAAGTTGTTTTAAATGGAACCAGTAATAAATTAAATTGAATGTGGGTGAGGCTATTGGCATATAGAGTTAATATATGTGATAAATGGTTTACTGCGTGCGAACACAGTACGCCCACAATCAAATAACCGTCTTGAGAGTCGTCTTTGGTGATTTAAAACATAAATAAAGTTCAAACAAGAAAATTTTCCGTTCGATTTCGCACTGTTTACTCGATTACCTTTAGGTTATTTGCGAAGTTCAAAGTCTGTCAGCTACAGCCTCAAACCTTAACCGATAAAGAACATGCAGCGCCTGTAGGAAATGGATTAACGGGAACATACTCCATTTACCCAGTTCAGAACCAACCACCGAATGCAGACCGAAAAAAAGAAAATCGTGTAATAAATCTTTCAGTGTTGACCCCATCTGCAGGTAACCATCGTACGTGTGTGTGTGTGTTACAAGCGAACAGATTCCACCTTTAATACTTTTTTCATTTGACGGAATAATTTCACATTGTAAACACGTACTGTCAGCATATAATAACTGCTACTGACAGTTTTCCATAAAACATCCATGAATGAGAAATGTATGCCCCGTGTCTCGCCCTTTTACCCGCCCCCGATGAAAAATGTCTGAGGAATCCGTTTGAATAACGTCAGTGGAAAAATAAAATTTTTCCATTGCTCTCGTCAATTAAATAAATATTTTGAATATTTTCGTTTTATTCGCGCTCAATCGTTTGCTCATCTGGAATGGTGCGGCATAACGAGGTGCTCGTGTTCGTTTCCCTTCCGCTTCGAAACGATGAATTTGTGAAATATTCATACTCGCTATTGGATTATTATTCTGGATATTTCCGTTGAGTCGATTGTATTTTTTATTATCAAAATGGTGAATAGGAGAAGATCGAAGTGTTTGGTACACGACACTTCATCTTACTTCGAGTACTTAAATTGAAGAGAATTACGTGAATGCATAAGCAAATAGGCGATGAAATATTTTCTTTTTATGCACTATTGTATAGTCAAATGAGACTCCAACGCTCTTGAAATGTTGTATTTAAAAAAATAAAATTTCAAAAATTTGCATCATTTCTGCGCATATTAATAAAATGCGAAAGCAAAATACTCAATGAATAAAATTTTGATTGAAATATTTTTGTTGATTTTCACTTTTTCAAATGGTTGTTGGACTTCTAAAATAACTTAAACCTCTTTAGCAATCCTCTAACAACAAATGTTGTTTTGATTTCAAAAATAGCTCGACAAATGGAAATTTGAAAACTTACACCTTGAAACAGTTGAATCATTGAAAAGAAAATCGTACCACACACACTTTATTTCCTTCCAATAATCAAATAGTTACTAGTATTGCAACTACCAAAAAAACCGACTCAAATAAACACTAGGAAAAATGATATAGCAAATCGCGTAGTGAATGGAAGGCCTCTAGACGAAGCCTCCAGTTAATGTTGTGAAAATTCTAACCGAAACAAGCAAAATTCAAATTTAATAGCTAATTTAAATATCAAAACTAAAAATATACTAGATAAATTAAAGCACTTACTAGCCAAAATTAAACAAAATGCAGATATAATTCATAGACAAGTTAATAGTTCAGTAAAATTTATCCAAATTGTTAACTGATTCAGAAGATTAGCAGAAGTAAAAGATGAAATAAAATTAAAAAAATATTCATGAAACGTTCAAAGTAGAAAATATTAAATCAAAATAGAATCAAATTCAAGTCGAAAACTAAAAAATAAACAAGAAAATTTCAAATAAAACTTGAAATCATTAATAGTTAATTGAAAAGTGCAAGCAAAAACCAAGAAGTGATTGATATTCAAAATGCCAGCAACCTGTGATTGTGCGAAAAAGGCCGAGGCGGAGAAAAATAAGGAGGCCGAAAATAGTCAAGAGAAAACGTCGCCAGCAAAGAAAACAGGTAAGTCCCTAAGCGTGTTTGCCTAGTTAATTTGAAAGCAATTTTCGGAAATTTTTAAAACATTGTTGTCGCTAGGATTCATAATTAAAATCAAGTAAGATTTACATTCTTTTAAATACTAACAAATGCCTGAAACCTCATCTTTCGAAATGGAGATCAGGGATAAAGTCTATCCAAAAATAAAAGTAGCTATTGCATCTCAAAAATTTCAAACATTAATTCACATTCAGCTTGTAGATACTTTTTTCGGAAGTAAACCTAATTCACTGTTTTGTCTAAAGAGAATCATAAAATGGTTGCTTATTAATAATTCATAAATCTTGTCACGCTTGTGCTTGCGTCGCGCATTTGAAGACCTTGTAGAGGCAAAAAAATGTGACATTTTCAAATGTCAAAGTGTAGGCTGCTTAGAAAATTGTATTCTAAGAATAAAATCAATGTCAAATGACAATTTGACAGTACGCATTATCAAAGAATGAAACGGAATAAAACTCGTCCCATAGAGAGTGAAAAAAATTGTTGACATTTAAATTTGTAGTTTGAATCGTTTTGTGCTTTTAATTTTTTGGCTTGTAAAATGCAGTTAGTGGTATTGCCATTTTGTTACCCTTGACATTTAAACAAAAAAAATCCAATTGAATTTCACTATTTTGGGTACTACTTCAACTTCCATAGCATTTTTCAGAAAATTTCCTTACACACAAACATTGTGGTTTATTTCAGACGAAAAAGACAGTTTTTTTGCACGGAAATAGCTCGGATTTGAGCTTACAAATATCAGAAAAGATATAAATATCCGCTACAACCCGAAAAAAAATATTTGTTTTTTGTTAAATGTTAAAGATACAAGATGTTTATCACTTCAACGTATTATTTTGAAAGTTACACTGCTCATGGCTCTTAAAGCGCTAATCATTATATATCATCAGCTGCCTTAAAACTTACTATTGTGTTTTCTCATTAAAAACTTGGCAGTGATATTGAGACGCTCAATAAGTTTTCGGCCCTTTTCTTCGGAAATTTCGGAATAAATCATTCAAAGTAGTATATATCGCTGACCACTGCATTGAAATGAAAAAAAAAACCTAGTTTTCAAAGTTATCTATAAATTTTTTGATCTTAATACTACCCAACCTTTAATTTCTTAAGAAGAACGAAAGTGAAAATTAACGAAGTTGGATATATCCTGCAATATCCGTAATATAGACAGAATGAAACTGAAAATGGTTCGCCAAATTCTGAAAAAAAATATAAATCAGAGAACGTTGACTACTTTGACTAAATTTTAATATTCTTTGATTTCCGATAATTTTCAGCTGAGATACAGTGAACATCGCAAATCATCTTTTTCCAAAAACGTTCTTGAAAAACCTTTGTCACCAGTTTGTTTGTCGATATTTCCACATAAAAAAATACACAATGTTATTGTAATTATAATTAATAATAAATTTCCTCTATCCATATTTCTAAAAAAAATCGTAAAAAAATGTGTTTTGTTTTTACGCCGAGACCCTTACCCCTCCTTTTAGGTTCTGCAATATTCTTACAAGAATTACTCATAAATTTTCATGGAGTCGAGGTAGAGATTATTACCTGGTATGATAGGGATATTATGCTCAAAATTTCTTCTAACTCCCATACCTAAAATTGTAATCAACAACTTAATGAAACAAATATTTTACTGTTTGTAAAATAATTTACTGATCGCACTGAGTCATTTTTGAGAGTTGGAAGAACATTGTCCATTATAGTGCTTAAATAAATTTGGCTTTCTTTTTTTTACGCTGTTGGAAGGTGGAAATCTTCAAAAAGATTTTTCATGTCTCCTACTCTGGAAAATGCTAGATTACATAGAACATGCAACATTACTTCGCGCCATTCTTGCTTCTTCCTGTCCCATTTCGCATCACGCAGTTTGCGGAGATAGTTCTTGAGTGCTGTTACAACGGCATTCCACGCTGTTTGGGATTCCAGCAAACAGTGTACGATATTTTCGGCTGATATCCTTGTGGCTAGTACCGTCTCTACACTACTTCTGTATGCTTCAAGCGGCGGACAACTGAACATAACGTATTCCACATCTCGGGTACAGTTTTACAGACTGGACAATTTGGTGAGCTGTCGTGTCTAAAACGATACAAATAGTGTCGATACCCGCCATGTCCGCTCAAAAATTTGGGTTAGATCAGAGCTACTTTCTCCGTGGTCCTTGAAACCCATCAACCCAAACCAAACCCAACTTTGGCGATTAATTTGTGCGTCCAACGCCCGTTTTGCGCCTCCTTCCAATTATTCTGCCATAAGCGCATTGACACTCGTCTTTCAATCTCTCGCGAGCTATTTGTCCGTGCTTCGTTTTTGTAGAATCAAAGCGCTTAATCAATGAGCAATGGGAATTTCATACTGGCAGTAACATACTTCGCCTCATAAGACTTTGTTCGAAAGGCGCAGCAGGTTCAAAGCGCAATTAGTCGATAGGCTTCTTACATTTTTCGCCGATTCAATTTTATTTGCAGCGCTGGTGTCCACACTGGTGCTGCGTACAGAAAAATAGAGCTCACCACTATCGAAATCAGCCGCCAATATTGGGTGGCTATATAGCGAGTGCTGAGCCAACAACTGATGCCTCCTTACCTGCTTGCACCAGATGAAGTTTGAAGCTCAGCTTACGCCCAGGTATTTCATAGCAGGCTGTGGGATAATTATGCAGTGTCCAATATATATTCGTACCACTGGTAGTTTCCTTCGCTTCGTGATTAGTACCAATTCTGTCTTATGGTCAGCTAGTTTAAGCCCAGTGGAACCAAGCCATGATCTAATAACCCAGATTGCTTCACTTGCATAAATTTCAACCTCTTTGAGCTAACGCGCTGAAATTACCATGCCAATATCGGTACACGTAGCCTTAGTATCCCCATTATGTTCCAAAGCAAGGGGCCAAGAACAGATCCCTGTGGTACTCTCGCTGTTACCAGTAAAGTTTTGGTCCTTCGTCTAAGTCATAGCAAAAGGCTCTTTCCCTAAAGTAGTCGATGATTATACATGCGTGACACACCATTATCAACCAGCCCGCGTACTATACTGCTCCATCAATTTCAGTTTCCTTTATCTTTGGCGTTCATTGCTAACTCCATCACCATTCCGACAGCATCCACAATTGATCGCTCTTTTCTAAAAGCGAATTGCTCATCCAATAGTCCCTTTTTGTTTTCGATCTCCAACAGCTGTCGCTCGTATATGACACACTCGGAAACTTTCCCCATCGAATCTATCAGTCATATTGGGCTATAAGATTATGGTTCTCTATTAGGTTTATTCTGCTTGGTCAGGAGAACCAGTTTTTGTTGCTTCCACTGCCTGGAAAAAACACCTTCGCGTAGGTACGTTGTAAATACATCGGCAAAAACTTTTGGTATCCCCTTTACCGCCAACTTAATTGCTTTATTCGGTGTCGTATTTAATCTGGGCGCTTAATTGTGATCGATTTTTCTTATGGTTGCCAACATTTCTTCTTTGCTTACCTGTATTATATTTTGGCATTCAAGCATCCTCACACCATTACTTACAGTGAATGTTTTACTGTCTAAATGATGCATTGATCGATGCACTTTTCATTGTTTCTTTGCCGAAGCTTCCGTCTCCACTTATGCCTCATTTAGTTGAATTTGAACTCATCGAAGAATTTTATGCCCAGTGTTGGCATTCTCACCCATTGAAGCATCTTTCGGTTCATTGCGTATGTCAAAAGAAGCTTTGTTTAAGTTTACGTTTCTTTAGCCTTCTACTCACAATGCGAACACTTACATTTTTCCAACTGGTTCAATTAAGCAGCGACAGTGTTTCAGAAACATTTTTCAGATATATTTTTGGCCACAATAATACACTTTGAAAAGTACTTACCAAATAGATTTTGCCCGAATACTGTAGTCTTCATACTGCAGCTTTCATACCACATAAAAGTCATTCTTCTTTCCACATATCCACACAAAATCATCTAACACAGGTACTGAGAAATTGAGAGGTCATAGATTTTGAACGACAGGTAAAAACAAGTAGTGAGTGCATACTTTTTTGTTACTGACTGAAGTCCAGAGACCACGGCACCACCTTCATTGCTGTAATTTTATGTTAAGAATGCTTCTTTTTCGCGCAGGCCATGGAAATTATAGTGGTAGTCGTCAGGACCATGCATGTAATAAAATTTTTCAGCGAATATGACGACGTGATGCCACTTTTTTTTATTAATATCATGTGCTCATATGTAAACTGCTAGCGTTTCAATTTGGAATCTGCATTTAAGGGTGGATTTTCCCTCATCTTGGTTATTGTAATAATACATTTTACTTAAATCTTTACTTAAATTTTCTCTTGGATCTGGCCGGACACTGTACAGAGTTAGATCCAGTAGATGAAACTCATGGAATTCGTTCGATCAGATTTTTACCATATTTATCAGCATCTTTTAAATATTTATGAACATCAGACCTACTTCTGTCAATTTTTTCAGCTAAAATTTGAATACCATGAGCATCTTCTATAAGAGCATCGATTTTTGCTTCTTTGTTACGATTCAGAGCTTTTCTTCTATCCACTTTATTACAAACAAAACAAATAACCTTCAAATAAACTCTACATTGAATTGCATTTTAACTTTGTTCTCAAAGCACTCATTCATTCATTCATTCATTTATTAAAGTCGTCTAATGCAGACTATACACATACAATAAAAATTAATTATTCTTATACAGAATTCGTTTAAGTGAAGCTGTAGATAAATGAAAATCAAACTTATAATAAGCTTCGTTAAAGCATCTACTTATTGCAGTGACTGGTTCATTGCGACCATAATTGGTCCGATGTTGAGGGATCGACAAAAAGTTAACACGCCTGACACGTTTGTTATTAGTATTAAAATTAAGTTGGCTTAATAAGTAGTTTGAGTCAACGGTGGCATCCAAAATTTTCGCGACAAATAAGATTTTGGAATTTTGACGTCGAGAGTCCAAGGTATCCATTCGTAAAAGATTTAAGCGGTCTTGATAAGGAGGTAGATGTAAAGGGTCATACCACGGAAGACCGCGGAGGCAGAAACGTAAGAACCTCTTTTGAATTGACTCAATTTGGTCTATGTAGACTTTTTGATATGGTGCCCATACAATACTTGCATATTCGACAATAGGTCTGACTAAGCTGCAAAAGAGGGTCTTAGTTAGAAAAATGTCGTTGAATTCCTTCGAACGTCTTCTGACAAAACCTAAGGCATTGCTAGCTTTCACAACAATTGAATCGATGTGATCGTCAAATGTGAAGGATTGATTCAGCAATACTCCTAAATCGAGTACTTTCGCTGATCTATTTAAAGATGTACTCAAAAGTGAGTATTCATAGATTACAGGATTATTTTTGCGTGTGTAAGATATAACCGTACACTTGTCAGGATTAATTAGGAGATTGTTATTGGAACACCAGTTGGCAAATCTGTTTAGATCCTGCTGCAAATCATAGCAATCGTTAAGGTTTCTCACAACTTTGAAAATTTTAGCGTCATCGGCATAAAGAAGAACAGAAGATGACTGTAAAATGGAACCTACGTCATTAATAAATAAGGCGAACAGTAAAGGGCCTAGATGACTACCTTGTGGAACACCAGACGTGGTTCTAATTTCAGATGACAAGGCACCGCGAAAGGATACACGTTGGGTTCGATTCGTCAAGTAAGAGTCAACCCAATTTAAAAACAAGTAAGGGAATTGAAAGGAATGAAGCTTAGCTAAAAGTATAGAGTGATCAAGCTTATCAAAGGCTTTCGTCAAGTCTGTGTAGGCGCAGTCAGTTTGGAGCCCAGCTTCAATTGAGTTGGTTATTTGGTGAGAAAATTCAAGCATGTTGGTTGTGGTTGAACGACCTTTCACGAAACCATGCTGATACGGAGCCATAATGGATTTGCAATGAAAGGCTACAACATTTGTGACTATGGCTTCAAAAAGTTTTGCGACACAGGGAAGTTTTGCAATAGGTCTATAGTTGCAAGCGTGATTACGACTCCCTTTCTTGAATATGGGAGTGACGGTGGAGTATTTCCACAAATGAGGAAAGATGCCTGTTTTTAAGGATGTATTGAAAATATAAGACAGCACAGGTAGTAGTGACGACACACAATATTTCAAGACCAAGTTAGGTATGCCATCTGGGCTAGGTGTTATATTATTGTCAAGTTTATTAACAAATGTGATAATAGTGTCCTCGTCAATTTTTAAATCCTTCATCTCCAAAGAAGAAACTGTTGAGTTCGTCAAGTAGGGTGAAAAGTGTCTGGAGTTTGGAAAGTCCGTACGATAAGCTTTACGGAAAACGGAAGCAAATAAATTACTAATATCAAAGGGATCATCAAAATAAGAGTCGTCAGATTTAAATGTGAGTGGATACCCATCGTTATAAGTCTTAGAATTAACAAAATTCCAAAATCTCTTAGGGTGAGCTTGAAAATTAAATCTTAGCTGTTGCGTATGTCTATGATATGCAAATGCAGCTTCTTTATGATGCAGATCTCGTAATGTGGAAAAACGTTGATAGTCAAGTTCTGAGCGAGTCAGGCGAAACTTTTTCCAGGCTTTGTTTTTAGAATTTTTCAAATGGCAAAGCTGTGGAGACATCCAAGGAAAACGAACCTTGCTTTTAGTGAAGGTAGTTGGCACGCACCGTAAAAAACAGCTAAACAACCGAATGTGGAAATATAACGTAGCTTTATCAGGATTAGTTTCCTGCAACACGGAGGACCAATCATAGTTAGCAAGCAAGTCACGTATTTGATCGACATTAGCTCGTCTAAAATTAAATTTAAGTTCAGATGTGCTCGATGATAAGTAATTACTAGACTTTGGCTCGAAAATAATGTTGAGTGCACAATGATGCGCGGTTTCGTCGATGAGAGATGATGTGAGAGGTTTCACCACAGTAGAAGAGGCATCAGTCGAAAAAATCAGGTCCAGCATTTTTCCATTTGCGTTCCGGATGCAATTGGCTTGAAACAAACCAAGTGATATAAATTCGTTTGCAATGTTGATGTCGTGTTGTCCGCCAATAGAAGTAGAGCTCGGAACTTCGAAAGTGCCGTCCGCTGAAGGGCACCAGTTTATTCTAGGTAGGTTGAAATCACCCATTAAGACGACGTCGTCGTTATTGTCCGCAAGGTCGCATATGAGCTGCATAATATGTATAAGCGAAGCATAAACATCATACGAAGAATTTGGTGGCGTGTAGTTGACACCAAAAAATATTTTCTTTGACGTCAGTTGGACTTGGGCACAAATAAATTCATTATTTGTATGCGGTATTTCGATTAGAGATACTTTGAATTTTTTGTGAAACGCCAGAAGAACACCACCTCCGACAGGAGCGTCAGTAAGATCTCCATGTCTATCCCGGCGGAAAATAGTATACTCCGAATTAAAAATTTCAGCATTGTGAATATTTGCACAAAGCCACGTTTCGGTGATCGCAATGACATCAAAAGCTTCAGAGTTCGACAGCACATAGAACATATTAAGTTTAGATCGCATTCCACTTACGTTGGTGTAAAGTGCTGAGATGAGTTCGTCCCGTTTTTTGTTGCAGCACTTGATTTATTTATTCGTTTGTTGACGAATTCATGCACAACAGAGTTCGGCGGCCAGAAATTGCTATTTGCAATGGAATCAAAGCAACAATCCGGTGCTATAATTTTAAATGATGATACGCGATGCCGATTCCCTATCTTAATAACTGATACACAGTCCTTAGGGATGAAGGATTTTGTATGTTCAAGGATTCCCTCAACATTTTTCTTTACGTCATCTGCGGTGGTATCAGGAGCAAGCCTAGATACAAATATAGCTCTGGGTTGTGTGACACCTCTGAGGGTGCAGTTGAAAATATTCAAATCATTTGATACTATATGAGGATCTAATACGATGTTGGTATCTACTGCTTTTGAGCTAGTTTTCTTAGCTACATTAGATGCGGAGACTGAAGATTTCGAAATGGCATTAGCAGATGATTTTGAACATTTGACGTTATTTTTTGAATTCGCTTTCCGCTCACTCATTGCTGCATCTGCTATTTTATAAGGTGATTTATGTTTTGCGCCAACATTATCAGAAATCGGTTTGTGTTTTGTAGCAACACTATCAGAAGTTGATGGTATTTCATTTTCCGGAACCGTCTGGCATGCAATGGATCTTGATGCAGGTTTTGAGGGTTGGGAGATTGAGATACGGTCAAGTTGATGCTCCATTGCATTTAATTTCGACGATATTAGGTCGATCGAACACGAAGTTAGACTCGTGTCAGTAATGCCTACTACAGTGTCAGCTACGGCTGACGCCTTAACATCGACACTCCTAATTTTAGATAGAATTAAGTCCATCTTATCTTCAATTTGGTCTAGTCTAGAGGATAGTGCCACGACTTTATCTTGCTGACCGCGTAAGTCGTCTATTAAATCGACCATAGGATTTACTGAAGAAGATAAGTTCTTAATAATATTCCCGATAACAGCATTGTCTCGAGATAACGACTCGTATCGCTCGTAAAAGATAACGGTAAATAGCTAGGGTTCACCTATTTTACATAATTGTTTACGTAATCGTATCCTCTTTTAATTCGGATATAAACTTTATGCTCCAAAGGTGAAAAAAATTGAAAAATTTAATTTTAAATCCACTGTTGCTATTCAAATTTTTAGTAGTGATTTTCCTCGTTGCAATGTAGATTTAGAAATACGAGTATTAAGTGATCAGTTTCATTTGCTATTGAGAGAGAGAATCAATTCAAAAAACAATCTAACACTAATGTCATTGATTTGTGGATTTATTTGTATATTTATTAATATATAAACGAAAAGAATATCAAAAAAATATTTTCAGACCAATGCGAATAAAGTATTATGCGGTACCTTTTTTTTTAAATCATGATAACAATACTTATCAACAACGTATTTGCTTACTCATTTTATTGCTCCTCAAAATTAAAGCCTAAATTATGGAAATATAACAGTTAACAAAAACTTTTTGGAAAAAGAGCTCTGAAAATATTTCCACCGAAAAATTACATATACACTGACAATCTTCCTCAAATTCTCCAGCGAATCCTATCTGCTAATTAAACAAAACTAAACTTTTCCTGAATTTCTAATTTCCATTCAAAAACCATCCTATCGTACATTCAAAATATTATTCGTTTTCTATTCAACTCAGTTTGTCCCTCGGTACATCGTATCCCCTTTTAAAATATTCAAATCTCGATAAGACATGATGTAAATGAAGGTAATCTCCGAATTGAAAATTTCAATGTCACAAGTTGAATTATTACGGTTAAGAAGATAACATTGTTGTGCGGTCTGGTCGTTCCAAGTCTAGTCTTCGCAGATGCCATCCAAACCATGGCAAGCACGTTCCCTACTTTAGTAGCACAGTTCATAAGGACTCCATTTTTCTTTCAATTTTTTCGCTGTTCCGCTTTCTAGGTTCATGGCCCTCGGCAATTTTCCTGCGTTTCTTAAGCTCAATGCTACTCCGCCATCCTGTATTATTCTCATTGCCGTTGAGTGGCAGCCATTGTTAAGAGAGTATTTGACGTGAGAATGATTTTCTATTTATTTTCTTCGTAGAAAGTTCAGTTTTACTGGTTCAGACAGCCACAAATACGACAAAGGTGAGTTTGTGAATTTTTCGGATTAAAGCAAATGACGACATACATAGCTCTGTGAAGACGGGAGCGCGTAAACGTATGAGAGCCATCGAGCGATATTGAATGTGACTACTTAGGTGAAATTGCTAATCTAGATGAGATTTTGACATTTTGATTCAACGGATGAGGAGATTTCGCTATCGATTGACACTAAAAGAGTGCACGTTGAGATATTATTTCACTTAAAAGGGATAATGAAACGATTTTTTTCAGAAAAAAATCTGGATTAATCGAAGGAAAATACGATATTTACTCGGAATTTATTTGAGTTGAAGTGGTAACTACAGTCGAAAAACGCGTGGGGGTGGCGTCATTGAGAAAGATATTTATGAATAATGAATGAGCTTCTGTTGCGAAGTACATTTCTTCTGGTGCTGATAGAATGAATGTGGAGGAGTGCTATTAACTAGTACTAAGACTACGTACAGAGCATTTTCGCACAATGAATATTCAAGATTATCCTACGCAATTTTTACTCCCTTCTTTCTATCGATATGGGCTTTTTTGAATATTTTGTGTTTGAAAAAGGATGACACTATTGAAATAGCTTTTCTGTTTGATTTTTAAGTTGATGTGGAAGTTTAAAATTCTTGTTTGACTGTTTTTCGACGTTTTATTTTTTGCATCTATTAATTGGAAAATAAATTGAACTCAGTGTTCATTCAACATAATCAAATTGATATTAGTGGCTTTTTCTTTTAATCGAAAATCAATTGATGATAATGTTCATCTAAATAATCCAAAAACCTGGTTAAACTTTAACAGGATCAACTTAAATTCGTTTGAAACTCAAAAGCATCAATTTCCTATTAAAAAGATATTGATAAGATATGTATGGATACGTACACCCTTTCTCAGAGCACACTTCAAGCAGTTGAGGGAATATTCCTCTGATTTTTCCGTAAAACACGGACAAATTTTAGGAGAAATTGTTAAAAATAGTACTGAGACACAGATGTAATTTTTCGGCTGATGCTTAGTTAAATTAAAAAAAATTAAAACAAAATTATCAAATAATATTATCATTCCAAGCTTTTGTTCCTTATGAAAATTTGTTGAACTTTAATAAAACTTTCTTCAATAAAGACATATTTTTCCATCAAGCATATTTCTTGACGTATTGACGTTTCATCGTTAGTCAAAATCCTCAAAGATCCATCGTATTGATGTGAAATGTTGCTTTTTACGACTCCTAGACTGTGTTTGCGTAAACTATCACAAAAGTAGTGGAAACTTTGATTGTGACTTGAGGCTTTAAGCTCTACACTAAGTATTTTTCGAAATAAAGTAAAAAAATACCATCAGTATTATGAAAAGAAATCAAGGCCTGGATTTTCCGAATGCATTACTTCGCTTATCAGTTGAGAACCATTTTTCAAAAATTCAACTGTCTCCAACATTTTAATTTCTTTTGATTGATTTCTTCAGTGATACGAGTTTTGACATGTATTTCAATTTGATCCACAAAAGCTTTTTATTTGACGGTTCTACTAAGAGTGATTCACTCACCATGTCAGTACAATTTTCATCCTTTAACTTCTCCTAACGAACGATATTGAGTTGGTCTTTCTTCTAACCGCTCAATAATTCCCACAGATGTTGGCGATGGCTCCTTTTGTTAATTGCACCGCCATTAGTTTGTTGAAATCTAACCAAGTTTGCAAATCGATTTAACAGCACATATTGTATTTTAGTGGCTTGTATTCACTTATTCATGATTGACAAATGTACTGAGATGCCAACACAGAATCGGACCATTATCTTGTTGGTATGGCTTTTCAAGCGCTGATTGCTTGTCATAGGGTTGGTTCAAATCAACACGGCTGGCTTACGCTATGAGAATACCAGTTACACCTTGGGTCTTGCGTTAGGATTCGCCTTCGAAGATCTCGATGGAGAGAGTATAATTCTTGGAGCCAGGATGAAAGGCATAGATGAAAAGTGGATACATGCCTTAATAATAATCTCATTAGCACTACTGACGCCAATTTAGGCAGTAGTCGCTGAGATCGAAGTGGCTGATTTGATGATGAATGCAATTTATAACTGCACCTAAAAATATTCCATACCGATCATTGCGGCTGTCTCATCGAACGCAGCCATATGAGGAGGAATATAAAGAGCAAAAAAGAATAGAAATGAGATTTTACCCACAAAAAAAGCAGCCTGGGAGGAAGGTTTGATCTGTGAAATAGAAAGAACTAGAGAGTGAGGTCCGCACCAGACGCCGAAGTTCTACCACATAGTCCGAAACATGACGCCTACTCACCACGTTGCACGTATTTGAAGGACAAATAGAGCAATCTGATCACCGATCTTGCAGGTATTCTAGAAGGATGGGAAGTGAGCTTTAATGAATAGCTAAATAACCGGTCCACTTTACCAATCCTAGAAGATGATTTTATGTTGCAGCCACCAAGCATTATAGAGGTACAAAGAGTAATAAGTCGACTGAAATTTAACAAATCATCTAGAACCGACAGCAAATCAGCTGAGCTTTTTAAATATGGAGAGCATGAAGATATCCCAGAAAACTAGCGGAAAGGAATGATATGCCTCATGTATAAGAAAAGAAATGTCAAAAGAGTGTGACTTTTTTCAGTACTTCCTATAAGATACCTTCCGCTAAGTATCCTGCAGGACCTGAAAGCCCTATACGGAAAAACCGTCATCGGACAATATCAACGAGGCCTCATCCCAGACAAAGCAACAATTGATTAGATTTTCAATCTTAGGTAGGCGATGGGAAAATGTCTAGAATGCAATATTCAACTGTATCATTTTTTTATAAAATTTAAACTGCCTATGACAGCATAACTACGGTAGAACTGCTTAAAGCCAAGAGATAATTTCGCACTGCTAACAAACTGGCAGTATACTATAGGTTGATCATGATTGCTTTCCCTTTCACTCGAAAAGACCCATCGTACTCCTACAGCCAATCCATCAAAGCTATTCAGAATTCTTAAAAAACCGCAGGATCAATTATTGAAGAAAAGAGACTATCTGCGTACGTGCCACATTCTAGCCGAAGTACAGATATCTAGAGGGGCAGTTGCAGAGCATTTACATATGAAATGTTCTGCAAAGTCAGCCTCTTCTAGGAAAGGCACAACATTTCGGCACACGTGTCTACCTAGACGGTTTTACTCAGTGAGTATTCCTGCATGGCTCTGCAAACTTTCTTAGTTTGTTGAAGAATCCCGCATTTGCATAGTTGGGCTCTGAAAGGAAAACCTTAGTGTTGTTGGCCACATCAGAAGACATTAATCTTTCTTTAATAAAAATAGCTTTGCAAATGCGATCGGTACATCCAAGACAGGCTCAGGACCCTATTGACAATGGCGTCAGCAATTTCATTTCATCACAGTACCCTGGTACTCAGAGCAGGGACATCTTATTGAACCTAGTGTCAGGATTAAACCATGCCCGGCACTATTCCCAGTAGATTACTCATATATATTTGACTTTATCTGAAAGTTGAAGAATTCCACCCGTTATTTTAGAGAGTACTAATCGTTCCTCTAGTGTTTTTCCTGGCAAGAAATTTTTTTCACAAGCAGTCACTGCTGAGCTGTGCCTTGAGCACCAACTGCCAATTAAACCCGATACCCGCTATCTCATTCAGCTCCCTATTTTCTGATAGTGGAAGCACGTCATCAGTATAAGCCTTCGCTTGTAGCCGTTTTTGTTGCAGCTCGTTAAAGAGGGAGTGCACAAGTATTTTTTCACAAGAGTGCCGATAGAACCTCTCTTTGAGGACATCCATTTGATTTCTCAATCCCTTTCATAGCATAATCCATTCCTATAGCATAATCCATCCAGGCCCTGCGATTTAAAGTTTCAAAAGACATGATTGCATTTCAGACCTTTTTGCTGGTAGCCATAGGTCTATCCGTGTATTAGCATTTCGTTCAAGCTGTCTGGTCAGAGGCAGAGATCTCAACTGCATGACAATTGCCGGAGTGCCTGGAAAGTCACTCCTAAGTAAAAGCTGTGGACACCTTATATAGTGCGAAAGTAGTAAATCTATTCACGCGTAAAAGAACATGTTAATATTCAAACCTTATCTTTTAGACCAGGAATAGCGTTCTGCCGAAGGACTCAGTCGATACCTATTCAAAAATTGACGCTAAGGTAGTAAATTCTGGGTGAAATTCGCACTATTTACATACATGTACAACCACAAAAAAAAATGTGGACTTCATCCGCAGCTTTAAATGTACAATTCAAGTTTTTATTTGCTCTTATTCACTCTTATTTCACTAAATGCTCACTTAGCGTAACACCCACACAAAAAATCTCCTTTTCTTTTTTTGCAATGCCTGTCAGTTTTTCTTCGAAATTCTCCTACATCAAACTGTTTGTATTTAGGATCAACCTGAGCACATCAGACTCATGCACAAATCAGGTTAGTTCTCTGGATTGAAGAACTTTCATGTTTATCTTTGAAATTGTTCAAATAAAAACAAAACAAAGCAATAGAGAAAGAACAAGAGAAAATTTTCGATTTGAACAAAGTAGGGAGCTTTTTGAAATACAATGAATAATTTCGGTTTATCGAAGGATATTGATGTTTATCTTGCGCAGACAACAAGGATGGATAGCTGTCGGGAGTATTTATTTGTTTTAGTAGAAAATACATAGTGAGTTAATTTGATGATGCGTTTAGTGGTGTCTTCAGACATTATCTAAAGAAAATTCAGGTTGATTGCAGACCGTCTATAAGTTGACTTGTCTCTGCCCCGAATAAATTTTCCAAGTTGAAATGACTGGAATGACAAATTGAGATAGTCTTTAATCTTTGCTCCTGGGTACTGGGTCAAAGCAAACTCTTTTGCGTTGTGAATATCCTTCTGCCATCCAAATTCGTGATTTTCATAATAAGAGACAACATACATATCTAAGTTTCCAACAAACAATTTGCATAAATTAAGTTGATTAGCGCTCTCACATAGATATGATACTGTGTTCGTAAGAGAACATCAGTCCACATTTCTGTGTATGCATGTATAAATCACGACGATAATACTCTAGTACTCCCAAAAGCAAAGCTGTACTCTGCAATTTCTTTCCATAACAGACAGTATCCTATCCGATAGCTATAATCTCTGACTCCATTGCACTACAAGATTCCACTCGCAAACCTCGAGTGGCGGAAGAAATCAACTATTCTCAAACAGCACACACAGGAAATGGTGATGCACTAGATAGAACCAGACATCAACAGCAACGGCAGCATGGTGGAAATTGTCTGTGCAAGGACTAAGGACAAGTTGATCGAAATCGTTCGTCGTTTCAAATATGGGACGAAGCGGTGAGATGCAGCTGCAAGTAGAGTGTCTTTATAGCCACAAAGAGTCATAAATCTTTTGCGAGCAACTTCAATCATGCCATGACCTTAATTCAATGATTGTGCCTCATTTTTTCCCACTCGTCGGAAAGTTTTCGTTTTTTCCGTCGTCGCAGTTGCAACTGCATCTGCTTCTTCTTTGCACATAATCAGGTTTCTCAGTTTTCATTCGAAACTGTTGTTTTTTTTCGTGTTGTCTCTTCTCTACTCGATCCATGGACGAAGGCCGCATCCTAACCGCTAGCGGATGCTGCTACTGCATATGGATGTGTATACGTATTAGAGAAAGTTTCACAGAGCGAGCTAGATATTATGCTAAAAGGATACAAAATAGCGTGATGTTCGCATGCAGCAAGGAATTTAGTACGTAATTTGCCAAGAATATTAGATTGTGTTTCATCGGATGCGTTGTGTGCTTAGGACTTGTTGTGAGTTGTTGAATGATGAACGAGATATACTTTGGAAGGATATGCTGGAACTCAAAATTAAGTCATAGTGGATGTGGTGAAATAGTTAAAATAATAGTTTGGGTGATGGATTTCAAACTCCACGATTTATTTTGCCCGTATGAAGAAGATCCTTAAATATATAGAATGAGGTTGAATTTGGTCTATTTCAAAATTTATTCCTTATGTGTCCTAAACAAATAATCGTTCAATTTTCATCAAAATCAATGAAAGCCAATTCAAACATTCAATACTTTAAGTTTCAAAAATATCAATTCGAGATTACCACTACCACTCGTTTTGATGATTCGAGAAAATTCTTATGCACGCTGTATTTTTTATTGAATGTAAACTAAAAAAAATATGTGGTATTAAAATTAAAGTGCTTCATTCCGAAAAATCATTTTCGTTTTCATTTTTTCATACATACAAAAAAATGTTTATTTTGCAAGGAGTAAGCATCTTTCTCCAATATTTGATATCTTGATAAAAGAAAACCTTTTTCATGAACATCATCATGCGAAATTGTTACGAACCCACATACATTGTGCACAAGTTTCGGCTATGAATATTGAATGAAATATGGTTTCAGTTTTAAGTGCGCTGCAGAGAAAAGTTTTTAGAATTAGCCACAGTCTGCAAATTTAAATGCACACGCAAATATAAATCATTGACTCTTAATATGATCATTTTATTTCTTTGATATACGAGGGTTGATCAATAAGTAATGATAACGAATATAAACTTAGGTGATAAAAACTTAAAATATATCTTTATTTTTCAACATAGTCTCCTAACAAGTTAATACATTTAGTCCACCTTTTTTGCAAACACAGGACACCCTTAGAAAAAAAATGTTATCTTGACTCTCCCAAATTGCGTCTACAGCGGCCATCACTTCGCTATCATCTTCAAATTTCTTACCCCGAATCTGTTCCTTGAGCCGAGGAAAGATGTAAAAGTCACTGGATGATGTAAAAAAAAGTTTTCCAAGGAAAGATGTAAAAGTTCGAATCCTATTCTTTTAAATTGCAGCCATCGAAACAGCAGCCCTGTGAGCCGGTGCGTTATCTTGATGAAACAGAGCTCCGGCTAGCAGTTTGCCGTGTCTTTTTTTATTCCTTTTCCAAATATTCCACCATAATAATTTCTTCAGCGTCCCAAAAAACTCATGCATAACCCTCTCCACCGAGCTTGACACTTTGAATTCCTTCGGCGTTGATGAAGAGGGTTGGTTCCACGTCATCGATTGCTGTTTGGTTTCTGCATCAAAGTGGTAGATTCAAATCTCATCCATAATCACGAAACGTGACAAAAAATTATCCTGATCAGCCTGGAACTTTTCGATATTCACTCTCGAAATGTCGACTCGTTTCTTCTTTTGCCAGTCGGCTAACATTCTCGGCTCCCAACGCACAGAGACCTTATTCATATGTAATTCGTGGGCAACGATTCTTTGTACACTGCCATTTGAAATCTTTGTCACCTCAGCTACTTGCCTGCTGGTCACTCTTTGATCAACCAATCTGACATCTTTGATTTTTTTCACATTGTCTTCAGTGAGGGACGTGGTTGGACGTCCTTTGCGGTGTTCACTTTCATTGGATGTTCTTCTTTGGCTCAGCGTGCAATGGTGGAATATGGAGGAGCAGAGTCCCCTAATGTGTCCACTATATCGCCGTGTATGTCTCTGGTAGACAATTTTTTCAAACAAATGTACTTAATGACAGCTCTAATTTCGTTTTTCTTCATTTTGCTGCTCTCTCTTCGACTGTAAGTATTCAAATGAATGTACCTCCTTGGAACTGTGTTATTTCTGGAGCTTGTGCTTTCGGTACTCTGACTCCTCTCCTCTGGGTGGACGTCTTTTTCAGCCCATCTCACTCCTCACCTTAACACAAAATCATCCCTTAGTGCAGATGTTCCGCACTACGCCGTTAGCTGTCGCAGGCTAGGGTATCGATCACTTAGTCGGTTGATGATATATTTCAGTTCCTCCATGTTAGGGTGTCCGTCTAGTCTGTCAAATAGTGTTAGTGTCTTGTCACGTATGTAAATGTCGGTCGGGTCGATCCTCAGTTCTCTGTGTATGCCCGTGTTTCTAACATACCATGGAATTCTAAATATTTTTCTCAGAGCGAGGTTTTGACAGATTTGTACTTGGCGTCTATTTGTCTTGCAAGTCTGATAGTACGCAGTACTTCCGTAAGTTAACATTGGTCTTATTTTTTGTTTATAGAATAGCGTCTTGTTCGTCATATTCAGTTTGTCTTGTCTGGTCAATGGTTGTAGTCTACTTAATATTCCATTAATTGTTTGTCCCTTGTTCTTTATGTGTGTGGTCCATGAGAGTCTGTCGTCAAAAGTTAGTCCCAGGTATTTGGCTGTCCGTTGCCAGTCTATCGTATGGTTGTCGACTGTTAGTTGTGGTGGTTGTTGTCTTTGTCGTCTCGTTACGAAGATGGCTTGCGAGTTCTCGGCGTTAAGGGGTTACATGGGTTTGGAATGGTGATAAAATCGATTTTTTTTTCTTTGTTTTTCCTTAAAGAACAACTCATCGAAATTACTCTCTGAAAATTTGAAGTCGATCCGAGCTATATATTAGAAGGGAGAGCGATTTCCCCACTTTGATCTGTCCGACCTGTGTAAGTAATATTTCTCATTTCACGCAACTTCTTTCACTTTCTTTTCTACCGAGGAGGGAAAATAATAATGGTAGGGTAATGAAATACTGAGTTTAGATATATTATTATGTACAGGCTTTGGACATAACCAATGAAGAAGGGCAATTATTGTATGGGCCTGGTATCGATGATTCTATGTAAGTTCAAAAAAAAATTGTTTTATTCTTACTGTAAACTTTAAACGCGTTTTTCTCGAAACGGTATATTTCAAGTTGGTGCCAACGATAACTCAAAAACTAATGCACCAATCTTAACCAAATTTTGCACACTTCTTTTAAATAGTATTTTCTTGTACTTGAACGAAGGATATTGTGTTTCGTTCATTGGAATTTAATACACATGGCATTATTTATTGAATTTTGGGGTCAAAAGTTAAATTTTTTACTCGCGACGTTGCCAAAAGTTCAGATTTCAATATTTTTACAAATCCTTCGTTCAAGAACAAGTCAAACTCATACTCTAACAGAAACAATTTAATTTTTTTGTTTCAGATGAATCCAGCTCAAGATATCGTTGGCACCGCATTTTTCGAGCCTTTTCGTAAAATAGCTGCCAGAGGGCGTATTATCAATATTTTTGTCTAAAAATTTTTTTACATATAGTTCAAGAGTTACTTTAGTTGTTAACAATAATTTATAATAATTTAATACATTATTTTTTATATTTGAAACATTTAAAAATGGCGTATTTTTTATTCTCTGAAACCCATGTAACCCCTTAATTTGGATTTTCCATTTCTGGAAATAATCCAGTAACATGTCTATGTAGGTTTTCAGGTTTGAAGATATTGCTTCTGCGTGCTTTGAAGTATAAAATATGCATGTATAATCGGCGTGCAAGGCTACTTTTGCATTGGGCATATCGGGGATGTCTGATGTGTATAAACTATACAATATTGGACAGAGTGGTGAACCTTGCGGGACTCCAGCTTCTATTGTCCGCATTGACGAAAGATGACTGTTAATTCTAACACATAAAGTTCTGCCCTGGAGAAATGATCCAATGAGTTGTATGAAAGGTATTGGGATTTGGAATGCATGCAGTTTGAAAATTAGTCCCGCATGCCTGACTTTGTCGAAAGCCTTGGCCACATGAAACATGACCAAGCCCGTTGATTTTCTTTGGTTGAGCTCTATACGTATGTGTTGTACCACTCTTGCGAGCTGGATTTCAGTTGAATGTAGTGTCTTAAAGCCGCATTGTACCTCCGGGATTGTTGATTTTTCCTCAATTAATTTTTTTAGCCGGTTGAGAAGAAGGTGCTCAGCGATTTTTTCTACGGAAGACAGGATACTTATTGGTTTCCAGTTTTGTGGGAATTGGAGGTCTTTGCCTGGCTTAGGCACCACAGTAATAATCGCTGTCTTCCAGATCTCTGGGAAGATCCTCGTATAGAATATAGCATTGATTATATATGTCAAGGCCTCCAGCGTGTTGTCCGGAAAATATTTTAGCCATTCATTGGCAATAGAGTCTGACCCAGATGATTTCCGCATGTAACCATTGACTATTTGCTTGATCTTTCCGAAGCCAATTGGTTTGATTCAAGAGTCTTCTGCTGTCACAGAGGCAAGAAACCGATGAACAGACTCAGAAACTTTCTCTTCCTCGCTAAGGTCATCCTCCAGAGAACGGTTTTCTTGAAATTGCAGCTCCAAAACCCCGACGAAGGCCTCCACCTTGCCAGCATCGTCAAACCTTAGCCCAAGTGTGTTTTTTGGCGAAAGTACTTCGTCATGCGCCAGTAATTGTTGCTTCCAGACTCCATGCTCTCTAGAAAGTCACTCCACTTCTCATTGCGGAATTGCGAGATCCTACAGCTGATGGTATTTCTAAGCTGGTTTGCTTCCGTTCTAGTGCAAGGGTCACCCGTACGCCTACCTCTTCTCCGCATTCTATTCTTCCTCCTATGAGATTTTTTATATCTCTTGGGAGTTCGTTAGGGTTGCTCCCCTTTGTCGAAGTATGCATCGTGTTGTCCTCTTTTGCCTGCTTGATTTTGGCTGTCCGGTCAGAGTGGTGATTGCTCTGTCTATGTCGCTGGCGGTTTCGAATGTTTCTTCGAAATTTTCATTCGCCATTGCGTCTCGGAAAGCCTTCCAGTTTTTTCTCTCCATCATTCGAATGGGCTCGTCAATGAAGACATCTTCTATGATGAAGAGTACTGGCTTGTGGTCGGATGCTAGTTCATCGAGGACAGTCATTCGCAGATTGTGATGAAAGTTTTGCGACAACCCTACGTCAAGGATATGACTATGAACTGTGCCAAAGTGTGTGGGTTCATCGGGGAGATGCAGGCTTATGCGATTTTCCATGATGAGCCTTTATAGCTCCATTCCAGCTTGGTTGCTTCTCACGTCTCCCCAGTGGCGGTGGTAGGCGTTTAGATCTCCTGCGAGAAAAACAGGACCTTCGTGCTCAAAAAGTTTCCTTCATTCCGGACCGAATTTGTTTCTCCCGGGTGGCATGTACGCAGAAATCACCACGAACTCAAAAGATTCCTTATACACTTTGACGACGGTCGGCTCGACTTGCGGTAGGATAGGAGCTGGTATGTGGATGCGATTAATGCCTGTTCTCACCAGGATTGCAATGCCTCCACCTCTACCTGTCATTCTATCACTACGGATGAATGTACCTCCCTGGAATCATGGCCTATTTTAATGTTTTCTATGCTGACTTAGTGAGTATACGTGGTAGTGAAAAAAAAATATTTTTGGGAATTTTATTCGAACTGGAAATAACCGATTATCATTACTTATTGATCAACCCTCGTATTTATTTGATAAAAAAAAACAAAATCCTGTTTTTGTGAAAAGCAAAAAATTTATCATATGAAAATCATCTTACAAATCGTCAATGCATTTGAATTTAATGTGAACTTCGAAATCACTTTATCAAGCAAATAACTAACTCCGCATCAAAAGCCACCAAACAAAACCGTCTTTATTTCGCCTATGAAAAACAAAAAAGTCCTCTACAGCTAGAAAAAATTTAATCTTATGACCGGATGTTCCATCAACTTGCTACGAAAATTAATTAAAAAACTTTTCAGCGTTACGCTTGCCTGCAGTTCCGCCGCTTATAATAATTCCTTCCCGTTTTTTGGCTTGATATCACCATCCAACATCAGCATTCCGGCAGACAGCGATGCAGAATACTTTCGTACAATTTTCCCGTTTTTTTCCTTCGTTGACCACATCAAACTTTTCGGTATCATCGCAAAATTTCAAGTGCTGCGTTGTCGCCAACGGAAAACCATGCCAAGGACAAGATAGTCCAGCCTGTCAGTAAAGCAAAGCAGTCAACCATCTAGCCCGGCACTTTCAAGTGTGATCAACCCTTTTTGTGCTTGTCATTCCGAAATTTTGTGTTTTTGTTTCTTTACGGCCGGACGACATGCAAAAACATTTTAGAGAGATAATTGGAAAGTCAGGCTGTAGGAGTATGCCGATGCTTGTTAATTTGATGGTGGTTTAATTGAAAGGTTGCCGGAACGTTTTAGTAAATGGAAACTGAAAGGTTGTAGTAGTGCGATAAATTATTAGAACTTTATTAGAGATGTTCGATAATGAGGGTCTGTGGAGTTAATGGATATCGAGAGGAAGAAATTAATATTGAAAAATACTCAGCTTTAGGAGAGGTTAGGTTTTTTGATGTTTGCTTAAGCTTAAATGATCGCTTTTTATTATTATTATTATAAAATATGTATAAATATTCCGGAAAAATTGCCAGGGTTAAAAGATGTAAAAATAAACCGTAAAAATTCTCACGTGAAACTCAAACATTGACGAATTCTCCGCTTTGTAACTTTGGTACTAAATAGTGCGTTATTCGTATCAGCTCTTTGACCGCAATATAATTGAAAATTTAACGTGCATCGATTCAAAAGCCGAAAAAGGATCGCATTGTGCCATGGAAAAATCATTGTCTTTTTTCAGTCATGACTAGGTTGAACTTAATAGTTAAATAGACAAATATATTTGAAAACTATCCAATGGGTGGAACATTCGCTGTTATACACACATCACTTATATAAATGTAAATGCTTAACTTATACTCTAACGTCAAAGTAAATACAGTGCAGCTTAACAATTTCAACGTGCGATTATTTGATTATTTGAATCATGCAGACTTTCACGCCTCTATCGAGAGCTGGTAGGGTAGTTGTATTGAAAACAATAACTGGGACAAGATTGTTGTTGTTTTCTTTGCGACTAACCTAACAATCTCTCGATAGAGTCAAAAAAGGTGTCTATTGTCTACTCTGTAATATCAATCAATACCGAGACTACCGTTTTGAAGACTACAACTTCACAAGGAAATATTGAATTTTTATGAAAACTTGCATTTTGATGTTTTTTCATATAAAATAAATAGAGTGTTACGGATAACTTTCAGAATGAGACATCGATTCGAGCGAAATCTTGCTTAGAAAAATTCCCAACTTTTCGTCTATAAATGGTAAAATAGTTATTCTTAATTAAATTCAAAGCAGCGAAAGTGAAAAAACACTGGCGTTAAGATATGCAAATGATAAATCTATTAGTAGTTAAATGACATTAAATAGATGAAGGCATTGAAAATTCCTTGTTTAGGCTGAAAGTTTCCCCGCTAACAGGAAAGGTTTCAAACCAACTGAATTACCTAAATTATCAAAAAGTATTATATTGTTAATTTTTACAACAGTGCAAGCATCATTTTCTTTTGCAGCTTTTGTTATAGTGAAGATGACTAAACCACTAAAAAGAACGTTTAAAGAGTGTAGTAATTTTAGCTCTGATTTAGGTTGGATTGTAAATTTTTAAATATCATGGACAATTTATCTTGAAAAATTCCGCATTCAACTATAAAGTGAATTTATTTGAAGTTTTCATGAATATTTTTGAAATGAAGCTAATACCAGAACAATAAAATGCAATCAAACCAAGTAGTTGTTGCTGCATTTATTTAAGTTGCTACATTCGCTTTAGTTGCTGATTTCACGGTTTTTTTTTACAAGTTCATGCTATTAAACCATTATCATGACGTGTAACGCGTATTCAGCAGATAGTTGTTTAGCTCTTCTCAATATCTGGTTCTATTCTGAATCCATGGAGCTTTAACTCAAACGAATTTGCCACCCAAAAATCAACCTCAGTAAGATACTCGTATTATTCGAATTTCTGGCGATTTTCCTGTATTCAAAAATTGCTGGATATGTTCTCGACGATTCTGATTTCTTGTTTGACAAGATATTAATAAATATGCCTAGTGCTTCAAGCACAAGGTTCGGAGTCTTCAGAAATATCGTTGGCTTTCAAAACGAGACTTTGTAAAATTAAGCGCCCAGTGTGGGTGCTGAACATTTTTATAGATAAATTGTATTATTTAAAGGTACTGTGAAACATTTTTAATTTTCGAAAGCTATGTCAATTTATTCGATGCTTCTTTTAACAAGGCACTGGCTCGATCATCTGTTGCACTCTACTTTTGAAGAGATGCGGGGATGAAAATTGAAAACGAAATGCATCGAATCGTTTCCAGTTTCTCTTGCTTCTTATTTATGACATGCCAATGACACTAAAAATGTAACTTCAAATTTGCTGTAAAGTTGGTTTTAATGACTGCAGAAATCGTATCCACCAGGTTCACTCCAATAACATACCTAAGAAATATCGAACCCACATACCAACCCTTTTGCAATTGGTTAAAAAAAATGTCTGCCAAGGGGAAAAATATCAAGCTGCCAAACACACTGACGCTATTTTGTTCGATCAAAGAATAAAAGTTAATGATGCTTACAGGGATATACTAGAGCAAAAAAGTATCATCAATGGTTTGAAAAGTTTCAAAATGGAAATAGGAATTTCAAATATGTTGTACGAAAAGGAGGACCCCAAAAATTTGCCGATGACATTTTGAAGGCGATGTTTAACTCAAACAATTGAGGAAATAGTATTGAAGATTGGCTGTCCATAGTTGGCTGTTCAGGATTATCTTCATCACAGGAAAATTATACAGTTCGTACAGTTGTCGGAGATGGCTCTCAATCAATGGCGTACCATCTGCGTGTTTCTTTTGTATTGATTTGAAGCTGATCCATTTTTGGGGCGAATCGTAACTGAAGTTGAGAAACTCGACCCTAACTAGAAAAAAAGACGATCCTTGTTTGTGTATAAAAGCATTTTTCTGGAATGATGCTCTATGAATTGCTTGAACTTGATCAAACCATTATACACTGTGTATTGTGAACAACTTGACCGAATGAAGCAAGAGCTCATAAAAAATATATTTGTTTATCAATTTAAAATATTTTTCAACAAGGTAGCCCAGGAGCTCTCGCTGGAAAATTAACACAGGACAAAAAGGAGGCTACCATTGGATCTTTTCAGTCACCCACCCTATTCACCGGATCTCGCGCTACCAACATACTATATTTTAAGATCAAAAGATCATACATAACAGTTAAAAAGATTTAGAAATTTGTGAGAAATGAAATCGCATTTCAAAGAATTTTCAATAAGAAACCGAAAAAAGCTTTTTACAAGGGGAATCGAACAACTCCATTGACGCTGGTAGATCACATTTTAAAATTATGAAAGTTATTTTGTTGATGCGTATCGAGAAATCAAAAAATATATTACTTTTCAGACCCCTAATACAATCTTATGATGTTTAATACAATTTTTTTATTTTATTGAATATAATTTTATATAAACTAGGTCAATCTGACAAACTTTTTCTCTGAAACTAAAAAACTCAAAACAGCAGTAGCAAGAAAACTTCAAGATGCCTGCAACAGATTGTGTTTTTCGTATTTTGGAAAATAATTAAATATTTATTTATATTACAAGCTTAATAGTAAAAAATAAATTCATATTCCAAAAAAATGCCCAATATTGCCGTTATTACATATTGACATTCAATTTTTCTTTATTTACAGGTAAACTTAAATTGTTCACACACAACTAGACAGCGCTAGAGCTTCAAGGCAAATTTTGAAAAAAAATCAAAAGTCTGACCACTTTTGATTTATTTCCAGCTTCTTTAAAGTATAGATTAACATCGTATTAAATCCAACGGATAAAAAGCTAAGTAACGCATCGAAAAATTCATAATTTTTCAGGATATCTTTTATTGAAATTGTTGTTATTTTTACATCATATCAAGAGCTGGAAAGATGTATTTGAGTAAAATTACAAACAAAATCAATGACACAGCAGTTATAAACCTATTTTAATTATTCTTTGCAAATGAGAAAAAACATAAAAAAAATTTGAAGACCTATATAGTTTTATCTGTAATTTAAGAGTTTGAAAACTTAATATTATATATTTGAAGTATTTTTGATTATTACTTTTAAAGCTTAAAACTTTCTTTCGTGCTCAGTTTGACTGAATTTATACAGAAGGCTGGCAAAATATTTTCCTATTCTACAGGAACAGTAGTTTTTAGTCTGTTTTTATTTTATTTGACCCAAGATTTTAATAATACTATAAGTGGCAAATATAAATGTCTCATGCAGGTATAAATAGAACTTTATCCTGGTGCAAGCCAAAAGAGTTTAGAATTACTGTCTATTCAGCAGTTTATTTTATACTCGTTTTGGAGATATCGAGGTGATAATGTTGATCTATCTTGCCATTTATGACTTTTGAGCTTCCAGGTCTAGAAACATCCTTAAAATTCTATAGGATAATGCTCCCAGCGCATTTCTTACTACTTGTAAAAGACTCGTATATTTCACACTGAACTCAGTATTTAGTTTTCTCCAAACAAACTTCCTTCCATCAGATCCAAACAAGCTTATTTTTGTTTCATCGGCAAAAGTACGCATGTCCACAAAACTTTGGTGATCTGTCTCTATCACAAAACGATATCATAACCTAAAATGTTATGCTTTTTGTCAATGAAGTCCCATTTTTTAATAATATTTGGTACAGTCTGAGCGGGCATTATTTTGCTATGTTACTTTTTATTTCACCGTAAACAAAATGAGTCACTTAGTTGTGGATCCTTCTTAATTTGTTCAACAATTCATTTTTCATCTCACTCAGTAAGAACTTTTGGTCTTCCTGATTGTGCTTATAATTCGAAAGATTTTCTTTTACACAGTTTAATGTTCATTCATAATTTAAAAAAACTTAACATGCAGAATATATTTCATACCATATTGAATATAATAGGTATATATGGCTGCCTAAACAAATGTAATTTAATCTGTATGAAGGAAAACTCTTAAGTGCTATTTACTTGAGTAGCCTAGTGGCTAGAGCACTGGCTTCTTGTGTGCCAATCACCAAGCTTTGAGTTCACCTAAATAGGTACCTAACTAGGTACTTGAATTAATCAGGAGTAAAGTGAGTCGTGAAGCTAATCACTCGACAATCGTAATCACATTGATTTCTAATTTATGATGTAACTCTCTACCAACTTTAACCCCAAAATCCGTATGAGGCTTATCGTGGGATTACTTAACTTTTCATTTGTCTATTAGCGATGGCAGGTCTCTCATTTTAACACTGACATAACTGTCACCAATTTCCCTTGTGAATGTTTCACATCACATATGTATGTTAAATCCACCTGTTGTGGTGATAGTAGAGGCATTTTTCAATACAAAGTCATGTAAACTTTTCAAAACCATGGTGTGTTTGATCGCATTAGTTTTAACCGTAGAACATTCAATTTCCATAGATTGAAAGAAAATGTCGTTAAGATGATTGAACCCTCTGTTCAAAGTGTTCATTTTTTAATCTGTTTAACATAATACTGCCATAAGTTTTTGCCATAAATTTCTAAACGAGTATCTATTAACATGAAATCAAAAATGCAATGTCATTATTCTCTTCAACTTTCAAAATTTATGGTCTTTAATTTTTTCCAAACCAAACTCGTCAGCATAATGCATCCTTTTTCTTTGTGCCTAGCGTCTACCAAAGCCTAATTGACATTCAACCAATTTCATGTCAGTTGTCTCTTTCAAAAGTTCAGTAAGTTTCAAATGAAAATTCCACCTGATTAACATGAATTTGTCAAAGCCTACAAGACACCAACATCCAACAATCAGTTTATGGTTAGATTCCACTAATTAGCGATCGAACATGATTTGGATACGAATCGATTTGACGTTGATACGTTCAATGCGAAGGGCTACTCTACTGGCGGCGAAAGCCCAGCAAAGCACTTGCTAGTGGAGACCCATTGTACTATCTGGCATTTCGAATTCTAGCCAGGAAGGACTGAGTAAAGGGAAAAGACCCAAAGCCGATTCCGACACAAAAATGAATTATTCCACTCCTGCGTACTTTGCAAGCTTCCGCCTCTTTTAAACGAGAACTAAAGAACCGCCAACAGCGATACCACCACTATCACGGCTCATGTTCCAATTAATTAACATGGAAGTGTTCGAAATTTAAACTCTGCAATATCGAGCAGAATCGATTGAGTTGAATTTAATTACGAACAGATATATGTACGTATGTAGCTGGGCTGTCGTTCAAACAGTTTCCTGAACTGGGTTCGTAGGATTTTGTTCGAAAATTCGGAGATTTTTTGTTCTAGTGCTGAGTATGAAGTCCTGCTATAGCCCTGGGTGTGTGCACTTGAAAATAAAATATTGCCGAGACACCAAAGAATTGAAATATATTACTTGTGGTTTACAAATATTTGTATGCATGTAATGTTTTTCGAAAAACTAACGTCAACATATTGAACCTTATTTGAAACATTTTTCCCAAAAGAGCTAAAGCTGCAAACACATTTTTATTTTATCACTCTTTGTCCCGCGGTATTTGGAGGGAGAAATCCAACCTCCACCGACGCTCGCTTTAACCTTCTCGAACAATCTTTTCGAAAATTCCTTTCGAACAAAACGATGTCATTCTTTTTGGCAATCTTTTTCACTAACTCTACAAGCTTTGCCAAGATACCGACTTCAGACTCGAATACTAAGATATCTAAGGTCCGGGGTTGCATACATGTAGGTACTGAAGACTATACATATCGACTTCAACAAACATATCTGCAGATGTACTTGATGTGGCATTCTTTGTTCGGTAGTCGGCGAGTTATTCGTTCGATTTTTTTCGGAGGAAGCTAATGATTGAGCGTACGTGACTTGAATCCCAGAGAAAAATGGAAGTAATGGCTCCAGCATGTCTCGAACGACACACAACGCCCAAGACAATTTTCATGGAGCTATGAATTCAATGAGATTCGGTCGTTGGCTGGATTTTCGCTACTGGCTGCTCGTTCCCACATTTTGTTGCCGATTCGAAGAATCAGTTTTGTTTTTCTTTGAAATTCATTTTACTTCTGGATTTCATGTTCACATCGATTGTTATTTGGCCAGTGCTGTAGGGAGACGAGCAGAAGAAGAAGATGAAGTAGAAGAAAAATAGAAGTGTACGATTTTTCCCAAGCTCTAATTTAATCACGACGAACTAAAGTCCTGTGATTAAGGATGCATTACGATGCGCATATAGAAAACAGAAAAGATCAAATCGAATTAGTTTTGGCAAAGAGGTGTGTTCAATGGTTTTCGAGGACCTATTTTCTTGGTTTCCGATGGTATTCGAACTGATAGTTATGGTAGAGGATAAATTGATTTGTTGTTATGTAAGAGTGGGGGTTTTCTTAAAGCTAGAGCTTATGATGAATTTTGTTAGATTTTTGAGTAGACAAACTTGTGGTAAGTGATAAACTTGAACTATGTACATATATACACATACTCAAAAAAGTCTGCGTACACCTTACTAGTAATATCTAAATCATGACAAAAGCCCATGAATCAATAAAGTGCCCTTGATTAAAATACTTTGATAAGAAGAGGTACACTGCCAGACATGCATATATACAGCTTTGAAAAAAAATTCCTAGAATTAAAGAAAATATGGTGATTTTAATCTTTAGAAGTCTCTGATACGCCCCAAAAAGTCTGCGTACACATCACACTGTTTGGGGATTTACAGTTAGAATTTACAGTTGCAGTGTGAAAATTTTTGTATCTATACAGGGAAAGGCTTGATTGGTAAAATTTGTGGCAATATTTTGTGAATTAAAGACTATCTTTTCCAATGGAAGCTCGAAATAAGGAAATAAGTGTTAGTGAACGGAAATCGATACTAAAGCTGCGTGAAAATGGGAAAAGTTTTCGTGAAATTGCGAATTTAGTTGGAAAAACGCATTCCTCAATACAAAAGGTTGTAAATAATTATAATACAACCGGTGTTTACATTTCCCGGCATCGATCAGGACGCCCACCTAAACTTACTGCACGTGAACGGCAAAATATTATTAATTCTGTGGAAAAAAAATCCTCGGTTAACGGCCTTCCAACTTGCCGAAGAAACTAAAAAAAAATACAAAAAAACAATATGCGACGAAACAGTTTGCACAATTTTCAGGAAACGTGGTTACCATGGTCGAGTAGTACGTAAAAAGCCATTCATATCAGCACAAAATCGTCTAAAGAGAATGGATTTTGCGAAAACTTACGTCAACATGCCAAAAGAATTCTGGAAAAGGGTTCTTTTTTCAGACGAAAGTAAATTTTGTATATTTGGGATAAAAGGACGCAAATTAGTGTGGAGAAAACGTTCGACTGCATTGAATAATGCAAATTTGATTCCCACTGTAAAACATGGCCTCGGTGGTGTAATGGTTTGGGGGTGTATGGCTGGTAGCGGAGTGGGACAATTAACTTTTATAGAATCGACAATGGAAAAGTATGGATATCTGAATATCTTAAAAAACCATCTCAAGCAATTTGCTGAGAAATTAAGGCTAGGGAATGCTTTTCACTTCCAGCACGATAATGACCCCAAACATACTGCTCACATAAATAAGCTTTGGTTGGTCTATAATGTCCCAAAATTATTGCGCACACCCCCTCAATCACCGAGTTAAAACCAATTGAATATTTGCGGGATTTATTTGAGAGAAAAACTCGCCACAATCAAATTACAAGCAAAGAATCACTTCAAAATAGCATATTGAAGGAGTGGAACAGTATAACGACCGAAGAAACTACAAAGCTAGTTCACTCCATGCAAAATAGGCTAAAAGAGGTCATTTATAGGAAAGGGTTTGCAACAAGCTACTAAGGTGATTAATCGGATAAGCTAATCAAGGTGGATTCTAATTACACGATTAAATTATTTCAGGTGTACGCAGACTTTTTTGGATGCATTTTGATGGGCTTGTGCACAAACTTCTTTTTTTTTAACAATAATATCAAAGAACGAGTAATGAGTTGTATCCTTAGTTACTATAGTGTTAACTGAAAGCAATAAACTAAAATTCTTGGTCATAAGCAATTGGAAACGTTCTTTATTTAAAACAAAAAATTTTCACCAACAAGTGTACGCAGACTTTTTTGAGCATGTGTACATATTACCTTGGGTAGAGTTATATGGACAGAATGTCTACATGCAGCTAAATAAAAATACAAGGTCTATAACGTTTTCATTCCAGAAAGATAGAATTGAATGATTCAATCAGCTACATAAAAACACTCTTGCGAGCATGGCTAAACCTTATCAAGTGATGACTAATCTACATTTGTATGTAGATATAAATGTATGTATGTAAATACATGCCGAGAATAAAAAATTTAAGGAGCCAGCGAGGAAAGTATCTACTCTGCGACCACTTAGGACAGTCTTCTCGTACCAACACCTTTTGGAAGCTGTGAGAAGTAACAAAGGTGGGATCAAAATAAACTAGTTTATCATAGATAAACATTCATACCTCCATATCTTCCATAAGTCTACGCACGTGGGCTCTATTAACGGCTACGTACCCACATGCACTCAACCAACATATGCATATCAACGTCCTTCATGAACTGTCGTCTGATCACAAGCCAGTCTTCTTTCGAATGGAGACATAGATCACCTAGTAACAAGGAGTAAAATAACTACTTTCCGAATCGCACTGGCCAAAACAAATTATAGAACCAAAAATGGGCAGCGACTTAGAGAAATCAATTGATACCTTCACCAATACCAAAAAACGCGCAAAAGAAGACAAAACGATCAGAATTTTCATAAAGGGTAAACAAAGCCCTTATAAAGTCAGTCAAGTCGCTTATATGGAGAAGCAACCTACTCCGAAAAAAATTAGAAGCTAACCAGCTTGGCAACGTTATGCGTGATTGGATATCTCAACATCCGAACGAGCGGTGGAAGAGTTTGATGCAAAGCATTTAGCCTGGGAGTAGCAGCCTCTGGCGACTCTTTCAGCACTTCCGGACGAAATATAAGCCACCTATGCCACCAATCCACGGTACACAGGAGCTAAAATTCGATAACATATTTGTGGAATAACGGGAGCTGGAGTTCGAAGAGAACTGTCCATCCTAGGATAACCTAGGCAACAAACCCACATGTCATCTAAGCTCTGAGCCTCAGGAGGTGGAACAGTTGTGGCTAGCTGAGCTTAAAGAAGTGAAAAATTTGTGTCAGGATTAAATTGAAGGGATGGATAACAACAACCTTTACATCACACAATTATCAGACAACATACTGCAAAAACTTTCAGTCAGATAAATCGACGCAACGCTTCGTCTAAGGAGATATCTTGATTTCCACAGCCATCCTTATAAGTCTACCGATAGAAGATCTCGAATTTCCCCAAAATCGAAGACCCAAAACCCTCCTCTCATTACTAGCCAGTGAGTTTTAGCGAGCGATTTTTTTCTTTCTCGCTAGAATATAAAAAAACTCTACGAGAACGAAATTCCCCCGGAAGAGTAATTTTGCTTCAAGCCACTCCATGCATGTACATTCGACACAGCCAAGGAAGGCCTTCGACAAAGTCTGGTGTGCAAGATAAATCTGTAAAATGCATGAGTTTCAAATGGTCTCAGGATCCTTTTTCAATGTAGGACATTTCAAGGCAGAACAAAGGGTCAGTTCTCATCTAGTAGGTTAGCCATCTCTCTTTGTAGATGATACATGTAGTTTTCACACGTCAATGCAGGCAGAAACCATGACTTTAACTTTGCAATCCTCCATAGACACGAACTTGAAATACATCAAAAGATGGACAATCAAAATCAACTTGGTCAAAAATCCACACGATTTTCATCACGTGGAAGAGGCAACAGACACCATGAGAACTGACAGTTGATGACCAACAGCAAGAGTGGCAACGGGCGGCCAAATACTTATGACTTATCTTCGACGATAAACTAGCTTGGACCGAACACAAACAGAGCAAAAGAAATACCTGCAGCAATCTCCTTCAAGCCCTCTTTCTTCTCATAAAACCACAAAGGCTAACCACAACTAACATAACACTTCAAATTTGTATAATACAAAAAATATTAGTCGGCTCGCCTGATATTTTTTACTGCGAAATTTGGCTCTTTACCATTACTTTTTGAAGATGATTTCGTGCAAATAACTGCCGTGACTGCCTCTCACGAAGCCAATTGTAGACGTCTAATTTTCGACCACTTTTTGAAGCAACTGATGTTAAGTTGGTTTCTAATGTGACGATCGTCAATAGTCTGTTAGCGAAGACCAATGACTTCACCGTGTCCCCACGAGAAGTAATCTAACGGAGTCAAATTGCACGATCTGGGTGGCCAATTATTGGGTCCATTTCGAGATATAATGCGATTTCCGAATTTGGTCTTCAATAAGTGTATGGTTGCTGTCGCTGTGTGTTACGTTGAAATCACATAGCTTTCACATCCATGCGACGCAAATCCGAGAACAAAAGCTGGTTTATTAGGTTAATCACAATACAGCGATTTGCCGCAGTGGGCTGCGGCGAACCGCAGTCAAAAAATTAGAATGCACTGTTTGGTATGGTAAATGCGCACAATGCCTGCGGCCGAATTTGCCGCAGCGGCAGAATTTGCCAAATTTTTAATTTTGCCGCATCGCTAGCAGTGATACCAACCGTAGGTTGGCATCACCACTAGGTTCAATTAAGTCTACTTGAATTAGGTTGAATGGTCTGGTGGAATAGACAAGTGATGGCTGCATTGTGGCTCACCAAATTCACCTGCGGCATTCACGCCTCTCCTGCGGCGCTGCTGCGACAATGCCGCTGTTATGTGTTTACAGCATATCACCGCTCTGTATCGGCCGCCATTGACACCGAGCCAGAAATGAGCCTTGTTGCTGAACAAAATTTTCCCGTAAAACAGAGGGACAGCTTCAAACTTCGGGTCAAATTTTTCGAACGTGTGACGCATCGGATTGTCACATGGCTTTAATTCTTGGAATAGTTGGATCTGCTAAGCTTTTAGACTCAGATACTGGGACAAAATTTTCCACAAAGTAGACGGACAAATCCAAACTTCTTGCGCTCGTGTTTGAATCAACAAATCTGGCTTGTCAACAACACTGGCTTCCACGGCTGCGATATTCTCTTCAGAATGCACTGTTCTCAATCTCGTCAATGACCGACGGGCTAGCAAAGTAAAGTGGTTGCGAAAATGTTCAATGACATGGCGAGTACAACGCGCTGATAGACGGTTATGCGGTCCATAAAACTTACGAAGTGATCTTTGAGGTTGTACAACTGAACACTGATCTCGGAAATAAATTTCCACGATTTGTAGACGCTGTTGCGATGGAAATCCATCTGTCGCAACTTGTCAAATCTTACTGAGTAAAAACGACAGTATTGTTGACAGCTGTCATCAGTTTATATGACAGGGGTGAATTTCAAAATGTGGCACCTGTAAAAAAGAACCCTTTACAAACAAATACTAAACCGAATCTATTGTTGCATTTGAACAAATCTCAAAGATTAATAGACGTCAAAATCTTGCACTGCGAGAATTTTCAAGTTCCCTTGGTACGTTAGAAGTACAGACAAACTAAGGATAGAAGCAACCGATCTATACTTACGTGACAAAGCTCTCAAATTCTTCAGTACTCTAATAGTGCCTGGATTTCCTAAGATTCCCAACCAGGGTGCACTGGAGGAACATCGCATACCCGTTATCAACATTAGCACTCAAATGCACCTGCTGTGGCTATGAAACATAGCTAAGCGCCAGACCGCACACTGAAAGGAATGGAGTAAAAGTGAAATTCTTCACTAGCTCGAAAGCAGCCCAGTTCCTTGCAGTTGTGGCGTTGAGTACTTAAAGCTTTAAGTAATCAACGCCATTGCTCGAAGTCGAACTCCACAGTTCTGGTGCCAAAAGAAAGCCGCTCAGCGCAGAAGTTCGGGAAATTTTAGTTCAGCATGAGCATAGAGGAATACGTACTCGTATCATATGCTAAAACTGGTGTCTTAACAGTAAAAATCAAAATGTACTTCAGTTCATGGAAGCTTATACGACCAATCACACCACGGCCTAGCGAAATTTACTTAACTTATTTTTTAAGTATATGATATTCGGCAACAAAACGCGAAATAACATGTATGCGCAAGTTAGTCCTATCAAAACATGCCTGTACTATCACTGTAAAAGCTGAGAAATCTTAGACCTGGTGATTTTTACCATGAAAATTACAATTTGGTAATTCTGACATTTACGGCTAGATTAAGTTTAACATAAGAATAAAAACATTTGCAAGCATAGCTGATAACACCTAAGTTAGGTTAAGAAGAAAATTGCTAATGGAGAAAGGTCGATAGTAAATAGCACCCAGTCGTTTCCCTCATACAGGTATCAAATTCCACTCATTAAATCTCATTTGTAAAGACAATCTCGTATCTATACGTATTCATCACATGAACCGATATAAGAGGTTTTGCCGATTTCCGATGAAACCCTAAAAACCTGCTGGATTCGATTGAATTCATTGAAAGAAAGCATAAATATAACATTCGAGAACATATTAGATACCAGGAATCTGTCAAAAATTTTCTCGGATATGTTTGTATTCCAAGGTATCCTAGTAATCTTTCTGAAATATCGTACTAAAATATACGTTTCCCACAATATGAAACAATTTGAATATCGTTCAGAGATGAAAATATTAGAAATAACAAGGAATTCTTATTCCAGTGCCGTAAACAATTAATTTAGACATGGATTTGTAACTGTTTATTTCAGTCCAATAAATATTTTGGAATAGCTTAACCAAATCTCATAGAGCATGATATGCATTCACACTTATATTTATCAAATATCGAAAATCCAATATTTGAAATGCTTTGCAATATGGCACATATTTTGCTAAACTCCGAATTTTCATATAACGTAATCTTCGACGTCATACACACATCTCCTTCGTTCCAATATATCCTTCCTTCAAAGCAAACAAAGTGTGAAATTCGTAAAGTTTATCTTTTTGTCATCGTGTCGATGGCATCTTTTGCCATTTCCAGTTACGTCAGGTTGCGGTTGTGTATAGCGATTCTCAGATCGACCATCATATTGCCAAACAACCAGAGGTTATCGCTTTGATATCATTTCCTGATGATATTTTGCGGTAAGGATATAGAGTTTTTAAGGCGAATTGGTAATTTATGAAACGTTATGACCTCAACACGTTCACATCGCTTAGGAGATATTTTCGCTTGAGAGATTTTGCTCATATAACGGTGAAGCGATGCCGCAACAACGAATTTCGAGTACAGAATGAAGAAAGATATGGAGCATGAAATTTAACGGTGAAATTTGCAATAAGAGTTTATTCGGATTTTTTTATAAGGATCTAGATACGTACATAGTAGTTGCGCAATAAATGCCATACACACATGACTGAAAATTCATTTTGGATATGAAGGATACGTACTGGGGTGAGAAATGGTTTTCATGTGTTCGAAGTACTCATATGACTATTTCAGAAGCTTGCATACATCCTTTCACTCTATTTCAGTAAGGTTATTTTGGTTCAAGGCAATCGATACCCATTTACAGGTATCAATTTCAAATGCAAAGAGACTACATGGAATTAAGGTAAATCAGTAGGTATATTGAATAAATTGCTATTTCTGTTTCACTAAAAGCATCAATTGTCACACTATGCCCAAGAACCCAGAGAACATGTGGCTATCTCTGGGGATCAAATCAGACACTTCAGAGGAAATGAGATTGCTTTGTTGTTGGAATCACTAGGTTCTAGGATAGTTTTTATTGCCTCTGAGGATTGAGAATATTCAACGGTAAGCTCGAAGATTGTATTTATGTTCAAGTGAATAAATTCCTTTGGAAGATTTCACCCTATTAATCAACAACAAAAAAACTATTTTTTTTTATAATGTTCCCTAATTTTGGAAAGTGTATCGCTAAAACTAAAGAAATATCTTTGTAGCATTCTGAAATAGCACGCTCAGTTGTTGTGAGACTTTGAGAGATAATATTTCATTAAGCTAAAATGGGAATGTGCATTTCATTAATAATAAAACATCAATATGGCGATTAGAAGTAAATGTATGTCGGGTTGGAACTCAAGTCCTCTCATTGATAATAACTGAATCTTCAATAACAAGTAATTGGTTGAAGACAAATCACAAACGCAAAAGATTCGGAAGCTTATCGGATAGAAAGATTATTGGGATTTGAGAAAATATATTACAGACCTTAATTTCGCTTAACTAGGTTTACTCAGTCCTTTCTACATTATAATGCAATATTCAATTTGGACACTGTTTGGATATACATTGAGAAGAAAAAGTCATGAAATCATCTAGTAAAGAAACTCAACGGTGACCCTGAGCGGATATATGGTTTTTTTTGTACGCTTATTGCGATTAAGAAATCGCAATAAGCGAAATTTTTCCAACACTACTTTCTAAAAAAAATTTACTCTTACAAGATAATTAAAGAAAAGTAATGGTGAAGTGCATAATTCATGCTGTGAATGAAACTTCAATATGTGATTTGGATGCAATTACGCCAAATTTTATGAGGAAATGTAACACCGTTTCGTAGAAAACACAAACTAAAGTCTCAATGCATGTAATACCGAAGAGCGAAAAATATCGTTAATTGTGTATCACCACACGCAAAATCTGCAGCCACATGAGAAGCTGTTTTCATATCGTTGGAAACAAAACCACATCACTTCTTCATATTATTCTTAACCAGAAAATAAAACATGTAATAAGAGAGTCAAATGCCCACACTGGGCGCGATTTTGTTGTTGTCCATAAATGATTTGTTACAAGCTCCAGATCATTCGACTATATTAACGCTGCCATTAAAAAAACAAAAATTTAAGATTATCAAAAAAGTCAATTCATAAAATGGAACGAAACAATATTTTGAATATGCATCCCTTTAAGAACATAATTCAAATTAATTGCAAAAACCACTAGAAAAATTGATTTTTGAAAAAAAAAAGCATCGGAAATATGTAAATCTCGCTTCGCATTGAACATGGTTGAAAAAATTGTTTGTACTCAACACCATATCATCAAAAAAAAGATATTCTGTAGGCAAGTTTTTTTTTTAGAAACAATGCCTATAATAGACATTGTAGGGACACAAAGACTTCGAGCGTTATCGGCCGTGGAGATATCAATACTTAAGAAATTCAAACAGGTGCTACTTTGGTATTGAAAAACGTTTACCATATGAACATTAAATTGTCACATCTCTAAGCAAAACAGCGACAAAGTCACCAGTTTTCCAACACCGACACCAAAAGCTATAAAATATTTTTGGTAAGAGCAAGTTTATTTTGATCCGATAATAGTATCCAAAACTATAAGTAAAATAAAATCTAATACCATAAGAGCCTGAAAATTATAAAATAGATAAAAATACGCTGGATGTTTACGTAAAATTAAAGCAATAAAGCATTATAAAATGAAATGAAAATGAGAAATATGTTCAAATCAGCAAATTACTAGTATTTCGTGCTGGAGCCAGAAATTTTGATTACGGCTTGACAGTTACGTCCCATACTTTCAACTAGCTTCTGACACGTGCAAAGCACATCAATGCAAAAATCTTTTATACCGTTCCACAATTTGACAACACTTACAAAACATTTTTGTTCAATTCTGATCAGAACTTTAAGTAAGCCAATAGGATATATATGTATATATGTATATATATATATATATACATATATATATATATATATATATATATATATATATATATATATATATATATATATATATATATATACACACAAATACTACCGTGCAAAAGTATAAGGACATCATCGAAAAAATCGAATTTTCGAGTTTGTGATTGTTTTTGATTCTGTTCAACATTATTTTATGATTAAATCTTGTATATTAACTAGAAAATTTACTATTTTGCTATGATTTATGCTCACTGCATGCAAATTTTGCTTAAAAATATTTAAAAATACCGCAAATATTATGAAAAGTCAAATCAGGTTCTTTTCATCAATGTGTCCACCTTCTGTTTCGATGATTGCAGCGCAAATTTTTGGAAGCCTTTTGACCAATTTTTGAAGTGTTTTGCTTGTCCCAAGTCACTTTTAAGCTGTCGAACAACTGTTTTTCACTGGTCACCTGCATGTTCTTCACCTGCCAGTCGAGCTCATCCCATAATAATTCGATCGGGTTGACATCAGGAGATTGCGGCAGCCAACCATGATTTTGAGCACACCTTTCTCTTCCTTGGACCGTAGATAGTTTATACAGAGATGAGAGGTGTGCTTAGGATCATTATCTTGTTGAAAGATAAATCCATTTCTAATCAAATCAATGCCAGATGGAATTGGACTTCGTTGAAGAATATTGTGATAGTGTTCCTTCCGCATTATTCCGTCGATTTTGACCAGTTTGCCAACACCACCATAGCTAAAAGGCCCCCAGACCGTCACGGAGCTTCCGCCATGTTAAACTGTTGGCGCAACACATTGGAGATTATACCGCTAATCTTTACTTCGACGAACATACTGGCACCGCCTGGATCCAAAAATCTCGAACTTTGATTCATCTGTCCATAACACAGATTTCCACTTATCTACTGGCCAATCTTTTTATTTTCAAGCAAACAATAATCTTTTCCGCTTGTTTTGTGGTAGTAGAAGTAGTTTTTTCACAGCAACGCCACCAAAATATCCGTTCTCTCCCAAACGACGTTTGACAGTATCCACCGAAATAGGGTTCGTAAGCGTTTATTTGATATCGGCACGAAAATCTGGTGCTGTTTTGAACCGATTTTGCTTGCTCATCAATAAAATGTGTCGATCATCAGCTTGAGTTGTTTTTTTTTTGGTCGGCCAGAGCGTTTTCGATTAATGTTTGAGTTGGTTTCGGCGAACCGCTTCAACGTGGTTTCAACTCCACATTTTGAAACACCAACAATATTTGAAATTTCACGAATTGTTTTAACGATTTTTCTCAAAATAAGTATTTGTGAAAGTTTTTCAAGTGAAATATCCTTTTTTCGAGCCATTTTCAGCGATCGCAATTGGTTTTGCGCGTGTAAACAATGACGGGAACGAATTTGACAGTTCTAGTGCACACAGAACACAGCAGAGGTCGCAATGAACCGTTATTTTTTTGACAGGCACTCAAATGGTCCAGAATGACTGTTTAAGACATTAGTGCCCATATTTAAATAGTTGGAAATAAAATAATAGTTATTATATTTGAAATTACTGCGCAAAAATGATGCTACTTAAAAATAAGAATTTTTGGTTCCTTGATAATTTCATCATTTTGGCTAATAATAATCAGCTAATTTAATGCAAATGTATGTAAATGTTAATAAAAACGTCTATTTTTTAGTTTATATACAATATATAATCATAAAATGCTGTTGAACACAATAAAAAACTATCACAAACTCAAAAATCGATTTTATCGATGATGTCCTTATACTTTTGCACGGTAGTGTATATATATCAACAAAAAATTTAGGAAAATAATATATGGAGTGCGTGATCCGATTGAGCTGAAATTTTCAGAAAGCATAGATATATAGTACTAGTGTAATGATTAATAAAAATGAAGACATGTTTAACTCTTTGGCGTCGGAGGACATTTTAGCTAACTTTCAGGTACCCCTATATTTCTATGCAGAGTACATTTCCGTTAAAATTAAGAGTACATTTCCGTTAAAATTAATAAATCAAAACTTATTATCTTTTATGCTTATCCATGATAAACAATTGGAAATTATGATCCGTATGTGCCTAAAAGTAGCCAAGGATAATTTTCAAATTTCGATTTGTCATAGCTTTTGACAGAAACCTTGGATCATCGTGAAATTTGTAGAGCGTATTTGTGTTGACCAAAACTAAACACACAAGACACTGCGGGCAATGCAATCCTGTAGCTACGGCAGGCACGTGAAAAAAAGTCCTTCAGATCATCGACCCTCATGATGAATTTTTGGTTTTTGAAAAAAAAAAATCAAATTATTGATAAATATTTACCTATGTCCACGATCTCAAATTAAAATGTTCAAAATTCTGTGTTGCACAAAAACGGAAAGCCATCACCAATTATCTGTATTTTCAGCACTTGAAACTTCTGTTGACGAAAACTGAAGACCGGATAAACTTATGTTAACTGTTCACGAGAACTGACGACAGGATCATCTGATCAATATCATAATTTACAGAGCATGTTGGTATTAACTAGGGACCAGGCTTGATAGAAGTAATTTTGAAATGCGGGCAACTTTCTGGCAGTGGTGCCATCTCGAAAACTCACTGAAAAAAAAACTGCTTTTTGCCCCATAACTTCCGATTCAGCAAACAAATTCTAATGAAATTTACAAGTAGCTGGACCTTACTCCAAACCAAATTTGGTAGAAATTTGGTTGAAAAATTAGTCTTGAGCTGCCAGATATAGTAATTTTATTCCCCCAAATTTTGTAAATTTGGTCAACAATATAAAGCTTTTCTCCCTTCCGATAAAATTATCTAGTCGTAAACTAAATTCCTTAAGAATTTTGTTAAAAATCATGAAAGTGCAGGCAGCCATGGTAATTTTTGTATTGTTTTGGCATTTCTTTACTAAGTGATGTTGCTATTAAATTTTCAAATGGGAATGATTCTGCAGTGACTATTAACAACAAATATTTAGGTTTCGAGAATTTGAAACGTTTTGCGGGTGGTAATCCTAAAATTCTTTTCACTCCTATAACTTCCAGCACAGTCATCCAATCGATACGAAATTCACAGGGTGGGTTTAACTTAACGTAAAGCAGAATTGGTGTTTTTTTTTTGGTTGTGGTATTGCACAGGGTTGCCAGCACTATACATTTTCGTAAATATTGAATCAACAGATGCTTCCATTATATATTCACATGCAAAGCATTTACAATAAAAATAAGCAACCAATGTTTAAAATCTCCGAGTTTGTGAAATTTTTCAGATGCCAACTCCAAATATCGCATTAACGCTGAAACTTTCGATGAAATCCTCAAATTCAAAGGACAGATTTTTCGAACGATATATGTTGCCATAAAACTGTTTTTTATCTATTTGCTTTGTGTAAGAAATGTTTGGTATGATAGTACAAAACACATTTTTCTGACAGTACGAATAGTTGATAAATTCGAATAGCTACCACCTAGTATAATTTGTGCTATTTTAACGTCCAATAAAAATACTCTGCCGTCAAATCAAAACTTCACTGCACTGTGTCAATGATAACTGTAAAATATTTTCCTTAAATTGTAATGTACATTCACGCTAAAAATTAATTCATATAAAAAAAAAGAAATCTTTAAAAAAGTGTTGAAAACTTGGTCTATTTAATTTTGCTTCGAATTTGTGTTATTTATATGACCGTGCCTTTATCTAAAGAAATATGACTTTTTGAGCAAATTGATTCCAAAACTAATTTTCTTCGAAAATCAGCAAAAATGAACAGCACCCGACAGAAAATTATCTATTCCTCATCAGCCACATCGATAAAATCGATTCAATGATGCTGAAAAGTGACTCTGCGGTAATTAATTTCGTAGCGTCAATAGAATTCAACATTTTCCCTTGAGTCAGCTTGGCGTTGAATCAGCATACAAACTTACTCAAACCGTACCCCTGCGCTAAAAGCTCAGCAACATACCACTCAAACTACCAATTATTTCCACCTCTCCATCTCAATTACAGCCGGTAAAAGATTGCCTTTCATAATTAATCTCCGATTTCATCCTAATTTGATTTCGTTCCGCTTAACAAAGTACTCAATCTTCATAATGCATAATACACTCAAAAATCATTAAATCGGAATATCGCAAACTCCGCGTTCATTTCACTTAAGCCGATATTTACAAACCATTAAGAAAATATCAAACATTCACGGCGAAAATTTGTGCGTCTTTGATCTGTGTCCTGCCACCCTCTATTCCCCAACTCAATATGTCCATCGTTTTAGACAACCTACTTATGTCATAATAAATATCATCATCATATTCCCGATCCAGACCGAAATACAATTTCGTCATCTCGCAGTAGGCCATCAATTTCCCCCTGGTTATTTTTGGGTGCTTCGGTCGTAACGCAAAATATCTCTCTCGCTTGGCCGCAAGTCATTTTCAGCTAGTCATTCAGGATTACGTGGAAAGCCTCAATTCCGGTCGGATAAGTCGACACTGTCATCGAGAATGACTTGGAAAAATCTTAAATTCTCGCTCGTCTTGATCAAAGTCGTCGTCCTATTCGGTATAATCTGCCTCGTAGCCCAAGTCGTCGACATCGTCTTTGCGGCCGTCGACTATAATAGACGATGAATCCTCCTTTCAATTCTTCATTCAGGATCGCTGTATCACTTTTCACCACAAGAAGAAAAAATCTACCGTAATTGTTATTTGGTAGGCCACGAAAAAAAGGTGACTGCGCTAGAGGAGAAGATGGATGTTGTAACAGGAAACATACCCCGCTGCTGAGATAAATTCGGGGTAATTTGTGTAGATTGGGTTCGAAATGTGCCAATCGAGTTTGAATGCTGACTTTGATAGAGTTTGGTGACAACAGCGCAAGGACATAATTAAGCTTATAAAAAAGATTAAATGACGAGCAGTAAAAATTCAGGCGTGAAAATATATCTTCTTTAACGCTCCTGTTTTTCCCTTGTCATTTGCCTCGTTCAGCTGGTGCGATATTTTCCGTTTTAAAACAAAAACGACCTGAGCTGCCAAGGCGCAGCACTAATGATGTAGACGGGACAACGACAAACTCAGCTCTGACTGAATATGCCATGTAATTACAATTAGAATCCATTTCATGTTCACTCGACGCGCGTAATGATGCAAGGATTTCTCTGTTTGTTGCTTGAATAGAGCGTGCTTTTGCCTTACTTTTTATTCGTTTGCCAGTCGGTCGTAATCAGTGCTCATTGCTTTCTCGTTACGATTTCCATGCTTGACGAGAATATTAGATACGAAACGAACCGGAAGATTGACGACGAACAGAAGCTCAGTAATTGAAATCATCATGGTATCTGTCATCGATTCCGTCTATCATGGAAGGATCTTCGATCTGATACGGGGCTGAGAATCAGAGTTCAAGACAGTAGAAAATATTGAACTGAAAGAAATTATTGTTAAAAAGAACTTTGTGGGAGAGATTTGAAAGTTTTCGATAAGTATTTGTTTATAAAGCCAGTTTTTGCTTGATTTGTTGAGGTTGATTTTGAATTACAAAAGCAATATTGCTTGAGCCAGTACCCATAATGATTTGTTTATCCAGATTGAATTTTTAAGGGTTTAACTTTAATGCTTGAAGCTATTGAAATAAATTTATAGCCAAGAAAATCGTTCGAATTTGTCTCGGTTTCCTCGAAGCACTTGAAAATATATTGAAAATTAAAGTTGGCATTCTAGTTCCGTTTTTAGGCGTTGAGGAGCTTTTTTTTTTATCATCCTCACATTCTAATTTTGAATTTACTAGCAGCTTTATATAAAAAAAATCAGACTTTCAAGTGAAGTTTAAATATAAATCGTTGTAATTAATTCGTTTCAAACAAAAAATAACAAAAATAATTCAAAACAGTATACAAATACCCAGCATAATTTTTCACAAGAAAAATTGTTTCTGAAACAAGGAAATATTTGCTCCACTTGTTTTTTTGGTTTCTTCCTATGTCCGGCATTCTCCAGCACCCTAAAAATCATCCATTTAGGCCGGCCAGCTCATGCCATGAATACATGCCGAGTGAAACCGAATTTATTCTTTGCTCTCGCTAGCTCTGTCTGGGAGCTCTGAACAAAGTATTCGCTTAGAGCGTAGTAAATTCTCATTATATAAATTTTTCGCGACTTAATAAACGACAACAACAGCAGCGGTAAGCATTCAAAGAGGAAAAAATAATTTCAGTGATGACGGTAACGGTGATGGTAAGGGAAAATTGGATTTGGTGGATATTGTGCCTAGAGCAAGATACGAACATCATTCTCGATTCGGCTGTTCCATTTACTCGAAATAATATGAAATATAAAGACAATAGTGTCGGAAGAAGAATGACCTGCAGATATTTTGCGCTGCTAAGAAAAGACAATGGTTTGGCCTGCATGAAAGATATAAATTGAGGCAGTTTACGTGGCTTCTAGCTTTTTTGTGTGGATTAAAACATCCGAAAACCGAAACGATAATACAAGTTTAACGGTAAAGGAAATATTTATTATTTTTCGCGGAACGTGGTCTTCAAATGTAGCTGGTTTGAAAGTGTGGCCAAGGACTTTGTGCCACTTCTCATAATTCTTTTTAGAATTTCCATTTTGAGGACCCCGAGCAACACATAATTCATTAATTTGTTTGCAACCCTATAAAGTCTCACCTTAATATGATTCTTACGATACGATGAAATTTGTTCTTTGTCTGTAATTTGATGGTAGAGTAAAACCTGTGCAGTTTGCCATCCTTGTTACTTGGCCACTCGCAAAAATTATCCAGAATATAATACACCAAACATAATCTTTGAAAAAATATTTTAAAAATTACTATTACGGCCTGCAAAATTTTGATCTTGGCCTGTATAAGTCATAATTTTTTAAATCATAAAATTAGCCTGTGAAAAATGGCGATGGAAAACGTTTCATTCTCCATCGAGTTCTGGTGAAGCTAGTAGCATTAAAAATAACAGCAAAATCCTACCTCAGTAATGTCACTCAGGTGAATTATTTGGACAGCAGAACCATTTAAGTAAAAGCTCATGGGATCGCAATAGAGTGGAAATTGAACGAAATTCAGGAAAATTGTGTGATGTGGTTGGTGTGACTTTTATTTGTAGTGGTTGCACCAACCAATGACAAAATCACTGAGGTAGGATTTTATTGTTATTTTCAATGGTACTAACTTAGCCAGAACTCGACATAGGTGCAAAACCCCATTCATATTGAGTAAAGTCAGTTATATAGAAGATCACTAGATAATTCATAGTAAGCTGTTTTTGTAGGAATTATAATGGCACCTTAAAAGGCGTTAAAGGAATTAAGGTTAGACAAAAGAAAGATATACTAAATTATCCTTTAAGAAAAAAGACCAAATAATAATTACAATCAAATAAAACCTTAAACTTTAAGCGCCTAAAATAAAATACCCGCATTATATACGTAGCCCGCATATAAATTGATTCTTTGGATTTCTCTTCACATAAATCCCTCGTTTTCTGTGTGCAAAAAAGATACTTGCAAAAAAAAAACAAGAAATATAACGAATAAAATAATTTTCCTTCCGCACAAATCCTGAAAATAATTCAACACGAACCATTTCTTTAGCAAATGAATTGGAAGAATTCCTTATATTAGGTTAATTTTGCTGATTTCATCAAAATCCCTAACTTTCAGTTCCGACTTGCTTTCATGTCGGGATCGAAAATCAGCAGGAGTCATATGAAATACTTTCATTTTGACCACACAACTTTTTGTTCGAAATGAGAAAAGTTTCTACTACAAGGGAAATTTAAATGTTTCGTTTCTAGTCATACATTTGAATTGATTTCAGTTTGGAGTATTCACAAAAATGTTTGTGGCCAAAAGGTTTGCTTGTGTATTGAAGTGTTCATGTGGATATTGTGTTGTTAAAATGCAATAAGTATCTGTGGAAACTTAAAAAAAAAAATACGGCGTAAACGATTTATTCGTACATTACACAGATTTTCGAGATGTATTTACAGTCTTCGAAATGTGAATGTATCAAAATGAACAAAATTATGTTTATTGCTCCAGATAACCAAGAAAAGTTTATTTAAAGATGGTATAGTGACTGTAATCAAATTCGTTTTAGTCGTAATAAAAATTATAGGATTTTTTTTTCTTATACCAGCTGTGCTTTAAACAGCTTAAGGTTTTAATTTTATAGATTTTTATTTTTATCACAAATTTGGTTGATTTATTTTTTTCTCCATTCCTACAATAGAACGTTTTTCAGGCAAACTTGGGTTTATTTATTTTATCTGTTACTTTGATAATAGTTCTTAAGGTGCAAAAAATCAGAGCTGCTATATATAAGAGGAGAGAATAAGACAAAGTGCTAACGGTGTATCTTGGTCATTGATTTTTTTTTATATTTTCTCGTATTTTTCTGGAGTGTACAATGTTTTACCGATCAAGCGGTATTCTCGTAGAATTGCATGGTTTTTTATGTTCCTAATGGAATTTTCGGGGCCTCCCTGAAGTTTCATTAGTCCCATATTTTTCTTTCACGAGCTTGTGATTCAATCCTAGAACCCTATAATATTTTCTTGACCCTCCAGGATTTTCTAGGCCTCCTCAATTTCTCCCAAGTCCCATAGATTCGCTTCTCCGATTAAGTGATTTTGTCCTGGAATGTTATGGTTTTCTATGGGCCTACTTGGGTTTTTTGGGCTATTTAAATTTTTACCCAAGCCCCCATAGCACTCTTTTACGTTTTTGAGATTTTATCCTAGACTACCAGGATTTGTTGTTACTGAGTTTTCGCCAGGACCTCATGAGTGTTCAAATGATCTTGCCAATGAGAAGTTGAAACCAAAAGTCATAGATTGAAACTGAACACCAAAATTTGTACAATAATGTACTATCGAAACCCACACTGGGCGCTTAAATTTTGATCCATTTTTTTATTACTACTCTTTATTCGTTGAATCAAAAGTATAATGAATCATGTCTGAGGTTTTTGTGATTTACAAACGTTTCTATTATAACTTAATTGCTCAACTCTATTGGTGAATTGCCTCTAATTTAAAATATATATTCTTTTTTTAATTACCAAATATATTTGCTTTCTCAATATGTCTTGTGGATTTCGCTAGGATTCGCTGAGTTAACAAGTTTATTTTCTTTTGACATTTTGCAGGATAGTTTAATTTATTAGACACTTGAACCTTGAACTCAAAAACTTTTAACGAAAAAACAAAGGCGAGAGACCGGTATGATAAACAAAGTTACAATTTAAGTCTGTTTGGCGTCAGTTTTGCTGGTGGAACCTTTGGTGATCAAAAAAAATTCTTGAGTTCCTTCCACGGAACTTGTTTTAATTAAAAAACCAAGTTTTCTTTAAAATACTTTTATTTTAGTAATCTACTGAATTGACTCAGAAGATTTGTTCACTAAGTTTTACAAGCTTTGAGCTTATCTTCTAGACTAAATGTACTTATACGTGAACTGAGTTAACTAAACTGAACTGACTGACTTGAGTGGTCTATTTATATACAGATCTGCATATGTTCTCGCGATCGCTAAGCTTATGATCTACTCAAATTGCGACCAGTCAGCAAAAGACATGATGTTTACTTTTGAGTTTATTTGTGTCTGGGCACTCGGCACGTTTTCAATTTCGATTATTGCTGACTCTAATCTGATTGTTTATTAAATATTTGTAAATGTTGCGTTTATGTTGTTTATGACATGGCATTTGGTATGCATAGCTCGCGTGAAAATTAAAATTAAGAATATATCGCAAGTATACTTTAACATTTCTTCTTTCACAAAAGATTATTAATTTTATTTTAACTCTAGGAGTTTCTTTTCCACCCCCAGCAGCCGCCTTTGGCGTTGGGAGCTCTTTTTATCAGTAACGGAGTGGAGTCAGTTGCTGATTCTCTGATAAAGTATACTCGAGCTCGTATTCAATAGCTATGAGTTTATTCCAAACAAACTGGTACCAGAAATCAATGTGCTTTCTATTCTTGTGGAGCTACGAATTTTGTACCAGCTCCGGGGCTCCTTGTTTATCGATGAAGAGTTTCGTTTCCAGTTTGTCATTGTTTTTTCAGTTTTGCCAGTGCATGGATCAATCATTTGACCCAGATGATTTCTTTTGCCGTCTGGAATGCTACAATCTATCTTGCCTCGATGTTTGAAAAAACGGCTATCTTTTGCCTTTAGTACTTCCAGGAGATGGTGTCTTTTTTTACGCAGTACGTATCTTCTAGTTGATTTTTTGGCCCCAACGTCGCCAGCGCAATTTGCATCACCGTATGCTATGAATTGTACGTATCCTCCTTCCTGAAACAGAAGCCTTTTCTTTTGAGTACTTGTGGAAAAAGTGCTCTAGTGGTTATGTTTCGGCTGAGAGAGATGTTCACTGGTGTTATTAACATGTCGAATCTCATTGTACGCGAGATTTTCAACCGCCTTATGACAAAACATGTTTGTGAGTAATTTATATCTGAAGAATATATATTAGCTGCTCATTGGGTAGACTTGTAACTGAATTTGCCTGTTTTTGTTCATTGTCGTTACCTTTTGGTTACTGCATGAGGAATTTTTCCTAAAGCTTTCCATGCAGGAATGCAGTCCTAATGTCAAATGGTCGTAGTTACGTATTCCTTCTTCGGCTTCAAGATGATGTTCTTGGTCGATTTCGATTTCTTCTTCCATTGCTTTCATCTAATACTTTGCTTGTGGGCTTACCGAAGCTTCCTCATAGCTCTTAAGCTCTTTTGGCCCTGCTGTGTAGACGAAGCAAAAAGAGGAATTTTTCTAAGTAAAGGTAAAGAATGATTTTATCTTGTAGCTTTCTCTCAAAGTGCTGATCACAGTTTACTGCGTATTGACGTCTTGTGTCTTTGGCGGCTCACATTCGTCGTCTTGCCGTTGATCACCTTTGCCTTCCGAATCAATGTCCGAGGTCTTTGAGCCTGTTTTGTTTCTCTGGTTAGTGTTTTTGGAATATTCGCTTTCTTCTTTGTTTGTCTTTTGCTTGAGAATTATATCTTTGGGGATCACCGGTTCAATTTTTGGAGAGGTCAAATTGGTTTTGTAGTCGAAGTAAATGGATTTCCGCCTCTGCTGTCTTTGAACATCTTTCCGATGAGCACAACATCTCGGCAAATTTTGATGTTATACTATTCAGGGTGTCAAACGGCATAACATTTTTTTCCGTAGCCTACAAAATTTCCTTGTTATGATTAGGCATCCCATTTTCTTCATTACTTCTTGGGGAGAAAGACACGGACATTTTCTTCACAGGATCGATTTCATTGTTGACATCTCTTTATTATCCGTGCCACAGCAAATGGTGTGTCATTCCTGTGATGCTGCTTGGCCCGGTAAAATTCAAATAATAAGTAATCAAGTAGTAAAATTATGTGAAGGATTCTTATTTCTTTATTGAGGTGTTTTGGGGTCTCTTTCAGGAATTTTCCGTGACATCCTACAGTTCCGAGCTTTTGAGCTAAATATCGAGTTATTTTGCATTGGTCCGACCAGGTCAGCATGTACCAGCTCTCCGATAGTTTCTGTGATAAATGGTTCACGGATGAATTTCTCGCTCAAGTTTTAATGTTTGATATCAAGTGGATGCAGAGTCCGTTTGACTTGACAGACATTTTGATAAGCTACCAATTTGTGAACAGTTTAAAGCGTTTCACAAATAATGACGTGGGCCTGGGTATGCATTTCGTTAGAGGCTCTGAACTTCATGAAGAAAAGACGATTATCTATTATATCCACTGCGATGATGCGTTCTTTTTTCTATATTTTGTAGTTGACGTTATCAAAATGAAACATGTTTTTTTTTGCTCGGCACTGCACCCTGAGAAACTAAGTGATATTTCAGCTGAGCAACAAATAGAACATTCTTCGTATGGTTTTCGGTGCAAGCCATTACGTTGACATTCCGCATGCCTAATGCCTGATATGGATTTCCAATTACCGATACGTACTTTAAGGAGCTGATTAAGCTGCACGTGAGTCAAGATACCAAGCTGATTGATGATAATCGTCGTTTACGTCGACTTTTTTCGACTTTTCCATAAATACGTTGCCCCTGGACTCCCCGTTGTTTCGTCCATACCAATTTTGTGATCATCTGCTGAAGCGTTCTCGAGCCCAGTGTCCCAGATTTTTGTCTTAGCTTAGTCTCCATAATCTTATTCCGTCATTTCTGTACCTACACATTCATCAAAAATTACACAAGCGTATTTCTTGTTCTTTACATAGTTCATTAATATGTAATTTGATGGCTCTGTCCGAAGTTATTGCAATTCAAAAATTCACAAACTTTCTTTACTTACTTTTAAGCACTTTGCACCCGCTTATAGTTGAAAATTTCCAAATCATTACATTGATAACCAAGATAAAAGCTTAACCAATTTTTTATTAATGATAAGCCTAGGGTGTTTAAATCTACAATGTAAGGTTCAGTACAGCTATGTTGAGGTGGACTTCCAATACTTCTTCTCTCAAGACTTTTCTTGTGTGTTGCTTCACGTTCCAGATAGCATGACACAGCTAGGGCTTTGACCTGTCTCTCTAAACCACTCAGTGCAACTGTGACTAACCGAATGTCACATAGACCGTAATATGCCACGACAAAAACGCTGATATGTTGACAAACCTTATGCCAAATTTTTTTTTCTGTTTTTATCGATTAACTGATTTAACTATGAACTATGGTAACGCCTTACTAGTTTTTTAAGCTTTCTCAGAGCTGTAAACATTGTGACTAAGAAATTTAAACACTCATGCTGTGCATATGGCACAGATTTACTAAACTAGATTTAGATAGACTTCAACCCGCATTATTTTCAAAGCTTTCAGTCCAGCAAGTCCATTAAAATGCTACCAGAAAACAAAGAGAAAAAATTTAATATCCCTGCGCATGTACATAAACTACCATACCTTTTATTCAAATGCCTTCAATTACTTTGCCAATTATACTATCATCCTGTTTGCAATAAATTCAACCCAAAAACTGAATTCCAAAAGATATTCAAATTAAAATGCAAATTCTGCTCTCCAGTTTGAATTACCCGAGTACTTGGCTGCAAAACGTTCAGCTAGAAAACAGTTGAAATTCACAATAACCGCTTTGATCACAAAACACAAACATAACAACGTTGCTTTCAAACCGCTCACAAGTAGCATCAAAATTTTAATTTGAACCAGACTACTCCCTCAGGCAAAGAAAAAAACGTTCAAACTGTTTTCAACTAACCAACAAGTTCATCCTCCTCAACATCACAATTATGAAACTTTCCAAGATACTAACCACTAAATTTCTCATCCCGTCAAGAGCCACTGTTCCATTTGAATGAACCAAAATGAAATCCAACCAGCCAGCCTGGCAAATAATTCCCTGGCCGTTAACCGCAAAATCTTCAAATTAAATACAGAATTGACAGAAATTCCGACGTTTCCAGTACGAATTATTTCAACTGCATGCACTCGTGAAATGCTAAAACAAATTAATTATCTTGTTCGTTGTCCTCGATTTTAACGGAGGCGACACTCACCTTTCTTACATTTTTTCACGTAGATGCCACCAGTAAGTCAGGACTGTGCTCATTCGGTGAATTGTTAAACCCGTTTCATCACCGAATCCTAATGAAAACCCATCGCGCTCTCCGAATTCAGCTCAACTGTAGCCTGCGTACGAAAGGACCGGCAAAAAGGCATCTTCGAAACCGCAAAACCATAACGTCCTTGTTACGTGCCGCCAGTTGAATTTCGCACAAAGATAAGGAAAATGTCTACGGTGAAAATGTATTTGTAACAGTTTTCAGCTGGATGCGACCATTAATTTGTTCATTTTACATACCAACTCCGAAAGAAGCTTTCAGGTTCTAAGAGAGGTTGTTTTCCAGACACATGCTCAGAATCTTTCCTGGATACAAGAAGAAAATCGTTAATGTCTGTCGCCATCTGTATGCTGCATAATTTTCCACTGACTGCCTATCTTTGTTCTGTTTACCATCAAGCTTCTGTTCCCATTTTCCGGCATGCTTGTTTTCAAATGTCAAGGAATTCCTGTATTCGGCTAACAGGATGTCTTCGTGGACGCCATCGTTAACGTACTCACGCACATACAAGAGAATATATAAATACTTGGAAATTGGTGAGAGAAAATTTTCTCTCGGGGGATAAACGAGCTTAATTTCGAGCTAATACGTGACGGTACTTGAGTTAAGATTCGTATCTAAAGTATATATGCATGCATGGAAAATTGTGCAAATTTATTCTGAGCGAATTTTATTGACTGCAGACGACGCTACAGCTTCTGTTTTTCAAACGAAATGATTAAAATGAATCGGGTTTGACGGCATCGAGTCAAAGTTTAGAGCAATACGCGTGCATGCAAGCAGATTGATTTGTTATTGTGGAGGATGCTATGAATAGAAGCAAAACAAATTTCTAGGACATTGATTTTTCGATCATGTCAGTTGCTATTATTTTGAATTTGATATGAACCAGAAACTGACGGGAAAAGACAAGAAAATGTAGATTCGGGTCATATTTGTGTTGTGGGCGTAGAAAAATGTTTGTAAACAAATTCCAACTTTTGGTAAGCTTTCATTTGACAGGTGGGAGTGAAATTCAGACGTATTTGTCTCTCAATTTATGAACTCAAGTTGCGCAAAACATAAAAATAGAACACGGGAAATATAAGCACAATATAAACACTTTAATGAAACCAGAAAATGTTTCAATATTATCAAATAGTCTGGGAGAGGAATTGTTAGAGAGCTCATTCACGATCAGTGCAGACAAGTGTGAGGTGAGAGTTCCACAACTTATTTTCCACCTTATTTTACTCAAGTATTTATTCAGATAAAAGCTAAATTAAAGTGCAAAGCCTAATCACCGCGGAATTTGAACCATGCACAACACACGTTCCCAGCCGGTGCTCAACCCGCTCGGCTACTCCAACTACTTCTTCCCTACTACATTGTGAAAATTATGAAATCGGATCACGTAGCGAATAATACAATTCTCTGTCGAAGTGTCCTGGACGGAACATCATTACATCGTCCTTCTTGGCAACCCCAAAAATTTTCGCATGTTTTGACCTTCTCTAGTAATAAGCAGTTTGTTGTCTGAACTCTCGCTCCCTTCGCGCACTCTTTCACCTAGAATTCATTTTTCGTTCATTCTAGACAAAACGGTAGACAAAACGATAGATTTTCCTCTGCCGCAGTCATATCACTTGATATCCTTTGGAATATCAAAGAATGTTAAAAAGACTGATCTTCTCATTTTTTTACCTTTTTCTCATACATATGAACGTTTGAGCACACCAAAACCATACGGTATTCCAGTTATTGGTCCCTGGCGACCTTTCGTGTTTCACCTTAATTTTTCGTACATTTCGCTGAATTCGTATTTGAGCTTGAGTCCCAGTTTGATCCTCAAGAACGATTGCAATATTTTCCCATGGCGAAAGAATTCTTATTCATAGTGTGCCCGTAGCAAAAAATGCTATTTTTATCTATTCCACTTCTACGAAACGCTGAAATCAAATCGAGGTAAAAAACTCAATGATAGCGTAAAGACGGAAAAAAGCAATAAGATGTGAATTGAAAAAAGGGTTTTGCAAAAGTACACACCTACATAATTTCCTATGTACAGTGCACGTAAGGACGCAAGATTTCGTGAATGTGACGATGAATTCAAGCATCGTATGAGAAATAAAGTATTTCACCGGGCTATAAATCCTCTTGAGAAATAATGTTTTTTTCTTTTGGTAAGTTTGCCGTTCGTATTTTATGTACTGAAATGTAGAACTGGATTTTATCGACTTTTCCCACTTTCGACTTTACGATTTCAAATGAAAATGTCAGTAATTCGTGATGGAGATATTTTCGGAGTAAAAATTATGTAATAAATAGCGTAAAAAGAAGTATATTTCGTAGAAAACGTGACGAATACCGATTCTACCAAAGTTTTTTCCATGTTTATATAGCGCGCCCAATGTGGGTGGGTATCGGAACAGTGTAATACTAAATTTGCGATAATTCAAATAAGTTTAGAATGTTGAGCAAACTTTTAAATAAGTTTATAATGCTGAGCATACTTTCAAATAAGATTATAATGCTGAGCAAACTTTTTGACTGAACTGAACTTATCTATTCCGTAATATTATACTAGTGCGCAAAATTATGTGTTTATTAATTTTTTCTGCGTTCATAACAGTCAGCATCTCCTAAAACTGGTTTGAAAATTATGCCTTCTGATAATCCTGGACAAAAAAACCAATGGAAAACAAATTCACTTCACAACTTCGAAATGCAAACACAAGATTTTTTTCTGATATCTTTGAAAATAATTTTAAGGGGTTGGAAAGTAGTGACCTACTCTTGGTTTTTTTTTTTCAAATAAATTTTACATGAGGTTAAATGTAAGGAAAATTATCAATAAATCCATAAAAAATTTTATATGGGGACGAGGATTTTCTAATAGCAGTAAAGCATACGAACCGAACATCTGAAAGTCAATGTGGAAGCGTCGTGTGAAGCAGACGTATGCGATTTTACAACGAAAACAAGAAACAGATTTGTTTGTGAGTGAGACAGATTCCATCGGACAAGAATGAAAGAGGCACAAACAAAGTGGCTGTGAAATAACAACTGATTTTAAAGATGAAAATCAAAATATATTGTGTTTGAGAGAGACACTGAGACCGAAGTGGAGAAAATAAAAATTATTTAACCAAAATATTAAAGAATAATCCTAAGAAATTAAAGGAGTTGCATTTCCGGATGCAAAAGGATCCTTTTCGTAGGCAAGCAACTATTTAGTCCTTCAATAAATTTGAGCTTAAATACAAATTTTTCCTCAAATTCGAGTTGATGGGGTCTAAGGCTATTGAATATTCATACTTATTATTTCACGGAAATACTTTCGACCAAATTATATATAAGAGCCTAAATTTAACAGAAAATGACGGATGTGAGCGCAGTCTTAGAAATAAACTCTGAAGACGTCTTGCAGGATAGTGAAGGAGAGTATGAAAAAAAAAGAAACGGAAATTCCGTGAAGGACAAATAAATTTCAGAGCTACAAAAGAAAATGAAAGAACAGAGTGCTAAATTGGATAAAATTATGGCATTACTGTTGTGCACTCAGATATAACTTTCTGCACCACGAAAACAAAAAGAAAAACCAATTAAACAAAGTAAAAAACTAATGGACGTCATACTGAAACAGTTTACAACAAAGAACAACAAAAGCTTAAGCGAAAACTAGCACCACCGAAAACTAGCAAGAAAAAAAGGAAAATAAACTGCGGGGCTTAACCTGTTTAAGACATATATGTTAAAGGGCGATTTGATTGCGAATTGAAAGCAGTTAGCCAAATACAGGCCGAAAAAGAGTATCCTCCACTTCCACCTCCCAAACCAAGACCCTTGATGAAACCCCTGAAAAAACAGGCCACTCCTTCAGCCCCACAGGGTCCAACGCGACCAAAAACTAACAGCAAAAGACAGAACGATTTGGACGAGACTGTACAAAAGAAAACGACGTCTCGAGTGATTTCAGGGCGCCGCATAAGTGGACTCAAATATCCAAGTCCTCTAAGGATCTGCGAATAAACTACGATTTGGCCAAAAGGATATATCTTGGCCTATTGGTGATTCCCGTTACTCTACTGGATCATAAAAGACAGACAAAGTTCCTCATTGGCGAGAAAATTCAATATCATATATATTTTCTGCTAGACGGGAAGAATTTAAATGTAGTGATTTAAGGTTTCTATGGCTTTACGCCAGAGAAAAGGGTCAGGCTCAAGTCCTTCATTTACTAGAAGTCTTATTCATCAAAACGGGGAATGGAACCTCGAAGCTAGCTAAGATACTCCTTCCGAGAAGCGAGACAGAAATCTACAAGATCAAAGTAGCCTGATATCTGATCTGTAAAGTTAATGGCCAGTGACCTCAAGGAGAGCAACCGCAGTGCTGTAGCTGCCAACAGTTTGGTGTAGACAATAATTGGGTTTGATGCAGACAATGACTGCCATGTTCAAGCAAAGAACAACGGGAAGCACCACTTCTCAAAGATCACTAAACTGTGCACCGAGAATGACAAATTTGTCAACTGTAGCAGTGAACATCCTGGATGCCCAAAGAAGATCAAGAACAGGAAGACGTTTGCGCAGGTGGCAGAAGCGAACTCCTTTTAGAAGCAGCCAGGTTTAAATCGAGCTCTTGAAACTGCCTAAGCCTGCATCCATCCGACGAACTCACACACTTTGGCACAACTAAAAGCCATGTCCTATTAGGAGCGCTGTTGCAAAAATTAAATCAGAATCGCCGGGACACTACATCATTGAAACGTGTTCATTAACGAGTCTCTGCTAATGATGAAGATAACTAATTGGAACGCTGTCTGGGACGCAATGGCAAACAAACATATAAAAATACACTCGAAACCACCTATGATATGCTCAACTCTATTCGCCAAAATTAAGCAAGCAAAAGAGGACAATACGATTCAATCTCCGCTAAAGAGGACGAACCCTTATAAACTATCAAAAGATATAAAAGATCTCTTTAGTAGGAAGAAAAAAATCCGGAGAGAAGCTAGGAATACGGGTGACGATAGCACAAGAACGGAAGCAAACCGGCTCACAGAGAACAATAGCGATTAGATTGCGCAGCTATGCAATGAGAAGTGTGGAGACTTTTTGCAGAGTATGGAACCTGGGTATAACAATTAGCGACGCACGACCAAATATTTTCCTCATACAAATAAATTTGCTTTGTCCCCCATACATGGGCTTAAAGTGTATAGCGCTGTCAAAGCGGAGGCTTTTTCTGAGGTAGTGGAGCTTCAATTCCAGGAAAACCACTCTCCAGAGGATGATGCTAGTGAGGAGGAAGCTACAATCCTTGCCTCTCGCCAAAATATTTTGGAGAAACCAAACAGTTAGTCAGTTGTCTAAATAAGCAAAAAACACCTGAACCTGACTCAATTGGCAATGATTGGCTAAAACACCTCCCTCACAAAACACAGAATAATAATAATATTAATCAAAGCTATTTTTTCGAGTGATGAGCTTTCTTGAGGTCTGAAAGACAGTGCTTATAACAGTTGTGCCTAAATCAGGTACAGACTTTCTATTCCCACAAAACTGAAGTTTTTTGAGTCTGCAAGCCTCGGTATAAAAAAATCGTTGAGCATCTATAATACTTTTCGACCGGCTTAGTGAATTAGTTGAGAAAAAAATGTATCATCCCGAAGGTACAATACATTTCACTGAACCTCTGTTCGCAATAGTGGTGCAGCAGATTCGTACAGGGTTCAAGCGAAGTAAATCAACATGCCTGGTTTGATTGGATGGAATCAAGGCATTTGATAAAGTCGGACATTGGGGCGGCTCTAATTTTCAAGCTGAAAGCTATCATACAACTTATTGCATCATTTCTGCAGGATTAAATTTTTTTGTGTTAGATTCAACGACCACGTCTCCACAATGTGCAAAGCTAGAGCTCCAATATTGTATAGTATATACACAGTAGCGATTTCCAATGTTTCCAATGTATAACTAGCCTTGTAAACCGAAGATACATGCATATATTATACCTCAAAGCAAGCAGACGACAGACTCTCATCTACCTCGCATGTACTATAATAGACAACGGTGTATTGAGCAGACTCTAACCCGTGACCAGATCAAACAAACTAAACATGGCGAACAAAAAACTTCCGTAAAAACAGATAGTTGAACCCATACTAGAAACCTACCACAAATGCAAGACGGATAAAATTTGACTTCAGATCCGTCAAAATCTCGCAAAACTTTTCGGCAATCCATAGTACGTCAGAAATACGGACATTGAAAGAGAACTTCAAATATTTTTGTTGCGCATGTATTGGACATATTCATACGCGACAAAACATTAAAACTATTCGACGGACTACGCATACACCCTAACAGTATCACAGAGGAGTGCAGAAATACTGTCAGCTACCCGAATAATCGATATCCTAGCATCCAACAGCTTACGGGATAGTGAGAAACATGTGCACTTTGAGACAATCGAATGTCTAGGTGGAGGTTAAGATGGACTAAAAAACTCGTCCACGCAGAGGAGGGGAGTTTGATTGCTGAAAGCACAAGCTCCAGCAAAAGTCAGTCCTATGACCATATATCAAATGAATACCAACACCATCCGAATCGAAAATATTTCGTATCGCCCAATAATAACCTTGGATTTAAATTTCCTACGTTAAATTCTCTTCAGATTTATTAAAATTAAACGGTGTAAACCAAATAATATACCTTCTGAACCTAGGTTAGTCAATTATCATTACTTATTAATGTTTTCAAAAAATAGAAACATAAATCAACTGTTAAATACTGCAGTAAAATGACATTCATTCTTAACTAATCCAACTAATTTTTTATGCAAAAAAAATATCAAACTGCAATTTATGCCCGTCATAAACTCTTAGTCCAATCCATCCCTTTTTCTCCACAAATAACATTTTATTGGCCATCAAATACTTTCTCGCGTGCTTTGTAACTATATTATCTATCTTTAAAATCCAGTAAATCTTCCGCTCGTACTCTACGCTGTGTCGTTCGGTACAAAAAATAAACTCTTACTAATACTCACCCTTTTAAAACGTCGGTTCATCTGATAACAAAATTTATCGTCTTCAACACAATATCCACTCTTCAATGAAGACATTTTCTCGAAAATCATTCTCTCATTCCACTTCAATCAACATCGACTATGAATGACCGTAAATCCCCCTTCACTTGGTCCATGAAGTAAATTTCTCCAATAAACTACCCCAAAAATGGCTTTTGACCATGAAACAACACAAAAGACACATGGCAGCCATAAAACTCGGTATCCACTTGATACATCACTTCTATCCTCTCACGGCCGTATCGCACCACTCCAGCCGATTTCTGATGTTCCGGTCACCACAGCAAACCTAGGAAGTTGTTGCAAGATCTATTGAGAACATATTTGAGGACATGACCAACCCCCGATGATACTTGGTAACGACACATAACAGCAATAGATTTACAACAACTTAATTTTCATGTAGAGACACATTTACATTCCATTCTATTTGGCTTTTCGTTCCTGATTTCTCTGTGCTGTACCCTACATTTTCATTTAGTTCCATGAAAGCTGACCTACAACTACAAATAAACAGTGCGGTCGGTTCACATCTTGTTATCAACTTCTTCATTGCTTTCGAAGCGTCCCTATTCGCAAATTCCCCTATCGCTCCCGAGAGCTCTTGAACGAACAGCATTGAGCCAATTTATGTTTCCCGCTGTTTATGCACTAAGTCGGAGATAATCTTTGCGGTTTATGTTAATCTTTCTGTTGTAGAAGTTGAGCTGAAAAAGAATACTGTACCAGAAAGACACATTAAGAGTTACTTGATTGGCTACGATTTCTTGACTTTTGCTGCAGGCGTGATAACACCGGATTATTAAATAGTTATTCGTTAAATCGTTCGCCATGTAGTGAGGATAAATTGGCTGCAAATATTGAAGAATGGTATGCCCTTAACCTACGCAAAGAGAAAATATTTTGTTTGAATCGAACTAAATAAATCATGAAATGACCAAAAACACCCGAAGCAAGTACCAGATTACTCTAAGTACCATCATTTGAAACTGAATTTTCTTCTCGACAAGAAATTAATCGTTGAACAGTCAATGTACCCACCAAAAACAAGCCACAACGTCGCCATTATGTAACGACACTCCATCCTCATGCTTGCTAAATTGCTCAACAGCAGTTCTAGTGGTCCCACAAGCAGCATATCTTCATATACGATTTGTAGTCTCTTTATTAGCCTTATACGCTCGAGACTATTCTGGTGTATTTGAAGGGCCATCTTCGTCAGGCTCTTTGAGATGGTGGCAAAGTCAAGAAGGAATCCTAATAGTAATAGCAAAATTCCCATAATAATTTCGTAGTCCGAAAGCTATTTACATTCCCCTGGGTGCCCTTTCGTCACTTCATTTTATAAGACCATTCATGTGATCTAGTCACAGGACTGCGGTAAGTGAAGCGATTTCATATTTAACCCTAGTTTGTGTCATCAGATACTGAGCAAATCTACAAAGATAGGAGTTTTACTAGAGATTTCATTTACTTGGATTAGAATAATTTTTGTTGATTTCGAAACCATAAAATGTGTGAAGATGATATTGATTTAATTATACTTCAGCAAAAGTGAGTGTAAGGATTTGTTTATAAAATTATTTTGAAACGTAGACACAGGGGCATATATGTATGTAACACAAAAGATTAGGTTTTTGGAATTGTGAATAATTTAACTTTTAGGGCATATCTTAAAGCCGTGGAAGGTTATATAGATATGATAGATTTTTTTTTTTAAATAAGAAGGGAAAAGAAGACAGCTCATTCATTTTGATTCAAGTCTTGTTACAGTATCGATTGATGATATAGTGCTCACCACTTTTGCCCTTTATTTCAAGTAACGGTAATTCGGACTTATTTTTACTTGATGTGAAGTCAAGTTTAATCTTAAGGGGTAGTACCGGTTATAATTTTGAAAAAAATCATTTTATTTTGTTTTTTGCATTTGTCAATTTATTATACGTTCAGAAATCACGTCCCAAAATTTTATTAAGACATTCGCAAAAATAAAAAAGTTACGGCAGTTTACGGCAGACTGCTGCCTTTAATTACTGTGAAAAAAAAAATGAAGAGCTCATAAGAAAAAGCGGCAAAGCAAGCGCATTTGGCCAAAAAAAACTGCTCAACTGCAAGAGCAATTGGCTTATGTGGACTCAAAAATACTTATGTATGGTCCAAGGGTTGCAGACTGAGCAATTGTAGGTGATAAAAATAGATTTTTAAAATAATATTCAATAAATAAATAGAAAAAAACTTTAAACGCGTTTTCCTCGAAATGACGTTTTTTCAAACTCCGGACACTTATTCTCCGGATTGGCCGAACCGATTTAAGTCAAACTTAGTGCACTACTTTATTCAAGTATCTTGTGTGGTAATCTACCACAATATTGGCCAAAAAATAACCCAAAAAAATTTGGCAAGCGAAACAAGATGAAAAAGACACGATTTTTCGAAAAATATAGCAACCGCCATTTTTTTTCGATAATTTTTTTAAAATATTGTGGTAGATTACCACGTAAGAAATATTCCTCTTTAGAATGCGGTTTGGTTTTTTTGGTTCAGATTCTTCATTCGTGAGATTATCTGCACGCAATATGACGAGGCATTTTTCGAGACATCAACTTTGGCGCCCTCTATGCATAAGTAGATATTTTTTTGTAATCTTCAAAATGTGTATTTTACCCATGCAAATTTTAACATTTATACATAATAAAGGAGGTGAAGAAAAATATTGAAAATTAGGCTGTTTTTTAGCATTCTAGCCGGTACTACCCCCTCAAACACCCGAAACGGCTAGTGAAGTAGAGTGTGGATTTTTTTAAAAGAAATCAAGAAAAGATGGTAAAGGGTTTTTTAGGCCGGTAGGTAGAAATGTTTCATGAAACCAGCCAACCTTTCATTTTTAATAGTATTGTTGAGTCCATGTAAAACGGCATTGTATTCACCTTTTCATTATAAATCACTGTCCTGCTTATGAGATATTTAACTTTCCCACATAGCATCGCATAAGCATATTAATCTATTCTCCCTTAACTAAGTATGATTGTATCAAAAGCTTATTCCAATAAATTCACTTTTGGCATATCTCAATACTTATTACCTTTTGACAATAATATAATTCATTGTAGCAATTCTAAAGTTGAAGGATGGTAGAATTTCTCAATTGCACCAAAGCTCAGTGAATCGCCTACCAAACGTGTGATGCACCACCATCAACGAGGCAGAATAAATAAATAAATTGCTCCTGGAGCAAGGCACCCTTTATTTTGCTTTAAAATTTACTAGTTCGCATAAGTAAAGCATCCTCTACACTCAGAGAAAAAAACTGTTGAATTCAATAAATTCGTATGTAAATATAAGATAAAAGCTTTATAGATTTTAGTCAAAATAGTAAACGTTTCATTTCTAACTAGGCACAATTTTTATTTTAACATGGAAAGGTAATGTGAAAATAAAAAAAAAAAATGTGAAAGGTAATGTGAAAATATATCATTTTTAAAAGATGTTTATTCAAACCAAGAGACCCTATACCTTCAAATTAAAAGACGTTTATTTTGAAAGCAATGAATTCAAAATGTTAAGCTAACAAACACATTTTAGTTTTAGCAGAGCGGATACTTTTATCGCAAAACACCACAAACATCAAAATGAAGAATGTTCATTTTCGATCCAAATAGATCGCGCTGAATTTCCAACAGGAGTCCTTTTGATTTCACTACTGGTAATGTGTATGAATAAATGTAAAATTATTCCTTACAAAAATATGTAATTTCGTTTAATGCTATAGCCAACGACTTTCATTGAAAAACAAAATCTCATTTTCATAACACATTTATTTTTAGTGTATTATATTATTCAAAATAAGATAGAACTAAAATTTACATTCAAATATTTATTGTTAGGTTAATAGTTTGTCATAGTTTTCGTCTGACTATTTTGTCCATTTCATAAAAAATTAAAACAGCTTGCGGGACCAAACAATTCGTTCAAAAACTTTATTTCACTGTGTAACGGCTCTCCTATATATAGGGAACGGAATTTATTACAAATTTCTATTACCTGCCAACTTTTACAAATTAAAAAGTATTCATTTTTTTCACTAACCAAAAACGTTTCAATCTCAAATACGTTACAGTTATTTAAAAAATCATCAGTTTCCATTAATATATCACCATTTTTGTAGTGATAACCTCTGTACTGCAAATCGCTTACAGTATATACACTGCAATCTTAAGGCAATACCTTTGCAAAGCTAACCCTAGATTCTTGTAGTTCATAAAGCTGACCCTTTTTGGATACAATTTCTTCGTGGAAAAAAGCCTTAGAATGAAGTAAATATGCAAAGTGCAAATTTGATTTAATACATTGTGTTAGAGGCACATTGAGTCTAGAAGTAATCGTTCTGGCGTATCCTTTGTGTAATTGATTCTCAGCTTCAAATCCAAAAGTTCAAAGGTGTCGCACAAATAGATCCCCACTTTCACTTTCACATATGAATTAATATTCGGTTGAATTCAATATTTGACACGTATCTAAGTTTATATTTAATTCACTTTCCATTATATGTATGTTCGCACAAAAACTTAAACGCGAGTCAGATAATAGTTTTCACCAATTTAAACGCAATTCACATTGCAGTTTTGAACACTACAGCTTCAAACACTCAATTCGCAGCTCACATTGATTACAACGCAGTGCTTATCTAGAGTTAAAATGAAATAACTACGTATGTTTTATTCTGGTATTGTAGCCTATAAATAAACGTATGTAGAATTAAAACTAAGCGTATGTAGAATTGAAATTTTTCTCTGTACAAATTACATGCGACGCCATAATGATATGTAAAGACAAAATACCTTGATTTTGGATTAACGAGTAGAGCTCCTGAAAATGACAAGCATAAAAGGATCACATGTGGCTTTAACGTTGTCCAGCTGTATAAGCTACATATGATGTCTGAATAGGAATTGAATACTTTTTTAATTTGAAATTGAAAGCAGGCTATAATCAATACAATTGGACTTTTTTTTGAAAATACATACAATTTATGTAAGTTTTACAGTTTCATCTGTAAAAACTACCGTATTTTTGTACTTTTGAAATAAAATGATAAAATCTTTGAAACAAATAAGTTTATTTCTCTCAGTGTAGTCCGCATTCAAACGATGCTGTTGTGCCGCTTTGCTAGTTCTACACAGCTGGGTTGGATCACTGGAAAATAAAATGGACTTGTTCCAAGAATAACAAAAGGAACGCTACATGTCTTTATCCGTCGAATCAACACTTAGTAGTGGCAATATCAACAGCACCCAAAAAATAGCCTTCTGTCCGTAAATGATCACAAGGCTCTTAGCCATGGGCTGGCAGGCCAGGCTCAGGCAAGACAAGACAAAGCACGTTCTCTAAAATGGCTGCTGAGAAACATAGACAAACAAACACAAATAAAGGTAAAGTTCCTTCACTTTAGAGGCAGAGTGCCAGATGTCATGGCGACTATTTGACTCCGGCTTATCAAATAAATTGGCTGGAAGTCATTTACAAATATAAATAGGCCAATCAGTCAAATTACAAATATAAATAGGCCAATCCATAATTTGACTCAGATATCTAATCAGAGCTACCTGGATTCGATACCGACTAGACTACATGAGCTTTTTCGATACTTCTTTGATACTGATACTTCCACTTTATTTCGGTACGCCAACATTGATACGACAACATCATACCAAGATGGAGGGATGTCAGCTACTCACCAATGTATTTGTATTGAGTAGTTTTGCTTTTAAACGAAATTGATAAGTCTCCTACCTGCTAAAAAAAATATTTAGCTCTATACAATTCTCTTAACTACCCAAGAATTAAAAAAGTTATGGGGGAGTGGACCGAGAAACTTAGAATCATTTCATTTATTCTAAGAAAAGTAAGAACAAGGAATAAATACGAGAACCCTTATCAAAAGGAAAAAACTAGCTCAACAAAACCGCTAGAAACACTAATTTTTGATGAACTGTAGAAAAATCGTGCAGATTTTGAGTGTATATTTTACCACACGTACTCCAACCTGTTTCGAGGGTAATGTACCACTTTTAAAATTTAGAAAAGTCAAACTTTAGAAAAGTCAAACACTTGTTACTTATATTTATTATTGGTTGCCTATCTTTGAAAACTTTGAAAACAGTATCTTCTGTAACACAAATAATGAAAATACTCAGTGCTTGCAACACTTTATCAGCACTGCAATTATACGTCTAGCAAAACTGCTTCTCGTCAAAGTCAAGCTACCCTATGAATCTCGTTTTCGTCCGATGACTTCATCGAAAGTTACAGGGATAGAAAGGTGTTTGGAATTGGCATCCGAAAAATTTCAAGAACTTAGAAAATTTACATATTGGTTTTTTTATTTTCATTGCAAATGTTCGCGAAATGAATACCTAATGTAAGAGCCTAGACAGACAGCGCAGCCTAAATGATAATTTGTCGTAAATGATCATTTAAGTGCCGTGTGTCATATGCTAATTTGGACTAATCACCACTAAATGACCAAATTATCTATCATTAAGCAAATTGCTAATGATCATCAAACTTTCGTAATTTATTCTTAAATAATGTAGAGTTGCTCGATATAATATAAAATCCCCTTGTAAAAAGTCGCTTTTCGCATTGGAAAGAAAGAAGAAGACAACTTTTTTGAGATGTCAAATTTAAATTCGAAATATTTGAAGAATTTTAATGTAGTTCTTGCGCGATTTGTACTCCAACAACATTAATTAGGACATAAAAGAGGCAACATACACTTAAAACGCTTTCAATGTCTCCATTTTTCAAAAACTAATTCCTTTGAATAACAGACAGGCAGTGACAGTATTCACCATTAATTCAAGGGCTGTGTGTCAACACCTTTTAAATTACTAATTTAGGTATAAATTATAATTAGTAAATTAGTAATTTAAGTGCCTGTCTGTCTAGGCTCTAAGTAATTATTGATGCAAAACCGCTCGTGCTACCAGCATCAAAGCCAAAAATATATATAAAATTCAAGACACCAAAATTATCATAGCTGGCAACTCCAGACTAATTTTTCAACCGACTTTCTACCAAACGTGGCTTAGAGTAAGGTTCAGCTACTGAGTGAATTTCATTAAAATGTGGTGACCAAATTAGAATTCATTGGGCAAAAGCAGTTTTTTCTTTAGTGATTTTTGGCACAGATTGGCCTACATTTAAAAATCACTTCTATCAGACCTGGTCCTACTTAAAAAAATCAATACATTCTATGAAATTCAGCTGTAACTGATTATCGGGTCGTGAGTTCTCGTGAACAGAAGTTTCTGGTGCTAAAAAATATAGGAGAATAGGAGAAGGATTATCGTTCTTGCCCGATATAGAATTTCAAAAGTTTTACTTTGGCTATGCAGACAAAGAATAGTATATTAAATGTTCTTCGAACATTAGTAAACCAGGAAGCAATCCTATCGAAACTAGTATAGAGGTTAAATCGATATTATCCTAGTATTGAAAATCATTGTGGAATGCAGCTCTAGAAAGTTCCATAAAGGGTCTATCTGATGCAATACCTTTCTATTTATTCCAAAAGCAGAAGCAAATTATCCAAGAAAAGTACGTTTAAGTCGATCAGGTGAGAAATATCTAACGGAAGAAGCAAGTTTGCAATGCAATTAATTAAAAAAATCTGACGTAATTTAGATAAAATGAAATGCGAGAAACAATTATCAGTCCATAGCAAGGTTACAATGACATCATAATTCAGAAGCGTAAATTTTCCTCTGGAGTATCATATTACTAACGGTTAGATTTGATGTTTTATTTCTTGTTTTATTTTTGCTTCTCTCACTTTCGATCACTTCTATACATCTTAGTACTTTTTTGATGTTATAACAACTGCGGAAAATGTGATGGCATGCAGTAATAAAACTTTCCAATTTCGTGGAAACGTTTTAAAGCCCTGATCAATTTCTGCACAATTTTGCTCCTATGTTCAAAGGAAACAAAAAAGATTTGAGAAATTGTTTCCCCTTTGCTTTATTTCGTAAGCAAACAGTGCTTATATTTTGCTTCTAGGACTGTGCTGATTGTTTCAGATTAGACTTCGTTGCTGAGAGGATAACGAGTGCGTTTCAGTACTTTTCAAATTCATGCCTGTAAACGTCATGCATGATTTGTTTTTCAGATTGCCGAAATGTTAGACAAAAGACCGATATTACGTTAGAAACTAAAGATGTATGAATTTCTAGTATAGAAACTACAGATATATTAATTTTTTAAAATAACCCAATTTCTTATCCCGAGTTTAACTAAACAGCAAAATATCTATCATTCCTCGAAATAACGAAATATCGATTGCCCTCCAAATATCGATATTTGTCACTTAATTCAAATATATTTAGTTTCTAAAAGAAAAATTGGTGTTGTATTTCTAATAACATTTATTTTTTTCATGCGTGTTTCGTCCATGAAGTCATCTTTGACCGGTCCTGTATAATTCATGAGTGATTCATATGTAGCTCATATGAGATTCATGCCTGAATTCATCACTGAGCGGTACTTTTATCGCTGCTATTCAGTTTGTAAACATGTGGCTGTTGCTCATACGTAGTCAAAAAAGACTTGGAAACATTCAGGCCTGAATCATCAATGAATGGTTTATTTGTTTATTTTATTTGTTTACTCAATCACTGTTTCACCAACAAAATGGGATACTAAAAACAATACATTTATGAATTTATTAAGAACAATTAAACAGTCGGATAAGCCGACACTTGAACATTTCAACAGTATGAACATTTAATACGCTGAGTTAAAGCTTCGGGCTATTGCGCAGGTTGGTTCATTTAATCCATAATTGGTCTAATGAAACGGGATGGATAAGGCGCAATGATGTCTACGCTCAGCATGACAAAAACCAAGGTCAATTTTAATAATGAAAACTTCGAGTTCACGTTTCCAAAGATAAAGAGCAGTTAGCAAAGATAAAGAGTTTTGCAATGATAAAGAGCAGTGAAAGTGATAGTGATGAAAGCCATTGTGTATCTGAGAACGAAGCAGTTGGGTTTAGAACAGTAGCAAAGCAACTGGTCGCTGTGAATATATATCTTAAAGTTATTGCAGAACTGTGGATGGAAGTGCAAGTTGGCAAGCTAAATTATTTTAGTTACAATTGTTATCGCAGCTTGAAATAAAGTACATTTTTGAGAGAGGAACCAAAAAAAGCGTGGATGCATAATTTGCTATAAGTATTTCAAAACTAAAAAGCATAGATTCAAAAGACCCGCATGTACAAAAGCATATACTCTAAAAATCTTGAATTAAAATCAGAATTTTAACTATTTTGCTGCACCTGTTTTTAAGTAGTACCCAATCGAAAACTATGTAGTACCCAACCATTTAGTGATCAACTACTCAATTGACTAGTTCGTGGGAAAAAAGCTACAAAAAAATAAATAATATTCTGAAATTAAAAATCATTCCATTTTTTCGCAAAACTGTTCCATTCATCGATTAATAGGCTTGACAATACAAATAATATAATTTTATGTAGCTGTATGTGAATAGAAACAATCAATCAATTCGTTCATCAAAAAACCATGAGCCCATAAAAAACCTCTCCATCAAATAGGTAATTGAGCTAGTATATCTCTGAAGCGCATACAAATAAAACCATTAAGTATTCCTTCAGCTCATCCATTGAATCTTGAGATTCCAAGTAATTATCGTTTCTCACAATTCTATAACTCGTTTTCTTTTCATTTTCCAAATGAATATCTTATCTATACAAAAACAGCTAACGACAATCGCTTCAACTATAGGTTAATCCACTGCTTTTCTTTCGTTTGGCACAAAATAATTACTCAAAAGAAAACACAGCTCCAAACAACCGGAACTCTCATCCGATTCTCTTGTCTGCTAAACACTTCTTTCTTTACTCCTTACCAACCCCACTTTCATTCGCTTTCTATCGGCGTCACTGCCTTGGCCCTCGAATTACCGAAACAGCTCGCGCTAGCATTCTTCATTCATTCCCTACTCGCTCCCTCTGTCGCTGTTTTCGTTTATTTCTGCTTCCTATCCAGTGTGGTTTTTTTTCTTTCATCTCCAAGCTTTTACCAAATCGTATTCATTTCATCGTACCACGGAATACGTTGCCCGATCCGAATTTCATCAGTTAGTGAGCTTTGTGCTAAGCAAGCAATGAAAAGAAAATACAGCGAAAAAAATGTAAAGCCACAAAAGCAAATCCGGTAGATGCTCCTCGACTTGGGTGGTTGATGGTGTTGAAGGAAGGATGCAGATTCGTGAGGCGATAAAAAAAATTGAGGTCGAAAATGAGTGGAAGATTAAAATAGCGTGTAGAGACTGTGGAACCTTGTTTCCATAGTAATTGGCGCCGATCTTGTTATGTGCTGTGACAGTGCAGCACGAACAATCGGCTAACGGAATCTACTATCCAGCGATTAACGTTGAATTTTTTTGTTGAAATCACTCTCTTAGACCGATGCGACAGTTTGATATTTGAAGCCGAGTTTGGAAAATGCGGTAAAATAAGCAAATGTCATCTTGATTAGCATCTAAGGTTTCTAGTTTTGCTTTTTTTTTATCTTACTAAATTTCAATCTTGTTTCCAACCGTAACTGTAATTTGAAGCGTGACCGTAAAAATGGGAAAAAGATCGCTTATAAATCGCATTTACATATAAACAAGCAACTACTACAGAACGCCAACTGAATACAAATCCTCTGCGGGAAAATTTAATTTGCCCACAGCTATTGATTCGAATAAATAAAAGAGGATGAAAGTACATCTTTTGAAAGCTGTGGTTTTTGTTTTTATAGTAAATGGGGGTAGGTACAGTCTGTATCAGCACTCCAACTGTACTCATAGGATTTTGTTCATTGATGCTTGTATACAGTTTACGCACCATACCTGTAGCGTGAATATTACGATTATATACCAATGAATGCAAAGATAAAGTACTATGATAAAAGGCATTGCAAAACCTTGACATGATGGTTTTCCAAAAGATTATGAATATTGGTGAAAATACCTGGATGAAATTTGGGTTAGAAGTCAATATTTTGGTATTTTTTCTGAAAGCAATTTTTAATGCTCATCCAATCATGAAATGAGAACTTAATTCACTCGACTTCTATCATTTTTACACTTTAGCATTTGACATCAAGAGCTCTTGCTTCCTATAGTACACTTTTAGTTGTTTAATATAGTTAACTCGTGACTGGAAAGACTCCATTTGAATCAAATTTGTCGTTTGTTTCATACTGAAGGCAAATCCTATACCAGTATCGTAAGTTTAACCTATCTTAAAAGCTAGCGCCCAACGTGGGTTTCAGATGTACTCGAGAAGCTCACTATACTTCCAAAAGGTGTATGAATTGGAGCAACACCGCTAAGGACTCAACCAAATGTATATTCAGGATATATTGTCTCATTTGCTTGGGCTTTAAGAATCATTGCTAGTATTATCCTAAAAAAAATATGCTTTTGGACAACCAACCTACTGAATTCAGATCGACTAATGAATTCATTTCAGATGTTCATATGACCTGGTAAAATTCAGTTAAGACGATATCACGAGGATAACGAAATATTGTAATAACACAAGCAAAGCCAAATTCGACAATTCAACAAATTCAATATACTCAAATCCAATAAAAAAGAACACATAAAGGATTCCAAAGTGTATGTATCCCTACAGATCTGCCACTATCTCGATGTTTGCGGTACTCGAATATTGTACCACGAAAATTGATGATATTGCTCGAATCGAATCAATATTTCATGATTCCATTAACGATTACACCTCTGTCGGCTGTTGCTGTGAAAGCCGCACGAACGAATTAAAACCCAAGAACTAAGAACAAGATCGCAAATGCTCGTATGGTTGAGTGAATTTTAGAGTGTATGCGGATAGATGAATCTTGCCGCATGTACGTGTTCGTAATTTGTCAGTTGACGTACATATATTCGGCAAGTGACATCATTCTTGCGAACCCGCCACACGTGTACAAACATTAATGTTATTTGCTCACTCCGTACACGAAGTGAAAATAGTGATGTTATTCAGGCAATATAAGGATGACAGAACTTATGGTTCCATGTAATATACGTTTGAATACGTGTTCATAAATATTCGACGTACGTTTTTGTATGGCAAACGTATAGACAGCAAGTCGATTCATGGCAATTTCACTGTATGGGGCAGGCAGGTGCGTAGGAGACAAGCGCACATATTTTTGTTTTATTGAAGCATAACTAAAATTTATTTGATGTCGTGTTCGAAACGAATATGATGCTAGCTACAGCTAGCAAGGGCTGTTGGATAATTTTTTTCTTCTCTGTGGCTATGAAATGCATGCGTGTGCGGGAATAAAACGGTGAAATGATATTTGCTGGTGATTTCGAGAAAGTAATCTGGTTGACAGAATTCGTTCACTGTTGTCAAGTTGAAATTTGATATGCGATTATTTTCCCCAGGACATTTGTTTACAGTCCATATTTGCAAAGCTGTACTTGTTGTTTTGTGTGCTTTTAGGTTGAGAGTATTACCTAGAAGCACCCAAAACAGTAAGTACGACTTTGGTTTCGATTTGACGGATTTATTTTTATAAAATTTATCATAGAATTATATGATTAGTAAAGCGATTTAAAAAGCTTATGCAGTCGAAGTTGACTATAGCAAAATTCAAGGGATCGACGAATTAGTTCATACGAACGCTCCTTTTAAGAAAGTATTTTTTCTATTTTATTATCATTTTTATTTGAAAGCCTATTACATGATTAATAAAAAAAAACAACATAAAATACTGCAAAAAAAAGTTACCCGTAAATTTTGGAAAGTGCTTTCAGTTTGGTTTAATACAGGCAACTGTTCGTTATATCGCGTACTCGTTAAAGTCGAGTTCGCCTGATCGAATTTCAATTTGAACGATAAAATATACAATACCAATACTGCATATACAATACTAAAATATCGATAATAAACAGGAAATGATAAAATGAAAATAATTAAAAAGACTGTAAGTGATAAATAAACAATTTTACATATTCGACGGTATAAAGACTATGACTGGTTTTTTTTTATGATGGTACCAGAGCTACCAATTACACCAATTACACCAATTTATAAAAGTGGCGATAGACGTTTTATTCAAAACTATAGAGGCATCGCCATTCTATCTGCTATTCCCAAACTATTTGAAAAAATCATTTACTGTAAAATTTCTCCTCTGGTCGACGCTCGACTGAACGGGCAGCAGCATGGATTTAGGAAAGGTCGTTCAACTACAACTAATCTTATGGTGCTTGTTTCTGATGTTTTGTGCAAAATGGAGAAAGGTAATCAAATTGTCGCAGTCTATACAGACTTTAGCAAAGCATTCGACCGAGTGGATCACTCCATTCTGATCCCCAAGCTGAAACAATTCGGAATTGCAGGATATTTACTAAAGTGGCTTGGCTCCTACCTCCACGACCGCTTGCAATTCGTGAAATTCCAAGGTCTTATTTCTAAGAAAGTCGACGTTATATCCGGTGTACCTCAAGGAAGTCATCTTGGCCCTCTTCTTTTTAATATTTTTATATCTGACATATCGGAGGTTTTATCTGATATTCCTCATTTACTATATGCGGACGACCTCAAAATCTTTCATGTCATCAGATCACAATCTGACGCGACCTTTTTTCAGTCTAAACTGAACTCTCTAGACCATTGGTGCTCCACGAACAAGCTCCCTCTTAACATTGCCAAATGCCGCGCAATTAGCTTCTCTCGCAAAACTGCACGCGTTCATTATACGTACCGCTTCAACAACACGACACTCAGCAGGGTTGACAACATACTAGATCTCGGTGTCGTCCTGGGTGAAAAGCTCCGCTTCAATCTACATTATGATAAAGTGCTTTCCCGAGCAAGTAAACAAATTGGTTTCATTAAGCGACGAGCCAAAGAGTTTAAGAATCTCTGGGTTACTAAATCCTTATATATTTCACTCGTGCGTCCTCTTCTTGAATATGCGTGCACTATCTGGAACCCGGCTTTCGAAATTCACAGCCAAAGATTTGAGTCTGTTCAGAAGCAGTTTTTACTGTTCGCTCTGAGAGATCTTTTCAACCCTTTTGATTTCAGTAATCTACCACCATACGAATTTCACCTTAAATGTATTAACTTGTTACCCCTTGCGTCGAGAAGGTTAATGTTATCTGCCTGCTTCAGCTTCGATGTCATCAGAGACGTGGTTAATGTCGCCTACTTGGAAGAAAAATTTGTGCTCAATCAGCCCCTGAGAGTCACTAGATCCCGACGATTGCTTATTGAATACCAACACAACACAACATATGCAGCAAACGAGCCAATAAATAGGTGCTGCAGGCTATTCAATAGCATGAGCGAGAACTTTTCCCCTACGATATCTAAATCAACTTTTAAAAAAAATATTATGAAGGCTCTCTCTTCATAGTCTCCCCCTTACCCCCATCATACTAATATAAATACATGTATTGTATATTTAATTTAAATTTAAATTCACTTAATTATTTGTCATTTGCTATTCATTTAATTATTTGTCATTTATTTATTACTTTATTTGTTATCTATTTTTAACTAATTTATTTATGGGTCATTTGCTCTTTATCGCATGCCATCCATACCTCTAAACATTAAGCTATATATTTTATGTCAATGTTTTATTTATTGATTATTATTTATTAATCTAATTGTTTCCTTTTTAACTTGTTTGTTACTTATTTAACTTGTTTGTTTTTACTTTTTGTTTTTACTGTACTTTACCTTTCCATTTTACTTTTACTTTTAATTTGATATTTTATATGTGATTATTTTTTTTTTTGTACCTTGCTTTGGTGAATAAATAAATAAATAAGCTCAACTCTATGATCCTAATGCACAGCCTTGGCAGGAGGGAATCTAGGGTAAGGGAAGTGGGAACGGTTGAGAGTGAAGGAGGTACCTGTGAACGTTCCGCTTGAACACTTGAGGGCGGGAAAAACAGTAGACGAGAGACTGTTCCACATTTGTATTGATCTGGATAAGAAGGACTCATGGAATTTGGCAGTGCGACTGGCACAAACGTGCAGGATATGAGGATGTGAGCAACTAGTGCGTCGCGTATTGCGCAAGGGGATATCAATCTCAGGGATTAAATCGAGTAATTCGATAGAACAATGGGCATTGAAGTAGCGATATATGTGGAAGTGAAAGACAGCGAACATTACGTCTGTCGACAAGTGATTCAATGCGGGAAGTGATAGATACATCGCCAATAAGCTTGAAAGCTTGGCTTTGCACTTTGTCTAACGCAGACAGTGCAGTGCGACCTGCTCCTGCCCTAATATGGGAATTATACTCATGTCTCGGTTTAATATGAGATTTGTAGATACGCGTAACATCTGGTGGAGTGAAGTATTTCTTACATCTTTTAGCTCAAGGATTTCATTGCATTTTTTGCAACAGCGGAAATAAGGTTGGCCCAGTTAAGTTTACTGAAGATGTTGATACCCGAGTCAAAAATGATTACTTCATCGGCCAAAACGGCTTGGGAAGTGGAAGGAGCACAAAGTTTATTGGAGATACGACAGCATTGAGTTTTGAAAGCATTAAATGTGACACGGTTCGCTTCACCTCAAGCAACTATTATTGGAACTGTCACTGTTTAAATCCATCCATCAATCCATTTTAAGAGATTGGAGTCAAGACCAAAAGCATAGAGTTTGGCTAAAAAGGCGGAGTGTCAGAAACTATCAAAAGCCTTTGAAATATCTAGAGCAATGACTTTGGCTTCACCAAAATTATGGAGACATTGATTCTATTTCTCTGTCAGAAATGTCATTAAGTCCCCATTGGTGCGACCAGAACGAAAGCTGTAGAACGAAAGTCATTGATTAGCCTATGAGACTCTAGATAGCTCATTAATTGGGAATTAATAAGAGTTCTGAAAACCTGCGACAGAATCGAAGTAAGAGCAATTGGTTTATATTTAGAGGGATCACAAGCCTCTCCTCTTTTTTGGGATGGGCTGAACGTGAGCAAGGTTCCATCCATTTGGACGGATAAATTCCTTTTGAATAGGATAAGTGATTTAATTTGCGCAGATGTTTAGCTAAAGAAGAAGCGCAGCGCTTCAGAACCATGGTTGGGATACAATCAGGTCTAGCAGATTAAGATACCTCAAGCTTTTTGAGTACTTTGGAAACTTGACTAATGCGAAAATGCAAAGGCCCTTGATTTGAATTGCACTTAGGTATCGAAGGTGGACTTTGCGAAGATGGTGGCAAAGAAGAGTTTGCAGCAAATAATTCAGCAAAGAGATCAGCTTTGTCTAGTGATTTAGATACGTCAAGCTTTGCTGGCAAATTTGGTCAGTATGAAGAAGTTACAGCAAGGAAAAAGAAGTGAAATTATTCTTCACGGCCTTAAGAAGTGACCCAAAGTTGCTAGTTTTTTGGTTAGCAAAGATTTTCTGCCTGGCGCCTTGGTCGAACTGGAATTTTGCTTTTTAAATAGTGGATTTGCAGGTGTCACGCGCAGTTTTGTAAATCTGCCGCAATTCTTCGGAATGATGTCGTGAGTATGCACGGAATGTCGCTTTTTTATTCCTAATAGCTTTTTTGCAATCATTATTAAACCATGAGATGGCAGTTGATTTGAATCTTTTACAAACAAAGGAATGCATCTCGAGGCGTATGATTGAGGTTATGGTGCCACTTATTTCATCAACATCTGCTGAAGAAAAGCATTCAGACCAGTTTAGCTCTCTAATAAATTTATTTAACGAGGCTCAATCGGCTTTGTCAAAGTTCCATAGCAATCTTTTGGTGGTAGATGGATTTCCACTGACTAGAGCGCTTGTGGTGAAATCGATCGAAACTGAACAATGGTTTGAGCGGCACAAAGAAGCTGCAAAAGAAATTATGTACTTTTCGGGATGAGATGTTAAAAATATATGTAACAGATTGGCTCTTTCGCTTGGTATATCCGGTATCGTAGTAAAAATTCCTGAATGATCCCACAATATTAGCGTATACAAATGAAAAACAAAAACAAACAGTAGATACATATAGGTTACGATCATCTACTAACAAGACCAGGTGGCAATGTATGGGTCGGATCTGATCAAATGTAATGTCTTTATGTCGACCACGTCCAATACAAATGCAATCTATAGTCACCGTAATAGAGACCGTTGTGTGTATTGAATTTAATGCAAAAAGATTCAATTCAATACAAGGTAGAAAAGGGAGACACAAGACGAACTCGCCGCGAAACACTTCACTTCACGAACACTTCGCGAAACAAAAGGGAAACCGGCACCCATAACTGGATTGCGAACAAGATAATGATATTGGTCCGGTTTTAATTAGGAGCGGCCACGACGCACGTCCGTCTCCCAAGACAGTCACATCATACTATCCAATAACAATATTCCAAACATAAAGCTTAGAACTAATTAGATAGGCATTTATTTTTTGTTTGTATCTTCTTCTTTTTGTGGCTTAAACATCTCGAACATTGAAAATAAATAGAAAAAAATCATCTTAACGTCAAATCAGATGCACAAAAGAAGAAAAAATTGATAAACTGTTTCAGCAATATAAATTTCAAAAGAAAACTTACGCATTTGTTTCTCAGTATAGTGATGCACAGAAATTTGATGAGCATGAAGACAAGGACTATCCAATTGGAATGAAGACAAGGATTTTTCAATTTTAATGCAGAAAAGGACTTTTCTATTGTTTTGCTTTCAACAAAAGTGTTTTAGATGCCTTCTTTTACTGTAAGCCCTCGATCAACCGAAATCAGATTTTTCACCGGACGAACTTTCAGTTAGGATTCTAACGTGATTGCAACAATACTGTTTTAAAATTGGTTGTTAGGTGCTGCGATGGCAAGTAAGTTGCTTGAAATGGTTTGTCTAAAGTTTAGTATTGTCTTCGGTTTCACAAGAAATTTTTGTACAAAATTTCGCGTGCAAATTGCTTTGGCGAAAGTTTAGCTTGAAATTTAGCAAAAGTAGTAATCATTTCTTAACGTGAAAAATTACCTTAAAGTCGCTTTCGCTTTGAAAATGCAGATGGTATTAACGGGATGTGTCCAGTCATTTCACTTCGATTTGGTATGTGCAGTTCATTCTTTCTCGAGCTAAAAAGGGACATTTGATGTCAATAAGCGTTTGAATTAGAAAATTGAATTGTGCCGATGTCTTGTCATAAAAAATCTATCAAAAATTTAAATACTTGACATTTTATTTGGCAGTAATCAGTAGAGGCTCCGGTTTTTGCCATTGTCAACCTTTTCACTCGAAACAATAATCAGATAATAGAGACGTGTCAAAATTAATCTTCTCGATTCAGACAATGCCAGCTTTAAGATATTAGATTAATCTTGGTCCAGAAGCTCAACCTATAAAAAATGCGATTTTGAATTCTAAACTAAATATTTAACATCCGCAATTAAGTTGGCTTTGACGAAACTAAAGTGCATATAAATTATCATTCCTCATCAAATTGATGGTGGAAATTCTTAAGCATGGGTCTTAAGATTTTCCAACATTTTGTTTGGAAAAAACAGCCTCATTAAATAATTTACTTGGCTCTATCCTACATACTTTCCAGTGTGCTCATCCATCCACACCATTCAAATTTATCTCATGTAATTTTATCTAACGCCATCCATGATGAAATTCAACCACTCAATCAACGTTGTATGCCTGTCCAGCTAACAAACTGCTTTATAGCACTTCGCCTACAATTCACAATAACGTTCACATCATAAATTATTCTCAGCCACGCCAAACGTCACACAATCGCAAATATCATCCGAGGTCGAAAGTTAAATATTTCAGATATGGCCGAATCCGGAAGATTTATTGTATGAATCCTATTTGTCTGAATTTCATTGTTGAATTGGGCGAAAATACAAATTGTTTTGGGAGAGGAGGCTGGTTTAGCTATTATTGTTTGAATTCACGTCACACATCCTCCGCTTCTATTCTTCTCTTCAATTAGGTTTTATTTGACCATTGAAATTTATTTGTGGCCACATACGGTACATGTACAGACCTCTATGCTGTTACAAGGGCTGTAAAGTTTATGTGACCCAGTTTGAAATCAAATACTCCTTGCTAAATTAAAAGCTCTGGAAGCTAACTTCTAAAAATTTCTACGTGTAGTAGTTATTGTAGCATTTCAAAACTCATACCGACTTCAGGTCTGGTACTATTTTCACGAAATACGCAACTTGATTTGGCACGCACTGAAAGTAATTTTTATTATGTACTACGATATGATTCAGCAAATCGTTCTTTGCACAACATAAGACTCATCGCCAACTACTCCATTATAAGAAACCATCTCTGTTTTACCATAACCATAAAGTTCAACATCAATCATGTTGTCTGTTGTGAGTATGTACCAGCTGCGATGCGACGACTTGATCGTAAACAACAACGCTATAAATGATTGAAATTTGCCGTCAAACTAAACTGTTCTTTGTCACATTGAACCTATTCCCGGGATAAAAATGAACATTAAAACAAACGGGAAACGGTCCATTCAGACAAATCGTTCAAATAAATCAACTTTATTTGCTCTGATGAGACTATACTGTGGGAAAATCAGTAGTAAATAGGTGGATAGTGGCGGCCTGTTTGTGTATACTGCTGGGAGTTTTGAAAAATATCAAATGTCGTACTATTACAAGAACGAAAAATTTCTCTGTAGCATGATTTATGTTCAATTCTTTTTTAAGAAAAAGCTTTTGCTAATACGTTACATACGCTACTATCGAAGTACAAAAGATAGTATTATACAGAACATGTCTTCCATCATTCAATTCAGTTTCCTTGAACAAACTATAGAACACTTAGAAAAAAAGCATTGAACCATAGGAAACCGTAGAATACAAAGCTGAAGAAACCATGAAATGTGGGAAAATTCATAAAAGGCTCAAGTATACGTGAATAGATTTATGGGAGTGCAAAAATATTTTCCACATAGAAAGATGCGAGCATTGCCATTCAGGTAGTTGCAGGATAATGTTGTAGAGAAAATGTTGTAAAAATCAACTATAATTTTGTGGCTTCGTGTGTCGAAAGTGTCACGATAGTCATAATTATCAAAAATGTAAACTGTTGAATGAAATCAAATACCAATTACCACAAACAGTTTCAAGCTTATTCTTATTTTCAAGGTGCTATCGTCTTAGAAGTCATTTACTAATACCTTTTCATAATTCTTTCGAACTCTCATAAATTTCGTTCGCATTCATAATTACCTTTTGTGATTTATTACCATCTGTATCTCATCCAAATTCAAATAAACTTTAATGACCCTATATCCACCGAACAGACACACAGCAGTTCACATCAACTTTATAATCCCGTAATATTTTATCGTCTTAACTTCTCCGTTCTACCGCAAAGCTATACGTAGCGTGTGACAACATTGTCCGCACACAAAAACAACCTCCTTGTGACAGCACATTTTCAAATCTCCTAAAATAATCCCGATGTCAGCATTGTTATCCCGAAAATTTTACGTACATACGTTCTCGGAACAGTAGCGCTACATATGCACGGAGCAATTCCTATCGTGTCCGGGATTGTTTTGAGATCGTGAATGTCCTGGCGCCTGCACGATATCGCATCCTGTTTTATTGCAGCAACGAGAGCGCCATGACGCCATGACAATCGCTTGATACTAGCTATCTGTACTCTTCGCTTTTTTTGCATTCGTTCCTCATAGTTAAGCACGGTGGTGGCATCGCGAAAAACTAGGTCAGTGGCTGCTGAAGGAGGCCATTCGCGGTGACGGTGACAGTGGTGGTATGAGAGCACGCTTAGTCTAACAATGGTTCGGGCCGCAAACAGCTTTGTGGCGCATACAATAGCAGGATAACGCTCAATGTTTAAAATTCAAATTTCACCACCAACGGTTTCGTCATTAGATATTAAGTCGTTAAATCGATTGGAAGCATCTGTTCGTGACGTGAAGTCGGGGCTGGGGTATTATGATGTTGTCGCAATCCTTAAGATACAGGAGATCATAATAGTAGTGGCGATAAAGTGGGTGCTCTGCCTGTGCATGAAGGCATTGTCTCTGGAGTTCGTAGGTATTGTGTCGAAATGCACCATATAAAGTATATTCTCGTATGAACATCTCGACGCTCCATTGTTCGTTTCAATTTTAACTGCGAGCAATTCCAAGTACTTTAGTTACCTTGAAGCATTATTTTAACGAAATTTCATATTCTATTAGCCACACCGCCACCTCAGTAGTCTCAAAAGAAAGCTGTCCGAATCAGTGGCTCGAAAAAAACCAACTCCCCAGCTACAAGATTTATGTTTTGCACCCGTGCAACCATCCGACCTTATTACTGAATGGCCTCAACAATGATATTATTTTGGCGGATGGTTTTTACGGTCATGTTCGGATCCATTAATTATCCATAAAACACTGACCGGGGGCAAACGAAACTGAACGGGCTGGCTGATGATGTTGGTGAAAGCTATTTATGTTTGTTTGGGGGATTAATTTGACGTTCACGCCAGCGCTATAATAAGAAATGCTCGAGGACTTGTGACAAACACGGAGAAGGGGGATGTTTACACAAGCTGAGCATAACCAGAATAACCAGTATTTTGTAGTGAATTGCTTATCAATAGCCGCACCAACCCTCTGATTCGACTATAAGAATTTTTGCTTGAAATACGTATCTGTGGTATATACGATAGGCAATGGCAATACCAATACCATTTGTCTGTTAGAACTGATTTATTTGCCGTCACGGAAACGATATAACGACAAAAATGTTTATGGTCCTGATGGGCTGTCGATATTTTGATCGATCGATAGCCTTCCCGGGCTGCGATGTTCATGACTTTTCTTCATAATCGAAGACTGAAAGCATTTTAATGAACAGTTTTATAGACTAGGCGATACATAATGAATGTCGCAGTATACTTGAATGAAAATAAGAACGCAAACTATCCTTTGAAAAGTGAATTGTTCGACACGGTCATTTGCATATATATTGGTCTTCGGTAAACTCAACCATCCGTGTACAAATCAACAGCTCAGAAACTCACGATTTACCGATCGATTCACCGGCAGTTTAATATTTTACTCTTTTCAGGTCGAAACACTTTCTATACGCGTATCTTGACTTTCTTTGAACAACATGGCTGCTTGACGGCAATATGTTAGTGATAATGTAACTTTTTCATGTCTGGCAAGCAGAACATGCTGACGGCCACGACAAATATACTGGAGTCTTTTTTAAGAATGCGAAATGGCAAACTTTCCGGTCATAAAAATTGTTTGCTGATACCGCACAAGGTACAGAATAAAGTCACTTTTTCAAAGCAAAATGAATAATGATGGCTAAGGCATTATAAAGGAATTTTGTGACGGCAGTTTTATAACGGGAAATTTATTGCAGTTGTTGAGGACGTGATGCTTTTTTGGTGAATGATTGCAAGAGAACTGTTATAGACATTTTGCGAATGCTGTGAATGCTAATGAAGTATGTAATTGCAGCAAATATGCTGAGTCCCAATAATAACTTAATTAAAAATTCTCTCTCAAGCTACTCTTGTTTTATAGATACCAAGATACCTAACATGCGAGAAGTTGTTCTTGCTTTTTCACAATTTCCCAAGATGCTGAAGCGAAACTCATTGCCATGATTTATTGGTTATAGAACTCGTTTGGCCTAGTGGGTGGAAAGTTGACTTTTAGCTTGTGAGTTCCCGGGTTCGAATCCAGATACGGACGAAAGACCACGCACCGAGCTTTTAGTTAGCTTAGCTCTAAATACGTATCGGAGTCATCAATCAGGGGCAAAATCAGGTAGATTACGAAAATTCCTACCAACTTCAAACTTCAAGACTGATGCATAGGTTAGTGGCAGCTTTGCGGCTCGTCAACTTGGTGTTTTTGTTTGTATTAGGTGTTGGTGTTTTTTTTTTTTGTTTTTGCGTCAGATTGCCGAAATTTCGCCGAGTCGATTTGGCTATTCTCCCTAGAATTTCCTTGAAAGAAAACGCTAAGGAAGCCGTGGGTTTACTCCGTTCAAGAATTATGCCAGTGATGCCATGAATTTTCCATGGATTGAAGAAATAATGGAAGTTTTCTGGTCCAGAGAGCATATATGTGAAACCATTGGTCTATGGATGGCATGCCGTGGTACGATTGCGTTCGAAGCGCAAGAGTCGACCAAACTCAGTATGAAGTGCTGATTCAAATTGTCAGCCTTGGTTGGTGACAATGTTTTGGTGAACTCCGAATCTAGCATTCAAGATGCCAGTAGAGCAAAAATACAGTCATTGGCAGTAATCCAGCCAAATGAATTGTTTCAGGGCAACAAGTGTAACGATCGATGATTGTTAAACAGTAAATGTGTACCTGGAGGTGTGTAAAGGGACCAACTATGATTGGGCATAATCGTAAAAGAGGTCAATACAGGTTTGCTTTCGTGTCTAGCTATGTCATATTTTTGACGAGATAGACGTTCTCGGGCACAAATAGCAATGCCTTTGTTTATATGGATGCCAAAAAAATTTGGTTGATATGTGAAGCACAAACAAAAGAGTGAACTATATTATGTTTCAAGCAGAACACATGTTTCCTGAATTTGTGAAGGGTGTAAAGTCGTTTAGCTCGGCTAGAAGCTTATCAAATATATCGACGTTGATATTGAAACATAATTTTTTTCCCATAGTTTATTATAAATACTTTTGTATGTCCAGAAACTCCAACCAAATCATTTTTTTCAAAGCTGCAAAGATAAGTGTTGAATAGCATCACATCTGTGTAAGGAAAGAAACGAGGGCAGAGATTGACCATCCCAAAAAATCTCCTTATGTGTTTAATCGTCTTGCGGAATTAAGCAATTAAAACTGCTTCAATCCTATCTAGCGCGAGTTTAAAGCTTTTCGGCAAAATCTCATGACCCAAAAATATGACGGAAAGTCGAAAAAAGTCTCGAAATTGATAAGTAATACATGGTTCAGTTCGGTTCTGTTCAATCGATTGAACAGTATTTTAAGGTGAATGATATGTCCATTTTCGAAAGTCGATGGTATTAAAATAAATCAACCGCTACAGTGATTGTGCTGCTTCCAAAATCCAAAAGTCATTCGCGTGAACTCAAGAAGTCCGAAGGTCTTACGGAGAGCGTTCTTGATATCATTCAGTTCGACTAGGATTTCATGGCAGATCCATTGTGGGGAAGATCTGTTCGCTGTTTTCCATATCAGCATGCTCAAGAACAAAAAAAAATCTAAGGCATAGATACCACCATAAAGACTGAATATTGAAGAGAAGTAGCGAAAAAACAATAATTGTGTCCATTTTGAATGTATTTTTTTTAAACGTGCTCCTTATTACAACCAATCTGTTTTGTTTTTCATTTGCATAGGAAATTTTCAAGACTCGAGAGGAAAAAACTTACCAAAACACCATAGCTGGCAGCTCGGTTCTATTTTTCAAACTTGGCATGCAAAAGGTTTTGAATTTTTTTCAATTTGATGACTGCATCGGAAGCTATAAGATAACCAATTTTTATTTTGCTAAGTGACGAGATGATGTACTTGGCAACTCTGTTTCAGCATCGTGAGCATATTCACATGCGTATGCAGTAAATTTCAATTATATCTGAGCATACGGCCGTAAGTCCTCGCGAACATAAATTCCGGATACTACAAATATAGGTGATTTGCGACTTGTTTCCGTTCGTGTGCGGAGAAAAATTTCGGAAATTTCATTTTGACTGTAGAGATAACGTACAAATTTAATCAAATTTTTCCTAAACAACAGAATTTTTCAGGAAGGCCGTTGATCTGAACGTTTTCTGTTCAAGTGCCTGTCATAGCTACACATTAATTAAAAACCACTCAAGCATATTTTATATACTGATCGATATCTCTTGTGTAGTAATATTGTAACTCTTAAAGTATTGTAAGCTCAGTTATGATTATCGGCTTCCAGTGGCGGCTCGTGCTTGTTGAGATTGGGTGGGCCCAGTTTTTTATTGTTATCCGAACAAATTTTCGTTGATTTCGTTGTATGCTGGTCAGTTTTTTCAAATAAATAAAATTTAGTGTTTTGGTCGCTATTTATATAATACCTATATGCACACCTTTCAATCGATCCAACCATTCTTTTTGGCCCAGTTAGTTATCTACTACGTTTACGCAGTAGATATACTTCCGAGAAATATTCAATTTCAATGCTCCTCAGTATAAAATATATGAAACTAAAACACTTGTTTCAAGTGGTTTAATATACATATATACATGCAAAATACTCTAAACCAAATTTAACATTTTTCAAACGTATTTAAAAATAAAGATTAAAGCGTGATGCACTATATAATTTACTACATATGCTTGTAAATTATTTGGTTACGTCTACTCTTTGATGAAGCAAAGAGATCAATTATTTGGTTGTGAAATTTGAAATTGTAACCTTCTAGCAACATTTTAACTAAATCCCTTTCAATTTCCATTGTACTTAAATCGGAAAGCCTTGTCTGACAAATTGAATTCCGTAAAAAGGTTTTTACTCTCTTAAGAGCTGCAAAGCTTCGTTCAACTGAAGTGGAAGAAGATGCCAGTGAAGCAACTTGACTTAGTATTTTATAAATATCGAATACTTCCGTTTGTAACTTATTATCAGATATAAAAATTAAAAGGTCCGATAAACTCTGCGTGATTCCAAATTTGTTATGATCAGATTACTACACACAAAGTTCGTTTCGTTTCTTAATTTTTTCAAACATTTAGGGGTAGCTGTCGATAAGAGAGTCTAGTAGATTTTTAAGAAAAGCCTTCGCAAATGATTTGAGATTACTACTATTAATGAAACTGATAAAATCTATTTTTTCATATCCGGAAGGTTTAGTTAGATTAGTCTAAATTTAACGCATGAAGTCTTTTAAAATAAGTTTTCGCATCTAAAATGCTACCGTAATCTATTTTACATCTTTTAACAGGTTGCCCAAAATTACTGCAAACCTCGTTAAATTTTTTTTCAAAATATGTATCGTCTCCTCTATATGATTTTAATGTTAGTAGTAAGTTACTGACTCGCTCTTTGCAATAATTAATATCTGCACTTAACTTTACAATAATTAATATTTCAAATAGAACACCTGTTTGTTGAGACATAAGGTTGATAGTTTTTAGCAAAAATAAAAACGAGAAGACCGACAAAATATGCCTGAAGCCTACAGACTCTTTAATCGTTTCTCTATGTTGGACAAAGGCTTCATCATTTAAAAATATTTCGAAGACTTCCAGCAAGTCATTTGTACTATTTGAAAGGACTTAAATTATTCGAGACTTATAGTTCCATCGTGTATTGCTGCAATCAGGTAGCCACCTACGATTAACTTTATCAACTACACTAGTTCGCTTCGTCGAGTTGGAAAAAAATGCTAATAACCCAATCAAATTCACGAAAAAGATGCGGCATTCTTTTATTTTGCAAGTCCCCGATATCACAAAAGCACCATCATAGGTTTGTCCCACTAATATGCTGGCAATATCGAAATGCTTAGTTAGTATGTTTAGTTAGTAAATTATAGAGATCTCCAGCTTTTTTGCCTTGACTTACATAAAAAAAACCATGAATCTGTCTACTGTAATGCCTTGTTCTGAAACTTATCGAAAAATCACTGATAGTGTAGACAAACACTTGGTGTCAGTGGACTCATCGATTTGCCAGGAATAACAGGGAGCGTTATGAATCTCAGCAAGTATAAAGCTTTTTAATGTATTACAAATATAAAGTTTTTTTAATATAGTACATTTACTAATGATGAGATCGTTTTGAATAGTTTTAAAAGTACCACTGAAAACAGAAGACTCATCCAGAAAAAGTTTAAATCGTGTAAGTGTTTAGCGCTTTGCTTATATTAACGTTCTCTGTGCCGTCTTCACTTTACTATTTTCTTTCCTACGCATGCATGATACTAGCAAGCCCCAAGCCAAAAGCAAGCCCCAAGTCCCAAGCAAGCACCGAATCACATAATTTTCTGATGGAGTCATTTTCCATCTCATTGAATGAAAAAAAACTCTAGCGCACCTGAACCGCTAGAAACACTAATGTTCGAAGAACAGTAGAAGAATCGTGCAGGTTTTGAGTGCATATTCCACCACATGAGCTGCTTATTACGGCCACACTGTTTCAAATGCCACGTTTTACTTTGGTCTCAAGAATGCATTATAACTCATATGGTAGAAGGTTTCAGATATTACCATTGGCATGGGTTTCAAAGTTTATGAAAGAAAAACACTTGTTAATTATATTCGTTATCAGTTGCTTATTTCACCAAACTTCGAAAGCAGCATCTCATATAACACCAATGAAGAAAATGCTCAGTGCCTGCAGCACTGTAACTGAAGTTGGCGTTTGGGGCTGCGATCCGAAAAATTTGCAGAACTTTGGGAATTGAAACATTGGTTATTTATTTTCATTGTAAATGTTTCCGGTATGAATACTAACTGTAAGCATTTATTGAGACAAAAGTAGCACAACCGACTCGTGCTGGCAACCTTCTGCCAGTATCAAAGCCAAGAATAAATCACATCTGCTTCACGTTGTTATATTACATTCGAAGTTATAGGAGTATAAAGAAATTTAGGGTTACCTACAGGAAGTTTTTTCAAATAATCGAAAGCTTAATATTTGCTGTTTATTGTCACTACAATATCATTACCATTTGAAAATTCTACGATAAAACCGCTTAATAAAGATATTGCAATTAAACACAAAACCAACAATAGCTGGCAACCCTATCGTGGCTTTTCAACCAAATTTGGCCTGAAGAATGCTTATAATAGGTTCCGTTAATTGTATGAAATTCGTATTGATTTCATGACTGCACTGGCAGCTATAGGGCCAAAAGTTTTATTTTCCTGAGCGAATTCTCAAAACCAAAGACACAAAAATTACCATGGCTGGCAGCACCAATCGAATTTTTCAACCAAATTTCCACCAAACAGAGATTAGAGTTAGGTTTAGCTACTGCGTCAATTTCATGAAAATCTGGTTACTAATTCACATTTCATAGGGCAAAAAGCAGTTTTTTTTTCTTTGTAATTTTTCAAGATGGCACCACTGGCACAGAGTTGCCTACAATTCAAAATCGCTTCTATCAGACCTGGTTCTACTTAAGTTCAATGCATTCTGTAAATTTCAATGGTATCTGATTATTGGTTCGTGAATTCACGTGAACAGAAGTTTTTGATGCTAAAAATATGGGTTAACTGGGAGAGGGTTACCGTTCTTGTCCGACATGAGATTTCCAAAGTTTTACTTTGAACGTGTAGATAAAGCATAAGATTTGTATACATATTGGTTTTATTGTAAGAAACGGACATTTTTAGGATATTCGATGATTTGAATGTTTTCACTACCAAATTTTTATTTTTTAAAATTTAAGGCACCAAAATTATCATAGCTGGCAGCTCCAACCGAATTTTTCAACCAAATTTCTACCAAACGTGGTTTAAAGTAAGGTCCAGCTACTGTGTGAATTTCGTCAAAATCGAACGATTCAATCAGAATTTATAGGGCTAAAAACAGTTATATTTTTTAGTGATTTTTCAAGATGGCACCACTGGCACAGAATCGCCTGCATTTCAAAATCGCTTCTATCAGACCTGGTCCTAGTTAAGACCAATACATTCTGCAAATTTCAATTAATTCTGCTCATCGGATCGTGAGTTTCCGTGAACAGAAGTTTTTGATGCTAAAAATATAGGTAAATTGGGCAAGGGTTACCAGGCGTGCCCGTTATACCATATCAAATTTTATTTTTTGTTTATGTTAACAAAGCACGAAATTTACATATGAGTGGCTTTTTTTTGAACGGCATTTTTTCAAGAGAAACGATAATTTGAAAGTTTTCACTTTCAGTGCTTGCCCTAGCTTCAGGGTTGCCAGCACGCTCATCAAAAGCTACACAAATTTACAACTAAATAATACCAATATGTTTTGAAAATTTGGCAATGATTGAAAAGCTCTGTCAAAAGTTATCGAAATTTAAAAATTTTCAATTTTTCCCGATCTCTTTTTAGGCACCCAGCGCACACATGGGGTTAAAAAATTCCAAAAAATTATCCGATTCACATGTAAAACACGTTCGAAATTTATTTTGTTAACTTTATTTTTGCAAAACTTATTTGTGTACGGAATAATAGGTATAATAAAAATATCACTAAAATGACCGCCGGCGCCAAAGGGTTAAAGATTTTTAACTTTTTCTGAGACCTGGCACTATTCTGCATATACACCAATGTGTCCTGAAAATTTCAGCTCAATCGGATGGCGCGTTCCTGAGATTTTTTCACTGAAATTTTTTGATGATATATATATATATATATATATATATATATATATATATATATATATATATATATATATATATATATATATATATATATATAGAAATATGAATTTTTGGCCAAAGTGATTTTAATACTAATGTTCTTCTTCGAACATTAGTAAAAACAGATACCTTCAGAATGCAGCTGAGCTCAGACCTCCACATAATTTTTGAAACCATAATAAGAAACCCTGATTGTATTTAGACTTTCTAACGCCATTTGCCAGAGCTGTTATTCAAGAATTTGGAAAATCTGTTAGCACAGTTTATGGAATAAATTTATGCTACCTGATTTATTTCCATTTTATAAAGTTGTCTTTTTTTTATTTTATATGAAAGATGAGAGGTGCATTTTTCTTCTTGGAATTTTTACACTTTGCATTTTACACCCAGGATCTAACCTAACCTTTGTTTCAAATTTATCCTGAGAAGACAAATAAGCATTTCATGCTTCAAATCCTGAAATTAATTTTCTTTTGGGATATATTTCAAAAACAATCATGCAATAGGTAAATTCCCATACCTATTCGCTAATTTTTCACATCAGAAAAATTTGCATCTTTTGGATACATGCAGGTGTACATAGATTTGTCTTCCGCCATATTATTCTTCTTTTGATTTTCAGTACAATATTAACACACGTCGCATTACATTTTTTTCATAATATTTTTCACAAAAATACTCCCATTAATGAAATCTACTAGAATCTAACTAAGCTCATTTATAGTTTATAATTTGACAAAAAATGCTGAAAAAAATACCAGAAACAATTTTTCATTGAATCATTAATAAACCGAACTCTCCTGGTGACGCACGCACAAGCATAGAGCTGAGAGAGACTTGCGCGCGTCATGATCTTGTAGTTCTTTGATTCAAGCTACGCATGTAAACGCATGATGGGCTGGCCCAATATGCAACATAGATTTGGACGCGATTGCACACGTCAATTTTTCGTAGATGAAGAGCCGGCCCAATATACAAAATCAATTTTGTTGCGATTGAAAGCGTCAATGCTCATAGATCGCAGCTTGGACTGGTAACAACGCATAGTGGGCCAGTGATGCTTGGGCCCACCGAGCCACATTGATGAACAGAAATCGATAAACACACAAACGCGAACTTATACCTTCGCTTATACTTATGTTTGTAGCATAGTGTAGATGATGTAGAACAATTATGAATGGGCTAGTGACGCGTCTGCCCGTCGTGGCGTGTATGGGACTGAGAAGAGGAATATACATTTATGTGTACAAGATGCAGGTGTATATTGTATCGTATAGTTTATGCTTGTAGCTTACTATAATTATTAATTAGTAATAAGTAATTGTTTTATATGTATGAAAATATGTTGATACATTGCGCGATGGACATTCAATGTATGTATGGCACTATGTGATTTTACGTCATTGCATGGTACGAATGAATGATATAAAAATGTGCTGTTGCTGGATTAAAATTATAGAAGGGTTTATTATGTTAAACGTATATGAATTAATAAGTAAATGATGACTAAAATTCTTATTTAAAATTATTATTTATGTGTTTTAGAGGGTGGGCCCGGCCCACTTTGCCCACTGTGACGAGCCGCCACTGTCGGCTTCTATTTTGGTGGATTTAAATACTTTAAAGCAGGTAATTTTGCTTAGAGTTTAAACTAATCTTCGCTTAGAGCCACGCCAAAGCAAACTAATTTTTAATTAACTCTAGTTATAATTAATTCAATTTGTGGCAGGGAAATTAGTTCATTTTGTTTCTGCTTTCAAAAATTACCTGCATGCTTTTGATATTAGCTTCAACTTTCCACCTAAAGGTAACACTGATGTCCATACTTGAGACGAAGCATTATAATTTTCAAAACTGACCTTGGAGATGGAGTCATAAGCACGTCTGTCCATTTCATGCTTGAGAAAGAAAGCTTGAAAAAAAAACACAAAACGTTCGCAGAGGGATGTAATTTTTATTTCATTGTAAAGATTGATCCTTTCCATTATATGTGAAACACAATATCGTTCAAATGCTCTCTACGGGATTTCTTACAGGACTCAATCCTTTTGATGTAATTTTCAATGACTTTCCGGCAAATTTCGGGCTTATCTCGGCCATAACTTCGCGAATATTGGCTTTTAGTTCGTCCAGAGTTTGTATCTCCAGAAACACCAACGAAATCATTTTTTTCAAAGCTGTTTGAAGTTGTTCGCATAAACTCAACCTTTTGCGTACCCCCCAAAAAGAAATCTAGAGGCGTTCAATCGCAGGATCTTGGAGGCCAATTCACATAAGCCAATCACGAAATTACTTGTTCTGGAAATTTCTCTTGCAAAAGATTTCGATTTACCTGTTTTACGTGACTTGAAATCTTCGATTTCCGTCCAAAAATAATTGACAGTGATGGCTCGTGCTTGATCGTTCTCAAAAAAATGCGGCCCAATGACGCCACCAGATCATAATACGCACCACACAGTGACTTTTTCCGGATGTAATGGCCTCTCTACGTTCTCTTGTGGATTTTCTGAGCGCCATATTTTACAGTTCTGCTTATTAACGTAACCACAAAGCGAGAAATGGGCCTCATCACTGAAGGAATTTTTTTCGAAAAATCAGCATCAACAGCTTGTTGTTTCAACAACATTAAACGAATGTTAAACGATCCATGTTCTGCAATGGCAAATCTTCAACTAAATAAATGACAGCGTGGTTGACGTGTATCTTTGACAGATGTTGATATGCAGGGTTTTAATTCCTCAAGAACGAAATGGATAACCTGCTATAAGTAAACACTTCACTGTCGGAAATCGCAACATATAGTAGCTACAATGATTTAAATGAATGTTATCTGTTAAAATGTCAAATGATGCTGAATTTAAACAACCCGTGAAAACTGCAGCTTGTATCTTTTGACGTAAAAAAAAATTATTCCGAAAAAAAATAAATGAGGTTAACGATAAGCTCAAAGATTGATTCTAATTCATTGTTTCATATTTTCTTCAACTTTTCGTAATATCTGATATAACGTTCAGCTTTACGATATCGAAAACACCAAAATGTGCATCATAGTTTTAATCTCAGGACTTGAACAAGCCTAAAAGAGGCAGCCCTCAATTCCAATTACTGCTTTCCTAGCAAATATCCGATTTTCCGACGTCGGGCTGTTGTGCCACGTTGATGATGAAGAGTAACCAAAAAAAGATCGTCATCTTAGTTATCGTCATCGTGACGTTCTAGACCACAGCTTCTCTCGGGCCTTGGCTTCTAGCAGATTTGTATCGGTACAATGGCTGCGCCCTCCATTTACGAAATCCTTGCGGCGATGAGCAGTCGTCGGCTACAAAACCAAACACAACTAAACCTCTCGGAAAACGCTTCGATAGAACCGCCATGTGTGTCATTGCGCTTAATCGACATTGGCCCCTCTCTCGATAGCTCCATTTATTCGCCTCAGGACCCATCTTTCAAAGGGGTTTAGCATTTTTGAGGATACTCACAACTGAAGTCTTATTATTGATTTATGGACTTGGACCTTTGATTTCCTTTGTATCCAGCTGGTCTCTTCAATGCAGTCGAAACGGTGTAAAAAATATTCTTCGTCTTATTTTGTCAGTTTCATTGCATTTTGGTATCAATTTTTGCACCGTTTTGCATTTGTTTTGCACTCGTTTTCTAAATTTCATTCACTAAGATCTGTGGCAACTGTGGGTCCTATTTCTTGTTTACATCATGATTTTCATTTGCGTCAGGTTGATATTCAAACCTACTAGTTTTGCTTCCTGGTTAAGCTTCAGCAGGAATTCTTTCACGGATGTGACGAAACTTGACAAGATGTTGATGCCATCTGTATATGCTAATACTTCGCTGAAATTATATGAAAGAGTACCTTTTGTGTCGCCATTTGTGTAAAAGGAGTCAGCCAGATAGTTGTTGTATCTGACTTGTGATTTGGTTGATGTTATCGGGATTTTAGTCAGTCGGACTAATTTTGCTGGATTATCAAACGGCAGAATTATTTTATACAATACGTTTCGGCGAACTCTGGTAGACATCGATATTAAACTTCCAGCATTTCTTGAGCAATTGGTTGGCTGTGAACATGTGTCGATCATCCAGGCTTGATGCTCCCCAATGACATTGTTTTTAATTTTATTTTCTAATATCATCAATATTTTATAAGACGTACAAAGTAGCATGCCTTTGTGAATTTCGCACCGTAGTTCGTCTCCTTTTGTGTAAATAAGGCATGTGGCAGATTCAGAATACTCTTGCGATAGTCGCTCTTGATGCTAGATGTGCTGGATCACTTTGTTGATTGCTTCCATGGTGTAGATTCAAATGCCTTTGATTAATTCAGCCGGAATTTCATCAATCCCCTGCGTCCTATTATACTTCTGGCTTCTTATAGTAGACTCGACTCTTTCTCTTATTGAAAAGATTTATCAGAAACATTTATCGGTTCTGATATTTATTATAGCCTTTGTTATCTTGTATTCTTTAGATATGAAGTGAAAATGCATAATAAATAAAAGAAAACCATTCAGATGTATTTACTAATGTATGCAAATACATAATTAGAACAGCTCTAAAGTTCTAAAAATAAATGCATCATTTCCCGCATGATTTCCAAAAACACAGATTTACCACGAAACCACTTTCAATCGAGTTCCGTACAACCACCAATTGACTCGTTTTTATCTACATTTGACTATGCAATAACTCAATCAACGTGAACATTCGATTATTTCCAAATCAGTTGCATATTTCCGTCAATTAAGTGAAAATATGTTCATTCAATCTCCATTTTTCACCACATATGGCTGACGCATCTGTTGCACTATCAACACCCAATTGGAACTGGATTCAATACTAATTATGTTTGATTTTGACAATGGAGAGATAGTTTTTATGCAATGCGATTTCATTTGTGTACTAATGCATATAAGATTACATAATGAAAATAATCTTTTTTGATAAGAAACGAGCAAAAAAATCAGTATTTGGTTGAACTCAAAAATTATTTGAAAAACACTTTTCAGATTTTCAGAAATTTTGTCATTGATTTCAAATTTCCATTTTTTCAAGGAACCTTTACGAAACTTTACACTGAACGCGCAGCCAAAATCAGTTTGAACTTCAAATGATTAAGAAATTCCCCCTAAAGATTATTCCACTACAACACTTGTCAGCTGGATAATTGAAGGTTTTTGTTAAGTTAAATTTTGCTTTTTCTTCGACCTATCTTTGAGATTTCGCTTTCAGATTCAAAACCCGAAAAGTTTGCATGTCACGCTCTGCATACAAATCCAATTCACTTCGATCGATATATTCTTCAGACGAAAAGTCCCTTGCGATATCGAACCGAGTGAATCACATTAATGCCAATGATAATTCGTATTCGAACAAAATGGATAGAAAATCTCACTTAAATCCATCGATAAAAATCATGGGTCACTTTCTGTCTATACTATCAAGCGAATTCGTTTTTTTCCTTTTCGAATTTCTTTTGAAACAACATTTCGTAAATTTCAAATCACAGAAGCAAAAAAACTTTTACTACCTTCACGTTCAGACACATCTTGTTCTAATTTTTTTGAAATGGTCGTATCTCAAAGAAGGGAAAAAGATATCTTTTCGATTAAATCTCAGTACTTATCCTGATGATGATATAGTTAGTAACTAGAAATGAATTTCAGAATTTCATTAAACTTAAAGGATTTCGCCAAGATAGGATCATAGAATACCGTGCTCGTAGACGAGCATATCAGTATAAAAAGTTACATAGAAGAGTAGAAGTGAACGTGCGCTCTAAAATCGGTGAACGAGACTACGTTTTTTTCATGTGTTTGTTAACTTTTAGATGAAAGACATGTTGGTTTGAATAATGCATGCGAATGTGAACCACCTTGAGGTTTCGCTCCGTTTCCACTTGTGAAACGTCGATTTTGTGGCGTTCTGGTTTTCTAGCAGCGACCTTTGGCATTTAAGATGATTACAAAGTAACGTCAAAAGGTGGGGTGGGAGGGAATTCAACTGGGTCTTCTCCACGAAATTGAATAGTATGTGTGTGCTGAGGATTGCATAATTTATTTCGCATTTAAATGGGTTTACGGGCAAAAACAGAAAACCACATAATATATGGAATTTCGAAATGATGCATGTGAATGACAAAGAGAAGTCATAAAAGATTTGAAATTTGGTTGTTGGATACATCGCATGCTTGTTAGGTAACTATTGAAGATAATTACTACGCAGTGGAAGAATTATACTTGATATACATATGCACAATATTTAATATGACATTTAAATTTAATTTATTTATTTATTTATTTATTTATTTACTATTATTCAACAGATCAAATCCAATTACTGAATATAGAAAATTTAAATACAAATAATTCACTAACGAAAGAATGAAAAAATGAACAAAATAATAATGAGATGATAATGATACAAAATAAAGAACAATAATAAACAAAATCAAAGTGAAAAAGTACAAATTCAAAATAAGAAAAATAGAGAAAAAAAAGAAAAGGAAAAACTAAAAAACACTACATTGAAAAAACTACATTGAAAAAATTACAATGAATTAGTAGTAAGCAAAACATTATTTTTTAAAAAAGTTTTAAAGGCATATAATGTCGGCGGAAGAGGACCAAACCGTAAATCATTATGTTGCCTTAGTAAATGCAACAGCGGAGAATGAAAAAAGATATCAGTGCGCGCAAATGGCACACTAAACTCAAAAGTAGAGCGGGTGCCATGCACTGCAACACGGACAGAAACGTGGCTGCTGATGTCGGAATCTACCAACCTATGGAACAATTTGAAGAGTAGGCACTCATCCAGGAAAAGTCTCCGTGATTCGAGGGAAGGAAGATGAAGGAACGACAGACGATCACTGTAAGGACGGTAAAGAAGCTGAAATTTATAAAACAGGGTGCGAGTAAATCTGCGTTGAACCGACTCCAACGCAGTATTCAAGTAGACAAAACGAGGACACCAAACTTGACAGCAATATTCAAGGATACTACGTACAAAGGAGAGGAAAAGGTGTACACAGGTGGAAATGTTAACGAAAGCTTTAGAGGATCTAATAATAAAACCGGATAGTTTAGAGGCCCTGGCAGTAATGTAAGAAATATGCTTATCAAATTTGAGCTTAGAATCAAACATTACGCCAAGATCTCTAAAGTTATCAACGACATTAAGAGGATAGCCACAAACAGAGTAGGAGAACATCAAAGTTGAAATTTTCAAAGAGAATGACATTTTGCGACATTTCACGATGTTCAAAGTGAGAGCATTGGAAGCACACCAAGTCTGTAGGCTGTTGAGATCGTTTCGTAAAATCATACAGTCGTCTTGTGACTCAATCACTCGAAACATCTTGAAATCATCGGCATACAAAAGACAAGAAGATTGGAATGGATTGAAGATTGGATTTAGATGGAAAATGAGTTTCAAGTTGTGTGTTCCCCACAGAGGTTGTCTTTAAAAGTTTGCGCAAATGTCAAAGCCTTACATCTCTGGTTATAATATCGTTTTTTTAGTATCGAGCCTAAATTATAATTTAAGCTTTAAATTGAAAGATCATAGTGCATGAGATGAGAATGGCTAGTTTATTTCCGCAGCACACATTCGCTTACATTCAAGCGATTGTTGTTGTATTCAATGTACTTACCTAAACTTACCTCAACTTACCCTGCCCAATAGTGCAAAAAAACGCACCTACTGTTGCATAAAACATGTACGCTTTTATACAACTCATTAATCATCTATAAATGGATTAAAATATTTGCGATTAAATTAAACTGTTAAAACTTTTAATTGTTGCTTAGTAGAAATTGATAGAAAAATTCCCAAAATTCACCTCTAACCGTATAAATTTACTTGTCTAGTGCGATACATCTATTGTGAGATACATGAAATAGGGAGATACAGTTTTCGCAAACGTTTTTCAAATCATCAAAGCTAGTCCGCCTCTTTATAATATGTTTATATTAATTTAAACTCGAACAAAAAATCGTGTCGCATGTGATATTTAAATAGCTAAAACTATTTGACTCTGCAGCATTTTTTCTTTGCCCGAATAGTCAGTGTAATTTCGCTTGTTGTTGAGTCCACTGTTTGCATTAGGCACGGAAACAGAGTTGTTAACCTAAAGGCCAAACCCCAATGGCGGCATCGGCATCCTCTGTCCAATATTGAATCTATGTTTAAATCAACAATCGCCCGCTGCGACAACGACGTGGTTAAGAGTTAACTTTTAAGAACTTTTTGAAAACAACAAAGTAGAATGTCATGAGATTTGAAGAAAAACATATTGAAAATAACAAAATAGTATGTCATGAGAAAAAAACATTTGAAAACCAAAAAATAGTTTGTCATGAAAATAAAAGAAAATTTTTTGAAGATAAGAAACACAGTATGCAATGAAATTTTAAAAATCATATATTAGGAATGAATTGTTAGGAATTAAATGAGTCTTTTTAGTGAAACAGACTTGATTACAACTTGTCAAATAAAATATTTGTTTATTTTAAATTCACATTTTGGATATTTTATTCACATCGAAATTCGATGCCGATGCCTGGATCAGTTGGTGTTTGATATTCGAAGCGGCATCTCGGCAAGAATTGACAGTTATTGAAATGATTTATCGAAAAATGAATTTTGAGGAAAAGTTAGTGGAGTTTGTAAAGGGAAAATCTTTGTCTTTTTTTAAAAATAGATGAGGATTATAGAAATAATAATAAAAAAGATTAAAATGTCCTATCACTTCTTCCTCTCCCAATGAGATTTGTGATTTATTTTCAGATAGTTTTCAGACTGTTTTTATTGCATCAGACCCACCAAACATACATTTCATACTCTCATTCCGCTCCAACAACTTTGGTCAGCCACTTAGAAATTTCACGTGATGAAATACATCAAGTTATTTCGGAACTCGACTACAACAAAGGCCCTGGACCCGATCTAATTCCTCCAACTTTTTTGCGAAAGTGTGTAGAGCAGCTTGTAACTCCTTTGCATATTTTTTTCAACAGATCACTTTCGTCTGGAGTTTTTCCATCCTGTTGGAAACTTTCGTATGTCACACCCATCTTCAAAAATGGTGATAGACGCTGTATCGGAAATTATAGGGGCATTGCCATCTTATCTTCAATTCCGAAACTTTTTGAAAAGATTGTCTACGATAAAATTTCTCCACTTGTTGACTCCCGTCTAAACGAGCAGCAACATGGTTTTAGAAAAAATCGCGCAACTACCATGAATTTGACAGTCCTAATCTCAGACGTTCTGTATAAAATGGAGAAAGGATACCAAATTGACGCAGTCTATACAGACTTCAGTAAAGCTTTTGACAGAGTTGACCACCCTATCTTAATTTCAAAGCTTCTGAAATTCGGACTTGCCGGATCTTTGCATAGCTGGCTGACTTCTTACCTTCGCAATCGAACTCAATTGGTAAAATTTCAAGGAGTTTTATCGAAAAATATATCTGTTACCTCCGGTGTACCACAAGGTAGCCATCTTGGCCCACTCCTTTTTAATATATTTATTTCTGACCTATCTGACGTCTTAGCAAATATACCTCATCTACTTTACGCCGACGATCTCAAAGTGTATCACATCATCAAATCTAAATCCGATGCACTCTTTCTCCAATCTAAACTCAATTCACTTGATCATTGGTGCAATGAAAATAAGCTCTCTCTCAACATTGCTAAGTGCCAGGTTATTAGTTTTTCCCGAAAATGCACGGTCTCACATAACACATACTTCCTTGGCAATAATCTGTTAGGCCGAGTTGAAAACGTTATTGACCTTGGTGTTATCTTGGATGAGAAACTCCGCTTCAGCTTGCACTATGATCAAATAATTTCCGGAACGAACAAACAGCTATGATTCATCAAAAGACGTTCCAAGGAATTTCGTAACCTGTGGGTCACAATATCCTTATATATCTCACTTGTACGCCCCATTCTCGAATAAGCCTCTATCTGCTGGAATCCGGCTTTTGAAACCCACAGTAACAGACTCGAGTCCATACAAAAACAGTTCTTGCTTTTTGCATTGAGAGAACTATACAATCCTAACGATTTTAATACCCTTCCTCCTTATGAGTTTCGACTGGGTCATCTAAACTTATTGACACTTGCATCCAGAAGAAAAATGATTTCGGCCTGCTTCACATTCGACGTCATTAGAGGCGTTATCAAAGTTGAATTCCTGAATAGTAAAATTGTGTTAAATAACTCTGTGAGGAACACCAGATCCTCTCGTTTACTTAAAGAATATCCACATTCCACTACTTACGCAGCTAATGAGCCAGTAAATAGATGCTGCAGAATATTTAACAGTATAAGTTTCCTGTATTCCCCAACGATCTCCAAATTCTCCTTCAAATCTTCCCTATCTTAAGCTATATGTCAATGTTTTATTTGTTTGTTATTTATCAATTGTTATTGATCTATTTATTAATTATTTAATTTATTTAATTTTTTGTTTACACATATTTATTTCAAATATGTTCTTGTATTGTTTATACCTTGTTTGGTTAATAAATAAAATAAATAAAATATTTGTTTCTTTATTTCATGTTTCAATTATTTTCAATATAATCAAAAAACACAAGATAAACCAATTTTAACAAATATTTATTTTTCAACATAGTCTTCTAGCAAGTTGATACATTTAATCCATCTTTTTTCCAACCCCAAGATACCCTTTCAAGATTCTCTCTACTCTCCCAAAACGCATCAACAGTGGCCATCATTTCGCTATCATCTTCAAATTTATTGTCCCGAAGGTGTTCCTTGAATCGAGGAAAGAGGTAAATGTCACTGGCGGCTAGATCTGGCGAATAGGGCGGATTTTCAAGCAGTTCGAATCATGTTTCTTGAATTGCAGCAATCGCAACTGCAGCCTTGTGAACCGGTGCGTTGTCTGGATGAAACAGCACTCCGACTCGCAGTTTGCCGCGTCTTTTCTTCTCAATAGCATACCGCAATCTTCTCATTTGATCTAGAGTTCACTGCGAACATCGAAGCCGATAGGTTGTGTTAAGAAATCGTCTTGTGCGTATCGCTATATACAAACAAACGTACGTAACGGTGAAATTTGACAACTGACTTGTATCGTTGCTACGATCTGTGATTTGGGTGTTGTGTTCGAGTGAAGTGCCGTTAACTCGATTGCAGTGAACATTGCATAGTAATATTAATAAAATACTGATTGCAGAAAATAAAATTAAAATAAGTGACGGGCTCGAAAAAGAGCAGGTGCACGTAACATTTTTGCACAGTGTGTTGAAGTTCGGCCTTATCCCGTAAGGTGTGATGGGAAAAAGAAAAAAAATTAAAGCTCAAGAAACATCGGACCTAGATGATGAGATAGGAAATAAAAAAGCGATGGAGAAGGTTGCTATACTCGAGAAGGAAAATCGTGCTCTGCGGAGGGAAATAGATGATTTACGTCGGCAGATGACGTCATTCCTGGCCAGCAATCAAGAACAAACTGAAAAGTTTCATGCAGCAAGAAAACCACCAACAGCAGCACTTAACGCGAATGCCAAACCAGCCATCCATGAGCAGATAAGCGCGCCAAAATCAGTAGTTCCAACTGCAGCAACATCAGCCCAATTCGATCAATACAGCCAGGATTTCAACCTGGTCAAGCGACGAAAGACAAAAACAACGGAACAGGTAATAGTTTCTTCCCAAAACCTATTAACGACCTCCCCTCTTATCCCTCCCACGAAAACCCCTAAGGTTCCCGCTATAACGGCTTATAAGATGGACATTCCGAAGTTCATCACAGAGCTTCACGCTCAAGGAATCAGGGTGAATACTAAAAATATCTCGAGTGATAGATCACTCATTCTGTGTGCCTCCCTAGAAGACCACAAAAAGGTCTTCGAACTAATTAAAACCACTGGTCGAAATGCAACCACTTACACTGCAGCTACGGAAAAACCTAAGTCACTTATCATTCGCGGTCTGCACAGGGGCGTTCAACCTGCGGATATACACTCTGAGCTAGTGGCGCAGTACCCTGATCTGAAGGTGAAGTCGGTATCGTACTTCCTCACCCGCAAAGACCGGGAACTCAGTAAGTCGATAGCGGCTGAAGACTTCAGACCCCAGTCCGGGCTATTCATTGCGCAATTCGAGCCTTCCCAGGAGCTAGCTGCTGTATTTGAAATACGGTCCATCCTCTGGCAGAGAGTGTCTTGGGAGAAAATACGGAACAAAGAGAGGCTGCAGTGTTATAACTGCCAGAATTTCGGCCATGTTGCAGGCAACTGCACCATTGTCCACCGCTGCGTGAAGTGCCTGGAGAGGCACCCACGCGGTGACTGTAAAAAAATTGAAGACGCACAGCTTGCATGCGTCAACTGTGGTCTAAATGGTCACCCAGCCAACTATCGTGGATGCCCGGCATATAAAGAAATGGCGGCCAGGATTTTATTTTATTTATTTTATTAATTCACCAAACAAGGTACAAAATCTTATATAAAATAACAAAATAAAAATAAAATGGAAAAGTAAAGTGAAGTAAAAAGTAAAAGCAAACAAGTTAAATAAGTAACAAACAAATGAAAAAAATAACAAAAAGATTAATAAATAACAATCAATAAATAAAAACATTGACATATAAGCTATGGCTTAAGGTTTAGGGGTATGGATGGCATGCAAAAGAGAGGATTTGAAGGATGATTTGGAAATCGTAGGGGAATATAAGTGACTTATGCTGTTGAATATTCTGCAGCATCTATTTATAGGCTCATTTGCTGCATATGTCGTCGAATGTGAATATTCTTTTAGGAAACGATTGGACCTGGTGTTCCTCACAGGGATATTTATCGAAATTTTACTATTCAGGAATTCTACATTAATAGCGCCTCTAATGACGTCGAATGTGAAGCAGGCCGATATCATTATTCTTCTGGAGGCTAGTGTCGATAGGTTTAAATGACCCAGTCGAAACTCATAAGGGGGTAAGCTATTGAAATCATAAGGGTTGTACAGTTCTCTCAAGGCGAAAAGTAGAAATTGTTTTTGTATTGACTCGAGTCTGTCACTGTAGGTTTCAAAAGCGGGATTCCAGCTAATGCAAGCGTATTCGAGAATAGGACGTACAAGTGAAGTGTATAAGGATCTTGTGACCCACAGACTACGGAATTCTTTGGCACGTCTTTTGATGAAACCTAGCTGTTTGTTCGCACGAGAAAGCATTTTATCAAAGTGTAAGGTGAAGCGGAGTTTTTCATCTAAGATAACACCGAGGTCAGCAATGTTATCAACTCGGGTTAGCATATTATTGCCGAGAAAGTACGTATTGTGTGTGACCGTGCATTTCCTGGAAAAACTAATAACTTGGCATTTGCTGATATTGAGAGAGAGCTTGTTTATATTGCACCACTGATCAAGTGAATTAAGCTTGGATTGGAGAAAGGGGGCATCCGATTTCGATTCAATAGTCTGATAAAGTTTGAGATCGTCTGCATAGAGTAAATGAGGTATGCCTGCTAGGACGTCAGATAAGTCAGAAATAAATATATTAAAAAGAAGTGGGCCAAGATGGCTACCTTGGGGTACACCAGAGGTAGCACTAACGTTTTTCGATAAAAATCCTTGAAATTTTACACATTGTGTGCGATCGCGAAGGTAGGAGGTCAGCCAGCTGAGTAAAGACCCGGCAATACCAAATTTCTGAAGCTTTAGAATCAAGGTAGAATGGTCAACTCTGTCAAACGCCTTACTGAAGTCAGTGTAGACTGCGTCAATTTGGTATCCTTTTTCCATTTTGCATAGAACGTCAGAGATTAGAATTGTCAAATTCGTGGTAGTTGAGCGACCTTTTCTAAAGCCATGTTGTTGCTCGTTCAAACGGGAATCAACAAGCGGAGAAAGTTTATCGTATACCACCTTTTCGAAAAGTTTCGGAATCGAAGACAAAATGGCAATGCCCCTATAATTTCGGATACAGCGTCGATCACCATTTTTGAATATGGGTGTGACATACGAAAGCTTCCAACAGAATGGGAAAATTCCCGACGAAAGTGATCTATTAAAGAAAATATGCAAGGGATCTATAAGCTGCTCTACACACTTGCGCAAGAAGATCGGAGGAAGAAAATCAGACCCAGGGCCTTTGTTGCAGTCGAGATCCAAAATAGCTTTACGTATTTCATCACGGGAAATTTCTAAATTGTTCACAAAAGCTGTTGAAGCTGAATCAGCGGAAGAAAGGTGTGAGTTTGATGGGTCTGGTGCATTGAAAATTTCTTGGAAACTATCAGCAAATAGGTCACATATCTCTTTAGGAGAGGAAGACGTTATATTATTAAGAAACATGGACGATGGATAGCCAGCAGTTTTTCGCTTCACATTAACAAAATCAAAGAATTTTTTCGGGTCGCGGACTATATTTTCGCCGGTTGTTCTAATGTAAGTGTCATAAGCCTCATGAGACTTTGCTAAAAATTGCTTAGCAACTTCATTATATTCTTCCTGAATAGCAGGAATAACATCGGTATTTTCTTTAATAAGCTTATAAAGTTTGTTCCTACGATTTCGCATATGCCTAAGGTCCCTATCAAGCCATGGCTCAGACAATTTATTCTTTTTTTTTATCTTTGGAACATATCTTTCAACGGCGTCAAATATTGAAGCGAAGAATATTCGCCGTGATCAGGCTCGCAGGGAACGTCAGCAGTTTGTGACGCAGAGCGTTTCGAATTACAGGCGAAGTGGTATTTCATACGCACAGGCAGTAGGAAATACTTCTTCTCCTCATTCTGGTGCTCAACGAGCTCCAACCTCCATGGGATCATCTCCAGCCAATGCCAATCTTGGACTGATAAATAACTTTATCACCCAAGTATTTGGCAGCGGGAACTGATGCTGAAGGGTTGGTTGCCACTCTTAAACTGCTGACTACCCTTCTTAAGTAAGTTGGTTGAGGTGGCTACATTCAATAGCGCTTCGCTCATCTCGATGGCGCAGAGAGCGTCTGCTCAACATCTCCTTGATGCATTGAAATCCGATATCGCAATGATAACAGAAACCAGACTCTCAAAATTCCACAGGGTTAGCTTTAAAGGGTTCACCAGTGTCTTTGACAATCAAAATGGTGGCTCTGCACTCTTAGTTAGGAGTAATCTGAATATGGAACCCGTCGCGGTTCCCGATCTTAAATGCTGCGCCATTGCTGCAGCGGTGATCAAAACCACTGATCACAGGCGAATCCTCGTTGTATCTCTGTACGTTCGATGCAGTTCGTCAAAGTCAAGTCTATTGCACGATTTCGGAGTCATTAACTCAATCACTAGTCAATACAAATATTCGCTTATCGGTGGCGATCTGAACTCGAGACACCCAACCTGGGGAGATTCCGTAACGAACGGAAATGGCAGGGTGTTGCTCGAATGGCTGCAGCTAAGCAGTCCTCCCGTTTCCTTGCAAATAGTTGCTCCGAACTCGCCAACCAGGCCAAGTAGTAACTCGACAATAGATTTTTTTCTCCTGTCAGACGACCTGCTCAACAGTATTGATCTCCCACACTGTTGGACGCATGCAGGTATGTCTGATCACTTTGCCGTGAAGCTCCGGCTTCTGTTTCGCTCATTTTTCAGCTTCATGAAAAGACCCCCAAAGACAACTAGGTCTTTTAAAAATACCGATTGGGGCAATTTTCAACGGGACATAGACGATGCGGTAAGAAATCTTGATGTTTGTGTGACGGAAAACTTAGCAAACCGTCAGGTTGATAATCTTATAGAGTCCATCAATGACATTATAAATGAAACCGTTGTCCGGAATACACGCTTGATTACTCTTAATAAGTATCAGAATCATGCACTGCCGCCGGAAATTGTTAAGCACATGAAAGTGAGACACATTTGGCGCTGCAAGTTAAAGCGAATTTTCCACAGACATGGGAGGGATCACCCTTTGTACAAGTCGCTACTCTCGAATACCAACTGTCTCAGCAAAATAATTGCTGAAATGGTTGGTAAATTTCGCAGTGAGCGGCTTGTTCAGCGGCTGGGCGACATTCGACCAGGCCCCGACATGTTTAAGGAAATAAATTTGCTTTCTGGTAAATATAACAGCCACGAGATGGTGGTGACGATTGACGATGTTGTTGTGAGCAGCCCTAGTCATCAGGCTGAGTTGTTTGCATCAACATTCCAATCTCAGTTAAATGCTGTTCCGCCTGACAGTTCTGCTCCTAACCGCCAAATGGTAAGAGAAGAAGTCAGTCGCTTCCTAGATACACACCACGAGCCACTGGCCACATTTTCATCCGAAAATCCTTCGGACGACCCGCAAGGTGCAAATGACCAGTTCCACTTTGTTAATAGTGGATACTTGGTGCAACTGCTGCGCGGAGTAAAAAGCAAGAAGTCTTCTGGGCATGATGGAATGTCTAATTTCATTATTAAACATCTACCACTCTCTATGCTCAGAATTCTCTCCATTGTATTTAATAATGCCCTGAACAATGGTTACTTTCCCGACTCATGGAAAGTAGCCAAGATTATTCCCATCCATAAAAAGGGCAAAAGTAAAGCGGCCAGCAATTTCCGTCCGATTTCTCTCCTCCCTAATCTGGGTAAAATTTTTGAGAGAATTTGGCTGGAAAAGATAAAAGAACATTGTGAGCGCATGCAGGTGATTCCTGATCACCAATTTGGCTTTAGGCGCAGGCATGGGACGCAGCACGCCATCTCATACCTGCACGATCAAATCGTGTCTCGCTTGAATGAGCAAAACATTCCAACAGTAGTGTGTGCTTTAGATATCGAGAAGGCTTTCGATTCCGTATGGCACGAAGGTCTTCTGTTTAAGTTGATCAAGTTTGGATTCCCGGAAGAGGTGATAAGACTCGCAGCGAGCTTTCTTACCAACAGGCAATACTATGTCAGCGTTAATGGAGCAAATTCTCCCAAAGGACCTGTGACATCAGGAGTGCCACAAGGTTCTGTTACTGCCCCAATTCTTTATACTATATTCACCGCTGACCTTCCCATTCCAGTGGGCCAACCTCAAGTCCAAATTCTTCAATATGCCGATGACACGCTCTTATTCGCGTCGAGCCAAGATCCGCTCAAAACAGCGAGGAGCCTGGAATACTACTTGGCAGAATTAAGTCTTTATTTTGACGAATGGGGCATCAAACCAAATAGCAGTAAGACACAGCTTAGTGTATTTCGCAATCCTTCTAAGTATCGGGGATCGCAAACTATTCGCAACAAGACCAAAAAACTCGCTGTCTCGTTCGGAACTTCTAAGATTACTCCTAGCTCATCTCTAAAGTACCTCGGTGTTGATTTTCACGAATTTCTAAAATTTAATCCTTACGTGCGGCGTAAAATCAAAGCTGCCAAATTCGCATTTCAACGCATCAGACATCTTTTCGCCAAAAAGATGGGTATGACCACCAAAGCTAAATCCATTTGCTATCAGACCCTGATCCGGCCTATCCTGACTTATGCTTCCCCATCCTGGATTACCTGTTCAAAGACTGTCATGGCAGAAGCGGAGATATTCGAAAGAAGAAACCTCCGCTTCTGCACTGGTAGGTTCTACAATCCGGTAACTAAAAAGTGGCCGAAGAACCTTCTCCTCTATCAGGAGTCGGGTCTGAAGCCACTTAGGGACCGGGTTGTAGAATTAACGACAAGATTCTACGGACAAACTGACGGACATGAAAACGGACTAATTCGGTCAATAGGGTGTACAGGTGGCTCTAATGAGCCATTTATGCGCCCCGCGAAATCAGTTTATGAACGCCCGCTCATGGATGTGCTATTCAGCTATGTAGGCCTTCCGTCGAACAGAAGAGGCTAAGTGTAAGACCTAGGTTAACTTTAGGTCTAATTAGGTTAGGTTAGTTATAATTAGGTATAGGTTAGAGCTTAATTGTAGTGTAAGGAAGATTTTAAGTCAAGTATTGCCCAGGTAATCCCAGTACTGTACAAGCTGGGTAGTATTATTAGTGTGTAAGATAAAAAGTGTTTAAGAAAAAATATTTATAAAAAAAAAACCATAAGAGCCAGCAGGCCAAAATAGTATAGCCGCTAGACTTAAAATTATTATTGCTAATTATACTTTAAGCTAGGTTAAGAATGTACAACTAAAATGAAATAAAAATCTTCTTCAATCAAAAATCAATCAATCTCATTTGATCTACGTAGTAAAAGCCTGATATAATGGCTCCCTTTTACAAATATTCCACCATAATAATTCCTTCAGCGTCCCAAATTCTGATGCTATAACCCTTCCCGCCGAGCTCGACACTTTGAATATCTTCGGCGTAGGTTAAGAGGGTCGCTTCCAGGTCATCGATTGCTGGTTGGTTTCTAGATCAAAATTGTGGACCCACGTCTCGTCCATGACCACTAAACGATCTGCCTAGAAATTTTCGAGATTCCCCCTCGGAATGTCGATTCGTTTCTTCTTTTGCTCGTCGGTTTACATTGACGGCCCCCAACGCGCAGAGTCCTTCTTCATATGTAATTCGTGCAATATGAAGGAGCAGAGTCCCCGACTGTTTCCACCAAGTCGCTGTGTATGTCTTTGGTCGACATTTTTTTCAAACACAGGTACTTAATGCCAGCTCTAATTTGGTTTTCCTCCATTTTGATGTTCTCTTTTCGTATTCAAATGAATGTACGTCCCTATTTATATATTTTTTTATGCTGACTTAGTGGGTATATGAGGTAGTAAAAAATCTTTTTTGAATTTAATGCGAACAGTAAATAGCCGATTATCACTACTTTTGGATCAACCCTCGTAGACAAAAAACTAATATTGTCAATACTTTAAGCTGAAAAGTTTGTTTGCTGTGATCTTAAAATTCAAAATCTGCTTTTGAGCCAGTTGAGCCAGAAAATAATTTTTATTTTACTCACTATTTTTTACACTCAGTAACTTATGCTACATATTATATTATGCATGGTGATAAAATATGCACATTACTTTAGATTTAGTTTATTTTTGTACATTTGCTTCCACATCAAAAGCTTGTTGTCACATCAAATTATCACACTAAAAATGCAAAAACTTTTTTTACCACATTGGGCGCTGAATCTTATTTGCTGTCTTTTTTGAAATCCTAAATAAATCATAGTTAATTCGTAGCACCCACCAAACAAAATTGGTATTCAAACTTTGATAATTATGAAAAGAGTATCAAGTAAGAGATATAAATTCAAAAAGAGAAGGAGAGAAAGGATGTAAGAAGAAAATGAATTTGTTGAAAAATTATTGAAAAGATGCAAATTTCAATCAAAAATTTTTCATTCAAATGTTCAAATTAATTGAAATCGAGTAAACCGTTGCAATTAACTTGCATTTACTTAACGTTCTTTCACCTGGAGTAAAACAAAGCATGTTTCAGCTTTCATCTACATTTTGTGAAATAATTGTAGTCCAATGAAAATATAGTGATTATCTTAAATTCACTACACCTGACAACCAAGGTGTAGTGTGGTCACTACACCTGACCACACTCCAAAACAGCTTATGGATGTAACCATTCTCCAAAAATCGAATTACATATTAGACTGCTCCCAACTAAACTTCCACAATAACCAACTCACTGTTAGACATACACTTTGACTTTTCATAGCATCCAAAACCCCAGCAATCCCAAAACAATAAACATACACTGATTACCCTAAAAACTTATTCACCCCGAAATTCAATCCTGTCCACCAAAACTGAAGTCCAACCACAGCTTGTAGCTAAACACCGATGCTTTGTCGAAAATCGGTCAGAAAACGCTAAATGGACAGTTTACCGTGTAATCGTGAACCGTAATCAAACTCACTTTCATTTACAATCACCCAAAGCGATATATTTGTACCTTCAACGCAACCAATTTCAATCCTTTGAACTGTGGGCTCGCCAGATCAACTTTGCAGCAATCACCAATGCTGTCATTACGATTGAATGAAAACGGAAAATGATTGGCTTACCGAAACACGACAAATTAAAATTGTGATATGTTATTCGTTAACAATATTATCCTGCTGTCGTTTTTTATCCGGGCCTTCGCGCATCCGACACATTCACACGTCTACAATGAAATGAATTTGTTTAATGACAAATGCGATCGTAGAATTTATTGACGTGCATTATTAAAAAAGAGTCGGGACGATAGCATCGAAAACCTCAAAGGATGTGTATCGAGACTTTTATATTGCGACTAAAGCCCAGCTTTCCTGGATGTGACAAATTGAAAAGGGTTTTGCTTGAAGCATTAAATGCATGGAGACTTTAGGTCTGTCGAAAATATTGCGAATGATGAGGCCTTTGTGGCTTTTTTGAATGGCATTAACAATTCGGTTTCAGGGGTTCGGTTGACATTGCGTATGAATGACAAATAAAGTCATTTTTGGTGGCTTTTAAACAATATCGGGGCTAGGATTCAACAAACTTTAAATTGTTTTGATTTGAATATTAAAGCTTTTTTCAACCATCTGATGAAAGAATGATATATAAAAATTAAAAATGATTTTCGAAACTCCATTCTTTTTCGTCATAAAATTCTAAGAAACCTACATTATTTCTTTGGTTTCATGTTGCGAAATCATAACATACAAACTTTACGACAAGTTTTCATAAAATAAAAGCTAATATGAAATTCTCGTATTCCTCTTCCACTGGATCATTTATATCCACCACTTATAAACTTTCCTTTCTTTCCATCGAACATACTTCATTTGCAGCTCATCTAGTAAGCTCAGGCTATCGCATCCTTAATACATTTCTTAGCAATGAAACGCCGAAACGTGAACAAAAACATTCTGCAACTTTTTCCATTATCGCTATCGCCTTAATCAGCGACGTGCAAAAAAATAAAACGACTAGCGGGAAGAAATATTTATCGCGGTAAAACTCAATCTTCCACTTTGCTTTGAGAACAATGAATAATCGTATTCCGTTACTCGATGTGTTTTTCTTCGATCACAAAAGTATTAAAAAGTTTTGAAATCTTCTTAGAAGTGATTCGATGTAAAAGAATGATTTATGCATGTGATGATATTCCGTACTTTTTCGAGAATCAAGTACGAATTATTGAAATTTCTTTTGTAATGAATGCCAGTTTTGGAGAGTTTTTTTTGTGGATTTGGAGACTTGATTGTTGGGCAAGTTTTGGATGCTATTATTTATATCGAGTAGACATTTTTTTCTGTTTTTCTTGCAGGAAGCTAATTCGATTTCAAAAAAAAATATTTTATAGGACCCTAGTATAGATATTTTTTATAATATCTGTTGCGGAACAGCTGTGAACAGCCGCCACCACAACAGAAATTGTAGCCTGACCTGCTACCCTCGCGTGACTATAGGTGCCGGCTAGTCACCGGTATCGTGGGTTTAAGGAAGGGCAGGTCAAGCCCTAGCTGGATCACGCATGGATAGACATAAATACCAGAGAAAGGAAGAAGAAAGGAAAAAAACAAGGGGGAAAAAAAGGAACCCACTTCAATACCTGGCTTCACTGAACCTATTTTAATGGATTTACCAATCCATTATCAACTTTGCCATTTTGTAAAGAAAATTGATCCAACAAAATAGAAAAAAAACAGGCAAAACAAATTTCAAAATAAATTATAAATATATATTCAAATCATTAAATAAATAAATATGATAAAAAACTCAACAACAAAATTCAAACAAGATTTAAAAATAAATAAATATATCTAAATAGAAAAATTAACAAAACTTCAATAAACCATTCATCAAAATAAATTCAAATTATGTAAGAAAATAATAATAAAAATAATAACACGGTCGACCGTGTTCTGGAACCACTGCAAAATTATTTCTTCTTTTTTTAATTAACACCAAATCAGTTGAGTGAATTTAGTTCAAATTTCAGCAAATTTCAAATTAGCAATTAATCTTAATCTCAATTTAAGACTGTTGGACCAACAAAAAAAAATTTACAATTTTATTCGGCTTCTATTCTCGTTTCATTGGCCATATCGAAAGCGTCGTAATCCCACTGTATGCGTTTCCTTTCTCCGAATATGTATATCAAAATATACATGCGATCCAATAATCAATATTATACATTCCCTCCGTTAATTCTCCCAATTGAGTACCAAGCCCGATCATCGAATCAGTTGTGCAAAACATAAAAGCGTTCATCTGCCAATTTCCGAATTGTTCGGTAAAGGTAATACAAATTGAACCCATGGGTAACACTTCCCAATTGCGGCACAGAAAAAAAAACCGAGTAACAAAAGACAAAATAGTACCAATTAGTAGAATCCCCATTTTCACTAGTTATTTCTTTTCTATAAATTCAATCATGTTCAATCACGACACTGTTTTAAGTCACGTAGCTATCAACTCTTCTGTTCAGTTACTTTAGCACTTCGAGAATCCGCTACACTGATCAAACACTGTGAAATCCACTCCTTCAAATTTCACTAAACTCCAGCACGCTAATCGTCTTTTCTAGCAAATGGTTGTCCAGAATTTCGCACGCACGCACAAACTGCAGTTATGGCTTTCATTTTTATCTATATTTTCTTTAGAAACTCGCGCAAAATCTTTTTTCTTATTATTTTCGTGGCAAGGGTCACACACTTGTTGGTTCGTAAAAACTGTTCATCCAAACCACACTTCAATGCACTCTTTTCTGCAAATCTCCAACCTTCACGACAACGACACCACGGTTCTTTCACCCTAATTCCACAATCCGCCTTCCCTTCAAATTTTTTTTCCTTTCACACGCCCCAATTCAATTAGACGAACACCTTCAATTCCTAAATTCGCCTCCCGCTCAAATTTTCTTTACACTCCAACTTTCACGATCCAGTGTCCAAGACAAACCCCAACAAAACCCAACTTCCCAGGCTCAGCGCCAAAATCAAACTCTAACAAAACCCAACTTCCCAGGCTCAGCGGCAAAATCAAACTCCCCGTCCCCAGCAAAAACTCACGCCAACCAGCCAGTGCAGTTTCAGCTGATGATCCCGTTGCCGCCATCTCCCGTAATCCCTATCTCTATTAAACAAGCATCACCCGAACATCAAGCAATGCAGTTCAAATGCACTCAGGTGTCGATTGCATTTGAACTGCACCGCTCCATTGTTGTTATTTTTTTTTCCAGTGTTTAGGCGATGCTTGCAGAGCAACAACCGATCGGTTTGTTTTTATACAGGCAATGCAATTCGAATGCCATTAGATGTCAATAACATTAATTGAGTGCAATGACATTCGAATTGCACCGCCTGACTGTTTTGTTTTTTTGTTTTTTTTTTTATATATATATATTTATATTGCTGTGAGTGGCGGCAAACAGCTGTCCGTAACATATCCTAGATGCAGAGTTTAATTTATGAAAAAAATATTTGTTTCTAATTGGCGCCAGTAATTTCAAATTCGATTGCAATTTATTTAATTAAAGTCATCTTTAACATTAAACCCCGGAGGTATTTACTAAGTAGAAAATTATAAATAGGCTAGAATCTCATTTATTATTTTACAATTAATAAACTAATACTAGTAAAAGAAAGTTGCAAATAGAAACAAAGAAAGAAAATTATGAGTAGAAAAAAAGGTACAGATATAGATACTTGTTTGAAAATTTGAATTATTAATTCAATAATCAACAAAAGACAATCAAGTTTACTCAGGTAGATCAATAATGACAATACTAGTAATAAAGCGATTTAAGAAAAATTGTTGTTATACAGTTCCCGCTTTAAATTTAATCGAGTGGTAAGGGCCAAAAGTCGTTTTCAGAAACTATTTCAGGGTTCGCTGGACTGTATAATTTTATGCAAAAGTTCTAAGTAACGAAGACCAAAACACGCATATAAATCACAATTAGTTAGAAAAACTTTCAATAAACATTTCGCTGTGAGTAGACGAGCTATGATTTTCGGGTAAGGAATCAAACTATCGGAAAAACAGTTATTTATGCACGCTGTGATAGTTATTTGTAAAAACAGTGGCGAAAGTTTAATAAAAAGCTTTGATAGCTTTTTTTAGACTAAAAATAATGGGTGTTTCAAAAAGACAAAGTGGTATTGTGTGAAAAAAAAATTATAAAGTGAAATATAAAGACGAACATAAACTACCCTCCTAAAGGTGACTGATTATTCTTGTCTACAATAAATCTAAACCAGACTTTCGCTTTGTTCACATATCCGAGCTGTCAGAATTTGTGGTACATTGAAATTACGTATATTAACTAGTGATGGGCGTTTCTGTTGTTTTCAGAAAACGAAAACTATTTGAAAAAAAAAAACAGTTTGAAAAAAACTGTTTTTTTCCAACTGTTTTTTTCCAACTGTTTTTTTTTCAAATAGTTTTCGTTTTCTGAAAACAACAGAAACGCCCATCACTAATGGTAACACCCAGTATCAATCTGCTGCTGGTCGAGTGAAAAAAGTTTTCAAAAAGTTTCAAAAAACAGTTATTTTTGGAAAAAAAACAGTTCGTTTTCGTTTTCTGAAAACAACAGAAACGCCCATCACTAATATTAACGCATATTGCACAAAAATAGCTGACAGCATTATTAAGATGACAGATGAGAATGCGATCCAAGAGTCAGGCTCTGAAGAAGTTTCAGGCTTGAGCGGGGAAGAAGAAGAAGGAAAACCAAACTGAAAAAACTCGTGCGAATGACTGAAAAAGAATATGACGAAAATGATGAAAATATTGACGGACATTCAAACAGAGCTCGCCAAACAGCGAAGACAAAACGCTGAGCTGATCGCAAAAAACCCTGAACAAATGGATTTGCTCATAAAGAAACAGGACAACTCAGACAAACAACAACCAAAACTAAAACGGAAACACCCTCACATACCCAAGACAAAAAGAAGATAAAAAAAACTGAAGCGCTGCTCCCGTGTCGTCAGGCTCAAACGTTGAATTAGAAGGTTGCCAAATGGGCATGAAGGACTAGGATCCTGCTCTATCAGCCGGCGAAACGCAGGTAGCGGAAGAGTATCCCACACTACTAACTCCAAAACCACAAGTCCCTATGAAACCACTAGTGACAAAGAAGCCACAAAAGTCATCAGCAATAGCACAGACAGCACAAAAAACGAAACCTGATAAAATCAGACAACAACTTGACAGTACTGAACAAAAGGGGACACTCGGTCTCAGTTATAATTAGAGAGCCACAAAAGTGGACTCAAATAACTAGGCCACTTAAGGACCGTAATCGGGAAAACCGTAATCGGGAAAACGGACCGAATCGGGAAAACGTGTTTACTTTGGCGTTCAGGCGATTTCCGCTACACCTCTCGACCGCCGTAAGATTCCAATTATTTAACTGAGGAAAGTTACTATTTCACACCTACTTTCTCCCAGAAGAAAAAAACCTCAATGTGGTGATTCGGGGTCTCCATGGCTTATCATCTGACGAGATCAGGGGGAGGACCTGCAGGCTTGCGGTTTCCACCCACTGGAAGTATTCTCCCTCAAAATTGAGGAACGGGACATCCAAGTTTGCTAAAGGTATCTTCCCGAGAAGTGAAATTAATATATACAATATTCGTGCAGTATCGCAGCTAATCTGCAAGGTTGAGGCTCAACGATCACGTGGTGGGCAGCTGTGCCAACAGTTGCCATGCCTTGGCAAAATGTGTGAAGTACGAAGGCAACCACCACTACTTGAATCACACTAAATTGCGTGAAGAAAGTGCCAAGTGTGTACACTGCGGCAGGGATCATCCGGCCAGCCACGTGGGTTGTCCGAGAAAACCTAAGAACGGAAAGAAATCGTTTGCACAGGTGATGAAAGCAAACGTGCAATTCCCACCCAGGAGAACCCGGACATCCCAATCCACAACTCAGCCAAATATGCGATCCAAAGTGGTGCAAAACCAGCCCAATATCCCACAGCCAACTAACATGGCTCAGATACTCTGTAGCATGCAAGAGCAATGATGGAGAAAATGGTCCAGGGGAAGCTCGCAACATTCCCAAGACCAAAAACTAACAATAATCATTAACATCCATTCCGCGTACATCCCTCTTAGGAAAACGAACTTTAAATTTCATCAGGAGCGGCGTTATTAATACAAAATTTCTGGATGCTTGTAACGAACGATTTCAATACATTTCACACATTTTCGTAGTTAGCTGGTAAGTCAAATTCCTTTTTCATGTATATTTTTTCCTTCAAATTAACAAAATAAGATATTTTGAGAGTTAGATATAATAGATTTTTTAGCTCAATGCAGTATTGATACTGTGTTAATTAAAATAATGAAGATTTGGTTATGAATTCAACCTGAATATGTTAAGTGGTTTGATTTTCAGTTGATCTCTGACGAAATCTATTGGCGTTGCCCAACTACATGGGCTCTGAATTGAATTGAAAATATTTTTAATATAAATTAATTGTGCATTCTTCGCTTAGCTTAAAGTTGAATTAAGTAAGAAAATTTAAAATCTAACAGCTATATAATCAAATACAGTTGAAATTTATCGAATGTATTGGTAATGAATGTAATTTACAAAATAAATTGGTAAAAAAAAAATAAACGAGGTCTGAGTGAAACGATTTTGAAATTTGGGCAATTCTGTGCCAGTGGTGCCATCTTCGAAAATCTCTAAGAAAAATAACTATTTTTGGCTCTATAAATTCTGATTCAGTCACCAGATTTTGAAAAAATTCACACAATAGCTGAATCTTGCTCTAAGCCACGTTTAATAGAAACTTGGTGGAAAAATTATGTTGGAGCTGCCAGCTACGATAATTTTGGTGTCTTAAATTTTGAAAATTCACTCAGGAAAATAAAGCTCTTTGCCCTATAGATTCCAGTGCAGTCATGGAATCATAACGAAATTCATGTGGCATATTACACTTATTGCAGACAATATTCAGTAGAAATCTAGTTGGGAAAACAATGATAGGGCTGCCAGCTATGGTTGGTTTTGTATTTTTTTTGGCATATCTTATAATATTACGATCTAAAAAATTTGAACACTTTTGCGGGGGTTAACCCTAAATTTCTTTGTATCCCTTCCAATGACTTCAACGTGAGGCAGATGTGACATCTTTTTGGCTTCGGTGTAGAGATGGGCAAAGTGCCTCATGACACACCACCGATCGCTCTTTTTTAGAGTATTTTACAGTATTGCGCCGTACTCTCAGTACACTATTCGCTTCGCATTTCATTAAGTTTATTCAAACGAAAGCTTTCGCTCACAGACTATGCTGTGCTCTTTTCAGGCGCTGCACCGTAAGAAAGAGCTATGCCATGAGGCATTTTGCCCATCTCTACTTCGGTGCTAGCAAATGGTTGCCAGCACCAGGTGTTTTTATTATTTTCGTACCAATACATTTATTATTATTGACTCATCCGATCTAAATCTTGTAAGTACATTTTACAGCAATGATCTGCAGCAAATTGCACCGACTTCTAACCAAAATAATAATTGGTTAGATCTTATCTAACAGTTACGATGATGTAGTTGCTACTCCGACTGTTGACGCAGAGCATATTTTCTCCAATACTTTTCACCACTCTGGCTTTACAGTCGAGCTATCTATATCTGATCTGATAACTTTACAATCGTACAACAATTCTGTTGTATATGACTTTCAAAATGCTGATTATGATAGCATTAACCATCATTTGAGTAATATTGACTGGAATAGTGCACTTTTAACTTTAGAATTGAACGAAGCAGTGTCTCAATTCTAACAATTGGTTTTTGATGTGGTTGAAAAGTACGTTCCCAAGATTAAAAAAAAAACCAAACTGTCTGAGCCATGGTTGGATAGAAATCTGAAGTGTCTACAAAATCGGAGAAACAAAATATATAAGATTATAAAATAACAATAGCAATGCTAGCGATGATATCAAGAAGAGATATAATAACTTAGCTCAAGAATTTTTAAGACAGTTTCGCGAAGCATATGATAGCTATGTCAACATAATTCTCAATCCTAAGACTTTTTTCGACTTTGTGAAGACCAAGCGAAAAGCTTCTGGTTATCTCAAATCGATGCAAAAAAAACAACTTAGTTTCTTCTGACCCACAGAATATATGTGACTTCTTTGCCGATCATTTTCAGGAAGTTTTTTGTCATCTCAGCGGCTCGCCTAACATGCCACTTTCCCAAACACCTCAGCTGTCTACTGCTGATGGAATATATTTAACTAGTGAGGACATTACTAATGCTATAAGAGAGCTTGACATGAAAAAAGGGCCTGGATCAGACCTACTTCCTCCAAGCTTCATAATTAAGTGTGCAGAAACGATTATTTCACCTCTGCAGATAATTTTCAACAAATCGCTGCAATGCGGTAAATTTCCTCTGGAAGTCTTCCCATCTTACACCGCGACAAACGATCGGTTGAGAATTATAGAGGCATCGCCATTTTGTCTGCTATACCAAACCTGTTTGAAAAATTAGTTTGCGAAAAACTTACACTTGTTGTTGATCCTCTTCTAAACGAGCAACACCATGGCTTCAGAAAAGGTAGATCCACTACTACCAATCTTATCATAATGATTTCAAATGTGCTTTGCGATATGGAAAAAAGACGTCAGGTTGATACTATAAACACTGACTTCAGCAAGGCTTTTGACCGTGGCGACCATGATGTTTGAAATTTAAGCTGCAAAAATTTGGCATCTCAGGAAATTTGCTAAATTGGTTGGATTGTTACTTAAAAAATCGAACACAGCATGTAAAATTCCCAGGTTTCATCTCCAAAAAAATGACCGTTTCTTCTAATGTACCGCAAGGCAGCCACCTAAAGCCGCTCTTGTTTAATATTTTTATTTCGGATCTATCGGAGGTGCTATCAGACATTCCACATCTTTTTTTATGCGGACGATCTCAAGATGTACCATACTATTCAATCGGAATCTGATTCAAAATTTCTTCAGTTAAAACTCTCATCGCTTGAGCAATGGTGTGCCCGAAATAGACTTCTTCTTAATATTGACAAATGCCATTCCATAAGCTTTTCCCGTAAAACCTATACAGTAAATTTTGATTACCACCTGAATAATAAGCTGCTGAAGAAGGTAGATAGTGTTATAGATCTCGGTGTCACAAAAACTCTGTACATATCTTTAGTTCGTCCTTTACTCGAATATGGGTGCATCGTCTGGAATCCTACTTTCAATATTCATAGTGATAGACTGGAATCTATCCAAAAGCAGTTTGTTCTTTTTGCTCTGAGAGATCTATACCGTCCACATGATTTTGAAAGCCTTCCGTCTTATAGTTACAGGTTGAGTCTTTTAAATTTGCGAACACTTTCTGCAAGGAGAACGTTATTGTGCTCATGTTTTATTTTTGATGTGATTAGGGGCTTGATTAACGTTGAATGCATTTGCAATAAAATAACTGTCAATAATTCTGTAAGACGGACTAGGCACACACGTCTCCTCAATGAACACCAGCACCACACAGTTTATAGTGACAGAGAACCAATAAATAGATGTTGTAAAATATTCAACAAATTTTCTCACTACTATTCCCCGTCTATCTCTAAAGCCAGGTTCAAAAGCGCTTTAATTATAGCGCTGAACTCCCAATGGAAACCTTATTTCCTTTCCTTGGAATTTCCGCCTCAAATTGACAGCCAGACAAAAGTCTGGGAAATGTTATTTTGTTCATTTATATGATTTTATTTTAGTTTGGCTTGAGTAAAATGTAAAAATGTAAATTGTTTTTTTATGTATACATCTTGTTTGGTTTGAAATAAATAAATAAATAAATAAATGCTTACACTAAATATTCACATCGCGCACATTTGCAATGAAAATAAGCAAACAATGTTTAAATTTTCTAAGGTCTGGACATTTTTCGGATGCCAATCCTACACACCTTTCTATCGCTGTAACTTTCGATGAAGTCATCGAAATCAAATTGGCTTAAGATCTACTATTTTTTATGATGCATTGGTCTTAAGTAGGCTAAGTAGCTAGTGGTAGTGGCCTTAGGTAGCTAGTGGCAGAATACACACTCGAAATCTGCACAAATTCTCTACTGTTCTTCGAATATTAGCGTTTTTGATGCGCTAGGGGTTTTTTCAACTTCAAATATTTTGAAACATTTCCAAAGTGCATCAAAAACTACATATTCTTTACTTTACTACTATTTACAACTACATATTCTTTACAAGTACTGACAAAGTTTTTTTGTGGCTCAACTCCCAAACTTCATTCCTAAAGGTTTTACTAAGCTCAACATATTTGTATATTTTTTACTAAATTCGCTAGAACTAAAAGTTTTCACAAACTACAAAGATTAAAAGCCAACCACACTCGCAATGCATTACACGGCAGCTTATGTAAATAAATTCAAATAAACCTTGCCCCTTGTAATAAAAGCAAACAAACTTGTACTGCTGTTGCAGCTTTGTTCTTGCCTCCGAAATTTCCTATTCATTCCTTGCATTTGATTGTGGTTTAGTTGAATAAATCAACATCTACCCTGCATTGTTTTGCCAACGAATGTTCATTTATATTTCTTACACATTGAACTAGCTTTCATTCTATGCATAACTACAACACAATCAAACCCGGATACACAAAATGAACTTTATCCACAAGCATTTTCTTCCTGCAAACAGTCCAACTCTATGCTATGTTGCACGAAATTGTTTGAAAACAAATATTAATTCACTTAAGTACAGCATTTTCGCCCTGCTTTCTTCAGCTGAAAGCTTCTCATTAATTACAATCTTTCAATCTTTGAAACGAAACGTTCCGCAATGAAACAATCTTTCTGTGAAATACCGTAATTCAATTGTCATATTATTACTTAATAATACCAACTAGGATGTTCCATGCGTGACTAAAGTATCTGAATAATTTTCATTAGCCTTTTCGCATGGTCTAATGAAAGCTAGAAAGTAACTTTTCGGTTTCATTTGGATTGCGTTGAATGGTGAGTAACCCTATTGTAACATCATGAATTTCGCTGGCATGTATACTTGTTTAGAAGCTTCTTCTGATGTTGGCATTCACGCTTTACTATACCATTGCGTGCGAAAGGATATACTCCGAGACTTCAAGCAACATTTTCAGAAGCACAATAATGTGAAATGACAATATAGAGACTATAAGTTTCAAGGAATACTTAAATGATGAATGGAAAAGTTTTTGGTTGTGCATAAGAGAACTGAATGGTTTTAACGTTGAAAATTTCTGAATATGTTATTATCTGTAAGATAAGCCTGAAGCGAGTTGACGATAGTTTGTTGATGATATACATATATCAAGGGTAATATCTGACTCAATTCAAAATCAGTAGTTTGTACTTTCACAGATTATAGAAAATGTTTAAAATCAATCATACAAAGCTAAGCTAACAAGAACAATTCTGAAATTTATTAATATATTGCTAGAAAAAATGGTGTTCTGAGGGTTAACAGTACAAATCTTGGCAAAACTCAAAGATTTTTTGAAGCATAACCATTAAAAATCACTTTTACATAAGATTAAAAAGTTTTGAACAGCTGAATGGTGCGAGTAGTGATTTCGTAAGCTATATTTGTTTTGCGCCCAGCGTGGGCTCGGTCACATAGAAATTCTTAAAAATTTTAGCTACATGCTACCATTCATAAAATTATTATGATTCAAGCTGACGCCATATATATTTGTCACCCATTTTTTTATTGTTTGCTTCTATGCCATGAAATAAATTATCCTGAAGCAAACGGTCTTCTTTTTCTAAATGTTCTAACCGGTCAAGTCTTATAATTCGACCTCTCAATTGCCTATGTAAATTATGTTCGATGAAATATTATATCGTTTTGTTGAAAGTTGGAATTTCCAACAAAAAAAGACCAATAGTATAATCTTGAGTTTCATTGCTTTAATGTAGCCTTAAAATAAACAATTCAAAATAGCTACGAGAACAGCACACGCTTTAGTCATGGGGACCACTTTCGCAACGTTGTGACTAGCTTTGACTTTTGAATATGCTGATGGTATAAAAAAACCATAACAAATCTTATATCGTCAGGAAAATCTTAAGGAAAACTGAAGAGTCTTTTGTGCCACATAAAATTTATGGCTATGGTCACATGTTGAATGTTTCTGGCCGATGAATTTTTCAAGACAATATTTTGTGTCTTTGAAAGTTAAGCAAAAAATATGAAATATATTTTCAGGCGTCTCCAGATGGAGATATAAAATATCATAGGAATATTTCGAAGAATAGAATGGTTTATGTATGAAAATAGATTTTTTTTAGAAATATGGGTTGGAAAATATAGGTTGAATTAAGCGGATATGGATTTTAGGCAGAGATCAAGAGCAGATGTATTAAAATCTTTTATCTTGAAAGAACCACTTATTTAAAGATCAGTCTTTTGATGAAAATTGAAAGACCAATCAGTTCTAATCTCCATTCACTTTAAGCTCAAGTTTTAATTGCATTCATTTATAATTTCTGCTCCCTATCAGAGCCATAGTTGCATGAAATCAAACCAAACATAAATGCATTTCACTTGCCACTGCCAGCTGTCACACACATCAGTTTTTGTTGTACAAAATAATCTACGATTTACTACTGCCAGTTGTCAGCAGTCGAAGGTATACCATATCAACTCCCATTCCGTACTTTATTTCTACGTTTCTCGATTAAATGAAAACCAACTGATAGCTTGTTCAATTCAGTAATCTACCATCGTCAGTGACACGAAACGATTGCAATCAAAATATCAAAGTTCATGATTCAGAGCCAAATCTCGACATCAGGAAGGATATCGGACAATCCATTAAAATTGCATTATATCGTGGGTTCATACATAATAGAGCTTAACGAATAATTTGATTTCAATAGCAATCATGTTCCATGGTGATTCGATCCGGTGAGGATCCGATGGTGTTAGATTATAGTGTGCAGCAGGTATGAAAATAAATGAAATTATTTACTGAAGGAGAATTGAATTATTTAATATTTAATTTGGATGAATTGTGATGGAAATAAAAGCAATTACAAGTTTGTCAGATTTGTGGATATTATTTCGATTCAATTATGTTTAAGCGTATGAGAGAATAAAACCTTTGTGAAGCTGACATTGGCATTAGTCATGTTATGGAATTTTCTGATCTATCAGAGCACACTAGATTTGTTATAGTTTTCAAGATTAACTGACTCAAAATTTTACAAAATAGAATTCGAGTTCCGGAAAAAAACCACGGGAAAGATGCTACTCAAAATTTAGGTGATAATAGTTGGTGGAAAAAGATGGAAAGATCGTTTTCTGGAAGCCTCATGTGCTCTTTGGCAAGCTAGAACCAACCAATTATTTTACCAACTCTCAATAATATGTCTATAAATGATGGTCCTTTGGTGGGAAAAAAAGAAAAAAGAGTAGATCCATCAAAGAAACTTTAATGCGTTTACCTGAAATTTCAATTAGATGAAAATTTTCACTAACAAAATCGAAGTAATTCGAAAGTTACGCAGAATTATTCGATTTGAGTTTATGCAAGTATTCGTTGAACAGCAGCACGGGCTGTTGTCTGTTTAGCGGAGGTTTACTGAGTCTGGTGAGCCGAACCTCGCTTGGTGGCTCAAGGTTCGAAAATTGAGTGGAGCGAGTGGTGCCCACGGTCTGTCTTCGGTGAACTAGATTGGTCTCAGAAAGATTTAACCAGGTGAAGGGAAGAGGGTGACAAGCACCTTGAGTTCCTGAGATCTATAGTCCTTCGAATCAGGAAAACTTCAATATCATTTGTTTCTCAGTTGTCAGTATAGAAATATCCGCCCAAGCCCCATGCTTATCCTCTCACCACTCTAGTAGCCTGCAATCATTGCTATAACTCTTTCACATCTTCGCATCAAAGTTGTTTATAGCCTTCTTAAGATAAAAATACTTCCATTTTTGTTAAAAAAAAAAACTCTCTCCTCTTAAACTCCACAGCTAGTAAAACCTAGCACCCATAAATCTTAAAAATATATTTCACGCACATGCTACTCGCTATCAATGCAATGCAACAATATTTACACATGAATTATCGCCCTCGTTTTCTGCTCTGTGGTAGCGGAAAATAATACATTGCGTGGCTTGGCCTTGAGTTAAGCTCTGACATGCTTAACCTCTACACCCTGGGGTTATTTTCAGCGCTCGTTTTCACGAGCTCGTTTTATCAAACTCGTAGTCAGGTAGTTTTCTGCAATTCATTGAATATGTGTCTGTACGTGAACTCAATGAACGTGGTATAATCATTTCGGTTTAGGTTAATGATATGAAATTAAAAGTAATGAGCTCTCTCCTAAGGGTGAAATTCAAGCGGAACCGTGATTATAAAGGAAGGGCTGCTCAAAGTAGAATATTTTCCCTTCAAATGAAACTGTGCACATCCAGCTTGACTAGTAAAGTGCAATATTCGTAATATGGTATGTGGATGTGCAAATATGTTGTCGACTACAATTGGATTTCAAAATGCAAGTGAACATTTTTTTTTTGTACGAAAACAATTGAAATTTCTTCAGAATTAAATTTCACAAAGTTCAAACCCTTCGTGTAGATATAATTTTTACGTAACATTTTACTGTTGCTACGCCAAACATACTCCACTACTGTCTTTCTCATTAGCATGGATTCTCTTTTATTTCCAGGGCAGCTCAAGTTTCACTCACATTTCTCATGGTACTCACGTACTGAATGAAAGTTTTAATTAGAAATGCTCAATAAATTATTCACAGTTTCGCAAATAATACCGTCTTTCGTCATTTTCACGTGATTCGTCTCTGAACTCGCGAGCTGAGAGCGTGAAGAGCATAAGAAGTATAAGCCTAATTGTACGAGTATATAGGTCTTAAGTTATACATATTCATGAGTATTTCTACGTGAAAGTTCGCATTCATATTTAGATATGTTTTTAGTTCATGTGAATTACGTGAAATGAATAGTTTGTTTGGAGCTGAATTAAGTTTTTTTATTAAACTAAAAATTAAAGGACATTGTTTTGTGACTTTAGATAAATTTTGAAATTTATCTGAAGTAACAACTATAACATGACATATTTGTTGTATATGACTTTCGAAATGCTGATTATGATAGCATTAACCATCATTTGAGTAATATTGACTGGAATAGTACACTTTTAACTTTAGAATCGAACGAAGCAGTGTCTCAATTCTACCAATTGGTTTTTGATGTGGTTGAAAAGTACGTTCCCAAGATTTAAAAAAAAAACTGTCTGAGCCATGGTTGGATAGAAATCTGAGGTGTCTACGAAATCGGAGAAACAAACTATATAAGATTATAAAAAACAATAGCAATGCTAGCGATGATATCAAGAAAAGATATAATAACTTAGCTCAAGAATTTTTAAGAAAGTCTCGCGAAGCATATGAAAGCTATGTCAATATAGTTGGCGAAAACATAATTCACAATCCTAAGACTTTTTTCGACTTTGTGAACACCAAGCGAAAAGCTTCTGGTTATCCCAAATCGATGCAAAAAAACAACTTAGTTTCTTCTGACCCACAGAATATATGTGATTTCTTTGCCGATGATTTTCAGGAAGTTTTTTGTCATCTCAGCGGCTCGCCTAACATGCCACTTTCCCGAACACCTCAGCTGTCTATTGCTGATGGAATATATTTAGCTAGTGAGGACATTACTAATGCTATAAGAGAGCTTGACATGAAAAAAGGGCCTGGACCAGACCTACTTCCTCCAAGCTTCATAATTAAGTGTGCAGAAACGATTATTTCACCCGCTGCATTGCGGTAAATTTCCTAATTTCTGGAAGTCTTCCCATCTTACACCGATTCTTAAAAGTGGCGACAAACGATCGGTTGAGAATTATAGAGGCATCGCCATTTTGTCTGCTATACCGAAGCAGTTTGAAAAATTAGTTTGTGAAAAACTTACACTTGTTGTTGATCCTCTTCTAAACGAGCAACAACATGGCTTCAGAAAAGGTATATCCACTACTACCAATCTTATTATAATGATTTCAAATGTGTTTTGCGATATGGAAAATATATACACTGACTTTTGAAATTTAAGCTGCAAAAATTTGGCATCTCAGGAAATTTGCTAAATTGGTTGGATTGTTACTTAAAAAATCGAACACAGCATGTAAAATTCCAAGGTTTCATCTCCAAAAAAATTACCGTTTCTTCTGGGGTACCGCAAGGCAGCCACCTAGGGCCGCTCCTGTTTAATATTTTTATTTCGGATCTATCGGAGGTGCTATCAGACATTCCACATCTTCTTTATGCGGACGATCTCAAGATGAACCATACTATTCAATCAGAATCTGATTCAAAATTTCTTCAGTTAAAACTCTTATCGCTTGAGCAATGGTGTGCCCAAAATAGACTTCTTCTTAATATTGACAAATGCCATTCCATAAGCTTTTCCCGTAAAACCTATACAGTAAATTTTGATTACCGCCTGAATAATCAGCTGCTGAAGAATGTAGATAGTGTTATAGATCTCGGTGTCGTTCTGGATAAGAAGCTTCGCTTTAATCTTCAATACGACAAAATACTTGCAAGAGCCAGCAAGCAGCTGGAATTTATTAAGAGGTGCGCAAAAGAATTTAAGAACATATGGGTCACAAAAACTCTGTACATATCTTTAGTTCGTCCTTTACTCGAATATGGGTGCATCGTTGGGAATCCTACTTTCAATATTCATAGTGATAGACTGGAATCTATCCAAAAGCAGTTCGTTCTTTTTCCTCTGAGTGATCTATACCGTCCACATGATTTTGAAAGCCTTCCGTCTTATAATTACAGGACAGTCAAGTCTTTTAAATTTGCAAACAATTTCTGCAAGGAGAACGTTATTGTGCTAATGTTTTATTTTTGATGTGATTAGGGGCTTGATTAACGTTGAATGCATTTGCAATAAAATAACTGTCAATAATTCTGTAAGACGGACTAGGCACACACGTCTCCTCAATGAACACCAGCACCACACAGTTTATGGTGACAGAGAACCAATAAATAGATGTTGTAAAATATTCAACAAATTTTCTCACTACTATTCCCCGTCTATCTCTAAAGTCAGGTTCAAAAGCGCTTTAACTATAGCGCTGAACTCCTAACGAAAACCTTATTTCCTTTCCTTGGAATTTCCGCCTTAAATTGACAACCAGACAAAAGTCTGGGTCATTTATATGATTTTATTTTAGTTTAGCTTGAGTAAAATGTAAAAATGTAAATTGTTATTTTTTTTATGTATACACCTTGTTTGGTTTGAAATAAAAAAATAAATAAATAAACTTATTAAAAAATGAGACTATATATTTCTTTACTAATATAAGTACCGTATGTTAGCAGGCTTCTGAGTGAAAAAGTAGTCCACTTTATAATCCTATATTTTGTCTCATTTTTCAAAGTTCTATTTTTTCTGCAGATTGCTTCCAAGCAAGCTGGCTAAATTAACTGATTTGACATTTGATCATATGTGATTTCTATACATGCTTCAATACTATAGTCTACATTTCCAACATTCAGGTGTCTGTTAATGAAAATTAATCAACTTTACAACTTCATGTCAAATGATCTATCTCTGGTAAAGAGCTTTCGGATGATTTTCACTAAAATTTTCACAATTAAAATGGAAATTATTGTAATTGAAATGAAAAATTTTGAATTCGATTTAGAAGAGGTTGCATTTGCAAAAATAGTCGTTTTGTGGGAAATCACTTGAATAGATATGAAAATGATGTATTCTATTCAAAATGCCCTTTAAAATAAATCCAAAGAAAATTTGAGGATACTTTTTCTATTACAAAAAAAAAACAAGACTAACGGGTTTCAATGTTCAATTGAAAACAGTATTGCCGTTTTTGTGTACGGCAATAAAAATTTAATTTCGTTAAAATTTGCGCTCTTTTCATCTCAAAGACTCGATAAAAGCACATTTTCTTAATTTTTCGTTGAACATTAGATTTTTCGCTCTTTTCGCTACATAAAATAATCATCGAATGGAAATCAAAGTGATATGGAAAAACTTTTATGTTGAATAAAAAAAATGATATAGAAAACCAACATTCACTTTCAAAACTCTTAAATTTGCGATTTTAATATCCTCTCTTATACCTCTATGTTTTTCAATAAAATGTAGTTTTAATTTTGATTTTACATAAATTTGCGTTTAATGTTTCAGACTACCGTAATTGTAATGATTATTTATTCCACAATGATATAAATTTGCTCATTTTTTGTATAATTTTGAGAATTGAAAAAGCATAGTCTTCATGTTTCTTAAAATTCAACTCCACGAAAGCTTTAATTTTTGTCTAGAAAAACAGATTATCTAAGATAATATTATGAATGTGTCATGCAATTTAAAATGTCCCTGGATGAAAAACTTTCCATGTTTTGAACGTCCTAAATTCTCAGCGATCGAAATCCGGGAAAAGTCTACTATTGAAACCTTGACTGAAAACGAAATGCGCGATAAAATTCTGACAGTATCTCCATGGCTGGATAAAAGTCAGTATGATTGCAGGCATTTAAATACACCCGACGAACAAACTTTTGCGTGGGGAATCCGTTCAACTAGTACAGACCATTGTGAAGTTTATGGTGAATTTGCATTTCGAACTTTATAATTAAATCCAGATTTTTCGTGACTCGAAGGATAATTTGGAAATAGATACCATAGCTGGGATAGTAAAAAACATACGCAACTTCATCGTTTAAATATTTTCTTTAATAGTGCTTCCAGGAAGGTCTATAGATATTATTTCGGGAAGTGGCTGGATGTGAAGGATTTTCAGGGCTACTTTTATTTAAATTGCAATATCGATTTTAGTCCGCTTAATTTCCAGTAGCTTGATAGTAGCGTACTTAAATAGCACATATGCTGTGATTGCTTAATTTATGGCATAATTTTGAAGTATTTGATGTTAAAGAAATTAGTGTGTTCGTAATTTGCTTATTATACCAAATAATAACTGACTTTTATGCGCATCAAAAAAATACCCCAACAATAACCAGGAGAAGCTTGAGGGATTTTTCGGCAAAAACAAAGAGGGATAAATTTGAGGATGTTGCTAACAAGAAAAATATATTATAAATTAATGGTCACTAATCAAATTGTGTGTATAAAATTAACAGCCAACAGCTAATCCTCAAAAGTATATGCAAAACAATAACATTTCATTCATTTTTTCATTATAAATCAATTATACGGTTTTTAATTACCGCAACATCATAGTTTATTTGATAACAAGAATTATCATATTCGTTAATAGTTTTACTAAATATCATTAAATTGCTAATCCTGAACGTTGAAAATCTTTTCTCAAACACTCTTAATCACATTGCCTTTGCAGTTGCACTATTCTAAATATTTTCTTTCTCCTGTTAAGAAATTATGAAATTGTATTTGGTTTTTTATATGCTAACGATATAAGCGTTATAAACTATCTGAACAGTATAGACTGGACAAGTGCTTTGTCGACATTAGATGTTCAGAGTGAACCAAACTATCATAGGTGCAGTTATTTCATTGAATCAATTAAATCGTGGAAAATACATCCTTGCTGTAAGCGAAAAATCATACATCACTTTTTGAATACGATATCGCGCATATAGTACATAGATCTCAGACCAAACGGCGTAATGTGCCTGATTTCAGGCATTTTCCATCACTTTTTCAAGTGCTTAGCAGACTATTTCGCTTATAGCCCAGTACAAGTTGGCCATAAGTTCATCAAGGCTCTTAGCTAATGAATTTCAGTCGAACGCGGAGACTTGAAAAACGGAGGGTTCGTAGTTTGAAAAATGGATTGTGTTTCGATGTGTGTGAGAAAGAGCGCCGTTTTGGTAAAACCAGAAGTGTTTCATATCATTATCATGAATAGCTGGCATCGAAAAATTGGTTACAATAGCACAAGAAACTTCATATTGATGGCTGTTGTTTCACCACGCTCATTTTTGACTTTCATTCAAAAAACGGTCCGATGACCATATCAGCACAAATATTCGTGAATAAGTACTTTTTCAACAACTTCAGGTTTTGCAATACTATAAAACCGATAATTATGTTTGTTTATGGAACCGTTTGACGATGAATGCGCTTTATGATGCATTTTCTGTCGAAAATAGTTTTCAGTCTCGACCTATTTAGTAAACAAATTTGCATATTGCAAGTGACGGGGCTTATCAGCTCGCAACACTCGTTGAGTGAATTGAATTTTGTACAAGATCATCTTCAAATCAACACGAACTATGCGCTGCAAAATAATGAAATGGATATCTAATTGGGCAAAAAACGTCGATATGATGTTCTTGCAGACATCTCAACATTGGCCCGTGCAGCCATAAAATATTAATTGGATTTTGGGATTAGCGACGGTGCTAAAAGATAAAAATTTTTACTACAAACACTTATTTGTGTTTTTTGACTGCTCACTCTTCACTTTATTTTTAATCTCCACACACGTTGAGTTTTCACAATAGAAACGTTCTTTTGAATGTACAGCTGAACAATTCCAGCTTGTTTGGGTGGTTTGTACTGTTCCATTGCGAAAATTCCCTTAGACTTAAGTATCATAAACGTTTGTCAAAAACCTTTCAAAGTTCTAGTAGTGGCCGATGGGTCCACCTATTTTGGCTCACTCTTTAAATGACAAAATAGAAAAAAAGAACAAACTCTCAGAACCTTGGCTTGACAATAATTTAAGGACTCTCAGGAGGCAAATAAATATATCATACGAAAAAAATTTAACTGAAAAGGATCTAAAAGGAACATACAATGAGCTATCCACAAAATGTTCTATAGAATCCCGCAAAATATATAAGATAAACATACGAAAAATTCCTTGAATCTTTTAATCCAAAACGTAAAACTTTAGACTATCCGTCTTCTACATTACTCGGTTTCTTCCGTTTACATGTTATATTTGATATACTCGTATTAGTCATTTTTGACTGTTGAAAATCTTTACTGGTACACACTCTCTTTCTCTCTCTCTCTCTCTCTCTCTCTCTCTGCGGGTATCAACTCAACACGCCTTGTGGACGGAACTGACCTGACACATGAGGCTATAACCAAAGCTATTTATGCTATTGAGCAGTTTGCGATAAACATACTCCTATAATCGACCCTTTTCTTAACGAACAACAACAACTACTTCCATGAATTTCATGATCCTAGTTTCTGACGTTATCTGTGAGATTGTTAAGGACAGACTTTAAATCGGGCTGGCCAGCTCCAGTCCTATCTTTGCAGTCGAACTCAGTTCGTCAAATTTCAGGGTCACTGAACTAAATTCCTATTCCTGAACTTCTTCAGGAATCTCTAAAAGAAGGCGCACGACCATCCGTTTCGTTATCGCTTCGCAATTTGGGCCTGAGAGCAGCTTGAATTGGACAACGATTTTGGGCGAAAAATCATATTTTCTGACGGGGCGCATTTTCATATCGGCGACTAAGTTAACAAACAACATTGCCGTATCTGAGGCTCGGAAAACCCGCACGCTATTGTCGAGAAGCCAATGCATCGACAGAGAGTAACAGTTTGGAGCGAATTGTGGAGTGGTGGCATCATTGGACCATTTTCCTTCGAAAATGAGGCTGCGAACAACGTTTCGGTCAACGGTGAACGTTACAGAGCCATGTTATCTGACTTTTTTTTTACTTAAGTTAAAGACATGGATTTGGATGACCTCTGGTTTACACAAGATGGCGCACCATACCACACAGTCTATGCCACAATCGATATTTTACGCACCAAATTCCCAAATCGTGCTATCAGCCGTCTTGGCGATGTCAATTGGCCGCCTCGGAGCTGCGATTTGATCTCTTTGTACTTTTTTTTGTGGGGAACCGTGAAGGACTGATGTTCTGCCAACAATCCAGAAACGATTCAAGCACTTAAGGCCAAAATCATCCAAGCGATCCGTGAGCTACAGCCCGAAACCATCAACAAGGTCTCAGAAAATTGGAGTGACAGAATGCGCTACTGCGAAGCCAGCCGAGGCAGCCACTTGAACGAAATTGTCTTCCATCATTAATGGGAATGTTTACTCTTACCAATAAAGCCAAAATACATGGAAAAAAATTAAATTTTGTTCACTTTATTGCATTTTTAAAAAGAAACTTGTATTTGGTCCACCCTGTAAGTGAGCTGCTATATTAAGGATTTTGTTTTTCTTCAAGCTTCAAAAATTTGTATTAAAGTAATGCCAAATTATTTTATGAGGAAATAGAAATTCTACCAAATTTTTCAGCATTAATTTTTTGAAAAAATATGCATCTCAGTTCTTCCAAAAGAAACCGATAGAAACTTGTTGAAAACAACTTAAGCTTTTTATCAAGATGATGTCAATACGGTGAAAATTTATCCTAATTGCTATGAAAATTAACTTCAAATCAACCCGAAAATAAACATTTATTCAAAAATACAGACACTTTTCAACATCATTTTTTTTTTCTTCCTTCCAGGTATGGACAGACCATAAGCGATCCGAAGTAAAACCGAATAAGTATTATATTTTTGAAGAATGTAGAATGTTCAAGGACAAGAATATGTCCATTCTTTATTTTTCTTATGATTAACAACAAAGAAATCTTCCAACAAAGAAATCTTTCAGCGAATGTTAATATACGTATAACGACAACAGAAAATGTAGTTTATGGATAAAAACTTAAGAAAAACACATATTTTCGACAATCCTACTAATGACTTTCTAAATACGAACTACATCTAAATACACTTTTAAGTACGAATGATTTTCTTCAATATCTTTCTGATGAAAATGATCATAATGACGGAAGTGACAATGATCTACTATTACTAGAATTTAGACAGTTGCCATTTGAAAACTAAGTAAACTCTGGATGGAATTTGGGAGAAATCGGGGGAAAATATCATGTATTCTGAAGCAAGGCAAACAGAATAAATTTTGACAAATGTCAAAGATTGATTACGCTTTATAGTTTTATACCAAAGGAAAATATTATGGTATATCAATTTATAAATTGACATTTCTTTGTCTAGACGATACATTCATACTGGTTTTTAATCAAATATTCTCCATAATTCTGTTTTTGTTTCATGATAATGATCAAAATAATTATAATTCATCCCCTATTAGCCAATATGCCTACAAACAACTTAAACGAAATATTCAGTATGAATTTATCAAACCAATTCTAAATTCGCAAAAAAAAATTGAATTGTGTTTTAAATTTTTTTCATCCAATAAGTAGTGACCTAGATAAAAAAATTAATTTCATTGCGATTTTCCTCATGTTATTTCAAATCATCGCAGAAATAGTTTGAAAACAATTATAACACTCAACTTCAATATCCTGCAAATATTTCTCAAGCTCTTCTATACCATTGAAATGTTCATTCAATTCAGCATGAAATCTAATTAGGTCACACGTTTTCCAACTATTTTCATTTTTGTAGTTTTCATAATCAAGTGTCATGCGGTAGAAGTGCGTTATCAGGTCAGCCATGTCGTCTGCATTTCTTTCGTTTCGCGTATGCAAATGTTTGTTTTGCGCGCATAGAGTAGAATAAATACGAAAATAGCAACTGATGAAAACGAATTTCATTAAAGTTCATTTAAACGGAACATGTTGAACTCGTTATGGAGAATGGTAAAACAGTGGATAGATTTCAACGATTCGGAAAAGCTTGCAAGTGGACAAGAAAATATTGTTGATTATTGTTTTTGGCCCAGTTAGAGCGCATACCCTTGTTCTTATCGACTTTTCGAAACTAACTACATATATGTGAATTGATATTAATTTTTGGTAAACATATGTGGAAGTTTTGAGTGGATGAGGTAAATCCTAGAAGAGCTAAAGATAAAGGTCTCATTCCTGCTGAGGTAATTATGACTTTTGGCAATTTTCATCTTGCAAATGAAAATAAATCGCTGAAAATTATTCAAAAGTCAGTCAAAAACCATTCAATATCATTATTTTTAAAGAAAGCATTTTTAAATCTGTTAAAGGTACTTTCTACAAAAACTCCTACTTGATATAAAAATATTTCTGATCAGTTCAACCGTTCAATTCCAAACAAACCCTAGAACTTGCTTTTTGATTCACAAACTGCTTTATTTTATCCAATATAAAGAAAAACACCCATTTGACTTTCACTTTATAGATTTAATAATTCCTTTTCGGACAACGACGAAAACGGCTTTTATCAACGATTAGATCCGATGAGGTCGAGCATGAAATATAATCACGTTAAACTGACAATAGGGACATTGTAATTAAGAACCATGATATATTGATGTTTCTCATAAGCCTTAAATCCAATATCAGATTAAGCAGCATCCAGTCGTATAGCCTTCTAGGACGTCTTCTACATGAAGACGTGAATAAATGATAAAAGTTGTTCGTTATTAGCCAGGGTCGACTAGTAAGCATCTCGATGATTTATAGGTCGACGTAGCGTCGTTACTAAATCAAACACAGAAGAATTTTGTAGATACAGCGCGTTCATCAAATGGAATTAATGTGTATGTCCTGTCTCTTTAATAAGCCAATCGATATCATGCTGCGTTAATCACTTTAACTATGACTTTCTGATTGTTGAAAAAGTTTTAATTACGAAAATGATTTTAATGAAAAAATGACGATTATGATCTATTTGAATCCCCTGGAGTCATCATAGTTATATAAATAGGGACCTGAAATCATTTAGCCATTTATTCTTAATTTATTTGTTTTCTTTCCGTTACTCACCTTGGTCAATACACAAACCATCTTAACGGCAAATTAACATCACGATTTACGACAACCTGACTTCCGTTACGAGCATTTCATTTCTCAATCCGCTCTTTCCAGTTGGTGGTGTAATAAGAAAAACAGTCGGTTATCAGGCGTAAGTTATGAATATTTTCATTCTCATTAACTGCGGTCGTTCAGGACGCTGTTCCAGTTACGGCTCAGCTGTATCGGCTAGCGTAATGGTCAAAAAGTCACAATAGCAACTCAGCAAGCCAAACGGGTCGTGAATGGTCCATTATGAAATGCTTTTATAGCTTTCGATTATTCAGGGGTAGTGAAGGTTAAGTGCCCACCGACGCAAAGAGCTGGGATGAGTAATGCATTATTAACTGTTCATTTAATGATAAATTATGAGAGCTATGCAAAAGGTTGTTTATTAGCATGACAGCCTGATTATGATATTGATCTGTAAAAGGATTTAGAAATGTTATGTCTAGTTAGTGAATATTTTACAGTTAATCCATCATCTTGTTGATTTTATGGTAATCAATGCTAATGGCGATTGCAGATTCTAATGAAAGGATTTTGAAATTTGCAATATATGTTTATTGAGCTTTTTTGATATGAAATAGCAATACGAGGCAATAATTAATAGTGAAATGTATACAGTAACAACAAATTTCAGTTCAATATGGATTTATAGAAATATACACTCATATACATCAATTACATTCCAAAAGGTATAGAATGATACGCCGCATATCTTTTGATGTACGGCGTTCATTCCACTCCTTTTGTTTATCTTTTGATGATTTTGTAAGCTTGACTGGATTTTACCTGTTGTCCATCTGATTAAAAAAAAAAAGCTGTCAAACTCTGGTTCATTCAAGGATCCAAGGTGCTCCAAGTGTTTTGCTTCATTAGCTATAGGGTGGCCCAAAAGCTTCTCCCCATCTATTTAAGTAAAATTGGCGATATAGGAAAATCCGTTTCCAAAATATCAAGGACACTAGGCGTCTACAGGAAGACCGTACGATTATGGCTAGAAAGGAGGAAAAGCGATATACAGGACGAAGAACATTCCGGTAGACCGACAACTCTTTCACCTACAACAAAAATAAAAATAAGGAAGATGGTGGAAAACAAGCCAGGCATTGGAACAAGGACAGCGACCAAAAGGATAAATCAATCCGAAAATTACCAACAACGGCGAAAGACAACGTCTCGATCAACGGTTCAACGGTACATTATATCGACGAATTGGGGATGACATGCCTACGTGAGACGAGTAAAGCCGCTTCTTACTGCAAAGAATGTCACAGATAGACTTAACTTCGGTAGAAGGTTGCAAAGCGAAGGATTCGGTGAACATCGAAGATGGAAGGTCTCAGAGAGCTAACGTACTTTTTTCGGATGAATCCCCAGTTGCTTCGCACTTAACGCCGAATAGGCAAATTATTAGGGTAAGAACAAGTTATCCAAGCACTATTCAACCCATGCAAAAGCCGAAATTTGACCTCAAGATAATGGTTGCAGGAGCAATCAGCTCACGTGGAAAGTCGAGACTTCATGTTGTTGAGCAAAACACAACCGTAGATGGATCCTATTACCGGAGCAGCATTTTACCAGCTTACGCAGCATGTGACAGAAGACAGTTTCCACGTAAAAATTCGGTAACTCTTATGCAGGATGGGGCACGAGCGTATACAGCAAAGGCAACATTGACACTGGCAAAATCGATATTTTCAACTGTTTGTGAAGATTGGCCTGGAAACTCTCCTGATCTTAACCCAATCGAACACGTTTGGGCTAGACTTCAAGAGAGAGTATTTAGACATCCAATGCCGAAGGATAGACGACAATTAATTCCAAGAGTACAGCAAGAATGGAGCAGCTACACCAAGGCCGAACTAGAAAATGTATGTGATAGTTTTGGATGACTTATTTTAGAATGTATAGATAATAACGGTAGACATACGCATTATTAGTAATAAGAATCTGTATTATGTTAGCATCACAAATAAATTTGCATTTCTAAATTATGTATTTTGGTTTGCTTTTTATAACAAAAAGTTTGTGGGGAGAAACTTTTGGGCCACTCTGTATATTTGCGTAGTGTATCACCTATTTGGCCGCTACCAGCTATATTTGCTCCACAAAAGCTGTGTTTATGTCTACAAAAATCAAAAATGATTGGTTACATAACATTTGTTTTTTTTTTTTTTTGCTTGAATAATAGTCTGCTTTAGTTCAAATTACTGATGCTGCAAAGAAGACTGGCAGCACCAATGTTCTTCGTGACTGCTCTCAACGTCGTTTTCTAAGTCAGAGCTCTACTTATCCTTCCGATATCGAGCTTTAACCTAGATTTAATTAGGGCTGGATATCCATTCGTTTTCCAAAGAGAACTTCTCGGGTCTAGTACCGATCTCCTCTTCGTTGATCAATCTATTAGCATGATAAACCCTTTTTTGAACGGGTATCAAAATACTGTTATAAAGCTTCCTGCGAACGATACAGGATTATATGAGATTCTTACCCACTATGAAACATCACACGCTGACCACAGGAGTCCAAGCCGGGACCACTTTTGCATTACTTCAATTCGACCGCACCACTAACATGCACATCGTACCCTTAGCTGACGAGTATTGCTACTTGGGCGAAATTCCTATACATTATGGGCTTCTCTGCTACACGCATAGTCTGGACTCTCATGAAACATAGCCTGGAGTCCATCATAAGAACACCTTTACCATCCCTAAAAAAGATTGCCATGTGCTTTTATGCTGCGACAGTCTATTTGAATTTTCTCGTTTTTTTTTTTTGTGATGAGGAATAATACCACTCAAGTGATTGGTATTTGCTCTATGAGATGATTTGAGACTGCCAGATCTCATTACCAGTCATAATTCGATCAAAAAAGTTGCCTCCATATGTGTGCCATTGTGTCAAAAATGTAAATGCTCATGAGTCAATGAGTTTTGTGTTGGTCACTCAGTTGATCACTTTGCTGATCGCAGAATGAATCGTGCAAAAATTTTATTTTAACAGAGACATTGTGACACCGTTTCACGAAGCAAATAACAGAAAAATACATGTTTAACATACATATTTAATTTTGATGTTCAATTCGGTCTTCTGTAATGAGTGTTGGGCGTCCACCTCGAGTTTCCTAGTAAAAATGTGTTCGTCCATTGTTGAACATTTCACACCTTTTATTGTCAGTTTGTTTGTTTATTTATTTATTTATTACTTTATACGGATTGAAAGATCCATTAACAAACAGTCAAGTAAATACAAACTAGGTTTTCATAAAACATAAGTAAAATGTTATAGTTCCATAAAAAAAATACAAATTTAAGCAGTGGTCCATTAGGCAGCTACAGTATTTTTTAACAAGAGAATATTTGTATTAAACAAACCTAAATGTTTTAATATAAAATTGCCAACTCATTTCACGGGGCTAGTAGATGAGTTTATATAATAGTTCAATTTGCAATTATCTAACATAAATAAATAACTGCAACTGCTTGTTGGTTTTGAGGTATTTATCCTCGTAATTACCATAACGTTACACTTATTCATCTTAATCTGTAAACTATTCATCGAACAGTATTCGCAAAGCTTGTTTTTTTTAAATTTAAATGTCACCATAAGATGATATATATTTGTAAATTTTGAAATCATCAGCAAATTGAAGAAATTCAACCTCATGAACAACTTTGTAAATGTCGTTAACAGGATAAAACCTAAGTCATATATATGTATGCAACTATTGTAGCCAATAATATGGCCTATAAAAAACTAAAATTAAAGAGAAATATTTGAATGAGATTTTCTGAGAAAAACAACATTGAACACATAATTTTTGGGATAGAAATGCCAAAATTTTGTGTTTTGAAGTAAATATCTCAAAATTGGATACAGTTACATTTTAGAATGTTACATCAAATGAAAGGTTATTTGATTGAAAACAAGCTATAGCTGTGTTTAATGAGCTGCTCTAGGTTGAGCTAGGCTGAGATATCTCAACAAAATGTGTTTAATGAGCCATTCGGCTGCTCTAACTTGCCCGAAGTTGCTCTGATTTGTGTTTCATGAGTCTGCTCCAAGTCAAACTAGAGCACTTTAGAGCACGATTTTTACTCTACTTCTTTTGGTAGAGCAAGTTCGGGCAAGCAACTAGCTGTTTTCTAACTGTCACGGAACCGACTTTCGACAAAAAATTGTTACTGAAGTGCAGTTTTTTGTTAGTGAATTAACAGGTTGACTTCCTGACAAGTAATTAATTTTGAGAATTGCCTCTCAGCGGCTCTCACTTGCTCGACTTTTTTCTGCCTCTCAATTGCTCTGGTTTGCTCGACTTTTTTGACAGCCGCGCTACTATAACTTGCCTTGAGATGCTCTGCTTTTTTTTCGTGCTCATTAAACACAGCTTATATAACTTTGAGTTGTCATTACTAGTTTTCAAGATATAACGATTTAAGTGAGTCAGGCTGCAGATCCGAAACACTTTTCTTGACCACTCTGTAGCTCCGCAGATTTTGAAAACCGGGCCACTCTGTCGAATGATTTTGTGCTCAAAATATATCAAGGAATACCCTTTTACGAAAGTGTCCTCTGAGTACCAAACACTCTGTTATAGAGTGCTTTTGACGAGAAGATGCAAATAAATTACATATAAAATTATAGTATAGTATGAAATTAGTTTTGGTTGATTTAGAATGGCAAAATTTGATTTAAGATTTGATATAATTAAGGGTCTAAACAATAGAGTTATATGATCCTTTAGTGGACTTCCGAAGATTTTGCAATAGGGTGGTAGTTTTGCACATAAGTTTTGTCCCCATGCTTAAATTTAGGTAATATACATATATCTAAATTACCTCACTTTCGGAAATCGACTTGTAGATAAAGAGACATTAAAAATATAAATAAGAAGCACCACTAAATTGTGTGCACATTTATTTGAGAATAAATGTGGTATATTGCGTGGCCCTGCGCTTTTGCTAACGTCCAAGTAAAATAATTTATTTAGGAGGGTCATATAGTTGACTGCGAATGAAGATGTATTTTCATTCGTATCTTGAGGTGATGAGTTGACGAAATGATGAAAATATTACGGCGACATCTCATATCATCGTAAAACATTGTGACAGGTAAAACACATTTCTTTGGCTCATTATATTATCACTAGACTGCAGATGTTTATGCATATGCATATTTTTAATGAAGAAAGGCAGAGTATTGGGACTGAAATAGGATTTGTTTTACCATTAGACGAGTTTAAAAATGCATTATTTATTTGCATATTGCATCCATTATGCATATTGCATACATTTTGCATATATTTTGCATACGTAATTGCATAAACATCCGCAGTCTAATTATCACCATACACTGCTTCCAGTTACAGGTTTTATCTTATGAGCGTTCAGAAATCAAATAATACACCTTGCCTCAGAGTTGACGGGATCTTCAATCACATAGTTTATTTTGACCACAAAATGAATTCTTACAACTTCCACTCTCATCTCAGCTATGAGCACAGCTGTTATGGAAGCCAGTTGACCCGGAAAAGAGAAATACGTGTTTGAGCAGCACGGTAGAAATAAGCGAGCGCTTTTTGTTTGAACACCTAGCTTCATGAACTTGCCGAAAAAGAATATGACACGGGAATTTTAAACCCCGTGAAACGTACAACAAATGTCGATATGTCGAATTATGTAAAGAAGTGAAAAAACATAGCCGCAACTACTACACTCAGAAAAATTTAATCACTTAACACTTTTTTAGAATCACTTTAAATCAAAAGTTGAAATCATGTTGAAATAAAAAGCGAATCTTATTTGAATTCCACTTTATTATCAAAATTAATTTTCAAATCAAAATTTTTCATCATTGAATTAAAAAGAAACGTATATGGCGCCAAATCATATTTGAACATTTTTGATTCAAAAATTTTCAAATATGATTTGGCTCCATATACGTTTCTTTTTAATTCAATGATGAAAAATTTTGATTTGAAAATAAAATTTTTATAATAAAGTGGAATTCAAATAAGATTCGCTTTATATTTCAAAGTGATTTCAACTTTTGATTTAAATTTGATTCTATTAAATGACATTTTTCTGAGTGTATGAACATAATCTTTGCACATGGTAGTAAAGTTGGCTAAATAACAATAGTTTCCCAATAAGCTTGTGTAGCCTAGTGAGTAAAGCGTCCGCTCTTAAAATATAGGATTAGGGGCTTAAATTTGGAATCAAGCACGACTTATTTGGAAATTAAGGAATGAAATTTCAGTTATGAAATAGGAATTTCAACTTTTGAAACTGTCAAAACCCCAAAATTGTCTAAATGCAGATACTTTCACGTTCGCTTTGCTTCAATACATGGCCTTGTAGGCTGTAATATACAGCTCCTGAATTCCTCCAAATAATTTTTTGCTGACGGACTATTGTCACGTGATGCATCGGAAACAACGACTCTATCATTGCAAATCGACTGGTTGGGCGAATTCGCAAACAAATCACTCAACGATATAGTTGACCATTTTTACATCTTGAAAAATATTATAAATTCATTCGTACCTAAAAATCGCGTATGTAACAATAGCTTTCCCAATTGGTTTTCATCTGGATTGAAAGAAGCTATTATTGATAAAAAGATCGCACATTTGAATTATAAGACTTCTGTAACATTTGAACACTACAAAATATTTTCTAGTTTACGGGAAAAATGCAAAGTCCTTCAGAAACAAAATTATCACTCTTATATGCAAAGGTTAGAGTCTCTTGTACCACAAAACCCGAAACACTTTTGGAATTACATCAAATCTCTTAATAGTGATAAATCATTTCCATCAAATATGTTTCTTAAGGACTTTCATAGCTCCGAACCTAATATCATTGCTAATATGTTTGCTACACATTTTTCAAAAGTTTACACTAACTCTGCTAACAACCACGAGCCTCCTGAATTAAATACCAGTGTAAGCTTATCTCAATATGTTATCGGTTTAGACTCACTTATAAATAAATTGAACGCCGTTGACATTAGTAAAAGTGCTGGACCTGATGGCATTCCACCCATTTTCGTAAAGAATTGTTCACTTAGTTTAAGTAAACCTCTCTTACACATTTTTAATGAATCTTTGTCAATTGGCTGTTTTCCACATTTTTGGAAGTCGTCTTATGTTATTCCTGTTTATAAATCTGGGAATAAGTCTAATGTGGAAAATTATCGCCCGATATGCATTTTGTCTGTCATACCCAAACTATTCGAGAGCCTGGTAACTGACTACATTTCACCAATTTTGAGGCCCCTATAAATTCCTAACCAACATGGTTTTTGTAAGGGACGTTCAACTATTACAAATCTTTTAACTTATCATAACTATATTAATACGAATTTTGAATCTTCGCTTTCCATAGTGCATTCCATATATACGGATCTATGTAAAGCATTTCATAAGATTAATTAGGATCTTTTGACAAAAAAGATGAAAAATATTGGTATACATGGATCATTACTTGCATGGCTTTGCGATTACATTCGTGGTCGTCCACTATTAGTCTGCATTGACAATAATTATTCTAGTCCGTTTTACCCTTCATCTAGAGTTCCACAGGGCTCACATTTAGGCCCTCTTTTGTTCTTAATATTCATCAAGGATATATCCTATATTTTCCAAGATGTTGAGTTCTTATTATTTGCTGATGACCTCAAAATTTTTAAGAGAATTGCTTCATTATCTGACAATCATATTTTGCAGATAAATATAGATAATTGTTATTCTTACTGTGTTCAAAATGGTTTAGAATTGAATGTAAGCAAACATCATTATATGAAGTTTAATCGTACAGTAGCTAGATCTTCTTATGTCTATACCATGAACGGAATCGCACTAGATCATGCTGACTTCACAAAAGATCTTGGAATTAGATTCGACACGACGTTAAACTTCACAATTCATATTCATGAGATTACTAATCAGGCAACTCGAATGCTGGGTTTTGTTATCAGAAACACGCAGAAGTTTTACAATTTGAACACAATTAAAATGTTATATTTTTTATTAATTCGCAGTAAATTAGACTACGGCTCAGTAATATGGAATCCTTACTACAAAGCGCATTCTGATACTATCGAAAAAGTGCAGCACAAATTCTTACGTTACGTCAACTACAAGTTACACATACCACTAGAAAACTTAAGCTACGTATATTTACAAAATTTAATGAATATAACAACCTTAAAAGTAAAAAGAAACTATACCGATGCGATTTTCTTGGTCAATATACTTAATAATCGATTAGATGCATCCGAAATTTTGCAATTGATTTCTATAAGAGTTCCATCTAGAACTACACGGTTTAAAGAAATATTTGCCATGACTTCAAGTAAAATGAATTCTATACGTAATTCTCCTATCGAAAGATTAAAACGAATCGGGAACGAACTATGGAAACATTTTGATTTATTCGGTATAGATATAAACAAATTTTAAAAGAATCGTTTCTGACTACCTCCAAACTGTGGAATCAAATTAAACTAAAATAAATTACATTAGTACAGCATTTATTTGAATTTATTTGTTATTATGCTAGTGTATAATTTTCTTTTCTCTTGTTTTAAATATACTATTTTAGCAATTATATATATATATATATATATATATATATATATATATATATATATATATATATATATATATATATATATATATATATATATATATATATATATTCTTTCTTACTTTATTAATGTAAATTTGTTGTAAAAGGACTTGGTCCGTGTGAGGCTTATTGTTTTTAAATGTTCTTGGCTAAAAATAGTAGATAGCCCCGTCATTGACAGAAACAGCTGGCACTTATGGAAAGATATGGATTAAACTTCAGCCCTCCAAGGCTGCCATACAATGCACTTTTAACAAATGTCTACTCAAGTATTATGGTGGAATTAGATCATAGAGAAAGTAGATGAAAAGTAGATGCAAATGGAAAAATTCTTAACTTTCCATGAATGTTTCCTGAAAAATTGAATTATTTTCACATCATATAAAGATCTTTAGTCTTTGACTCTCAAATCATGCTATCCAACGGACGATTCTAACTTTTCACCACATTATCCACCGAATCCATTCAAAATTTTCAAGTACTCCAGTTTTTCGACTTAGCCCTATACAAATCTCTTCTGATGACCTTGCAACAACCAAAAATGATTGCATCCCAACATTGCACTTGCTGTAACCCTCTTCGCAAACGAAATACAACGTCAAGGATTTCAGATCAATTCTCTACATTCTCGGTATTCCGACTATTACACAATAGCTCTTCCGCTTGCTTTGCAGTTTTAAAGCATTTTATGTTTTCCGCTTTTTCACATTTTCACTCGAACATACATTGTACCGTCGTACATCCTGAAAGAGTTGCGAATGTTCACTTAACCATTCAGACCATGAATAGAGAAGGCAAAAATGAAGACGACCCAAAAAAAAATTTCTTTCATATCCTTGACAGTACCTACCAACCTACTATACCGTCCTACATACGCGCATATGTTGAACGATGTGCAGAATAGAGATGTTGGGTGCAAAAACAAAATCAAGTTGCCCCGATATATGTATGGGTATCGAAATGGGGATGAGAAGTAGAAGAGAAAGCAAAAGGATGCATTGCTTGTGCTCGGGCATATAGTATAATACATATGTACATTCATGATTTGCCGGAGGCCCGAAGGACTATACACCTCAAATTATTCTGAAGTGTTTTACTAAACTACCATGAGCACTTACTTACGTTTTCATCTTGAAGAGATTGAGGGGCGAAAAAAACTCTGGAGGTATATTTTGTGCAAAAGAAAATTGTACATAGAGAAAAGTTAGGAGAAACATTGAGATGAATGAATAAAATTTAGTATCGAATTGCTCATCTGTATCAAATTTCTAGAAAAATAATTTATATTGGCTTTTATTTAATTTTTATTCTAGTAAATTTAAAAGATCGTTTCATAAAAGATGGTTTCAACCCTAACAATTATGACTGATTAGGTCACGGTCAGCTCTTTAAAACTCATTGATTTATAACTGAACCATGAAATAACAAAACAGATAGAGAAACTTTCTACAAAACGAAATCCAGCATCCTTTTTCCTTAAACATTTGAAGGTTTGAAAGATTTTCCACGAAAAAATCCTTTGTTGAATAAAAACATTTTAAAACTTTTCTACTTTTGAGAAATCTGTCCAGCTGAAGTTCATTTCGGGCCTCTTTGCTGTACACGTTAAGGTTCGACCCATCTAACCTAGGAATGAAACGCACTTAAGTTTCTTCGGTCTCCAAGCTACATTGTAACATTTGGAAATGAAACACATCTTTCAGGACATTTATAATTCAGGTTTTTGTGCTTGCTGTGAGAAAGTCATATTGTTAAGTGCATACACGCCTATCTCATTGCTTTTGGTGTTCCTATTCTTACCGATGCTATTATGTATTTTCCTAATGACTTACATCAGGGAAAGCTTTAAGATGCTGCAATGTGACATTTGCATAGTTGAGGTGCTCATAATTTGGCGCAATATGATTGTAATTATTCAGAATTATTATTATGCTGGCATAATATAGTTTTGTAGGACAGGTGGACGTGAAAGCTTTTTAGAAATTAAGTAAGTGCGAGTTGTTTTAATGAAAATGATAATCTTGTTCTGAGAGAAATCTATTTTTAGACTTCTTACAATGCTTTGGCCTACTTTCATTTGAGGTTACACTAAGATGACATGCATTGATTAGTAATGTAAAAAAAGTTTCAATATGCACAGGGACCATAACTTTATTTAGTGTTTTGATTTTGTAATATTAACAACTATTTTTTAATTAATAGGCTTATTTTTGTATTTATGTAGCTATATCTTATGCTTGTTTTTAAGAAGATAATAGTTTAGTTAGTTGGTGGTTGACTTTAAGTCAATCCGAGGAACATTAAAAAAAAAAATTAAAAAAAATTAGCTGTTGAGGCAAATTCTCTCTCTTGTCTTTGAGTGTCATTTTCCAGTTCAAACTAACTGACTTCGACTCAATATAATAAAATGTAAAAAAATGGTTGGTCTATGTCTGGTGTATTTTAAGTTTGATAAATAAATAAATACACTAAATAATAAATAAGTACGTTTAATAAATAAATAAATAAATAAATTTCATTTGTTTAATAAAATTAAATAAATAAAATTTAATCCAAATCTTGTAAATTGTCGTCCTATACATTTTGTTTGCAGTAGATTTTAGTTAGTCTGATCGATTTAAAATAGTCAATTTATCTACAACTACCAATTTAATTACAAAAAAGACGCTATTTAGTCAAAGAAAAAAACCCAGAACGGATATTTTCCTAAAATGTTGCTGTAAGCTGGAAAAATAAATAAATGGAAGAAAAGCTTTAGTGAAAAATAGAATAATAAATAAAAAACAAATGAATGATAGTGAAACCGAAAAATAAAATAAATGAGCTTAAAAATATAATACAGCTATTCGAGTCTTTTTCGAAATGGTTGACTCCAGCTGTTAAAAAAGATAACTTAACCAAAGTCAAATGTAAAGGCTCCGACCCACCTATTTGAGTGTCCAAATAAAGATTATATTTAAATCAGTCCTCAAGAGACATTGAAATTTAACATAAAATTTGTAAGGCATAGGAAAATTAAGAACGAAGAAAACTAGAAAACCAAACATGTTCATCGGTCATTCTTCTTACATATGTATATTCTGTATGGTAAATATATTAAAGGAAAATTCGAAAAAAGACGTATGGAATGAAAAGAAATAGAGTAAAACCTGCTTATGGGGAAACTGTAACAGCTCCTGATTTCTCTGGAAGAAAAGTGATAATGTAATTGGGGTACCTTAAGAATTAAGTGGACTGAGGAGACAGCGAAATTGAGGCGAAGAGCTTTACCGTGTAGTCGCAGGGCACAGCGATCTATTGAACAAAAAGGCAAAAAAGAACTGGGAATAGCTTTAAAGCGGAGGAAAATGCAAATGTGGCAAAGTCCATGCGAAGAAGTGGACCGAGACCCATTGGGCCAAGGCTACAAAATAGTATTGGGTTGGCTCGGCTGCATGGAAGTGGGATGAACTGAGAAATATTGTAGATTCTCTATTTGCAGCGCACGACGTGAGAGCAGAAAACGATCGCACAGTCCGCCAGGAAGATATCCCTTCATTCGCTGAAGAAGAATTACGCAGCGCGAGCGTCAGAATGAAGAACCGAAAAACTTCAGGCCCAAACAATATTCCAATAGAAGTTCCAAAAGTAGTGGTGGAGAGACACCTATCAACATTACTACGTATGTATAATAAATGTTTACTAGCGCGTGTCTTTCCGTCGCCCTGAAAAGTGGCGCGACTTGCTCTAATTGCAAAGGGAAAGGGAGACCCTTACACACCATCAGCGTACAGACCTTTCTCCATGCTTGGTACTGCGGGGAAACTTCTCGAAGGGCTGCTGACTTCTCGAAGGGCGGCGACTATACGAAGAGCCGGTGATCGTTCGAAAAATCAATTCCAAGGCAGCCACTCAACCATAAGTGCCATCTCCAAAGTTATTAGCGGAGTATATTGCACAGAGGCCGCTTATCATCGGGTTAGAGCTCGAAGGGAACATGTTTGCTAATTCGCGCATTAAAATCTTGGCTTAGTCGCGACCACGGTGAAATATATTTCTACGTATGCCAGTTCCTATTAGGCCACGGGTACTGCAGGAAACGCATTCTCAGAATGGTGTAAGTAAAAACGGAGCTCTGTAGGTATTTTAATAAGAAATGTGATTACGCTTTGCATACCTTTTACCATTCTGCCCGTTTAATCGGACTAAATCGGACCGACTGTAAAAATGAGGCAATTTTTTGCGACTGTGGAGTAGCTCAATTCCAAAAACAATCATTGTTGGATGAGTCCAATGGAGGAACCAATCTCAAAATTTCAAAATTAATTTGCAAGTCGAACATGCCACTGTGTTTTGCCAACTTTTACAATTTCGGAACAAAACCAAAAAAAACTAATTTTCGTATGTTGTCACCTCACTCTAATCTCCAATAAAAAATCAATTAATGTAGTTTCAGCTGAAAAGTACCTACTTCTCGTCATGGGAACAATTTTCATTGTTCTTTTTACATGTGAATTATTAAGCTTATGAAATTTTTGGAGCAAGCCATGATTGCACAGACAAACCAATCCCATATGCGACTATGTAAATTTTTCACATTCCCGAATAAAAAATGAAAAACTGCTTGATAAAAAATTTCCACGAAAATTCCGTAAGCTTTCATGTTAAAGCCTAACTGAAACGTTCACGTGGTACATATGTACATACATACACATATGGACACGATTGTATGCCGGAAAAGACCCGTCCAAAAGTATGTAGACAGTCCACCGGAGAGTGGTTTTGTAATTCAATTGGGAAAATCTACTTTTTCCATGGAACAGGAAATATTACTGTGCCTGGTACGGATGTGTACTCGGGAAAATATAGGATAGTGCATATACTTGAAGTATGTGTAGGGAATAGGTTGGTGGTAGCGAATAAGTTTTTGATTGTATGAGGTGAATACGGAGCACATTTGTTTGGTCGAGAGAATTTCGGTCTGTTTGTGAGGCATATTAATTTTGATTTTCTATTTCGAAGGCTTTTAAAATGCCCTTCTTGTACTAAAAATGCAAATGAAATTGTTAGTGCATGTATGCTAAGAGAAAATTGTGTCATAAAATTCAGTGCCTGTGGATGATAAAAAAATACTAAAAGTACGAAATTTTTTAATACCATTTCAGCAAAGCCACCAATAACAATTGATAAGCTGTTTTATCAACCTGTCACGAAATTTCGCAAATTCATAAAACATAATCTCCAATAAATCAAATAATGATCCAACCATTCATTGCATACTATCACCAAATCAGATCATTCTTCACTCCATCGACTTTCAACCTTGCATCGAACTCAATTTACGAGAGCTATTATCTCCGATTCAACCCAGCCAAGACATAGCCCCAATACAAACTGACCACTTTAATAAATGCATCCAAGAACATAATATAATAAAATCCGCTCGACACGGCTACCGCATCAATAATGTATCAAATTATGCAATATATTAACCTTACACTGTCCTCTCGAACACTCTTCACTTCATCAGCCACTCATCGTGTATCTCTGCTACCTTTACCACATTGTATCCATCTACTTCTCGCTGTGCCATTTTTTATCCAGGGGTAGTGAAAGACGTCAGGACCGAGCCGGGTGTGACATTTTGGTACGACACTTGAATCTCAATAGTAGACAGAGCATATCCTATAATCGAATATCAAGGGAAATCAATAATAAATAAAAAACGAAAACACAAAAGAAGAGAGAAAGAACACTTGACATAATTCCATACAAGACACATACTCCCAAGATTCATTCCGATCCCAAGGTACCACCAAGAATCTACCTACGATTATAGGAGGGTAGAGAGTGAAGTGTGGTATCTTCTTGAAACCACCAGGCAGTATCATTCTCGTTGCTGTGATGCTCTTGAAATAGGGAAAATGAAAGATATCGATTTTCTCTGCAGCCGTTACGAGCTACAAGTGTAGACAAACTTGGCATAATTTCACGAGCACTGACAAGACAACTCTAAGCTCGTAGTCTCTTGGCCGTCATTTCCTGGCAGATTTTCTTGCGACTGAAACATGTGCTCACGTGAGTACCGCATGCGAAATTTTCGATACGTTCGTGAGCAAATTCAGATACATTTCTTTGGAATGCCGTACAATCCGTGAAGTTGTTTAGATGAAAGGTGCAAAGATCTAAGATACAATATGAGTGGCACTTGGGCATGTGAATGTTGTAAATTGAACTCGAGATGAAGTTTGTTTCATAATAAATTCCACGTTAGATTGGCGAATCATGTTTTCAGAGTGGCACACGATAAAATTGCATTACGCTTTCTCGAGATATCCAATGTGGTATAAGTTTATGGTGTCCTAGTTCCTTCCAATAGAATAGCTCCTTGTTGTGGTAGATAGAATTTCTCTGAACAGAAATTGAAAACCGCACAAACCGACTCAAAAATAATAATCTTCACCTCGGAAAACATTCAATTTGTACCATACCGGAACACTGGGACAATACAGATGCCCGCATAATACCTGCAAAGTGCATTTCACACACTCGATGATTCTATCTGGCAGCCTGTCTCGCAACTTCACAACGATATCGATTAAATTGTTATTGTCAGTATGTTTATGTTCTCATCATCTCAACTGGAAATCGATTTTACTTCTATCGAAACCCTATTCTCTTGCGATTGAGCTGTAAATTCAGATTGTAATGGCACACACGAGACAAACGTGTGCATTTTGTCCTTTGGTTATGTCAGATGGGCTTTGTTCGAGCTTCAGCGAAAATACGAGGTAGAGATTAAGTCGGACAGAAATTGTATAGAATCGGATAGTGTGTTAAGATACTGTTAGTAGGGAATAGTTACCAGCTGCTAGATACAATTAAAGCCTTTGCAAGCATTTGTAGTTGGAAATTATAGGATAGGATTAGGCTTTCATAAATTAGATTTGGTGAGGAATGAGGCTGGTTGAGTCTTACCCACGTTGGGCGCGATATTAAATAGTAAGAATTTGATAACTTTAATAATATATGTATAGTCTTTCAGCTTAAATTTAAAGACAAATTGAAAACAATATTGTTCGGTTTCAGGCTGTTCTTAAAAATTTATCACGATCAACTAAATACAGAGGCTAAAAGATAAAATGATGCGGTCATATTTCATAGTAAATATCCAAATAGTTGGAAATGTGGATAATTTGTGCAGAAAAAAAAATTAATCTGTTAAGTTGAAATAATTTTACTAGCGAAAATACTAATATAATAAAAATAATTTAATAAAAAACATTTAAAAAAAATTACACATTTAATAATTCAATAAAAAAAAAAATAAAAACAAATATATTAATTCACGTAAATAACAGGTCACAGCTTAAATGATGCACAAAAAAGCAAACTAAATAACAAAAGTAAACTTAGTAAATTTATACAGTAAACTATGACAATATTTTTTTAGTTCCAAATTGGCTTTGAGTCGATTTAGCACGAATTTAAAGGCGGCTTTAGATATGCGGTGTTTGTCAAATACCGTGCACCTAGTTTGGCAAACTTCGCATGTGTGGTTGGGTTGATCGCCTAGTGCTTGCCCTAGGCCAAGCACAAACATTCGGGTGCTCGCTATTCCCGTAGTTTGTCGAACTTTCAACTCACATCAAAGTAGACGAGCACTGTGTCGGATCCCCGCAGCTCGTTCATCTTCCAGTTTTGTCGAACATTCGGCAATGCCCGAATATCTAATTCCCAAGCTAAATTACTTGACTAGGTGTTCGGTATTTGGTGAATAGGGGATGTTTGACAAACACCGCATATCTAAAGCCGCCTTAACGAGAGTTTTTGTATACCGGGATGCTCGTTTCTTGCTTTGTTTGTTGAAATGTCTAATATAAAGGCGGCTTTAGATATGCGGTGTTTGTCAAATACCGAGCACCTAGTTTGGCAAACTTCGCATGTGTGGTTGGGTTGCTCGCCTAGTGCTTGCCCTAGGCCAAGCACAAACATTCGGGTGCTCGCTATTCCCGTAGTTTGTGGAACTTTCAACCAAATCAAAGTAAACGAGCAATGTGTTTGGGTATGTTTGGATCCCCGCTTTATACATTCGGTATTTGTTGCGGTTGTTGATAAATACTGAAAAGTGTCAAACTGTGTGGCGCGAGTAAAAATTTTCAAATCTGGCACGGTAAGCAACATATTTTTTGCGTAATGTTGTTTTGAAGGTCGAATATTTTTGTGGCGATAATTTAATCGTAAAGTTACAGCCAATCGTTCCACTACCAGAATTGCTTTTCTAAACTTTGTATCTTCTTTAGCAATCATTGCTTCAACTTTTTGAAGAAGGTAGTGGAAGTCTGCGGAAGACATCCTGCAAAAGTTTTCGAACTGTCGACTTGGTTCTCTCAATAAGTCCACAAGTAAGTTTGTTGCATTGTATATTTTACATAATATACGGTACACAATTTTCATTAATTTGGACAATTAATGAGCCCGTATTAATGAGTAGGCACCTTTTTGAAATGTTGGATACTTACACTGTTCTACTTTTGTTAACGCTCGTCATCCACCACCTTCTATTTCTTCTTTTCTTTGCACTTTGCAAAGCTAGCCCAGCACAAGTTACCACTACATATGCAGCTACTTTTTCTGCGTTTGTCAAATCCATATTATATGACATAAATTTATTTAATTATTTACTCAGAGATACAGCAACTATTTCGTTATTTTTTACAATAAAATGGCGGGAGTGAAAAACAACGACGAGCAGCTCGTACATGTTCCAGTTTTGGCAAACATTCGGCAATGCCCGAATGTCTAATTCAATGTGCTTGTCATTTCGCAATCACCAAGCCAAATGAGTTGACTAGGTGTTCGGTATTTGGCGAATAGGAGGTGTTTGACAAACACCGCATATCTAAAGCCGCCTTAAGAAAATTACATCCAATTGGAGGTTAGGAAATAAAAAAATAAAAGAAAATTTACAGAAAAAAGAGCATTACAGTATGAGACAACAATATAAGAAAAAATATTATACATTGAAAATTAAAAACTTTAAAATTTAAAAAGAGCAAAAATTGACATTATGTTTCAGACTTCATTTTTCAAAACGATTTTTTTGTGTGTGCAAAAATATAATATTCAAAAATATAACAACGGAAAAGCGTCGAGTTTCATATGATTACGTTGTTTTGTTTAACTATAGTAACAACGATGAATAAAAGTAAATTGCAGTTCGCGTGAAAGAAACGTTACACACAAAAGAGAATCTGTTAAATCGACTAGATTTCTGAACAGAACCCGGCTGCATAGATCAGAGAAAACAAGACGATTGTGCAATTTAAAAAAGAGACACCTGTCTATGAAAGTCGATAATTATAATAGCAATTAGGGACATTGAGTTAAATAAACAATGAGCGGGTAAACCTACGTCCGACAAATTCTAATGTATGCAAAAGGTATTGGTAATGAGGACATTCCACTTGACAATAATATTCCAGACCACTAAAAAGAAATGAAGAGATTGACAAAGAGTGCGGAGGATCTAAGGATAAAGCTGAAAAATTTAGAGGCCCTGGCAATGAACTACATTATATTTTGATCGACTCTGAATTTCGAGTCAAATGTCACGCTAAGGTCCCTAAAAACAATCGTCAAATGTCTCGATTATGCTGAATATCTTAGTCATTAGCACAGAAAAGGCAGGGAGACCATGCAGGATACTAGGTGGTTGATAAACAACAGAAACAGCAGATGGCCGAAAATTGAACCTTCCGGAACTCCTGAGGTAGGTAAAAATGGAACAGATTCGCAAGAATTGACAGTTACAACACAAGTACGGCCAAGAATGCAGGTAGTGAATCAGAATAGTCGAGGACTAGAGATACCATGATTTTCAAGCTTCAGAAAACGAGAAATGAAATCTGTTACATGTTTTGTTGATCCAAGGCAGACATAATGCACATTAACGAAAAAAGCGAATTGGTCAATGCAGATTTGCCATGCTGCTCCGGAACTAGAAAAAATTCGACGGAAGGGTAGACTTTATTGGGAACCACTCTTTCAAGCAATTTATTGAAGCAAAAAAAAGGAACGGGTATGGGGCGATAATTTGGTTTACAAACAGGATCACCAACTTTGGGTTCGGGAAAAACGTTTGCCGTTTTCCGTTGTCTGATTTTTCGTGCATGGAGCATGGAGCACAAATTTTCAATCACATTCAGATCTGTTGGCTGTGTCAGTGTCTAGTTAAAGAAAGGACACTTCCACATGAGCCAATTCTGCACAAAAAATACAAATGCTACTGTGGATTATTGTCTTGATACAAGCGAAAATTTTCTTGAAGATTTAATTTTGTCTTTTATTATGTTTTGAATACGAAATATGAATAAGAATATTTTAAGATAGCATGCTTTGGAAGAAGTCAAGTCTGCCATCAAAAGCCAGAAAAACAATAAAGCGCCGGGCATTGACGAGATTCCGGTCGAGCTAATCAAATACGGTGGAAGCTGCCCTATAAAAACCATCCACAAATTGATCCAGAACATCTGGGGTCAAGAAAAAATACCGCAGGAGTGGTGCAAATCCATTATATACCCTATCCACAAAAAAGGAGACAAACTTCTTTGCGAAAACTACAGAGGCATATCGCTACTTTGTACATCCTATAAGATACTGACGAAAATATTAAAAGATAAAATAAATGTATACGCAGAAAAGGTTTTTGGGGAGTACCAAGAAGGCTTTAGGTCTGGTAGATCAACTACGGATCAGCTCTTCACAGTCAAACAAGTGCTTGAAAAATGCTGGGAATTTAACATCGACGTCCACCAGATTTTCGTGGATTTTAAACAAGCATATGACAGTATTGACCGAAACATACTGTACAAAATAATGCTATACTTCGGCATCCCGGCAAAACTAGTCCGGCTGACCAAAATCACAATGACGTCGACAGCATCACAAGTCAGAATCAACAACGGTCTGACTGACGCCTTTGACACAAATGTCGGACTAAAGCAAGGAGATGGGTTGGCCCCTCTGCTGTTCAACCTAGCACTTGAATACGTGATAAGGAAGATTCCTGTCGACACAGGGGGTACGCTACTGTATAAGTCGAACCAGTTAGTGGCCTACGTGGATGACATTAACATCTTGTCCCGTTCCTTCACATCCGCCAAAGAACTCCTGTTGAAACTTGATCAGGAAGCCAAAGAAGTAGGCCTGAAGATCAATCAGACGAAAACAAAAATCATGACGCAAACAAGAAAGAAGACCTCCATTAGACAAAATATAATTTTGGACTAATATAGTTTAGAGAATGTGGACGAATTTATGTACTTAGGCTCGAAATTTATAACGAAAGGCAGTGAAACTGACGAAATTAAACGGAGAATACAGCTCGCTAATAAAACTTTCTACTCCGTTCTGGCCCTACTGAAGACCAGCTGCATACACAGGAAGACGAAGCTCCAAGTCTACAAATCAATCATCAGACCTGTGTTGTGCTACGGATGTGAAACTTGGACCCTTACCCAAGCGTCCGCAAATATGTTGAACGCCTTCGAAAAACGGGTCCTCAGGCGTATAATTGGAGCTAAACAACGGCCAATGGCAGATAAGGTACAACTACGAGTTGTACGAGGTTTTTGACGAGCCAGAGGCTGCTACAATAGTGAAACTGCGGAAGCTGCAATGGGCTGGTCACGTGCAACGAATGGACGAGCATCGAGTACCTAAGAAGGTATTCGACGGAAGGGCCGAGGGTCGAAGACCAGTGGGAAAACCCAGAAAACGCTGGTCTGACTCTGTCGACGAAGACTGCGCAAAGCTGCTCGGCTTTCTAAATTGGAGGACGCGGTCATTGGACCGAGACAACTGGAGGCGTCACCTGCGAGAAGCCAAGGCCCGAGAGGGGCTGTAGTGCTACAACGACGACGACGATGCTTTGACTAAATATTTTTCCGCCACTTTAGTCGTATTCGGCGCACTTAAAGTAGGATTTCTAGTAGGAACATCGTATAAAAACCATCGACGATCCTTTTCATTAAAGACATTGTTTGGTGCACTTCGACTATTGTTTTACAAACGGTTTTATTCAATCATGTATTGAACCGTTGATAGACTTAACTTTAAAAATTTTGATATTTTTCGCTGACTTTTTCCGTCTCTGAAGTGTTGAATTACAAGCACATGCTTTTAGATATAGAAGTTAATAGATGTTAGACGACCGATTACAATATTTGTTTCCAACGAGCGAAAAAATTGATTTGGCAAAGCGTCAAGTGGGAACAACGAAAATGACATATAATACTCAATTGGCTCTCTTATTAAGAGGTATTTTATGCTCTGCTGGTCGGATTCACTGAAATTAAAGCATCAAAATCTAAAGTGAAACCTTAAACAAATTTTCTCTAGTTAAAAATTCCCACGCTAACGGTTAACGGAATTTTTCACCTAGTTTATAATTTTCTCAAATTTTATTTACCAGTTCGAAAATAATAAATCAAGTAAAGTTCACGATACTATCGGTGTTACCGTCGAGTTTCCGCACATGTTTCGAATCAACTTATTTTATTTATTTATCTTTGTCACTGTAAGTGATATTAGAGTTAGCATTACAAAATATATTAATATTGAGCAAACACTATGTGTTTATGAAAAAGAATAATAATACATTTCAAAATTGCTAGTACCAAACATTAAAAAAAATATGGCAAAAGAAATAAGAAGGCTAAAAGAGGCATATAAATGAATGAAATAAAAACAGAAAAAATAGAAATAAAAGAAAATAGAACCAAGAAAAAAAACAAAACAAAATATAAACATAAAGCTTATCAAAAAAATAAAAACCAATAAACAAGCTTCTTTTTTTGCTTATTACAAACCGAAACAGTGTTTATCTGTTGAATAAAGTAGTAACATTTTCAATTGAAATATTTGATTCTTAGCATCAGAAATATGTGGCAATTGTTAAAGTGATCTAACTCATGAAGGTGGACTACCACCAATCTCAAGGTTTTAGTGTCTGACGTTCTCGCTGAGATGGAAGTTGATGCAATTGATGCAGTCCACACAGATTTCAGCAAGTTCTTTGGCAGGTTCGATCGTTGTATTCTGGCATACAAATGATGGTATTTTGGTATACCTTGCACAAAGGAAGTAATTTCGGCATACTTAATTGGCTCAGATCTTATCTTTATGGTAGAACTAAAATCGTTAAATTCCAAAGAATATGGTCAAAAACGATTTTTATGCTTTCTAGAGTGCCACAAGGCAGTCATTTCGGCCCCCCTGTTCTTTAATATCTTCATCTTCGAGATACTGCATATCTCTTCTATGCTGACGACTTGAAAATTAACCACAGTTTCAAACTACAACGTGATATAGAGCAATTCTTCAATGGAAGCTTCAAATTTTTGAAAATTGGTGCATGTGTCAAGTGAGAAATTTTTCCCCAAAAAATAAAGTCAGATCTAACTGATGCTGCCAAAGCAACTTCGAGCTTAAAGGTAGACTAACCGTTTGCACAATTGACCGCACCATATTGGAGATGTTATCGTAAAACTTAAAACATTTTTCTTATTCTACTCTACCTGGATATCAAAAAAAATTAAATCATTTTTGGGTTGAATTAATTAAGTATTAATGTTGCAGTGCTCGCTAGATTTTAGCGCTTAAAATGGATGATTTTTTTATTCAAGGAATATTACCTCGGGCGTATTTACAAAAGAGTAATGATTTGTTTTAGTGAGACTAGAGATCTCAGTGAGTTTTTTTTGTTGAGTTGATGATTTTTTTTATTATTGTAATAAATATTGTCCTAACTTTCAAAGTTGATTCATTTTTGGATAAACAAATTATTCATATTTTTCACTATAAAATTGCATCTTTCACTATAAAATTTGGCTGGATCATTTAAACTGCTAGCCACAATATTTCCTGAAGGTATTTTTGCTCCGTATTAATTTGGGGCTTTGTCCGATAATATATGACAAAGAAATAAAATTATCTGAAACTCTACTTTCAATCAAATATCATTTCGACGAGCACCATGGAAAATTTGACTTTGTTGCAGCGTTTGAAACTGAAAGAAAAAATACTTTCAAAATCAAACGCATGTTCAGAATACTCAAAGAGATGTTATTGACGTCCTAAGTTGAAGTGGCTGCCGATCCCCAGAGGTCTGCCGACCGGACCGACACACATAGGCACAAGAGAGGCCCGTTGTAATGTATTGATGTCCTAAATCTATTTAGTTTGGTGAATTCCTTTTGCAATCATATAAATTAACCAATGGTGAATTCACCGCAGGGAAATAATTTAAAATAATTAACAGGCACATTAATTTCACGTGTCATAAATTATTTTCTGAGCCGATATCCCTGGATATCCCTTTCCATTTCATCATACATCATCACCCATCAATAAAAGCCCATTCAATAGAAATACGCTGATTTCAAGAAAGCGTACATAATCCATTTATCCTCAAACATCATCAACTCCGATATTTTCATCATTTCCACTCTACACTTGTTTTCATATCTTATGCGTCTCTTTCGACATTTCCACGTTTTTCGCATTTGCCTTGTTTTTACCCATTTCAAGGTCGATGAAATTTTCACAGAAGGTACGCAAATATGAATGTGAATCGTCCGGTCTCTTGCTGCTATCGTAGTTGTATTTTGTATGCCGGCATCATCTCATAGAGGACACAATGTTGATTTTCCGCTCCCCATGGTGAAGTTCTGGCTCCCAGGAACCGGGTAGAGTACACTGACTGGGCTGCAAAATGGCTTCGTCATTATGCCTTTGGGAAAAACGCCGTTTTATATTAGAGCGAGTAAGCCTTAACTAATTGAGTCAGTCAATTTAATTTTAATGGATCCATTAAGTTCAGCAGTCTACCAGGTAAAGTTGTTTGCATGACGGTCGATTTGTATGCTCATAGAATGTACACAGGAACAGGATGCAGTATAAAGTATCGCACGAACGTACATACATATATCCATTTGCAAATATTTTATGGTATCCATGAAATTTTAGAATGTTTTTAAAGTGAACAAGTTTTTTCATACTTTACGAAGAGGTTTTTTTTATGGCAGTTTGGTGGCTTAGTAAAAGTCGATGAATGTAGCTTAGTTCAAATCCATGAAAATAAATATTAAAAAAGTCAACTTTATTTTCAAATGTTAATGACTTACGTAAAATAAAGGCATAAAAGTCTAGGATTAAAGAAAAGAAAATTGAAAAACATTATTAAAATAGGATTATGTTGATGATAATGTTCAATTTCCTGTAAAAGCAAAAAAATTAATTTAGTTTATGGTTACTATCAAGTATTTGAATAAAACGAGAGTTAACGCCACCTGTTTTAGATCGAATACGAGAAGCTTTAGAGAAGCTGTATAATTTGTGTCACTACAACTATGTATTTGCATGAAGCAACTTTATGAACGTCAAAGCCAGAGGATGATGAGTTTAACACAGCACACCTTAATTAGATTACCGTACTGAAATTCTATTCGCTCAGCTGTATTTCAACGAGTAGCTAAAATAAATATTTATTGCCAGAACCTAGCTTTTGAAACTACATAGTTGGTAATCAATTCCCAGTATTTACAATCTTAATGTGGATAAGTTTGTAAATAAATAACGCTAACAGCAAGTTAATGGAAATGCTTGTGTATGGAACGTTGTAGTTCTACGGCTTGGAGATACCTGTTACCAGAAAATTCACTCACCAAATACTTAATCTTAGCTATCAATTTGAATAGTTTACAAGCTGATATGTTTGCAGAGAGCTTATTGAAGTTTAAAGCTGTTTGAAAAGGATGCTTAGCTAAAGATATTATAGAATGATTGGAGCTGATTCTGTGTGTAGAGTTATTTGTATATGACTCGTCAATTTGAGCATTCAAATGTAATTATCGATGAATTATTAATAATTGACGAATGCTGAAAATTGTTTCTTAGGATTATATAAACTTAGAGCGTACAAACTATAAGTTTATATAATTGGAATGAGTGGAAGCGCAAGTTGTAAAGAGAAGTTTTATCTCATGAAAAACACAAATTTAAAGAGCCTAAAGAACAAGGGACACACAGTTGTGGCTTTCGCTGATGGCATATCGATTATAGTCTTGGCAAATTTACTGCATTCCCTTTGTCAGGGCTGGTTAATGGGTAGACAAAAACCGTGGGTCTTGTCATCAACTCTTCACTATGAAATAGTCACACACTTAGTACTTGAGGGCCAATCCTTGCTTACGGCTGCCTGACTGCCAAAGGATAAACTCACTTTTGCGGTTATGACAAACAGAGTTCAGTGATTGACGGCTCTCTGTAAAACAGATGTCTCAATAACGACTCATTGGTTGGCGTTAAAAGGTCTGGTTAACCTGTTTTTAAGATGTGCGGCCGCAAAAGGTTCTTCATGCTTAAGGAATCAGAGCACTACGAATCACGATCTTTTAGCCATAATAGTATAGAGTAAGGGCACTCAAAATGCACTGACTACTTGCTCCTCACTCTTTGTTTCAAACTAACAAAGATGGGCAGGAATGGAGGCAGCAAATGAGAACAGCAGCCTTGAGTATCTACCGGCGGATCCAAAAAGCATCCTCTGAAGACTACGATGTAGAAGTAGCCTTTAGGCTTTCTCATTAATGTAAAAAAAATTTCAGGTGGGGGAAAAGCCGCAGAACTAATATAAGATTGAGGATACTACACATACTATGATCAGCCTTTTCAGATACAGTCAAGCTACAGTAAAAACAATGATGTCTCACATACATAAATCCAACTTCAAGCCCTTAAGGTTAGAAAACAGAAGAAGGGTCAGAATCTTCTGGTTATAAATGCATTAGAGGGAATAAGAAAGCAAATAAGTCCTTCTTTAGATGGGGGGCTGATGTCTCGATTCTTGTTTAAACAACTATTCTTGGACTGATTCCAAACAGCAAACATAATCTCGTAATAGTACATACCAAGAAACTGCTACTTTTAACAAATGATACCTGTAATCATCAGAAGTTAGGAGGTTTTTTCGCTGTTGGAATTCACAAATCATCATAAAGATGTTTCATGGCTTCTTCCGTGGAACATTCCGGATTTTAACCGACTGAAACTAACTCCTTCTTCTGTCATACTCCCCTCAGGACTACTTATACAGCATTACTTCGTGGGGGGTGGGTAAGTTCTTAAGTACTTCTCGCGATCATAGCTTTTTCCTTCTTCTCATTACGGTGTATATTTCTCAGTGCTACTTCAACGTCATTTCATCTAGTTTGAGATTCCAGCTTAAAGTGTACAATGTTTTCCGCTGATATCCTTCTGCCTAGTGCTGTGCTTGCATGTTAAAAAGCGCGGGCAACCGAACATGACCTGTCCCGCATCTTCGGGCACATTTTTACAAACTGCAAAACCCTTTGAGTTATCGTGTATAATACGGTACAGATAATTACGATACCCGCCATGAACAGTTAAAAATTTAGCCTCTGTGACTTTTTGAAGTCCATTGCACCTCGTTGAGGATTAATTTGCAGGTCCAATGCCCGTTTTGTGCCTTTCATTTCCACGTGAGAAGTGACTCTCGTCTTTTGATCTCGTGCGTGGTTGCTGTTCATATTTCGCATTTGTAGAGTCGAAGCGTTTCACCTGCAACAATATCATTAGGCAGCATACAGGCTATAACACATGTCGCCTCATAGGACGTTGTTGGAAAGGTGCAACAGGTTCAAAGTGCAATCAGTCGGTAAGCCATTTGATTTCATTTGCAGTCATGTAAAGTAACAGTGTGGATAACACTAAAAGACTATCAAAGCCCCACCTTGTTTGATTCCTCCTTGTTTGTCAGCCCCAGTTCGTCCTTAAGAGCACTGCCTCTTCTTTCGTAGGGGTTTCATCTAGATTGCGGCATCCAATTACTATCCTCTGGCAATTCACTCGAAATTCGACTGTTAGCTAAGGGAAGCTTTCATTTTTCTCTTGAATTCATCATGCTCTGTCTCGTTAGATTTAAGTTAAGTTTAATGCAAGTCACTTTGTCACTTAAGTCCTTTAAAATAGGGTCTGCTTTGACTTTTCGCAGGTGATCTGCGTCTGTTACATCCTCCTTAGCGTCGATAATCATTGCCTTCGGGCGAACGTTCCGTAAAAAAATTGTCGTTTATGTTCTTCCGACCGTAGTTTACTTTTCACTCTTTTAGCTTCTCCAGTTGGCCAGGTTTTTTCTAGTTTGCTGTCTTGGTTTGGCACTCGGTAGCAGCATCTTTGGTGTCTTCATCTTTTTTCTTTTACGTGAGTCGACAACTTCTTCCTTGGGCCGTATTTGTACTTTGGTTTTCCCTGTGAGTTGACTGGTGGGTTGACTAGTGGGTTGACTAGTGGCTTGACAAGTGGGTTGTGAGTTGACTTTGACATTTAGCGAAGTAGATCTTTTACTGTCAGATGCCTTCAGTGCTATTTACGTGCCCGTGTCTCTCGTGGCCTACGCTTGCCCTGCCCTATATGCCATTCGCTCGTCTCTTGTTGCCCATACCCGATCCCTAGTCAATCCTTAAGCGTTGAAAGAGACAAACTGTTGGGGTGTTCAGCGACTCCTCTCTAATTAAACTGGAAAATAGCTTGCCGGAGGGCACGAAGACGTTTGACGGTATATCTCCGTTCAATTTTTTTCTTCTTTTGCTTCCATCACTGGTTTTTTGTTCTGGGTTTCTTCCCATAGCCTTTTCTACCTGTGGCCATGTTAGACGCATAGTAAAGTACGGCGCCGACTCATCTTATCTCAGAAAGCTCATTGGGTACCTAAAGCATTTTCACTCCACCCCCTTCTCTACCGCTCTGCGTGGGGAAATGCTTATTTGTTACTACCAATCTAAATTACTGTGAGTCATTTTTGTTCGACGACTTATGACCTCCAAAGTAGCTTGGCCTACGCCCTAAGAGAAGGTGGGAGTCTCAGAAATAATTCAACTTCTCCTGTATCATTTTCCGGCGCTTAAAAAAACCAGACCACGCTAGTTTAGTTAGCCATGTCTGGTAGACCTCACATACGTGGCGGAGCAGAGGTTGAAGGTCATCTTTCACTTCGTAAAAAGCGCTAAAGCCTTCGACGGCCACTAGGACTTAACCTTTAATCTCTAAGTCTCCTTCGTAAATTTTTGCTGTAAGAATATAGAAATTCGCAGAAGCGCATGAATAAACTGCGCAAAAATCACCAATCGCATGAACATTTTTGGAGTAGAGTAAATTTTAAATATACTTTAAGAATTATATTAAGTATAAATGTCTTATGCTAAGTAGAAATTCGCTGTTTTTCACCTGCTGATGATCTTCTACTCATCGGTTTAAGTAAAATATTTTTCATGCAAAGCTTGAACCACTATATCAACAGATAGTGTTAACTGGTCACATCAAAAGCTAATTATTGAAAATCTGCCATCAGTTTACAAAAATGAAAACATATTTGTTACATGGGTATGACGAAACCAATAGAGGCAAATGAACTTGATCTTCGTCTCCGATTTGTTACAGATATCTGTTCAAACTGACATTCACTTCCAACTGATTTTCAACAAAAAGTTTTATTTTATTTCATTGAAAAATTTCCACCAATGTTCCACGAACATTATTTGTCTGGGATTCAATAATTTCCAACCAAAAACATTGTATACCACTTTATCAAGTAAATAAATATCCCTAGAGCTCCTAACCCACTTAGTCACCCAAAATCTCTTCGGAAATAAATAAATTCCTTTCCACATAAAAAATCATCATTTCTTATCACTTAACCACACTTCAAACAATCTTCGAAACATACAACAGCCAATCTACTGACTTTCACGAATAATCTTTTTTAACCATGAATACTAACCACCCGAAGCAATCTTTTTTTTCTTTCAAGTCAGAAGTCGAAAAAAATATTCTACCCCAGCTGACAAGACAAGAACAATCTTTGAAAAAAGTCAAATAAATATAAGTTTCATTTCCTTCGATCTACAATATTTCTACATCGAACAGATGTTCGTAGTCATTCATGCCACAAACACACCTCCATCATTGGCCAAAACATTTCAGTCTCATACCCGAAGGATACTTTGAAATTTATGTAGGTCTTCGGATCGGATCCTAATAAATTCCAGTTCATTGCGAAGAAAAGGACACACCGATATATCTCTAGAGTATCATTATCAGTCATCGAAGAGCACAAATAGCGGCAACAACCAGGCCATCATTCGATGCGATAACACAAAAATTCAGTATTTGTAATAAAGTTATGCCGCGCGGAGAGTTAAATAGACTGTGAAATACAACCCTTCCGAATAGAGCTGTAAATTTATTCCAGCTATCTATTTGAAGTAGAAGTAAGAAATCGAGAGAATAGCCTTGAAAATTCTTTCTGGAATATTATAGCCAACATGAAAATGAAATGTCCTCCAATACCTATCAATAAAAAGTCAAAAATACTACAATTCGAGGACGCGTTTAGTGATTTGTGATCTGTCTCGTCCTTACATGGTTCAAGGACGTTTCATAATGCGAACAGTCAACAAATTACGTAATTGATGTTTTTCGAGATTTCATGCTGCTCTCGATTTTCCTCCTCCACAATTCGTTTCTTTTTTCCTTTCAGCCTCGGCAAAAATGAAGATAATATTTGTTATGCGAATTGTATGTGTGTTCGATGAAATGTCATACAGTTATTTTTTGTTTAGCTGCCGCTAGACCAAATGCTACTAATGTTACAACAAGCATCAGAAATAAGATTTTCTTGATCCCATAATGGTTCGTCTATTCAGCAATAGGGATCTGAGCTAAACAACTGCTGTGACTGTCACTTTAGGGGTTCACACCAGGATATATATTGCGTGGCTCACGCTTAAAGCTGCGGCAGTGAAAAAAAAACACCAAATCTTGTACACTGGCAGGCGGTCGAAGTGCTTGTTGTTGGGAAAACGAATGAAACCTAATTTGCTTCCAGACATCGTATGCGAACGAAATGCTTAAGGAAAATATATTCAGAAAAAGACATCGTGCCAGACTTTATTGTGTGGATTAAGTAGATTCTTTATATAATTTAATCAGAATTGTACCATTTTTCTTGAGGCTATTTGAATTTTTACCGCTTTGATTTGATTATCCTGGAGAAAGACTGCCATTAACTGATCAGTATCATTTCGCAAGGCGTTGGGTAGAGCACTAGTTTTTCAATCGTCATCAAAATCAATTCTTTATCAACTTAATGACCACTTCACAGCGCAATCCACCAACAAATCAGAATTTACATTAGCACAATCACCCCATTGCTTCACTTAATCCCATCAAATACCACCCGCTATTCTGCTCTGTTCCATCCTGTCCTTGACATTTCACTCGTACGGCAAATTATTTGCACAACACTTCAGTATGCAAACAAAATTCACACGTGGAGCATCATGCTATCTGAAGAAAGGCATGAGTCGTGTGCTACAGGCTGGTTTTTTTTGTGTTAAAAATCTTATTTGCTAGCATGCTCACCTACTCAGCTCTACCTTGTCCTTTGACACACTCACACTTCCGACAAAAAAACATGTAATATTCCTTTTCTAGTGAAATTATATGAAACGGACACTAGGCATTTTTCAGCGACGTCGCCTCGTTGGTATGTTTTTTCCCGTATTTCACCGTTATATCCGGAAAATTCCAAACGGAAGTCCGGAAATTAATTTTGAACGATTCACTTCCGGCTCCTTCGTCTTTAGTGTTTGTTGCTTGTTGGCTTACCTGTTTCCTGGAAGAATAGACAAATTAATGCTTGGAATTTTTCATAGCTGGACAGATTCCAGGAAACGCGAAGAACATAGAAAATTGAAAATAATTCCATAGCAAATCGTGTATTCGTTTCAAACTGTTTTAAAATGTACCGTTTTCACTCTCTTTGATAGCTTTCAGATTTAAAGCTTTAAAAACACGTTTAAAAAATTTATTTTTAATTCTTTCAGTAATAGATTTGGCTATAATGAGATTATTTTTCATTGTTTACTCAGATGCAAATGACGATCAGCCTTTCGTTGGGAATGATAAGAAGTCGAGTTTCGAGCCGAACCTGTACCTTTATGAAGATGAACTGGAGCAAAGGCCTCGTGTCGCAACGTTCATTTCATCGCTGGCTAATTATGAGAATACAATCCCGGCAGCTGCAGATCCTGATGCGAAACCAGGCGCACCAGCTGCCCGAATGGGTAAGTACATTTTCGTTGAACGCATGTATTCAAATTTCGATTATTTCGACTATTCGACATGGTTCCTAATAGCACAAGTTTCATTTAAAGTAATTTGATGATTAGAAAAAATAAATATCGTCTGGGAACATAGCATTAAATATTTAGTTTATATATGCGCCCAGTGTGGGTTTTGCATTATTACGTGAGATGAAACACATTTTTGAAAAACAACATTTTTTTGAGCTAGATATATTTTCGGATATGAGAAACTCTCTCTCTAATATTGTCGCCAATATTCGAGATTAATTTGCATACAAAACAAATTCACCACACAATCGACCACAATAAGGATCACATGTATTTTTTCAGGTACGCTCATCGGTGTCTATCTGCCCTGCATTCAAAACATTTTCGGTGTCATTCTGTTCATTCGTTTAACATGGGTTGTTGGAACGGCTGGTGCTATATGTGGCTTTTTAATTGTCCTGACTTGCTGTTGTGTTGTAAGTACTCACATTTGACAGAAATATTTATTAAGTTTAAAATTTTAATAACACTGACTCACTGAGAAAAATGACCGTATTTAATTGGCCACATAACAGTCGAAATAGAATTTCATAAATTTAATAGGGTCAAAACACTTCAACAGTCAGTAAGTTTCACTGCTGAAAACAACCACTCTTCATATTTCTGAAAATCATATTTTTACCCATTTCGGTCTCTGGTCTACGTACGCACTAATTAACCGCATACATGCACTAAATCATTCCAAAACCATACCGAAACGAATTCAACTTTTATAAAATTCAAAACGATATTTATTGACCCACATATCTTTCATGACTTCACATTACCGCATCGTATCAGATCCTGCCCGATGTTCTTATTACATTCATGAATTAACTGGTCACAAATCTGCATCGAGACCCAGAAGAACTCTAGCTCTCTAGCATATATGTTTGCATGCTTATGGATATGATAATATGTGCAAAAGGATTTTGCCAAGCGTTTCGAACATTTTACCTCGAAAAAGGATAAAATCGGCGTCAGTTTATGGTAATAGTGGGAATACATGTACGGAACGTGAGTGGAAATAAGAAGTTAAGTACAAAAGTCGGCGAAGAGGTAGTGAAATGAATGGAATGTTTTTAGGTTGTTCGCTAGTATTAAGATTTGGCTGCGTTGCTAAACGATACGGTACAGTTTGAGCTGCTGAAGGGGATCTGAGTTGCGTATACTAGTAGGACTAGTGTTTATGCAGGTTTACGATGTGTAAGCAATAATAATGGATAAGCATACATAGATCACATACACATAATATATCTGATAATTTATGGGCTTGGATGTATCGAATAATATCTTCTTTTGTTTGAATTTATGAGAGATGACATGAGTGAAAGATATATGGCTTTTTGTGGTAAATCCGAAACAATATTAATCATTTTGATTGCATGATTTGATCAATAAACAAAAGATATAAATAGAAAAGCTAACATTGTAATTGAGTGTAGGTTAGGTTGAGTTTTCCTGGTTGACACAAGGTCAAGCATTCATCGATTGCTCCATATCGATACCAGATAATAAGTCACCATCGAAGAATCCAAGTCACCATCGAAGACCCCAAACATTTTTGTGTATTGAAGGATATCTTTAAAGCTCTGCACCACCGCATCAATGGGCTTCACCAGCCAGTGCACTGAGCTTTTCCAGCGCCAGACAGTGAAAAAATGTGTAATTATTTGAAACCATCAATAACCGCCCCCCCTTATCTGACACTTTTCTTAACAATGAATTGAATTGTTTCAACAACTCCTACAAAGGTACCTGATATTTTTCAACAGGTATCCGGCTATTTTGTTAAATAACCTAACCAAATTTTTACCAAAATTCCTACGTTTGTTTAAAGCCTCCAAGTTTTTATCAAAAACCTTTGATTTTCAAAGTCTTCCCCAATGAATCTTAGATTTCTTTATCAGATCTTTGTCTTTTTCGTCAAAAACAATTTAATTTTCGAAGATCTTTAAATTTTTCAAAGACTTCTGGAATTTTAAAAAAAAACTTTTTCAACATTTTCCGATCTTTGGATCCCAGATTTTTTTAAAGATTCTTGTATTCTTTCCAAAGATTTTTTTTAAGTCTGCTGAATTTTGAAAACTCCGAAATTTTACAGACTCCAAAACTTTTCCAAAAAACTGTAGGATTTTTCCACCGACTTTGAAAGATTTAAAAAGATTTTAGGACTTTCTTGAAATCTCCTAGATTTTTTTTAAAGCTGCGTGATTTTTCCAAAAACTTCTTAATTATTTCACAGATTCAGAGATGTTTCGAAAAATTCTCGGATTTTTCGAAAAAATCTGTGATTTTTTGACAGGCTTATGCATATTTTCGAGAACTCTAGAATTTTTCCAAAGGTCTTTGGATATTTCCGAAGATTTTGGGATTATCGATTTTTTTTTTAAATTCTCGAACTTATGTAAAGAGTGCTGGAATTTTTTGAAAACTCCTGAATTTTCGGTTATTAATTTTTGGATCTACGCACTAATTAACCTATCCAATACTATGATCGCTATGCCATCGGCAGAGACCTTTATTCTCTCTGCATCATATACTTGCCCGCTAGTGAGTGTGGGCATGAGGTCATTCAAACAGGCTAGAAAGTGATTATCTGCAGCGGTGTTTATTGTTTCCGACCGATTATCTTGCATACTTTTCGTGACAAGGCGTTTAGTGGCTTCAATTCTGTCGCACAACTCCTTTTAGAAGGTCCATCTGGTTTTCTGTACTTCGGATTCATAGAGTCTTAGAATGTCCTTGTATTTGTCCCAGCATTCTCTTTAATTAACTACTTTAGCAAATTTTATCATTTTTCGTAATTGTCTTCAGAAATAACCCTGATCCCAGTTGTTACGCTTAGAACAGATTTTCATGAGTTTCAGCTTTCATGAGTTTCAGCTTTCATGAGTTTCACCGTGAATGTATTTACTGCTACCTTCAGGTCTGCTAGAGAATCAATCTTGGAAGAGATCCTGAACCATTAACAGCCTTCGTTTGAAAGTCTTTCAAATTGTGTTCCTGAGATTACAAAACGGGCAAGCAATTTAAAAGTTGAACTGAATTTCAGAATAAAACTAATATGTCCGTGATCAAGAATTATAGTGCTTCTATGACCATCTAGTTCTCGAAAAATTGATCGTTGAATCCATTCTACCCAGTGATGTCCAGTACATTTTTGCTGAAAGGTCGACAATAGATAGGGATATTTCCCTGATTTCCTTTTCCAGTGATTTCTTTTTCATGAGCAAATCTGTGGTGAGTTTTGTTACCTCCTCCGGTGAAATGGCTTTGTGGTTACATGCATACTCTTTTTTCCAATTACATTCTCCTTTTTACCAGTTACACGGTGCGACGGTTAAATCATCTGCGCTGAGATTAGATAGAAGATAATCGTGAATATTTTGACTAAGCAGCATAGCCGTTCTTACTTCGGCGAAGAAGAAAAAAATTGAACCCAGCCCAGTAACCCTGCCTTCCACAGAGATCTAATTTTTCCAAAGTAGTGCCACGTTTAAATTACCTTCGTGAAGAGTCAGCAGTAGTTCGAATTTTTCTGCGGAATTTTCAGCGTTGGCCGTGACATCGTCCTCGACCTGTGACTCAACTTGTTCGTGACTGGCAGTTGTTCCCGTTGAATTAAATATGCTCAGTTCTCTCTGAAACTTGCTAGACTTTAGGGCGTTGACGTTATCGTCCTTGAGATGGGGCTTCTTTAAGTGCAGGTATACACTACCTATACCCACGAACAGAACAGGTCGTCAGATTTCTTGTTGATCTGGAATACATACCACTGCCCCAGACCTATGCTATCGGTGTTTTGACGTCCACGATCTTCCGTACCAGTTTCTTCTATACCAGCTTCAGGGCCATCTCTGGTTCTATTCCCCGCGGTATTTTCACCTTGACTGTGGATAGTGTCAAAATGATCCCTCTGTTTTCTATCACTGGGTGATCTCCTTCCCATAGTCCAGGTAACTCCTGAGCTAGTACTTTACGTCAGTGCAACGTGAACTGGTCGGTGCATTTGATGATTTGAACACCCCTGAACTAACCCATCTCGTCAAACGAGGATATGGTAAGTTCAAGAAGCTTCTCCGTCCAGCCAATCATTGCATTGAGCAGGTGTAACTCCACGATCTTCCATTTTTCAAGTAATAACTAACCCAAGGAGCTGCTAGGATTTATGGGTCCTGTTAGTTGCTTAGTTAGATGTTGTGTAGCCACATTTGCTAGCCTTTATGGTCTAGAGACTGTTTAGAGATGGAGAGTAGTTGAATTCCTAGTCAGCTGCTGGCATTCTTCGACCTCTTGGTTGCTGGTTATTTCAATCTGAGGGTAAATCTGCCTTGTTGCTGCTGGCGTTTTGGTGATAGTCTGCTCTGCCTTATTCTAGTAAAAGGTAAGCTTATTTTTAAAGTATTTACAAACTTCGTACACTGTTTCCCGAGCCCAACTTAGGCGATCCTTTTTTCCGTGAAGTGAGATGGTTTATCGGCAAACCTCTCGGCAATGCACAGCCCGCTTTGTTTTCTGCCAGCGAGTTCATAGCGTCTTTGCTTAGCTTGAGCATGTTTGTCTTCTGTGGCTTATCACCTTTGCCTCGCTCAAAAAGTTCAAGAAGCTCCTCCGCTCGAGCCTACCGTGGGCATTCGCTTTGCGTGCCTTGAATGACTGGTAGTGCAGCTGTTTGCTTTCTTCACTATTCCTGTTAAGAGAAGGAACCGTTGTAGCTCAGAGCTCTATTTGAAAATAGCGGGCACCGTTTTGCCTCAATCTTCATCGCAAACCTAAATCCTACGAATTCCATAATAATCTCACCCTTTATAGCACAGCCAAAATCCCAAGAATAGATTTGTTCCTTACAAATCTTTCTTTGAAATTCTTTGGCAAATGCTGTGACCATCCCAACAGTCTAGTAAGAAATGTACTAAGCCTTCCACAATACCTTGATTCTCTCACACACAAGCATGTTTGTCCAACTCACATTCTTTCCTTGAATGAATCCCAGACACTACTTGCACCACAAGGTAAGTTGCTGCTTTATAATAGGCCATATTCGAGACGCAGAACCGGTACGGTATACTCGACGGCCCAATATATTCCGACGGCCTGACGAAATTGGGCGTAATCTTTCCTCCACAGACATACGAAACTAACTGCAACCTTACTTTCCCTCCCTGTCATCACACCACTATCCCAAATTTCCTTCACTCCACTTTATTCATTCTTTTCTAGTGTTGCTCCAAAAATGAAGTTTTTGAGGGGTTTTACTGGGCTTTCCCATCTATATTATAAGTTAGGCTAAGAATTTCAGATGCATAATACGTGCACGTTAACATTAGACTAAGATCTTGGTATAGTTTTAAAACTGTTAGACCTAAGACACATTAAGCTAGTACATCAGGTATAAGTCAAATTTATAATTTAATTTAAGCCCAATAAAAAGTTTGTTAAAAAAAAAGCGGGCACCGTTTCCACCGCCTCTTCTTTTAGTGAACCTCTTGTACCGTTTTTAGCTATGGCAGCTAAATAGTTTGTCTCCATAGAATTGCATTTACTGAATATTGGCGACTGAGGGCCTATTTTCTCCGCCGCTGGTACTGGATGTTTAACTGCCTGCATCGAAACTTTAACTTTTTTCCTTTACCATCTTTTCTGATTCAGAGTCTCCTTCCTCTCAGGCAGCAACATATTTATCTTGGTGTGCCACTGTCTTCAATTCATAAATTCTAAAAGCTTAATAAGTAATGCCGTGTGCTCATTGATAAAAAATAAAATGATACTCATGTTGCCATCACAAGTTGTCAACAACAAGTAAATTCGACATTACTTCCAAATGCATATTTGTTACCCACGTTGGGCGCTCTTATTTTTGGCTAATATTAGGAAGCGTTGTAGATTTTTTTGACTGTTGTTAACTTCATTGATATATTTTTATGTATTTTATCAGTAATCAAGTACGATGATTCAGAATAAATCCTATTTTAATACAATTAAAACGTCCATTAATTTGTATATAAACGCCACAATCAGTTAACACAATCACGTATCACATCAACCCACTTAATCTGAACAAAAATTTGCATAATTCGCAAACAACGTTCTTACAAAATAATTCGCATTCCAATGAAGGTACTTATTATTCCCCATCACCAGTCATCTCACCAAACCTAATTCAACACGCGTTTCGGTACCGTATTCAAACACCTGAACTATCATCGCTCTCTCGCTTCAACGAAACCCTATCAAAATGCGAAAACTAACAAGTTTCCTTTCGCTGCCTTTCGGAAATTTATCGATTAAAACAAGATTCGACACGCCTTGTCGATAATAGCTAGACTGTTAGCTTAATTCACCTGCTCACCAATTAGTGTTCAATTCATTGGTTCGAAAGAGTGTTTCTAATTTATCTTGCTTTCTGGATCGATTCCACTAACTCATTCTTAGAGCAAGAAAGCTAGCAGATATGTAAGTGCCGGTTGGGTTAGAAAAGACTAATGACCGTTGGGAAACGATTCTATCGAATGGGTCCAAGATAATATTGACAGTTTGTGGTAACAGTGGGAGGATGAATCTACTGAACTGTGAACAATGATGGAGTGGAATTTTGAATATTAGGAATTTGAAAGTAACATATCGCAAGTGAATAGAGAATAGTTTTCCTTTTGAAGGATATTTGATTTTCTATGTAAATGCATGTATGCATTTTGAGTATATACTCTTTTGCGTGTATACGCAAGAGATTTTTCTTTAAAGGGACCTTATCTTGGAAATGCTTCGTTATTCGATGCTTAAATTTGTGTTACTAATTTTTCCAAAATAAATTTACTTGTAAAAAATTACATTTCATTTGTCTCGCAAAATAAAGTTCGCCTGAAATTCAAATTATTCTACAAAAAGTCGATAAAACCACCACACTCGCGAATAAATTTCTTAGTAATGGCCATGAAGTTTCACATTTCCACAAATTTCAGCTGTTTTTGCAATCTTATCTCCCTTATTTTAGTTTGTGCGAAAGGTATTTTTTCTACATAATATGACCGTGACTTCGTTGTTGAATGAGAGAGATTCTATTGAAAGAAAAAGTAATTTCGCGAAATGGGAAAAGAAAAATGTTTCGAATTTCACTGGGTGAACTTGGCTGGCATATAAATTGTAAGAAAAATAGAAAAATAAAAGGTTGACTGAGCCTATGGCCCAGTCATTTTAGCATAAAAAAGGGGTCAACCTCGGAATGGGAGATAATAAGCTGCATTTTTGTATATACCTTCATTTTTTTGGGTCCTCAAAGTTGCCCCAAAAGTCTCATAAAATCTCGTGTTTGCGTCGAAAGTTATTCAAGGTCAAAGGTGCGAAAAAACGGTTTTTTGCGATTATCTTGGTTTCTATTGCTCCAATGATTTTAACAAGTCAGATCAAAGCTGTAGAGCATAAAATTTGCGACACATTTTATTGAAAGCATTTTTTCATGCGCTCAACCGTTTTCCCGATAGAGGGCGGTAAGCGCGCAGCACTCAGCCATATGTACTGTAATGCAAGGTCCAAGATAATCGCAAAAAACTGTTTTTCCTCACCTTTGACCTTGAATAACTTTCGACGCAAACACGAGATTTTATGAGACTTTTGAGGCAACTTTGAGGACCCCAAAATGAAGGTATACACAAAAATTCAGCTTATTATCTCTCATTGCGAGGTTGATTGCTAAAATGCCTGGGCTACTAGGAAGTTTGCCATTTTACATGTGCACACCTGACTTTTTTTACTATAGATTTTTCTATACTCCAGTAAGTTTAAGGACTATGAATTAATCTAAATTGATATACTATAATTCGTTGCCCTCTCTTTTCAATAGAAATGGGTTTGAACAAACAAATATTTTTCTAAAACGACTGTTTTTGAAATGTGACTCAATAATTTGAAATGTTGATACTTCTTTTGCCAAATTCACCCATCTCAGCAAAATAGACCCTTTTTAATGAATAAGAAACAGTCGTAAGAATATCAAAGCTTAAGGGGAGATATACACCTAGGAGCCGGATAAAACGGTCATTTTTGTGCATTTTTTTAAGGAAAACTATTTGATATATCGGATTGGGAGTTTAATTATCTAAAAGTATACACATTCAAAAGTATGCTTAATTTTTTTTTATTTAAAAATATAAAAAATATACAAGGATATTATATGATCCTTGGAGCGCTGTAAAAAAAACAGCGTTAACGGTACCCACTGGCATTTGTTCAAAAATTATCTGAAGAAAAAAATGGAAAAAAATTATTAAATTAGATACTATAATCTAGTTCGTGTCATAGCCGATTTTGAAAATATCGATTAATGACAAAATGGCGGACGTTTGAACATGAATAGTGATTTTTTGACCAAAAATTAGATATTATTTTGGCTATAAAACAAAAACTAAGTAACGAAAAAGAAAAATCCTATGACAAGTACTAGATAATGTTTTATAAAATAATCACAAAAAGAATTAAGGTAATCAGTTAATTGGTTTCCGAGAAATTTTGGGTACCGATTTGAAAAACGTGTTTTTAAGAAAAACGCGTTTGAAAATTTAGGACTGAATAAATCATTAAATTTGTCAACTAACATGGAATCATCGATACCAGGCCCATAGTGTAAGTCTTTTACTGTTTACGGAATATTCATGGCTTCTAAATTGTCTTGTTGACGCCGTATTCAACCTTCTTTCGTCTGTTCTTGCGCTTGCAGTTCGGCTTTCGCTATGCAAGTTTCGTCTTCTTGCGCTGCGTACAAGTGCGCTCCCGATCCGAACGATATTCTTAACACATTCATGACTTCCAGCGATGAGGTGAAACCATTGTTGAATGTACATGTTGCAAGATATACTGCAATGCTAACGATTTTGGCCCCGCTGTTCATCGTTTTTGGGGCTATTGTCCAAATAAGTTGGTTGCAGTTTTGGGTATATCGACCAACACAGCGTTCCAACAATTTTTCATTGCTGAGGTCTTCGTTTACTGGTTTGATGACATCTAACACCATTTTTGGCAATGTTCAATAATTGTGACGAACATTTTCCAGTTCTCCTTTAGCCTTTGCTCGTTGCAACTGGCACCACGATTCGGGGCCTTCGGGACAGAAATGTTGTTGAGGCTTGCTGTCTGTTGAGCCGTAATGGTAAAATGTTGCCCGTATCGCTTTTCTCATTTCATCCTTGGAGGCACAGTTTCTGCAAATAGCTAAGCCATAGTAAATCTTCAGTATATCTATAAACTTTTCCCTCAATTTGTTTTTGCTGCTGATTCCAGGACTTTTTTCTTTCATTCGCGAAGAAGGGTTCACAATCGCTTTTGAACGTGACCCACTCATTCTTTTTTTGTAATTTCAATCTCGTTACCATACGGTTTCGCATTCACTAATCCCGTGTTCGTCTTAGAGTCACCATCCCCGGCATAATTAGTGTACATAACTCTATACTTTTCGGCAGATTGTGAAAACAATTCTTTCATGGCGTCTGCTTCCATTTTACCTGCCAATCCATCATGATTGGCCTGGCAATTTCCATCGTGATTCGATTTCCATTCCTCACATTGCTCAGTATTTTCGAGTTTATTCCAATAGTTACATTTAGCACAATAAGAAGATTTTACAAGAATATCAAAAACTTTTCCTGTAAACTGTCCAATGAGAACCCCAACTCCCTACAATGAGGTAAAACCACGTTTTCGCCCCGTACTATCTCCAAAAACGGTTAGTTTGGTTATCCCAGCACTCGAATTTTGCTTTTATTTCCCGTTGTACTTCTTTTACAGCTTGTTTTAACACCAATTGAACAATACTTGAAGCAGCCTAATGAATGTTATTAACTATTGTATCATACTTCGTAAAACACGTTTGATTATATCGGCTGTAACTAGCTTATTTATAGAAATATTAACTTGGTGTTTTCACCAGATATTTTTGAGACCTGTATCTTCACGAAAATGCAATAAAAAATAAATCGATTTTGCCGACCATTCTAGGTGGATATCTCTCCTTAACAAATACCTTATTACTCCCATTCACAGCAGCAGTTTTTTAATTCAACACTGTAGATGATTCCACCTGCCTAATAAACGAATCTTTCAAAGACGGCGAACATTAATTATAAGAATCTCGTTCCGGAATTCGTACTCCCTAAAAGATTCCCTGTTTTCGATTCGAACGATATCAATCAATCGTAACGCTTGCAAACTCGTCTTTATATTCCTTCAGCCAAACTGTTTTCATTATCCTCGTTTAAGAACTATGTATTTGTGGAATGGTTTGAATCCAAGCACTGCTTCTATCATACTGCCTTGGAAGCATTCAAAACAAATGTGTGCCCTCATACCATAATCGAATAGATTCAAGAAACATTTCAAAGTCCACCCATTCACTCCTTTTACTCATTGCAAACGCGTCCTGCACACTCAGAAGGATGAATCTAGATCGAGTTCCGTCCCTGCTTCGAACAAACGAATATCCAAAATTAATCAATTCCTGAATGTTTTCCTGATTTGTCGAATTGTTCAAGACGATTTTCCGACTGGATTCAAAAGCATTGTTATGCTACCAATTGAATATGATTAATTGTGATTTTGGGAAATTTATTATTTATCAAATCGTGAAAATTCAATGTTAATGGATTGTTTTTTTTTTAAATATAATATTTTCATTCATTACTAATATCTTGTGTTCTTTTCTCTCTAGACTATGTTGACGGCCATCTCAATGTCTGCAATTGCAACGAACGGGGTAGTGCCTGCGGGTGGGAGTTATTTCATGATATCACGGTGAGTAGCTACCTTCATTTGTCAGGCCTGGAACTTGGTGGAATGATTGTTTTACATATTTCAGATCACTGGGTCCAGAATTCGGTGGTGCGGTGGGGATGTTATTTTATACGGGGACGACACTTGCAGCCGCTATGTATATAGTGGGTGCGGTGGAAATTGTATTGGTAAGCTTATAGCAAGTGTTTTCTCGACTCAATATGTTTAATTTAGATGTAGAAAATCTATAAAATTGCAGACAAGGATATTTTTTTGCTTATTAGTAAAATATGTTTAAATACCTATTTATTTTTTCCTAAACATTTTATTTGAATTCAATTAAATGTATCGTACAAAAAAATAAGCCTTTCTATATATAACGCATCACTCTTGATTCATAAATACTATGAGTAGCTGCGAGCTTTGCACTTTCAACATTTTTTACATGTTTCTCAATTTTTCACAAATGAAAACAATTTAAATATATCAATTTTTTCGCAATTTTCTCAGACTTACATGGCACCGTTCCTCTCCATATTCGGTGACTTCACAAAAGACCCGTCGGCTATGTACAATAATTTCCGTGTCTATGGTACCTGTCTTTTAATTGTTATGGGTAAGTAAGCCAATAAAATGTCAACAAAAGCATAATTAAACCACGACGTCGTTAAAATTAAACAACTCATAAACTTTTCCTATTAATTCATCAAGCAGACTATCTTTTATGAACATTCTTCATAATTCTGCTGGTGTATTACCACAAACATTCCTTTCAGACTGTCGCGAAATTTCACACACCTTAGTCCGTCTTTTCGAAACTACTTAAAACAAAACACTCGTAAAATGTCTCTAATTTTATTTAATCTCTCCCTCAAACACACGCATACAAACCCTTGCGATTCAGCAATGCGACATTCATAAAGATTTTATTTCCGTTTTATTTCTGTTTCAGGTTTGATTGTCTTTGTGGGTGTGAAATTCGTGAATAAATTCGCAACGGTAGCATTAGCTTGCGTTATATTTTCTATAATTGCTGTCTATGCCGGTATATTTCATAATATTAATGGAAACACAAATCTATAGTAAGTATATGATTAAATCTGGATGTTTACTTTTTGAAATCAAGTATTCAAATAAAATAAGACCATACTCATTCAAATATCGAAAGATGAAGAATTTTAATATGACAATAAAAATAGTAGCTCGTCATTTTTTTTATACATTTTCTTGTAATTGAAATTGATCAACATTCAATTAATAATTTTACCTTCACATTCAATAAAATATTGAATAATTTTTTTGCATAAAATCATTTGTTAAAACTTGTACGATTGAGAATTTACAAATTTAATAATTTTATTTAATGTGTTAAAGTATATAGTGATCACAATTCATGCAAAATTCAATATATTCACAATAATCAACTCATTAGAAATATTTCAAAATTTTATTATTTATGTTAATACAGTAGACGCTCGGAAATTCGAACTAGTTTGTACATCGGGTAGTTCTAATTTCTGAAATGTTCGAATTTCTGGACGTCTTTTTTAACTGTCACAGAAAGTTACAAATACAGATGAACTAGTTCAAAACACTTTATTTTCGAGTAATTCAGTCTTATATTATCTCTTTTGTTTTACATTATTTAGTAGTTAAGCTTATTTCGACAAATAATCAGTAATATTTGTTTGTTTTTTTGGTTTTTTGAAATTTGATTCCACGACGTCGTTACGGATGGCTAATAGGGATATCATGTGCTTAGCAGAGTACAGCTCACTTCTTTTACACAATTTTATTAAATTATTAACACTCTCGATAGCTGTAGAATAAGGAATAATCGGCATGACATCGATAACATTATCATCGCTGCTATATGAATATGAAGCCTCGTCATTACTATTATCTTCATCGGATTCGCAATTAAAGATGTCTTTATTCCATGTTTGGATTTCCTCAATAGTATCAAAGTGGTTGGAAATTATAGCTGCTAGAAGAGATTGGTATCTTTCGAGGAGTTCCGCCTCGTTTTGATCTCGATTTGCTCGCACAAATTCAGCAAGCGGCAAATCGTCCTCGCTGTCAAGCTCTTTGTCGTCCCAATTCAACAGTTTGGAGAGTATGTTGCTTTAAGCGTTTGTCTAGTTTACCACCATCGGCAAGCAATTCTGATAGCAGCTTATTTCTGCAAATGAGCTTTGTCATCTTTATAGGGTTTTGTTCCATTGGTGGCACAGCTGCGGTTACATTTGAAGGGGAAAAAAATGCGACTATACTCGTATTGCCGTCTTCGCTTTGCAGTTTTTCAATAGGTGCGTGAGCAAAGCAATTGTTGATTAGCAGCAGAGCCTTCGGAGGCAAATTACTTTCCGCCGAAAAGCGGAAAACCTTTGAATAATCATAATCATCTAAAAACATGAAATACATAGGCAACGAATATCCTGTGCAACCATTCATGAAAGATTCGAGACGTCATCCAGGCATTTTTTGAATAGTCGTAATGAAGTGGGTTTTCGAATCCTATGAAACATCTTGGGTTTTTGGCTTTACCAATTACCAATCGCTTAAACTTGTGCGATCCATCTGTATTTGCTCCCAACAAACAAAAATACTTTCCTTTTATTTTTTGAAGCCAGGTGCCTTTTTTTCACAAGCAGCAACATATGTTCTGTCCGGTAGCCAACGAAAGAATAATCCACTTTCGTCCACATTATATATTTGTGTATCCAATAAACCCATTTCATTTACCTTTACTAGTAGCCTCCTTAAAAATGGTACGATTTCGTTGACATCATTAGAGAGAAATTCGCCACCAATTTTCAAATAACGAATGCCGTAGCGATGTTTAAATTTCGTGAACCAACCATCACTTGCATTGAAACCATCTGCGCCTTTATCAGGATAAATTTCCACGAAAAGTTGTTTAGCTTTCTCTTTTAGGATTGGCCCAGTCAGTGTAATATTTTTTTGACGTTTATTTAAGAGCCACTGGTAAAGACGGCAGGATATTCGGCACTGTGCAAAGATTTATTGCGAGTTAAATTCGCATCTTTTTTTGATTTTATATAGCTTATAGCCGATTTAGACACATAAAGCTTTTTTAAAATTGTAACTTTTGTGTCTAGATATAAAGTGTTCTTCTTACGTTTAAATGACATTCCTTATAATTCACTGAAACTTTCAAAAGCAAATCGAGTCAAATATGGGAAAATTACGCGAATTAAATTGCACATGCACACTGACCAAAGAAAATACGCAAATTGAACCACTACTCACGTAGCTTCCCTTCCAAGTTTAATTACACGAAGCAAAATGAAAACGAATATGGGGATTCACCGTTTTGTGGCGAGAAAAAAAAGAAAAAAACAAAAAAAGTTCGGAAATTGGAACCAGCGGTTCTACTTTCTAGACGTGCAATCCATTGAATCCCTTGGTTCTAATTTCTGGAAGAGTCTAATTTCCGAAAGTTCTAATTTACGAGCGTCCATTGTTATAGCATAAATCTAAGCCCTTATTTATTTCTGTTAAAAAGGTTGAAACTGTGTAGACTGCTTTGATTCATCCATCGAAATAGAAATTTTTCACACAAATTCTTCATCTCCCTCCTCTTTCTTCTAACTTTCCTCTAAAAAGAGAATTTATTTTTTCACTCGGACTTTTCGATTTGAGTTGTCGGTTGTTTTTGATTTACCTGACCCAAAAACATTTTCAATCACTGATCTTTTAAAATTGTAGTTTTGAAAGAAAAATTCGCAACCACTAATGCTGAGTACAAATTTGTTGTTGAAAAATCATACAAAAATTGAAGTGGTCGTTATATTCTATGATGAGATATAAATCAAAATGATATTCACGCTTGTAAATAATCAATAAATATAATGATGCCGTCACATAAATTTCGTGTCCTAAAAAAATGTTGACTTTTATCACTTAAATAAACTAAAATAATAGTTCGAAACGGATATATGCGATTGACCAAAAACGTAATGCTGAAGAGCAAAAATAGGAAATATAAAAATGGAGAAAGTGAAGCTAATAATCTTAAAAGCACTCCGTTGACAAGGATAACCAGAATTCGTGCCTGAATGGTTTACTTTTATATTATTCCCCTTTAGCCAGTCAAGTGAAAGCAAAGAAAAATTGATATCGGATTTCCTTCTTTTAAAATGAAATCCGGAACCAGAGCTTTATTACTTCAAAACTAAAAATTTTCTAGACCTAGAAGGGAACTAACCAATTCCTATCCATTTTGATTATACCCTCTCCGGTATTATGTTGTTGCATGGCGTTATCTTTGATTCTCGTCTGAAATTTGATCTGCATGCTCAATTCATTTCATCGAAAGCGTCAAGAGTGGCAGGATTCGTTCTTCATTGCTCTCGTTGCTCCCTTGATATCCGTCTATTCACGTCGCTAGTACATAGCATACTAGAATATCTCCATCTATCTGATCTTTTCATGCAACAAAGTAACCAACATGTAATGGAAATTCGTTGTAAATGTGGAATTAACATGAAGAGATTTCACATAACATGTGCATTTCTAAAGTAAAAAATGATTTATTAAAAAAAAAATAATAAGAACAAATAAAAAATTATCAAAAAAAATGAAATAATTTAGCAAAAATATTATAAAAATAAAAATTATTTAAACAAATTAAACTATATCCAACTTTTTGATGTGCAAATAATTTTTGACATCAAAAACTTGCAATGCAAGCGAATTTGGAACCTCTAAAACATGTTTCTAACATCAAAATTTAATCATTTATTATTTTAAATTTAAATTGTTTTGTATCTAAGACTGGAAATGAAAAATCTAAATACATTTAACACAACCTGGAATCGCTCCCAACCAATCGATTCGTTAGCTTCTAGAAACGCCAGATTATTTTTCCATCAGCCTTAAATCGATTCCTATTATAACCATCGTCAAAGCAAATTTATTTCGAGATAAAGCTAACAACTTGATTTTTATCTGGAAAATTTATTGAAAAACATTTTCCGAATCACTACACCTAATTGAATTGCCCACCATTTATATTTTTCCATCAACACAATACGACTGCACAAAAGCAAAATACCAGTCAAAATTTATTTTCTTCTCATTTCTTCAACGCAACCCAATTATTCTAACAATTCAAGCATCCCACAAAATATTTAGCTACTCTCGTTCACCGTGCAACCGAAAGAATAATAGATTTCTCATACAACACGTTTCCCGAGAATTCGTTTTAACACATAACCTACATACGACACGAATACAAGGACCATTTATCTGAGCTGTAGCAGATATAAGTACAAAATATATGTGGTGTGGTGAAACAGATTCGCCTGTAATTACTCGAAACAGTTAGCCAGCGCTGCCACCGTTAGTTAGGTTAGAACGTATCCTGACGAACATTAAAATTCGCTTGCTCGAAAGGACCCATTACAGCAATAACAACAACGATTGCGGCGGTTGTCTACCAGTGAAGTCTAGATTATTTTAATCAACAATTTAATTATTATCAAGGCTCTGTTTTATAGCGAGCTCATATGTGTACCTATAAACATGCATATATAGCTATATTATTAAACCGTTTTATCTATAGCTTCTTGTTTCTCTTTGTTTTACTTTAGCATGTGTGTGCTCGGTAAACGATTGCTCAAAGATATTCACATAGATAATTGTACGAAGGAAGAAGGTGGTCCGCTATGGAATCTCTTTTGTCCTGTGGAAAATAATGGTGTTTGCGATGATTACTTTAGCAGTAAGTGTTAATGTTGAGATGAAAGATTCCAAGTGTTTCGATAATAATATTTTTGTTTACTCTTTGTTCTTTTACAGGTCACAATGTTTCTATTGTGCAAGGCATCAAAGGACTAGCAAGTGGAACATTCTTTCATAATATTTTTCCATCGTTTTTGGAAGTAAGTATAAAATAGTATAGTGCTTGTGGAGAAAACAATTTCTAATTTGATCAACAAACGTAAGAGAAACTAATAAAAACTCACAAATATAAATTTGAACAAATAATTCAGTATTTTTGAAGCAAAAGATATTTTCCATCAATTTTATTTATTTGATTTCAAAATTACACATAAGAATCTTGGAGAAAATATTAAATTATTTTTCGCTTCTGTGGTATTCTAAGCCGCATATTAATATGCAAACAATATTTAAAAAAAAACGATGCTATAATTTTTTATTGCATTGCAAAATGTTGTACATTTGGTGTCATTTGACTAAAGAAGCATTTTTTCAAAACTCTATAAAGTCATCTGTCATAAACAAGCAAACTTCTTCCATCCGAAGCTAATTTTCCCCATTTAAGTCACCACTGGCTAAGCTCTTATGTAACCATAAACTAGGTCAAAACGCTAAACGATATAGCATAAGCGGTTTTCTTCACCGGCAGTTTATTATTATTAATGCTCTAGTCGTTGATAATTCACTGGAAAGTCTAAGCTACCAACCACCAGCAGGCTAAGTACTAAGCTTCTGTGGTTAGCGAATAACGTTTTGAAATTTATACTACTAAAGAATAACAAATCGACGTAGCAGCCTCCAAACTACTAACCACCTACTCTTGTGACACATCTTAATCCTCGTTCAGCAACCTCCACCATAATACAGAAGTTTACCACCATCTTCATCCGTGTCCAACAAATCGTTTGTGCAAAGCTAAGCCCAAGACGCACACAGCCATTTTTTCACGTTCTCGAGTCCTTTCAATTTCAGTCTCTCAAGACGCCTGGTCACCGAATAAAAACAACCTGACAGCCTCCTGTACAAGATGACTAGCCAGCAGATAGATAACCAACCTATTCATTGTGTTTAGTTAGGATGAAAAATTCCCGAGAGAAGATGCAATGCTGTGTCGTGGCGAAATGCATAAAACATACAATGTGTTAAAAAAAATATGTCTTTGAATAGAGTCGAGAACGACATTCGGTTTCGTCGACGTGACGGAAGCGAATGGCTGGAGGCTATGGACACATATGCAACTGTATCAGTCCAATGGACTGATGTAGTTGAAGGATACAGGATGCACAGTATAGTGGTGGCAGAGGCAACGCCAGCAACCTGAAAAGCATGCGGGAAATTTTAACATAAAACGAACTGGACGGAATGGACAACTATGACAGGAACGTTTCGAACAGAAAAGAGCAATAAAACCTTTAATAGAACTCGAACGATGTCATTGACAATTTTTAGTGGTTCGGGAAGTGGCTTTTTGATTGAATTGTAAAAATTTTGGTGAGGAAGTTTGTCGTTGTCATTGAAGGAAATGAGCAATGGGCTGATAAGAATCAAAATTACGAAATTGTTGGGAAATTATTTAATTTTGATAAAAATGTGGCCAGCAAATACGATAATATGGGTCAAATTGAGTTATATATTATTGATTTATTATACCCAAAATACAATAAGTTGATTCAAAATTAGATTAGTCCGATAAATATAAAAATGCCCGCACAAGTAACAACATCATTTTCTCAATTGTGTTTGGATTTTAAGTTCAGTTAATTTTTTGATTTTTTTTTTATCTTAAGTTCAGTTAATTTTTGTGATTTTTTTTTAATTTTTTTTAAAATATTTTATCTATTACAAAAAAGCCCTAAAAGGGCACAATCTCTTCACCTGTATTATTTCTCCATTTTCAACCCGCAACTGATATCGAAAATCAATCGTACCAAGTTTATCCAGCGTTTTCATGAAAATGCTGTGCAAATCAATTTTTTTTAAATTCAAGCTTAGCCATTTGGTGGTTTCTTTTTAAAGTTGCTATAAAATGAAAACCGGTAAATATTTATTTCAAAAATTAATACTTCCAAATAGTAAGGTTAGGTTAAAGTGGCTGCCGGTCCACAGAGGTCTGCCGCCCGACACACATAGGCGCAAGAGAGGCCCGTTGTGATGCCACACTAATTTGTGACTCTCTCCTACTCACTGAACTCGGGAAACCATCTGCTTCCCTTGACAAATCGCGTTATCGCTTTTAAATTGACCAGGGACAATTCGGTCAGGTTTGAGAGAAAGGGAGCACCAATTCCCGCCAACCTTCTCCTTGCCAACGCCGGGCACTGACACAAGAGGTGGAGGACGGACTCCTCCTCATCCTCAGAGCCACAACTCCGACAGAAATCGTTAAACTGCACTCCCAATCGTTGTGCATGCCGTCCTGTGAGGCAGTGGTCCGTAAGAACTCCCACAGTGCAGAGTAGAGCGCTTCGATTTAAGCCTAAAAGCTGCCTGGTGCGATGCGCATCCATGGATACCCAGGACTGCCTTGCTATTGCACAGGATGATTCATCTACCCAGGACCTCCTAGCATTCTCGAGATATTTTTGCCAGATGGTCAGTTTGACCAATGTCATCGGTATACCTATTGAGAGGGAGCAGGAGACCTCCGGTAACAAGGTTCCAAGCCTTGCTAGCTCATCGGTCTCACAGTTGCCCTGAAAACCCCGATGTCCAGGTACCTAAATCAATTGAACAACCGAATGTCTCGACATCTCCCTAAGAAATGCACGGCATTCAGCAACAATCATGGAAACTGTACAAGAACCAGCAAGAAATTTAATAGCCGCTTGGCTATCTGTGAAAATGCCAATATTAACCCCGAATATTCGATTACGCAGAAACCAGTCGATTGCCTGTAAAATAGCCGCAACTTCCGCCTGAAAGACACTACAATGGTCTGGTAGACGGAAGGACAGCTTGAGATTCAGTTCATCCGAGTATACACCCATTCCGACTCTATTGTTTAGCTTTGAGCCGTCAGTGTACACATGGATAAGCCCACTTTCGAGGGTCACACCATCACGCCATTCATCCCTACCAGGAATGCGAGTTGTGAACTTGTGAATCCTCGACCAAAATCCTCGCATGGCCGAATTCTGTTCTATACCATGCCGAGATACAATTTAGTCTCACAGCAGCAAGATTAGCTTGCTGTAAGATAAGTAGATTGGTTGGCAGGCAATCAAGTAATACGAAGAGTGCTTTAGTAGGGGTGGAGCGGAGCGCACCAGTTGCAAGTAGTGCAGCCATTCTCCGCACTTTTTCAAGCTGCCGTTTGCAGGTAGTCTTAAGAGCACCCTGGCACCAGAACGCCACCTCAAACAAGAGAATTGGCTCAACTAAAGCAGTGTAAAGCCAAGCAACAGTACTAGGTTGTAATCTCCAATTCGCTCCAATGGCTCTTTTACAGCAGTAAAGTGCATTGAAAGCCTTCCGAGCTCTTTCTGCTACATTGTAGATCCACAGTAACTTCGAGCCAAGGATCAGCCCTTAGTACCTGACCCTCTGGCTCAAGTTAATGGAGACCCCATTCAATATGGGTAACTCAAAAGAAGGAACTTTGTATTTCCTTGTAAACAGCACTAGTTCCGTTTTATTAGGATTCACATTCAAGCCGCACTCACGACTCCAATGTGAAAGTATGTCAAATAGTTATGGAATCGAATTTCATGCAAATAGCTGCTTCGGTAGGCCTGGCAGTAATCTATCCTAACCTATTTTCTCAGCATATATTCGAACATTCCAGGCAGTAGCTCACGCATGGCTCGACCAATATTGTGCTTAAGTTCGAGAATCGTTACTGGATTGTCGGCATACCATCAATCCTGAACGGCACTCTACCGAAAAAGACCAAAGGTGTGAATTGCAGCTTCAAAACGGCTGATTATGCGATTTGCAAATTCAGTGCGTAAAAAGCTATTATTTCACGTCTTGTGAGTCATAAAGCACCACTTTCCTGAAACTAAAGGTCATTCTAGTCTATGTCTTCAATTTATTCCTACAAAAAGTAGGCTATCATCCTTCTGTAGTGCTCTCGATAGGCCGTAACGGCGTTGTCAGCCTCATTCTCGAAGAAAAACTGACAAATGATGGGAAAACATTCGTTGAGAATTCATTGGCCTCTCTACGGTTGCTTCTTGCTTTTCTGAGCCCTAAAAGCGACTATTTTGCTAGTTTAGTGGCTATGTATAGCCGCCAAGATGGAGATGTACCTCATCAAAAAAGATGATTTTTCGAGCGGATTCGAAGCCAATGCCTAGCTGTTCTTGCGTCCACACGGAGAATCGATCTCGTTTCCGAGACATCTATTAATTTTTTACTGGGAACAAACAAAAAACAATGAAAATTTCAACTAGAAGAAAATCAATAAATTGCAAACATCCCCAATCGGGTTAAAGATCCTGTAGAAGGGAGCCATAATAAATCGTACTTGGCGAGTAATTTTTGAGAAAAAAATCTAGAATATTTCAATATGTATTTGAAGGAATAACTACTTTTTGATATTACTTAAAAAGTATTATTATTAAAAAGTAAAACTTAAAAAGTATTAGTACATATAAGCAATATCAAAAAATTTACTAACAGAAATAGTAAATAACGCTCCTGTCCCAGTGAATTCACTAGTACAAAAATTCTGCTCTGCATAGGTAGTTCATGTGCTGAACTAAAGAATGTACTGATAGAAAAAAGAAAAGCTCATGAGAAGTTGCCTTTTTTACCGTGAGGTGGCTTTGGATTTTTCAAGCCTATGTTGAATGTTTCGGTAGCTAGGAAATTAGAAAAAGCCCTCATAATGTGTAGAAAGTTAAAAGAAGTAATTTTCTGTTAGTTCCTTTTATATTTTATTTATTTATTTAACAATTTTCCAACACAACAGACTTAAGTCGAATTACAAAAAAAATACTGTACAAAAATAAATAAAAATAAAAAATAAAACTATTAGCAAGTTCAAAAATTGACAACGTACTTTAGGACTCTATTTTTTAAAGAGTTTTTGTGTCTAAAAACGTCAACGGCAAAAGGCCAAGTTGCAACTCGATATGTTGTCTAGCTATACGTAACACAGGCGAATAGAAGTGAACATCAGTTCGCGCGAAAGGAACATTGAACGTAAAAGAGGATCTGTTAGATGGACAAGATTCTCGAACAGAAACCCGGCTCATAAATCACAAATAACAAGATGGTAATACAGTTTGAAAAGGAGATACTCGTCAAGGAAAACTCTGCGTGATTGATATCTTTGATATCCTTTTTGGAGCCTACTTAAAGCAGTGATCCAGACGGTATTCCGTATGTCTTCAAAACGTTACCCGCATCTTAATATGTCTCTTTTTCCATTTTAGCTTAGCTAATCTAAGCTTATCTGGCGGTGGCCTTCCTTTTGTTTAGAAAGTTTCTAATTTTTTCTTTTCCGCCAAATCAGGAAATGTTGAAAAGGATCTTCTCATATTCTTTCTCTCTTGTTTTTTCAAAATCGTTCAAGTGAATTATCAACAAAAATTTTCATGGCGTCATTGAGCACTTTTATTTAAAATCTAGGGAGTAATTTTCAATAAACAAAAAAGAAAATAAAGTAAAATAATAATTGATCTGCATATACAATTTATAGCAAAAAAAATATCAAAAATATTCGAATTTGTTCTACGGAAACAGTATCCTCATTTCCTTATACTGGAAACAGTATCCTCATTTTTTTAACTTGGTTAGCACTCCAATCTGTCCAGCGTAAATTTATTCGTTGTCTTCTATATGTATATGTTTTATTGTTCATACTATTATTGCAAGGAATATCTTCAACTTTTAAACATGTCTTCATTATATATGCTGTAGTTATTCTTAGATGAATGCTCCCTGTCTGAGCTTCACTTTGGATTATTTTCCTCCAAAACTAATATTTTCCAATTTGTACGTTCTCTAACCATCCAACCAGATCCCAGTTTGTTTTAAATATCTCATATGCGCGTATAGAGGTCTTATTTTAGCGTATAGAGGTCTTATTTTATTTAACGTACTTGCCTTGACTGAAACCTGGTTAAATGAATCCCATATTAATGAAGAGATCCTCGATAGTAGCTGGACAATATTCAGAAATGACCGTGATTGTGTCGCCACTGGCCAGACAAGAGGAGGTGGTGTTTTACCTGCTGTTAACAGTACTTTCTCATGCGAAATTGTCAACATAACCCCTCAAAAATTGTTTCAGCATAAAGTTATTCGAATATCATTTGACAGGACATCGGTATATATCGGTTTATTTTATGTCCCGCCTAGATCTGACGACTCTGTTTACAATTATATATGCGAATTTATATCTACTTTCATGGCAACTCGTAGCGCTGAGGATCAAATTATTCTACTTGGAGATTTTAATCGCCCTAATTTACGTTTCGTTCTTGATGAAACTGATAATTACCTAATTCCTATTAACCATCTTGATAATTCTGATTTTAACCTTGTGAGTACTTTGTATGGTAATGATTTGCAGCAAGTTGCTCCGACTCCCAATAGTTATGGTAATTGGTTAGACCTTATATTTACAAACGCTTATGACAAAGTAGTGGTTAGCCCTACTATCGACGTGGAGAATCTTTTCTCTAATAGCCTTCACCATTCTGCTCTTACTATTGATTTATCCACTACTGATTCTAATATCTTTCAAACGTACAATAATACCATTGTATACGATTTCCGTAATGCTGATTATTATAGCATTCACCATTCTCTTGACAATGTCGATTGGACAGATACGCTTGCATCCCAATCTATTGACGACAATGTAAATTCATTCTACAATATTCTGTTTGACGCGGTCGAAAGATATGTCCCTAAAATTAGGAAAAAGGATAAACTTTCTGAGCCTTGGCTCGATAAGACTCTTAGACGTATGAGAAATCATAGAAATAAGCTTTACAAATCAATAAAAAATCATGTCGACTCTAGCCATCGTATTAAAGAAGAATACAATGCAGTGGCCAAAGAATTCCATAACAAGTCTCATGAAGCATATGACAGATTCATTAAAACTACCGGCGAGAATATAATCCACAACCCCAAAAAGTTTTTTGACTTTGTGAATATGAAACGGAAAACAACTGGCTATCCCTCTTCTATGTGTTATAACACCTCAATGTCTTCTTCTCCTCAAGAAATGAGCAACTTTTTCGCAGATAACTTCCAATACGTTTTTAATCCAGCAAGTACTTCATCATCCTGTCATTCCCCAAGAGTAACTAGACCAATTTTCGCTGAGGCTATAACCATTTCCAGAGATGATATTTCTAAAGCTATCTTGGAGCTTGATAGTAAAAAAGGCCCTGGACCTGATCTTCTTCCTCCAATGTTTCTTATTAAATGTGCCACACAGTTAATCACTCCTCTTCACATTATATTTAATACATCTCTTTCCTCTGGGTACTTTCCGTCGTATTGGAAATCCACCTACGTGACACCAATATTCAAAAATGGCGATAGAAGATCATTTCATAATTATAGAGGTATTGCCATTTTATCAACTATTCCTAAACTCTTCGAAAAAATCATATGTGCTAAACTATCCCCTCTGGTCGATTCTCGACTTAACGAACAGCAGCATGGTTTTCGGAAAGGACGTTCTACCACTACCAACCTAATGGTGCTGGTTTCCCATGTTCTTTGTAAAATGGAGAAAGGTGATCAAATTGACGCAGTCTACACTGACTTTAGCAAAGCATTTGACCGTGTTGACCACTCTATTTTGATTTCCAAGCTTCAGCAATTCGGAATTGCCGGTTCTCTACTAAAATGGCTTAGCTCTTACTTCCACAACCGCTCACAACATGTGAAATTCCAAGGGCTTATTTCTAAAAAAATTCATGTCAATTCAGGTGTACCTCAAGGTAGTCATCTTGGCCCTTTACTTTTTAATATTTTTATATCAGACTTGTCAGAGGTTTTATCTGATGTGCCTCATCTACTCTATGCGGACGACCTGAAAATTTATTATACTATAAAGTCGTCTTCAGATGCCAGCTTTTATCAATCAAAACTAAATTCCCTCGAACATTGGTGCAGCGTGAATAACCTACCTCTCAACATCGCAAAGTGTCATGTAATTAGCTTTTCTAGAAAAATTACGCGCGTACATTATACGTACCTTTTAAGCAATACGGCACTTAGTAGAGTGGACAATATTTTAGACCTCGGTGTGGTGCTCGATGAAAAGCTCCGCTTTAATTTTCATTACGACAAAATGATTTCTCAAGCAAGTAAACGACTTGGCTTCATTAAGCGACGGGCCAGGGAGTTTCAGAACCTTTGGGTTACAAAATCACTTTACACCGCGCTCGTTCGCCCTCTTCTTGAGTATGCTTGCATTATCTGGAACCCAGTTTTCGAAATTCACAGCCAGAGATTTGAATCTATTCAGAAGCAATTCTTGCTATTCGCTCTTAGAGGTCTTTACTATCCAAGTGATTTTAGCAATTTACCGTCGTATGAATTTCGCCTTAGACTTCTAAACTTATTACCTCTTGCATCCAGAAGATTAATGTTATCTGCCTGCTTCAGTTTCGATGTCATTAGAGACGCTGTTAATGTCGACTATATACAGAAAAGATTTGTGCTTAATCAGCCCTTGAGAGTCACTAGATCCCGACGAATGCTAGTTGAATATAAGCATAGCACCGCATATGCTGATAATGAGCCAATTAACAGATGCTGCAAAATATTCAACAGTATGAGCCAACACTTTTCCCCCACGATATCCAAAGTGTCCTTTAAAAATAGAGTTACCAAGGCTCTCTTATCCTACCCTCCCTAGTCTACCGGCCTAGTATCTTCTTATGACTTAGGACTATTTTCATAATTGTTTAATTAGATAATTAATTAAATTCGTTTTTGCGTTTTGCGTATTTAATATTGTGACCTACATGTAAATTAGCTTTGTGTATTTATTTATCGAATGTTTATTTATTTATTTTATATTTGTTTGTATTTTATACCTATTTTAAAGCTGTTTTTTTTTTGTTATTTTTTTCTTTAAATTTGTCTGGTTTGTTTTTATGTTTTATATTTATTTCATTTATATGTATTATTATTATACCTTGTTTGGTAAATAAATAAATAAAATAAAATATTTTGTTTACCAATGCTAAGGACTAGTCTCCAGCAAATTGATGGTGTGCACCATTTGGTTCCATTTGATTCTTTGCGTACCTTTTTACACTTTAAAGAGGCACATATTTCCGATTTGGCTGACCCTGGTCGTATTTAAGTCTAAGATTTCATTTTCATTCCTAATTACCAGTTAGCCTACAAATACTATGATTAAGTATTTAACTGAAATTTGAGCAATCTTCTTTTTGTTGTTCAGATTCTGCTTCGCAATAGAATTATTTATTTGTGACATGAATTCCTCAGGCAATAAATTGCGTTATTACTGTGAAGGTGGGAAATATTTTTTTGAAATTGTTCTATCATTTTGTATATGTGATCAAACTTTATGTTTTGTCCGATCTTATTTCACTTTGACTTATTTGAAAAACCCGAAAATAATTTAATGTGGTTATTGAAAGTTGAATGTGTTCTTTTTGTGACTATGGTTGATAAAATGTGCATCGGAATTTTCTATAACTTTGGATTATATTTCGCAATAAATTTAAAACTAGATTGATATATTAACTTTTTTTCATGACAGACCCTTCCAATTGCTTTAACTGCAGAAAAACTTTTCAAAAATATTAGGCGACATTAAATTTCGAATTATAAATCAAAAAGTTTTTCGCGCCCAGTGTGGGCTGATTTATACGATTTTTTATGTGTGTCATCTTAATACGTCAGCTTTCTTGCGTCGGCGTTTCATTGTCACCAATGACTTTTTAACTCAAAACGGTCACTATAACAATAAGAAAGATGTATCTTCTTAAGTAGAAGAATTCTTAATGCATCGGTAACATAATTAGTTACTTATTATTTCAATTTTTTATGATACTTTTCCTTAGCTACATGACCACATCTACCACCATTAAAATTATACGACTAATCGATTCTCGTTTACTTGATGAAAATTAAAACAGCCTTTGCTATTCTAGCAATAGTTTTACATCGAATGTTTTTTAAAAAAAAGGCTAATCCCTTTATCATAAAAAGTTGGAGTTTATTTTAACTCAGTAAATGATATTCAAATCAAACAATTCAAATACATATGTTTCTTTCAGTCTGGTCAATACATCGCATACGGCAAGGAACCAGTCGATATCGAACAAATGCAACATCCAACTTACAATCAAGTTTTTTCTGATATCACCACTACTTTTACAATTTTAATTGGTATCTTCTTTCCGTCTGTGACGGGTAAGTTTATGGGATTTTAAAATATTTTGAGTTTTTTTTTGTTATTTTTATTTTAAAGTACGAAAAAAAACTAGCTCTTGAATCCACAATAACACTTTTATTTGAACATCCTAGGCATTATGGCTGGCTCAAATCGATCTGGTGACCTGGCTGATGCTCAAAAAAGTATACCGATTGGAACAATATGTGCCATTGTAACAACAAGTATCGTCTATTTGTCGTGTGTTCTATTATTTGCTGGAACTGTAGATAATCTATTGTTGCGTGATAAGTAAGTCGAAAAATTAGGACACAATTCTCGAATACCGAGAGAAAAAAATTCACAAAAACCTCACCTGATTCCAAGTCATAATGCTGAATCATCACAATGAATGAATAATTTTTGCTAAATATTGAATTACTATTAAGTTTATTCTCCAGAAGTAACCTGACACAGATTTGATTTTATTCAATCCTCGTAAGACATTATCTTGAACCAAGTTTGAATATAAAATCAATTCGCTTCAGGACAAAGTAAATCTATTTTGCATAAAATCTTTCGTCATTCCTCCACTCCACCTACTTTCCCAGCACACTCCAACTTTCAACCGAGTCAAATCCCAAATGCACTCCCCACACAATTCAAATATTGATCATTTCATCCTTAATGCTTTCAGATTCGGTCAATCGATCGGTGGTAAATTAGTCGTAGCGAATATCGCCTGGCCGAATCAATGGGTCATTTTGATTGGTTCGTTCCTCTCGACACTGGGTGCCGGTCTGCAGAGCTTAACGGGTGCACCACGTCTCCTCCAGGCCATCGCCAAGGACAGCGTAATTCCATTCCTTGCACCGTTCGCAAAATCATCGAGTCGTGGTGAACCGACACGTGCCCTCCTTCTCACCATATGCATCTGCCAATGCGGAATCCTTCTGGGTAAGTAACGCAAAGACAAGTACTGATAGTCATACGCCAGCAATCTTAGTTTAACTCGTTGCTGAAACTTTTGTTAAATTCAAAATTCAAGCGGAATCTCATCAGCATCGTCACTCCAATTCTTATCTGTAGTTCACTTTGAATTTTCGAAATTCTCGGAATTCACTGAATTTGAATAATAAGTTTTGTTGCTTGCGTCCGCTCACTGGCCCGTTTCCATCTCGATTCTAGGTAATGTCGACATCCTGGCTCCGTTGCTGTCCATGTTCTTCTTGATGTGCTACGGTTTCGTGAATCTCGCTTGTGCCGTGCAGACACTGCTTCGTACACCGAACTGGCGTCCTCGTTTCAAATACTATCATTGGTCGTTGTCGTTAATTGGACTTACACTTTGCATTTCCGTAATGTTCATGACATCATGGTATTTCGCTCTTGTCGCAATGGGAATGGCTATTGTAATCTATAAGTACATCGAATATCGCGGGTAAGTAATCTTAAATTTGCGTTGTTTTTTTTGTTGAAAGGATCCTAAATCGTATAAAAAGAAGAGAAGAAAAGAAAAGAATGTTGCTTCTATTTTAATTTTTCATGTCGTTTTCTTGAAGAGGGTTCTAAAAAAATTAGACCCCAATAAGCTAATCAATGATATTTTAAAATAAAGGTTAGCTTAAATTAAATGTTTTTATCATAATGATTTATTTCGATTTCAGCGCTGAAAAGGAGTGGGGAGATGGTATACGTGGTATGGCCTTGACTGCAGCTCGGTATTCACTCCTACGACTCGAAGAAGGACCACCACATACTAAGAACTGGCGTCCACAGATCATGCTTCTTACAAAATTGAACTCCGAATACGCACCAAAATATCGCAAGATCTTCTCATTCGCTTCGCAATTGAAAGCTGGCAAGGGTCTGACGATTTGTGTTGCAGTCATCGAAGGTGATGTAGCACGATCCCACTCGAAAGCTATCGAGGCCAAGGAAAACATTCGAAAGTTGATGGGCGATGAACGAGTTAAAGGATTCTGTGATGCTATGGTAGCACGAAATATTCCCGATGGAATGTGCAATGTGTAAGGATCTATTTTCATTTAGATTAATATTTGAGTCGAAAGAGGCCAGTTTTATTCCCATGATTTACTACAATTTAAAGTTCACACTTCAATTTTTAAACTTCAAGAGTCACATAAAAAACAAAATTTTGAATTTTTTTTAGGATAGCCTTTAATAGTTCTGGAACTAGTCCACTGATTTGGTAGTTTAATTACTATTGGTCACATGAATTTGCTCTAACTAAATGTTCTTCTCATAGACCGCATTCAGACAATGCTGTTTCAATCAATTTAATCTGATTTTATTTTGTCGAGCTTTCAAAGCCAACTACTTTAAATTAAAGACAAATGTTTGCCCCTTAGAAGCTAATTATATAATAGTTTGAGGGTAATCCGTGCTCTTTTTCGATTCATTTTCACATGAAACACTAAACAACATATTTCTCTAATTTTTCAAATAGCATTCAAACAATCGGTTTGGGTGGCATGAAGCCGAACACCGTTATAATTGGCTGGCCTTATGGCTGGCGCCAAGGAGGTGGTCGAAGCTGGTCATCGTTCCTGTCTGGTGTCCGTACAGCAGCTGCATGCCGTATGGCTCTTCTCGTCCCGAAAGGAATCAACTTCTTCCCCGAATCGACACAGAAGATCTATGGCAATATCGATGTGTGGTGGATCGTTCACGATGGTGGTTTGCTTATGTTGCTGCCGTTCTTGCTCAAACAACATCGTACATGGAAGAATTGCAAAATGCGAATCTTCACTGTCGCACAAATAGAAGATAACTCCATTCAAATGAAGAAGGATCTTAAGACATTCCTCTATCATTTACGTATTGAAGCTGATGTTGAAGTCGTTGAAATGGTGAGTCATATGGCACTTGTACTTTACCATTTAATTTTTATATATACACACACACGCTTTACCATTTCATTTTTATATTCCAGATGAACAGTGACATATCAGCCTACACATATGAACGCACACTTATGATGGAACAGCGTAATCAAATGCTTCGAGAGCTCCGTTTGAATAAAAAAGAAAGTTTAGGCGTGGTACGTATCTTCATCTCAACTACTTTACATGATATTTCTAGAAACACAAGATAGATTGAGTGGTGTGAACAGTATCACAAAAATTACTGAATGAAACAAATGCCTAGATACCACAGGAATTTTTAGAATACCCAAAATTTGACACAAACTCTATATTCAGTGATCATACACCACAGAACTTTCATCTAGGGCAGATCCTTTCAGAAATATATCATCAACAATACATGAAAAAAGAAACTAAAAAATATTCGTAGTCAATCCTTTCGAAGATATTTGTAAAAAAATTATACATTATTATTTTCTTTTACACGAACAAGGTACAAACTTTGGTGGATTTCAGCGAAGGCACTGGCGAGGATAAAATGCCTTTGGTAAAACAAACAATTCAAGATCGTTTGCTCTCTAAACAAGAGCTTAATTCTTCTTCAGAGTTTTTGATTTTATGGCATCTACACCAAATTATCGTTATCAGTGCAAAAAAATTAATCTATTTGCAATCGCTGATACTCATTCAATCATCATCAATTCATTATTTTCAATTACATCTGTTTATCTAGAGTTGTATTATCGTTACGTGATGTTTAGTGTGTCTCAGGTGGCTTTTGAGCATGTTGGTGAAAATTTTTGATTTTATTAATAAATCAATAATTTCAAGAAGTCCAGAGAAAAAAACGCATATTAGATTAACTCATTTCAAAACTTAACTAAAATTTACTCTAGAATAGATCCATCTATTGATTACAGAATCCAATTGAAATACAACATTCTTGTTTTGAGCTATCTTCGATGATATTTTGCAATGAAATTTTTCAAATATTTTCATCAACTGCCAATTATCGTTATTCGAACATTATTTCCAATTATCAAATTGCATTCAGCATCATGTTAAATGCATCATCGTTCACTTGAAAACATCATCATCGTCGACGACCCGTTCATTTATTGTTCATTGCTGTTCACTGTATTTTCAATTATATTTTCGAAGAGACTGAATGCTATTGCTGTTCCCATCGTTCGAACTGAATTACTTTTGTTTCATTTGTTTCTTCTTTGAAAGTTATTAATCTAAGCAGTACTTCAGTTCAGTTATTTTTTACTACTTGTAAAAGTTTTCTTTGTTCGAAAGATACTTGGAGTTGTTTTTTCAAACTACTGTTCGTAATGATAAAGTTAGAGCTGTGAACATTAATTCATATTGTTCAATTATTTGTGTATCTTATCCAACTTTATATTTTTTTTCAATCTTATTTCAACTTGATTTATTCAAATAACTTAAAGAAAATTTTGAAATCTGAATGTATTTTTTGTGATTTCTGTCTAAAAAGTGCGGCTCGGAATTCATATACACAGTGCGTCCATTAAGTTTCGAGACACAAACCATATCTCAGCAAATAATAGCTCCATCCATGTGTTCTAATACGCATTTTAAAGCTTAAACCTGTTCCTATCCATGTGTAAAATTTCATTCGAGTCAGATGACTAATGACAATGATGTGAAAGTTTTCCCTAAACAGTTTTTCATCTGACGTTGAAATTCCAACATGGAACAGAGAGCGGTCATTAAATTCAACGCAAAACTTGGTAAAAGTGCATCAGAAACATTCCGATTGGTGCAACAAGTGTACGGTGATCAGTGTTTGTCTCGAGCAAATGTTTTTTTGTGGCACAAACGTTTCTTGGATGGCCGAGTGTCGCTAGAGGATGACAAACGTGAAGGGAGACCAATTTCAGCTCGCACGCCCGAAATGATTGAAAAAGTTCGTGATTTTGTTGCGAATGATCGTAATGCTTCTTTGAAAATGATGGAAGAGGCTTTGAATATTGGCAAAGAAACGATTCGTCTCATTCTTCACGAGGATTTGGGCAAAACAAAAGTCTGTGCAAGGTTTGTTCCACACACACTGACGGAGGAGCAGAAATCACTTCGTGTTAATCATTCCAGAGAAGTTGTTGCAGTCGCCAGAAATGATCCAAACTTCTTGAAATCAATTGTTACTGGCGACGAAACATGGTGCTTTCAGTACGATCCAGCAACTGAGCGCCAAAGTTCGGAATGGAAGTCGAAAAACTCACCACAAGCCAAAAAAACGCGAAAATCTCCTTCAAAAATCAAAACAATGCTCATTACTTTCTTCGATAGCAAAGGCATCATCCACAAAGAGTTCGTTCCAACTGGTCAAACGGTCACTGGCGCGTTTTATCTCAAAGTGTTAAAGCATTTGATGGCCAGAATCCGTCGTACTCGACCCGAATACCGCGATCCAGAGAAATGGTGTTTGTTGCACGACAATGCGCCGAGTCACAAATCAATCATTGTTCGTCAGTTTTTGGCCCGAAATCAAGTCTGTGTGTTGGACCACCCACCGTATTCACCAGATTTGTCACCGTGTGACTTCTCCTTGTTTCCTAAGTTGAAGATGAAGTTGAAAGGATGCTTTTTTGAAGATGTTGAGACCATTAAAACGGCTTCGACACAAGCATTGGAGGCTATTCCACAAAATGACCTAGAGCACGCATTTGAATCACTATTGAACCGCTGTAAGAAGTGTATTAAAGCGAAGGGAGAATACTTTGAATAAAAAATTTGAAAAACTCGAGATATCTTGTTTATTTTGCGATTAATGGAATCAGTCTCGAAACTTAATGGACGCACTGTGTATATGTTGTATATTTCAAAATCATCATAGCAGTAGTTTGAGATATTTACTTGTTTTTGATGAAAAAGCCTTGAAATTGTTCCTACTTTTGAAAACTTTTTTTGAAAAGTTGTAAGATATTCGATTTTGAACAAATTATCAAAAAGTTTTATTGCGCCCAACGTGGGTTTATTGACACGGAAAATTCTTTTATCCGCAAATATGTTAGATTAACGTTTGAATTTAATTTATAAATTTATATAAATTAATTCGGCATAACATCAGCCTGATTAATTTTTATGCCTATACAGAAGAGTCTACTGTTGATGAAAAGGACATCATATTGGAAGAAATAAAGCGTGCCCTGGATGATTGCCTGAGATATAATGTCAAAACTGCACTGGGTTATTTTTTATAGCAACTTAGGAAAGAAGCCCATATACAGACTTTATGTTGTTTTTAATATCATGAACAAGAACACCAATGATAATGGATTGTCGATTATAGAAACAGCCATTGGGTGTACTTAGGTTGCACGGAAAGGTATCCACAAAGTCACCAGATAGACCTAATCTAAATCAAGTAGACCTAGTGTTGGTAGATCGCCTCAACTTTAGAAACCTGTTAAATATGCAAACATATTGGGGAGCGAATATTGAGTTGAACCATTATCTTTTTGGCGCCATGCTTAAGGCTCAAATGCTATCCATTGCCTTCTAGCAAACCGCATTCAATCAAAAATCAACACAGTGAGCCAGAAAGATACAGACCCTCAAAATCCCTATCCGTAAATCATGGATACCGCTGTCATTAGAGATCTAAGAAGCCTTAACAATCACCACTTTAAAAACCACCACCTTAAAAATCACCACCTCCGAAGAGTGAAGAGAAAAAAGAGAGCCTGAATACAAAAATGGGCTCGTGAACTCGATCAATGCAGAGAGAAATTGAAGTTTCATAGGCAATTCAGCGAAATAAGGCAGCACATAGTTCACTGCCTAGCTTGCAAAGATAAACACAGAAATCTGATTTTTAGCTAGTTGGAAATACTGGAACAATGTGCTCAGTACTTTGATAAACTTCTTTTTATAAGGGTGCCAGAGCTCAGAGGTAACTCTTTAATGCGAATCCACAGCATTGATACAAGGGAAGTTAAAGTATTGGAAGTGGGGTGAGAACAGTTGAGTTTAACGGAGATACCTGTTAACGTTCCGCTTGAACATTTAAGGGCTATAATCGTAAGGAAAGACAGTATATGGAAGACGATTTCAAATTTGTGTTGTTCTAAACAAACAGAGCTCATAAAATTGAACAATGCGACTGGCACTGACATGGCTCACATGTCGCCAGCTGCGCAGAGGGGTGTCCACTTCAATGATTACACCACGCATTTCGTTACAACAACAAAATTCATCGCCAATAAGCTAGAAAGTCTTGAAATATGCGAACTGTATTCGAATACTGACCTAATGTAAGTTTATTCGCGCTAAGTCAAGTGGAGTAAAGAATTTCTCACACTTTCATGTAACCCAAGCATTTGGTTGCATTTTTCGTAAGAATGAAAATTTAGTTGGTCAAGTTAAGTTCACTAGGTGTGTTAATAAGCAATATATTTAGCGAGCGCTTTTGCGAATGCTTACACCATCGACATAATCACCGCACACAATTTATTGCATATAGATGTTTTTGATTGAAATATGTGGTTGGTGGAATGAAGTGATCGTTAGTAAATAAAAGAAAACCAGTTGGAGAAAGTGCAGTGTCTTGTGAAACTCCGCCGTTGATTATATGAATATTTGACGCAGATCCATCAAGGACGACTCGAAGGAAGCATTTGTGGAGAAATATTTCGATCTATTTTATTAGACTAAAAAGTCTTTGAAATATCTTCTCGATGCTATCAAGTCCTCAGTGAAGCTACCAGGACGAAAGCCGTACTATTTCTTATCGGTGTGCTTATGGAAATCTAGATTGTTCATGAATTGAAAATTAAAAGTTTCAAAAACCTTCGACAAAATGGAAATGAGACTAATTGTTCGATAGTTCGAAATTTCCTCGGAATGACATCGTCAATATAAATGAAATAACACATGTTTATTCCTGATACCTAATTTACAATCACTATTCAACCAAAAGGTAGCAGTCGATTTAAAATTTTTCTAATGAATACATCCCGAGGTAAATGATGGTAGCTATGGATTGCTATCGGTCAAAGAGTTAATGATGAATCGGGCGAAAACTAAACGAGCTAGAACGGAAATTAAATATTTCTCGGGATGCAGCGTTAGAAATAAATCCAACAGGTTGGCACTTTCGGGTATATTAAGAATACTAGTTGGACAATCCAGTAATTGAATAGATTTGCAAAAGGGCTCAACCTCTCTACTCGTTCGACTTATAGTAGAAGTATATCAGAGCCACTGGACGTTATGCACATTGAAATTGTCAGCAAATAAGACTTTAGAAGAGAGAAATGTCTCTAATAGAGCATCACTGTTGGCAAATAATGCATCAAAACAACTTCGAGTGCCAGCGCCAGACAAATTAGGGTTGCGAAACAAAAAACATAAGAGTCTAATGTGTTGCTGGACGGTAAATCTAATCCTGGTTTACTTAAATTCTGAATTAAACTTTAATTTTGGAGGAAGCAACTTCATTCCGAGCATAAATTGCGATTCCTATTAGAGGAGGAAAGAGAGGTAATAAGTGATAGCCAGGGACGTGATACTGATTCACATTGACATAAAAAAAAGACCTTGGTTTCACTTAGTACAAAAATCGCCGGTTGATGGAGATTTAGGGGACAATACACCAAAAAACATTCGTCCTCCAACCACAAATGTTGCAGAAGTTTATTAAAAAATCTTACATATGCCCACAATAACAGCACGCACTTTAGAAAAAGAAAAATAAACAGCATACACATATATAAACTAGATCAAGTTACAATGGACGAAACGAACCCGACTTAGTGCTATGCCTTTATGTCAAACGCAACCTCAAGTCACAGTAATAGAGACAGTTATGTAAATTGAATTAAATTCGAAAGCACCAAATTCAGTCTACGTTGGTAAAAGGAAACACGAAACGAAGTTACCATCACGAAATAAAGGTAACCCCAAGACTGAATCGCGAACAAAATAATGTTGTTGGTCTGGTTTTTATCAGGAGTGGCCACGGAGCACGTCCGTCGTCTTCCACAACAGTCAGCTGTAAATAACGAAAATAACGAAAAACACCTGTAAATAACGAAAAAGACGATCAGTGAAAAGGTGTTAACGGGGGAAAAGATGACGGGCGGGAGCATCGACTCAAAGATAAGAAATCGTCCGAGAACGATAAAATACCCGCCAAATTAGTTAAATATTGAGACGAAAAGTTACATCATGCGACTCATGAACCAGTGTTGAAGGTAAGGAAGCATTGAAACTATACCTGACAATTAAAGTATCAATTTGTGGAATACCGTCAATGTTTGGTATTCAATAATAATAGGACTATCAAGTTGCGAAATACCGTCTATAAAGTCTTCTCCACTTTTCTACGTTTTTTTTTCGTAGTCAGTTGACGAAAAAGCTTTTAAAATTCGACCTGAATCTATTTCATCTTTCCGTCGATTTCAAGGCCACTCAGTACCACAGCTAGAATAAAACTTAGAGGAGAGAGTTCGATATCCCAACCAAGCCGATAAGACTAGCGATGCTGCTAATGACGAATGTGCAAAGGTAACTGACTTTGCAGCTGGATCCTTATCACGACCATTTACAATCAACAACAGTGTTTTCTTCAACCTGGCGCTTGAGCAACTGATCCGGAATACCGAATCGAGCATAATGAGTGCCATCTTCATTAAGTTCACCAAACTGCTCTCTCATGCTTGCAACGTTGACAAAGTGGAATGAAACGAATGCGCTGTTGAAAAATCTTTCATGAAAATCGAGCAGATGGTGAAGATCATAAATGAAGGAAAACTAAAAGCACACATCTGAAAAAGATAGATGAATACAGCTTCCAAAAAGCTAAAACATTTGCCTATCTATTCCGCTCAAGTCTTTTTAAGACGTCTAAGCTTATGCTTTAGTAAATCATGGTCTTCTTAGTCCTCAAGAAAAATTATGTCCTATCCACCGATGTATTTAGCCCCTGATATGAGGATGGACGATTTCACCTTCTAAACAACAGCAAAATATATTGGCAATATAAGTCACTGATAAGATCTGGCTCAATATACTGGGATGAGTTAGACCCTTAGTTTGCTTGGGCGAGGAAGACCCAGCTCGAAAAGTCCTTAGGGGCAGAATTGTTAGAAAGAAAGTGGAGAGGTGGAGTGGATTCGTACGCCAGAGTGCCAAGAAAGTGCAAAGGATATCAAACTAGACGACAGTGGTGCGAAACCAGGACATCTGGAATTCTCTTTTGCGGCAGGCCTAAACATTGGTCATACTACTCACCAAATTTCCTCAATATTTCTCCTGCAAATCGTATTAAATACCAGTTACTATTTCCCAACTCGAAAGAAAATGAAACGCAAAAAACGTTTTTTATGGTGTTTGCGAATTTTATTTGATAATTTAAAGTATAAAATTACAAAGACCATTTTCGTGATTATCTTCAATTTATTTCCACACGTTCTATTTAGCGAAATAATTTTTCTAATTTGTTTAAACTGGGTTGACATGGTCAAAGTCCACGTTTTCAAAGTGTAATTGTGTATACTTTGATGCTCTTTTCAACGTGTCAGCGGGTCTGCAAAGTTGATTTTGATGGGAATTGCTGTAAAAGTTTACTTTGATCCCACCAAACTCTTCGAAGTGGATTGGAATTCATAGAACAATGGTTCGAAATTGAATCATTTGACACAGTGGTCGGAAAGTGATACAATCAAATATGTGAATTTCAAGAAGAGTTATAGAAGGTTCAGTGTGAAGCCATAGCTTAAGAACTATATACATATAGCATGGAACGTACGCGATTTGCGATACAATTTCCGATATTTCCCCACTGATTGCGAGAAGGAGATAGCAATATCCAAGTCCAAGTTGAAAGAAGGCAGAAAGTACCCCGTCAAGATAAGACACGCCCCCTTTATACGATCAGATACGTTTCTCATTCCCACTAGGCAATATACATGTGCTTTACCAAAGAGACTATTTTAACGAATGGCAATTTATGCAATATTGATTTTCTGAAAAAAAGTCTGAGTATAAAAATGGTAAGTGATAAGATAGTTAACGCTGAATACTACTTTCGATAAAAGGAATATCTCCGACACTTTTATGCAATCCGCTACAGAGAATTTCGTTTGTTGCCAGCGAATGTTCGCTGCGCTTACTGTTTCTTGATGAGATTATACGCACGCCAACACACTCTCACCTATCAGCTAACACGGATATATACATTCTCACCTGTCGTTTGAGAGTATGCTTTTCTCACTTTTGCATATGATAAAGGGAACTTATTTTGGTTTTAGTTTTGGTTCTTCTTAGGTGCCAGCTGATGGTAAATCCTTCACTCCCTGCCATTCTCTTCCATCAGGAAAATATCGCACAATACCGTTCTTTCCATGCTATTTATTAGTTCTTGTGCTATGGTGAAGCTTCCAGAAATAATAAAGACGCTAGAGAAGCCTCCGCGAAACTTATCGTGAAAACATGAATATTTCGAGCCAGAAAACACTCAACCAAGAACCAGTGAACGTCAAACAAGCTGATCCAATTTCCATTTTAGCTGTGTCCAATTTCCATTTTAACTGTGCCCAACGCCTCTTTCAAAGTAGACTTTAAATAGTGCATGATTCAAACCCCGTTTTTTCAAAGTGAACTCTGATCGTGTCAACCTGCCTTTAATGATCTTTTGATAATTTCTTCATCCAAATATTCTCAACTCCACGGCAAATTGAATTACCGCATATCGCACTTTTCTACTGTTATTCTTTCTATTATTTTCCATCTATTGTTACAAAGGCGACATAATAATCTGTCATTGAATTTCCTAAAATCAAAATATTATTTGGATTCAATAATTATCCTATTTATCATGGACATCTTAAAACTTCTTTCTGGTGTTGCTTGTCATCGATTGAATAAACTCGAGACCGACACTTTGACCTGATATCTTTCTCCGCGCGAAATCCGATCAATTCATCAACAGAATTTTCAATCATTATAACTCACGTTAAATAACATCGTAACGATTTACCATGGAACACGTTTTCTCAAACGAAATTAATTAAACATGCATCTCTTTGTCAGTTTCTAAATATCACTTCAAAGCCAATCTCGTATAACTAACACTTAATAAATATATTTCAGCTCGAAAATTTCACAATATTCTCTCAAATTCAAGCCTTAGGCTTCTCATGCCTTACTTAACACAACGAAAATAATTTATAATTTTCGGGAAAAAATCTCATTGTATTCATTATGATGCTCTATGTATTCATCGGTATACATTGCACGACGAAACCGTACAAACGTACGAGCCAGCTAAAGAACTTTTACCCGACCAAAGTCTGAAGGAACCCAATAAAATATTCATCTGGGCAATATCTAAAACGATGTAGGCAAACCTTATTCTACGTCTTTTCTTCGCTCAGCTTAGCTGGTTGCTTTCTACTTAGGAGTTTTGTGTTCCATGCAAATATTTCCTCAACACTTTCGAGTGATTTTGGAAATGATCAAGAATAAGACGAGGGCGTTGAAAGCAGAAGGAAACGTGCATACCGTAGTAAGGCAGGTTTCATGTAGCACTTTTCTTAATTGAGTGGAAACAAAACGTGAGTGTATGCGGCGAATACTGTGAAAAGCTAAAAGACTTTCGTTGGGAAATTCGAAGTTTTCAAAACTTTTGTTGAATGGATGCTAAGTAGCTTCAAATGGAATAATCTAACAATGAAATATTTTCCAATTGTTGCTGGAATTTTCAAATGTTATGGTAATTTAATTACGAAATCAGTCAAACTATTTTGACTAAGACTAGGTCACTTAGCCACCAGACTCAAAAACTTCTGAAACATTTCTCGAAAGCTACACTCCGTACCATGCCACTTTTCAAGACATTTCCATTTGAAGTTTGAGAATTAACTGAATTTCCGAAGAATTCAAATAAACTCCTTTTTCCATTCTATGTATATCTGCCTTGTTTTAAAGTTCATCGTAAAAGGATACTCGAAACTCAACGAATTTTCTATTGTTGAGAATATTCGCGAAAAAACCCCGTTTACTATACAATTTCTCTTTTTACTTTGTCTTTTCCATATTTGAGTTAGCGGAAAAGTTGAAGTTCGAAGAAAAGCTCAAATTTTAAGGTCAAATAAAACTTTTTTCGCTTCAAGCATTTGCCACTTGATGCTCCATAAAGAATAAAAAATAAGTTAAACAGAAACAGATTACCGTGAATAAGAGCAAGGAAAATATTTAAGTTGACTGGAAGGTATTCTTTGTGGGAATGATTGTTTTTGCGATGAAAGGAATTTCGCGCGGATGAGTTTAGGGTGTAAAAAGTAAGTTTTAAGTGTAGTGTGTAGTTTTATCGTGACGGTTTGGCAGCTTAATGCCTACAATAATATTCACACGACAAAAGGCTGAGTGAGGTAAAGCGGGAATTTTCGGAACACATGCACGTGTGCAAATTGATTTCGTATGATTATTATGCTAGTTTTTAATCTACCTTCAAAGGGAAATCCGTCGAAACGGCTCTGCATAGGGTAGTCCTCGAAATAGAAAAGGCACTCAATTATAAAGAATACGCTCTGGGAGCTTTTCTAGACATTGAAGGCGCTTTCAATAATGCGCACACAACAGCCATTATGGAGAGCCTCCAAGCAACCAACACCCACTCCGCTGTTTGCAGCTGGATAAGCAATATGCTTAAGCAAAGGCACATAACGGCTGAGTGGGCGGGGTCACAAATCACTGGGAAGGTCCATAGAGGCACACCGCAGGGAGGAGTTCTATCTCCTCTCTTGTGGAACCTGGTTAGAAATACGATTTTGGATAAGTTGAAACGCAAAGGATTAACGGTTGTGGCCTATGCCGTTGACATTGCTTTATTAGTCTCGGGCAGGTTTCCGCACTCCTTCTGCCAGCTCATCGAGTATGCTCTGGGGCTGGTTGAGGAATGGGCAAACACCGTGGGCCTCGGCCTGAACTCCAATAAAACTGATCTCGTGCTTTTCACTACGAAGTACAAAATCCCTGAATTAGCCCCAATCAGGTTGAGCGGCACCAGGTTAAGTCTCAAGTCACAAACTAAGTACTTGGGTGTTATTTTGGACAGCAAGCTCACCTGGAAGGCGAATTTAGAGGAGAGAGTTCAGCGGGCAAGCAATGCGATTTACGCCAGCAAGAGAGTGCTGGGTAAAACGTGGGGTCTAATCGCTGCTTTAACGCATTGGATCTATATGGCGATAGCCAGGCCTATCCTTGCTTACGGATGCTTGGTCTGGTGGCCAGCTGTGAATAAGACTACCTTTGCCAGCATGACGAACAGAGTTCAGCGGCTGGCGGCACAGGTGCCTTAGCCTCGACTCCTACGTTTGCTCTGAACGTCCTGCTTCATCTCCCTCCACTTGACCTCTTCGTTAAGGGGGCTGCCGCAAAAGCTGCTGTCAGGCTTCGAGTCACGATCCTTCGGCCACAGCAGAATTGAGCGGGGATACGCAGGTAGCACCGACTACTTGGTCCCCACTCTGTGCTTCGAGTGGGGATATCAAACGACTGTGGGGGATGGGCAGGAGTGGAATCAGCAAATGGGTGCAGCAACTCTTAGCATCTACACTGACGGTTCTAAAACGGCTGCCGGAGTGGGTGCTGCAACATTTTCTGCAGATGCAACTATGGCAGCAGCCTTTAGGCTTCCTAACCACTGTAGCATTTTTCAGGCAGAGGTTTTTGCGATACGTAAAGCCGCAGACCTAGCACACGCCAGAGATACCACAACTGAAGAAATCAACATCTTTACAGACAGTCAAGCAGCGGTCAAAGCTCTGATGACTTACACATACAAATCGAAATGTGTACTGGACTGTATTCAGGCCCTGAACAGAATGGGCAACAACAGTAGAGTCCGAATTTTCTGGGTTCCTGGTCACAAGGGCATTGAAGGAAACGAGAGGGCGGATGCGCTAGCCAAGCACGGGGCTAGCCTTCCCCTGTCAGGATCGGTTGACATTCCAACTCCAATCCAGACGATCAAATGTTCTATTGACTCCAATATGATGCAAGGTGGGATGTGCAGATGGCGTGCAACTCAGACCTGCAAGCTAACCAAAATCATGTGGGGGTCATACAATCACGTAGCGACTAAGTTCCTGCTCGATTTAACGCGAACTGACTACAAGGGGCTGGTCGGTATCATAACTGGCCACTGTCTTGTAGCAGCTCATGCCACGAAAATGGGGCTCCTAACCAGCTACACCAGTAGGAAGTGTCAAGTGCCGGGAGTCTCTGAAACAATCCAAGACCTTCTGTGCCACTGCCCGGCACTGGGAAAAACCAGGCAACGCTGCTTCGGTGAGCCCTGGCTGGTGGATCTCTCACATGTAGCGGAGCAGAGGCTGAAGGACATACTTCAATTCGCAAAAAAGTGCGGTGCCTTCGATGGCCGTTTGGACTGAACTTTCCTTCTCTGGGTCCATTTATCTGGTATCGCTACGGACCAAATGGGTCTATGTGTGGCCCTGTGCCAGCCAGTTAAACTTAACCTAACCTTAATCTACCTTTGTTACTGAAGTGAGAAAACAATTCTAGCAATCTTTTGAACTAAGCCGAAAAAAGTATTTTTCTCACTATTTGAGAGTAGCTACCACCGTTAAAATAATATTTGAAAAAAAAAACAAATATTTTATTTTAATTTTAAGTAGCAGTGGTTGCGGAAAATGAAATTAAATGTTGGACTTAACGCGAAACAAACCTCTTGTTTGATTATAAAATAAAGGTGTATATCATCCTATAGACAAAAGAACGGAAAAGTGGAAAAAAATCACAATTATGAATATTTAAAACTAGTGGTGGGCAGAATGAAAAAGAAGAAAAAAACGAAAATAGGTTTGAATTGACTTAAGAAATATACTAACAAAAACTTAAGGAATAATGGCATGACACAAGACTGCAGAAATTTAAGTTCATTCGACAAGGTTTTTAAAAAAACATCATACGTAAACGGTAACAGAGTATACTACTAGTGACGACAAACACAAAGATGATGGGCATCTTATTTCAAAGAAAATATAAATACCGCATTAAGCCTGCAAACATTCAACCCGATGGCTTCTATTGAGAATGCACATTACATACCTTTAGCGCTTATTGTGTTTGCCAAAGAAAAATCTTCAAAACATGCTCAAACCCCAAACCACGGGGCGTATGGCGAGCATCATCGTTCTCCTTCACACATTACCGACAGTATTACGTATCCATTTTACCCATCCTGTTAAGGTACCTTCTGATAACCATGTTTCGTTTGGTATTTGCACATGGAGAAGTTGATCTCTCAGTCACCACAGCTAACCCATGGATCCAAAAGACCTATCATTCTCTCCGTCCAGTGACCTTTATTGCTTGCTTTCCAGCGTTTTTACCAAACATGTTCCAAATCTGTTCTATCAAGCTCAAAGCGTGTTAAGTATCCTTCACTGCGTTCTCGCACAAGTTTATCTTTTGGAATTACTCCAGATACCACCAACACGACATCTTCTGACACCGTGCCGGAGCTACTGGTAATACGTGGGGTACCTTTAGGCTGGATGCTGGCAATCCACACTCTAAACTTTTGCGTTTAAAGTGCACCCGCACCAGTTTCCGCCCCGTAAAACAAGATGAAGTTAGCAGCCTCCGTCTCGTTTTGCAAGGGTCACTGAGGTTGGCCATCAACCTGCTCAGCGAGCAAATGGCTTTCAGATTGCTATCATATACCTTGCGGATGTGGTCTCAGACGGCCAACTTAGTATCCAGCGTCACTATCACACTATCAGGTACCTTATCGTCCCACTGGCCACTACCCACTATCATCGGAATGATATTTGGTACTCTCCACTTCGTCAGCATCTCAAACTCTGTTCCGGAAGTTCTGAATGTAGTTTATAGGAAGTGAATTTGGCTTCCTAATAATAAATATACAAAAATAATAGTTTGTATGAAAAATATATTTTTTATTTAATAGAAAAGAGTAAAAGATAGTTTAAGATTAAAATACTTACTCAACTTACATTCTAAATACATTTAAAAAGAAAACTTTCTTAGCCTACTTTAATTTTGATGTGTATTGAAGTGTCAGGTGTTTGTGGAATGTGGATGTGGAATTGTGTTATTATGTGTTCCCACACTACTCCCCCCCAAGTGTCAGGATGACGCTGAGGTCGAGGAGGCGGAGTAGCGTGGTTTATTAGCCTTGGCGACTGCCTGTACGGGACCAAGATGGACGATGGCTAACTCTCGGGACCCGTATTCAGCGCGTGCCGAGATGGACGATGGCCAGCTCTCGGGGCTTAGGCAGTCGCCAGTAGCGCCGCCGAGATGGTCGATGGCCAGATCTCGGGGCTAGTGGCTGCCGCCATCGGTTGCGGTTTGTTGAGGTGGCCTTGGCGGCTGCCTGTACGGGACCGAGATGGACGATGGCCAGCTCCCGGAACCCGTATTTAGCACGAGCCGAGATGGACGTGGCCAGCTCTCGGGGCTGAGGCAGTCGCCAGCAGCGCTGCCGAGATGGTCGATGGCCAGGTCTCGGGGCTGATGGCTACCGTCACCGATGGCGGATGTGTGATGTGAGTGTTTTTCCAAATAAAATATTTTGTTGGGGCTGTTCCCCATGTGTGTTTTAATTCTTTCTTTTCAATCAATAATTTTGTTTTCTAATTTTGACAATTTGATAAATTTACTTTGAGGCAGCCATTTCCTTGAAATTTCCGCGATAGGGCAGCATGCTTACATGCCTCCTTAAGTATTGATGATGGCGCCATGCATGTAAAGGTGGATCTGGTGGCGGTGGCCAGCAAGTTCTTGAAACCGTTGGCGTTGCTGTGTGGAGCCGAAGCGATAGCTGGGTATCCAATTTGCAAGCACGCAGTAGCCAAGTTTGCTACGCTATTTTGGAATAAGACGCGTAGATCCTCTGGCTTGATGTCAAGGATTTCTGGTGAGAAGATTGAGCCAGAGTCGTAAACTTGTTCGATGACCAGTCCGCATGAGAATGGGGAGATGTTCCACATGTTGAGCAGCGTAGCCTCTGAAGCGCCGATGTTGATGAAGACTATGATGTCAGACCTCGGGGCAGCTAGCTGATGCGCTGCAGCATGTAGGCGACGCGACGGTTGTCCTTTATTGGGTGCGCTGCAGCATCTAAGCAAGGCGACGGTTGTCCTTAATCGAGTGCGCTGCAGCATGTAGGCGAGGCGACGGTTGTCCTTTATTGGGTGCGCTGCAGCATCTAAGCAAGGCGACGGTTGTCCTTAATCGAGTGCGCTGCAGCATGTAGGCGAGGCGACGGTTGTCCTTTATTGGGTGCGCTGCAGCATCTAAGCAAGGCGACGGTTGTCCTTAATCGAGTGCGCTGCAGCATGTAGGCGAGGCGACGGTTGTCCTTTATTGGGTGCGCTGCAGCATCTAAGCAAGGTGACGGTTGTCCTTAATCGAGTGCGCTGCAGCATGTAGGCGAGGCGACGGTTGTCCATTTGTCGGGTGCGCTGTTCTGATCGGGCGGCTTCGGTTAGGCTACTCCACTACTCCACTTGTCTGCTCCAGTAAGATATAAGGCGTACGTGCCTTTTCGGGGTCACCACTTATAGGAAGTGAATTTGGCTTCCTAATAATAAATATACAAAAATAATAGTTTGTATGAAAAATATATTTTTTATTTAATAGAAAAGAGTAAAAGATAGTTTAAGATTAAAATACTTACTCAACTTACATTCTAAATACATTTAAAAAGAAAACTTTCTTAGCCTACTTTAATTTTGATGTGTATTGAAGTGTCAGGTGTTTGTGGAATGTGGATGTGGAATTGTGTTATTATGTGTTCCCACAAGTTCATCGCGTCATGAGCGTACCCCACTAGACAGCTCTGAGGTGATGAGTCTCCTGTGAACTCCTTATTTAAGACGAACAGTTTGTTCTAAGTTTTATGACCGTACCTGCCACGAAGGCTCGTCATCAACATCGTTTGTTTATACTACCAGTTTTAGTTGATTTATGAGCACAATTTCATTATTGGTAAAATGCGCATTTATCTTTATGCTTTTCCATATAAAACCCATTTTCCCGGGTCCAGGCGGAAAAATGTCCTAACACATTATCCCATAATAATGCGCCACAAATTAGTCCTAGGCAAGCGCCAGGTCCGGTAATGGTTTCTTATCACTGCAGATAAAATTCCATACTGGATGCTTATAAACCACAGCTCCCACTTTCAAATGACAGGTGCATTTCCCCGTCGGGAAATGCGCGCTCACCTGCCCCCGCTGTACTGCTACTAGTCGGAATCAGTTCGTTTCGTGAACTGTCCAACAGTCATCGGCTCTTAAGATAGTTCCTCATCAATACCCAAAAGGTAATCGGGAATACAAAAGCTATATTTGAGGCTCCAAAGCACGCCTGTTCATTTTGCCCAATTGAAGGTATTTGTGACCTTCACCAGCTGGTCTGGCACTACAGGGTGCCTTCGCTCTTGGTGCCATCCTAATCATTGCTGAGATGGCGTCAACAGTTGAATGCCCTTTTTGGAAGCTTTGCTATCAATCAGGTAGATCAGCAAGGAGTTTAATGGCTGACAGTAACCTCAGCTTCAAGAACCGTTTGATAAGCTTTCTTGTCGTGTGTAGCATGACATAGCGAATTATACGTGGAAGGACTGTCTGAGTCTCCTTTTCGCTTCTCGATGAGAGCCAATCGGGCAGCTTTCCTTCACGATAGAAAGAAGTTCGTCATTAAAAAGGAATTATATCACGCCAGCCGCGATTTACTCTCCACAAGAACATTAAGTACTCCGATCGGAACTGCATCAGGACCCGGGGCTTTCCTAATTCCACATTCGAGACATGAATAGAACTTTTTTCTTCAGACTCACATTTAGCGACGCTGCCATTTCACTTTCAGATGATACCTTACCAACTCAATATTTCTAAATCATCCGAAGATGTTCATTCTGCAGCCAATTTTTTTAATCAACATATGTTGAAGACAATCACTACTACAACGACCTAAATTAAATTGTTCTCCTCATCTGGGAAAATAACATATTCTTCGTCAATTCCAATCCTAGTACAGGACAAAAAGTCTGCAGGACCAAATGGAGAGTAAAGGCCGGTATTTGCGAAAGACGACGAGTTAAACTTTCACTCATTATTAGAGAACCTCACTGCCTTTAAAAATATCGACTATTCGTTGTGAAAAGAAGTCAATAAATCAACAAACTCGCAATCAGGGAAGACCCACTAAGAACTGCCAACGGACACCACGCTCAAAGCAACGCAGAGAAAACCACCGCCTATGTAGTACAAGGCACATTGAAGCTGAAAATAAACAATTGAAATTCAGACTCATCAAAGTCAAATGGATGCTCAATAGCAAATCAGCAATCGCCCTCAACTTCAAAGTGTTCATCCACAAGTTTGTCTTGAAGTCAGTCTGGAACTATAGCTTAGAACTCGAAGGAGCAGTTTGTCCAGTAAACATTAACATCATCTAGAAGACCCAACCAAGAATACTAAGAACTATCGCTAGAGCCCCATGGTACTTCTGAAAGAAACTATTACAAATAAAGTATATTGCAACATCAAAATAATACTAACTTGGCAGAACTACATAGGTGTTAAACCAATTTACAACCCTTTTAAAACCCTGATGAAAATTTAAAACAAAAAAAATAGGAGTATCCTACACGTCAGCAAGAAAAATGCTTTAGGTAGCTAACTCGTAACTAATGGAAGAGGTATTTCTGCAAATGGATTAATTGCATATATTCAATATGAATCCGCATTTGAATCGCTGATTAAAATGTAGAATAGCAATGATAGTGGCTTTTTGTGTTAAATATTTCATTGACAATCTACTTGACGATAATTTAACTACTCACCTGAAAATTGATTTTAGAATGTACTTGAGACTATCATTTTTACTAATTGGTTGAAATTCGACTATCCACTATACACCTGACTGTCCACCTGACTATATACTAAAATAACCAGTTGGCTACCCATATGAGTAACCACTTGGGTGTTCATTAGACTATAGACTGTACCATCTACTTCACCAACTGACAGTCTACTTAATTATGCAAAACCACACTTTTTCATTACAAATCGTAATCGTAAATCGACCTTCTTTTATTTATCATGCAATATTTATATCATTCTCAATAATTACAATAAGTTATAGTTACTATGACACCTCATATGCAATTGCAAACCATATGTATCATCCAAAATAAAAATATTATGTTTCACATTCAACCATTAATTTCAAAATTTCTCAGCCTAAAGACACCCATAAGCCTTCAATTATCTGCAACCATAATACCATTAATTCGAAATGGAACTTTTTTTCAATTCATTCAATTAGCTCATTTCGCTTAGCGGAAACCCAATTCAGCAGCATTAGTGCATGGATTTCGTTCTGGTTTTGATCAGTCAACATTTAGTTGGTCGTTTTCAAGCAAACAAACAAATTGTTGTGTAGTTAATGTGAAATGTTTAGATCTGTGTTTTGTGGCAATATTTATTTGATATTGAAAAGAGAAAGTTGATAAGCTCAACATTCAAACGTTTAAAATCCCAAAATTATCCTAATCTGGTCCTATATAATCAACTTTCTCTCGACGTTTATCTATGGTTTTAATGTCCTTTTTGAAATCTTATTTAACTTTGATTTCTTTTTCAATTTTCTGAAAAGCGTAACAAACACGTGATTTATATTTCCTCCTTAGCTTTTCATATTCCAATCGATGCAATCAAAATGTTTGCTGGTATATTTTTAGACCAATTGCATCCCTTCTCCTTGTTTCGATTGTTCTAATTGTTTTCTTTACTAGCGGTTTATGTTGACAAGTATTGATGGCTCGAACTTTTACGAAAAATCTCTTAATTTTGATCTTATGTTTTATCATCAGGTTCAAGCAATTGTCGATCACCACCATGCGTCCGATTCTACAAAGACTGCCACAAAAGTACGTTTCGCCGAACAAACTGCAGACATATTTAATCAAGGTGATGGAGAGAATCAAGAGAAGGTAACAAATTAATTTACGATTTTGAGTTTTTTTCACATTCTAAACATAGTTTGTAACGCAGGAAACTTCTCTCGAAAGCAATCAAAACGGTGAAGTTGAAAACAGTGAAAAACCAAACGGTGAACTATCTCCGAATCATAATAGTAGTCCAACCACAACCACAACAACAACAACATCGGAACAACAACCCACAAATCAAATAAACAATCAAAGTTCCGATAAGGAGAAAGAGAAAGGTCAGGATGAGGATGAAAAGGAGAAGTCCGAAGCTACATCCGATTCGAATGAGAAATCTAAGCCAAATATTAAACCGTAAGATATACATTTCTTCAATAACGTATTTTTCATCTAAATGAATTGTTTGTATTTTCCATTGCAGTGATGAAAGCAATGTACGAAGAATGCATACGGCTGTGAAACTTAATGAAGTAATTGTAAATAAATCGCATGATGCACAGTTGGTTATCTTAAATTTACCCGGTCCACCGAAAGATACCAGAATAGATCGTGAAAGCAATTGTATCCTTTTAATTAACAAACGTTTTCATGTAGTATTTGTTTTCATTCCTTATTTAGTTTTCATATCAAATATTATTCATGTTATTTTTATGATTTTTCATCGTAGCATGGATTTCTTTCGATTTATATAGTCCATTACTCAATTCCATATCAAAGGAAATTTAGTTTCGCTTGAATCTTAAATTGATTATAAATTAACGGACTCGCCAAATTCAAAGAATCATAAACTTTCTAATCTAGCTTAATGTATTTTATATCCATTCGAATTTCGCATGATCTCATGATGGAATAGTCCTTATCTCTCACATTAGCGCACAAATTAATTTCTTGAATTAAATAATAGGGAAAACACAAAGACAATATTTCAAAGTTATGATGTCGTGGTAAAGGTCGGGCAGTATACAAACTTAATTCACTGTTTTCTCAAAAAAATTATATTCTAACTATCAACGTCTTCCTTCATTTTTCATTCATGAAGCCTTTACACTACACTCCAAGGCATAGGCATTGCCCATTTTCACCAGCGTTTTCAACCCACATAGATCGCCTAATAAACCACAAACATGATCCTATTAATCATTAGTTACCAAGTTTTACGTTATCCCAATTCACTTGTCCAACAATCCAAGCTGTGTTCCATGGCGATCTGTTTATGATTACGCAAAAAAAGTTGCACAGTGACTAAAGGATCAGTCTTCATGAAGTGACAAATCAAGTCCACCAAAGCTGCTGTGTCTTCATATAATGAAAGCATTGTGTTTTGTAGGTCGGCAAAGGATAAAATAAACTGATTTGGTTGATTTTTTTTAAAGCAAAGATGACCTTGATACTTTTAGCAGCGTTTCATTTTAGGGATTTTGGTTATTTCTACGAAGCTATGATATCTCACTCGACGCAACCATTGCAGTTTAATGGCACAATGAAATTTATAGCCAACCTATTATTTTGAATCTTCAAGCTAGACCTCTAAACTGCTCAACATTTGATGTTATAAAGTTGATGTGCTGATTTATTTGATCCTTGCCTTCTCCACTTCCACCCTCTTTCAATTGCTGGCAAATATAACTCCAATCGACTATTCAACTAGATGATAATTTTGGCATTTGCCACTGAATTATTTTTGTTAGAATAAATCACACGCTTCCTTTTTTTTTCTTTTACACTAAAGAATGCATTCACGTAGTTTAAATTCAAGTTGATGAAAATTTTATTTATTCATTCCGAACTTCAACTGCGAATTCCCAGCAGGTTATGCACCCAAGGAAGTTGAAAAAATAAAAATTAAAAATAATTTTCTTCAAGATTGTCAATTGGTGCCGAGTGTGAGATTAGCACCACGATGTCGGTAATATTGGTTGAAAATAACACTAAATATGAAACTGTTCGACGGTGTCAATTATTTCAATTGGAGTTCCCAAATGGAAACAATTCTTCGACACAAGGACCTTTTCATAGCAATGATTGTCAGAGTGAAAACGCGTGCAGTTAGTATGACAGTTAAACACGAAACTAATTTATTCTTGTCAATCTTACAGGTTACTAATTGAAACGGACCACAGCTTACTCTTCCAAACACTTCTCCTCCTTTAGGTTTTTTTTTCCTCCTTCCTTTTACTCTCTCCATCACTCAATCAAAATGCACGGTCCGTGTGCATCAAATCTCCTAAATATTATTACTTTCGTACTTCCCAGACAATAAAATATTGGTCTGACTCCAATAGTTTCTTGAAATCTTTGATGCTTAGCACGCTCCAACGCCTTTGTTAACTAGTCAGCAAATTGGTTAATTGTGCCTACGTACTTGATATCACTATCTGTGCGAGCTGCGTCCTTCACAAAATGATATCGAACTCCGCTGTGCTTGCTTCTCGGTTTGAAGTTGCCTGAGGCTACAGTTGTTATCACAGTATAGTAGAATATGTTAGTTATCACAGTATAGTCGAATATTTCTTCCATCTGGAATATTTCTCCCATAAGGGGAGGAAGGAACCAACAATATTGCCGATTGTTGACAGTACTGCACTAAATCCATGATATTTCTTTGACAAATCACCTTGTTTGCTCTGATCTTTTGACCAACAGTCTCTTCCAAGATGACCGAATTTCTTGCATTTGTTGCACTAGATTCTACTTTTAATTTGCTTGGCTCCAAACGCATTATCGTTTGATTCCGGTTGCACTTCCTGGAGCAGCTTTGATTTGATTGTATCTCCAGTAATTTTGATACCACTGTTTTCCAATGCCATTATCATTAGGCGATAGTAGCCAGGTAATCCAGCGAGTAGAAAGCTGCTAACCCATTCTTCGTTTATTAGTCCAGGAAAATTTGACATGGTACTTCGGAAAAATTAGGGGAAAGCAGGGGAACCTTGGTACTGTCGTCCTGAACAAAATGTCAAAAGTCGCCATCGATCTGAGTGCTGCGTTTCTTTTTATACGTGGTCAAAGGTCACCGAAAGTGACCTTTCGCAAATATTTTAGTAACGGTCACCTCTACACAAACAATATACAAACAATGTATGACGAATTTGTTGCTTAAAAAATTTCCTACAAAAAATATTTTCTCGTTACGATAACCGTTTTCTCGTATCTCATCGGTTTGAGCCCAGAATTCGTGTTCCACAAAGTCCTCTCTTGTTCCTGTTTTACGTGAATGACCTACGCTTGCTCCCTTCTTGTGAATAACTTTTTTATACTGATGATCGTAAACTTTTCGTGAACATAAGGTCCATGGATGACTGTGGGTTTCTTCAATCAATCTCCCGATTCTCGAAAGCTGGTGTAAAGTAAACAAGCTTCATCTGGATACAAACAAGTGCCAAAAACTGGTTTTTTCTCTCATAAAACGTATTTAACCGTGTTTAATTTCTCGTTGCATACCCATGGACTCTCTTTTATTGACTTGATTAAGACCACAACACGCACACAAGCTCAAATTTGACCTTCATATCTCGGTTTCGGTCAATCGAGCCTCTAAACTGACAAGATTTGTCATAAAATCATCGCAAACATTGAATCTATGCAATCATCCTTACTTTTGATTTCCTTCCTTTATCAGTCAGCCCTTGAATATGCCTGTGTTGTGTGGTCTCCTCAACATGATTGTGATAGGAATTCACTCGTTCGTTACTCTACAAGCACGGGTTTTTTCAATTATTATATGTGTTGTATACAATCAAATAAATAAGTAAAGATTGTGGGTGAGATTCCTGAATCGCTGCTGTCATTTCTTCCTTTATCATATGACTGACGAGAATTTCAATTTTGGCTTTAGAAACGAGCCTTTTAACATCTCTTCAGCTGCCTGGATTGCATCACCGAATTTCCCAATGTCTTCACACTTCGCCAGTGTCTCAACTACCCCACCATCTGCCGTCTTCCTGATTTAACTTATTGTGCGGATATGCAGAAGGACTTCCGCATAACTCTTCCCTTGGGTAGGCTTTATTACCACAGCTTCCTTGTTTACCCTGCGCTATCTACCGCCTAGGTTTTTTTGCTTTGGACCCCGAATTCCACGCCAATTTCATAGATGAACCAGAATTCGTCGATCTATATTGTCAGCTCTTGGCCTTTTGTGGCTTCTTCAGCACAGGCACTCGTGCGTACTCTTCGGTGGTGCCTACTTCAGTTCGTGACCTAACGATGTTTTCTTTGTTAGGGCTACATTCTGGCGTTCTTGCCCGCTTTTGAGCTTTGGCTTGCACAGTGCATGTAGTTTCAGCAGTATCCTTTGCTCTGTGCTCTTTAGGCTGAACCCTTTCCGTTTTCCTCAGATCTAGCTCAGCCTTCTTCCAATCTTCTATACAAGCTTCTATAACTTCCAAAGCCTCTTCAAATTCAAGAAGACCGTTTTTCACCTGCCGTGACATATTCTTTTGCACTTGCGGTGTGGCTGCCATTTAAAAAAAATGACAGCCAATCAATGATGGTTACTCCAGATATGCAACGATCTACTTGATGAGGAAGAAATCCGAAGCTGTTGGGAAAAGTAAGGAATTTTCCAATAGACGGAAATTTAGTTCAAAGAAAGGCATCAGAATTCAACGAAGAGCTGCAAACCCATTTCGCAAGAATGGAGACACCGAGAAAAACAGTGTGTGCTAGTTGATGCCCATTTAGAGAATCGTTTCTGGGAAGAAGCAGCCAAAACGGTTTCCCATTGAAGGTGCTGAACACGGCCACATACAAGTAATGGTTTGGATTAAATACAGTTTATTTGAATTTGAAGCGTTTCGAGATGAATTGCTTCGGTGGAAAAGGTGCTAGAGAGAGCGAACAAAAGCTCGGTATGAAGCCAATTGAAGTAAAATTTATGGGTCACGATCTGGAATCAAAGACATATTGCTTTAATTTCTTTAACGGCAAGCTGGAGGAAGAAATTTATATGAAGCAACTCCAGGCTCTGTGAAATTTGGACCAGATTTCACCTGGTGTTTGCCGCATTGCAGTTTGAATACAATATTACACACAATACACACAATACTGCGACAACAAAAACAATTTTGTCGCAAAGGGCTTCCAAGCCAGCACCAGATAACTGGAAAGAGATGAAACGAGTGTTACGTTCATCTTCGGTGTTGAAGACGACCAAACGAATTTCATAGGATATGCTGACTAAGTGGACTGGTGGGGACACTACATTTTCTTGTTGCGTGACCCGATCAGCTGGTCATACAAGCGACAGAGTAGTATCTCGTTAACATTCAGCCCTTCACCGGAGAGGGTGCAAGGATGCAATGTGGTTGCAGCGGTTGCTTTTTGATTTCAAACATAATTGCAACACAAGCATCACTATCTATCTTGGATCGAGTTGAGGAAACCAGCTGAACGTCAAAACATGTCTACACACGAATGCATTTCATGAAGTATTAAGTTGAATTCAAGCAGGTGAAGTGCGTATACTACTCAACCGAAGAGATGCCAGCAGATCTTTTCGCCAAACGGCTACTAAAGGAGAAGATCATCAAATGGCGCAGTCTGTGCTGTTTGAGTTACTGAGGAGATCTTCATTAATACTAATTTTTATATTTTTCACTTATTTTTTTTGTAACAATATTTGCACGATTGTTTATTAGCTTTTACACCAAAGAATATGTTCACGCAGTTTCAGTCGAAGTTTACTCGAATTTTATTTGTCATTTCGAGCTCCAACTGTGAATTCCCAACACATATCCCTCCCAAAGCGATCTTTAAAAATTTGTTAAGACAATTTAACGCAGTTGGCATATGCTTACTCATCTATCAGGTTTTGCACATGAATGTACCAATGGCTTCAATTCTTCATTTAACTAAAGTTTTAGTATCTCACGTGGCTGCTGTCTAACTTCTATTTTTTCAGTTAAGTTAGTAACAACAGCACATAATGAGATTATTGCGGCAAACCCTCGATTTATTTTCATTTTTTGTCAACTTTTTGTCATATTTTTCGTTGAATAAATCATATTATTAAATTCTTTAATGCTAATGAATATTCTTACGCAAAAGAATATTTTATGCTTCATAAAATCGAAGGAAATTCATTTTCGTCCATTTATTTATTTAAAAAAAATCGATTTCAGGTCATAGTCTCGCAAAACTAAACATTTTCCTTAACTCAATAAACTAATCACTTTTCTACTAAAATCAGATATGGAATTCTTAGAAGTACTTACCGAAGGTTTAGAACGTGTTTTAATGGTACGCGGCGGTGGTCGTGAAGTCATTACAATCTATTCTTAAGCGAAAAAGCGGTTATCGAAGAGACGCAGCATCATCAGTATCATCACCGCCGTAATAACAACAACAACAACCACCACCACCGGTACTTATCATCCCGAAAGCGATGCTAAGTGGGTAGTCACAATGAACAACAATTTCTAATATTAAACTTAAATAAATTTCATCTAGAAATCATCAATCTTATTATGTATCATCAGAATAAGAGACAAAGCAAACAAAAATAGATACAAGAAATGTTTAAAAAAAAAAAACAAATCATACGATACCAAAAACAAACAAGAACAAATTCAAAAACAACAACAAAACGCAACACTCTGCCTTGGTGAAATACATTAAATAATATTGTTTTTCGTATCTGAGGGGAAAAAAGAAATTCAAGTATACCTACTTGAATTCAATGAGATAAAGACGAACCTAGGAAGAAATTCTAATATTAATTAAATTCAGATTTTAATGTAACGATTAATGATCAATTAGAAGTATTAAATTTTTTAAAAATTGTATCGACTTAAAGACGAAGATAATGTTGAGTTTAATGCCAAATATGTGTATTATATTTAGAGAAACAAATCGAGACGTAGAATGAAATAAGATTGTGTGTGAGTCTGAGAGCGAGGAAAATTTTGTTGATTCGATTTTAAATAAAATATTTACAATGCCTAGATTTTACAACTACCGAAAAAGTCATTTTTGTTTTGTTTTTGATTATCTTATAGACTTTTACTTCTGTTTCAATTAGTATTTATCATTTCACTACTTTATGCCGATTTAAAAACAAATCAAATATTATTTGATAAAATAACTATGAGGTCTGTTTTTGTTACAGTTATCGATTGAATTCGAAGATTAATAATATAAAGAGAATCAACTGTTATTGTTTATTCTCAGACACAAATTCAAAGAAGGATAGAAAAATCAATTAACACTTATGAAATATGAAATGATAAATAATAGAATTGAAAATGCCAGCATATATTAAATTCATTAGACAATGCATTTCTGAAATAACAAAGAAAACTGAGAAATTCAAGCTGTAAGTAAATTTTTAAAAAATTTCACTTCTACCTAAAATAAGGTGATTGCAACAAAGACCTATACGATAACATCAGCTAAGCGTACGTAAATGTTTACTAACAAACAAAAAACAACTTACCAAAACATCCTGTGCAAGGATCATATAACTAACCTTGAACGAAACAAAACTAGTATTTTTTTAAAACAAATGAAACTCCTTTTTATGGAATTAGACAGAGTACTTTATTTTTTACTGTATATGATTTATGTGCGAATAAAAATCCTATCTATTGATTGTTGATTATTATCTATGTATTTTTAGTAAGAAATTTGTTGATAGATTATTAAAACAACGTGATTCGTTATATTGAATAACGGTAAATCCAGCACAGAAACTGAAATGACAAAGAAAAGTGATAAGAAAAATTCAAGATAAAGAGCTATACATGAATCGAATTCAGGAGAAAGAAAGCCATTCAAATGTGCTGAACTACGGTGTCAAGAAGCTTTGTAATTTCAACACTCGAAACGAAAGTAATGAAACATGAAATTACTGAAGTAAATATAAACCGATTCACTACTAATGGACTAATTCTAATCAATTCAAATATTGTAAATTTTGTTCGTACATAAGAGTATGTAATTCGAATTATAATCACATTCTCTCGTTTAATTCAACGGAAATGAATTCTATATTTTCAAAAACCGAAATGAAACTAACCATGTTCATAAAGTGATAAAAATTGTATTATACATATAAATAGCACAGTATAAGCGTTGATCAAAAAATTTAGAGTGTCATTTATGTATGTTGCAAAGCGAGAAAAGAGAAAGAAATATCGAAAAGAAAAAACAGACATTACGAGAGAAAAAAACAGTCATTACGAGAAAAAACCTGAAAAATAAATCTTTGTTGAAATATATTCGTAGGTTTATTTATGCGGTAAATTGACTTCATTATTTTGTTATGAACAAAATTAAAATACTATAGCTATTCTAATTTCAATCCGAAAGCCATCATGTTGATATATTGTCGATGCATACATTTTATATGTTTAAGATTAAAGATAGATCGTTAAATTTATGCGTTATTTTAATTTTTCATAATCATTTAATTGCAATCAATGGCAAAGAAACATTTCGTCATGTATGTATTTGATTTTTTTTTTGTGTTTTTCAATAAATAAAATTATAAAAAGTTGTTTTTAGTGATTTGTTTATATTCTTCTTATGAATAATTAAGTTTTTTAAAAATAATTGGCGGTTTGTCATATGCTTACAAATATTCATAATGAGATTTTTGATGAAAATTCAAGCCAACTTAATTCACTACAAATTCAATTCATAATTACTGTATTATTAACTCGATTTAAATTTTGAGGCCACATTTTGAGTCTATTGAATAATCATGTTGATTTATTATTTAATTTATCAATTTACTCTATCGGCCTAAAATTATCTGCCTTCTAGGTTAACACTTTTGCTTGAGATCAGTAGAAGTCTGTGCAGCCTTAAAGTGCTGTAATAATTGCTTTTAATGGTGACATATGTGAACAAAAGGTAGCCGATCCAAATTTCAAAAAGAATTTTGGAGGCTCATGTATACTAAGGTCCCATCATGCCACAAGAGACAACAAAAATTCAAGATTATACTGACAACTTGAAAAGGTTCCTTGAGAAATTCATCTAATTTCATAAAATTTTGCCGAAGGAGTAGCCTTAAACTAGTCACTAGTATTTGAAGACATCGTTTGAAAAGTCCCAAAGTCAACAAACAACACACAACTTTTTGGCAAAATTCAACATAGTCCCCTTTTAGAGCACCTGAGCAACAGTTTTTAAGCCATCACCAAGATTGGGCGGTCTATTTTCACCATCAAAAATGATTCATTAACTTTCTCAAATCTTTTTTTTTTCAATCGTTTCGAAAACATTAATAGTTGTGTCACTGAAACCACTGTCAAATGACAAATTAATAGACAGAGTATCATTAAATTTAGACACGATGAAGGTTGGTACATACTAACTAAAAATCATATGAATATGCTACTTTAGCCAGTCTCGAGACTTTTCAGATTATGTGTTAGATCGGCAAGTACAAGGGGTGACTGACAAATTTTTAGCCTAGTGTATTCAAAATGCACACAAAAATTTAAAAAAAAATGATGTATCTATGTAATATCCCTCTACTTCAATTAATTAATTTTTCTTAAAGTGCTTTTAACCGAGTGAAAAAATGTTCGCCGTTTTCGGCTTCAAAATGCTCATCTACTGCTTGCCTTAATTTCTTCGCCCCTCGAAAATCCTCGTCCTCAGATGGTTTGGGCTAGGGGCTAGGTTTGGTGGGTAATTGATTACTTCAAATCATGTCTCGCCCAGGGCACACCTTGTAGCTCACGCTGTGTGCACGGATGCATTGTCCTTTCAAAAACAGGACTCCTTTTGCCAATTCGTCTCTCCTTTTCTCGACAACAACCTGACGCCCTTTTGTCGACAATGTGGCATAACAATCCCCGTTCATTGCAGTGTTTTAGGTAAGTAGTCGATGAACAGTCCTAAAAAAACAGTAGTCAAAAATTTGGGTGCCGATCTTTCCACTTTAAATTTCCGCGATTACTCCTATCCCTTTTATATCTACTGCATTGACTCTGGACTGTATTTCTTTACCAACAGTGACAATGCAAGAAAAATCTTCGTCAGAATTATCGCCACAGAAGTTCAAATATTATTACAAATCTGTGGCTCGACGCTGCTTGTCCTGTGGAGTGAGCATTTTTGGCACCTTTTCCATGTGACTATGCACAATGCTGCCGATTCGCAACTATCTGCCACAACTTGAGTTGCCAATATTCTGAAACGTTCTGTTTTATTTTTTCAGTATTTTCTTTGTTAATGGCAGAATTCAGACCCTCTATCTTAAGATCATACTCTCTTCTTGCTATGCTTGAATTCTTGGTTCCAACGTTTTATGGTGGCAAATGAAGTCTCAGACTCTCCATAAACTGTGAGCATTCCTTAATACATTTTTTTTTGTTTTGTGAATTTTATGACCGCTCTGTACTCCAATTAATGACATGCAATGCGAGATATTAGTGACACTTAAAGGTACTTAGGGTCAAAACTTATCGCTCGCCCCTCGTATTTATAAGGGTATCGAAAGCAAAAATCAGATTAATTTTGCTTTGTCCGTTTGCAGGTGAATTAAACGGGTGAATTCGGTTTCGGAACCTTCTATTCAATTATCACATCTTGGTTTAATATTTGTTATATTATAGTATTTTTTGATAGCATGATTTTTGAAACCGTTTTGGTGATCCGATTTTATTTTTAAAGATAGATACATTAGGCTCTATATGCGCCTTTAAATATTTTTTTTCACTGATTCAATCAGTATCAGGATCCTTTTTAACGTCACTCTGGGATCAAGGACTAAAACAAAAATCAAGGACTAATACACATGGTGGCCAATAAAAACATCTAAAAAGTATTTTTGGCAGTTTCATAAAAACAGTTTGATAAAAAAAGTAAAAACATGTAATATTTGTTCATTTTGCAAAATTATAGTGATACCACTGAATGGGAGTAGACTAATGAAAGAAGAATCACTGTAAAACACATGTTTCAGTCTCTAGCAGTCCCTTTAACTTCACTAAATTTACTGGGATGTCTAATAATGCGAGTGAGGCACCCAACATAAACCATTCTTCTATAGGGGCGGATCACCAGGGTGAATGATGTAATATAATCTGCTAAACGACCCTCCATTAACTTTTTTTTTAGCGAAATTTGCCTCAGAGACCAAAACTTAATGACCCATTTCAAGAAATTGTTATCGATCAGCTATTAGATATTTAACAACTATTGTGGCAAAAAAGTTCCCAGACATTGTAAATAAATGCAAAATAATTAATCAATGACCAATGTTTATCGTGCCACCTTCAAAGTATTGCCCATTTAAGGCGACAAACATTCATGTTCTAGTGTTTTTCCAGTCGTCGAATCACTTATAATGGGCACTTCCGGGTATGGCCTTTAGCGCTTTCTGAGAATTTTGTTTCATATCCTCGATCAACTGAAAACCGGCTCCACGGAGCATCAATTTTGGTCTCGGAAACAGGTATAGGTAACACGGGGCCAAATCTGGTCAAAATGCAATATTTTAGCCTAATATTGGATCGCAATTGTGGTTCTAGGCGATGGCGCATTATCCTCGCACAAAACCCACGAACTGTTAATTAATTTTTATAATAAAGGAATAAAGGAATACCGAGAGAGAAAAAAAGATGAACATCACTTTGATTTTTGAGCGGTTTTTCTGAAATTTGCTTGTTGTGAAATTCACGACGAATCTGCAAATTCTTTGTTCAATATTTTGATACATTGTCAAAACTGTGACTGAAGATTCATTTAATTAACTACTATAAACAAACTAGTTGACATATTGCACTCATGTCAAATATGCATAGTAATGAAAATCAGCTCTACAACAAAAAGAAATGAGAAATATTGTTCGTGTGGGCAATTTAAATTACAATGTCCGGGTACTTTTTACAATTACGTTACTTTTTTACTATTAATGTTAACCTATGTTAATAAATTGAATTGTAGCTCTCTTTGTTTTAAAGACAATTTGGGGCTTATTCAATTTGTTTTGATCAACAATATGACTCACACCAAATTTCCGTTTCTTTCACGATAAATACTGTAAATGATCGACATTATGACTGTCGCTCTGAAAACATTATACCTAGTTTGCTCTTCTAAATTAAATATATTATATCAGACCTAGCTTAACTCAAATAAACATCAGACCTTTATTACCTCATATCAAACCCGTTTAATAGTTTAATATTAAATTATTTCATTTTGTATTTTTATTGTTGGGTACAAAACAACTAAACTATTTTTCAATTATTTATATTTTGTAGTTATTGTCAACAATGTCTTTATTTATATGTTTATAACAAACACAATGTGCACGAAAATATATCAGTTCCGATAAATTTTGTATTTTGAAGCGAACGAGTATTCTTCGGTGATAAGCTAGAAATAAACATAATTGAAATGAGAATTCTCTTAAAATACATTCACAATAGTTATGACTCATACAACATTATCTTTCAATTCATTCAGAATGGAAGTTGAATTGCAGTAATTTCAAAATTTGACAGATTTTCGGCAGTAAATTGAATAAATTTGAAATAATTATCACTCAATTAGGCCTACAAGAAACATTATGAAAAAAAAAACCTATGAAAAATTAAATTGAATTAATGAATATGATGACTAAAATAATAAATGATTTTTTTCTCAAAACAGATATTTATAAAAATGTTAACCTATAAATCAGAAGACTGTAGCTGTAAATATTTATAAATGACTCTTAAATCTTAGGCTACAAATATGTATAAATACATAAAATATGATAGTACTTAATTAGGGTTAAATTAAATCGCGTAGAAATTATATAGCGAAAATTACATAAACATTTTATTGAAATTGTTAAACACTATGTAGAGGATCTATCGAAAGTTAATTTTGAAAATAAGTAATTTAATTACTGTTGAAAAACAAACTGAGTTTATTTTCGAAGAAAGAATAAAAGCTAACTAGTTTATTTATGAAACGGTTGAATTAAAACTATATGTAAGAAAAATAATTGGGTAATGAACGATGATGCTATGTTGAAAATTAAATACATGAGTCTACATCTAATTTGAAATGAAATTTGAAACTAAATATGCATGACAATGGATAGTATTTATTTTTCTTATTGATATCGTGGCTTAGCTTTTCTGAATGTGACACTAAACGTATGATTTGAAATTCACATTCGGACTTAATTTTTCTTTAAACGTAATTATACTGAATTTTCGCTATTGACTTCTAAAGTATCATATATATCTTATATGATAATTTTATTTATCTTTCCACAAGCATAATATAAACTTTCAGTTCAAATTAAATTTCTTTAAAGCAAATCTCCATAAGTACACAGATGTAATTCTATTTCAAAACATAACGTTTCATCATATATTTAATTCGATACAAACTCCCTCTCATATTATATACCTAGGGAAAAAAAATCGTAAAAAATATTCATACCTTTCTATAATAGAATAAAACACATTAATATGTATTCGTAATAGTTAACCAAGAAATAAAGCAAATAACCACAAAATACAGCTCATTTACTGTGAATCAAAGATTTTTTAAAAGAAGAAATATCGATTTTCGAATTATGATGAATGAATCGATGTATGATGAAAATAGATAATAGACGGATATAAAATCCATTAAACAATTACAAACATGTACATAAAAAAAATAATAATTTCTATTCTTAAACTGTAAATATTAAAAATCTATGCCTAAACAAACTGACGGTACACTCAGTTTGAAAGTTTTCAATGAATTTGAATTTTTCCGTTTCCTAGAGAACGAACCCAACTTGTGATAAATGGTTTTCAGAATATGGAGTGACATTCAGGACTATTGGAGTGACATATATGGAGTGACATTCAGGACTGGCCATAAGGGCATTTGAAGTCTGTAAAAAAAAATTTCCAGGAATCTACAAAAAAAGTCTGTTTCATTGTTATAAACGATTAGAAAAAGGAGTATTATATGAATCAATCAATTATCAAGATTAGTCCGCCAATATTTTATAACACTTCGCTCAACCTTTGGAACATTGATGGCCGTTGAATATCAGTTCCCAGGACTCTTTGACGGTTTTTCGTAGCGCGTTGATGGTATTGAATTGTCTGTTACTGGCGTATATCTTGCGAGAAAGCCATCTCAAAGTGCTCTCTATTAGGCTCAGATTAGGAGAACAAACGGGCCAGTCTATTGTAGTCATCTACGTAGCTTCACAGCTCTTCTCGGGCTTTTGATTCTAGCAGATGACAACTTCAATTGTCGCAGTTCAACGATCGCGTCCTCCAGTTATGAAATCCGAGCAGCGATGCGCAGTCTTCGTCAACACAGTCAGTCCAGCGTTTCCTGGGTTTTTCTACTGTCGTTCGACCCTAATCTTTTCCACCGAATTCCGTTTTAGGGACTCGGTACTCGTCCATTTGCTGCACGTGACCAGCCCATTGCAGCTCCCGCAGTTTGATGAGTATAGCGTCCTGTAGATCGTCAAATATTTATCATATTTTCATCCGCGTAGGCTACTACTTAGCTGAATTTATATAAAAGCGTACCGCCTTGGTCATCGTGTCAAAAGGCAGCTTCCGTCACACGTACTCAAAAGATAGACCACCCCATCGCCTTGCTTTAGTCCGACATTTATGTCAAAGATGTCAGTCAGATAGTTGTTGATTCTGACTTAAGATGTCATCGTCATTTTGGTCAGTCGGACAATTTTTGCTGAGATTCCCTGGTGCAGCATTATTTTATTTGCTAAGTTTCGATCAATACTCTCGCATGCTTGCTTAGAGTTTACGGAAATCTGGTAGATGGCGATGTTAAACTTCCAGCATTTTTCGAGTACTTATTTTACTGTGAAAAATTGATCAGTCATTAGTCGTCCAGACTTTAAGCCTCCTTGTCAGCGTAGACTTTAGGTTTATTTTCTAATATTTATGTCAATATAATATTCAATATAATTTTCCCACCATAATTTATCCCCTTTTTTGTGGATAGGGCATATTATGGATTTGCATCAATCCTGCGCTCTTGATCACAGATGTGCTGGATCACTTTGTCGATCACCCTCATGGTGCGCTTCCACGGCATTTGATTAATTCAGCCGGAATTTCGTCAATGCCTAGCGATCTATTATTATTCTGACTTCTAATGGCAGACGCGACTTCTTCCAGCATGGGATGGACTAATGAGAGTTCATCAGAGACGACTGTTGGCCCTGATATTATTAAGCCATGTGCAGGCTTAAGAAGTTCTTTAAAATGCAGAGTCCATCTTTCGTTAATTTGGCTACCTTCGGCGATGATATTATCAATTTCATTTTTACAAAGCGTCGTCTTGGGCTGATATCCGCGTCTTAAACTTTATAAATTTGTCTAGTTTTATTACTGGCTAAGTTTTCGTTAACGCTTTTCAATTACTCAGCATTGGTCGTCAAATCAATAATTTCTTTCGTGCCAGGCTTCCTATTCACTTATTTGTTCTGCAATGATTTTGGTTGTTGTCCTCATCTCTACTTAGACCTCGTCGACCAATCTTACTGCATTATTTAGTTCGATGGAGGATAATTTCGTTTCAAGGGTTTTTGCGAACTTTTCTAGTATTGATGCCAAATGTTTCCAATGTCAAACTTTCGAAGAGGACTGGTTTCTGTCGCACACGATATTTGAATTTTACCACGTATAAGTCCGAGTCACAATTGGCTCCTCGAATTGTACGGACGCCAAGTGTGATAGAAATTGTCTTTAATTCTGATCCCACAAATCGTTTCGTTACTGCTTTCAAGTCCATCACGTGAAGATTGAACTCCCTATTCAGAATGTATGCCACTGCAAATTCATGACTTCCTGTAGGCTTCAACTTTTGAATATTGTGTGCGATGTCATGTATTGTGCCTCACTATCAATCCATTTTGTTTCTTGGACTGCCAGCACGTTCAATTCGTACTGACTGGCCTGTTGTAATAATGCTTAAACAGCGGTAGGCTTATTGAGGGATCTGATCAAATGCGTAATCCATATTTCATTTACCAGATCCTTAGCGAGGCTGCTTCGTTAGCTCTAAAATAGTTCAACATTTTGTAGAGAACGAATTTATCGGTCCATCGCTCGAATCTTTAAGTCTGGAGGATCAGCCTCTTGACCACTTAGTTTCTTTCTCTTTCGCGGGAGATTTAATATCACAAAAACTTAATATTAAAAAACAGCCGCGGGAAGTTTGAGCAGAAATGTTGAAGTGGTGAGGTCAGAGAAGTTACTTCAAAAGAAAAGATCGACCATATACTTACACGTTCAGATGCTGGGCCAGTTCATAACATTAATTTAATGATGAAATAATGATTCGTAGATCGAGAAACATGAACTCTAGTATTTTCCTGCTGGAAAAGCAGATTTTCTTCAGAAGAGCCAGAAAACTGTTCTTCAAGACTTCCTAATGTTCCAAGCTGCCCATTCGGGTGAATGGAAATTCAAATTCTAAGCTACTGAGGTTTTTGAGCGCTCTCCATGCCATCAGCTACACTCAACTTAAATTTCGTTTTGAAAAAAAAAAACGCGGAACCTTCCGTATATCCCCCCAGCACCCGTTCAAACTAACAGTTCAAACAGCCATCTAGGTCGAACATATTTTCATCAGAATAGAGCACTTGTAAAGACGAACCTAAGTGAAGAAAGGATTCTGGGAAAAATGCGCTACACACAATGTCGCCGTACCTGGGACCACAGTCATTCCATGTTTTCAGGAACGAAAACTAGCCATGCAACCTTATGACGGGCTTTCAGGCAAGATGTCTGTTGCATTACTTCTCTCACGATGTCAGGATTTTACTTTTGTACCCTCAAATTATTTGATGCTGACGTGGAAATATTGCACTGTCGTATGAGATATTTTCCGGCATATCCTGCTGACATCTTTTGCTGCAAGTATCTTATATTTCGACCAGAATATCATCTGCGATCGTAATTTTTTTGAGATAACCGCCTCCACTCTGCCCGATTCTTCAGTTAATTGTGTTTTTGTGAGTCCTTGGTCAAATAAAACATCGATAACATCGTAGCAGGATTACGTGTAAACTTATCTCAATATTGAACAAAACAAGAAAAATATCAAAAAATGATACACAGTCCTGACTCATTTCTAATACTGAAACAAAGTTTTTTTTTTGCTAGTTTCTTGAAATTTAATTGATAGAACTCAAATACCGTTATGACGAGACAACTTACCAAGTCCGTTAGAACAAACTAGAATTTCAGTTCATATTCTGAAAACCGTTTATCACAGGTTGTATTCGTTCTCGAGAAAAGGGAAAATTTCAAATTCATTTAAAACTTTGAAACAGATTGTATAATGTAAATAGGGTTTAAAGTATTATCATTACCTCTTTTTTTTAATATATTCTTTTTCCGAAACGTATTCACACCACCTTTCGTCCGAATATATGGTTTGGTGTTGCTACTGATATTGCTGGATATGATTCTTCAATGATGAGTGGATAGATTTTTATCGACAAGAAGGACTTTGATTTATTGAATTGTGGCGACCGGCTTTTCACTGATGTACTCTGAAGTTTTAAGGCTGAGATATTTATCCCTCCGCAAACCTACCATTGAGACAGTGAGCAACAACATCAAGCGGTTTCTAATGATTTTAATATAATCGGTTTTTCTCTGTTCTTTCAATCAATTGACTTAAATAAGTCATGGATATTTTTATTTAAACCCTTCCGAAATGTTTGCTAGTTCAAATAATTTATTCAAATTTCGTTTTGAATGTTTAAAAGTTATAAATAAAATAATCTATAAATCTTATAATAAAACTATTAAAATAAGCAATTAAATTCAAGGCCTTTTATCTATGAAGAAATTACTGTAAGCAATTCGTTTTAACGAAACTGATTCGATGTCAAAACTATCGTCTATTGATTTCTTTTTCTTTAAACGATCTAGTTTTCATTTTCCCAAACTTGATAACGATTTCGTCTTCGAAGCAAGATATAAATGTAATCAAATATCCATTAAAAAAAAGATATATTTCAAAAAATAACGTCAGTAAAAATATATATGATGTATCGAAATTCAAATATCGGCACAATTTAAGATTCAATTGGATTTGAAATGCTCAACCAAACTGATAAATGAAATTTTTGGTTATGTTCTGCTAACTGTTTTTGTTCAAATTATATATTAGATGTAAGCAAACACGCACAATCTATTTTTGACTGATTTTCAATCAATTTTTACTTCTTGGTTTTTTGGTGAGAGCATTATTTTTGAGATTTTAGCTTACTTTTTTCAATTTTTTGTTTGAAATGTATACAAAAATCACTAATCTTAAATATCTCGAAATTTCATGGTTATTTTGAATTTCTTATTTTGAATTAGCTTCTTAAGTTTCTCTACTCACAAAAACAGCAACAACAACACCTTTTTCATTTCATCTTGTTTCATTAACATCAGTTGCTTGTGATATTAACCATGTAGTTAAATAAATTAAAAATATCTAATTAATTCAATACCCGATAATATTATAATTTTTACATGAACTACTGGTTGAAAAGAATCGTCTCCCTTTAAAATAAAACTTTATCAAACAAATGAATTGGGAAGAATGCAAAGCTGATTTAAATTCCAGACAATTTGAAAACATAAATAAATTCAAAATTAATACAATTCATGACAAGAATTGAAGATTCTAATTCATTCCATCTCCAAACATCTAAGCAATATTTATCATACTTAAATGAATAAAGATATACTCCAAACAAAACATTTTGGAAATTATTAAAACTTTTACAAAATTACCCTTTTCTACTAAAAACAACAAAAACATATTTTTAAGTTTCGATGTATGAAAGTATGATAATCACTAAAACAAAAAAGACATGGTCACAAGTCGAGACTCTTCTTCTCGAAAAATAAAAAATATATAGAATCATAAAATGAAGCTTTGAGTGGATAGTATCATCATATGACAACCGCATCTATGCTGAATAGAAGAAGAATGAATAAAACCAGCGTCAAATTATGTGTTAGTTAAAAATGTAAGAATATTTAAAAAAAATTAATTGAATTCCAAACTAAAAAAAAAACCATGTATTTCTAGATATAATAATAGCATTTTCCAAACACGAGTAAAACAACATTTCTAAAATGTATTTGAATACGGTATTAACTGTAGTGATTATATGATAGTTATATGAAATTCTCATAATACGCGTTTCTAGAATATTCATTATAACCGTTTATTATAAGGAGACAGTGTTAAGAATATAAGTAAACTAATTTTTCAATTGTATCAACTGAACGTAAACTAGAAAATCTACAAAAATTTATGGCTTGCATTTCTGATGTAAGAACAAGAAAATTTCCGTTTGGATTTTTAATTTGCGATGATAAAAAGTATAAATCGTCGTATAAAGTGTAAATGATACATGCATTTTGAAGCAAAATAAATATTACCTCGTTAAATATCGAAATACATATGTTGAAAATTAAAGTATATTTTAAGAATATTTTATTGTGAATTTTTAAAAACTGTATAAAATATTTTCTGGTGAATAGCTGAATCGATTAAAATTCATCTTAAATTATTTATTAAACCCTTAACTTGACATTACATTTTTACCCTAATTTCGCATTTTTTTTCACATCGATGAATACTTTTTCAAAGTTTTTATTCAATGTAATCGATGATAGAGATGACATAACAGGGCTGCACTTAGACGGCTTGCTTTAGGCTACCAGTTTGGGCCCATTTGCCACTCTCCACTGGCTAGTTAGAGCTGCCAAGTGACCACTTCGCTAAACTGAATCAAGTGGCTCAGAGAAGCGGTACTAGCCACTTCTGCTAACTCTTGGGAGTTGTATAATCCTAGAATCTTGAGGAGATTATTATTAAGGGATAGACACTCGCAAAGAGTATGTACGATCATATCCCCTTCCAACTCGCATCTCCTACATAAGTTGTTGGATGTCAGTCCGATTTTATTCGAATGAGATGCAGTAAGGTATTGTCCAGTGATCAAGCCAATCGTCTTTTTCAAGCAGTTTTTGCTGATCTTGAGTGGTTTCCTACTCTTGCTCGAATCGGATGAAGGCCACAATATCCTGGCTACCTTAAAACTTATTCTGTTTTCCCATTCGAACTTTAGTTAAGCCCATATGGCCGCATTTAGTTCGCTTGTTGTGTCAGCAATTGTAATGCATTGTAAATACTGTAATGCCGGGGGTATTCCTAGCTTCTGAACCTTTCCTCGCCGATTCGTCAGCTTTTTCGTCGCCTGTAATACCACTATGTACTCGTGCCCACGTAATTCGGATAGGAATATGCTTTGCCTTTCGTTGACAGCCACTCTGCACGCGCCAACGTTTCTCGAAGAGCTACTATAAGATGCAAGACCGAGAATGGCTGCCTTGCTGTCGACAAACAAATCATCGTTCGTTTGGCTGAGCTCTGCTAAAGGACTCAACTGCCATGCATTTGGCATATACTTTGGACCAAAAAACTGTAGCGTGATCTCACAACCTCTACCACAGGTGAAGGTTCCGATCTATTGAATAAACGGCCGAGCTTACTCCTGTGTCGGTTTTTGACGTCCGTTTAAACTTACGCATCATCGTCACTGGCGAGTTCCTGTATCCTCAAGTCTGTTCTTGTGGGCATCTTTACCTGGAAATTCCTGCGAAGGTATATTATTTTGCTTATGTGGCTCGTAACCAGAATTGGCCTTATTACAGATTTAAATATAGAGTGGTAGGGTGAGGGTAGATGTGAGAATAGTTGGCACCTTGTATTTTCTTGTAAAGAGTACAGGTTCAGTTTTTGTCAACTTTGTTCTGAGACCGGCTTCCTTGGTCCAAATTTTGAACTGGTGCATAAGATCTGACAAAGTTTGTGAAAACGCACCCCTCACAAGTACAAAAATGTTGTCCATAGACTGCCACCACAAAACCACTGGTCCTTGAATTCTCCAGTATATCGTTGACTCACAGGACCCAGAAAACGAGGCGATATGATCACCGCTTGTGGTGTTCTCGTTCCAATTATTCTTTACGCTTTAGCCCCCTAAAAGGTGACCTCAATTTGCCTGTGTTTGAGCAAGTCTGTCCAATTTTTCAGAGTTTCATACACGCCATAACGAACTAAGGCGTCAATGATGCTCGTAAGAGTGATATTATTGAAAGGCCAAGAAGGCTGATAACGTGAACTCCTTTTGATGTAAGGATTATTTTATTGTAACTATACTTTAAAACTTTTTGTAATGCCGTTTCTATTGATTCACCCGCCAGATAAGTGTGTTGATTAAGACAGAGTCTGGCAACATCAATCGAGCTCTTGTATGTAAATCCACCAAACTCTCTAGTGTTTTGAACGGCGAAGTTGTTAAGCTAGTTCGTTTGAAATCCTTCATATTATAGCGATTCAACCTGCCAGGTTCCTCCAGACAGAGACATACATATAGTAAAAATACACTGCAGTATGCGAATTATTGTCCTTTTCGCCGTTCGGAGTATGATAGGCTATATCTCGTCTATTCCTGTGGCTTTGCGGAATATGGCTATAGCCCTTCCTTAATCAGCTGCTCGGATGGACTATGGAAAATCCGCAGTTGGTCGTGTCAGCCAATTTCGGGATGAAAGTTTGCAGTAGCATGTCCTCATTTGGGTCCTCTACTGAAACCCCGTTCTCATTACATACACCAGGAGTCACACTTGGGTCCTTTCTAATTCTGGCAGCTTCTGGCAGCTCTCCCAGAAGCTCTATGAGTTGCATTTGGCCTGCCGTATGTTCATTGTGAAGAGTAACAACTCCTGCTTATATCGGTCCCAGTCCTCAGCGTTTCCAGATCACCTTGGGTTACTAAACGCCCTTCGTGAGTGGCGTAACTCCATAAGTTCACCATTCCACCACATGATAGCGTTTTTCGTTATGAGCTTCTCCGGGCCAAACCTTTGCAATATTCTACCAAGACTCCTGTTAAACGTTCCCCGACTCGGTAATTAGACTCGTTAGATTCAAGTCGTCTAACGCATCTCCGTCATAAAGCTGTGATCAAGATCACATTAAGTTCTTTTATGGTGACAATAAAAGTCCTTGCCGTATCTCTACTTGTTGGCTGAATCACACTAAGAATTTCGTCGAATCCATAGACTTATATATGGTAGAAGCGGCTTCAGTATCAGCGTGAAGACAGTGCGCCCTTCTAAGGTGCCGAGCAGATTGATCGTCCCCGCCATGCCCCGAACCAAACGTCATGGTGATCCTCTTCAGTCCAAAATGGATCAACCCTTTGTTAGCGGATAATTGATCAGGCGCACTCCCGACTAATACTCAGGGCAGGCACTGTTTTCACTGCACCGATTAGATCGTGCTCATCCTCAAACCATATCCAGGTGGAATCCTTTAAATCCGGGTTTTGCCTCTTTAAGAGAAACAAAAGTCTCTGAAACGTTTGAATCGGGTACCGTGATCTTAGCCGTAATAAGCTTGGAAACGGACGTCTCCCCCACTACGTGTAACCCTAGATATTCACTGGAAATCCTGCAAACAGTATACTGAAGCCAAGTCGTCGTGAAGACATGACTACACGTCACTGAAATGTGGCTGCCAAAAATTTTGCAGCCGTCAAAGTGCGGTGACCCCTCCTTAATTGATTGATTGATAGCCTGGAGTGGGTCCAGAGGGACCCTAGCATTGCGACCTCCTGGGTCTATTGTGCCTCCTCTGCGCTATGTCCTATAGGATGTTCAGGCTTCTAATGAACCTGGATATGTTCCTTGACGGGACATTTGTGATGTCCCTGGTGGAAGGAAGAGCAGAGCCAAGGAGCTCGAATCTTCTTCTCGTTAGTGCTGGACAGAGTGTGAGCAGATGTTCTACACACTCTGTCGTTTCCCCACAGTATCTGCAGCGGTCGTCCTGCTCCTCGCCTATCCTGTGGAGATACTTTTTGCAAGGAAGGTGTCCTGTCAGTGCTCCACATAGGGCTCTTATGACACTTTTGCAGAGAGCCACTGCTTCTTTTGCTCTTTTGTTATCGAAGCTAAGGTATTGTTTTGAGTGTTTTAAAACCTCAATATTAAGCCAGTAGTCTTCGATCTTTTTCTTGCTCCATGTTTTAATTTCCTTTTCCGTATCTGCCTTTGCAAAACCCCAGTACGGAGAAGGACCTATGAAGGGCATTTTTGCTCCTTCTTTGGCTCTGGTATCAGCTTCCTCGTTTCCTTGGTGCCCCTCATGGCCACGGATCCATATCAACTCGAAGCTGTTCTGTGCCCTATTTTATTTAGGGCCACTCTCACCTCTAGGAGTATAGCCGAATTTATTTGATCGCGATTTATAGCCATGAGAGCCGCTTGACTATCCGATAGGATCTTAATTCTGACCCTTTTAGTGTTCCTTATTTTTATTGTTTGTGAGGCTCTTAGTATAGCGATAGTTCTGCTTCATAGATCGTGGCCTCCTTTGGGAGAGGCAAATGCATTTTGCACTTGGGACCGACGATCCCTGCTCCTACTCCACAATCCATCTTTGAACCATCCGTATACCACATTTGCGCTCCTTTGTACGAGGTAGGTGTTCCATCTTTCCATTTGTCCCTTGATGAAATTGTGACCTTGAACCTCTTCCCGAATGCTGCTTCGGTTTTTATTTGGTCGCTGACGTTCAACATTTCCATTATGGGCTTAACGTCCTCCAAATTTTTAAGGTGGCTTTTAAGGTCCCCTGATTTATACGTGTAGGCATGTTGTAGGCTAATGGCTTGTTTCGCTGCTTCCTCCTAAATTTTGAGGTGTAGCAGCTCAATGTTTAGAAGGGCTTCCATTCCTGCTGTTGGGGTGGAGCTCATTGCTCCTGTAATCAGCAGGCAGACCATCCTTTGAAGCTTTTTGAGCCTATTAATAGCAGTTTTTTGTATGGTTTTCTTCCACCACACTCCAGCTCCATATAGGAGGATAGGTCTCACCATTTGTTTGTGTGCTATAAGGTCTGCCTTGGAGATAGTCCCCAATTGTGCCCAAGCATTTGTTTTGTCGCCCAGAATGCCATAGTGGCCTTCATTGTCGTTTTGTTTAGATGATTGTCCCAGGTGAGTTTCCTATCTAGGTGTATTCCTAGATATATATCTAGGTGTATTCCTAGATATTCCTTGGTTGATATGGCTATGATGTCATAGTATTTTATAGAACTATATATGAAAATTAATTCATTTTGATAATTATAGGTTTCTTGGTCCAGTTTTGACAATTTTGGATATTATTTTTTTCGATTCAGCAAAAACTTCATTATTTCAATTCTTTTTTGTTTTGATTTAATTATGAAAAAAAAATGATAAAACAACCTGTTTTAAGACACAACTAAAGTTAACCAATTTAATTAAGTGAACGTTCTATGAAATGAAAGAAACGAACATGTAAATTATTATAATTATGATTATTAACAAATGATACGTATTATTATTCGTGAACATCGTCATATAAATGCATATGTTTTTCTATAAAGCGATGAATTTAAGGCACTTGGTCAAAAGTAAGTTCCCTAACAGTTATTGAAAAATACATTTAGTATTACAGTTATTATTTTCATCAAATAAATTTGCTTTTTGATTCAGCAACTAAACGGTGATTTAAATTATACTTGATTATGATTAAAAATATATTTTTTGGTACAGAATTCTCTTTCTGAAATTCTGTTTTTATATTTTGCGTCGATTGAGTTGTACTTTATTTTTGGTTGCCTCAATTTTAAAGTCATTTCAAATTAATCCCCTTCTTTTTTATTAGATTTATACCAAACCAATTTTTTAAATTTTAATTTTTTTCTATTTATTTTCATTGAATTTAAAACTGAATCTTATATAAAAACATAAATTATTAACATCACGAACCAATGCATAAAAACCATCAACAATATCTATTGAACAAATATCTGTGCATAAATTATTAATAGCTTCATTTATTATATAAATACATAAGATAAGAAAAACATAAAAAAAAAACTACAAAGTAAATAGGGTCGATTCTAATTTCATGTATATTATCAATCCCAGAAATAACCAAACGTCATAAAAGATCAATATTTTTTTCTTTGAAAATTAAAACAAAAATCTTAAATATAAGAATATATTGAAATCTTGATCAAATAAGAAAGATAACATATAGAAATATGGAAATAGAATACGGAGACTATACTCCAAGACTTCACAATTTTTCATCCTCACATTGATCAGAGATGAGTTTATTTTAATATAGAATAAATCAAATATTTTTTTCTCATATTAAAAGAATATATGAACGATGTTTAATGAACGTCATAGATAATATTTAAATAACTCCGTGAACCACCTGACAAGTAAAAAACTGATTAAATCAAACTTTCAGTCTAAGCCAAAATGAAGAAAAACTAATCAAATGTGAAAATTTGAAGGTGCTTCGTACTGGTTTGCTAGTATGTAATGCCAGATTAAACGTGTAATAAGTATCTGAATTGATAGCTGTGCGCAGTGACTTGATAAGGAATGCAATCAAAACTGAATTACAGAAAGAAAGAATTTTATTTATAATCTGAGAGTTTAATAGATAAATTAAATGAATTACAGTTTAATGAACGTAAAAAAAATGAATAAATCGTATTGAAATATTTGAATATATAACATTTTCCCATGTTTATAATACTATATACATTCAAGTATGCTAGATACGTGCACAATTTAAGTAGGACAAGTTTGAATTGATCACAAAACTAGGAGAAAATTATTGAAACATACATATAAGGAAAATTGAAAAAGTACTCAAATTTAAAGGCATTTAGTCTACGCAAATAAAGGCTCAATAAATTTTATAAACTGAACCTAGACTAATTCCAGGATTGTTCACTAAGGAAAAAAGTAATTTATTTTCTATAAATCTGAAGCTCACAATCGTCAACCAACCAGAACTATTTCTCCCTAATAGGAGATAATACTTTCGATCAACTGAAACAAACACACTTGTATTTGATGAAACATCAAAAATAACAACAGTTAAAACTAATCTAGTTCATTCAAATTGAGCTAATCCGAAGAGCAAAATAAAAGCAATTGGAACACCAAATCTCAAACCACATGTGGTAGACTGAGCTAAACCACTTCCATTTCAACTGAAATGATGACACAATCTAAAAACACTCTCAGCAAAATCTCAACAATTTTTATCTAGTGAAATCTTAAATTTCACTACGATCCATTCTACAATCAACCAACTGAAATGCCAAAAAAAGAAGATCTTGACAATTAACATTGAATTATTCCTAGATGATCGGTCTCATGATGTCAAATCACAAAACTACAACTAAGAATAAAAAATTGAAAATAATCACAGGAAATAGGAACTCATATTTCGAATAGTTAAACAAAATAAGAAGTCCTCTCTACGGTCACATAGAGCAAGAAAAATAATAAAAATATTTCAATATAAAACAAATTATATAGACTCAACTTCAAATTTAGGTCAAGAAACAAAAAAAAAACTAGGATACCAATTACAGAACATTTAGGCAAACAATAAAATTTAGTATGAAAATTACATACAATTCTACTTCAAGGGAAATTTGTTTGGATGTGAAACGGCAGCAAAAACCAAACAAACAAAAAAACCAACTAAAACATCACTCAGTTTATTCTCGTTTCTTTATTATTTCAGAAACAAGTAAATGAAAAAATGTTCTACTAACTTTTGCTTAGAAAAATTTGAATAAATGATTTATAGCAGTTATAAGAATTTATTTAAAAGACATACGTCATGATGATTATAGAAAATAGTAGTAATTTGAGGAAAACAATACGTGAAACGAATAAAAAAAAATTGAAATGTGAAAAATCAAACGTTAATCATATGTAGGAAATGAAGAAATGAAATGAAATTAAACTACTAAAAATTATTGAGATATATTTAAAAAAAAAAATTGATGAATAACAAATTTCAAGAATAAAATCAATTAATTAAAATTTAACTAAAAATGTTTATTGTGTTTTATTGCGTATGTAAGTTAATAATTTAGTTAATCTCAGGCTTTATTCTCATAATGCTGTTAGGTTTTCCTGACTGACAAAAGGTCAGGTAGTGCTACGTTAGGTTTTCCTGCATGACAAAAGATCACGCATAGACCTATACTTATCTGGTAAGATCTGTAGCTTAAAGCAAGGTTCAGTATAAGTGGAAATCGAAAGCCACTAGACCTTTTTGCGAATTGAAGAATGCCCTTCAGCCTATGCTCCACCACATGTACAAGATCTACCAGCCAGAACTTGCCGAAATAGGGCTGTCTGGTTTCCCCGTGATGCCGTATAGTAGCACAGGAAATGTTGAATCATTTCTGAAATTGCGGCCAAGAGTAGCAGTTTCTTGGCATGTGCTACTACAAGACAGTGACCAGTTATGATACCGACAAGATATTAAAATTAGTAATGTTCATTAACCTTAAAATTATTAATGTTCATTAATGATGAATAACCGCTTGTTTTATACTAAAAATTTACAAAATTATGGAACTTTTTGGGGTTGCGAATTATATTTTCGTCAGTTATCTTTAGTGATGAGCATTTCTGTTATTTTCAAAAAACGAAAACGAACTGTTTTTTTTTTAAATACAACTGTTTTTTAAAACTGTTTGAAAAAAACAGTTTGAATTAACGAAAAGAAACAAATTTTATGCTGTACGACAATTAGAGTTGGGTCGTACTAGGATTTTCGCATACTAGGTATAACTAGTTCGAGTACGAAAAAATACCTGTTCCAAATACCTGTTTGAAGTATGCACATAAGTATGTACATACGATGCATACAATTTGCAGTGATGTAATGAAACGGACTGATAAGCCCTCCCCCACCCTCCAGACACAACGTTCCCAAAAATAGAATGGTGGTGGTGCAAGATGACCTTCAAAGAATACCGAGTCATTAGTCTAACTTTCCAATGGTCGGTCATTTATTTGGCAAGTCCTTCTCCAATCTAGGGTCCATCTAAAGGAAAACGATCAAATTCAATCAATTTAATTTGTCTTTAATTTTATTATATGCAAAAAAAACACCTCCTGTATTCGTTCAAAAGACCAATGTAAAAAAATGTTTTAGCGCTCCTGAACCGCTAGAAGCACTAATGTTCGAAGAACAGTAGAAGAATCGTGCACATTTTGAGTGCATATTCTACCACACGAGCTGCTTAGTACAGCCAAACTGTTTCAAGCGCCAGGTTTTACTTTGGTCTCAAGAATGCATTATAACTCATATGGTGGAAAGGTTTCAGATATTACCACTGGCATGAATTTCAAAGTTTATGAGAGCAAAACACTTGTTAATTATATTCGCTATCAGTTGCTTATTTCACAAAAAATTTCAAAGCAGCATCTCATACAACATCAATGAAGAAAATGCTCAGTGCCTGCAGCACTGTAACTGAAGTTGGTGTTTGGGGCTGTGATCCGAAAAATTTGCAGAACTGTGGAAATTGAAACATTGAATACTAACATTATGAATACTAACTGTAAGCATTTATTGATATAAAAATAGCACTACCAACTCGTGCTGGCAACCTTTTGCCAGTATCAAAACCAAAAATTTATCACATCTGCTTCACGTTGAAATTAACCTACCCTGCGAATTTCGTCTCGATCCAATGACTGCGTTCGAAGTTATAGGAGTATAAAGAAATTTAGGGTTACCAGCCGCAAAATTTTTCAAATAATCGAAAACTTAATATTTGCTATTAACTGTCACTACAACATCATTATCATTTGAAAATTTTACGATAAAATCGCTTAATAAATATATTGCAAATAAACACAAAACCAATAATAGCTGGCAACCCTATCGTGGCTTTTCAACCAGATTCGGTCTGAATAATGCCTATAATAGGTTCCATTAATTGTATGTATTGTATTGATTGATTACTCGGCTGTACTGGAAGTTATAGGGCAAAAAGCTTTATTTTCCTGAGCGAATTTTCAAAACCAAGGACACAAAAATTATCATAGCTGGGAGCACCAATAGAATTTTTCAACAAAATTTCTACCAAACACGGCTTAGAGTAAGGTTCAACTACTGTGTCAATTTCATGAAAATCTGGTATCTGAATCAGAATTCATAGGGTCAAAATTGTCAAAAATACTAAGATAGGACGAACTAATCCTGTTGTTATCTATATGACTTTTCATCGAGCGTTCTCTGATACCAAACTTTTCCTGGCTAATCTAAAACAGTCGGATTTCCACTTCGCCTCACTGAAGCATGAAGTTTGTCGAAAGTTTTATTAACAAATGATAAAAAAACAGTGTTTCGTTTATTAAACATGCACCCACTAGGGGGCCAACCTCTTCTGTAAGGCTGGACATGAGTCCAGGGGCACCTTACCTCCCGCGGCCTCGTAAATTTTACAACCCCGGTAGGGCTGGAGACACCCTCGTGGCGACCTGCAGTCACGAGGAGGGCCTTAGCACACCCGGAGACGCCAACTGGTGAACCAAAAAGGATCTCAACCTTTTCCTCCTTGCAGGGGTGGATGTGCCACTAGACCCGGTAGGCCCGGGCCTAGGGCAGCAAATTTTCGATTTTTTGGGGGCGGCCACTTTTCGATTTTTTTTGCGGCGGCAGTTTTTTTTCTTTCATATATGTACATATATCTGAGTCGAATGAGCCTAACACCTCAAGCCCACCGGATTCTCTAAAAACAAAAATGCGATCATGATAAAGGACCAAAGACACTCAAAAATACATAAAAAGTACCTAAAAAGTATCTGAAAATACCTAAAAAGAGCCTAAAAAGACCTAAAAATATCCTAAAATGAACCCAAATAATACCTCTTCAATTCATGGAAAGCTTATCAGAAGTATATATTTACGTGCGTTGATTTTTAAGAGCATTTTTTTTATTATTATGGTACAGGGTATATCAACTACATGCGAATCTCTCTTTATTTTTGACGTGTTTTTTTCAACTTGTACATCATTGCTAAAATTTATTTCTATTAAAAAAATGAAATCTAGAACATCATAGGTAAAAATATCTCGGGTTCAGCCTTAATTAATAACATATCGTACATTAATTTACATTAGTCGAGTTCATAGTTGATCTCCAGTCAAGTGCGGAAGCAAACTTTAAACGGAATAGTAAACTTACTTATAAAAAGATGAGTTAAGACGTTGGAATTATATGCGATGTAAGAGTGTATACGGTTTTCGACTGATAAAAATTTGTACTTTTGGATTCTTTTTTTAGGTACTTTTAGGTTCTTTACAGTGTGTGTATTTTAATAAATATTTGTGTGGCAAGGGCGCAATAAAAGGGAATTTTTACGAACGAACCGGTACCGGTTTTGTTCTGATATTCCTTTTTTGTGTGCTCGGGCGCAACGAAAAACAGCGAAATATTCTATGGAATTACATATAATATAATTCACGAAAAGGGTGGCAAATATTTCTGAGGCCTAGGGCGGCGAAATTGTCAAATCCGCCCCTGCCTCCTTGGCACTTTTAGTGCTACTTTTAGTTTTTCCGCCGGATTTCATTTTGCCCGAAACAACTCAGAAAGGACCCCGAATTCATGCTCACCTAAAAAAATATTTTTGGAAAAATTGGACGTTTTTGCCCAATTGCCCCTATAAAAAAATGTTTCGCCCTTAAAATATCACTATTGTGTTCCCCGACCACATTCAATCATCGAATGCGCCGTAAAGTTAGTTTTTGCCAAACTATGGCCAAACCACCCCTTACTCCCCTACAAAACCGAAATTTTTGTATTACAGCAATAGGTCTTGGCCCGTTATGTCCAAAACCACTGTAACCCAAAATTGGCCGATTTTGTCCGATTTCAGCTCCTTTTGCCCTAAAAACTTTTTGAATATCATAAACAGTTTTCCACTGCCAAACAGTTCGTTTTAACAAACGAAAACGGTCCGTTTAAAAAAAACGATGAACGATGAAAAACGCTTCGTTTTAAAAACACGAAAAACGATTCGTTTTAAAAAAAAAACAAGTCGTTTTAGAAAAACTAAAAACGATTCGTTTTATAAAAACGATTCGTTTTAAAAAAAACAGTTCGTTTTAGAAAAACGGTTCATTTTAGAAAAACGATTCGTTTTAAAAAAACACAGTTCGTTTGAAAAAAAAACAGTTCGTTTTAAAAAATCAGTTCGTTTTAAAAATACGATTCGTTTAAAAAAAAACAGTTCGTTTTAAAAAAACGATTCGTTTTAGAAAAACCATTGGCTTTAGAAAAACTATTCGTTGTAGAATAGTTGGAATAATTGGTTTTAGAAATACTATTCGTTGTACAAAAACGGTTCGTTTTAGAAATGCTGTTCGTTTTCGAAAAAAAATTTCGTTTTAGAAAAACTGTTTGTCGCTGTTTGGAAAAACTGTTCGTTCGTTTTTTACAGCCAAACGTTTTGAAAATGTTGAGTTTTTGAGCCCATCACTAGTTATCTTAAGGAGGGAAATACATATAAACGCCTCAAAATTAGTCATATTTTAAAAATGTTTTAGGTGATAGAATAATTTTATTGGTTAACATTTTTACCATATCTTTATTTGACCTTTCTAAAGTAAAAAAAAAATGTGCTTCTAAAATGGCGGCTCAGGAGAATTTTTCTTCTGCTGTCTCCGACGCGAGGTCCAAAAGTGCTCCATTTATCACACATTAATCATTGATTCGAAAGAAAAAAAAAAATTTTTTCTTCATACTATATGATAACGGGAAGGATAAACCTATAACACTAAAAACGTACAAAATTCAATATAAAATAAGTCTTTGAAAAATAAGTTCAAATTTTGGGCTATTTTTTCGACATTTTTGACCCCCAAAAAGTATTCGCGAAATATCTGAAAAGCCTCTCAAAATTTCAGAGAAATTGGTCAATAGCTTTTTGAGTTACAACACGAGCAGTTTTTAAAAATACAGTTTCTAGATAATTGCGTTTAAAGTTTTAGTACAGTACTGTACAATAAGGACGCCGGCCGGCGCACTCGATTATATTACCTATAACTTCGTAAATATTCAAAACAAATTTTTCCTCTTGCCAGTACACAATGATTTTTTGAAATTTTTACATGGACTTCCCCCTTAATAAAATGTTCATTGTCAGCAACAAAAAACATATGCCACTGTTTTCATTTTTGAGCTTATTTATAGTTTATTCCTACGGCTTATATAATTGAAACACATACACACTTACGTCGAAAACACATTTCGTACAGGAAATGTCGGTTATTTGTTCGTTATTAGTTAATTAGATACACTCAGCTGATGCTAGACAAATATACACAGAACGATTCCTACGCTATCTTTTGTTATTCGATCAAGTAACGACAACGGTTAATTACGTTATCAGCTTGTTCTCCTACTGAAATCTCGGCCACAAAATATACCAAAGTCTGAAGTTATACTTAAACGGACCATTTACTTTTTAACTCAAAACGGGACATGGGTTTGTATACGTCAGTTGGCAGGTTCACATTGAAAATAAACATAACTTTTTAATTTTCTTTATCTAAAAAAAAGTGTAACTTAATAAAATTAATGTTCACTATTTTTGATTTAGATTGATTATAATTAATTCTATTATTACAAATTGTGAAAAATCAAATCAATCATTGGCTCATCGGCTTAATAAAAATAATAAACCAAAGTTCCTCTGACAGTAATTATTAAATTATATGCAAATTTATCAAAATTAAATTATATTTTAATTATATTTATGTTTCTCAGAGGAACAAATTTGCTTCAATAAAGTTGGAGATGATTTTAAATAAGAATAACATTCTTGGCATGTTTTTTTTTTATATTGACCTTAAAAAATCCAGTTCTCAAAATCGCCTTGAGAACTGGAATCTTTAAGTGATTTTTTTCAGACGTCCACAATTTATTCATTAGAGAAAAAACTCTTTCTATTGGAGCATTTGCACCAGGTAGACATAAAATATATTCCATTAAAACACAAAAATTTTCATGTTGAAGATTGCTGGTGCGAAATTGTTTGAATACTTCTACCCACCGAGTTTCTATGGAAACTTTTAAATTATCCCATTCGGTTATTTTTTGAGAAGTGACGTGGCTTGAAATTAATGTAAATTCCTCAAATACTTCTGTATCTTTATTACAGTCAATATATCCCTTTTCAATCAATGCGTCCAGTGCTTTTTGAATATCTTCCATGCAGGTACTTTTCTTCAATCTGCGCAACAAAATATCTCCATTTCTTTAGTAAGAAAGCAAGTCCACTGTTCCAGATATTCACGGCTTGTTTTACAAAATTCTGTAGACATACTTTTCACAATCTCTTCATCAATATTAGTGCCATTATCTTTTATTTTCACAATTAAAATACGAACAGTAAATGGATGAAACTGATTGATCTGTTTCTGAGCCAAATTGTCTTTGACATGATCAATTTCTTTTGCAGCTTCTATCGCCGACAAAGTCTGACCTTCAACCTTCAACACAGCTTGGTAAAAACTTGTTGACTAAGCGTATAAAAAATGAAGCCATAATTTTGATGTGGGATCTTCAAAAAAGTTTCTTAATAATTTGGGACATTTTTCAATGCTCAAAAAATAATCTTTCAACGGTTGGTACATTTTTAAAACTTTTTCCAAGGCAGACATAAGTGCAAGACATCTGATTATACTATAGCCGAGCATTTGGTGATGTTCTATTTCAGCTTCATCGCAAAACTCCTTCAACTCGAACCATGTAAATATAAAAAAATTAATATATTTTTACAATAACGCTTTTGTAATCTAAAGGTAGACCATCTGCATCACATTTTATTGCATTGTGAATTATATGGGCTCCACATCCAATACCTATCAACGGTTTTTTCAGAGATGGTTGTAATTTTGCGAACACATTGTTAATTTCTCCTCTAGCTACACCCCCAAAATTAATATTGGCATTGTCGCCACAAACTGCCACGACGGTTTTTGTCAAATTATTATCTGTCAATACTTGGTACAAATAATCAACTATGATGTCACAAGTTTCACTAGGTTCGTCTTGGAGATCTAATATTTTTACTTGCACACCTTCGTGAGGTTGAAAAAGCGCACTACAAGAGGACATATTTTCTTGTTACCGTGGTTTGAAGCGTCGTTTAAAATTGCAATACAATTGGATTTATTGAAATCATCTTTTAATTCGTCGATCGCTTTACGCGCCAAAACATTTACTACAATAGCTTCTGTTTTCGTACGATGCGAATTTCGACGCACAATCAGTAGAGCATAAACTGAGGTTTTCTTGTACAGTGTGATAAGCCCAGACGCCTTCTGCCGCGGCAATATTCAAATCCTTTGAAGTTGCCGCATTTGAATTTTTGAAAAAATTCAACATTGAAGAACTGGAAGCAGCGCCACAATCGGAATTTTTATGTTTTTCAGACCTCAAATGCTGTTCAATTTCATGAGAAACACTAAATTCTGTGCCACACTTTTTGCATCTGACAACCGAAGGAGTATTCATTTGTTCAATAAATGGGTATTTTGCTTCGACATATGATATGATAAATGGGTATTTTGCTTTTGGTCGACATTAGATGAACACTTGCGTTTCGGCATAGCTAATTATAGGTAAAATTTTAAAACAACAGAATGCTTTAAATTTGTTACCAGTTTACCACTCAACTACTTCACGAACATTACACAAACGAGAAGTCGGTATGCATGCGCGTGGCTAGCCTAATAAACAATACCAATGCCAAATTTTCCCTGCGTTACTAGGTACCAACGACGCGGTCTCGCACCGCTCGTGTCTAACGAGCTCCATAATTTGAAGTTTTTGTGTGGTTTCGGAAAACGGGACTATTTTGCGTCCCGGAGCTTTGTTTAGGGACAACGGGACAGGTGACTGAGAAAAGGGACAGTCCCGTTCAAAACGGGACGTATGGTCACTTTAGTTATACTGCACCTCGTCATTTTCCTGATCACTGTTCAATGTCTAGATCGAGTTCAAGGCAAACTCTACGCAACCATTATTCGACGCAATCTTTATGGCCCGTTCGCACCGAACCATGTTCATGCCTTCTAAATCTACGTGCGAAACTGTTGAGCTCCCTACAGTATAACGTCTTTTCATATTGCGAATTTGCTTCCAATATTCCTAACATCAAAATGCTTCGTTTTCTTTAAAAATGCATTTATTCAGTTTCACGAAACAAATATTTTTTATCAAATACTATAATAAATTCGAAAATAATCATTTAACCTACAGATAATACAAAAATAACAAAAATCCTCGCTTATCTTCCTTATAAATTTCCAAAAAAAAAAAATTGAGAGAGTGAGATGGAACTATCTCCAGCTACTTAAACCTTAATGTTCTATGTCTTTTTTATTACAAAATTATTTTCTAAGTGTGCGTACGTTTCTTATAAAAATCTACTTGTACATTATCGGCTTCCATATTTCTCTAGCCTAAGAACTATGACGAATTTATCGGTATGTATGGTTGTGTGTGAGGAAACAATCGTACAAAATAAATTACACCACACTGATAATTTGTTCGATTATTGTTGTCTTGTTGTTTAGAGAAAAATTATGTTAGGATCAGGTGAGAAATAAAGCATTAGAATATATGTGCATATGACGTAGACATTGAATCAAGAAAATAAACTCAAATAGACGAGAGAATAAAATTAAATATCATACGAAACAATAAAACACAAATAACTCGAAGCTTCGCGAGACACAAGAAGAGATTACAAAGATATTTTCGACTTTGCGAGAAGATTCTTAGCTTGGCGTGTGGAAGAAAATCGTTAAGCTTAAATACTAGTCTAAAATAGGACAAAAACATGGTGTTTGTGTATGTGTATAAGATTCAAAAAAAATAGTAGGCATAAAAGAGAGCTCATGACACGGGTTTGTAGTGTGCTATTTTAACATTATTTAGCATGTAAGTATAAATCATTAATGCTTAAGTTATTGAACTGAAGAAAACTTAATCGGAAAATGCAATTTAACGGCAAGTTGCAAGTGTATTTTACTTGGCTGTAAAATATGCTCTGCACATAAACTGCTGCGAATTATGATGCGAATGATTATTTTTCGAAAATTACAAGGAAAATTAGGACTTCTAAGACATTCGAATCGAACATTTTGAATCAAGATTAATCAAGATGTTATACAAGCAAGGAAATTGTGAAGAATTTTTTTATCTGCAGCCACTCTTGTTTGCGGAAACCGAAACCATTTTTTATTGTGTTATGCTCACCAATGCTTAGGGAACTATTAATGCAGCATTTGAACTTTGAAAATTAGATGAATTTCGGAAAATTTCGAGCTATAAGTTGTTGCATCTTTGTTAGAGAATAAACAGTTATTTTCCCCTATACTCTCGCATATAATAAATTCGCAATAGCAACGCAAAGCCTACAGCCAAATAACACTCTCAATTAGACCGTGGAAATTGCAATTTTCGCTCAAATAGTTTAGCAGGTTTCGATCAGAAGCACAACCTTTTCAATGTTTTCCGGCGTGTATTCTTTTTCGCCACCACTGGCGGCAACAGATCGCTCTGACCATCATCCTTCGATGGTGAGCTGGGCTGATATAGGCTACAATTAGTTCCCGGATGATAGTCGCACAAACATTCAGGACAAAATCGGTAGCCACAAACAATCCCTGAACATTCCGCAAACGGTGACACTGGCTCTTCTTCCACTGCAAATGCCGAATCACACGAATATGACTTTCCAAAACGCATCCGCGGAAATGTTGAGTCGATCGGTCGATGTTTCGATGACGACAGCGGGAAACGCGTCATTTCTGGAGTAGCAAGTGAGTGACGTTTCAGTGACGATTGTGGCTGCTGCTCCTGCTGCAGGCAATCGAAGAGACTAGCTAGGTTACGATGATGCGTCAGATTCAAGGGTTTTTTATTAGTTAAATGGAATGTTTCGCTGAGAGAACGAGTATGAGTTAATTTGTTTGTACTTGTGATTATGCTGTTGCTATTGTTAATGTGATGATACATATCGGCCGGGAGGACGGTGTAAATACGACTTGATTTGTTGCACCGGGGGCATTTTATGAGTTTTTCGTTCGGTGCTAGAGTTCGAACAACCTGTTGGAATACAAAACATTGAATCAAGATATGTATCCATTTGACAGTGAAAATATTTTCAACTCACCTTCTGATTCTCATGAAATTTCCTCTTCGACGGACTGACAGGGGGCGATCGATTCTCGTCTATAGCTCGTTTCCGATCCACCCTTATGTTACTTTGATTGAACGGAGTTTTATTATAGATCGCACCGATCACCTCAACCGAACGTTCGTCTTTTACAGCTTCCGGTTCAACTAACTTAGCATGTCCCTCGTTCTCTTTCAGCGACCTGCACTCCTTCCGATACTTTTCTGCTTGCTGCCAGGCCCAGCGATTTGACTGGACTGCCTGTCGCCACGCGGTCGAGACTTCACACATGTTTGCCAAGTCTTTCGGTGTAACGCAATGAAATATTCGTTGCAGGATATGACCGTAGGACCCTAATTTAGCAATTATATTCAAATAGGTGTTTCCACCGTAGTATTTACACTGGCGTTTAAAGTTATTCGAGAGGTTCTGTACCGACTTGCGTTTGTAAGCAGCTCTTCGCAGATAAGGGTTATATTTTGACGGAGTTCGATGGATTATCGGATAGAGAATTTCGTTTCGCTCACGATCCACTGATGCTGGTTTTACCTTTTTCGGTGTTCGAGGAAGTGGAATGGATGAGGCCGTTTCTGTACTTCTTTGACGTACAAGTCTTGACTCTTCTACAGAAGCTTCCCTAGCCATTCGAGGCGGTGACCTTCCTTCGCATTCGATCGAATCATTCAAGTTCAAATCGATCGCCGATTCAATATCGTAGTTCGCCGACACAGGACCTGGTGCCTCGTCCTTAACCACTGCACTGTCATTTTCGCATATCGCGCTAATTTCCATGTCATGGCAGCAAACGTTACTTATGTTCAAAATATCTTGAAATCCCTGAGATTCCGTTTCAGTCTTACATTTTTTCGTAGTTTTCGTTGTTGCGGTCGCAATTGGGGTGGCACTCGTGGCCAGTAACTTTTCATCGTTACTCGAACCGTATGGCTTTTGCAGTGATTTTATGGACGACGTTAAATGACGTCGCGACAACTCTCGATCACGTAATACTGTGCTAGTGACTGAGAAGATTTTCCGGAATTTTCGGCTAGCCTGTTCCGCACTAATATCACATTTGTCTTCGGAACTCGCTGCTGTGGTGAACGAAAGAGGTCGAATCGACTCGTTGATGTCGTGTTGAATGTTTGCGTTACGTTCGAAATTCGCGCAAGAGTTACTGGCTCTGCAAATTAGAACAGAAATTATAGGATTAAGTTCAGTCAGATGCAAATAAGTGATAAGCAAGAAAGTTAATATAAATCTTGCCTAAAATCAAAATTTTCGAAATTTTTGTGGTAGTAAGAAGGACGAGTAGCAACAAGTACGAAATACGAACTTTTGATATTATTGTGAGATAAAACTGAATCAAACAATAAAAGTCGAATAACCGGATGAAGAGGGAAAGGCGTGTTCATATTGTAATTTTGGAAATATTTTAATGAGAAAAAGAAAAGTCTGGCAAGTCAAAATGCGAACACGTTCCAGCTGGAGATCAAAATCTGATGCGATCACACGCTAACATAAATGGCATGGGCAACATGACTTAACAACATTTTATTCAACAACAAAAAAAGATTTGCATGCATATATTATCCAATAAGGGGGATAATGAAGATATTTGGGGAAGTCCAGTTGCGCTTTACCTCTTGGATAAGAAGTGTTTGCTAATTTTGACAAAAAAAAATACTGCACTTGAGAAAGTATCCAATAATCTGGATGTGAGGGAGAGATATTCGAAACTCATACATTTTGAAAATTATTTCTGTATGCCACACTTCGCTACGTCGATCATAACTAGCACGATGGTTTCAGCATTGTTAAATTCTGTTCGGATGTGTTGGACTCCCCCTGCTAGCTGGAGTTCTGTTGAGTGAAGTGGCTTAAAGTTAGACTGCGCTTCCGGGAGAATGTTCTTCTCGGAGACTTTTTCGCTCAAGCGAAAAAGGAAAACGCGTTCGGCCAATTCAGCTATTGATGCCAGGAGGCTTATTGGTCTCCAGTTCTGGGGGAGTACTAAGTTTTTACCAGGTTTCAGTAGAACGATAATGATGGCTGCTTTCCATGCACCGGAATACCTCCTCAGACGAAGTATGGCGTTAATTGTATCCGTTATGGTTTGTGATATATTGTCTGGTAGGTGTGTCAAGCAAATTTTTTTTCAGTCCATTCACCAAGATCTTCACTTCCCCTAGGTCAGCAGACCTTTACGGTTCTAACTCCCAAGGCTTGAAACTGAGGTTTGCAGCCGTTCGTTCGATGCATTCTTGATACTCTAGGCATTCACTTCATCTGCACTGTTGTATTTTACGCCTTGAGTGCCCCAGATTGGTGCCATTAACGGGTTGCTTTTGTTTTTGAAGTATCGAGACGGCCGCCATAGGATCTTATCTCCAGGCTCCTACTGCTCATTCTGGTGTTGAGATATCTAACCACGTATGTCGTTGGTAAGCCGGCTTGCTTCCCGCTTTATTCTAGGGTCGCATGTACCTCTAGCACTTCTCCAGAATTAGTTCCGCCTCCGTATAAGTAAATTAATCAACTAAGGGTGTAAGCATTGTGTTCATCCTTTAGATGAATTGTGACCCATGTCGTCGCTGTGAAATCAAACCGGCATATCTGCAAAATACACATTCTTCACTAGAGCGCTTTAAAGTTTTCGCATGTGGGCTATTTCCACGTGAATGCAAAGCGGCAAAACACCATTAGACGGGTTTTTATTCAACTTTACGATATGCCGGTGCGACATAAAAATAGAGGGGAAAATAAGGAATTTTTTGATACCAAAAACTCAAAAACTCAATTTTTGCAGATATGCCGGTTTGATTTCACAGCGACGATGTGTTCGGGAGTGGTTGGGATTGGTGGCTTTGGTTGATTAGTTTTGGCTGGAGAGTTTGATGAAGGGTTGTCTGCGGCAGTGATAGGAGTTTGGGGTAATGGAGTTAGATTTCCACTTGCCACTTGTGCAAATGATTTCCTCATGATCTTTGGTTTGCGCCAGAAGCACCCATAATTCGCAGAATGTTCGCCTTCGCAGTTAACAAACTTTGGCTTATTCCCCTCGAATTTTATCAATCTGAGAAGTGGTGGAGAAATACTTACTATTTTGTGAAATAAAATGTTAGAAAAACTACATCAGAGATCTTTTAAAATTTGCACGACTAGACAAAATATTTACCAAGCTAATGCCACCTCAAAAGCAGAAGCCAAAAATAAAAAGCAAATGGTGGAAAAACATAAAGAAAAACATTTGAAAATCAAAATACACCTCTCCGAAATAGGAAGATCCCTTCCCTATTATTGTTCGGGAGAAAACTACGCGATAAGCCCACCCATAAGCTCGAAAGATCGCCGAGAAGGCATATAGAAAAAAAAAAATACAAGGAGAAATACGATAGATGACACGGAGCTAAGGATCTCGCGAAATTGAAACAAGGCGACTGGAATTGGATTGTCAACGTAAGAAAAATTGAAAAAAATGTTTAAAGAGCTATCGCCAAAGTGATCGTATTTAGTTGAGATAGAAGAGTGAATCGCAAGAAAAAACCGTTTTTATCTCACCGAAGCATCATATCTTAAAGACGAAAATAACCGGAATAACCAAAACTATGACAGCGGTGGGATCATAACACCAATTCCGAGAGATAGCGCGAACAATGGAGTCCCAGGGACGATAACGGCCAGCAGAGAGAATGTCGCATCACGAACGAAAACGATGCATTGGAGTCATCAAGACAAGTCAACAGCGAGACATGTCCTAGAGGAGCAAGAGTTACCAGATGCGGCAACAAATACTTCCGTTCAACCGAAATGTGAATTATCCTAGTTATGTCTCATAAATATGAACACAATTTATATTATTAGGATTTAACGAATAACGAATGTTGTAAAGATATTAGAGCAAATTATATTTGGAGGGAATATATTTACTGTATCAAACCAGCTATAACGAATTCAATAAAATGAACCAGTTCAAAATGATATTTTTAAATTATTACTTACCGTACAAAGCTCTCAGTGAGACATTTTTTCGTGCTGCTAGTCGATGTTGCTAACGACCTATTGGTAACGATTGGTGGCGTTTTTTTCGCAGTTGACGACGACAGCAAATCCTCCTTTTCCTCAACGCGCAACAAGTGTTCGAACTGCGAATCCGAAAATGTCAACAATTTCTTCACCGACATCGGCTTCCCATCGTACATGCCTCCATGACTGTTATTATGGCTACTTGATTTCGGAGTACTAATACGCAGTAAATTTGAACTGGAACTGGACAAGGGAGTGCGACTGCCACGTGATTCACTCTTATCGAATATCGGCGATATATTCCCACGTCGTGGGCTTTGTTCGTTCTCAAGGTTGTTCACATTGAAGTAGATGTCGAGATCTGGTGCGGATTTCAGCTTCTTCCGGAACGATTGCTTCTTCGAGCGAAGCTTCGATGTTTTTCGTGGAGTTGTGTTGCAGAAAATATCGCCTGGCACATTCTCGATATTCTGTGCCACATCGACACGCGGCTTTTTCGGTGTGCTTTCGAAATCCTGAAAATTTAAAACTGCTGCTACGTTTCGTTTAGCGCCCGGCGCATATTGTTCGTCTTTTGGCGTTGTTATGTGGAAATTGCAGATACTGCGAATGTTCTCCGTCACTGGGGTCAATTTGACTGCATCGATAACTTCTGCTTGTTCCAAAACTCCACCGATATGATGGCTACTATTACCGGTCACTAAATACCGTTGTGGAGTAAGTAGTTCCGCCGATATGGATCCTGAGTTCAACGAAGGCGTTGACGGATTCGATGTAATACTGGAGCCATGAGTTGATGTTGTTACGTAGCCACTGTCTACTAGAAAGCTGACATCGGGCGTTTTTATATCCGAAAGGTTTTTCCCATTACCACGGTGTTCTTGGAATAAATGGTGTGATGGGAAACTGCCCAGAGTGGAGCCGTCTTGCGGCTCCATAATTTGTGAATTTTTTTTATCTGAAATTAAACAGGACACACATTAGGTTCGTACGACTTGGAATAGTGGATGAAATACACGAAAGACATCAATTACAGAACATGGTTTTTGCGATATTTAAGAACCATTCGAGCGCACACACAAGCATTACCGACAACTGATAAAGTGACCTTTGATTATTGTTTCAATTTTGGGTAAACCTCATCGCGGAATTTAGTTTTTAAATTTTATAGAAAGAATTTCAGGTTCTTTTTACTTTCGACGGTCGTATTGGTTTCCGATTTACGAAGTAAAATAATTTTTTGTATTGTTACTAGTTGTATTGTTATTAGTTACTAGCAACCCGACAAAATTTAAAACGTAACTAATTTCCTTGCAAAGCCCAAACACCATTTTCAACTTTCACAAAACTATAATGGAAAAGAAATCCGAACGACATCTATTCTTCTTGTGCACACGCGAAAACAAGACGCAACTCAGAGATAATTCATCAGTAAAGAATTATAATCCGAGAAATACAAAATATTAGTCAGGTAGCTAAGTGGAGATTCGCAAGACAAGTCGTTTGGACCCTTTCGAATTGCTATAATCGAAATATGTAAATCCAATTTTGAATATTCATTTTATGGGTACCAATGCATTTGGACAGAAAATTTTTGACTGTTCGCTTCGAGTTCCAATCTATTCAGTAACACCTTTTGTTGAGAAATTACTATCATCGTTTACCTGCCACCCAAAATGGCACAGACGATAGATGGGGTCAGCGGTAATAAAAGATACGTATTCGTGATAATTGGTAGCATTAAATCTAAAAAATAGCATCTGACCAGTTCTACTATGAGCACAAGGCTATCAATTTCTAGAAAACATCTAGCAAATTTAAATATCTACGTGATTCGGCAAACATTAAGTACCTTCAATCACCAACTAGGTGCTAGTAATGCGTTTGAAATGTGATTTCAAAGACTCTTACATCTGGAGTAATAGTCATATTTTTTCAAGTTTTGCATCACAGTTAACAAAACTACAGTTTGCATTCATTGAGTCTTTGGGGTTTTTTCTCCTTTTTGTGAAACACCGACAAAGAACATCACGGGGCAGAAGCTGAACAGCATTCTGTTAAACTGATTAATGATTCAGAACATTTAGATTTGCCGCGGCGCTAAATGTATAATCAGATGCACACCAATTCGTAAATTTGCATAAGAAATAACATACCATACGAAAAGTAATAGAAAATCTTATGCAGAACAGAAATGAATAAAAGCATTGAGCATATGCACACTCAGGTCAGGTAGCAATATTATCCATCAAAGTCAACTTTTATGTTACAAGTTAGTGTTTATTCTTATTATTTGGAGCTTAAAAGTTTCTTGATCGAAGTTTTTTTGCCAGATTGGAAATTAAATTGATTTTTATTTTGGCTTGAATCGCAAGTCTGCTAAACAAAGCACTGAAGGCTGTTCCAGAATAGATTTAATTTTAGCTTTACCGTCATTTATTTTGTGGCAGTCCGTGCGGGTTAATTCAAGTAGGAAGTTAATAGCTACAAGATTGTATAACCACCACATGATTTTGCTTATCCTGCAAGCCTGAGTCACATCATCACTGAACCGTTTGGATAGAAATTGAGATATCTGCTGATACAACTATGGGAAGACTGGAGCCATGATTGGGTAACGCGTCCACTTTCTCATTTCCATCAATGCCCTTATGCCCGGCAACCCGGAAGATTCTGACTCTTTTGTCGTTGTCTGTAAGTTCGTAAATGCTATCAAACGACACGAAACGTTTCCCTTTATTTATTTGGAACAAACTGCGAAACATTGCTCAGTTTAAAAATCAAAGCGATTTTTATCATCTATCGAGAGCTGGTTCCACAACAAACACCAACAATCCTGGCTCAGTGGTAGTTCATAATATTTACTTCCGATAGAGACGCAAAAATGCAGTTAATATTTATGTCGGCCGACAGTTTTTATCATGGAGGTTCAAAGAAAGTTGAATTAATCAAAATGAAAATTGTTCAAAATTTTGACAAACACATTTAAACTGTGTTTAATGACTCCAAAAAAAAGAGCAGAGCATCTCAGTGCAAGTTCAAATAGACCAGCTGTCAAAAAAAGTCTAGCAAGTTAGAGCAATTGAGAGGCAACTCTCAAAGTTGATCGTTTGTCAGAAGTGCAACCTGTCAATTCCACTAAGTAAGTACAAATGATCGACGGTATACCTTTCCACCAATAGATAGCCTCTCCGATTCTCTCGCCCAGAAAGCACGTTAAAGTAAACCTGTCACCAGGGCCGATTCCTCTATACGGGCACATGGTGCTTTGAATCCAGCCGGCACCATAAGACAAGCACAAAAAGCGGCAAAATAAAATATCTAATTCAAGAATAAAATATCTTCCTCTAAAATATCTACCATATAACCTTTATCTATATGTCAAATAAGTTGCAGATATTAAATTTTCAGTTTATTCATTTTCCGCTTACGGTAACATTTTGAGTGTACACCTGTATGGTTATTTACTATAAAACCATCCATACACCATAAGATTAGCTGATGCAATTCTAGAATTCATCAAATTCTTGCATAGAAATTTGTGTATACTAGAAAAAAATATGCTAGCAGATTCGCATCATGTATTGCATGTTGAAACAAGAAAATGTCTTATGCACATACGTATGCATACCGAGAGTGTGAATGAACCCGTTTTGACTTCGAGTTGGGGTGGTTATCTCTCATCCCCAGCAAGTTCATTTGGTGCACTTTCAAATCGCGCTCCGATGTCGCCTAAAGCATAGTACTGAGTTCGATTTCACGTGAAATTTTCATACAAAATTTCACGTGAAATCTGTTTCGGCAAAAATTTAGCTCGAAAATAAACAAGAGTTATACTCTGTTCTTAAGGCTGGTACTGAGTTAACCGTGAAGCTAAATTTTGACATGTCTCCATTATCTGGTCATTCTTTCGAGCGAAAATTTTGGCAATGGAGAAAAGCAGAGACACTGCTCATTTCTGACGGATAAAATGTCAAGAATTTCACTTTTTGATCGATTTTCTTATTGGAAAGACATTTGCACTGCTCCATTTTCAAATTGAAACACCAAATGTCACTTTTTAGCTCGAAAGAATGAACTGCACAAACTAAATTGGCGTGAAATGATTGGAGACATGTTCAGTGCCATCTACGTTTTCAACGCGAAAGCAACTTCAAAGCAACTTTTCATGCTAAGAACAGAGTACCACTCTTGCTTATTTTCAAGCTAAATTTTCGCCGAAACAGATTTCACGTGAAATTTTGTATGAAATTTTCACGTGAAATCGAACTCAGTACTATGCTTTAGCATGAAAAGTTGCTTTGAAGTTACTTTCGCTTTGAAAATGCAGATGGCACTGATACATGTCTCCAATCATTTCACGCCAATTAAGTTTGTGCAATTCATTCTTTCGTGCTAAAAAGTGACATTTGGTGTTTCAATTTGAAAATTGAATTGTGCAAATGTCTTTCCAATAAGAAAATCGATCAAAAAGTGAAATTCTTGGCATTTTATCCGTCAGAAATGAGCAGTGTCTCTGCTTTTCTCCATTGCCAAAATTTTCGCTCGAAAGAATGACCAGATAATGGAGACATGTCAAAATTTAGCTTCACGGTTAACTCAGTACCAGCCTTAAGGCGCCGAACCAATGGCACCCTATGCGTCAGAAGAGATCAAAGCGTAATTGCGTGTAACAAAAGGAGATGGATATGGAGCACTTGTGCGCTTTGACTGATCATCGTGGATGAACTCGAAGGAGAAAATAAAAAATTAAAATATTATTTTTTATTCACGGAGGAGAAAAATTGAGACCGAAAAATTGATTCATTTAGAGACATTGTATACGGTTAGAGATTAGTGTTGTCACTTGGATTTGTCATTTCGTGAATGTAATGAAAATTCCAGTTTGGAAAATTCGATTTCAATGAAATGAAAACACATTTTTATTTTATGGGTAAATAGTAGAAAACCTATGCTTTCGTCTAAAAAAATTTAACGGAAATTTAGCACAAACGTGTATTATAGGAAACTGGAAAATATTAGGAATTTCCCCCTAGATTGGCTTGTTAATTTGATTTCTTATTATGGAGCTCCGGATAACAAGATCGGACCTATATTTCTCTCCCTTTATATGATCACACAGCTGCAAAAACAAAGAACCCGTAAACACCCAGCGTGCCAAATTCGGAGTTCGGAATTGGTTACGACTATTCCGAAAGTGAACGAAAGAGATAGAAATATAAAAAGCTCTTGAAATGAATACAACTTTTGACCGGGGTATTACTGTTCATTATTTTATGAGAAACATTTGAATATTTTTTAAGAATCTCTTCTGAAGTTTGGAAGAAACAAATTCAAAATCAATCGGAATTCGTTGCGAAAATTTCACTGAGTTCGAACAAATTCCGAACAAAGTGCGAACGAATCTGTGATGGGGAAATTGTTAAGAGTTTGTTATGAAATGCATTGGAATTTGCAACAAATTCCGAACCTAATGCCGTTAATGTTTCATCTAGTAAAGTAAGTATTAAAACAGTACTTTAGTCGTACAACTGTTTTTCATGCATAAGTGCAAGTGCCTACAAAGTTTTTTGAAGTTGTGTTGTTTGAGGTGTTAACAGTGTCTATTTTAAAGGTTCGTAATGCTATTCAAATTTGTTATTCTCTTGTAACTTCTCCTTTTTGTATGCAGAAGCTGCTGTGCGAAAATTTCCTTCAAAAAGACGGGACGAGATCGAAGGTTTTTTTATAAAAGGTTTTTTTTTATAGCAGCAACGCAAAGACAATGGGCGAAAAAAATTGTTATTTAAAATTTATAAAATGATATAAAACAACAAATAAAAAAAAATGTCTATTGGAATTAAAAATTATAAGTATTTTATTCAATAAATGCTATTAAAATGTATCCAAAAAGTATTGGAAGCATTCTCAAAGAACTATTTGAAACCTGCACAAAAATCTTCAAAAAATTCACAAAGAATTCGTAAAGAATTCGAAATGAATTCGTAAGAAATTCGTAAAGAATTCGCAAAGAATTCGTAAAGAATTCGCGAAGAATTCACAAAAAATTCACAAGGAATTCCGAAAGAATTCGCAATGAATCTTGAAAAAAATGAACCATTGTACGAAAGCTTTTCAAGAGCTAAAGAGGGGAAAATTTGAGCACTTTCGGCGTTTTTGTAACGTTTTCCATATACCGGTTTTAAAGAATTCGTACCAAATAAGTTTGAGAATCCGAAACTTTTTTTCTGAATTCGCTTCAATTTTCTGAAAGAATTCTCAACGAAATGCCGAATTTGGCACACTGGGCATGATTGTAACTGCACTAAAAAACAAAATGTTGAATACATCGAAATAAGTAAATATGCAATTATAGTCGATTTGACACCAGACAGAACCAGGTTCTGCCCAACATTTTGATAATCAGGTTCGCACACTTTAAAAAGGAGTATATAATAACAAAAAGCATTTGATAGGATTTCTAGAAGCAAAATATACGATCGTAAAAGGACTCACAATTTTAGATGAATTAATGAACAATGGGCTATAAGTTGCAAATCTATGACAAAGGCTCCAATATAGAGCGCAGACAATATAGCGAGCAAAATTTAAAAATTTAACAAACATATTCAATTTGGCTGTCAACGATGCAGCGAACTGTTTTTTTTTTTTTTTTAGATACAATAGATGTTTTTGACCTTGTAAAACAGCTTTATGTATTTTTGCAGTTCTATGAATAGTTGGCGTATTCTCAAGACGAATGTTGAGAGCTTAAGCCCTTATATGATACAAGATTTGAAAGTCAACTTAACGCCTTTAATCTCCTGATGCAAAATCTATTTGGTACATACGAGGCGTTAGGAGCTTTAGAGAAAAGTGGAGCTTTAAATATTGAACGTTTAGGAAGAAAATTGCGAAAATTTAAGTTTATTGCCAGCTTAATAGTACAGTAATTTAGATAAAATCAATATTGCGACCAGATTCATTTAAAGCCACTCCCTATATCTAACCACCACTAAGAATATTTCATAGCCAACCTTAAATTTGTTGGTGGAATATCGTAGCAATTCAGGATTTGAAAGTACACTTGTCACTGCAAGAAAATCGCATTAAATTTAGAAGTATCATGTAGGCCAAGTAACCAAAGCTACTTGTATTTGATTGAAACTATATAATGCCGTCACAATGAGTTCACCAAACAGTTTGTTTTCGAGCGAGATGAGTTCGGGGATAAATATTTTTTTAGTCATCCCCCACGTTCTCAAACCTGCCTAAAACACCAATTTGGAGGAACTATAGTTGTGCTCCATATAGTATATTTGCAGACCCTGTGTTGAGGGCGGCAAATTCATCCTATGCACCAGGCGCTAAACACATTAGGGCCGGGTCTGCCTGTCACGTTGACAATCAAGGGTGGACTCGAACAAAATTGAAGGGTAAACGCTTGGATTTGACAGTGAAGAGATGAAATTTTACTACCATCCCCTCCGGGTAAACTCGACTTGATGCAAACCCTCAAAAGCAAACACACAACCACAAAAACACAAACATAATAGCGAGACATCTATCGGCAAAATTCATGTAACGGCTGTGTGGTGCATCAAGTCGAGTTTTACTCGTCGTATTTATACATATACCATATCTCTAAGGCGTACAAAAATCTGTTAGGTCAAAATTTGGAGCTATTATCCAAACAGGTGCAGCTCATATGGCCATCATCGCCTTCAATAAATCCTTTAAGGTAATATCTTTCAATCTTCTCTCCTTATCCCTTTCTTAAAATCTATACTCCGATTTCTTACAGACATACCTCGTATCTTCACCACGAAACGGCTGCTCATAGATATATACTCGTATAAATCTAGTATGGGGTCAACCACTGGCTATGTAGATATCATAGTGTCAATACTAGTTGTGAATCAGCAGTATAAAGCGGGTAAACATGGCTTGATGCACCACAGCCGGGAAATTCTGCCACCAGAGGTCGAATAGGTGGTAGCAGGGGTAGAAAATTGAAGAAAAACATACAAAATTACGCAAAAAAATACGCGAGAAAACAACACAATTAAGAAAAACAAACAAAAAACCCTCAAAAGCAAACACACAACCGCAAAAACACAAACATACTAGCCTGACATCTATCGGCAAAATTCATGTAACAGTTGTGCGGTACATCAAGTCGAGTTCTACCACATGAAGCTCATGAGGTTATGAAATTAATTGTGTTCGCTAGGACCTAGGTCTTGATTATAAGGATCGAACAATCGGTTTGCGATGTTCTCTTGCTCGGCGGATAGTTTTGTTGCTTAATTCAAACCGTGGAGGCGCGGCTTTCGCTTTTTGGTAAAGGCCACTATTTTAGCAATACAATGAGGCATAGGTCAATATTTCAGCAATACACTGGCCTTATAGTGAAGGGAGGTGGCATTTCAAAGGGTATGGCTTCCGAATTTTGTCAATTTTTCAAATTCAACTGAAGATGTAGTCTATTCAAGTACTACTTTCTTGAGGCTTGACTAAATATGGAAGATGAAGTTCCAGAAAGGGTTCAAGTCTAATACGTAGGTATTTTACGGTCTTCGAGAAGGTGATCGTTTGGTTATTAATAATGAATCTGACATTTTGAAAAATACCTCTGAAAAAAAATGAGGGCACTATTAGTGGCATTTGTTTATTTATAAAGACAGCTGTTACAAAGCTTGGATTGTGTTGGGAGTTCCAGAAAAGGATGTCATCAGATTAGAACTTGTGAAAACATGCGGAAGAGTTTAGATTTCAGGGATGTCAGCGGTGAACATATGGAAGAGAATCGGTCCAAGGATGAGACCACGACGTACACTCGATTCAATTGGAAACTCCTCGGAAAACTCTTCATTAAAGGCGACGAATGCCGCCACTGCCACAGAACAAACTGTCAACAATTTTGATGGTTCATGTTGGAAAACCGAAATTAATAGTTTAATACATTATTTTCAATCCATACGGAATCCATTATTTTCAATCAAAACCCTTTTCTTCTGTTTCGACTACTCTTTGCAGAATCAGCGTCTACTGTATGTATGTTTGACTTTAAAGCCGAATTGTCTCCCGGGTATTATTTGGTTCTCACCACTGGTATGGGATTATTGTTTCTGAATTTCTCTTTCGAGTAATGCTCCCAAATTTGAGGGTAGAGATATTGGATGAGTGTTGAGGACATCATATTATCCTGATGCTTTGGGAATAGGGAATATTTTTCTGATCTTTTCCTGGGGACATTTTGAAGGAAAGGGTCGACACCAAGATGATAAGAGCTTCTTTGTTCGCGAAAGATCTGTGGCCTCGTAGCGAAATGGGAATCGGGGCAATGCTTTTTCTGCACAATATATCAGAGAGAAAGCAGCAGCAATAGTGTTTGCAGTGAATTTCTTATCAGGGAGCACGCTACCACTAAAAGTAAAATTACATCTTAATTTTGTATGTCTTGATATTCTATTTATTTCCTCAAATATGTCTCGACCTGGAATCACTTTTCGGAGAAGTACTTCAAATTTCCTATTGACATGGGCTGTGGTATTAACTATGATAAGGATATTCATGCCTTTAGTCAAGGCAGATGCATGTTTGTATTAATCATTATCCATATTAACGAATCAGTGGAATCGCCTTAAAAAAAAGTTCCTGGATTTTTTTTGAGATAGCTAAATTATCAATGCTCGAGGAGAGTCGATTTCGTCAATTTCCTGGGAGCAAAGATTTCGTACGTTGTCAGGACGGAGATTTTGAATTGGAATTTTCACATCAACTGTGAATTGCTCCGAATATCGTAGAGAATGAAGATTTATGTTTCAGTGGGCCATCGAGGCCATGCTTTCGCTGATTGCATAGATGATCGTATTTAGCGTCGAGAATTTGACATTCGAAAGTGCCAAAATGTGGAGGTATGTGGAATATTTGATTGTTTGTGGCATAATACAGGGTGATTGGTTTGATTTGAGGTGATTGGTTTGATGAGGTTTGATTTTCAATTGTTTTTTTTTTTTTACTGATCACGCATGACTCCTGTCAAACTGTAATGAAATTTTTATTCAGTATTGTTGAAAAATCATCATGGAAAGACTTACACCGCCACAACGTATCCGAATTGTTCGAATCCAAAATCCGCTGTTTTATCGCGAAATTTTATTCAGTGATGAGGCGCATTTTTGGCTCAATGGATACGTCAATAAGCAGAATTGCCGTATTTGGGCCGATGAACAACCTGAAGAGCTTCAACAGCTACCACTACAGGCACAGAAATGCACAGTTTGGTGTGGTTTATGGGCCGGTGGAATCATCGGTCCATATTTCTTTCAAAATGAGTCCGGTCAGAACGTAACCGTCAATGGCGACCGCTATCGCACAATGATAACGGATTTTTTGCTACCTGAAATTGAAGCCCATGGTAACGGTGAACTTTGGTTTCAACAAGACGGCGCTCCTTCGCATACAGCGAGAAGAACAGTGGACTTATTGAGAAATCATTTTGGTGAGAACCTGATTTCACATTTTGGACCAGTAAAGTGATATAGGTATAGTGATAAAGGTGTGATATCACACTAGATCGTGTGATATCACACCTTTAGGTTATTTTCTTTGGGGTTACACGAAGTCTCTGGTCTTCAGGGATAAGCTAGCTTCAAGCGACGCTTTGGAAGCCAACATTAATCGTGTCATTCGCGAGATACCGGTCGCTATGCTGGAATGCGTCGTCCAAAATTGCACCCTCATGATGACCATTTACGGCGTAGTCGTGGTTAACATTTAAATTAGATAATCTTTAAAAAGTAAATGTCATAGAATGCTCTTTAGACTCACAATAAAATTTTTACTATAGAATTCAACTTTATGCCTTTTATTTGAGATTAAAAACCAAACCTCATAATTAATCACCCTGTATTTCATAACATTGTAATATTACCCATTGATATATTCGTATTTTCCAATAGTAAAAGGTATATTGCAATTCATTGGCTGGTAACTGTTACAATGGCTGTGCCGTTTTATTTCTAGCAGCCTCCAATGATTCAAATAGGTTTCTTTTAGCACAGATTTTATTTTTTAGAGAAAGAAAAAATGTAAAGGCAGTGTAGGTGCCACACCATCTGAGACTTCAGGCTCTTTGCGTTGGGTCTGGCGCTGAAATTTGTTGTGTATTTTCAGTGCCCTTTCTAGCAATGCATTTCGTCGCGTCTCGGTTGTGTCTGATTTACCAGCTCATGCCTGAAAACTATGTGGTTCTGTACGGACAGAAGTCGCTTCTGCTGTAATTGTTTTTATATTACGAATATTGAATGTTCAGGACGGATGAATAGCGTGTAATGTCCCTTTTTGTTTTCCAAAAGCAAGTCTATCTTCTTCAGTTCTAATTTCTATTGACCTAGGGGTAAAAAGGGTATTGCGATGATACGGACTAGAGGACTTCACGGTCATTTCTAGGGTACCCTGTTCCAGAGGCAATTCATCTTTTTTAGATTCCTTGCCCTCTTGATGCAGGCAGATGTTAAACTGGACTAAACCCAGGACTGTTTTGCGACTGCACAGGATGATTCTTTAACGCAGGACTTCTTAGCGCCTTCGATTGCAACGGAAGCATGCTGTGGCTGCGAGATTATCTTAAGTTTTGTTGTCTTTTTTTAGTATTTTTATGACTTATAATCCTTTACAGAATCTTTATCAAGACAGAGCTAACAGATATGAGACTTTGTAATGTAAACCTCTCTTGTTTTCCGCCAGCTGATAAGAACGTACGAGCAACGCAAGCACGCATTGCATATCTCCTTCAGCCATATTAGTGTTACTTCCATAGATGCCTGAATTTCAACCAGGAGATAGGCATTTGAATGTCAGTCGGGGATTTCCATGGCTTGAGGGAGCTTAGGGCTCACCTCAAACGAAAATTCGTGATTCCAAGTGGTAGCGATAAAGTGTTGACCTGCGTATATTGGAGATTATGACTCCCCGGGAAGTGTGAGTCCATGAGGACCACTAAATTGTCGGTACTCGAGTTAGTCTAGATGCCATGAGGGCTCTGGATGCACCCTGTAGCCGTCGGTACTGAGGACAGAACGATAACCATAAGGATAACTTCGCCTTGCGTATGGCATGACTAAAGGCTTTCAATGTTGGTTTATATAGTGACCAGTCGGTTATTTATTAAAGTCTCTCCTGCAATATCTTCATAGAGTGGTGATAAGCACATTCGACCATGGAGACTTTGGATAGATTTTTGGCTCAATGCCAACCAAGCTGCAGATTCGAACGCACTAGCAAGGGTGCTAGACGCTAGATCTAGACCGTGGCGACAGTCGATGCCTCTCGGAGAAGGTTCCAGTGAAGATCGGACCAGGAATTGGGACTACGTAAAGTCCGTTCTTTTTCTGTTAATAAAGGTTTCCTGCTGCATCAAGCTACGGCCGCTCACATTAAAGGACATGACCTTTCATTCATCCAGAAGGTGCGTGGTTATTATATCTACCATCTAAAGGTAAAATTGGTCTAAAAAAAATAAAAAACATCAGCTTACTTTTTGTTCCATCCTATTGGAGTCTCCGCTAGTGCTAAAGATCAGATTATCATCCCCATAAATAAAATGCTTACTACGTAACCCAAGATTGTTCACGCTGTCAACGTACAGTAAATCGAAAGTCGCGTCAAGAATTGAACACTGCGGAAAACCTATGTTGATACTTTGCTAATTTCGACATATTTTGGAATTCGATGGTAAAACCAGTTGATTATTTTTTTTATTTTATTTACTATTTCCTATGCATCGAATGCCTCGCTCAGATATTGATACATTTGGATCTGTAGTGTCAAATGCTTTTTCATATTTACAAGAATAGCCTCAACAAAAACCATTTTTTATGGGGAATAAATATATTGCTTTGAAGACTTGCGATAGTTTCCGTTATTTCTCCTATCGTAGTCGGTCTTAAAAAAGAGTAGGTTTAATTATTTATTCTATTCCTGTTCCTACTTACATATAGTGAGCAAAACTCTTCATTTGTTTCATTTTCAGCAAAAGAAACAAAATCATTTAGTTGGCTTGGATTGGCTCAAGGAATACTCATAGATTTTAATATGATCCTTTGCTATCTGCTTCAAGCTCAGAATACAAGAGAAAGAAAGTTAAATCCCTGAAATGGTTCAAATCAGATTTTAGAATATTTTAATTGAAAGCTTACTTTCAAATCTGTCAAATCGTCGATTAATGTCCTTAAAATGCAAAGCTGAAAGCACCGAGCTGCTAATCAGAATAGGTAGTGTTGGAAGAGACAATAACGTGTGTTCTACTTTTTTACCAAAATCATTATTTAGAAAAAAATCAACATTCATACAACTTTAAACGTATAAAAAAACATTTTTTAAAAACATACAAAATCCCCAATGGAATAAAACTGATGACCTCGACCTAACATTGCGCCAATTTTCCAGCCAAGTAAATACTTTGCCCGAAAATAGAACCGGCACCCGATTTGGCACAGCCATCAACTCCTCCTCACACAAGGCTATCGCCCCGAATTTAGCGGGCATTAACCATTTCACCTAGATCCCGTACAAGTCTCTAGGCCTCCCCATAATGGGAATGTAAACAAACCCACGCGCCACTATTCTTCCCAAATACGGAGGAAACTAAAAAAAATTATTTTGGAAGTCACCATAACTATTCGGAAGGCAGATGCACGCAATTAGCCACGAAAAAGAAGACTTCAACGACGACAGTCAACCACAAGATGTCCCTCTCACTTTCCCTCCATTGTGTTGTGTTGATCTTGAACATGAACGCTTTTCTGACAAGTTGATGGGAACTCACCTTTTTGCTTTCTGATTTTCACTAGTCACACGATATTCATTGATCACAATCCGAAAACACTAAATGCACTTTGTAAAGGACACTTTTACGCAATTAGTATACGCATTAAATTAACCGTAGGACATCTTGCGGGACGGTAAATATTTAAATGAAATAATCTAGCGTCCAGCACTACTGCGTTCCCGGACTTGAATTTACGATTCGAGTTGTCGCTTTGCAAAACGACAGGCCGACGCCGTGCGTTTGAGCGCGCTGATCGACGACATCGAAAATATCAAACAAGTGTTTGCATGAGATCACGCACACAAGCAAGCATTTTTCGCGCGGTTGGTTGCTGTTGAATTGTGTCTTGTGAGAGATATTTGCAGCCAATGATGGAAGATGCTTTTTGTATGTTTAAATGTGCTTGATATTCTTCCAGTGTTCTTATAAAACATTTCAAAGTGGGATATTTTGGATTCGATGCAATCAAATTCAAAATACCAGCTTTCGGCCATTTTGTTTTTTTCAAATCGGGCACCCCAAACATTCGCGTAGTCGCAACAGCTGCAAAATCTGCATTTTATCTTTTTTCTTTTTTTCCCATCCTGCTCTTGTTTGTTTTGTTCTCACTGGTTTTGTTGTACATTTTTGTACTATTTGGCGTTCCGCAACAAGCTGTCAAGTTGACTTTCGTGCACATTCGTGCACTAGCTTGGCCTCAACGAAAAATGTCGAAAAGCAGATGAAAAGCACTGATGAAAAGGATGAGAAATTAAGAAGTGTCAAAATAAGAATCGAATCGGCAATTGGCCGCAGCAACAAAATCAAAACAAATGGCTGATTTCGACTGGCCATGGGAATATAATTTCCCACCGTTTTTCACGTAAGTTCCTTAGATATGCTTTCGGATTATAATTAAAATTCATTAGTTATTTTAAACAATTTATGCAAGATGTCAGAAGAAAGTCACTTGTTTACCTTAGGAAAGGTCCTTTTGTCATAATTGCTGCAATCTTTCAGAAAATACTGACGCAATCAACTGCTTACTTTTTATTTGCTTCTTGTTTTCTCTATTTCCTATCTCGAAAACAATAAACTATCACATTTGATTTTAGAGTTCAACCGAACAATGAAACCCGTGCTCAACAACTATCTGTGTGGAATAGGCTCGCCCGTAATTACCAAAAACATCGGAATCAAAGTGTTATCGACATTAATGAGGACACCGCCCTGTTCTGCAACAATGCTATCAAAAGGCGGCTTCCGCCCGAGGGACGACTAGCTGTATTGGAGCATCTTCAAAGCTCAGGACATGCTGCACCACTAGACAAACGACGAACCAATTGGCATGTCTTCTGGCATACGCTAGATGAATGGGCGAAATTGATCTACGACTGGGCGCAGAAAACTGGCCAAATCAACACCGTCTGCACTCTGTATGAAATCGCAAACGGAGAGAATTCAGTAGAAGAAGAGTTCTACGAATTGGATCAAGATGTAGTTTTGAAAGCGTTGAAAGTACTGGAAGAGCAAGGCAAATGTGAATTGATATTGCTCGATGATAGTCAAGGTGTAAAGTTCTTCTGAAGTATTTAATGAAATTTTATGAAAATATGAGTTATAAATATATGTATAACGTTTTCTTGTTAATAAACTATGTATCTTTAAAGAGAACTATGTTTGTTTTCAACATATGCTGAAGATGCAGAGCATTCGGCGGATTTTCTGGACACGGTACTAAGACCAGCAAGGGGATTTTTCGTGTGACCTGACTTCTTAACCAATATTCTCAGTAAAATGTTTGAAAAATGGAAATACATTTGAAGCAAAGTTGGTAAATCGAGAATTTTGTAGCAATGTTTCTGAACTTTAAGACCTGAAGCAAGGCAAGTGTCAAGTATTTCATCTTTGAATATCACAAATAGTATTTTTTTTATTAAATAAAGTAATAGGTTAAAATCAAGGTAAAATTTATGAAATATCGTTCACAACAGCTCAAACGTGCACAAGTCTTCGTCTATCAACTACTAGTAGCTTCCCTTTTCAAAATTTCCAATACTGCATCCGTTGTAGTAACACCTTTACTTATCAAAATCGTTTTATTTCGGGACCTCGAACCTCGATCCAGGCTTACATCACTCTTACGCAAATTGAGAACCTTCGACAAAAACTTCACGAGTTCTGTGTTTGCTTCGCCTTCCACTGGCGGTGCTGCTATTTGGATACTAAAAGCAAGATAATATTCGAGAAGCTCTTAATTTGTTTTTTAACTTGTTAGCGAATATTTACCCAACACCCTCGTCCGTAATATCAGTGATTCCATTTTGTTTTGCACCGGGTTTTGCCAGTATCTTAATGGATATATTTCCGGATTTATCCATGCACACAGGAAGCGAGTCATTTCGAACAACTGGCGGTGGAACGCCTTTTCCTTTTTGGCTTGACTTTTTCGACATTTGCCTAATAAAACTCGACAAACTTGAACAGGAGTACTTATTTAACATTTGCTATTGTCACCTCTTTATTTTGTAGCAATTGCCAATTTAGGTTATGTTTTTGTTTTGGATTGAATATTTCCCAATAAATTTCCCAGCCATGTCCATGAATTTCCGAAGATCAAGAGAACTGTCAAAACCAGCCGTAACGAAACGTCAAACCGACGATTGGATGTCAAAATCGGGCGACAAACCTTTTCAACTCTTTAATTTTCTTTTCGAGTCGAATAGAAGTGCGCGCATTGTGTATCTATAGACAATTAACTAACTCAGGTAATATACAACATTAACATGGCAAAGAGAGCTGCAGAAGATTTCGAAGATGATTTTACGGAAGATGCAAAACGTGGAAAAATTAGGCCGGAACCGACAAAGAAACATACCTTGGATTCGGACGAGGAAGATAGCGGCGAAGAAGAGGAGAGGTTTGATTTGCGACTAAAGTTTTCGAAAAATTACAACCGCAATATCTATATTTCGTAGATATAATATTTTAAATGAAAATGATATCGAAGGCGAAGAGGAAGGTATCTCAGGGATCGAAGGTGAAGTGAAATTCACTCCATTCAACATGAAGGAGGAAATGGAGGAGGGTCATTTTGATCGCGAGGGACACTTTCAGTGGGATAAAACAAAAGAAATCAAAGATAATTGGTTAGATAATATCGATTGGGTTAAGGTATGCACTTTTTATTTGTTTTTTAATGTTGCAAACGGAATGTTGTCAAAGCACTTGTGCTCAGAAATAACGTCACTTCTACTACTAATGAACATATTTCCCACAGGTCAAAACCGATAAAAACTACATGGAAAGAACAAATCGTGGTCTAGCCGATTCGAGCGATTCCGATGACGATGATCCATCGAAGCGTTTCAATGAAATTGACACATACAAGCAAATTTTGGAGCTAATGAAACCGGGCGAAACAATTAAAAAGGCTTTGCAGCGGATTGGTGGCAACACAGTTAAATTGTCGTCCGCGGAACGTTGGAGGCGCAAGAAGGCCGGTATCGTGGATGAAAACGCCGCACTAGTCACAAAATTGACCGAGCTGACGAACAATATTCTCACCGAGATGGGAAACATGGATGTCTACCAGGAAACCTTCGAGCAAATTCAGACGAAAATTTCGAAAACTTTGAATGGCTCAGGAGGGAGCAGTGCTAGTGGGAAGGCTATCGATGAACTGGATATGTATGCGGATGATTTTGAAACAAAGGAACAATCAAAATTGTGTGTGAATTTGGAAGATAATGGCGATGGCGATGAAAAGGAGAAAACTGCTGGACCTAGTGACCTCAACAAGAACTTGCGATGGGAATATAAATGGAAGGAGACTGACGAAGAAATCAATGGGCCGTTCACGACCGAGCAGATGTTGAATTGGTGCAACGACGGGCATTTTAAGGACGGTGTGGTTGTCCGAAAAGCGGGCGACGACACAAAGTTTTATTCGAGTAATCGAATAGATTTCGATTTGTATTTGTAAGGATATATTCAGGGAAAAGTGGATAGAAATATATTAAGCGGTTGCTGTTTATGAATGTTTCAGTCCTCATGATATCCTTCACCTAATTTTAATGAGATTTTTGTTGTGCAAATGGAAGAGGGGACTCATTTTTTGTCTCTTTGTGATATTGTGACGAATTTGGGGTTCCATCTCATTCGCTTGCCACGCAAATTTCACTAGCCAACTACCACCGCTATCATGTACGTCATTTTTTAGTGATTCAAATATAGTACACCTATTCTCCGCATAACGTAGCTCTAATCACTAAAAAGACGATATCTTCGATCCACTAATCAGCGGACTGTTCGTCCAACAAATTCCCACTCTTGCCATCCACAAATATTCACCAACACAACAGCAACCAACCGCAGAGAATTTCCTCTGCTCGAAAAGTTTCGGCTGCAGTCGCGTCGTATCTCTCTTTCCGTTCGTTCCTGTGTTGTTTGCGAAACTCATTGGCGAAACTTTGCGGCGACTTGCAGACGACAATCACAGCCACAAAAGCCTGCCAGGAGGAAATTGTCTCATTCGCGAGTTTTCGGTGTGGTGAATTTATCAGCCAGCGGCGTCGTCGATGTGTGTGGTATTCTTATTGGATTGGAGATTTTTGGCTATCCCATTCAGAAGAATCGAGTCGATTGCAAGAATCAACTCAACACAGTCCCCCAGTCTGCATTCGGCCTACCACAGGCTTTTAGCTGTTTCTTCATCAATAAAAAAGGCACGGAAAGAAGTTTCATTCCGCCCGGAATATACTGTGGAAGACAAAAAGGAAGTTGAAAGTTCGGGGAATACTTGTTTCGTCGAAGTGATGGTGTAGGAAGTGCGGGAAAGTGGTGAACAAAAGCAGAATTCTTATTGTCAGATTTTCGACTTTCGATCCTTTGTATTGGACGACGGACGGGACAGGGTATCCGTGCAGTTGTGTGCGCCAAAAAACGTCACATCGACGGAAAAGTCAACAACTGGGCGAAAAGTGAGAAAAAGGACGATTTTGAGCTCGGGAAGTGTTTTTGCGGCTGTGAACGTGGATTAGGACACCTTCGACTCGGTGCAGTGAAGCGCGTGGGATACAGTCGCTAAAGTATCTACTCGTGTGGAAGAGTCCCCATTACTTGCAGCGCGGCAATCTCGTCCTGTGCATCTACCCTGTTTCAGTATTTTTGAATGAAACGAAACCGAATCCCAGCCCCATTCGCTCGAGCTCATACTCCATTAAAAATCGTCGCGCTAAGAAATTCGTCTTTCTCGTTATATTACGTGCAAGAGCTTTCCCCTAACCGCGGCGGTCGTCTCGCAGTTTGTGCGAGGAAAATCCACAGTAGCTGTCGACTCAGTCGGGTCGTCACGGTGCGAAAGGTGATTTTCACAACCGGAAAATAGACAGCGAACTGCGAGCCGGGAAAGTTACTAGTGAAAATTCGTGTGGGCACGAGAAGGAATTTGCTCCGCAGTTGACCACCAGAGCCAGGCAGCCAGCCAGTAGTTTTTCGTGAGTTTTTTCGATCTTTTGACTTCGACTCGACGCAGGCCGTCTCGCTTTCGAGTTTTCATCAGTTCGAGGCATTCGAATGGGAGTTTCCCGCAGCAGTGTGTAGTCGACTAACAAATCTCGTGTTTTCTTGTGAATTTCGGTATTCGTTGTGGTTCCGAGCGTTTTCTTGTTTGGCGACAAAGTGCTTGATAGAATTCAGTTGTCTTCGCCAACTCGCAAGTTCTCTAGTTGCCTGCGGTGAGTTTTCAATGAAATAATTGTGAAAATCGAAATCTATCGGGAATCATTCAATTCGCAGTGCATTACTGAGAGGTGTTTGAAAGTATCGTGTAGGTGTAGGGTGTCGCAAAGGTGTTGTCTATCCGGTCGCGGTGCTTTTGAGAGTGCAATTGCAGGCGCCGCCCGAAATTTGACTTGAGAAGCTGCAGATGAACAGAAAAGTGAAAGAACTCAAGGTAAATTTCGAGTATTCCGTGTGGTTCAAGCATAACGTAGGCTGTAGGCTAGGAAAAATGCGTGGAGTTGCTCCATGTAATCTATTCCGTCGCCGTGGCCCCGTGGGCTGCATTTTGTATGAATGAGTGTTTGGATGGGGATGAGATTTTTTGCGATTTATAGTGGACGCTCGGTAGATTGTAGTTGATGCCAACGCAAACTTGTCCCCGGTTTTGCATTGTGCGACAGGATAGATCCAACTATGGGACTCGTGTCCAGCCGCGTCGAGTGTACGAAATAATTCCGGTTTTGTGACAAAGTGTATCCACCCCAAATTCACAAAGCATCCATACAACTAAACCGTTACACCATCACGCTATTGCTATCTCTTTCGAATGCGTGGCGCATGTACGAGCGCCACCATTGTTTATCTCACTTTGACATTTCACGTACGGCGACGGCGAATTTTGTAAGAGTGTGTATCGTTTTTCTTTACGCTCCGACCCCGTCTGGCCAATAAGATGTACTTTGAGAACTGTCAAATTGGGTGAAAATGCGACAGTGATTATTTTTTTTGTGGGTCGGTGCGTGTTTTCCAATTTTCACTGAAACTGGACAAATTTGCGAATGATGGATAATTGTTTCAGTGTTTTCGCCAGCTGAGTGGTGCCGGAGGCGATACTATTGCATTTGTAGGCGAAGAATGGTTCATTGCAATTTAGGTGAAAGTAACAAGATTTGATACAAAATAGATGGAAGAAAGCCCCAAAAGTCAAATAATTCTAGTTGGAAGCATATTTTGGCCGTTCGTGAAGGTTCTTGGTACGGTGGGTTGTTTGCTGGTTCATCGGAAACGGTCACCGGAAAAATCGATTGATGTTTAGCTTGGATTTCGAGTCGCCCACTGATATGCGATGTCTTTTCACTTTAACCTGCTTACCGGGGGTCTTCTATATGTTCAATGTCACAACGGTTTTTTTTGCAATTTTTCAAGCTTTTGTTTTTTTGGCAACGAAATTGAGTGTCAATTAGCACTGATACGTGAAAATCATTCCCCAAGGTTTTGTTGGTAATATTTGAATGGCTGCTATTTCGCAATTATTATTTTGTGATAGAAAAGCATTCACTTGTATCTATGAGTTGAAGGATAACGAAGGCAATGACCCATTGTAAATTTCGCGTTAAAATATTTTAAACAAATAATTGCTTCAATATTCGTTTGTGTCACTCAAAAGTTATTTTCTTCCAACCGTAAAATTTAAAGTAATTTTTCAAATTATAATTTTCGAATGAAAAAAAAAACAATTGGAACATGACTTACAAATTATTACGTTTACAAGCTGTCATCCGAACGATAAATTTAGCTTCATTGAAGAAGTCAGCATTTTTGTAGATGCTGAAGGGATGTTCACGTGAAAAAAATTCGGTTTTCCGGAATGTCACAACCATATTAGTCGAATACCTAACTAATTTAAATTTTATTTCTGTCATAAAGACTATTAATTGTGTTGTAATTTCGCCCAAACACAATTCGTGAGTTCGTGATTATCCGGGTAGTTTGAAATAAACAGTTCGTTTTCGATACTCAACTTGCTTTTACTTTGATGAAATTTCAAAAAAAAATTACGCGCAGATAACTTTTAGAAACAAACAGTGTTTCAGAAGAACGTGTGGCAAATAATTCTTCCTACTTGGCCAAACACTTTTTATTTATATATGGCAAACCGCTCCGATTTCACATTAGATTTATTTGGTCATTACAGTTTGATCTTCCGTAAAGACAACCGGTTAAGAAATGAGTGCTCTTTATAAAAAAAAAGTTTGGAAATTGTTATTCTGGTTATCCGAAAACTACAGGGGCATATCACTACTTTGTACGTCGTACAAGCTCTTGACAAAGATTTTAGAGTTAAGGATTTCCCATCACGCTGAGAAAATTCTTGGTGAATATCAAGGTGGTTTCAGGCGTGGAAGATCGACAACTGACCAAATATTTACGGTCAAACAAATTTTGGGGAAAATGCTGGGAATTCAAGATTGATGTCCATCAAATATTCGTCGACTTCAAACAAGCGTACCACAGCATCAACCGAACTGCATTATATAACATCATGCTGCAGTTCGGAATTCCAGCAAAGTTGGTACGCCTAGTGAAAATGACCATGACCGACTCCACGTCACAAGTGCTGATCCAGAATAATATGACCGACTCGTTTTCGACGAATACAGGGCTAAAACAAGGGGATGGATTAACTCCGGTACTCTTTAACTTAGCGCTTGAATATGTCTTCAGAAAAATCCCCGTTGACACGAGAATAACTCTATTATTTAAATCGACACAGCTAGTAGCTTACGCTGATGACATCAACATTATGTCACGTTCGTTCAACGACGCCAAGGAAGTATTTGTAGCTCTAGACGAAACCGCCAAGGAAGTTGGTCTTCAAATTAACGAACAAAAAACAAAAGTTATGACTCAATCAAGGAAAAGGACGCCAATAAGACAAAACATAACGATAGGGGACTATAACCTTGAAAACGTAGACAACTTCGTGTACCTAGAGACGAACCTCTCGAAGATGACGAAATCAAACGACGGATTCAATTAGCCAATAAGACATTCTTTTCGGTACTTCCCACCTTGAAATCTTGATGCGTACACAGGAATACGAACCTTCGCATCTATAAAACAATTATTAGACCTGTGCTATGCTACGGAAGCGAACCCTGCACAATGACCCGGGCGTCTTAAAAAGCGTTAAACACGTTCGAGAGAAGGGTATTGCGAAGGATCCTCGGTCCAATACGGGAAGAAGATGGATGGCGAATCCGATACAACAACGAGCTGTATACCATATATGACGAGCCGGAAGTCGCTACCGTCATACGGCTCTAAAAACTACAATGGGCTGGCCACAACGAATGAATGACCGACAATCGAATCCCCAAACGGTCTCTCAAGGGGCAAGCGAGCGGAGCCAGGCCAGTCGGTAACCCACGCAAGCGCTGGGAGGATTCGATAGCTGCTGACAGCAGGTCACTTCTGGGAGCACCGAACTGGAGGACGCGGTCACTGAACCGAGACGAATGCAGGTGAAGAATTTAGGAGGCTAAGGCTCGATTCGGGCTGTAGGCCATGGAGACTTCGGATCACAATATTTAAGTTTTTGTCTTCCGGAAGACAGTAAGGATAATACTGGACTTTGAAGTCTGTGAAGAGCTTCGAGGTTTTCCTTCGGTCTGGATCAGATTTAATGTTTCTCTCTTTGATAACCGAATGCAGAGACCCATACTGCTCTAGCTGTCGCAAAATTATTGGTTCATGCTTATTCTCTCTGGGCATCACAGAATTTGATGGTTGATTTAAAAATTGCTTTTTGCGAATTTGTTTTTTTTTTGTGGTTTTGGGTTTAGGAACTGTCTTTTTAGTCATTTTCAGAGTTGGGGAAGGAAGGGACGGGGAGGAGACTCTTCGTCATTTAACATGTCAGCTGTATTTAGTTAGTCGTCAGTTAAGTCGGTTTCCATTTTATCGTCATCATCAGTTCCTGAGGGCATTGAATCACCAAGTGGCTGATTTTCGTTTTCAGTTCCGTCGTTATTAGTTCCGTGCTAGAAGAGAAAGCTGTTGAGATCTGCGCTGGGGAAATCGGTTGCTTTCCTTTGCATTTACTGGAAATTTGACGTTCGTATTTTTTTTACTTTTTTGTGCTTGCTATTTTTGTGTTTATCATTGTCTCACTACTACATGTATGCAAAACAGGCTTAAATTTACTTGTATAGGCCCCCATTCACGAGCAAGTCCAAATGGCCTAAAGCCAGTCCACAATCTCACTGTATGTGGGAGAACTCGGAAGGACTCATGGACTCCAGAAACCAAATTGGATTTCCAATCAATCCAAAGTCCATGGAATCAGGCCATCGGGCCATTTTTTTTGGCTCGACCGTGTGTGGGAAAATAGTAGGGCGAATTTAGACAATCCATAAAATGGACTAGTGTGCGTTGAAGCCTCAGTCCAAACAACGTGGCAGTCTTGCTTTGTAGGCTGACCTGTGACAAGCTCATAGACTGTTTCTGTGATTATTTTATTTAATCGAAAAATTCAGCATAATGGATGGTGGCCATGATTTTGTTTTGGAAGCTATCGAATAATATAGGTCACATGAATGTATATTATATTATTTGACTCAAAGCCTGCAACCGCTTGCTAAGTACCGCAAAGTGGCGGTCAATTTTTCGTGAGGGGTGATATATTGGCTCATATTTGTATCCTTTCGTTAGATAAATGGGGTGACCAACTGTAGCAACGTATTATATGTCTTATCATCCATTCTTAAATAATTTTACCAATCAGAAGGCTCAAGTGTGAGTTCTTTTACCAAATTTACGTTACTCATTTGTTTCCGTTTGGCCAGCCATCTTTTTTTCCACTTCCTTTTTAGTTTTCGTTTCTTTAGTTGCAATTGCAAAAAAACTCCTCCATATGCTTCGGATCCATTAATAGATTAAAAATAATTTTTTCTTCGTATTTATCTTAATTTTTTTCTAAATTAATGACAGAAAATGGAAAGAACTGACTGTATCGAGGCTCTATCGTGAGTGGCGAGCTAAATTAGACTTAAACCAAACGGACTCAAGCCAAATGGACTCAGGCCATTTGGATTGTTCGTGAATGGGGGCCTTTAAATATCACTCAGACTAACCATCGTTTTGTTTTTTCACCACCAATCTACCCTAAACGCATGCATCAATTTCTTTTTTCTCTTTCACAGTTTTCCATGAATTTAACTCTTATTTTGAAACTCAAAAAATAAAATAAAACTTTCTTACCCTGCCTCAAAACATCGGTTTTCGTGGATCCAGTTTTGTGCAATTTTCGGGGTTCGACTAGGTTCTGGTCTATTAGCAACCCTTCTTAATCCCTCTTCCCGTAAATCTTCGGCTTTCGTTAATCCAAACGAAATCCCAACTGTTTCAATTTACACTCACGAAATTGGATCAAGTCATGCGTACCTTCCCTTTTACGAACCCAAATCGAATATGTTGTTGTTGCATTGAATTTGATGCCGTAATTCATGTACGTGTGTATGTGTATAAAAGCTGTTTACTGGTTGCAACAAAGTAATTCTGTTATTCGAACACAAGTGGCAATGAAACGGACCAAATTTGCCGGATATCTCATGCATGAACTTACAAAAATCGAAAAAAAATTTTCAGTTCATTGGTCTGACATCTCATTTAACCATATGAAAAGATGTAGTTGCAGTTGCAATAACTGCACAATATTTGACAGTTTAATTACTTGATTCACCGAAATATCCCTGTTGCAGACGTTCCAAGGGCTATTACCATTTAATCCTCTCAAGCCAATTGCAAATTGCTGCCACGGAAATATGAGTGCTTCCTTTAGAGCTCTTCTGCTCTCGCCACCGCGCTCCTAAAACCTACCCCTGCCTACCCGTTCTGCAACAATCAACTATTCAATAAGGTCGATCCACAACAAAATAGGGCATTGCTTAAGATAAGAACTCTTGTGGTATTTCAACGAAATATTAATTTGTTTTAGTACTAATGCAGTTGTACGTACCACCAATTGGTGAGCAGTCAAGTCGTCAGGCTGCAGCAGCAATCTGAAGACCATGGCTGTGAGCCTCATATGTGTGGGGTGCATGTTTTGTATTGAAACTCCTCGCAACAAACCATTTTTGTAGACCCAAGATACACGCCGAGTATCTGTTTACCCATTTCCATTGCAGACATTCAGATCAATTTGCCGTTTAGTATTTTTTCTTAGCTCTACCCCGGCTGTGGCCAGTTGCGCCACGATTGTTTATTTGTTTGCATTGCAGTGCAACATACATTATTTTCGGGTACAGCGCTCATGATGACGAAAGATGGAAATGTTGTCAAATATCTTTTTCGGAGCCACAGCCATATGGTCTGTTCGCTGAATCAGCTCGAATATGTACAAATTTTGGAGTGGAACGCCAAAATAAATTGATATTGACTCGATTCGAAGCATTGATGAATGAATGTTTTGAATGTTTTAAATACCGTGGGGTATATTCTAAGGAATGTGAGTGGTGCAAGTGAAAATGTCATGAGCCACGTCGATTCATTTATCTTTTTGAACTGATATTGGGGGGAAAAATAAACAGAAACGAGATAATTGAGCAGATAGTTTTAAATACAAATTATTGTGTTGATAGCTAATAGCTTTCTAGTTGTTTGTTTTCTGTGATTATTATTTAGGTCAAGATTGCTTCAGGGTTGATTTATATTGTTGACATGCATTTAGACACATAACTTTTTCAAGAATAAATCTTTTTCGATTAATTATTTCAGAAAATTTGGTGGTATCGATCTTGCTAACAATTTTTATCATTTTCTTGCAGGTAATACAACGAATTGATAATTTAAAAACATTAGTAATGTGAGTATATTAATGGATTAGATAAATTCCCGGCAAAGATATAATGCGTAAGAACATAGAGTAAATTAAGGAAAAAAACCTGAGCTAAAATTTCTATAGACTGTAAAAAAAAACCCCCCACTACAAGCTATGTCGCGTCGGGGAGTAGACGTTGGTAAAGACTTCATTCAGTGTAGAGTGGTAAGAAGAATCCACGACACGCTTTATCCCTTAAGGCTGGTACTGAGTTCGAGTTCACGTGAAATTTTGACATTTCCCCATTAAGCATAGTATTGAGTTGAGTTGATTTCACGTGAAATTTTCATACAAAATTTCACGTGAAATTGGTTTCGGCGAAAATTTAGCTTGAAAATAAGCAAGTTTGGGACTGTGTTCTTAGCATGAAAAGTTGCTTTGAAGTTGCTTTCGCGTTGAAAACGTAGATGGCACTGAAACATGTTGTCAATCATTTCACGCCAATTTAGTTTGTGCAGTTCATTCTTTCCAGCGGAAAAGTGACATTTGGTGTTTCAATTTGAAAATGGAGCAGTGCAAATGTCTTTCCAATAAGAAAATCGATCGAAAATTGAAATTCTTGACATTTTATCCGTCAAGAATGAGCAGTGTCTCTGCTTTTCTCTGTTGTCAAAATTTTCGCTCGAAAGAATGGTCAGATAATGGGGAAATGTCAAAATTTCACGTGAACTCGAACTCAGTACCAGCCTTTATCTGGCCATTCTTTCGAGCGAAAATTTTGACAACAGAGAAAAGCAGAGACACTGCTCATTCTTGACGGATAAAATGTCAAGAATTTCAATTTTCGATCGATTTTCTTATTGGAAAGTCATTTGCACTGCTCAATTTTCAAATTCAAACACTAAATGTCACTTTTTAGCTCGAAAGAATGAACTGCACAAACTAAATTGGCGTGAAATGATTGACAACATGTTTTAGTGCCATCTATGTTTTCGAAGCGAAAGCAACTTCAAAGCAACTTTTCATGCTAAGAACACAGTACCAAACTTGCTTATTTTCAAACTAAATTTTCGCCGAAACAGATTTCACGTGAAATTTTGTATGAAAATTTCACGTGAAATCGAACTCAGTACTATGCTTAAAAGGCTGGTATCATGTTTCCTGCCACAGATAAGGCTAGTGACATTAACTGTTACAAAGCTCTCGTTTATCTTGCCCAAAAACAATCTCAAGATTTTGTATGGTTTCAACCACAAATAAATCCTTCTCCCGATATTTTACCACAATATTCTTCAAAAATTCCAATAATATTAGTAATCACCGCCTAAATTGACATTGGCAAGTATGTATCATCTTATTTTTACCGTTGCTAAAAAAAAGCAAAATCTATGTTTGACGCACAATTGATCGTTTGTTTATTCACATAAGCAAAAATAGATACTTCAGTTTTTACGATTACACAACAAAACGTCGGTTTAAATTTGTATTTAATTTAACCCTGTCGAATGATCCGTAATATGTACTCATAAGCATATGCATAAATTTCAAATTCGAGTATACCTAACCATAATATTAATGATTTAATAACAAATATCTTATTGTGCCGAAAACCGGTTTTCAAAGTGATCGGTATCTCTTGAATTCGTTTCCAAGATTTCTTAGTGGTTTCTTCGCTTAATACTCGTTTTCGTCTCATTAAATACTTACCACATCGCAAACAGCATGAGATCGTGATCTTGCTGTAGTCGAAAATATGACGAATAAGCTTAGAAATGGCAAAAAGAGTTGCTTACGATTCAGCGAGATAATGAAATAACGCAGTGACTTAACAACACATAACATACCATATCTCAAGTCAGTCCTACTCTACACACATATAATATTTGGCTAATTATATGGATATCAGATCGGGCCATGGGAATTATGTCTTTGGTGTGAATGAAGTAAATATTTATGGCTATGATGGTATGGGAATTTTTCTCGCGAATTTTTCGGTGAAAATGAAAGAGAATTACATGAGAATTATTGGAGGGATTCTTTCGAGATTGGGTGATTTTCGTCTGGACGAATTATGAAGATCGCTATGCAAATAAATTATGTAGTCATGTTGGAAGATGCTGGCGAGGATAGAAGAAGTGAAATATGGGAGGAAAATTTCAGAAACACGATGAGAAAGAAATGACATAAAAAAACGAGAAAATTAATTCTAGATATCTGGTTTTCGCAAAGTGGAATAATATCATGCTGCTTGACGTGATTATGGTCTAAATATGATTGTTTGACTTGATAGTAGGCTAAGGTGGTTCAATAGCGCATTCATTTCTACGAAAATAAGTTAAATAAAAATTAGCTTCACAAAACCTTGTGAGCATCTAAAATTTAGCTACAACTCCAGATCCAAAGAAAATCTTTCTTATGCATACAATAAGTAATTACATTTTGATTTATAATTCTTTTTGAGTCAAACGAACTCTCAGCACCCACAGAAACACGGCACATTTCATTTCACGATCATTTTGAATCAGTGGATCCTCCAGTTCTTGAATTGAACTACCAGAGGTCATCGGCCTAAGTGGCTTCAGCATATAAACAAACAAAAAACTCAACTTTATTCCAAAGCACAGGGTTGGGAATAAGTCCCTCACTCATGTTAATTGATGACAATAGCTTTTATAGATATTTATTTTTAGATCAACTAAGTATGATAGGTGTAAAAATTTTTTGCTACGTCCTCAAAGGAGCACCAGCTTCAGCCTCACCAAGTCAGGCTCTCTCTCTCTGGGGTAGTCTTCCGATATTTCAGTACGAATAACTTCCTTTAGGCACCAAATAGTGGTGAGCTTATTTATAAAAAAGTTTACTGCTGTAACATCTGGGCTATGTGGAGGCCATCCAAAGCCAATATTTTTGTATAAAATTAAAATGTCCACTTTGATTTTTTCGCCCATAGCCTGATATCGGTTACCATTGACGGCTATAGTGTTACTGGTTCTTCAAAGTATAATGCACCAAAAACTTTCTGGTAATGTAAAACCACACCGAACAGTCCACTTAGATGAGTGTACTTGTTGTTGATGGATAAATCTTGTGTTCTTAGTAAATAATACATGACAAATTTGTTTGCGTGGCTCTGAAATGCCTCGACGCCTAGTGGGATCAAACTGAAAGCCTGTCAAGATCCGCGGCATAGCATAAGAACTAATCAATAGCATGGAAAGAACGGTATTATGCGATATTTACCCGATGGAAGAGAATGGCAGGGACTGAAGGACTTACCATCAGCTGGCACCTAAGAAGAACCAAAACCAAAATAAGTTCACTTTATCATATGCAAAAGTGAGAAAAGCATACTCTCAAACGACAGGTGAGAATGTATATATCCGTGTTAGCTGATAGGTGAGAGTGTGTTGGCGTGCGTATAATCCCATCAAGAAACAGTAAGCGCTGGCAATAAACGAAATTCTCGGTAAAGGATTGCATAAAAGTGTCGGATATATTCCTTTTACTCGCCAAATTTTATCGAAAGTAGTATTCCGCGTTAACTATCTTATCACTTATCGTTCTTATACTCAGAGTAGGTTTTCAGAAATTCGTTAAAATAGTCTTTTTGGCAAAGCACATGTATTTTGCCTAGTGGGAATGAGAAACGTATCTGAGGAGCGTGTCTTATCTTGGCGGGGTACTCTCTGTCTTTTTTCAACTTGGACCTGGATATTGCTACCTACTTCTCGTAATCAGTGGGGAAATATCGCAAATAACGTACTTGCCGAGCTATATATAGTATTTAAGCTATGTTCGCGCGCTGTGAACTTGTACAGGCTAGCAGTGAGCTAACTGGGTGAGATATGACCAATTGTGAAATTTGAAGTGGTGATTCACCAGATTTTAAGTGAGCTTAAACACAGTGTATGGATCCCTGGCGATCTTTCTTGACCTGGGCGATTAAGGAGGTCATAAGGCAGTTAGCGACTGAAAGGTAGCCAGGGTCAGGGAGTTATGCGATGACTGACGCTAAGCCCTCGTCGACATCAATAAGGAATACCTTCCAAAGCTTGAGGCACGTGACTACAAGATTGGTTACGGGTTCGATTTTGATTTGATACAATTGGGTGTATACAGAGGTGACCTCAAAATCCTCACGACGGTGGACTTAGCTCCTACACTCAGAAAAAACATAGTACCAGACACAATAATGCATGGCAAAAAATTCATAGGATTAAGCACTATATAACTTGCAAAGCCATTTTTTATAGACCTCAACGCTTTGTTTTATAGTTCTTAACGCCGTGCATTATAGCCCAGATATAAAGCAAAGTAAAAGCGAAACTGTCGCCCGCCATTTCGATATTTTGGCAATTTTAGGTGATGGAAATAGCTATTTTCATTACTAGAATCTTGATTTTTAAATCTTGACAAATAAATCCTACTGGAAGCCGAATTCGAATCTTTGACCCATTCTTCAACAGCCGAAGGTCTTCCCACAAGGCAACACGAACTTATTGGAAAGCTTTTGTTATTTAGACTACTTTAATTACATGAGCCTGGATCAAAGCCTATATGCATAACAGAAAAGCACATAATGGGTAGGAATTTGGACTTTTTAGCTATATTTTGTAGCTCAGAGTAGTATGCTCAGCATCTGCGAGTATAAATGCTGCGCTATGATATGCATATGCTCTGTGGTTTGTGATAATATGGCGCTGGGAACTATATTTTATAGCTCAGAGTACTATGTACATAGGGTATGCGACTATAAATGATGCGCTTTGTTATATAGGACTTAACGCTATGTGGATTTTTTGTTTCAGTTTACGGAAAGAAGAGATAAGAGTGTCACGTCAGAAAAAAGCACTGTCTGATCACCGTCACCGTCTGATGCACTTGAGTTTGCATTGGTGCTGCCCCGACCTCTAGTAAGGTGGCTGTCTTGATCTCCTTAACATGAAATCGGGTGAGGAGGAAGATATGACTTTTGAATACGACGAGGATCCTGACACTACCGTAATAGATAAAGGCTGGAGATTCTTGAAATTGACCAAGGTAGCTCTTCTCTTTCATCTGCATCAACAAGCAGAGGATATAGTTATAATCCCGGAGCCCGGACCAAGTCTGTTATAATCCAAGAGCCATGGGTCGCTAAGGATTAGTGTCATCTGATCCTTTAAGTATCCTCATCAATCAGTCCATAAATGCCCTTATCCTTTCAAATTTCAATGATAAGGGCTATGTTAATATTGCCATTATACGCCATTCTGGGCTACTTCATGTTACATGGCAGACGATGATGAACCCGGTGGTGGATTACTAATCTAGCAATTCTTGTTGGAGTTTAATCTTGCCAAAAAAGAAAACGATTAGTCGAACTACAAGATTAAATTAAGGCTGTTCCAAATTCCGTGCGTAAGACGAAAAACTCTTCCTGGGAATCTTTCTGCAAAAAAGTCGAAGGTTCAATTGAAGCCAGTCGCCTCCGAAAAATTCTGACTATACAGCCTGCAGTTCCAGATTTCGTGCAAATATCCTGTGGAAGCTGGACTAAAAGCAGCTGTGAGACGCTTAGGGTTTTGATGGACAGTCACTTTTCTGATAGTGAAGGAATATCTCTAACATTACTGTTGGAATCATACAGGAATGCAAGCTGAATTTCTGCTATTCCTAACGCAAATGTGAGATGAACCGGTCATTCTTGTGGCCCAATTATATAACCAGAGATGGTTATATAATTGGGCCACATGGATGTTTGGTATTATATAAACAGTGACTTAGACTCAATTCTAATCTAAACATCAAAGGATTTTTATACTAGTAGCAAATCTGCCGCAACAGTGCTGCCTACCCCGATAGAAAAGTCGAAAAAAATCACTTGCTTTCTGCCATCTTGGGAGCTTCAATAATGTGCGTCTTCAGGCGATTGTGAAAACTCCAAAACCTGGATGTGCGGTAACAGCAAGTCGAATTTATGACACCGAGTATTATACTCGTCTCTGGGTAGATCAACCATCAAGCCGAATAGCGAATAAGGGCACACCCCAGGGCGGTTTTCTACCCTTCCTGCTTTGGAATTTTATTTTATTTTATTAATTCACCAAACAAGGTACAAAGTCTTATATAAAATAACAAAATAAAAATAAAATGGAAAAGTAAAGTGAAGTAAAAAGTAAAAACAAACAAGTTAAATAAGTAACAAACAAATGAAAAAAGTAACAAATAGATTGATAAATAACAATCAATAAATAAAAACATTGACATATAAGCTATGGCTTAAGGTTTAGGGGTATGGATGGCATGCAAAAGAGGATTTGAAGGATGATTTGGAAATCGTAGGGGAATATAAGTGACTTATGCTGTTGAATATTCTGCAGCATCTATTTATAGGCTCATTTGCTGCATATGTCGTCGAATGTGAATATTCTTTTAGGAAACGATTGGACCTGGTGTTCCTCACAGGGATATTTATCGAAATTTTACTATTCAGGAATTCTACATTAATAGCGCCTCTAATGACGTCGAATGTGAAGCAGGCCGATATCATTATTCTTCTGGAGGCTAGTGTCGATAGGTTTAAATGACCCAGTCGAAACTCATAAGGGGGTAAGCTATTAAAATCATAAGGGTTGTACAGTTCTCTCAAGGCGAAAAGTAGAAATTGTTTTTGTATTGACTCGAGTCTGTCACTGTAGGTTTCAAAAGCTGGATTCCAGCTAATACAAGCGTATTCGAGAATAGGACGTACAAGTGAAGTGTATAAGGATCTTGTGACCCACAGACTACGGAATTCTTTGGCACGTCTTTTGATGAAACCTAGCTGTTTGTTCGCACGAGAAAGCATTTTATCAAAGTGTAAGGTGAAGCGGAGTTTTTCATCTAAGATAACACCGAGGTCAGCAATGTTATCAACTCGGGTTAGCATATTATTGCCGAGAAAGTACGTATTGTGTGTGACCGTGCATTTCCTGGAAAAACTAATAACTTGGCATTTGCTGATATTGAGAGAGAGCTTGTTTATATTGCACCACTGATCAAGTGAATTAAGCTTGGATTGGAGAAAGGGGGCATCCGATTTCGATTCAATAGTCTGATAAAGTTTGAGATCGTCTGCATAGAGTAAATGAGGTATGCCTGCTAGGACGTCAGATAAGTCAGAAATAAATATATTAAAAAGAAGTGGGCCAAGATGGCTACCTTGGGGTGCACCAGAGGTAGCACTAACGTTTTTCGATAAAAATCCTTGAAATTTTACACATTGTGTGCGATCGCGAAGGTAGGAGGTCAGCCAGCTGAGTAAAGACCCGGCAATACCAAATTTCTGAAGCTTTAGAATCAAGGTAGAATGGTCAACTCTGTCAAACGCCTTACTGAAGTCAGTGTAGACTGCGTCAATTTGGTATCCTTTTTCCATTTTGCATAGAACGTCAGAGATTAGAATTGTCAAATTCGTGGTAGTTGAGCGACCTTTTCTAAAGCCATGTTGTTGCTCGTTCAAACGGGAATCAACAAGCGGAGAAAGTTTATCGTATACCACCTTTTCCAAAAGTTTCGGAATCGAAGACAAAATGGCAATGCCCCTATAATTTCGGATACAGCGTCGATCACCATTTTTGAATATGGGTGTGACATACGAAAGCTTCCAACAGAATGGGAAAATTCCCGACGAAAGTGATCTATTAAAGAAAATATGCAAGGGATCTATAAGCTGCTCTACACACTTGCGCAAGAAGATCGGAGGAAGAAAATCAGGCCCAGGGCTTTTGTTGCAGTCGAGATCCAAAATAGCTTTACGTATTTCATCACGGGAAATTTCTAAATGGTTCACAAAAGCTGTTGAAGCTGAATCAGCGGAAGAAAGGTGTGAGTTTGATGGGTCTGGTGCATTGAAAATTTCTTGGAAACTATCAGCAAATAGGTCACATATCTCTTTAGGAGAGGAAGACGTTATATTATTAAGAAACATGGACGATGGATAACCAGTAGTTTTTCGCTTCACATTAACAAAATCAAAGAATTTTTTCGGGTCGCGGACTATATTTTCGCCGGTTTTTCTAATGGTAGTGTCATAAGCCTCATGAGACTTTGCTAAAAATTGCTTAGCAACTTCATTATATTCTTCCTGAATAGCAGGAATAACATCGGTATTTTCTTTAATAAGCTTATAAAGTTTGTTCCTACGATTTCGCATATGCCTAAGGTCCCTATCAAGCCATGGCTCAGACAATTTATTCTTTTTTTTTATCTTTGGAACATATATTTCAACGGCGTCAAATATTTTGTTGTAAAAAGAGGAAATGGCTGTCTCGAGATCTTGTGTTGAAAGAAAATCTAACAGTTAATGAGTTCCCAAAGGAGTTTGATCTGACTGGATGTAAAGTGATAGCGCATGATGCAGATGACATCGTTATTTTTTTATCTCGACTGTATTGGAAACGGAGACCTTTCCTTACATTATCTCTCGCAATGAGGTCAGGAGTGTGGAACTATTGCTCTTCACGAGGCTGTATAGGGTTCCATTCTTCGATCTACTAAAGCTAAATGGGTCTCCTATAAACCTCAAAAACAAACTAAAATATCTAGGCTTTATTCTAGACTCCACGCTTGTATAGAAGGAAAAGCCAGCAAAAAGAACTCGTGCAGCATTGTGTGTTCTGCAAAAGAGCCATGGGAGTAATTTGGGACTGCGACCTCGAATCGACTCCTAGATTTACACTAGCATAGCGGAACCAAATATGGAGCACTAGTTTGAAGCCTAGCCATACTTAAGGTTGCAAATCAGAAATTATAGAGAAGGTACGTAGGATAGCAACGTTATTTATAACGAAGGCGCTCCATTCTACCCCAACTGAAGCACTTCTGGTACTGCTTCATTGGCTTCCTACCGATCTGCTTGTCTTGTGCGCAGCGGTAAGACTATATTATGGTGGCCCCTAGACTAGGAAAAATCTGGTTTATGCTAAAATCTTGGCGCAAGGCTATCGGTTCCAGCGGACATCGATTATAGGACATACCCCTAGCAATGGATGCTGTGGACATATACCGATAGATAAAAACTGAACGATAGTTTGCGGTATGTTGTATTTTGCGCTGACATAAATTTATAGTTTTCTCTCCGCTTACCGTATTACTGCAGCGCCGATCAAGGGGAAATGTTGAGAATTCTCGAAACGGCCAATTGACTCTTTAGTAATTAGATATTTGGATATCTGTATTTTCAATGACAGCTTAGTGCCTCTTTAGTCTCTCTTGATGAGCTGTTTTGGGTTCCAGGATCCAGGACGTAAAGCGGACAAAATTGCACAGACTGGTACACTTAGGCCGAAGGTTTCCTGAAGTTCCCCGATTGGCACGTAAAGCACGCTTTAAAGTCCTCGGTTGAAGAATCTACCTGTGCAGTCGTAAGACAATTGTGAAAACTTTTGATATTGGCCGCACTAGGGAACTATTTGAACTTGGAAGAGGACTTCTTTGCGTAGTGGTGGCTGTCTTAACTGGACATTCTCGGCATGTGATGCGGATGAGTCTCCCTTCACCTCTAGTATAAATGTCTCGTCCCTGCTAGAAAAAAGGAACAGTCTCTTCTAACATAATACTTCGTTAGCCCAACCGAAGTAGCTTCGATTGACCTGAAGAAGATAGCCTAGTTTAAAGACCTCGGAGTGACAATCAGCTTATTGAGAGTTGTGCACTATTCAATGAACCTCGAATTAGTCCAACATTAATTCAAATCGGGCAGATCGAGGTTTTCCAGTTACAGCCTCCTTTTTACTGAATTGTATCACCATTGCCAAATTATATTAGCAGAATGTGAATTTCGCTCATGATAATGACACTGAAAAAAACCTCTGGCTCAATATTATTGAGCCGTTATTTGCCAAATAAAATCTAAAGTCTCAACTTCTCGAAATTACTCTAATAAATCTCTAGAGTTTGTTTTATACGTATTTGAATAATAAAAGCAAAAATTACAAGCTGAAGAGATAAGATTTTTTTTAAACCAGTCAGTGACTCTGGCCCACCCTGTATAATATATTTCGATGTCTTTATACTCTAAACCAATTTGGAAAAAACAAATATCCCTTTCTCGATTCACTATCATTCATTTATAAGTCCATCATTACAAATAACAGTTGATTACACATCGAAGCATCATAAAAGCATCCACCACATGCCACGTTCCAAGCGACAAACTCCCAGCGATCGTCGAATGGTACCTACGCACTGTACGCTCTAGTATATTTAAAACAATTAGAATTGACATAACAAGCTGCTCCATTCACCAGACGACCCATCATGCATCTATAAATTCATCATACACAGCCGTAACCGTAATATTATCGTAACGATAAAACATTTTATCCATTTTGTTCGATGTCTCAACGGTGCAGTGTAGTGACGGCAACTGGTTCCCTACAGATGGCCCAGACTCACCCTTCCCTCCCGTGTCGTAGGATAATTTAGTAGCGTACTCCGTTTCGTACAAATTTTATTGTACGTACATACGCATGCAGACATGGGGTTCGTCGGACTGACTTACTTGTTTGTATCCTGCCGGGTCATCGGTACCCTACCTTATCTTGCCTTACACTACTCCCACAATGGTTCTTTTTCGCTTGTCATGCGATACTGCGAAACCACTAGAACTGAAGTGTACGAGCAACGAGGTGGAGAACTCTGGTCTATCTATGAGGTTTGTCGAGTAAATCCTTCGTTGATATGCGGGTACAACCGGCAAACATACACATGTACATTTGAGAAATAATTTTTGCAGTTCTGTAAATATTGCTAGGGGGGATGGAGTGGTTTGATAATGGTTGGCAATAAAAACAAATTTATCCTTTTTGTTGAAGTTTTAAATACTGATGAGAGTTTTATTTCGAGGATTTTTCGAGCGTGGTGTAGAAAGATGAGATTACACAAGAAAATTAATGTGCGCAGAAACCCTTTTGGAAAAGATTTTTCGATTTGGGTGTCGAAATATTGCTTTCGTGTTTTTTCTCTACCTTTTTTATGCTAAACAATGAAATTAAATCCTTAATATTGATTACTATTCATTGAACTATTTGAATTTGCCTTTTTTTTTGTAAACGCTAACGAATGTTTAACTTCATAAATTTGGAAAATAAAGGTACACTGAGTTTAATTTTTTTTTAACAAAAGTATTCCACAAATTATCATGTGTTATACGGTCTATATGAAGTGATAGCAGTAAAATGGAAGAAACTGATTTGCACTTTAATTGCTGTAGCTTCCACACTCTTAAGGGCTAGGATGTTCAAAATGTGGTGATCTATGTTACTCTTTAGGAGTATTGTTGTGCCTGCTCCTTTACTGTTAGCCTATCATTTCGGTGCAAACGGTAATTACGGATTCGGGGCTGTTTACCCCGTTTTAGGAAGGTTTTGCTGCATGAACATGACGTCAATCCTGCATTTGCTAAGGAATTGCGCCATTTTTTCGATTCCGAATAAGGATAAAGATACGGTTGTCTATATTCATTTATTGCAAGGTGGTGTATAAAGGTCTTTGCAAAATATTGATCATTTTCTTCATCATCGAATGAACCTGCATTATGGTCAGGAGCTATCCCATTCGGTGTGGGAGGTTTATCGGCTTAGATTTGGCTGAAGATTTAAATGTGTCTTTAGAAGTAGTCGTGCTATTTTTAGGATCTTTGGGTCGAATATTATAGTTTGCAGGGTATTCAGCAACACAGTTGAGACACTTAAGTTTCTAAGCTAGGTTCCAAGAACTTTAATAAGTTTAGATGAGTCCTTCTTAGTTTTGAGGTAAAAAAGCCTCAATCGGATTGAAACACCACTCCTAACCCCTCTCATTTCAGACCTATTTTGACATTTTCTGCTGTGAATACGTATAGGTCTCTGAAAGTGGTATTGTGTACTTTCAATAATTTATTTACCCCTGATTTGAGTCAAATATCTAAATGACATTAGCTAATAACTAAATAAAATCAACACTCGTGTTCCCACATCCGTACCTAGAATTGAACGAGAGGCCCCACGCGCTGGAGGCCAGTGCTCTACAAACTAGGCTACACGGGCTACTCTCAGTATGTGAAGACTCTTTAGAAACAAATAAACATGAGCTTTGGCTTTTAGAGAATTCAGTTTCAGAAAGGTACACGGATTCCGGGAAAATGACCTAACGTTCTGCAATAAAAAATTATACAGATGACTCACCTCTAAGCTGGTCCAGCGTTTCTCAAGTCCTTTCATATCATTCAAAAAGAAATTTTTGGCGCAGTCCGCAAAAAATTGGGAAACGGCGTCTTTCATCTCTTGGTTCGATGAACATTTTTGCCCAGCGAGATAAGTTTTCAATTTGGGGAACAAAAGACAATCGGGCCAGGTCAGGCGAATAAGGAGGGTGGTCAACGATCTCATACCACAAATCGTATAATTTGGCCATGGAAACCGCGCAGGTGTGGACAGGGGTGTTGTCAAGGTGGAACAATATCTTCTTTTTTTCAAACCGGGACGTTTCTTTTTGATTACCAGGTCCAAACGGCCCAAAAGTTTCGCGTAATATTCCCCACTGATGGTTTTCCTCTCTTTTAAGTAATCGATCAGAATAATTATCTTACTACCCCAGAAAATGGTGACCATCACCTTCCCCGCCGATTGGACCGTCTTTGCCTTCTTTGGAGCCGGTTCCCCCTCTAAGTCCACTGCATCGACTGTCGTTTCATCTCCGGAGTATAGTAATGGACCCACGTTTTATCACCAGTAACGAAACGCTGCGAGAAATCGTCAGCATTTTTACGATAGCGTTCAAGAGACGCCGTTAAAGTCACGACTCGGTTGCGTCTCTGGTCGACTGTGAGCAGGCGCGGCACCCAACGCGCAGTTAATTTTCTCATGTCCAAATAAACTGTTAGAATGTGATGCATCCGTTCAGTTGAGATGCCTATGGATTCAACTATGTCACGCACTTTGAGTCGACGGTCACTCATAACTAAATCGAGCACTTTTTCAATGTTTTTGTCCGTCGATACACTTTTTGGGCGCCCGGAACGCTCCTTGTCAAGAACACTCGTACGGCCGCGTCTGAATTCAGCAACCCAAAATTTTACTGGTGCATATGAGGGCGAGGCTTCACCATACACGGGATCCAGTTCGGCTTTTATCTCGGCCGGCTTTAAACCTTTTAAATGAAAGAATCTAATGGCCGCTCGGTACTGGACGAGCTCCATTGTTGACGATTCGCGCGACACGTCAACTTAGAATGGCTGCCGAAAAAACCTGTTACCTACAGAAACTTGAAAAAATTCATGAGAGCGTTCGAAAGTGCCATCTATCTAGCGACAGCAAAAACTTTTTCGTTGAAACTACGTTTTATCACTTGGACCAGGGACTCGTAGCTTAAAATTAGAATATAAATTCAAACTACAAAACAGTTGTCAATCATAACCTCAGGATACCAGTTCTATATATTTTCAGAATATACAATCAGAGCTGAAATAGTTTGGTCGGTCCGAAAAGCAATGAAAATATTGAATAACACCCTATGTAGTCTCTTATGAAGAATTGCGTCTTTAAAATTCGGTTTTATTTGGGTTCATATTTAATTTATATTGTTTATTTCTTTTGCGTATAATTTAACAAAAGTAGACTGGGGCTCAGCGGTTGTGCAAGTGCCTCAGCTAATGAGGTGATGGTCCAGGATGACCATCTATGGGTAGCGAGTGGAAGTCCTTGTAGGAGATCAACAGATGCTGGCTTCTATCTAGCTCGATTTGGGAGATGTGAAGATGGTCTTTTTCACACTGCGTGTCTTAACTATTAACACATTTTTTTTTTATTGTGATCGCCTGGAGGAGACAGACAAGTTCAATTCAAATTTCTGGTACCATGGAGGATGCCATGAAGGTTAGTTTTGACCAAGGGCTACTTCTCTGTCAGCTGAGCCATGAGCTACAGACTTGAAACGGAAGAAAATAAAAAAAATAAAAGAGAACCACCAATGTTTGAAGCTTCATGGGAAGCCAAGTCGATGTGATAACAAGGAGGAAATTCCGCGAGGGTTCGCGAAGTAGTACTCACACAGCATACCGTGTCAAGTTGCACTGTCTTTCTAGAAGGACCATGAATCATTTTCGATAAATATAGCTGATCTGCCGAATAGCTACGATATATTGTTTTTATTGGCTGATTGTTGACTTATTGGTGACGGTGCTCTCCAATATCCCATCCTAGTATCGTTTAACCTCAAATCCTTGATATTTCGTAGTCGGATCTGACTACCGTTGAAGTCATCAAAAGCTTGTCTTGGCACACATCAGTTTCTTATATACCATCTGATCAAATTTGACCCGGACTGACAGAAAAAAAACAACATTTTCACGTATTTTAATACAAATCTTTATTATCGCCTTAAAAATAGGCTCCTTTTGAGCCAATTCAAGCATGCCAACGATTAATACAAATTTCCATACACTTGTTATAAGCCTCGGTTGGGATTGCCTTCAGTGCCTTCAGCGAATGACTTTTAATGGCTTCAATGGACTCATGGCGCGTTCCCCGAAGAGAATTTTTCAGTTTCGAAAACAGAAAAAAATCAGAGGAAGCCAAATCTGGCGAATACGGTGGCTGATTGATGACTCTCGTTTCGTGTTTGGCCAAAATATCAGTCACAATCATGCTAGAATGTGACGGCGCATTATCGTGGTGGGAAATCGATGAATTTCCTGCCCACTAATCCGATCGTTTACGAATAATTGCTTCTCGTAGACGCCTCAAAACGGCCAAGTAGTATTCTTTATTCACCGTTTGACCCTGTGGAACGAATTCATGGTGAACCACACCACGGTAATCAAAGAAAACGATGAGCATGACCTTGATTTTTGACCTGGTTTTTTCGGTTTCGGCTCATTTTTGGAGCGTCATTCGCTAGATTTTTGGACAGTTTCGACGTCATATTCATAAACCCACGTCTCGTCACCAGTAATAATGCGTTTGATGAATGTAGGGTCTTCAGCTACGTTGTCAAGCATCTCTTTTGCGACCTCTACTCGACATCGTTTTTGCAAAAGATTCAGGTCTTTTGGTACGAGTCTAGCATTAACAACCTTCATACACAAAACATTAACCAAAATGTGTTTAGTTGATCCTTAAGAGATGTTGAGATCCTCTGCTATCTCTCTGATGCCAACACGACGATTTTCAAGCACTGTTTCTTGAACTTTTTCGATATTATCGTCATTAACAGAGGTGGATCGACGACTCGCATGAGGCAAGTTATCGATGACTTCACGACCTTCACTGAATGCTTTGTGCCACTCAAATACTTGTGTTCGTGATAAAGTAGACTCCTCAGAACACTTCTGCAACATTTTGAACGATTCCGTAGCCGTTATTCCATTGGAAACACAAAATTTTAAGCAAGCTCGTTGTTCATTTTTTTTGTTCATTTTTTTTGTTCATGGTAAAAATCGCCAGAAAAACTTTTCGCGTCGTAAACAAACAGCTGCCAAACACACACTAACTGACATATAGAGATGAAACTTCACACAAACATAAAAAAAGTTGTACCGATTTCGAAAAAAAAAAATTTATCGATTCGGTTTGCGCGCGCAGTTTAAATGGACCAGTCTGGGTCAAATTTGATCAGATGGTATATAGCAAGTCTGCCTAAAGTGAATTTGCGTTTTTTGCGTTTGAATTAGCGTGAATTTGCATTTTTCGATCCTGTGAAAATTATCAGCCAGTTCACCGGATCTCTAAAGCCGCTGCGATCTCTAGAGGTGTGTAACAGGTAGGTTTGACGAAAATTAAGGAGCGGTCACATTTGCGAATCATGATCCGAACTTAAATCATTACCATTGTTAAAGATTTTGGCTTCATTTCACTTTTCACCTGTTATTTTTTCTAATAAATTGCCAGAAGAATTTGACTCGTAGGTACTTGCACATAAGGCAGGTATAAACCGTGTCTGGAATTGCCTTTCTTCACTTTCTTTTGAAGCTTACAAAATCTGCTTCTGTTAGTAAATAAGCCTACAGTTGGACATATTCCACATGTTAAATTAAGAATGCACTATTATGTCTGTTTGCGTAATCATAAGTCTGCATTCATTGCAATAATTGAAAAATATATCCGGATGTTTCCTCATTTGCGTCATTACGATATACTCCTCCTACAATATTCTTCATATTGCATCAATTTCAGCTAGTCTATGTAAAATAACGAGTAAAAGTTACTCAAGCTTGAACCGGTGCAACCATTACATATTATCACACCCCCGCCAACCGACCACCTTCCCTACGCTTCGTCTCGTCAACGGCATCTTTAACTACATTACTTCCTGTCAGAATAAATTTATTCGTCACTCGTTCCGTTCCGTCCTGGTTTCATGGTGTGGCGAGCATCTTTGACGACAGTAATGACGTCGACGTTACGCATCACATAGCCACGATATCACCATAATGATGTCTGCCTGACACTAAGCTACTTGCATAGTTTGTTAGCTAGTGAGTCTTAATTTGCATATTTTCGACGTGTACTAGTCAACTCCCCGGCCAGCCAACCAACGTAGCTTTGACTTAATAGAAGAGATTCCGCGAGGCAGCGCGGCAGTTATACAACAAAACCCAACCAGATCAAGCAACGTCAATGACAACCAGCGACACAATCGAGCATTCCGTTCTAAGAATCATAAGAATAAGAATATAGGAATCCACCCAAACCCAGTCCCACTTGACTATGCCACGCTTAATTGAATTATCATTTTTTTTTTTCGCCTTTTGAATTCCAACCTTGTTCATATAGTTGCTTCTGTACGACTACGAGTATTACGTCTTCTTCTATTTTGCATTATTCTTTTTATTTAAAGTACATTTTGTGGTTGTACTTTTTCTTTGGCTGCTGGTGTAATGCTTCTTTTGTTTTTTCTTCTTTTTTTTCGATTCAACGACCGCAGAATCCACCCTGCTCCCCCGACTGGATCAGAAATCAAATTCTCTTTCAGTCATCCGTTGTAGACGTCGCGTCGGTAAAGTTTTGTATAAGCCTTTTCGAAGAGAGTTGCTAGGTTCTGATGATATCTCTGAGGACCTGGCTTCCACGAGAGTGATGGAAATCTAAAAGTTTTCAGGAAGATTGATTTAATGGAAAGTTCTTTTGTTCGAAGTTGTGTCTATGCAAGACGAGTCTGAAGAGTTGGAAGTGATAAGCTGTGATGAGTTGTTGAAATGGGTTGAGAACTAAAAGAAAGATATCGCAAAGGTAATTTATTTTCGGTGAAAACTTTCCGACGCGCGACGTTCGCCGAATTTCAATTAAGCTATTGAAACGAAATGAATTGTTTATTTGATCAATGTGCATAAAAGTTGAACAACTTGTAGAAAGCGAAGCAATGTATGAGTATGGGGTCGCAAATTTATGGGACTTAATTACTTAAGTATTCAGATTCCAGAGATAATGACATCAGGTGTTCCAATAGGGATATAAACATTTTTTTATTTTAACAAAAACACTCCCTTCGACTTTTTTTATGATCTGTTAATGTCAAAACGTCAGTCAAGTTTAATATGTTTACCATGATGAAGCTAACGACCGAGCAACGGTTATGGATATTATTTAAAATTACTACTGAAATTCTGAACCGGTGACGCAATTGTCCCATCAGGCATATGGGATAATTGGATAAATTCTGTTTGCTATATTGAATATAATCGAGTCAACATACTCACCATTGATTTTTCTGTGCCTGTGAGAAAACGCACCGGTTGAAGTATCGAAAATATCGAAAAAGTTAGAAGAATATATAAGACTTCATCGAAAAATCATCTTCAGTGTGATGCTTATTTTTGGCTTAATGGCCTTGTGAATAAGCAAAATATGCCTTATTGGACAGCATCAAATCCATACGTGCATTCCACGATTTCTCTCTTTATTTTTGGTGACTTCATCATGCATACTGTGGAGTGGAACTCCAACAACCTTTTTTTACTAACCTACAATAACATCTCTATTTTCCTTTGTTTCATTTTGATTTGTTCGCAAATATTCTACCTTCGCAAAGCTAACAACAAAATCCTCGATTTACTTCTTTCTAGCATTCCTTTGGATTCTCTTTCTCTTTTCGCCTGCTCTTTTTCCATATGTGCAACAACCCACTCTTAGTTGACGTTAACCTTAACTTCCAGGCAAAAAATGGACGTCCTTCTATCCCGCGTCATATCTTCAAATAGCGGACTGTCAGAAAATGTCCTCGGAAATCAATCTTATCAATTGGTATTCATTTTTCATTGGATTTTATGTTGATTGAAAATCCTTTTGGTCCTACATCCGTTCCCTTAAATCCAATTTCTCAGTTCATGATTCTATGCATCTTGATGATGCTATTGCTTCCAATCGTCAGGCTATTTGTGATTTATTTACAACATTTTTTTCTCTTCCTTTAAAAATGCACTAACTACCTCGATATCTTCTGATTTTGACCATAACTCACCTGTCTTATCCTTGTTTGATAACAAACTTTTTGAAGTCGAAACTCTGATACATGCCTTAAATTCTAATACTAGTTCCGAACCTTACGGTATTCTCTATATTTTTGTAAAATCCCACTCATCCTCTCTCTGTGTGTCTTTTCAGCATCAGCCTTGCATATGGTTTATTCCTTTCATTTCTCAATTTTCAAATCTGGTGATCCAATTGTCGTTTCCAATTATCGTCCTATAACCCTCCGCTGTGTGAGTAAAACGGTGAGCTTTGGTCTGAGTGCGTAGATGTGCCAGACGTCACTCCATCTATTGAATGATTGACCTGAATTCGATTTTTCGGGTGCTCCTCCAACCCACACAAGCACACAACCCGCCTCTGATATTTCAGTAAACTCTAAAATCCTTCTCTAAAGCCTTTCCTTGCTCCTGGGTAACATGGTTTCATCAAGGGTCGCTCTACAACAGCCAATCTTGTAGTGTTCATTAGTTTTGTCGCCTCTGCCTTCGATTCTCAACGCCAAATTGATGTAATTTATACAGACTTTTCGAAGTTTTTGGGCTCTTTGAACTATAACCTGGTACGCAATAAACTTGAAGGTTCGGCATGTTTGGTCTGCTTCTCTACTGGTTTTCCTCCTATCTTTATATTCGTCCCTGCAGAGTCACTTTAAATGGTTCCATTTCTTCTCCTATGTTTCTCACATCCGGAGTTCCTCAACAATCTGTCCTATGTCCTTTACTTTTTATCTTGTTTGTCAATGGCTTTCCTTCTGTTATTAACTCCTATATTCTATATGCGGATGACTCAAAATTATACAGGACAATCGAGTCTGCATTCGATTATCACCAATTGCAAGCTGATTTGTGTGCCCTTAATTACAGGTGGCAAAATAACTCCTTATCATTAAACATCTGGAAGTGCCACCAGATTTCATTCTTATATCAAAATACTCTTCACGAGTTTGCTTCTTCCTTGTCTGGTATTTCCCTGCCAGTTGTCCAGAATTTTAAAGACCTTTGTGTGGTAGGTACATAGGTAGGTTAAAGTGGCTGTCGACAGAAGGCGCAAAAGAGGCCCGTTATAGTTAATTCTACCCTAGTCACTTAAGTCAGAAAACCATCCACTTTCTTTGAGAAACCACATTATCCCCTTTAAGTTGATCATATAAGCTGATCAATGGGTCAGGATGAAATCAAAAAGTGCCTTGAAACTGCCCCACACTTCATTATGAGCATTAAGCCATCGGGGGCTCAGTCTGTATCCATTGGTGTGTAGCCCGCAAACCCGGTTGTTAACAAGCCATGGTTCCTGGATTAAGATTAGCTCCTCCCCTATCCTAAACAAGCGCAGTTGAAGGTGAATGGTGAATTTTAACTTGAATTACCCTCATCATTATTAATTTTTAATTAGGGCTATGCCTAGGTTTTCCTCATCGGACATAATAACTGCATCAGTCCCTTCCTCTATATATATAGAGTCAAGAGGTTCAGGCAGCCACCCAACTCGGAGGTATATCCGACGCTAACTCCATCAGCAAAGAGCGATTCTACATCCGATTCTCCCTCAGATAGGTGATGGACCCCTTTCTAAGTGTCTCCTCTGTCGTTTGAGTAACCTGTCTTGGGTCAAGCTTGCCAGATGCCAGATCTCCGGGACCACTTTTTTGGGCATCCAAAACTGGCAATGTATCTTCATTTATGATGAAGAGGGTCTCGCATCGACTATCAACGTGCTTTCAAATGTTCGCAACCTTCCAACCCCCGTAGGGAGATTTGAGGTGAAGATCCGTGTGATATCCAGAACTTCCACTGAATCCGAATGGAAATAAAGAATCCATACTCTGCATCTTGGCAGACTGGCGATCTCGTTTAACTTGGCGTCTGGCTACAGTTCCCCCCAGCTCAGATATTAGCTGCTGCTCGTAGAAATGGGTCGAACGTTGGTCCTCGCACCCAACCAGCCTAATTCCTTTGTACCAGCTTGCATCGATCACTGTAGGTGAAGGACTCAAGCTGGCTTATTGCAGTTTCCAACAGATCCTAAACATAGCCTGCCTTATTTTGAGCCAGTTTGCCAAAGAGATGATTCCATCTCCCTTGCTGGCATCAATAACAGTCCAAAAAGTCACTCTTTGGTCATTTCACTAAATAGCCGAATTAGTCCTGGAGTAATCGCCATAAATTTCTGTTTAGTTTTCCCAGTCCTGTCTATCCTAATTCAGCTGACCTCTGTCGTTTCTAAGCTGAATCTGCAGGGCTTAGAAAGAGCGGGTTCTCCCCAATAAATGTTTTGAGACTTTTTGTCCTTGTCGGACATAGTCTCAGGGTGGACGTTTTTTTAATATCCTCAGAACTTTGAGGAATGCCCTTCTAAATCCGAAAGCCCGAGAGGAGTTGGCGAAAGAGAGTTGGTCATTTGAACCGAAGGTAGCACTTGAAGTAACCTTCCCGCCACACTGGCTATGGAGCTGGCCCGCCGCACTTAAAAGTAGCATGTATACTACACTTAGAATACATTTCAGACCGATATCTCAATTTTATGTAAATACAAAATTTTTATGTCCTTATTGAAAAACAGTCTACAATTTCAACAAATTCGAACGCAGGCAATTCGAAAACATTATTTGAATGTAATTGAATTTTCAACCTCGTATATCATGCAAATAATCCTTGGCCTGGGGGCCTATAATTTTTTTCATGGCCAAGGATTAAAAAACAATTTTTTTTATCAAATTAACGGTTGAATCATAATTCATGGTCACATTGAATTCATGGTTATGGTCATGGTCACAGTCCAGCATTAGGAAAGTTATTTCCAGTTTCAAATAGAAACCGTAATATTAGCAATTCGAAACGCATATTGTAGGAATGCGTTTCAAATCGCCAATATTACGGTTCGAAATGAATCGAGATAACGAAATCCAAACGAAATCGAATTCAATGTCAGATGCAACAAAACTCTCTGACCTAACACAATTCCAATTTAAAATAAACACATATGAATTTCGCAAAAATGTTAATTCTTATGCCATTTTAAAAACAATCTATTTTTGGGCATTTTTTTTTAAAGGCTCGCGATGCAAGCAAGGCTATGTCAATTCAACCGTTCAGGGTCTGGGTATTTGATGTTGCTGTAGATTTTATTTCAGAATGATTTGACTTGAGTTTGGACTGATTATCATTGCAATCTATTCTACTTCTCATTTCAATTAAACTGCGAAAACAAAAATCCTCATGTCCAATTCCAGATTCGAACCAGGACCTGGTCACGTGAGCAGCTAGTGCTTACTTACCAAGCAAAATAACCTTCAATATTGCTCTCATTTCCACAATTTCCGTTTGCTAATCACATTAACACTTCGACTAGCTTAAAATTTGAAACTTGCACAAGATTTACATCGAACCAGCTACCAAGTAAAGTAGCATGCTCTCATGGCCCGGCCGCAAATAGTCCAGTGCTTCAGGCTATGTTTGTGTGATTTCAGATCGGCTTCATCCACTCACTGGCGCTCTTTTCAACTCCGAATTCGTATGTAAACTCGTTATCGCTACAAGCTACCCTATAATACAATCTTATTATTTTATTCGTGGTGCAATTAAAATCTCTGCCGAATTTTAATTCGAATATGAAAATAAAATTTTTCGCCTTGCATACACTATGAACGCTATAAATTTACCATGAACATTCCATTGAATGATTGACCTGAATTCGATTTTTCGGGTGCTGTTGGTGGCCTGCAGCGAACGAGTGATGCTGATGATGATTGAGGCGCCCAATAGTGGTGGATGAAGTGATGCTGATTGTGTGACGCTAACAGGCAATTATGATGGAATTTAATCGAAGTGAAAAATAAAACGCTTTATGCAAATTATACAATAGGCTACGGTCAGCACTGATCCGGTCGCGTGAATATGAATGGAGTGCAGTAGCAGTGATTGCGACAGAGCTTCAGCACCTCCGCTGATTCGACGAGTTTAATTTGATAATATGTAGTATTATGCGCGTTTTATTGTATGCGCGATGATCATGTGGAATTTATAACATAAGCATATGAAAGTTGGATTACGTAATTACTGTCGGAACGGTTAGGTTACGTCGATGATGGTGATAATGAATGTGTTCATATTAAATAGTATGCTGATATGCTAAGTGAAGCGAATTATTTGTTGATGAGGGTTAGAATGACATTAAATTGCGAGAGGTGTGTAACGAAAAATAATACAATTTCTCTGAATCAAACTACAAAATTCACATTTTGGTTGATATGCCATTTGAAAAAAACGTCAATATAAAAAATGTGACATTTGAAAATGCTAATTTTATTTGTTTTCAAAGTGTCATTCTATTGTTGGTATTTCCCTTTCACTTTCATCGTTAAATTTTCATCAGCGATGTTTTTTTATTGTAAAAAATGATAAATAACTGGGAGCTATGACCAAACTTTTTGGTAAGTGGTCGATGTACCAGGGTCTAATTTTTTTCTATCCGTTTCAACGCCTATTGGGTTTGCTTGTTCTTATGCAGGGCTATTCAAAAATATGGACCCAATTTAACTAATTTGTATTTCACGTATAAATTGAATATGAGCAGACTGCATAGTGAAGAGGAAGCTCCAAAGTTTTGTTTACCGCCTCTTGGGCGGTGATAGTGGCTTCGATTCGTCATGAAACCGCTAACTAGGAAAAGCATAAGCCTTTGGTCATTTCAACAAAGAATTTCTGCTAAGGAAAAAGCCCAGGTCGACCGTATGTGACCGTATTGTTAGAAGACAGTTTTTTTCCCCTTCTTCCTTCCACTCTCTCCATCACTCAATCAGTATGCACCGTCCGTGTGCATCAACATATTACCAAACATATCGCCCTAGTACTTCCCAGACAATTGAAAATTGGTATAAGGGAACATACAATTTCTATTAATTTTAATTATACTTCATATAACTTAAATGTTTGTTCTCATTGACATGTGTCCAGAGAAAAGTCTACAAAAAACTCTTAAGGTTTTGTGTTTTTGATGTGAGATTTCAAGTATACCTTGAACTCTTTTATAATTTTTGTTAACTTGACCGAGTTCGGTAATGAATTTTAGTATGCGATAGCCTGCTGTACTGGACCCATCCTTAATCTATCTGTTCTTGGAATTGCAAGAGATAGATTTCTAGCAGTTCTGGTTTCTCTGTTAGTTATCTCTAACACAATGCGGGGGGTGTTAAACCACTTCAGATTGTTCAGGATGTTAAAAATTATTTTTTTTTTAAAATTAATTAGTTGTTGAATGTTGAGTGTATACAGTAACTGTTGGTGTTAGAGTCGACATTCTAAATATAATTTTAATTGCTTTCGAAATAAGTCTTCCAATCAACTCGATGTTTTGCTTTGATGTCTGACTCCATAAAAAAGCTCCGTATGCGGTAGTTGAAAGTATATAAGCATTAAACATTATTAATTTTGTTCTGGTTTCCAAGAACTCAAATTTTCTTAAGAGTGCAATCATTGGTGCGACTTTATGTCTAATGTGGTTAATGTGTTGTAACCATGACATTTTCTCATCTAGGATTAAGCCAAGATATTTCTAGACGAATTCCGTTTATCTGAATGAATCGGTTCATAGGATATTTATTTTTGTGTAATGATGTACTTGGTTTTGTTAAGGTTTATAAGCAGTTTGCTATGCCTGAGCCACACTTGATATGTTTCTAGATCTCTGTTAATTTTATGCTCAAGAGATGGTTCATCCTTCTCAGAATATAAAACAAGTGTGTCATCAGCAAAAAGGACTAATTTGCCAGACAGGTGGAGATGTTGAATGCAATTCACGTACAGAATGAATAATACTGGTCCAAGAATTGATCCCTGCGGTATGCCTATATTGATAAAACGTTCTTGACTGATGCATTGCATTTGTTTTGTCACAATCCGCCTATCCAATAAATAATCTTTTATTACCGAGTTAAACTTCTTACTAATGCCATATTTTTCGAATCTTTGAAGCAAAATTCTGTGGTCAATAGTGCCAAAGGCCTTCTTAAGATCGACAAAAATGGCTATTAAATAGTTACCTTTATCCAATGAGCTGTTAATAAATTGGACTGCGTCTAATGTGGCCGCTATTGTATTGCTGTGTTCTTGGAAACCGTACTGTATTGGAGCCAAAATTGCTGCTTCATTGATATGTTGCACTATACGTGAATTTAAGATTCTCTCAAATATTTTGCTCATTACACCAATAACGACAATTGGACGATAATTAGAAGGATCCGAAGGATCACCTCCCTTAAAGATTGGTGTAATTCGCGCCAAATTAAGGCAAGAAAGAAAAGAACCCGCTTTTAAGTGACTATTAATAATTTTTGATAGAATCTCCGCTATTTCATTTTTAAGCATTTTGACGTCTTCGGATGTTAAATTGTCGATACCTGGAGAAACTTTGGTTTTTAATTTATCTATAATTTCTATTACTTCACTTGGCACTGTAGGTCTTAAATGAATACTGGCATAACTTTCAGGAATTGTATTATTATTTTGAATTAAATTGGAATTGTTTTTGCGGGATGATTAAAATTGAACAACTTTTTATTTACATTAAAAATTTTAATCTACATTGAAGATTCTATTTTGACAAAGTGGTTTCGAAAGTATGCACTTCTCATCAGACACCAGCACACAGTGCATACTTGACTGGCGTGACCACTTGCAGTTGGAATTCATTAATTTGTATTTACGCTAGTTGTGAAGTGCATACTTTCGAAACCACTTTGTCAAAATAGAATCTTCAATGTAGATTAAAATTTTTAATGCAAATAAAAAGTTGTTCAATTTTAATCATCCCGCAAAAACAATTCCAATTTGATTCTGCTTTCGGAGGCTGATTCCGCAAAACGATCGAGTTTCCCGTTTCAATATGCTCGGCTTCGATAAGCTTTAGAGATGATATACGTTGTCTATGCTGATTTATAGACAAGAAAGGAACCATGATCACATTAATAACCTTTACTGTTGAATTGTTGGTTGATATTAGATCCAATCATTGCAAAATAATTATTCAATTCCTCTGCGATAACTTCAGGCTTTGAGATCAACAATCCATTTATGGATAACTCATTCGTTGATAACTCTCCAGTATTTTGAATTACTTCCAGCTGATGCTTCGAACTTTTTTGAGTAAAATTCTCGTTTAGCTTTCTTTATCAGTCGATTCGACTCTCTTTTTAAGACTGTGTAGTTCTGTTTCTTAATTCCGGAATTTAGATCTGCCATGTGTATTTTGTAAGCTTTGCGCTTCTTTTTCGAGACATCTATAACTTTTTTGGTGATCCATGATTCTTGGCGTACTCTTATATGTTTTGTAGTTGTTGCTTTGTTCTTGGCTTGAGTTAATATGCCAATCAGTTCTTCGAAATTTGTTACTATGTTGTTACGTAGATCATCAATTACATATTTTTTAAATTTGAATTTGCATGTATTATTAATGGCTATTTTTTTTTGGAGGCAGTTTTACTTTGACATATCTCTTTATTGACAAATTTATTATTCTATGATCTAATTCTGGCCATTCATCATCTTCATATGTGGTTCGATCAGCTAAACAAGTATTTGTTACAACGATATGATCTATTAAGGTTTTCGATATTTGTGTTATGCGTGTTGGTTTATTTGAATTCAGCAAAATTCCATTATTGTATGTTAAAATATCATAGTATGCTCTAGTTATATTGGATGCCGTCAGTAGATCAATTTTAGTGTCAGTTCATAGTTCAAACAAGTCAACCAAAAGAGCTCGTATAGAACTAAGAATACCCGAACCAACAAGGCGACTTTTGAGACGGCGTTTCCCGTATGAGCCCCACCGTTTACATCTTGTGCAAGCGCTTCTTGAGAATGACAAAGAAATAATTGGTTTTCCAACAGGACGGAGCTCCACCCCATTAGTACGGTGACGTCTAAGGATGTTGAAAATCATAATCTGGTTCTACACTTCTGACGCCCGAGAGCTCGTAATTCTCGTCATGTGACTTTTTCTTGTAGGGCTATGTTAAGGAGGCCTTTTACGTCCCACCTTTAGCAAAAACTCTGGCCGACCTGGAAGACGTGCAGTGAACTCAGTAACAAAAGATATGCTTTTTTGCATGTGGGATGAGTTTGGCTCCCACTTAGGTGCTAAAAAAAACTTTACTCTCTCTGTTCACTAGTATGTAGATTGTCCATGTCCAATTTATAGTTCATTAAATACAAATTAATTAAATTGGATCCACCGTTACTCACATTACTACACATCCACATTACTAGGTATAGCTGGTTCAGTATTCCACTGGCAATAATTTTATGTTTTATATATGCGTATCCCAAGATAGTCTTGTCTCAACAGTTAGTCCTACATTGACAAAAATGTAAATAGCGCGTACCTCTATGTCCTATGTTTATGGTCGCACACGCTATCTACATAGTACCGTGAGCTATGAAACATAGGTAAAAGGCCAAATTTTCAAGCATTATGGGCTTTTCTGCTACGTAAATAGACCCAACTCCTATCTTGCATAGCCCGAACTACTATGAACATAATCTCAGCAAAGGCGTGGCGCATCGTAGATTTCGAAGCTCCGGCTTAGAGGTTGATTTATTTAGATACAAAAATTTACGCTCGTATGCTAAAAAGATGGTTAAAGATGCGATGAGTGCTTATCATGGCCACATTGAAGCCTCCATATCATCCTGTCAGCAGAAACCCTTCTGGTCCTACATCCGTTCCATTAAAAAGTCTCCCTCTATCCCTGCTCTGATGCACCTAAACGATTTGTCTGCTTCCTCGCCTCAAGAAATATGTGAGCTGTTTGCTCATTTCTTTTCCTATGCCACCTCTCAACCTAATCCATCTTTCTCCGCTAATATTCCCTCCTGCTAATAGTTTTTGTTTGTCTTTAGGTCGAAGGTTTGCTTGCTAACCTAGCTAGTAGCACCAGCTGCGGACCCGACGGCTTACCTAACATATTTGCAAAGTCATTGTCATCATCCTTGTGTGTTCCTTTATCTGTCTTCTTTAACCTTAGTATTGCTTCCTGTACGTTTCCTTCTTCCTGGAAGTCAGCAAATATTTATCCCATCCTTAAAACCGGAAATTCATCCTGAGTCTCCAATTATCGTCCCATATCCCTTCTATCTTGCTTGAGTAAGCTTCTTGAAAGAGTTGTTTACAATAGGGTTTATCCTCTAATTGAACCTCTTCTCGCTTCTGAGCAACATGGTTTCGTCAAGGATAGGTCAACAGTATCCAACTTACTTTCGTTCACCAATACTGTTGCTTCCGCCATCGACCAGCAAAAGCAAGTGGATGTAGTATATACAGACTTTGCCAATGCTTTTGACTTTTGAGCTCGATGGTTTCAATATTTCGGGTCAGCTGCGTTGCTGGTTTTCCTCATACCTTCGTGATCGTGCTTGTTTTGTAACGTTTCACTCTTGTTCTTCTTCCGCTTTTTATCCTACTTGTGGTGTTCCGCAAGGGTCGATTCTTGGTCCTCTCCTTTTCCTCCTCTTTATAAATGATCTCCCTCTCCTCTTCAACTCCCCTTGTCTCTTGTACGCTGACGATCTGAAAATTTTTAGGGTTATTGAGTCAGTGCTCCCAGCTGCAGGATGACCTGTTTGCTCTGGGTAACTGGTGCTCTGCCAATTGTGTTACCTTCTATGTTGCTAAATGTTTCCAGATGTCCTTCACATGTAAATTATCCCACATCACGTTTTCCTATTCTATGCTTGGCTCCTTCCTCAATCCAGTTGATAATTTCATGGACCTTGGTGTGTTTGACACTACATTTGGTGTCCACATTTTGTCCTCGAATATTGTTGTCGAATTTGGTGTCCTCATTACCGTTTCTTAATTGATGCTGTTGAGACGGTACAACGTAGATTTACTCACTCACTATTCCTCACGTTCCGTATTCCCTACTGTAGGTATAGTATGCGTTTTTCCATCCTTGAAATCCCTACCCTCCTTTCACGCAGAGTGTATTTCGACGAATGTCTCCTATATAAAATGATTACTGCTTCTATTACATATATCCCCAGAGCGCAGTTTTCTGTTCGTGACCCGGTACGTCTTACCAGGTCTTCATTTGCCCTGAACATACCCTTTGCTCGTACTCATACATATTTTTACTCTCCTCTTATACGCTTGCCTAGGCAGCATAATTCTTTGAATATTGGTCCTTTTCCGCCTTCGTTTCGCACTTTTAAAAATAAGTTAAGAGCATGCGTTTTATCCTATGAAATATTATCTTGAACTATGATTAAATTTCACCGTCTTATTATGCTTTGTTTAGTTTTAATTTATATTCTCTTTTCTTTTTATATATATAAGTTTATTCCTTATCTAGTCTTTAATTGGATCTGTATTTTTTAATTTAGACAATAAATAAATATATCTATTTATTTATTTATTTATTTATTTATTAATGTAACAGATAAGAATCCAATTACTGAATATTAGCGACACCATAATAAAAAACAAAATCAAGATGAATATAAAGAAAAATAATCAGAAATGGAATTAAGTTAAAAAAGTACATGTTAAAAATTAAAAAGAGAGAAGGAAAAAAAACTACAAGTTACTACTATTCAAAACATGATTTTTCAGAAAAGTTTTGAAAGCATTTAGTGTCAGCGGCAAAGGACCAAACTGTAAGTCATTGTGTTGCCTTAGTAGCCGCAACAAAGGGGAATAAAAGTAAATGTCAATGCGCGCAAATGGCACACTAAGCACAACGGAAGAACGCGTGCCATTCGGCCACTTCACGGACAGAAACGTGGTTACTGATGCCAGAAACAACTATCCTATAAAATAATTTAAAGAGTAGGCACTCATCTAGGAAAATTCTCCGAGATTCGAGGGAAGGAAGGTTTAGGAACGAAAGACGATCACTGTAAAGACGGTAGGGAAGCTAAAATTTAAAAAATACGGTACGAGCAAATCTGCTTTGAACTAGAGATGAGGCGTAAATACTAGAATAGGTATATGGAACAGGTATTTTTTTGGAACAGCCAGTACATAGTACGAATTTAAAAAATACTAGGTACGAGTATTTTTGTGAACTATACATGTAATCAAGAATTTACCCAATAAATTTCCTCCATTTGATTCATTTCAATCAAACAGTGATGTAATAGTACCCTAATATTAATATGCACTCGTATTTCATAGTTGCAAGTGCTTTCATATTCACGAGTATTTCGTACTCTTGGTTTTTCCGGCGGATTTCATTTTGCCGTATCTTAGAAACTAGGCCGCTTTTTCCCAGATTTGTATGGAAATTTCGCCCGAAACAACTCAGAAAGGTCCCCGAATTCATGCTAGACCAAAAAAAATGTTTTTTGAAAATAATGGTCGTTTTTGCCCAATTTCCCCTATCAAAAATGTTTTCGCCCTTAAAATATCACCAATATACTCCCCGACCACTTTCAATCATCGAAAGCGCTGTAAAGGCAGTTTTTGCCAAAGTATGGCCAAAAAACCCCTTACTCCCCTACAAAACCGAACTTTTTGTATCACAGCAATGTCTTGGCCCGTTATGTCCCAAACATCTCTAACCCAAAATTGTCCGATTTCACCTATTTTTGCCTTAAAAACTTTTTGAATAATTGAATAAAACACTCGCAAGTACGAAAATACTCGATACGAAAATACGCGATACGAAAATACTTGCAAGTTCCAAAATACTTGCAAGTATTTTCGAAAAATGAATAATACGAAAATACTTGCGATAATACTTGCAGGTTCCAAAATACTTGCAAGTATTTTCGTATCGAGATTATTCATTTTTCGCCGGGCAAGACATTATTCATTTTTCGCCGGGCAAGACATTATTTATTTTTCGCCGGGCAAGACATTATTTATTTTTCGCCGGGCAAGAGATTATTCATCCTCCGCCGGGCAAGAGATTATTCATTTTTCGCCGGGTAAGGCTCCTTTCACATTATCCGGTTCCGACCGTACGGCAAAAAACCGTACGGCGATATTTTTCTAGTGGTGTGAAGAAGAGTATAGCCTCTTTCACATTTTACGGTTACGGCAAAATGCCGTGGCCGTACCGTGTAGCAGCCGTACACTGCCACTGCAATCCACGGTGCCCGAACGGCGACCGGACACTCAGTGGTGCACGCGACCAAGTGCATGCTTTCACATTAGACGGTTTCAAACCGTACGGTCAATCAATCTCGAGCCAATTTAGTTGCAGTTTAGCAAAGTCTAAAATGTAAAGTGACAAAAGAATAATGACAGATATAGATGCAGAAGTTTTGATTACACTTGTGGAGGCCATACCTGAGCTGTGGGATAAATTTCTGGACACCTACAAAGACAGAAATGCAACGAAAGATGCCTGGCATGAAGTCTGCATAGAAATGCACCCAGATTTTGGTGCTCTTAATGCCATAGATAAAAATGCGTTTGGTAACAGCACACCATTTAATCACAAACTGAGCTTGTGGCGAAAAAAAACGGCGCATAAACCGTATAGTGTGAACATGTTGCTCATTCGAATTTTCACCGTACGGTTTTTTGCCGTACGGTCGGAACCGTATAATGTGAAAGAAGCCTAAGGCATTATTCATTTTTCGCCGGGCAAGAGATTATTCATTTTTCGCCGGGCAAGAGATTATTCATTTTTCGCCGGGCAAGGCATTATTCATTTTTCGCCGGGCAAGGCATTATTCATTTTTCGCCGGGCAAGAAATTAGTCATTTTTCGCCGGGCAAGAGATTATTCATTTTTCGCCGGGCAAGAGATTATCCATTTTTCGCTGGGCAAGAGATCATTCATTTTTCGCCAGGCAAGGCATTATTCATTTTTCGCCGGGCAAGAGATTATTCATTTTTCGCCGGGCAAGAGATTAATTATTTTTCGCCGGGCAAGAGATTATTCATTTTTCGCCGGGCAAGAGATTATTCATTTTTCACCGGGCAAGAGATTATTAATTTTTCGCCGGGCAAGAGATTATCCATTTTTCGCCGGGCAAGAGATTATTCATTTTTCGCCGGGCAAGAGGTTATTCATTTTTCGCCGAGCAAGACATAATTCATTTTTCGCCGGGCAAGAGATTAATTATTTTTCGCCGGGCAAGAGATTATTCATTTTTCGCCGGACAAGAGATTATTCATTTTTCGCCGGGTAAGGCATTATTCATTTTTCGCCGGGCAAGAGGTTATTCATTTTTCGCCGGGCAAGAGATTATTCATTTTTCGCCGGGCAAGAGATTATTCATTTTTCGCCGGGCAAGGCATTATTCATTTTTCGCCGGGCAAGAAATTATTCATTTTTCGCCGGGCAAGAGATTATTCATTTTTCGCCGGGCAAGAGATTATCCATTTTTCGCTGGGCAAGAGATCATTCATTTTTGGCCGGGCAAGGCATTATTCATTTTTCGCCGGGAAAGAGATTATTCAATTTTCGCCGGGCAAGACATAATTCATTTTTCGCCGGGCAAGGCATTATTCATTTTTCGCCGGGCAAGAGATTATTCATTTTTCGCCGGGCAAGAGATTATTAATTTTTCGCCGGGCAAGACATTATTCATTTTTCGCCGGGCAAGGCATTATTCATTTTTCGCTGGGCAAGAGATTATTCATTTTTCGCCGGGCAAGAGATTATTCATTTTTCGCCGGGCAAGAGATTATTCATTTTTCGCCGGGCAAGAGATTATTAATTTTTCGCCGGGCAAGGCATTATTCATTTTTCGCCGGGCAAGGCATTATTCATTTTTCGCTGGGCAAGAGATTATTCATTTTTGCCGGGCAAGAGATTATTAATTTATCGCCGGGCAAGAGATTATTCATTTTTCGCCGGCAAGACATTATTCATTTTTCGCCGGGAAAAATTGTACACAGAGAAATTATCGATTTTTTCAAAAGTTCCAAAATACTGGCAAGTATTTTCGTATCGCGTATTTTTGTATCGAGTATTTTCGTACTTGCTAGTATTTTATTCAATTATTCAAAAAGTTTTTAAGGCAAAAATAGGTGAAATCGGACAAAATCGGCCAATTTTGGGTTAGAGTAGTTTGGTACATAACGGGCCAAGACCTATTGCTGTGATATAAAACTTTCGGTTTTGTAGGGGAGTAAGGGGTTTTTTGGCCATAGTTTGGCAAAAACTGCCTTTACAGCGCTTTCGATGATTGAAAGTGGTCGGGGAGTATATTAGTGATATTTTAAGGGCGAACAAATTTTTGATATTGGAAATTGGGCACAACGACCATTTTTTTTTTTTAAATTTTTTGGTCTACCATGAATTCGAAAAGCTTTCTGATTTGTTTCGGGCGAAATTTTCATACAAATCTGGGAAAAAGCTGCCTAGTTTCGGAGATACGGCAAAATGAAATCCGCCGGAAAAACTGAAAGTAGCACTAAAAATGTTGAGATCCTTTTCGGTTCGCCAGTTGGCTTCTCCGGCAGACCTACCGGGGTTGTGATTCATGTCCTGCCTTGCCGAAGAGGTTGGCCCCCTAATGGGTGCATGTTTAATAGACGTAACATTTATTTTTATCATTTCTTAATCAAATTTTCGACAAACTTCATGCTTCAGTGAGGTAAGTGGAAAACCAACTGTTTTAGATTAGCCAGGAAAAGTTTAGTATCAGGGATCGATCGATGAAAAGTCATATAGATGGCAACAGGATTAGTTGGTCCTATCTTAGTAAATTTTCCGAGATTGGTAATTTGAACGAATACAGGAGATGTTTTGTGCATATATTAAAATGAAAATCAAATTAAATTGATTGAATTTGATTGTTTTCCCTTAAACGGCCCACAGGCACGGAGATCTGGTCGTCGACTTGGTTGCAGATATGCAAATCTGCGACCGAATTCACTGTCTGTGGGCTAGTCTCAGATCTAGTTTGTTCGCAAATATCGCAAGTCTCCAACCAAGTCGGCAACCAGATCTCCGTGTCTGTGGGCCGTTTTAGACGGCTCCTAGATTGGAGAAAGACTTGTCAAATAAGTGTCCGGCCATTGGAAAGTTACAGACAAGCTGCACGGATTAATGGCTTGTATTCTTTCACAGTCAACTGCACCATCACCATTCTAGCTTGTGAACTTTGTGTCTGGTGGGTGGGGGAGGGCATATCTTACCATTTCATTACATCACTGCAAATCGCATGTACTTGTGTGTATATATGTACATACTTCAAAAAATACTAGCTAGTATTTTTGGAACCGGTATTTGGAACAGGTATTTTTTGGTACTCGTACTCGGAATACCTAGTATGTGAAAATCCGAGTACGACCCAACTCTACTTTGAACAGACTCCAACGCAGTATTTAGGTAGACATAATGAGGACACTACATTTGACAATAATATTCAAGGACACTACGCACAAAGGAGAGAAAAAAGTGTACACAGTTAGAAATATTAACGAAGAGTTTAGCGGATCTAATAATAAAATCTGATTATTTAGAGGCACTGGTAGTAATATATGAAATATGCTTATCAAATTTAAGCTTTGGATCAAATATTACACCAAGATCTTTAAAATTATCAACAACATTAAGAGGAAAGCCAGAAACAGAATAGGAGAACATCAAAGGTGACGTTTTACAGGTAAAGGACATTTTGTGACATTTCGCGGTGTTCAAAGTGAGAGCATTGGCACCGCACAAAACCTGTAAGCTATTAAGATCATTTTGTAAAAGCGTACAGTCATTTTGTGATTCGATCACTCGAAACATCTTGAAATCATCAGCATATAAAATACAAAAAGATTGGATTAAAGGAGGGAGATCGTTTATGAACAAAAGAAAGAGAAGAGGACCAAAAATAAATCCTTGCGGAACACCTGATACAGGATAAAAGGGAATTAGAGAAAAGGAATTGACAGTTACAATACAGGTACGACTATAGATGTAAGAGCTAAACCAGGAAAGAAGAGGACCAGCTATGTCATCATTTCTTAGCTTTTAAAGAAGGAGGTTATGGTTGACAGAGTCAAAGGCTTTGGAGAAGTCAGCATATAGTACATCGACCTGCTTTTGATAGTCAAGAGCGGATGCGACCATTTGTGTGAAGGAAAGCCATGCTACTCATGAGCTAGGTTAAGCTGGATAAAGGAGTAGACTCGCTTTTAGACCACTTTCTCAAGGATCTTGCTAAAACAAGGAAGAAGGGAAATAGGGCGGAGATGCATGTACGATCACCAGCTTTATGTATAGGGAATATATTGACAATTTTCCAGAGAGAAAGGAAAGAGCCAGAAGATAAACTTATATTGAGTAAGGTAGAAAGAGATGGGGGCCCGGTAGCTCTGCTCGCTAAGGCGTCAGGCCGAAAAGCGGCGTGCTACGGGGCCTGCGGGTTCGAATCCCGCCAGTACCATGGATGTAAGTGTGAATGCGTGTGATTGTCCATGAGGGTGGCAAATGGGCCCAAACTGGTGGCCTAATGCTGGCCGCGTTCCCTTCAGCCCTCTTCACTAACCTAAGATAGAAAGAGGCACGCACAAAGATAGTGAAAGAGATTTAGCTAGGATATTTGGAATACCGTCGAAACCACTACCGGTATTGGCGTCGAAATCGTTCAACAGAAGCTCAATTTCCAAAGGGTTTGTACGAAACGAATGTCATTCAAAAGATAGAGCGACAAGATTTTGGGAAGGAGGGAGGCATTGTTGTGAGAAGAACGAGAAAAAGTAAGTAAAAATTTCACTCACTTCAAACGGTGTGGAAGCTGCTGTATCACCAAAATGCATACCATTGGGGATGCTAGGAGAGTTTTTTAAGGAACTGATGAATGGACAAAAGGATTTCGGTTGGTTGGTTCTGATTGATGCTTCAATGCCAGCAATGTAGGTGCACGTCGCCTGTATGGCAGCTTCATTCGAGTTCTTTATAAAAAAAAAAAGAGGTCAGCAAGTGAACCAGGTTTATTCATTTTTCCAAAATGAATAAACCTGGTTCAAAATTCTGGTTCATTTTGATAACATGTTCAGGTAAATTATATATATATATATATATATATATATATATATATATATATATATATATATATATATAAATAAACTACGACCTGGATTTTTGGGTTCGAGTGCGACTGCAACATCATTACTGAACCAAGGAGCATCATTCCGTTTTTTAAGACGATGAGTTGGTGTGAATTGCAAAATAATGTTCGAAAGGAAAATATACAATTTGCACAAAGCATCATCAATGTCAAGACCACGAAAGAAAGAAAACCAGTTAATCCTATTTAATTCAATTGCCATGCCAGTGAAATTATCTTTGTGATAATTAAAAGGTACTAAGGAAGGGATTATGTTCCTCATAGAATTAATAGGCGTGTTTTTTTGCTCCGATACAGAATAGAACAATGACGCAAAAAAAACGATCCATCACAAAACAGCTGATGCTTTCGCTAAGACTGACATAGGTTGCTGTATTTGCTGTGGTAGCACACAACAGCTGAAAATAAAGAGAGAAAATAACGAATATACACTACCACAATCGATAGAAAATAGCAAAAGGACTAACAGAAAATTATCTCTTTTAACTTTCTACACATTATGCGAGCTTTTTTTAATTTACTAACTACCAAAACATTCAACTTAACCTTCAAAAAAGTCATCTCACAGAAAAAAAGACAACTTCGTATGAGCTTTTCTTTTTTCTATCAGCACATTCTATACTTCAGCACGTGAACTACCTATGACGAATGCAATTTCTGTACTAGTGAATTCACTGGTGCAGGAGTGTTGTTGTTTCCAATGCGTATATCCTATTCTCTACTGGATAGAGGAGCAAAAAAACACGCCTAGTATTAGATATTTCAAGCACAAGAGGGGGATGATGGGAGTTAGAAGGCACATAAGGAAAGAGAGCAGCACTTAAGAAGACTGACGATTTTGGGAGGTCCAGAATTCTATTGCTGGCATTTGGTATGTTGTTAAACTGTGAGATAGAACAAAGTGAAACAAACAATGACGTTATTAAAGAGACACCACTAGTTGAGATGATAACCGAATGGGCAGAATCCCAATCTAGAGTTGGGAAGTTAAAATCACCACATAACAGAACGTAAATGGTGGAAAAACGAATGTTGAGATAAGAAGAAAGTTCCGCAAGAAAACGTTCATAAACTGACCGAGGAAGGTTGCAGGGGATATATATTGAAGCGACAACTAAGGTGTTGGCAAAAAGTAAGGAGATACGTACAAAAATACACTCAACAGGAGGACAGAAAGGAAAATCACGACATAGTGTTCCGTTGAGTGCCTTATTAATACCGATGAGAACACCTCCACCATCAGATTTACCACTATCCAAACGATCCCGGTCCTTACGGAAAACTGTATAGTCAGGTAAGATTTCCGAATCGGATCATCAGTAAGCCAGTTTTCTGTAAGACATATTACATCGTCCGAACTCATTAGTTTTGGTCCTCAAACAGCGGACATTTTGGTAATTAAGTCTTAATTCTAAGCTCTGGAGCTCCTTGCTCCTCTCGGATGAATATTTTTACGAGAAATTCTGATGAATTCCTTAACTAAAACACCAGGAGACCAGAAGTTTTTTTCGTAGAAGCTCGTTGACACCAGCAGATACAGTAATACGAAAGTATGCTAAATAACATTAGTTTTCTTGTGTAACCTAGCCTCAGATTCGAATCCTGATTTTAGCAGGATTTCTTTGTCATCACTAAATGATAAGGAATAGGTTTCGGTAAATTAAATATAAATGCATTATGTCTTTCTCTATATTTTATCAAAATCGCGAAATTATCAATGTGTATACTGCCAGAAGTATATAAATTATGTTCTATGGTGCTATTCTTTCACTAGTGTAAGTTTTTAGCTATTGTTTTCCATTCTACGGTGTTGCGTCTACTGTCAGCTGGCTTGGATTTTGTTTTTGTGGTCTCGTTTTTCGTATTAGTGGTTTCAGAGTATAGAAATCATGCATTTCTCCGATAATTCCTGCATGCCAGACTTAGCCGAAACATTTGACAACGTCAAACATGACGAGGTCTTGTTTGTGTTGAGCTACCTTAGCTATCTGTACCTCAGTTAAGTGGTGGGCTTCGAAGCCGAATTTTCTTCTGAAATGATTGGAAACTACTTTCTGGAGTCATGAAAGTGTTATTCGTTCGTCCAATCTTCCGATCGGAAATTAGAAGACTAAATGGTCTCCAGCTTGGGAAACGTCAGATCCTTGTGTGGCTTCGGACTCAAAATACTGGTCGCTTTTTTCCAGAGATTTGGTAAACATCTTGTAAGGAAGATCGCATTGGCAGTATCTGTTATTACTTGGATTAGATTATTTGATTAGTGTTTGAGGCAGGTATTCGTTACCGCTTCAATACATGATATTTTACGTTTGTGGACTAGAACTACCAGTGCTCTGCTATTACCGTTTTCATCTCTTTAAATCATTTTAGCTAACAGATTGATAGCTCCTGTCTTAGTCTCTTCATCCTAATCGTAATCCTCTGTCAATGTTGGACTTTTCTTCGAATTGCAGCTCTAATGTATCTGCAAGAGCTTTGGCTTCTCCCGCGTTGTCATATTTGTGGCCGTGAATTGTTGGGATTGCAAGTTTATCAATTTCCAAAAATCGTTATCTCCCGGCTCCATGCTCTGAAAAAGGCTTTCCCACAGTTGTTTCCTAAATAGTAACATCTGCTGGCTGGTGTTCTTTGTAAGCCTGTCAGCTTATCTTTTTAAGTTAGGTTTGCGCTTAGCTCTAATTCCACCTTGGGTTCGTTTTTGAATAAATCCTCCGGTAGGTCGTAAGGATTGCAACCCTTATACGGAGTTTCAGCGGTAAATTGTTATTTTATATAATTGTTATTGTTATTTAGATAAGTCAGTCTTATACAACCTATTGTTGCAGATTGAGTTTGTTGTCGAAAAACGAACTAAGCGTTTCCTGCCGCGTTGTTTTAAAAAGCGCTAAAGTCTTAGCGAGTGAATTGTAACCCGAAATATAGTTTGATAACAGTGCGATAAGTAAAGTACGCGATTTAGTGAGTAGAGTAAACCCGGAAAATATCGAATCCACGAAACGTGTTTTAAGGGAAAAACACAGTAATAAATTACTGTTGTCCGCACATTGTGCTGTAGATTTAATGAGAGACTGGTGTCTAGGCTTGCTGAAAATGTGTGGGTGAAACTAAAAACTTGTTCAGTATGGTTACTGCTTACTCTACTTGTTTCGCCCCTAAGTTGAGGATATGGATATAATCTCCCACTATGAAGACTGGGCCTTCCCCGTCAATGGATTGAGAGAAATCCTGAATTCAATGAAGCCTGGTAGTTTGCATACAGAAATCGAAAAATGCTAATTGTGTATTTTAATTGAAAATGTTTCTTTTTGGATAATAACCGCACCGCCTGATAATATGTTACTTTGACGATTGTCCAGGCAGCAGCTTGCCCTAATCCTAGGTGGTGTGTGGATAGCTGTACCACCTCCAGGGCCAAACACTCTGTCGTTTATATTAGATGTAATTAGAAAAATGGTGATGGTGTGTTGGTTTCAAGAATGTTGTCTGAATGAGGACTATGTCAAGCTTGTAATCTAAGAGGTCAAAAAAGTCTAAAAAGTTCATTGCGGGTGCTTCCTTAGTAGGAGTTTTGCTTGCTGTTAAAAACTTTTCTTGCATGATTTTAGCCATTTCTTCCTCATAACTTCAAATTGCTTCCATATTCAAAGAGAAAATGGTTGATGCATTCTATGTTCGAAACCTGGCTAAAGTGTGGTAGGGGTGTGATTTTTTCTATGATTTTTGGCTACTAGAAGCCTTTGTTGACTTAGCTTCAGGGATAGCAGCAAGTTTTCGCTTCTCTACCGGCCTGCGCAAAATGATTGTCCTAAATATTTTGGATGCTTAGGTCATCTTCCATAACTGGCGGGGTGTTGTCCGCCCCAGGTTACGCAGTTAGCTTTTTACTCTTTTTCTTTGTTGGTGAAAACCATCACACTTGACGCATCTGACGTGAGCGTGATAACTGTCAGCTGCATAGAAAATTGTTGGCAATCATGGCATTGAAGGTGACCGCCGCGTTTTTTTGGCGCTTATATTTTGCAAATAACTCAACAACTACCTAAATATTATATATATCCGTATCTTGCCTTGAAGAAGGGCATTTACTGGTTTCGAGGGGTCATATCTTATATCATACCTCAATTGAATAGAAGCCCAGCTCTACAAGGTCTTCCTATATTTTGGCTGAGCTGAATCCATATAAGCCCGTAATAATAATATTTATGTCCTTTTCTTCGGGCAATATATGGGTGTGATCAGTGGCGTGCACAAGCTCTTCACGAATGTTAGGCAATCACATACTCTTAGAAGTAAACATTACAGTCAAACGAAAAATCAGGATTTAATTGAAAATATTTTTTTGTTTTATGTTAATTGTACATTCTTAGCCTAACTTAAAGTTTAATAAACAAAGAAAAGTTAAAGTCTAGCGGCTTCACTATTTTTGCCTGCTGACTCTTTTGGTTTTATTTTACACACAAGGCACAATGTTTATTTCTTACACGCTAATGGTATTATCTAGCCTGTACAGCAGCTCGGTCAATTTTCCAAGTATTCTTGCCAGATATTGGTATTTCCAGGGTAATCTGCCTTCTTCTGCAGTGTCTATCGGTATTGGAGTAATCTACATATTCAGTGTCATTCCACACATTTTTTGTACAGGCTAATATAATACATGGAAAACAAAAAAAATCGCTTAGTGTGCTTACAGCCATTCAGCCAAATAAATTTATCATGATACTTGCGATTGAAGTGGTGGATAGCATTCCCTTTTTTTGAGTTAAATCTAACTCTGGGGCCATTTTGCCTGTTGAGATAATTTTTTTGGCAAACATTGTCCCAATTTTGGTACTAAATGTAGAATCTTCCTATAGAAAATCGAAATCTCGAGAAAAAAATGCGTAACTTTTTTATTTATAATCATGAATATTTTAATTTTTAAAATTTCCTATCTGAGGCACTAATATACAAAAATAACACTTAGATTTTACATCAAATATAGATATTTATACACATACAAGTATTTCTACTGACAACTCCCTTGCATAATGAAAACTCAACTATGGGTTTGCCTGTGCAGCGTAACTGTTCATTTTTCAGCACCGTCGTGCACTTGTGCTGCATAGCTGCAAGCTACTTCCACTTGTACAGCGAGCATTGACGTCATGCAGCGAGCGGCGTTATGGTATCATTTCTCCTAAAATTCATGAAGGCAGGCATGCCTTTGGCTGATATAAAATAGTACTACATCTTGCACATACTGTTCTAGCTGAGAGCAGTTGGTCGTAGTGCCCAACGGGAAAAGTAATGCTTACGGATATATTCGGTCAGCATTTCGCGTAATGTGTGGAAGCATTACCGAACCATTGCATGCTTATTTCTTTTTAACATTGCATCTCCTCGGCTGCGAAGATTTATACAAGGGAAAACTTATTCTTTTAGCTTTATAGCTTTATGTATAAGAGCTTTTTGGAAAGTATTTACGACATCGTGTTATCGCATTTCCGTCATCTACGGTGAATACGAATTGAAGCTTTGGCCGGCGGCCGATCGTACCTCTGCATGTGTGGTTATTGCATGCTGAGTGATTGTGACGCGCATTGGAAATTCCAACAGCGCATTCTCTTTGCTACTAGGGGGAATTGGTACTGTTGTTTTTCATACATTTTACTTACCCGTGATGATTTGAAATGCTCCGAAATTTTCATCTTTCCGCTTTATATATAGCACACTAACCATAGCTGATGTATGCTCGCAAGTTCTTTTCTCCTTATTTCTGCGAGTGATTTTCATTGGCCAGTCATGGACTTTTGGAAAACCCCTTGCAAGCACATTACATTTTCATTACCAAGAATGTTTCCTGCATATATTCTGTCCGGAATGCATTACAGCGATTCCCGTTGGCTGTATCGATACGAAATTCATTTGAAGATGTGCGTAAGGTAAAGGCATTGAAGCTGCATGCCTTTCAACGCTCATATTTGGGTATTTTTTGTACTTATTTTGTATTGACATTTCGACCGTTAATCGCTCTCGTCGATTGATTCCATTTCTCTTGTTATTTTATTATGACTGGCGCTGTCGATTTGGTTGCAATTGTTTCATTTGTAGGCTGGTTCGTTTTCGTTTTGTCTGATAAGTCCGTTTTGTTTGTTTACTTGTGGTTTCTAAGAATGGAGAATGGTCTGGTCGTCAAAACTATGGGTGATAGTTTTTCCGGGGACATATGAACGGGATGCTTTTGATCATAGCGCCTTCCGGTGGTATTTCCTGCCTCCATTGTCGCTCTTTCACTGTCTTCTGCAATTGATGTAGTAGTGAAAGCTACCTGCTTCCTTTTTTTCCTCGTCAGCACTCCCGTTGGATAAATGTTTCTTGCTCCCATCAGTCGGTTGACCAGCTACCTACGTCTATTCCGTCGATTTCTTCTGCGTTTGCTTCAATTTCTAAAGGATCTCTGCCATGTGTCGATTTAGTTGGCTTATCTGTACCGCAACATCTGATATAGTTATATCTATGTCTGACTCCGCCTCCTCTTTCAAAGACTCCCTATCGGATCATCACAGTGGTGTTCCTCCTTAACCTCATAAATATCATTTTGCAAGGACATAGTCAGGCCTGATACGCATCTACCGTGAAAAGGAACAATCAAAAGAAACCGCTCCAAAAACTCTCAGACAAAGATATATTGCCGTCGTCAAACGTTCTATTTTGATGAAGTTACCTATATTTTATAAAACTTTTTTCAGATTCTGGTCAAGATAATTGACTCATACATTCACAAGAGTACATAAGGTTTTTCTGGTTCCCAATCGAACCTGTCAGTTTTCATCGTAATGAATCACTACAAAGTGCGCAAAAAACTAGTTTTGACCGATAGCTAAAGTAGACTGTATATGTATGTACACAATAGAATGGGCACAGAATATTTCTTCTATACATTCATACTTTTGTCATATGTACAAATGCCTATATGTGTGTATGGACAAACACTTGAAAATACGAAAACAATTCTGAAATAATGTCTCTCTGACAGTCGTCTTATTCAATATTTCTTCGTTTGCGAGTACATAAAAAGGCATGTGTACATATAAGTACATAGGCTAGGTACTCTGAAGTAAGTCAGTCCGATATTAATAGTCAACAGACAACGCAAACAAGTTCCAAGACAGCGGCTACATCATTGTTCAAGTGAATTGCATACATACTGTATGCTAATCATCACCTCACGCTCGTTCCGCTGCTAAGAAAAAAGCGAAAACCAAATTGAGGAATGCGCGCAAATGCACATACATACATACAAATGCATCGGAATGGTGACATAATCTCCTTCCTGTTTCGATTTGAATAGTTACGTGCATCCACCACAATCGAGTTGCAATTTATGTGAGAAATATGACGAAAGTGAATTTGACCAATCCGAGCATATTGCAGATCAGGTATGAAAAGATTCAGCAGTTTGAGATCCATTCAGTCGTAAGATTTGCAGCAGATGCAGCTGACAGGCTTCTGGTCAGCAACCGCATTGCCACCATATACAGAGCTAATTTGTCATTTAACTTCCTCGTCACATATACGTTGCTATTCGCAAATGCATGGTAGGTATTCCGTTGCCGCTGTATGACGAGTACATGCACTTTTATTCGTTGAAGAAAAAGATCGCAAAAAGCACTAAACCAATTTGGAATGCAAGCAATTCGGTGTCATTGGATCAAAATGAAGTTTTCCTCCTTTTAGAGTCGTTGCCGTCACTATCGCGGAAGGCCACCTACAAAAGCTGGCAGCAAGTTGCCAACAGCTAATTGCACTTCGATTCGATTGCACACCGAGACCGTATGTAGGAGGCACTTAGATATGAGGTTCCATTATGGAGTACAGCGCGGCGTCGGAGGTCGGTTTCGTTGCCTTATCATGGTCGGGCACGGCTGGTTGGCAGTCGACAGTGCTAGGCAATTAGCTTTCATGTTTGCCGCCACACATGCCAATATCATATTTACTTTTTATTAGAAATTGAACGAAAATCGAATCGGAACCAAATTAACTCCCATTAGCTTTAAACCACCGACACTTGACCAACAAAATAATCACATTTTAAACAAATTCGCTGCCAACTGGAGCGTTTCCCGGCTCACTGCCTGCCTACTTCTGGTGCTCCATTGACCGCCATCTGATATGCCCATTTATCGCGCTGCCTTGATGCATAAATCGACTGAAAACATTTGGGTTGAGCGATATAATCAACGTAAATACTGTTCATATTCACAGCTATGACATCGTACACGCGAATTTTCACATTTTCATTTCGATTACCATTGCCATCGACACTGCAGCGTAGGGTACGACAATCTCGCCGTTGGACGAGATTCGAGTAGGAGATCCGGCGAAAATGCAACTGGGAAAATTCCGGGGGTTGTGAATTAGTGAAAATTTATTGGCAACAAACAAGCACGTAGTAGCAGGAAAGCTGGCAAAAGCAAGCTCGCATATTATACAGTGCAATGCACACCCGAATGGCCTGGTCCGGTCCGGCCCAGCTTGCACGCCACATTACGAGCTCCTCTCCCCTGAGTGACCTCATTCTTTCAGGTCGATTGGTTCAAAATTTCGTTTTGTTGTAATTGCAGAAAAATTTATGGGGAAATTCGCCAAAGCACGCGAGTATGATTTTAGATGGTTGTAGTAGGACTCGATGCCGAGTCTACGACTATAGCTTTGTATACGATGCAATGGCCATGCCATGATGATAATTGTAGGCTTTACAGCAGCAGTTGATAAAATTTATTTGACTGCGTGCAAATGTTTTGAGTGTGTAGTGGAAAATTTCCCGTTTTCATTTTCGCAAAAGCGCACTAAATTTCAATGAAGACTGAGGTAATAATTTTGTGAACATAGAGAAAGTTGGTTGCAGATCCAGCGCAAAAGAGGGTTGTTTGGTAGGTAATTTATGTGGTGAAATAGCATGCTGATTTTTAGTTAAAAAATAAGTTTGAAAAGCGTACAGCAGGCAATTAGGCTTTTGCTTCCCGTTCGACAGGAATTCTCGAGCTGATCGAAAAACCACGCCATGTACATGGCGTGGAGGACTATAGTACATGGCGTGGAGGGCTATACGCATAGCGTCTGCTCCTATGTATTTTTCGCCATGTACTATTGCGTGTGGCGCTATATTTTATCACACTCCCGAAATCGATACACTGTTCCACCTACCCTGGAGTCTGGTAGATAAGTTTGTTTACATGTTTTTTCTATGCGCCTCTTAAACATAGAAAAACAAACTCTCAAACATGCCAAGTTGTAATTTGGGCCAGTAAAATGGGGAGAGGAATTTTGAAATAGATTACCTTAAACTATTTCCTAACGCGAATGAGGTAGTATGAGCTGTGGCTTATGGCTCCAAGTTCTTGCCTTGTGGGGATTGCGTTATATGAAGTTCAAATTCAACTGAGCTTTTCAATTGCTCAGTTTACATATCTGTTTAAAGAACGAGAGAAGTCTAATAGGTAGGTCGGTTAGTGTGCTTGCACACTATATTCCACAACTTGCTGACATTTATATGTCCCCTCACACAGTATGGCTGCGAGTTATAATTGGAGTTATCTTACATTATGAAAAAAAGAAATTGACAGCTAGATTCTTGCTTAAGCTAATTCTTTAACTAACTTCCCGGATGTCCTTGGGTTAGATTGCAAATTGAAAAGAATTATTTTATTACAGTAAAATAGAACCTCGACTTCAAAACAAAGCACTTACCTCAATTCATCCGAATCGGTATGACAACTGAAGCCATATTACACGGTTCATGGTACTATGTAATATAGCGTGTGGGGCCATCATCTCTGCGCCATGTAATTATGGCGTTGGGAGCCATACTGCATACCTCAGGGCACTATGTACATAGTGTGTGGGACCACAAATGCTGTGCCATGTTACATAGGACCACGCGCTATGTACATTCTGACATTATGGTGCTGGGAGCCATATTGCATAGCTCAGAGTACTATGAAAATAGCGAATGGGGCCATAAATAATGCGCTATGTTACATAGCTCTGGGCGCCATGTGGATTTTTTTCAGTGTTAACGTCAGTAAGGTTAATTGCAAAAAAGTACGGCGAAAATGGCTTTTCGTTTTGGAAAATTTTATTCACCAACAAAAGTAAATACAATGTTTTGAACTCAAAGAAAAAAAATCTACGGCCAAGCGTTAAACACGGTGGAGGATCCTTGCAAGTATGAGGTTCTATGCCAGCGGTTGAACCTGGGAATATTCATATAATTGAGGGAATAATAGGCCAAGCGAAGCATTAAAAAATCTTAAAAATGAATTTAAAAGGAAGTGGTCGAAAATTAGGGATTGAAACATTTTTTATCCGGATAACGATCCCAACTCTACAACGTAGGAAATTGGCTCCATTACAGCTGTCCCCAAGTATCCGTCGCCTGATCTAAATGCTATCCCGAACTTATGGCATTACTTTAATGAAACATAAAAAACACTCTAAAACTATTAGAAATGTATTAAAAACAGGATTGATAGAAGAGTGAGACGAAATTGAGCGTTTCTTTTGTAAGGAAATGGTGCACTCAATGCAAATTCGGCTTAATGGAGCTAAGAACCAAAAGATAATACCAACTAAGCACGAACAAATAAACAAAAATTCTATAAAAACGTTAGCAGAAAAAATGCAAGTCTTAAATTTTTTTGGAGCATTTGTGTAGCCTTTTTCATTCATTCAATTTGTTCTTTAACTTGCTCCGTTTTGATTTCTTTCAAACAAATTTACGTTCATGCGGGAAATTTGAATAACACCTCCTGCTCAAACTCTATGTCAAGCCAGTGCGAATGGCGCACCTGATTTCGTTGGAGACTCTCATCGGTAAGAAAATCTACACTCTAAAAAGTGGGTCTATAATTAATACTTTGATAATAGGAAATATATTAATTTTTTCGTTTAAAATAACGAATCACAAATTTTTTTACCCATCGATGTGCATTTTTTGCTTTTACGTCATATCAGCTGAATAATACACTGCTTTTTGTAAATTGAAGCAAAAGGAGTGTAAATTTACTAGTTTGCTATTCACCTTTGCGCCAAAGCCATAAAATTGCATCATTTTTTAGTGTAAAATTACACGATTTGGTGGTAAAAAAATATTCTTTTTACGCACTTTTGTCAATTTACATCTTTAATAGTAAGAAACCAGTTTCCTACTATTATAAGGGTAAAATTCAACCAAAATTTGTTTGAGTGTAGAAAAAAATTTCGTATTGAGTTAACAGGTGTAAAAGTTAACTCAATACGAAAATTTGATTCTCTTTTGGCTTATTAGTTCGTACATTTTATGGAATTTCAGAACTTAAGCAATGAATCAGTAAACTAGTCTAACTAGAAAATCATTGAAGAAAATGGTACACTCATCATCGCACTCGACTCCTTTCTATATCTTCACCAGTACAAACGGCGAGAAATACAGCAGCAATCACCTTCTCGTTCAGGAGATCACTTCTGACTATTGCAAACTGGTACTCAGATAAACGTGTGTCTTTTGAAATAACGTAAATTAATCAATTTAATTGCGTGTTATTTTCCTCCTCCAAGCGAAACACATCTAACCACTTTCCCTATTTTCTAACCCCAAAACTGAACTTAAGTAGGCAGAAAAATTGATCGAGTTATATGGCGCATCTGAACTCGTCTGCGAAAATTTTTTCGCATGGTATACAAAAGGTTGGTCATCTCTGATCTAAACAAACAGTGTTAAGCGACCTCTCTTATAAAATTCCGTTCAATGACCAACCAAGCCGCACTAGGTATGCAACTCTGCTCAAGGAATACAATTATCACACTATCTATGCATACAATGAGTCTCAAAATAGAGTATTCAACTCTACAAGTAGCCACTATGTTTCGTACTTAATTCCTATCAAAACTAGTCTTGAGTAAAATAAAGCACCGATGTTGTACCGTTTGAGTTGTATTTTTTATACGTGTATCTAGATGTGCGACAATTTGTATTTTGTTTTTACACTGCATTGTTAATGTTTTTTCCTATTGTGTTAATAGCTTCTTTGGCAAATAGATAAATATATATTCGTCCTTAACGCTTCTAGCAAAATGTAATTGAATTTTTTCTTCTTTTTTTCAGGTAAATTGCTGAGCATGTAATCAAAGTAAGCTAAATATTTCTTTACTGAAGTACAGTAGAACGCCGATTATCCGAATTAATTGGGACCGGGGTCGATTCGGATAATCGAAAATTCGGATAATCGGACATAGACTGGTAATAAAGAAAAACGAACTGTCACACATAGAATAAACTTTATTAAGTTTAACAAACACAGTTCTACAATATCTTGTCACTCAAACATCTCGATCAGAGTAAGTTGCCTCGACGTTGGAGCTCGTTTCCGTGCGGCAAGGTCACGCAGGCGCCGGACGGCAAGAAGTTGTACACCGTCACATTCGGATTGCCGTTCCATCCACTTGAGGGCGTTATCGAAACACATAAACGCCTCGCTGTGAGATGGTACACTTTGGTCTTGTGCCTCTTCCCCTTCGGTCTCATTGTCGTCCTCTTCATTATCCTGTTCGTCCATGGCACTCGCTGCGATTTCATCATCTGTCTGTATCTGGAACCCTTGATCATTCTTATCACAGTGCAACCACTCTACCATATCATCGACATCACACGCCGCACATCCCGCGATTTCATTAGCCATGTTTACAAACTCTTCCACTGACGGTAATTCCTGTTCGTCTTCATTAACTTCAGCGGTTGATTCTCGTTCCTTCGCCTGCTTTTCTAACTCAAGTTGCTCTTTTGTTGATGTGCCGTTTATTTTATTCCAAGATCATTTCAGTGGAACACTTTTAACCATGTTCCAGGAATCTACAGTAATGTAGCAACAGTCTTTCAAGTTGATTTTTTTGTACAAATCCAAAACCCGTTCTTCGTCGTTCTCTTCAGCCAGAAGCAATTTACTAAGCAACTGTTGTCTGTAAAAACGTTTCGTGCACTCAATAACACCCTGGTCCATGGGCTGCAGCAGACTTGTGACGTTGGGTGGTAAAAAGAGACACTTAAATTTCCCTTCTTCTCTCACGTGAAGCTCAAGTGATGGATGCGTTGGTGCATTGCCAATAATTAGCAAAACTTTTCCCTTTTTTCCTGTTTCCTTTTTACACTTTTTTGTTTCAGGAATAAAGGTTTTATCATACCACTCCAAAAAAATACTGCTGCCCATCCATGCACTCTTCTGATTTGTGTAGGTCACTGGTAACTTGGCTACGAGCACTCTGTTCTCTTTTAGATGCTAGGGTTTTTCTCGGCAAAGCTTTCCAATTCAAACCAGTCTCATCAGCATTGTAAACAAGATCAGGGTTGTAGTTTTCAGTTTCTTTTTTAAAGGTGTTCAAAAATTTATTAGCAGGCTCACTATCAGCAGAAAGTTTTTCACCAGCAATATCCAGTTCCCGAATGCCGTGCCTATTTTTGAAATTGCAGATCCATCCAGTGCTTGCCTTGAAACCAGCTACACCAATTTTTTCACTAAACATTCGCGCCTTTTCACATAAAATCGGTCCTGAAATCGATTGTCGAATAGATCGTTGCTGCAGAAACCACGTAAAGACAGCATTCTCAAGCTGTTCATCCTTTGCCTTTTTCATTACTTTTCGTGACGAACCTCAATCATCAGTTTCCAACGTAGTCATAAAACTTAAAAATTTTTCACTGCTATTTTTAATATCAGTTATTGTAGTCGCCCCGACACCAAATCTATCTGCCAGTACCTTTCCCGCCACACTTTTTTTTAACTGATTGATTATTTCCACTTTGTCCTTTAGTGAGAGGACGACGCGTTTCCGATTTGCACTCATTTTGGTTAGGAGAGGGAGGAGCTCACTGACAGTAATTCAGTGTTATTGAGTTGAAAAAAAAAAACAAACGTTCCAACGTTCCGTTTCACGGTAGCCGCACGATGTAAACATGTATGTACATAGTGTCTTGCCCCTAGCTTTCAACTATAATGGGCCATTTAGACAAGCGTCCATGCGTCCACGCGTCCATGCGATCTAGCGTGTTTTGCTTACACGAGTCAATTTGATTTTGTTTATAAAGGCGGGTCTAAAGCGAAGGAGGTGGAGTATGCTGATTCATGTACAATAGATTTTAAAATGAATTCTTTCGCTCAGTGGCATGTGTGGATGATTCGTTGGTGATCATTTAAATATATGTTTTGTGGATGATTATTTTCTTATATAACGATGTGGATAATATATATTTTGCATCCTTACGTGCATGACTATTACGAAAAAAAATTGAATGCATCTGAATATCTAGACACAAACATATATATGTAGGTATATATAGTCATATGGATTAGTATATACAATTTACTGTCACCAATATATTTGTGCAGAGCAAAAAAAAAAACATCATTATAAGCGTGTAAAATCCATCCATCCACTTATCGCCTTAGCCCCGCCTTCAAAAAACTGGATTTGAGTTGACTTGACTCGTGTAATCTAAAAACGCTTGGACGCGTGGACGCATGGACGCTTGTCTAAATGGCCCATAACAGTTGAAATAAATCAGGACTCCAGCAAGTTCCAACCTGTTACAACAAAACAAAAGAAAAATTACTTGGTTTTATACGCTTAGGACCGATTCGGATAATTGGCGATTCGGTTAATCGGCGTTCGGATAATCGGCGTTCTACTGTAACTGTAACTGGTTTATATAAGTAAAAACAACTTGATTTTGTATTATATATTCGATTATTTCGTGTTCTTAACTTCAAACCTAGAACAAATAAGCAAAAAATGATCCAAAAACTAAATATACACTGAAAGAAAAATCTTGGTAAAATCAACAATTTTCCTTAGTTGTTTTTGCGTCAACTACGGGCTATAGTTAAAACAACCATAAAAAAATAGTTGATTACTTTTATGCACCATGACGCGTGGTTGATAAACAACGTCCGTGGTGCAAAAAAAGTAAGCAACCACAAACAATGGTATTCCAACCATATACATAGTACGAAATATAGGCAGGGGAGGCGTGAATGCCGCAGTTGAATTTGGTGTATCACAATGCAGCGACAATGTCGCTGTCAATGCAATCAAGGCACCAACCAAATTCATTTTTTTTTCCTTTTGTATTGCTAAATCCTGTTGTACGAGGATTAGGTTGGCCAGACCATTCAACCTAATTCAATCAGATTTACTTCAACCTAGTGGTGATGCCAACCTATGGTAGGTATCACCGCTAGCGGTGCGGCAAAATTAGAAATTTGGCAAATTCTGCCGCTGCCGCAAATTCGGCCGCAGCCATTGTGCGCGTTACCATACAAAACAGTGCATTCTAATTTTTTGACTGCGCTTTGCCGCAGCCCACTGTTTTGCCACAGCGGAAAACGCTGTATTCTGAACAAAATAGCGTCATGCAACGTAATATAAAGGCTTCACAGCATAACATGAATATGAATTATATCGAACAGCAAACCGAACACAATTTTGCCATGTATCATATGAAACTTCTATGATAGAATAGGAGTATGAGTATGAGGAGTATGAAAAATCAACAGTTTTCCTTAGTTTTGCCATCAACTAGGGCTATAGTTAAAACAACCATAAGAAAATGGTTGATTACTTTTATGCACCATAACGCGTGGTTGATAAACAATTTCATTCGGAGCATGAAAAACGTCCAAATGTTGAAACTATTCTACTTTGCGTAGAATAATTCCAAAGACTTTGCTCACTGAATTACGTTTGTTGAAATCAACTATTGCAAAGTAGTTTAAGTACCATAAAAACTGTTGATAATTCGAAACGTTGAAGTTTTGAGTGAATTGATGAATATTTTCTATTTATCAACTAATTTTCGTGGTTATGAAACAATTAAAACAGTTGATTTCATGAACGTTGCGATATTTTTTGTATAACCAGAGCCAACTACTTTTATATCGTTAAATTAACTATATTAACATAGTAAAAATAACTATTTTCCTTAGTTCATTTAACGATTTTGAATGAATCGTTGCAATACTATTAAAAATAGTTGAATCAACCGACAGTTTTTCTTTCAGTGTATTTCAAACAAAGACCTTTATTCTATTTTCATTTCAACGCGTTATTCACAAACTACTTTCATAATTTCTTAACGAATGTCCAATACTGACGAATTTATTACGAAACAAAATCAATGGCCCAGATGTCCGTCACAATAGTCCCAAGGTCAAACTTCATATTATCGAAGTGGTGCTAAGTTTTCTCCTCCAATATCTCACAAACAAAAAATAAATCTCATAAATATTTCAACAAAACTTACATTTCATATTTTCAGCAGCTAATAGCTAATGAAACTATTTTTGCTGTCTCTGATGTCCATTTGTCTTCGCCATCATTTATCGTAATCATAATTTCCTTTGGAATGTCAATGATTTTTGAAAGATATTCATACGATTTGATTATGATAATCCGAATTTATAATACGAATTTTGTGTATCGTATATTTTTATTGCGAAAGAAGATAAAATTATATCTCTTGTATTTTATGATTAGTGTGCTGGTAGAAAATGAATTCGGCAGTTCTAACTTTAAAAAGGGATGATGAAATCATATGACCTTGGTGTATAGCAGAGAGCTCTACCTGCATTGAAATTATAAATATGTATTATTCGATGTATTTTTGACTAAATATAAAAATTAGAAACAATTTCGTAATAATTTTGTGTGTGGATTCTATTAGAAGCTACCAAAAAACAACATATTCTTCACTATCCACAGAAATCCCTCATTCATCAATCTCAATTCTCTATCTGAATTTTATTTATTTTTATTTCAAAAGCCAAATATACTCAAACATTGACTATCTCAAAGACTATATCAATGCCAGTTGCATTTTAACACTTGAAAAACTAAGCATCACCATCATTCTGATCAACAACAACAAACACTTGAAATATCTATTTCCAATCAGATCTACCAAGTAGATGCACATTTTCTGCCACCACTCAAACAACTTCAACTTTTTATTCAGAACATTCTCGATAAATAGTTTGAAATCAAAGAAAAAATATCCACAATTATTCATCGAGCATCTTGACTGTTCGTTCTCGTAGTGTATATCATACAACGACCACCTCAAGCCACCTCAGTTTTCCGCATATTGCTTGCAAAGAAAAAAGCCCGCAACGAATCAATCATTTTAAATGTTGCATTTCATAAGCATAAAGTGAGCAAGCACTTTATATCAGCGACTAGTAGTGGTAGTAGTGGGAAAGCTCTTAGGAAAATTGCGATGATGGTGGCGTCCTGGTGCCGTTCTTGTTGACGATTTTTTTTTATTACGCCCAAAAGGACTTTTCGTAAATGGAATCCCGTCGATGATGATGTTGAAGCCAATCCTTCAGCTATATGAAAATTAATTCAGCAAAGATATGCTATTATGTTGATGAAGATATGGCAAAATACTTGATATCAGTACAATGACACTGTAGATTCTATTCATGCACGTTGGTTATGTATGATTTTGGGAATTTCCCTATCGAATGGCTTGGGGATACTTTTAGTTTATGTAAGCCTACGAAACTTGATGGGAATACGTAATGTACACAAGATGTGACTGATCGTGGAATGAATTTGTGGCTGATGAGATGTGAATGCCAAAATGTCTACCATACACATTATGCTATTGAGGTCAATAAATTCGTAAAATTCAAGTTCGACGAACTTATGACAAATGGAAAAAATGTTAAAACCATAGTAGTCAAATATGTGTAACAAATCCGGTCATAATGTTATTGATAAATTGAAAGTTATTCAAAAGTTCAGAAATATAGTAATTAAGATTCAGTTTGTCAAAGTAATCCACACAAATGTGCACCTTTTGAAAATTGAAGAATCTATTGAAGTAATTAATTCTGTTAGACATTACATTTTATATATTCCAGAATATGTTCTTATTATCAGGAAACTAGTACTTTTCAAATATACAAATACATCTTCACTGAAAAAAATCCACATGGCGCCCAGAGCCATGTAACATAGCGCATTATTTATGGCGCCATACGCTATGTACATAGTACTCTGAGCTATGCAATATGGCTCCCAACGCCATAATGTCAGAATCTACATAGCGCGTGGTCCTATGTAACATGGCGCAGCATTTATGGTCCCACACGCTATGTACATAGTGCCCTGAGCTATGCAGTATGGCGCCCAGCGCCATAATTGCATGGCACAGATATTATGGCCCCACACGCTATATTACATAGTGCCATGAGCCATGTAATATGGCTCATGGCACTCCAATTATAACCCGCAGCCATGCTGTGTGAGGGAACGTATAAATGTAAGCAAGTGACATTAGAGCTTGTGTCTACATAATTGACTCATTTTGAACTGAAGTACTGGCTGCGATATTTTCGACACTTCGACCGGTGAATTTTCACACTGGAGCAGGAACATTGAATAGTGAGTATGTTGACTCGAGTTTATCGAATTTATGTTTGGTGGAATTTATATTTGATGGAATTTATATTTGGTGGTATTTATATTTGGTGCACTGAAAAAAACACATAGCGCCAGACGCCATAGTTTATAGATTTCTGGCGCCATGTACATAGTCGATTTCAGTCGATTTGTGATAAATTATAGCACCACACGCCATAGTACATAGGAGCAGACGCTATGCTTATAGCCCTCCACGCCATGTACTATAGTCCTCCACGCCATGTACCATAGTCCTCGACGCCATGTACTATAGTCCTTCACGCCATATACTATAGTCCTCCTCGCTATATACTATAGTCCTCCACGCCATGTACTATAGTCCTCCATGCCATGTAATATAGTCCTCAAAGCCATGTACATGGCGTGGAGGACTATAATGTATGGCGTGGAGGACTATAGTACATGGCGTGGAGGGCTATAAGCATAGCGTCTGCTCCTACGTACTTTTCGCCATGTATTATGGCGTGTGGCGCTATATTTTATTACTATCCCTAAATCGACTATGTACATGGCGTCAGAAGTCTATAAATTATGGCGCCTGGCGCCATGTGTTTTTTCAGTGTTGATTAGATTAGATTTTTATTACTTCTTGATTAGATTAGATTTTTCAACCGATGTGCAATATTAAAAATGAACAGAAAGGAACAAACAATACGTATACAATGAACAAAATATACGTAAATAGTTGTCCACCGAACCAAATTATTATATGAAAATAGGCAAGGGAAATGCGGTGGGTATAATTAACAAAGATTATGACTACATCATCATCACAAAAAGAAATCCAGAGGCAATAAATCGCAGGATCTTGAGGGCCAATTCCCATCAGCCGATCACGAAATTACACGTCCTGAAAATTTCGCTTGCAAAAGAGCTTTCTCAAGCACGAAATTGTTAATCCTAAATTGGGTAGTAACCAATGGTCACATGAAAATTGCCTTAGTAGGGGTGATGGGGAATACCCTGTCACGAGAAGTTCAGCTAACTTTCGGAATTTTTCAGGCATGCATTGGTAGACAACCTTAAGGCCTCGCTACCACAAAAATGCTATCCCATACAGCAGTATTAGCGCAACCATTGCGATATAAAATCCCAATTCGCTCCTTTTTTGGAGATGCTAAGCAAGCCCATAAGGGCAAACAATTCCGAGTGGATGTAGAAGAAAGAAAAAACGATATCGTATCTGAATTTGATGATCATCAAGCAGAATGGTATTTTCGTTCCGGAAATCTCCATTGGAACGATTAATATTCTCAAAAATTAGTGCCGGAAATTCAATAATTGATTAGCTTTTAACGGTACTCATAAGACAGAAAATTATTTGCCCACTGATATTTATTTGTCTAGAATTGCAGTTTTTGATTAAATAGATTCAGGTCGTGATTAAACATTTGAAAAAAGACCTACATAGCCCGAACACCTATGTAACATAGCACAGCATTTATGGTCACATACGTTATGTCAGAGTAACCTGAGTTATAAAATATAACTCACAGTGTCATAATAAAAAATCTGCATCGCCCATACTCTCGTGTAACAAAGTGTGGTTTCAAGGGCCACGTGAAAAATTGGTATTTGCTTCATGGCCAAAAATTCCGATAACTTATGGGGTTTTTCGCTATACACAGTCTCCACACCCGCTCCCGATTCTTATGATATGCACCATACCATTAAAGTAGGCTATATGACACTTAGAATTAAACTAGCTCTTGTAGTCTAGTGGGTAGGGCATCGATTCTTAGATCTTGGGATCCATGTTTCGCATTCGTTGTCGGCCAGATGCAAAGTTATCTTTTTTATGAGGGCGGTAATACTTGACGCTGGCTAATGCATAGCTTTGCAATGTATTATGACGTCAGGCGCTTTAATTTGTAACGATATTAAAAGTTGGAGTATGACAGAACATCTCAACTGAACCAAACTCCTGAAGAAGGCGTGCCAACACTGTGATGGACAACCATCAAAAAGAAGTGATTGCTGCTAAAACAGAGTGAACAGGCCGAGAAGGCTCCTAGTCCACATCAGCGAAACACTCTTTTCATCCACACTCGATAGATGCTGGTTTGCCGCTTTACTTGCTCTACGTGGTCGGATGACTTCCTGAATATGGGCTGTCCATCCATCAGATCAACACTAATCACAGGGGAAGGTGCTTCTGTCCGTACAAGATCACAGAGCTCCAGGTATCAGCTGGTAAACCAGACTCAGCCGAGGGCAGAAAGCCGTTGATCCTCTAGATTGTCAACTGCAGAAACAGGTCTAGATTTAGACTTGTCGTCCCATGGCGTTAATGATCGTAATTTGTATGTAGTACCGTTTTCAACCTAAAATATGATTCGATGTATGCAACAGATTTATCACGCACTTTGTTTTATCCGTTTCTAGAATATTATATAGGGTTATCCATTTTGTACTTGAGAAAGTAAAACCCTGCATATCGACATCTGTCAAAGATACGCGTCAACCACGCTGCCATTCATTTAGTTTGCCATTTTAGAATATGGATCGTTTAAGAGTCGAACAACGCGTTAAAATGTGTAATCTGTAAAAAATGCTTAAACAATGTGTGATTTCGCGACTGGTTGATGTGAATTGGCCTAGTGATGCGCGATTGCGAGATGTTTATCTCGATTGTTTCGATTGTTAAAACATCTCGATATATTTCGATGGTTTTAAAATGAATTCGATTGTTGACTCGACGGTAATAGTGCACAGTGTTCGGCTTTCGCACCTGTCTTTAGTTTTAGCTACCCCAGCGCTACACATTCCCTTTCTGCCAGAAACCGGTCTGCGAAAATCGAGTACAGCAATCAAACACCAGAATCGAACACTGCAATCGAGAGCACGAATCGAGTATAACAATCGGACCCAACAATCGAGCAAATCGATTGATCTCTCGATTGTTCTTTCGATTGTTCTCTCGATTGTCCTGTCGATTGTTTTGTGGCATCGATTACGATCATCTCGATTGTTAAAACATCTCGCAATCGCCCATCACTAAATTGGCCTAGATTTCTTTTTGTGGGGGTACGCGAAAGATCGATTTATGCAAACAATCCCCAAACTCTGGACGAACTGAAAACCAATATTCGCGAAGTCATGGCCGAGATATTACCTGAAATGTCCCGGAAAGTCATTGAAAATGACCTCAAAAGGATTGATTCCTGTAAGAAATCCCGTCGAGGACATTTGAACAATATTAGTTTTCTCATGTGATTAGCTTTTCTCGAAAAAGTACGCTAGGTACATTATACGTACCTTTTAAGCAATACGGCACTTAGTCGGGTCGGCAGCATTTTACACCTCGTTGTGGTGCTGGATGAAAAGCTCCGCTTTGATTTTCATTCAGATAAAATGATTTCTCAAAGAAGTAAATGACTTGGCTTCATTAAGCAACGCGCCAGGGAGCTCCAGAACCTTTGGGTTAAAAAATCGCTATACACCGCCCTCGTTCGCCCTCGTCTCGAGTATGCTTGCATTATCTGGAACCCAGTTTTCGAAATTCACTGGCAATGATTTGAATCTATTCAAAAGCAATTCTTGCTATTCGCTCTTAGAGGTCTTTATCATCGTTGTGATTTTAGCAATTTACCGTCATATGAATCTCGCCTTACACTTCTAAACTTGTCACCACTTGCATCCAGAAGATTAATGTTATCTGCCTGCTTCAGCTTCGATGTCATTGGAGACGCTGTTAATACACTAACCCTCCAACTGTACACTGACCCTCCAACTTTGGCAACAACGTTGGAGTGAAAGTGATAAAGGACGCTGGACGGCTAAGCTAATTGGTCTTATTGAGCCTTGGCTTAACCGGAGCCACGGAGAGGTAAACTTTTACCTTTGTCAATTTTTGACAGGGCACGGTTACTTCAGGAAATACCTGAACAGAATGGGTAAGGTAGTCACACCGTACTGCCGGTACTGTGTGACAGAGCTCGATGATGTTCGATTATGTGCAGTCGCTTCGTAAGTTTTAAAGGCGCACCATTGAGTCCACGATCGGCCTGGTAGCGCCTGAGACGATCGAAGGTGCAATGCTGTGAAACGAGGAGAACTGGCGCGCAGTCTCAACGTACGTTCAGAAAGTGCTGCGTATAAAGCGGGAGGATGGTTGCCTTACCGACCCATAAGCTGTGGTAGTTCTTGAAGTCCGTGGTTACCAATGGGTGAGTCAGCACGACCGGGTCAAAGCAGTGCTTAGGCGGGTCCCGACTCGGAACTTCGTGGGCTTGTACATGGTCCTTTTTTTAGTGAGTCAAACCTCACATACCCCGTGGTGATAGGTTACCCGGGGATCTGGTTAGCAGATTTTTTTTGCCATCTACACTAGGGGGAAAAAAATGTCGACTATACACAGGAAAGATTTGTGCGTAATCTGCCCGTAAGAGTCACTAGATCCCGACGAATGCTAATTAAATATAAGCACATCACCGCATATGCTGATAAATAGGTGGTGCAAAGTATTCAATACTATGAGCCAACACATTTCCCCCACGATATCCAAAGCGTCCTTTAAAAACAGGATTACCAAGGCTCTCTTATCCTACCCTCTCTAGTCTACCGGCCTAGTATCCTTTTGATGACTAATCAATTATGTAATTTCGTTTTTGTTTTTAATAATTTTGCGTGCTCAATATTGTGCCCTACATGTAATCTACTGTTATGTATTTATTTATTGAATGGTAATTTATTTATTTGTATTCTATTCATTTGTATTTTATACCTCTTTCAAATTTGTTTAGTTTTTATTTTTATGTTTATATCATTTATATGTAATATTATATCTTATTTGGTGAAAATAAAGTAACATAAATATAATGGCAAAGTTCAATCTTTACTATGAAATAAAAATTACATCACTTTCCGAATATTTTGTGTATTTTTTTCAAGTTTACTTTCTCAAGCATGAAGTGGATAATCCTGCATTTCGGATCGTTAGGCCTTCTTATAGATGTTCTGCATGCGGGAATCGGCGAATGCATGATGTATTTTCTGTAATCGTGGATGTGGCGGGGGGCTTAGTGGTGCATTCTATTGTGATGCAACCATTCTACTTGACCTAAAATATCTAAATATCTAAAAAAAAAAATACCACCGATCTTAAAAATTTAATTTCTCCTTAAATTTGAATATTTACGGCTATTTAAAAGGCCATACGAAGTAACAACGCACTTTCGTGTATCTATCTTAATTAAGACGTAAACATTTTTCTGTGTCATTTATTTCCCGTCCATGTTGTATTACGTTACAACCGTGCACAATGCTGTAATTTATGCTAAAAAAAAGTTTAAACATGCAGTGTTTGCCTGTAATGGATTTGAAAAAATAAGTATCAGCATTCACAACAAATCGTATTGCTGATAACATTCACGACGGCACAATAAAGTACCAAGCGGGTTCGTTAGTACACAAGAGAATAAATTTCTAGGCCACATTCATTCCGAATAGGCTATAGAAATTTGTTGGAAAAATCGTAAAACGTAAAGTCGATAAATCTACACTAAAATCATACGATAAAAACCAGTTTCAACAGATTGATTCAAGTGACGTATATGCTAATATCCAGTAAGGTGAATAGTCTTATACTTTAAAGGGGGATACGTCAAATGAAATGGGTTTCAAAAATGAATGTTTTATGCTGAGTCTTTGTACAGGAGATAAATAAATAGCAAATAGCAAAAAAATACTTGTTTTGTGGCTAACAAATATTTCAATGGTTCCTTTATTCGAAAATCAGTAGTTCTTCATTCATGGAGAAAACATGCTATTCAATTTTGAAAATAATATTTTATTACCGTTTCTTACATGAATAACTAAAATTCCATACTCACATATCACTCCCGTTGGAAGATCTTCCCAACTGCATCCAACCGGTTATGATAGTAGCACGGGAGGTCTTTGGTTCATCCTCCTCCCGCTAAGTTTTACAACTCTGACAACGACAAAATCCAAAACTTTTCAACATTACCGTACAATCTTACCTCAATCTTACGAGCTCGTTGAGATTCACAGTCGTTGGCAGCTAGTTAGTAAGCACTAGCATAGAAGTACCGGGTGTTGATAAAATTTATATTGAGTGCAGATTTGTACCTGGCCAACTAAGCTATCATGCACGGATTTTCTCTCACGTACCGACGTGAATTCGTCGTCTTCTGCGACTCGGTGGTATAAGATGCCTCCAGGTGTAAGCTGTTTTGAAGAAAACTAGTCATGCTTGCTGAGACTGGTGCGGTACCACTAATACTTGGTACTTGCAGAGCTGGGTTGCATAGTTTACTTACCCGAGGCAAACTGTTTCGTAAAAGATTCTTCTAGCTGATGACCTAAATTCGTTGAATCTGTGTCTTTTTGTGTTGTTACCAATTTTTCGTGTGATTTTCTCACATAGCACTACGTAAGCTTGTGCAGGTATCTTTGTTGATGGTGACAGGCACTATGAATGGATGAACTTGATTTGGTTTTGTTTGTTAAGGTACCGGAATACTTGTTTGAAGTACATACAAAAGACGAACGATTCGAGTATGTACCTTTGATATAATAATGTGGGACAATTTTCAAGTTAGATAGAGTGTGAAATTAGTTGTGACTTTGAAAGCTCATTGTGTTGAATCGACAGATGGTAGCATGTTGAATTGCTCTGGTTGTTGTTACGCTATTGATCGTGTTGCGTTTTTGAAAGTAAAAATGTTCAAACACATTAGGTCCTAGGATGAAATCAATAATACATGACCAAATTATTTAAACTAATAATATACGACCGGATATTTTTTAACCCAATAATACAGGACCGGAGATAAATAGAGCTTCCTCCATCTATTTTTGAATTTCCGATAATTTTTTCAATTAAATATGAATTTCGTAAAGCTGTAGCACCAAATGATTGTTATATAAATTTAAGCGTAAATTGATCACCGTCCGAAAGCTACTAGTAATGCCATCGACCCCTTAATTGGTCACAGGCATTCGTCACACAAATTTCACATTTATTCACGGACATTTCTCCCGTATTCGATATTGAATACACTCAGATAAGCATGAAAAGCTAATACAAAATCTGCCAAATTTATTGATTTACATCAGCAAACATTCCAGTTACAAGTTCCGGGTGTCTACTTAAAAACGAGTTAGCTGTACTTATGTCTCGATTCCCCTAGAGCTTTAACTCCCTGAAGTCTCATCACAATCTTCAATCTAAAGTATTCTTCATCAATCCACAACAACACTGCGCAAATTCGTTTCATCATTAGTCCAAGCACCTTCTTCGCCAAATCAAAGAACATGCTTTGACCACAAATCCGGCAAACAAAGATTCTCTCTCTATGTCTTTAATGAAATTTCCAAAAACCCTATTTGACAGTCAACAAGCATATAGATTCGTACCTAACTCGCGCTAAACATCTTCGAAATTGGATTCGATTCGAATCACATTCAGAACGTTGATGGTCGTTGATGCCGCTATAAAATCGAAGAAGAAAAAAAAGTATCACCGTATGTAAAATGGTATAAAGGCGAAACAAATAGGAAAAGAAAGATGGAATCGAAAACAAGCGGGAGTGCTGCAGACCAATGTTGTTGTTTTCAATCTATGAAAATCCTCCAACCGATTCGCTTCAAATGAGAGATATAAAGTGCTGAAATTGGTCGGTATCTATGTATGTATCTGATGACTATTCGCTGAATGCCATGTGAAAAATTTAGCTACGTTCTCACGTATAATGAAATATTGGGTCATCAAATCGTTAAATTGAAACGTACATATGTGTATTTTCGGAGGGTGGTTTGAAAGGTTGATAGCAGTTATCGAATGAAGGTGAAATTTTGTTGATAGGTTCTTAAATTGTATTTCGTTTGAAATGATGTGTGTTAGTAGCAAAAAGATGAGGATGTAGATTTTGATCTGTACAATATTGAAACTGCAGTACATATTTATTTCTTTACAACCTTTGAATAATTAAGAATGAAATATTTCAATTTCCAACTTTGTATGTATATATCTCACTTCTCTGCTAGTTAAGGTGCAAGATTAACCGCGAATTTCAGAAAGCAGATTTTGTTTCGATTTATGGTGAAATAGCCGATTCGGAGGAATATATTGAATTCTCAACTTAAAAAATGAACCCAAAAAAATATTACCTTCATCTCCAAACTCGACAAATAGACAGCCATCAAAGTGCACATTAATTCTTTTAAATTTTTGGTAACTTCGGCGTAAGTCTTTCCTAGCAACATCAACTTCAGCTCAGATTTAAACAAGCTATTCAAAGACGAGGGACCTGTCTTTGTAGCAGAATACCCAAACGCTTATCACCGTCACTGCGGAAACGTGAGAGACAATCAAGCTGGAATCGAGCTATAAAGATTAATCACGAAAAACTGCATAAGCCCGCATCCCCCCGACGATCCCACACACTTTGGCACAATTATAGTCATGTCCTTTTGCTTCCGCAAAACATCAACAAAAACTTTCGACTGACTGCCCTAGATGAACTCTCATCTGATCATAAGCCGGTACTTTTCGTCATAGGAGATGTTATCATTGACGAGCCTCTTCGAATGATGAAGAGAACAATTGGAATGTTCTCCGAGATGAAATGGCGAACGATTATTTCGAAGAAGCACTCGAAACCACTAGCGACATTAGCAGAGCAATAAACACTCTCACTTAAAAAATGAAGCAGGCAAAAGAGGACAACACGATTCCAACTCTGACAAAAGGACATACTCCTTACGAACCCCGAAAGGACGTAGAAGATCTCATAAGACAGAGGCACCTAATTCGGAGAAGAGCTAAGAGTACGGGCGACCCCAGGATTACGACAGAAGCGAAATCAGCTTAAAAACGTCATAAGCTATAGGATCATGCAGTATCGTAGCGAGAAGTGAGGTGACTTTCTGTAGAACATGGAACCTATAGATGACAATTACTGACGCATGGCCAAATATGTTCCTGAAAAAAAATTTTGGTGCCTCTATTCATGGGTCAAATGGGCTGAAAAAATCCATCATCCTGAAGGTACAATTTGGCTTCAAGCCACTTCGCTCCACTGAACTCCAGCTAGCAAGAATGATGTAGTAAATACGTCCAGGGCTCAGCAAGAGTAAATCAACAAGCCTGTCATGTTTGATGTAGCCAAAGTGTTTGATAAAGGCTGGCATGTGGGACTAATTTTCAAACTGCATGCATTCCGAATTCCACTACCCTTCATATAACTTATTGCATGTTATCTGCAGGGCAGAACCTTCGGTGTTAGAATTAACAAACACTTAACGACAAGGTGGTTAATAGAAGCTGGAGCCCCGCAAGGCCCACCATTCTTCCCAATGTTGTATAGTTTATGCATAACAGATATATACACAAGCAAGCAGCTATGTTGCGCCGACGATACATGTGTATACGATACTTCAAAGCAAGCAGAAACTACTTCTTCAAAACTGCATACCTACACAGACAATATTTCCAAAAGTGGAAAACATAAATAACCGCCGACAAGACGCAACCCGTCTTTGTAGCGAGCCGATACAGACAACAACCACCACAATTTACAGTCGGCAACGCGGTCAGCCATAAACTAGGAGCTGACATTTTCACTTCTGACTCAGACTCACATATCAAAAATAAAAAATAAAAACGAAGAGTGGGGTACTGAGCAGACGCAAACCAATTGCCAGACCAGACAAACTGAACATCACTAACAAGACACTACTCTACAAACAATTGTACGACCCATACTGGCATGTGGTAGCACTGCCTTCTATCAGATGTACTAGACAAACAAACGCCAACTATAGATTTGCCAAAACCTCTCCCATAGGAAAATATTAACAGTTTTATGGTACATTCAGAACACGGGCTTCCACAGAGAACTACGGGTTGAGAGAATAGACAAACACATACGCGACAAAATGTTAAAACTGTTCAACAGTACAGTCTTAACAGTACTATGAACCAACTGAAAAACAAAATAACCCGTCCGAAAGTGAGATACCCAAAACTCCGTCAGCTAACGGAATAGTGTGGAACAACTTCAGTAAGTAACATGTTTGACTTTGAATAAGAGGTGTGTTCGGCTGAAGAAACCGCCCACATAGAGAAATGAAGTCAAAGTACCGAAATAATATAAATATAATTCTACGCACCTTTATAATTATTGCATAAAGATTATTTTATAACTAAGAAAATATGCCTAGTTTATTCTTGGGTAATGGGTAGAGCACTGGCTTCTAGTGTGTGGGGTCCCTGGTTCGAATCCAGGTTCAGTCGAGTGACACAATGAATGTTGGATTGTTTCTGAGACCTCAGGCTCCTGCCACTTCCTGTGACTGTAACTAGCTAGGGGTCCCAGTTTCAAGTTGTGTGCTGCTAAAAAAAAACAATGGCCAGTAGTGCTGCCGACCAGCTGCCTGCAGTTAGTTCGGGTCAACGCGAATAGTATTTTCGCTGCTGTCAGGTTATATGGTCCTTACTTGATTTTGGTTATCCTGCAGGTAGGAATTGTTCGTCATCTGCACACTGCAGACTGTGTTATATTGAAGGCAATCAAACAGCTAGCAATTTAAATTCAAAAGGAGATATCAGCCGATTGCCACATACTTGGCTAACGCAATCGCTTTCTCATTCTCATTAATGCTCTTATGACCGGGAGCCAGTAGATTCCGGTTCTATTTTTGTTGCCTAACCTGTTCAGGGCCTGAATTCACTAGAATACGCACATTGATTTATATGAGCTCTCTGCTTTTATCGTCTGTGAAAATGTTAATTTTAGCATCTAAAATATCCTTGTGTATGAGTTCTGCGGCGTTCCGTATCGCAGAGAAATCTGCCTACAAAATACTACCTGCAGTAATTAAGAAGTGTGAGAGATTCTTCTACATCGTGGTCTACAGAGTATACTACAACACTGTTGCAGTTGTTTTGAAATCCGTCGGTTTAGATGTACCTTTTATATGATTCCATTCCTGTCCATCTCCTACGGAGCCTGGTATCTTCGGTTCAAGCAAAGAGTGGGAACCAATTAGTCAATAGCTCTGGCCAATATTGCTATGACCAAAGGATCTTGGCTTGTATTATCCTGACTCCTTAATCGTAGCAGCAGTTTTTGCAGCCGCGCTTCTAGGAAAAAGATCCAACAGGAGAAGATCTGACAGGACGTTTAATGGAGTCGTGATTAAAGCACCTGTAGTACAGAGTATCGCAATCGCTGAACTCTGTTCGCTGTGTCAGCAAAAGTGGTTTTCGCCATTGTTGGCTACCAGAACAGACAAACATAAAATGAGCTTACTGCATAGAATAAAATCCAAGTAATTGGTCTGCGACTCGCGGCTTTATCTAGCGTCGCCTGAGCTGATTGATTCTATTTTAGGAATCGTGTATTTCGTAGTTTCGTAGTTGACACGTATAGTTTTTGCCCACCCAATAACCAGTCCCAGGGCATAGTTTATGAGCTGACCAGGGATATGGGGGAACCTACCCAAGACTATGAAAGCAAAGTCATCGGCATAGGTCAAAAACATGAGTCCCTTGTCATTTATATTCATGGTTATCACCATATTCTATAAGAGAAGAGGAACAAATTCCTCTAGCAGTGTGCCTCTGTGAACTTTATGATTTGTGCTCCCGCCCAATACACTGATATGCCTGCTGTTCGTCCAGCTCCAGATGGTGGTGTTGGCTGAGCGGATTCTTTCCGTAATGGCTGTGGTATGTACATATTCAATGTTCAAAAGGACAACAACTTCAATGTCCAAAAATTCCCCTCAGACGTACTCTTTGCAATAGAGTTCTTTTTTCTATTTCAAGACTCCATCGGGAGCCTCTTTTCCCTTTATTGGACGCGTTTTGGCTTCCGATAGAGTTTGAGATCCGAATCTTTATATGGAGAGATACAATTTTTTCGAGTACTTTGAGGAGAAAGGAGGTCAGGCTTATTTGCCTATAGTCTTTCACGTGTGCATGGCCGCTTTTACCTGTTATATATACGATCGTAGCGGACCCCCATACTACAGATGCATGACTCAGCACTAGACAACTTTTGTAAATTGATATAAGCCAGGATATGGTGAACATTCCTGCCCTCTGGAGCATCACAGGCGTAATTCCATCCGAACCTGGGGATTTGAAGACTTTGTTCATGGCCACATAATATGGAAAAACTATTGAATAAAATATAAATGACGTGATTAATTAGAGACAATGACCTCAAGTCGCATACGTCAACTAGAGATACTTGTTTATGCGAACATGAAGCCTATTAAATCCAACAAAGCAACAAAAAAGCAGTATTCATCTGTTCATCTGCATCCATTGAATTTTATTAAATTGACAAAAAATCTTTCATTTCCCATGTAAAAAACATACTGGCTTACCGAAATAATCCACAATTCAGTAAATCATCAGCTCTAGAGCTTTCTCCCTGCTTTTTCGTGGCATTCATCCAATCGAATATATTTCACTTCAAGAATCTCGCTATCAAATGTATTCATTTCCGCAAATCGATTTCAAGTTAGACGTCCGTCGATTCGCCCCTTTCGCCAAAAATTCACCATCGCCATCTGAGCCAATTCAATACGATTTTCTTGGCAACCGTTCCGAAAACTGAATGATAATTTTCTGATAGACTCGAGATAGACAACTGCTGGTGAATTTCGATAAAACACGAAACGGGCAAGAAAAAAAAGAGTCCTTCCTGATAACTACAAGTATATTTACAGTATTAAATTTAGCCCACGGCCTGATATGGCTACCGCGTCGTTATTATGCAGAAAAAAAAAACATGAAAAAAGTACTTTCGATTGGAATTCGTTGAAAAAATGCCAGACATTCTTTTTTATATCGAAAATGTTTTATTCTAATGTCGCTGTTCAAATGCGAAAGAAACCAGACTTTAAAATATACATTTTCGTGGTTATAGCTTCATCATCCTATAAATATAAATCATGCGATTTGAAAATCGATTCGATTTGGTTTCGCTTTTACCAACTTGAATTTTACCGGCGGCGGTTGGGAGTTAAGGGTGTTTTTGGTAGATCTGCAAGCAAAAATGTGAATGACCAATAGTCATGACGAGGTATATTTTGCTGGCATATTGCTTAAACTTCGAGGTGGTACAAAATGGTAGAACAGGAGAAGAAAATGTTTGGTTGGATTCAACTGTAAACGATGTTCGTTTCGACAGTACTCGAGAAACTAAAACTGGAATGAATTAGCTGACAGTGGTGGATAAAATTGTATTTAACTATAATTAATTCCTCCAGTCCTTTGACCCGGAACCAACTTATTTTTGCACAAAGTGAGTGGCATAAATTTAACATAGTGGTGTGAAATGCCGATCATTTATTTTTCCGACGTTGTGCGTCTTGAGGAAGCTAAAAATAAACTTGATTTACGTAGCAATATTTAATATGAATTCGTTATTAATAACCTAAAAATTTCCATTATTATACGTAAATATTGGTGGGTCTCAAAGTCGTGACTATGTATTCTTTTGAAAAAATTAAACTTTCGTTTGCTTAATGCAGCATAAGTATTATATTCTGCGAATATCCGTCATATTAAGCTGTATTTTGAAAGAAACGCTCAGTTTTGAATAATTCGAAACTAAAAAAAACACCACAAAGTCGCCATTATTTTTCTCCTAAAACCTCGCCCAAAAACAATCATTTAATTGAAAAATAACTTCCGAACACTTTTTAAAGCTCTGACTCAACCAAATTGAATGAAAATATTGTTCATTCGTATTTTGGACTGCAAATAAGTCACACATACAATTGCGCAGCCCACAAGAACAATAACAACTAATATCATCGAAAAAGGAAGATAATCGTAAATTTCCGATAAATGATCATATTCATGGCAGTTCTATTAATAATAATATAATAGGATACAAAGGCTTTTAGAGCACTATATAAATCATATAAATCGAAAAAAAACAACACGTGTGTTTAAAATCTTTAGTTCATACCAAACAGCAGCCAAATAATCACACTTTTGAAGGCTGACGGGATATGCTCAATGTCTCACGTAATAGACGCAGAGAGTATGCAACAATAGACAATGACAGTGACGGCGGTAGTAGTGACTGTAACGACGACATTATGACTTTTTTGGTGAACAATAAAACAGATCACTTCTTGCAAACAGACACGAACGATGGCTTGTGACCGGCGAAAAAAAGCATTTGATTATGCTAAACAATAGCGAACTTGATCGCCTTTAAGTGTCGCTACTGGTAATTTTTTTAAAAAAAAAGACACAACAAAAGATTACGTAATGAAATCAAGTCAAAAGTGAAGCTGTTACTGGTTTTCTGGGTTTATGATGGTAAGTGCTGGTCTAGACGGTGTTGTTAATGGAAATTAGTTAAGTTTTGGAAAAATGTGGGTTTTTAACGATTGTTTTGACTGAAGATGTATCTATAGATGTTGCAAATTGAAAGAAACAGTTAACAAAAAAAATAATGTTGCTGTTTTTGTTGAAAATTGATAATGATGAAAGGCAGAGGCATCTGACGCTTAGCACTTGACAGGGCGAACCGGATTCTTTCCGACTCCTCTTTGAATTTTAAAATAAAAAAAAATTCAATCGCATATTAATCTCTAAGAAGAGAAATTTCGGATACTGTCGTAACTGGTAAAGAAACATTTCCCCAAATGCTCATAAAGGAGTAGGGAATTAGCACTACAGGAGTCAACTCGCTCTAACGAGATACCAGCAGGAAGCATGGATGGAAGGACTGATGTGTGCTCTGAACTCTGCTGACTGGTGAGAAGCCACTTGATCGCAAGGCAATGAAAGGTGGATCAAATCAATGCGGCAAAAACTGCAAGAGTTTCCCACGAAACTAGACACTAGGCAGCAGACCCTCAGACTCTACTCTGATACATACAGAAGTGAGTGAAAGGTTGGTTTATGCATCCAATACTATCGATTCGGGGCAGAAATGTATCGAACTGATGGCTGGCTATAAAGCCAAGTCAACTGGAAATCGCCGACCAGGTAAGACTCAACGGAAAAAAGAATAGGGCTCTGCACAAAGAACCGATGCTTCCCCATGTGGATCGGGATTTAGAGATTCCGCTCGGCTACACCGGAAGGTTTCTCACCCTCCCATTCTCGCTACTTGGCTCTCTTTAGCTACGGATCGAACATCCGTGGTGGAAAGAAGGAACCCAAGAAACACTAAACGAGCTAAGTTAAATAAATTACAGACAAAGCGTATCCTCGTGGTAGGATAAAGTCGCCGAATTTCATAGAATCGCAACAGGTTGATGAGGACCTTCAAGAGGGATTCTTGCAAAATTTCCTGTAGGAGGGATTCCGAGGCTGTGCAAGGTGGTGGAAAAGGACTAAGCAGTAGAGTAGGTCCAGGTCTCACCAAAAACTAAACATCAAAATGAATTCTGAAGCTTTTCCAAACATAGATATGATAAGTTTTTTGGAACTTTTAGCCTTATAGGCATGTTGACATCATGCTAGTGCACTAGCGTTAGTTGAATAGAACCAGTATATTTTCACGCCAGTGACTGTTACCACTACATACCAGTTACGTTTTCTAGTTACAAGTTTGCGCGGAAAAAATGAGCAGCGTTCAATTAAATTTAGCTATGTCTGTTATTGCTGAAATGTTGCAGAAAGAATTGGAAAATATTTCAAAACCTAAAAAAACGTAAGTGCCAGAAATATTGGTTTGGTGAATGGATAAAACGGAGGGAAAACTTGGGCCTGAGCAAAAATTTTTTTTACGAAAAGTTCGAGAAGAGGATCCGGCTACTTTTAAACACCATTTACGCCTGAGCCCTGAAAAATTTAAGGAACTATTAAGCCTAGTAAAGCCATTAATAACAAAACAGGATACAATTTTTTGCGAGTGTTTATCACCTGAAATAAAACTGCAAATTACGTTGCACTTCTTAGCAACAGGTGACTCGTTTAGCAGCTAGGAACAAGCATATCGAGAGCCGAAGTAGACAATTTCAAAATTTCTTGTCGAAACCTTAAAGGCAATTTACAATGTTCTGCAACATTTTAGACAGGTAACGATTTCCAGATTAAAAGAGGAAATACTTATTTATAATAAGAATGTTTTTTAATAAAAGGTGCCTAACTGCGAAACTAAGTGGGAAAAGAATGCAAATGGATTTTCCACACGTTGAAATTTTCCTGGATGTTGCGGCGCTTTAGACGGAAAACACATTCGAATCAAATGTCCGTCTAATACTGGAAGTGACTTCTACAATTATAAACATCATTTTAGCACCTTGTTATTTGTTATAGTTGTTAGCAATTATCGATTCATCTACATCGAAACTGGATGTAACGGCAGAGGAAATGATGCTTCTATTTACAAAGCTGAAGGCTTCGATAGAAAAAAAATCTATAAATTTTCCTGATTGGGGTGTAGTTGTAGAGGATGATGCTTTTCCACTTAGTATATATTTGATGAAACCAATTCACATTGCGGAAGATTATCCAGTGAGCAAACCATTTTTAATTATCGGATTTCGCGAGCACGTAGGATTCTAGAGACCGCTTTTGGCATTTTATCTGCCCGATTTCGAATCTTTCTATCCTGCAATTGAATCCTGAAAAAGTCACTGAAATAGTGAAGGCGTGTTGTGCGCTACATAATTGGCTCCGAACTACGGACTGTTCACCAGGAAGCGTGGATCAAGAGGATATTGAAACAGGATTTGTTACACCGGGGTATTAGAGACTAGAAGTAAATAGCTTTGGATTCGGACCCTTGTTGGGTCAATAAGGGAGCAATGATTCCACAAAACAAGCATCACTTCGTAGAAAAAAATATTCAAAATATTTTATGGAAGATGAAGCTGTGGATTGGCAGTGGCGCTATGTAATTCGCAAATAAAATTTTCTTTAGTAAAAGTAAAAGTTAAAATTTATTTATTTATTTCGAATGGAAACACTTCAGTGAGGGCCATCATTATTAGGTTTGATTTAGCCAAAGATGAATTTACCGGCTCGTTCAGTTCGTTGTTCTCTGCAAAAGCGGATCATTGCCAGCAGATAGCAAGAATGATTCAGTATGTAAATCATTTGCGTAGTCAGGAGAATGTTGTGGTGACGAGCACACCGTTGTTTGCCGATGATGTGTGTATGGAAGAACAGCTTACGGAATTTTTTCCCCCATTCAAAAGAGATCCGCTCTTCTAACAATAAATTACTGATTTGCTGCTGATATTTTAAAGCTTTTTCAATGGGAAGCATCCTTAGGTGCTTCGCTACATTCATAGAGAGGTGATTAAATTCGTCGACCTAGATCGAATTCTTAATCCACTCTAATTTATCCATTGCCATTGCTATGTGCTTTGGTACGGAAACGGCTTCCTGAGCGTATCTTTTGCAACAGGGCAACTGTTTGCGCATTTATTTTCTACTTCTCAGCTTAATATTTCTTCTTCTTCTGATCTTAATAGTTTTTCCTTGTTTCCAACTAACCCCTTAGAAGTCTAAGATTTGCTTGCTAACCTTGACATTTACCCCAGCTGTAATTCGGATCGCTTACCGAATATCCATCCAAAATCACTGTCTTGCCTTCTTCAATCTTAGTATTTCACCCAGAACGTTTGATTCTTACTGGCAATGTGCTTCTGAGCAACATGGTTTCGTTAAATGTAAGTCAAATGTATCCAACTTCCTATTGATCATTGCTATCGTTGCTTCCACCATCGACCAGCAAAATCAAGGGGTATATTATATACAAACTTTGCCACACGGAGAGAAATTTCGGCAGTGATTTTTACTAGAGTGGATAATATAATTTACTATTCCGAAAATTCTATATGAAAATATGAATGTTATTACAAATTTGATGAAAATTTACTATTTTCCTGCAAATAATAGTCAATTCCATCACATACTACAACTCACACATGTTCATTGCGCTGTAGTAAAGACATTCATGTATACATAATTCAAAACAAAGTAGTAAAATGTGTAGTGCAATTGATTACAAAGGTAATGGGGTAAAAAATTACTACTATTGCCATAAAATTAATTGCAAATTTTGTATAATTTCATTACACTTTTCTCTCCGTGCAAAGCTTTCAACTCTGAGAACCATGCAATTTTCCTCTTAAAACTCGGCGTCAATGGTCTTATCTTCATGATCGTGCTTCTTTCGTAACGGCTAACTTATGTTTTTCTTCCCCTTCTATCCTACTTCTGGTATTCCGCAAGGCTCGATTTTTGATCCTCTGCTTTTCCCTCTATATATAAACGATATTCATTCCCGCTTTAGCTACTCGTACCTTTTGTACGCTGATTATCTAAAAATATTTAAGTTGGTTGAATCAGTGGATCAGTGGATGACTTGTAACTGGGCAACTGGTGCTTGATCTTAATGTTGTTAAATGTTTCCTGATTTCCTAAACATGCAAATTTTCTCGCATCGCGTTTTCCTATTAAATTATTCATTCCTCATTCCTGCTGATAATTTCAAAATTCTTACTTAATGTTGTTTTTGATACTAAATTTGAATTTGACGTCCACGTCTTGCGTGTCACATCCAAGGCCTTGCGATTGTTCGGCTCTTTCGAGTGCAGTGTCGTCCAATATTTTTGTCAAATTTGTTGTCCTCATTATCGTTTCTGAATTGACGCTGTTGAGTCTCTGAAAGGCAGATTTACTCGTTCACTTTTACTTGAATTCCAGAAATTCCATCTCTCCTGTCACGGAAAGTTTCCTATGTGAATGTTTCCTTTTTGAAATTATTCATGGTTCTGTGACCCCTAACCCCAGAGTGCAGTTTTCCACTTATGATTTGGAACCTTACCTTCATCACACCGTTTGTGCGAACTCACACGTATTTTATTTTCCCCTTTTACGGTTGCATAGACAACATAATTGTCTTAATATTGGTCCTCTACAAACTGTGGTACTTTTAAAATTGCTTTTAAGAGAAACAAAATTGATGAATTAAGATCGCCCAATTTTATCTCAATAAAAAAAAGACGTTTTTTTTCATTTACAGCCTTTTGTATGATTTCGTTAATTCAATTTATAAAAGGTTGGTTGTAATAAGCAGCACTTTTAGTAGAACATGCTCTCAAAATCTACACAATTCCTTTTGTTTTCGTCAAAAATCAATTTTTCTAGCGGTCCTATGCATCAGAATTTTTTTCATGTCATTAATAAATTTTGAAAATTCTTAGGATTCCAAAAAAAACACTAAAATAACCGCCGCTACCATCAAAGGGTTAAAGCTAGCTAAATATTCGCTTTACATGGACCTATTCCGTATATACACCAATGCATTCTACATATTTCTGTTGGATCTGATGACCCAATCATGAGTTATACTCACTAAATGTTTTTGAACATAAAGAAATTTTTGGGAAAAGTTATTTTAAAAACTAAATTTCTTCGAAAATCGCTACAAAGATATGATATAACACTGAAGGACGGTACCTATATTTCACAGCATTTGCTATTTGCTGGAGTAGCAACTTCTTCGTGGTAAAGTGCACTATATTGTAAATCGATCAAATCACTAATTCCAATGTGTTCCTGGAAATTTTGTATGCTGAACGCCCTGGCAAAAATGATTTTGAGTATTTAACTCTATCCTCTTCACTCGGTACGGACCCAAGCACCATCGATTTCAAGTACATTCTCACAGTCCACTCTTGACTTGAAGTCCTTTTATTGACCTATTAGTATCTCTTAAAATAACTTCGGAATAATTTCCTCCCCACGATGAGACTTACCTAAATACAATAAGCCATCGTTCTCTTCCATTATTCTAAATTGATGCACTTCCATCTTTCCTTCCGCATAAGATAAACTTCCGAAACCTTCAAACAATACCCTACTCGCCAATATAAATCTTCGACAAACAATACAGGTCTCTCTAACCTTAATTCCAATCACAATCACCATCACAATTTCACTATCTAACCTTCTCAATGATCTTCCTGCCTCTCCTAATCAGCCGATCCAACAACTCCACTCAGACCTACTTGACATCGGGCGCAGTCAGTCAACTAGATATGATTGAATTATAATTTGTGATTTTCAACTCCAACGTAATCTATTGATTTGATTTGCAAATTCTTATATAATTCCATCAGTTTCGTTACCTAATACGCCAGCGAGAATGGCACAGTCTGCTTGTTCGCCTGTATTTCGTATCTTTCGGTATCTAAGCATAGCACAATCTTGCCACGTAGGCAGATTCCATCCGGCAACGTCCTACATTCGTTGGAGCGGCGGGACCCCAGCGAGGGTTGGTCCGAGATCCGATTGATCGCTTCCCGAATCTTGTTTTCCTATTTTCCAAATCGAAATCGAGAAATCGACTAGAATATAAATTGATCTGCATACTCGTTAAATTATTTATCTGAAAAAGGTTATTTCATTTTGTACCGGCGCGCCGACAGGAAATCCATTTAGCTGTTGTGATATGTGTGTGTGTGTGTGTGATTGCGGGACTGAATCAATAGAGCCTACGTGCGTAAAAACAGTCTGAGATGATAAAACAGGCACACTTATTTGCATGTTAGAAGAGAAAATATAAACTTAAATATTTTCAGGGAATATCTTACAAAGATTCTAAACTAAAGATGCTTATTTACCTAATAAAGATACTTGAACTTAGAACCATTAAAATCTGCATTCTCCTAGTTTCCAGTCTACTGAATTTAATTGATATTCATCGACTGTATCCTATCTGAATAGATTCGTAGCTTAAAAACACAGAGACGACTTACTCTATGACTGGTTTATGTCACATTGCAATCAATATGACTCAGTGTCGTCGGGCATTAGTTTCGAATCAATGCAAGATATATTAGACTCGGCGTATCTGCTAAAATATTGCAGACAACAGACAAAAAGATTTGTATCTGTCGACGGAATCATTTGTAAGTTGCTGTTTCCTCATCGTCTGTTTCCTCCGTAGTCAACGAAAAACTAACGGAGGTAAATGACGACGGCAAAATGAGTAACTGCAACTCTAGTATCTTCACTCAGAGACATTCGTATGTCCTTTGAACTTGCACTAGCTAGCCAGCCACGCTATTACGGTTCACTTACTTCATGCTTCTCATCTAACTTCCGCAACAGCGACTAGCAAAAAGAAAGTAAGATTCAGACCCTGCCCATCATCATTTGTCTAAAAGCATAATAAAACATTTATTGTTATGATAGTTGGGGGTTGATATGTCTGGATCAGGTTTTTTATGTTTTTCTTCATTGCCGGTCTTTTGTCTATGGTCTAGTCATCCCCGTAGGCGAAATCTATTTGTCCTCCAATGTTTTCCTCGGTTTTATTCCCTCCGCTGTCTGCATTTTGGAGAGACATTGGATTGGCGTTGTAGTTCGATATTTTTGGCAAAGATTTATTTTAAAAGTGAACTCACGACAGACTGATAAATAGACAGTGCAGCAGTCTAGTAATATCAAGATAGGCAAAAATTAGTGTAATTGGTCTGTTGATATAAAAACAATACGTGTCAGACATCCTAGTTGCTTCCAGACTTTGTAATTTTTTTTTCTGGTCGGAATCAAAAAAGTGAGTTGTTAAACGAGCATAATGAAACTGAAATTATTTAGGCATCGTTTGGCTTGGATGATGGTCGAAAATTTGTCGAATATCTGAGATTACGAAGAAAATTCCTATCTTCCATTCTGTTGTTTAAATTATTTCTGAACAGAAAATGATACAATGGTTAATTTCTTAGAGTGGAGACCCTTACTGAATCTCCTATAAAATTATGAAAAAATCGTAACATATGAATAATGCCAAAAAAGATAAAAGCATCGAAAGAACTAATCTCTGTCTACCGCGAATATTGCCTCCGAAAATTCTAAAGATTAGATATTTATTTCACGTAGTACAATTTTACCGACCCATTTACAAATTCAGAAACTAACTACTTTTATGATCTTAAAATTATCTAATGGTGTTTTTGCAGTTTGAGCAGGTTACAATTTTAGAATCGAAAGGGTGATGTGTGACTTTGTACCATGCGTTCTAAAAGGAAATTGAAGGCTACACCGTTGACATAACTGAAGGGTTTCTGGGAAAAACCCCCGAGATCGGAAGTGATCTTGATCGTAAGGTAGCTTCAAAGCAAAGATACTGAATAAAAGAATTGTGCCAGGAATATCTATCTGAAAAAAAAGATGCGGACGTGCTAGACTTTCTTGATATAGATGACAGAGAGGACACCAAACTCGTACAAAAAACAACGAGTAAATTTACGTTGAACATATTCGATTGCGTTAGACAACGAAAAGAATAACTTGAGCACCGAAGAACAACCTAACAAGACAGTGGTGCGATGAAGAAGTCACTAAGGCACTCTGGATGACAGAGCAAATGCTCGGACGTAATTCGGGACTATCTCCAGGGTAAATATTCTGGGCATACAAACATATTGTGCCTATTATAGTCCATTATTTAAACTAGAAACCTACTCAAAATTAAGCATACCGTCCTTATTGCAAACAAAATAATATCAATAAATTAATTTCAACAAAATGCTTGGTCGTATCAAATCATGGGGACGACCCAGACCCTGAGTTGTCTAAAAAACAAAACCGCACAGAGCTCCGTTCCTTCTTCCAGCTCTGTCACGTATTGATTTCTTTTGCGTGAAACACATCCAATGATTACACCTCTGCTCCTCCCTTCCTTTTTGGAAATAATAAACTTCCATCCAAGGACATAGCTATGTTTATAAGAATTCTGGATACCCTGTAGGAAATAACGTTGAGGAGGTGATATGGGCTCAGCTGGTTTCAGTTCCAGGAGCAATATGGACCTACATGCAAATAATTCATGGAACGAAAAAGGAATTCGCAAAAAACCAAATGAAGATCAAAGTTTGATTTCGGGTCAAAAAGGACACCAAACTTTACATGAAGTGATATCACACATTGGCGAGAAAGGAAGGAAAAATTGCCTCGCACATCACGTGCTAACAGCTCGTAAGTCAGATTGCAGTAATAAGCAACCATAGAGCACGGCGAGATTCCGGAAAAAAATTAGACGAGACCATAGACGAAAAGTCATTAATAGACAAGCAGTAAAGGACCGAGAGAAAAGTCATTAATAGACAAGCAGTAAAGGACCGAGAGAAAAGACTTCTCAAAACAGCAGAAAAGGAATGCAAATGATCGGAATAGCAACTATTTTAGATAGCTTAATGAGCTTGATTAAGGGTATATTTCATTTTAAAAACAAAACTAACTATAAAATATACAGAAACAGCTGATTCTTTGCATTATTGGATGTTTGTTATAACTTTGAAAAAAAAAATGAAATTGGAGTAATGTTTGAGTTATTTTTCATAATATTGTTATTTTGTTATTTTAATAAGTTATTTTGTCAGAGGAAAAGACAAGCTAGGCAAAATCTCGGGATGATGGCATCTTGATTAATTTATGCTGCACCTGCCGACAGTTCGATAGAATTTAGTCCGATGCAACCAGATGTGAAACGTCAAACAAAGCCTCGGAAAAATCAGAATCGAATACGTTGAACAGTAGAGGTCCCATGATGCTGCCTTTCGGTACTCCAGATATCGATAATATTGTGGACAAAAACCTTGAAATTTCGCATGCTGAGTTTGGTTTCAAACATCATAATTTTTGGGTTTTTCGGAATCCCTGCTCAACTGGGTTTCCAAAAAAATCAAAATTTTATTATTTAACCCTTAGAGCTTCATAATCAATACGATCAAAAGCCGTGCTGAAGTGGTGTTTAAATGGTATGCATTTGATACCATTGTTCCATATTGCAAATAATATCTCAGGTGATAGTCATGAGGCTGATCACAGTTGACTTTCCTGCTCTAAAACCATGTTATTGTCCATTTCGAATAGACTGTTACAGTCGTGAATTAGTAACAATTTTTTCGAAATGTATCGATATGGTTTGTAGAATGATAATCCCTCTATAATTTTCAATTCAACGTTTGTCACCATTTAAGCAAATAAGAGTGAGATGGGAAGATTTCCAGAAAAAAATATTCTGCACGAGGAAGGTTTTTTGAATGTTAAAAGACTACAATTGCTTTCTGCGAAAGTTTCTTGGCTGTCCAAAACTAAGTCTGCACTTAACACTGTTTTATGAGAAGCAAAAGTAATAGTATATTCTAGCCGAGCTACTGTATTATTGATGTATTTAATAGGAAGACTAAAACGTATATATTTTGTTCTGTTACGATATAGTTTGAATTTCTGCCCGTAAAAAAAAACCTTATTCACATGTTGGTGATTAATTTTGGCGATATTATTGGCGATCTATCAAAATGATCGACTTTTTGAAAGAACAACTTTTCGAGGCGGGGCAAAAACTGAAAAATGTCGCCCGCTCATCAATATTTTTACCCATATCATCATTATCATTTCAGCCCATTGATGGACATAGGCCTCCCCCAAAGAGCGCTACAACAACCGGTCGAGCGCTGCTCTTTTTCTGTTAAGCCTATATTTATTTCCAAAAATTCATGAACGTGTCGGACATATGTATATTTTAATTAGGATAGGAAAGGATAGGGTCTGAAATAAAACGTGAGATTAAAAGTAATTATTATGTTGAACCTCAGAAGAGATATATGTAAGGAAAAGGAAACAGCAGTGAGAAATGAAGCAATTGGCCTGAATCAAAGCGTTAGTAGTAGTGAAGGAAAACTATGGGCACTATGGGCAAATTTGACAGACTTTTACTCCGCGAACAAGAAGTTAGAGATAGAGATAATAGGCCATTTGACACGTTATAACCAAAAGCTCGTCGATCTTACGTATCGGAGACACTAAAGGGAATATCTGAGGTAGTAATTCTCTCGATTTGTTCTAATCATAGATTTTACCTTTGTAGTAAAATTGCTTCACTACATTTCGTATATGTATACGCTTATTTCATTTTCTTAAATCTCTCTGTTCTGAGTGTTGTACTTTGAAATTACAATTTTACTCTTTGAGCCTTTTGTTCTGCAAACCTGGCCTCTATGGCCTTGTTATAATTAATCTCATGAGCAGTTCAATTTTTAAACTTGCAGAGCAATACAAATATTAAGAAAAGAATCCTGCAAACCCTGCGTATAGATCTGTTACAAGAGATTCAAATCCCTAGCATTTTTTATATTTCCAAATTAAAGTGGAGTTTGCTCTTTAAAAACGTTGAGTTCCTAACAGAATTCAACTGTGTTTAAGGCAATCCGCACACGGGTCGTTGAGCTATCGTCGTAGATGCGATATTTCTACGCTTGATCGTCACAACCTATGTAAATCAATGGGTGACCGCTAACGGAGCGTTAGCCTATCGTGAAGAGTGAGAAGCGTAGTCGGTTCACATTGAGTGCGTCTCAAGCGTTGTGCATTGCAGGCCTCAAGTCGAATGAGTAGTCGTTTTTGCAAGCGCGATGGATGACGGCAACGTACGATTCGTGGGGGAGGTGGGAAAATGCCCCGAATGGTATGATTTTACGACGCATACTGACGTTTTCTTGACGACCCGTGTGTGGACATAATACGATGATGACGGCACTCGTTTTCTCGCGAGCTTGACAAGTGTCAAACGCATCTCTCACGTATAGCATTGCTAACGACCCGTGTGCGGAGTGCCTTAATCTTGCTCATATTATTGTCCAAGATCTGCTCCATGCTTCTGTAGTTGGCATATTTAAGACTTCAGTGCCATTGAGAAATGCAATATTCAAATTAATCGTGGTAGCACTATCAATCCTCTTTTTAATTTCTGATAAGATTCGATCAAATACCACCAAAGAGTTGAGCAGGTTTAAGTCTTCGTGGTTCGCTATCACACATCTCATCAAATTGTTTTTTGCAACTCGGAGTTCGTTTATTTGGCAGAATAGATTCAACACCAATTTTTCCAGCAACTTCCTTAACTTCTTCTATCCAATATTCAATTGAATTTTCCCTCATTTCTTCCAAAGTTTTCATCAGGCATTCCATTAAAGAGGCGGGATTCGGAAGGATTATATCTTCCTTTTGGATTGCAATATTTACTCGATTGATTTCGCGCAGAATATTTGCCCAAACCGTTAAATTCAGAATAAAGTTAAAATTTTTTAAAGCATTTAAGAGATGACCTACCTCGTACTTTGCTTCCAAAGCATGAGAAGTTTGCTCAACTTCCTCCAAGGGTTCCTCCACTTGCAGCACATTATATAAGAGGGCTTTCGCAGCGACATGTTTGGTGACCACCTTGTCTGACTGCTTCCTCTTAAATTGGTTTTAACATATTTTTTCATTGTATCCCACCGAGTATCGAAAGCAATATACTTTTTGAATCACTCCAAATAGGTTTATTGCTTCCGGGCATGATGAGGCAGAATGGACACTGACGAGATTTAATTAATGAGCAATCCTGGCTTGCATTTCCTTATAGGTGCCAGTCATATTGGACCCATTATCATAAGATTGGCCACGACATTGTCTAATATCTAACCCAGTCAATTTTTCCGTAATCTGTTGACAAATGTACTTTCCTATCTTTCCACCAGATTCTATGAGGTCAATGAATTTTTATTATTTCACACATATCGCCAGTTTTTTCTTACATAGCGAATGACCTGGCTCATTTGTTCTGTATGCGAGATATCTGAAGTGCAGTCGAACATTATTAGTAATTTTATTCTGTATTGTCTTTGATAAATATGATACTTGTCCCTTTTTTAAGTGTTCTAATTGAAACTTGAGAGGTGGATTATGTTCGGAGGGCAGGAAAATTAAATTCAAGAAGCTCCCTTGACCATGCTGAGGACATTGCGTGATGAGGTCAGTAGGGATTTTGTGGGACCCACGAAAAGAAAGACAGTTTTTTTATAGATACAATATGGCATCCATAACAATACGCAGGATGTCTAAATATAGCTGCATCCCATTCGCAAGGACGCTAACCACCCTCAAATGTATGTGCGTTCCACTTGCACATTGCCACTGAACCAGCAGCCGCGCGACCGCGTGTCTCGTGGGCACCGGGCGAGCGCGATTGTTGTCTTTTCTATGCCTACGTGCCCCGAGGGGAATAATTTATGTGCTTAAAGTACTATAGGGTATATTATTGCCAACGACCTTAAAGACGATGTTGATATTGAAAAGAAACGCAGGGCTTTGGCAGTCAGATTTTCCTGTTGTACGAGTTAAGGTAACGTTTTTCCAGGGATATTGCCAGAACTTGTACATGGGAAACCTGTGAGTTGGATATGCCAAAAGATCGCTGGACACCTTGCGCGTCCAATATGATAATATCTTCAGGATGATGGGATCGGCCCGCTTCTGCAGTGCGTCAGGGATGTTTGTGGAAAAAAAAACTAAATCCCTGATCCATAGAACACGGGACAGTCCCAATAGCATCCTAAAAACTATAGGTAATAGGTTCACTTCACCACTTTAGAGCTGATTAGGGTGATTACGGAAACCAGCGCGTTTCCTTAATCGCCCTCGGTGCAGGGAAGTGGACTTATCTGCGTCTTTTATGTTTATATTTCAAGTGCTTTGTATTTTTATTGATAGTAAGCTACTATAAGCCTTACTAAAACACTGTGGATCCTTTAGTTGTCCGAAATAAACAATTTTTACTTTTATTTATATATTATTTTACTATACTGCGCGTCTGTCATCGCAAAGTTGCGATGATACTGAGAAGTGTATTCATCTGCCAAGCTTGAATTTGCCGTCCTCTGAATTTTCCGCCCGCGGCACGGGCTCCGGGTTGTCCCCCACTAGATCTGGGGCTGCAGAAAAACGCAAAAGTAATAATAAAAAAAAATAAGATGAATAACAGAGTACCCAGAACCAAACCTTACGGAACACCGGAATCGGGATAGAATGTAGAAGATGAAGAAGAAAACACGTTAACAGTAAAAATAAAATCTAAAACGTAGAAAGAAACACGATAGAAGAGAGTCGCATGCACCAAAACCCTTGGTTTCAAAGAGAAAAGGTTTTGGGTCAACACAATCAAATGCTTTTGAAAAATTGTGGAAACATCAACCTGATTTTGTTGGAGAAGTTTATAAGGTTAGAGATCGAAGATCTGCCCTTAGTGAGTAAAATGGAAGGATGACTTTAAGCAATTCTTTCAAGTATTTCACCAAATCAGTAAAGAAGCAGATATATAAATCGGCAAGATATGAGTAGAATTCCATCTGATACAATAATAAGAAGTACAGAAACTGATCTGTAGTAAATCCTTCTTGACAAAATGTGTTTGGCGAAGGATTCCACCCGGCATTCTATAAATTTGCTAAAATTGCCAATGTTAATTAGTTGAATAACTCGAAGAAAATAAATTGAATACATCAAAGCTATTCACTCTTCACTCTTACACGCTTCAGGAAAATACAAAATAGATTGAAAACTAACAGGAACCTATCAGTACACAGGAAGAGGAAACACTTTGGACATTCTATTCGCGGCTACGCTCCTGATTGTTTTTATTTGCATTCAATTCACATTGTTTCGCCATGCTAAGTGTTATGCAATAACACAAGCAACACACATATTGATCAATGCATTCTTACTTTTTCTGTAATTCCTCTCTCGAACAAAAGTGCACACACATGAAAATATAAGAAAAGAAACATCTTGAGACATTTTTGTACTATCGACGACACTCACTATCCCATATCGTACCACTTCGATACCTCTGAGGTTTTTACCGTAGTCATTCTTCAATTCGAATAAGGAACCAACCTACCCTCTCTATCTATAGTATCCATCAGTGCAAGGCTCAGGACTTTTTTTTTATTTTCCTATTTTCTGAGTTGTTGGGGCTACGCGATAAAACAGCAGTGACGGCGTCGAAGGAATTTAATGTATTTCGTTGTTTTTCATTGTTGCAGCGCGTGAGCAGCATCGGCACTAGTGCGGAAGTAACATTTCAAGAGCTATTCTTGTCCCGAATAGCATCGCGGCGGAGCTATTTTAGTCATTGATGATGATGGCGGTGTTGATGTTGATGATGTTGTTGATGGTGGTGTCTTTGCTGCTGATGATGATGACGGCGATGTTATCGTCCGTGCGGTTGTTGTGCTTGGTGCATTGCTCGATAGCCGACGTATGTCATTGAACTTGGCTCGTTGATTGTCTGAAATTAGAATATCACTCGAACGGGAGGCCTGGCTGGTTTGGGTGGGGGTCGGTCGGCTGAATGATGATCAATCAGATTTATGGATGATAATATGAAACTGAAAAATATAAACAGAAATGAAGTAGAAAAGAGAATTGTGATTTGAGTTGAGACATAAATCGAAATCTCTTGGGAGATTTCAATGTGAAATTTATTTTGTGGTCAGTAAAATAAGATTTTGACAACTAATTTATAGAAAATGTGTTAAAATATGAGCTGGAATTAAAATTATTTTTATCCATGCAATTGAATTTTGGCGTTGAAAAGAAATCATTTCAGACTTTGATTTGCAACAAGACGTGTCACATTTTTCTGCCATTTTTTTTACTAATCATCAACATACTGAAAAGCAAACAAAAGATACCATGGAAAAATTAGGGTATGCGGAAGGTTATAACTCAACCAATAATGTTGTTATTACTAACTTCCATTCGGAACATCTGATGCCAAGCAAACTACCATCACAAACTCCAACATTATTTCAATGCTCTTGGAAAACAAAATCGATTTAGGTATTTGCCTAGTCGGCTCATTGCAACATCCGAACTAATAATGTTTACCATACTCTGCATTTCGAAATTGATTTCAAATCGAATCTCTTGCTCTTTCAACTGCTGCATTTAAGCAATTCCAGCCAAGTGTGCAACCAATATCTTCTCCCTCTCTCTCCTCACATATTTGGAAATCTCTAGAAATCCCTGGCATTTTGGCTGCAAACTTACTTTACTCCGCAATACTAATACAATGCATTCCAACCCCATATTCTTCTGTACCCTCTCGGTGGAGCGTTTTATTTTCAATGCGCTCTGCTTGTCGCTGCCAACTGTTCTGCAGGAAGATCTGGTAAAAAGGTCGACCGGATGCTGAAATGAATATTTCCTTCAGCAGAACCAGCCGAACATAGTTGAAATCCTTTCATGTTTTCCCTGGCTGGTGCTTGCAATGATTCATTTAGGTATGCAGAGAAAAATGAGGTCAACATTTTCCGCTGGAGCCCATGTGCTCTGGACACAGGACTATACAAACTGGTATGGGAAAAAATTCCGATTGAGCTATAAGAAAGAGCAAAGTGTGAATCTGTTTTTCGCAAACACGAGAGCACTAAGAGTGAATACGGATCAAATGCTTTTGTGCCACATGCATAATTTTCATGGTATATTTTTCGTTTAAAATTATTTCCTGAGCTTTGCAAGTCCTTTTGCGTTCACTTGAAAAATAAATTTCCAGAATGCAATCTAATTATCTTAAATTGAATTTATAAAGGGAAATGGAAACGTGCGTGCTATTAATTCTCAGAAATAGTTGAATGATTTCAGAAGGTTCTTGTTCATTTCAGGCTCAAAGTTGGGAAGAAGCGCCTTATATAAAATATATTTGGTGTGGCAAAGGATTAATTTGGTTTAATACTGCTTGCTTGCGATTCAAAATTATTTCGATATTTCAAATTTTTGAATCATTTTCAAAATTCGATCGGCACAATGTCTTTAAAAAACGTAGCCAATAACCCATTTCCGACTTCCTCCGTACAAATCTCTTTTCACCATTCGCCATGTACTTAATCGATAAATCAATCCGCAGTACAATCAATATCTCCGCACGCCTAATACACTGCGACTGTGACTGGCTTGCGAGACCCAACAAGCACGAAAACAAACATAATAAGTAATCAAAAATATGATTTCATTTGTTCGCTGTTGCTGTGTTCATTTTTTTTATTATTATTTAAAAGTGGCCCCAGCCTTAGGCCACAGTCAGCTAACACTCGAAATCTCCGAGATATTGAATGAATAGATGAATTTGTGTCGGTCAATTCAAGAGTGTTATGATCTGTCGTAGCTATGGTGCGGTCCAAATCTATGTCTTTGTCACCATTTCCATCCTACACAGTGTTGTATTCTGTGGGGATATTCATATGTATGTTGTATGTGCACAAAGATTAAATGAAACCGAAAAATCTGATTTCTGGCCGGTGTTAAGTTCACATTTGGTGCGCTAGAACGGGATATAGGCAAGAAAATAAATGTGTTTTGTGGGTGGTAGGCTTAGTTGGGAGCATTAATTTCGGGGCCAACAAACATACACGTAGCACACATAAACGTGCTGGTAGTTTTATAAACGAGGAAGAAAAATCGAAATCAGTAGAACCAGCTGGCTATCATATAAATCGCTCTAAATCAAAATGATGTCGTATTGCGTCGTCAGTTTAAGGGTTTGGGAATTACTATCATTAATTTTGAAGCTTCGTTGTAGGTTTTTGAGGGATATGATAGTGACATGAAATAAAAAAAACTGAGAAAGACACAATAAAAGTGTAGTAAACCATGCTCGAATTAAGCCGGGTCATAAAACAAACTAGAGTTTTAAGACCGGCAAGTCCTAACTCTTTTTGCTTAAAATATATGCATAAATCTATTGAGGTACTAGAAATACCAAACTTATCTTAGTTTTCGAACCATTAACTAGATAGTGGCTCGAGAGGTTGATTTAACAAAAGATTTAGTTTCATTATTGCATTAGTTTTTTTGAAATTTTCTATCAAAACTTTTACTCTTATAATTTTTTTTCATATATCTGAACAATGAAATTGAACTTGGCTCGACGAATTCCCATACTAAACTAATGCCTGTGCTACGGTTGCCAACTTTCACGGCAGTGTGTATGTTTTCCGCTCCTTAAAAGCTTCCTCCACTCTTCCTGACTCCTTAGTGTTTAATGCCTTTACTGCTTCCAACCCACTTGACATTTGCAATCTCTTTGCTTTATTTTTTTCTTCTGTTTACACTATTCCATTAATTCCTGCTACTGACTGCTTTTCCTTTGATTTCCCTGCTAGCCTCTCCTCAGTCGTAACTAACTCCGTAGAGGTTGAATTGCTTTTGTCCTCGCTTGACTCAAACTGTTCCCCGGGCCCGGATGGAATTCCCAATTTTTTTGTAAAAAAAAATTTTGCTTCTTCACTTTGTGTCCCTTTAGCCATCTTATTCAATGTCAGTCTCTGTGCTGGTAAATTTCCATCCTCTTGGAAGCTCTCTAACCTTCTTCCCATTTTCAAATCGGGTGATCGGAACCTTGCCTCTAACTATCGCCCTACCTCCATTCTTCCTTGCCTTTCTAAAATTTTGGAACGCCTTGTTTACAATCGTATCTATGATTCCCTCTTTTGTGTCTTTGCAGCGCAACAACATGGTTTTGTAAAAGGCCAGAGCACCTCTACGAACCTTCTTGAGTTTACTCATGTAGTAGCTTGTGCAATTGACAACAATAATCAAGTTGATGTCATTTATACGGATTTTGCCAAAGCTTTTGACACTGTTAATCATAAGCTGCTTCTTATCAAACTGAAGCATTATGGCATTCGCGAACCTCTGCTTTCCTGGATCTCTTCGTTTTTAACTGATCGCATTTGTGATCCCTCTTTGGCTTCTCGTCTTCACCTTTCTCCCCTTCTTCTGGTGTTCCTCAAGGTTCCATCTTAGGACCACTTTTGTTCAATCTATTTATCAATTACTTTCCCACGGTTTTTAAGTCTACATGTCATTTAAAAATCTTCCAAGTCATCAAAAATACTGCTGACCCTCTGCTTCGTGAGGATGATTTGTATGGTCTCTCTGGTTGGTGTAACTTAAACTGTTTGTCCCTTAATGTTTCTAAGTGTTTTTCGGTGTCCTTTTCCCTTAAGCTTCACACTCATGTCTTTCCTTATGCTATAGATGGCACTATCCTCTCTTGTGTCGATCATTTCTCATATTCTGTGTCCTTTTCCCTTAAACTTCACACTCATGTCTTTCCTTATGCTATTGATGGCACTATCCTCTCTTGTGTCGATCATTTCTCAGATATTGGGGTCAAATTTGATCGCAAACTGAAATTCGACGTTCATGTCCTTACTATCACTAGAAAAGCTTCTCAGATTGCTGGCTTCGTGGTTCGTTCTTGCCAAAATTCATTTAGTATTTCTACTTGTGTCCACCTGTTTATTAATTACCCTAGTCCGTTCTGTACTTGAATACTGCAGTCAAGTGTGGTGTCCTCGTTTCAAATACCTTGCTGACGCTGTGGAATCAGTTCAGCGCAGGTTTACATTTACTTTACTTTTTAAAAATAGTCTGCCGTATTTACCATATAGTGAACGTCTATCTCTTCTTAAAATTCCTCTCCTTGAGCAGCGCAGAGTTTACTTGGATGACTGTTTCCTGTTCAAAATCTGTCGCGGCTACCTATCTTCCTCATTAGCATTTTTGTTCATTGAGCGGGACTCCGTAAGGCCAATCAGGTCCTCCATTTTATTTGAAGTGCCGTATGCTCGTACTGACACTTTCTTCTACTCTCCCGTTTCGCGATTCTTACGCACTCACAATAGTCTTCAACTTGGTCTTCTTCCACAATCTATTGACATTTTCAAAAATATGGTCCGTAGTAAAATTTTCGATTCTAATTAATTAGTTTTTATTTTCTATTTTTGTTTATAATGGATTTTTTATTTTCTTTAATTAATTTAACTTTCTTATTTATTACTTGAATTTTTTGTATATTTTTATTTTTATATATAGTTATATATTTTTCTAATTAGTTTTATTTTCGATTTTCTTTTTTTTCTACTTAATTTTACTTTATATAATTTATCACTTTAACTATTTTTTTTTACAAACCTATATTTATATTTACTCATTTACTTCTTACTATTTCTTATTAGGCCGATTTATTGTAGAATTGGACATTCGTGTTTGCAATGGATTTTTCTTTCTCTTTTTTACTTTACTTTACTGATTTTTTTTTATTTTTTATTACTTTATCTTATTTTAGCTTTAATCATTTTATGTACTTATATTTATATATTCTTATTTAGTTATTATTATTTTATTTTGTTCATGGTATGCAATCTGTAATTGGGCAGTTTTGCCTGTTGTATTGAATACGTACCAAATAAATAAATAAATGTTCTCACTTGCCAACTTGTTTGTCAACCATTTTGAACGTCAATGCCGTGCTTAGTCTGGGAAAAGTTTCCCTCCTATCTTTATAGTTCAGACCTGAACAAGATTTTACAATTGCCCCTATTATTTTTTTTTAGCTCTTAACACTTCAAGACTCTGGATTTTTCTAAGCTATAAATAGGCATTATTCCTTTTAAATAAATTGAAAACCTACATTTTGCTCTCATATGAATATTTCATCGTCAAAAAATCAATATGCAGCACAATTGACCGCAAAATCAAAACAAACCGTGGGTGAAGAGAAAAAATCTATTTTCATCATATCCTCTCCAAAGGCCAATAAACAAGCAAAAAAATGCGATCTCAGCGCAAAATCTTAGCAGAAGGGAAACAATAGCAACCATTTAAGCTTAGAAATCGGGAAAACTTAAAATTGGATAAATAGTACGGTCGATATCCAACCACCTATCAATTGAGTTTACGTTAACCTTTAGTCAGCACATTCATATTGAAACGTAAGGACGCAAAATACAGCTGAATTCCTTGAAAAGATCGTAAATTTCATTGCAGTATAAATATAGAATCGAATAGCTTGCAGCCATGAAAGCGTCAGGTAGTTGACTTCAGTCTTTGGGGAAAGTTGCGACGAAATTCGATTACGATACGATACGATACAGCCGGTGAAATCGAATAGATAGAACAAGAGGGTTCAATGTCTGCTGAAACGAAATTCAAAAGCATCCCTCGGTGGTGTTTTTAGACTTTGGTACGACGCACATATTCATTCACGAGCTGTATACATAAAGCCTTGATTACACACATGGCGAACTTTCGTCAGAGCATTCGACAAGACAGTCGGTGAAACCTTTGGGAAGGATACCTACCTACCTGCACAATATGCATATCTGTCCACTTAAACTTCGCACCCTTCTGCATGATGTGTGTGAAATTTGAGTGGTAATATCGTGTAGGTAGGTAGCATTTTCTCTGTTCAGAAATTTGTTTATAAATATTCCAACAGTGTACCGTGTACCTATCCGTACGCATGAATCTTGTCCATGATTTCGTGGGCAAACCAAATCAGTTTGTAAATATCATCGGAGCCAACATCAGATCTTTTTCCAAATACATTTGACTCGATACGTAAAACCGACCAAATTTCGAGCGTCCACGAAGTAAGATAAGACCCTCAAAAACTCTCAGTAACCCTCATAAAACAGGCGAGAGCCGACCAAGAAGCCCTTCACACTCTCAAACTTGAATGGAGAAAAACAGACGAAAATAGCCGAGGTTACCACTTACACTCTCGTGTTCAGCAACATTTGCCATATCTCGGGGAGAGTGTAAATCCGGCATAAAATATCAATGGTTAGTTGCCAGTTTTTCTGATATCCTTTCAACGGAAACGGTGTATATTGACCGTAAACGACAATGCGACAAGCTCGTGTGGCTCCAAACTTAATCCTTCAAGTTCGAGCAATGTCGTCGTAGATAATCTGACTAGGTCCCACAGGCTAAATATATAGAATAGTAGTAGCCGTAGCAGTGGCGCATTATTGGGGGACTATTGCATTCAGGGAAAATTTGTGAATGAAAAGAACAATAGTATTTTCAGGATGTTTTGAGGAAATGAAAAATAAAAAGTAAAGCTAATAGTGAATATTAAGGATATTATAATAATAGTGCACAAATATTTACACCAATTCTAGCAAATACCGATAATTTTCAATGACCTTACAAACGTCATATTTCGTAATTAAAGATAGGTATATGAAAAGCTTAAAATAGGTTGCACATATTTAAATGATTAAATACATAAAATGGTGAAGAGTCGAGCAAATCGCAGACTATTTTTTAACGAAAAAAACATATTTTCTTCAATAGGATCTACAAACAAGCTTAACTATTTCAAATGGTCATAAATTTTCCATACGTTCAACTAAATCCTATGTCCTGAATATACTCGTACATTTTGCTTGAAAGGAAATTCCACCCTTATATTTTTCTTAGCTAAAGTGCAAGTAAAGTCTTCGAATTCTTCGCATTGCATTTCGAGAGGAAGTGAACATTTCTTGTTTCCCCATTCTGTTGCAGCTAATGCTCCCGTCGATTGGTTTTCTTCACGTTTCAATTCATTGCTATTCTATTTTCGGAACGACAATGAAAATCGAAAAAGATTAGCCGATTGAAATTCCCACGAATTTATCGTATATTCAATGATAAGTACGTGTGTGTGTGAGGGCTGATGAATGCAGGCTGCGGTGCATTATAGCTGTGAACAAAGCGTTTTGTCTAAGGAAAGCTGTATGTGAGAAAATACCATTTAAAAATATGTTGAATAAAAAATAATAAATATGCGTTTACTAAAATATAATTTAAAAGACGATATGAATATAGAATTCATAAGATAAAAATAAAGTGAATACAAAATAAAAAAGGATTCTTAACCCTAGATACATAACGTGAGTCAAAACGACTCACGCGTGAAATATATTTTCAGTGTTATTGTTACAAAGCATTTTAGTTTTTCTTTAATGTTAAGTAAAATAAAAATAAAAAAAAAAATACAAAATAGTTGTTTTTTTTCATTTTTAGATTAATGTTAAAGTATAATTGCATTTACTAAATCAAAATATCAAATCATTGGGGCGCAATCAGGCAGAATTCATGTGAGTCATATTGACCTCACGGTAAGCTTTGAGGAGTATTAAAGAACGTTATGGGTCTAGGGCTAAACAAAAACTATCCAAAAACTAAACATAGCAGCTAAATATAAATAGTAAAAAATAAACAAAACCGAAACAAATAATGAAAAAATATATTAAAAAGTAATAATGAAATACAAATTAAAATATCCTCAAAAAGTAAAAAATACAAAAGAGCAACAAAAAATATAGAAGAGAATTTTACACTATGTTTAAAAAAATAAAAAGGAAAAGAAACAGAAAAATAACTAAAGAAACTTCACAAAAATAAATAAAAACAAGATCAAACAAAAAATTGATAAATAACATAACATAAAAATGGAAGCATATAGAGAAAACAAAAAAAAAGCGAAAAAGGTATCAAAAAATTAAATTAGAAGCAAAAAAGAAAAATAGTAAAATTAACAAAAAATTAAAGCAATGAAATATAACAAGAAGAAAAAAAATTTCATAATATTAAAATTAACAAAAAAAAAATCTAAGAAAAACATTAAAACTAAGAAAAAACGACAAATAAAGCATCAAATTAAATTTTACTCCGAAGTTTATGTTGAAAGGCATTTAAATATTGGGGGAAAAGAACAAATGTAGAAAGAATTGTATGTAAAAGCTTAACAATGAAAACGTATGACCTAGCAGTTGTACTATTAAAAAAAACGATAAGAGCCAGCAACATCGTTTTTTGTTTTGTTTTTTTTTTTTTGTTGTCCGCAAAAAAATATACTTCCTCACACTGCTGGGTCATCTTGGCATAAATCTCTTAAAATCTAATTTGATTTCAAATATTGCGATTTATTCGCAGATAATTTCCAGAGAATTTTCAATGCATCAGACCCATCTAACTCAAATGTTTCTCCTTCTAATTCAGCACCAACCACTTTTCTCAGCCAAATTAAAATTTCACGCGAAGAAATACGTAAAGCTATCTTGAAGCTCGATTGCAACAAAGGCCCTGGTCCTGATCTCCTCCTACCGACCTTCCTGCGTAGGTGTGTAGAGCAGCTAATAACACCCCTGCATATTTTCTTTGACAGGTCACTTTCATCCGGTGTTTTCCCATCCTGTTATCGCCCATATGTCACACCAATTTTCAAAAATGGCGATAGACGCTGCGTCGAAAATTACAGGGGCATTGCCATTTTATCTTCCAAAACTTTTTGAAAAGGTTGTATACAATAAACTTTCCCCACTAGTTGACTCCCGTCTGAATGAGCAACAGCGTGGCTTTAAAAAAGGTCGCTCAACTATCACAAACTTGACAATCCTAGTTTCGGACGTTTTGTGTAAAATGGAGAAAGGCTATCAAATCGACGCAGTCTACACTGACTTTAGCAAAGCTTTTGACAGAGTGGACCATTCTATATTGATCCTTAAGCTGCAAAAATTCGGACTTGCCGAATCTTTACTAAGCTGGCTCAGTTCCTACCTCCACAACCGAATCCAACTCGTTAAATTTCAAGGAATTTTATCAAAAAATATATTTGCTACCTCTGATGTTCCACAAGGTAGGTATCTTGGCCCACTTCTCTTTAACATATTCATCTCGGATCTATCTGACGTTCTGTCAAACATTCCTAACTTACTTTATGCAGACGACCTCAAACTGTACCACACCATTGAATCTAAATCTGATGCACTTTTCCTTCAATCCATGCTTGATTCTCTTGTTCAATGGTGCAATATAAACAAGCTCTCGCTGAATATTGATAAGTACCAAATTATAAGTTTTAGCCGCAAATGCACGGTTACGCAGAACACCTACTTTCTCGGCAACAACTTATTAACTCGCGTTGATAGCGTTGTTGATCTCGGTGTTGTGATGGATGTGAAACTTCGTTTAACCTTGCACTACGACAAAATTCTTTCCAGTGCGAATAAGCAGCTCTTCTTTATTAAACGACGTGCCAAGGAGTTTAAAAACTTGTGGGTCACAAGATCATTATACACTGCACTTGTACACCCTCTTCTTGAATACGCCTGTATTATTTGGAACCCAGCCTTCGAAATTCACAATAACAGACTCGAGTCCATTCAAAAACAATTTTTACTTTTCGCCCTAAGAGATCTGTACAACCCTTACGATTTCGAAAATTTACCCCCATATGAGTTTAGATTGGGTCATTTAAACTTAACTTCACTTGCATCCAGAAGAATGATGATATCGGCCTGCTTCACATTTGACGTAATTAGAGGCGTTATTAGAGTTGAGTTCCTCAATAGTAAATTTGTGATAAATATCCCCTTAAGGAACACCAGGTCCAATCGTTTACTAAAAGAATATCCACATTCCACCATATATGCAGCTAATGAGCCGGTGAATAGATGCTGCAGGGTCTTCAATGGCTTTAGCAACCTTTATTCCCCAACGATTTCCAAACTATCCTTCAAATCTTCCCTTATCCAAGCCATTTGTACACCATAATTTTTAAGCTCTTGTTTAATTATCGTTTTTAATTGTTATTCTTTTATTTCATTGTTATTTTACTTACTGTCTATTTCAAACTTATTTTTTTACTCAATTAGTTATTTATTTATGTGTTATTTATTTGTACCGTACACTTCTTTTTTTTAAATAATTTATTTGTATGTATTTATATGTATTTATGCCTTGTTTGGCTAATAAATAAATAAATGTGAGTTGAAAAACGTTGGGGATTGGGTGAATGGATTCTAAGTTCGGAATGTATTGAGTAAGATTTAGATACTAGAAATCCTTACACATAGCATTTTTTCGGGATACCAACCTTTTGTGAAAGGAAAAACGAGGAAAAAACAGTTTTTTTTTAAATTAGAGACATAATACAAATTTTGTTCGAAAACCTGACAGATCGTCTACGATAGATATACCGTACAGGAATCAAATGAATAATTACATCTTATGATAAGATAACAACTGTTCAGCCTCGTACTTTCGAAAAGAGCAGCTGATGCTAGTCATGCAAGAACCGTATACTGCTTCAGTAGAAAAATTTATGAAATACACAATATTTATCAACGGAAAGTGACGAAGTATAGAAGCTGAACCAATAGGCAGGAGATAGATTGGGATAAATCGTGAAAATTTAAGAAAAATTAATTTTTGTTTACCTTTGACCGTTAATAACTGCTGTTGCGCACACGACTTCGTACTACATTTTCCACTTTATGTTACCCATTTTGCAATAAACATAATTCCATTGAAAAATCTTCACTTGGGTTTATTTGGCAGATCAGCATTTTTTTTGTATGGAGCGAAAGGCCTATTTGTAGTTCTTTTACTTCTTTGAACCAAACTAAGCCCAGATTGACTACAAGAAAGGAAAAAGTTTCTGTAAAAGTCTAGTAGAAGAGAAAATGAGAAATATCATTATGAAAGTAATCCAGAATGCAGCAGGCTGCATTACGCTGTTGTTTTTGAAAGTGTATCAACTTAAAATGTTTGACTATTAATACACTTGTTTAGGTCCTATTCCTGAATTCAGCTTAAAGATCAAGATTCAATGCAAAAAGCTATAAAATTGGTGAAGAAAATACAGTAAGCTTCCTACATCTTAAACCTTCGAAGTTCCTCAAGCTGCCTTAAAAAGACACGCATTAAGATTCAAAAAAAGTTTAAATCCTAACGCTAAAGATTTATGAAGATTGAAATGAAAATTTCCTGCAGGAATCGAAAGGGGCCGGAATTTTTGTAACCCGATTATTTGAACTAACTCCCACAAAAATCCGAGCACTTGCCTTCCGACTTGCAGAGTCAGACGACTTTTCGCATGTGTTAAATAAGAATGAAAAAAGGGCTGGGCAGGAATGGTTGGTTGGTTCCCTTAAAACAAACAACAATATATCATTGCGAAAACGTGTACCAACAATCGCTGTCACAGCTCAAGTTTTGATAAAAATTATTAAAAGTTTATTTAAGACGTATCAAGAGCTTTTAGATAACCACAATCTGCAACCAAGCAGCATTTTAAATGTTGGTGAGTCCTCTTCATCAACGGTACAAAGACCATATAAAATACTTGCCAAACTGACTGAAAATAAGTGATCAAAGGAGCAAAAGAGCAAAGATGCTCAAATGTTACAGTAGCCTGTTGTATGAATGCTATTGGGTCCTTTGTACCCACCGTGTCTCATATTTCCAAGAAAAAATAAAAAAAATGAGATCATAGATGATGCCCCAACAGGCTCAATTGGTATAGCTCTAGAGTCAGGATAAATGAACTCTGGTACTTTTCAGAAATGGATGAGACATTTCCAATCACATATCAGGGCAATTGTTGAAGAAAAAACTCTTTTGATAGTAGATGGGCATGAAACTCACAAAGGCTTTGAGTGGTTAATATTCGTCAAAGAAAGTGAAATTGATCTTCTTTGTCTGCTGCCACACTGTGCATATCAAAACCAGCCACTTGATGTTTTATATGGTCCGTTGAAAACATATTTTCGTCAATCAGGAGATCCCCAAGTGGTTGCAAACTCATCCTGATCGTGTTATTATACATTTTCAAATCAATTACACATTCAGTCAGGCATATGGAAAAGCAACTACTGTTCAAAATGCTAGTAGTGGATTTAAAAATACTGGAATTTGGTCTGTTATCACTGAAATTTTTCCGAACCGTCTTTGTGAACATGCAGCAAATCTACCAGAAAACATTCAATACATTGAATCTTCAAACTTCGAAGCAAGCTGACAAGGTAAATGTTAGTCCTTATACTCATACACTAAGCGTCCTAAGGGAGGTATGTTCGCTTGTTCCAAGAGGAAAATTTGTGGGTGACCAGTGAAAAAGAAAACCAAAAATATCCTTCTTCTAATATGGAGGAAATTTAAACAAAAAGATTATCCAAAAGATCGGCATAGAAGGGAAAGAAAGGGGAAACAGAATTTCAATTAATCGTAGAGAATGAAAATTCTGATAACTTTGTTGTGAATAATCTTACAGTTGACTCTAAACAGGACGTGCACGATTGTTCCTGAATTTATTACGACGACTTGTAATATGAATCGAAACCTGCAAAATGTTGGTTTCGTTGCACGGAGTATGCACATTGAACCCACGCATCTGGTGAATCGCAGCAAAAAGCCAACAAAAAACAAAATATTTATTCCTAATGGTATGGACAAAATGAATTAGTGAAGAACAACTATTTTTTGTCTCTTCTTTGAATGTTATTTCAAATTGACTATATTTTTGTACAGACATAAAGAATAAAAGTTTTGTTTGATTTTATAACTTTGTTTGTTTACAAAACAAAACCCTATTTCATTTTGGTCATGTTTTTTCCTATAATTTAGAGATTTTACCATAGAAGTTTTACCATAGAAATTTCACAAAATAAAAAAATCTTGTCTTCAAGAATTAGCAAAATTAATTATAAACCGAATGTCACCACAAAGCCGACACCATGCTTAACCCTCCGAAAACACACCTATTTTTTCGATCATCGAGAACAATTGGGGTCAAATTGACCCCAACCACTTTTGAACATCTATAGAATCGCCGCCATTGAAGATTTTCATTTGAAAAAATTTGCAGATGTAGATTGAGGCATCTTTTAGTAGTTCTCATGCATTAGAAGTGGCCTAAATGTCCTTAACATACCTAAACAAAATTCACGAAAAAACAGTTTTATCGAAAATCAGCTTTTTTACAAAAAACTCGTAACTTTGTCAATTTTCAATATTTTTGGCTAAAAATTTAGGGAGATATACTCAAGGTATGACAAAATCATAAAAAATTAGCCCTATAGTAACCCTTGAAAAAAAAGTATTTATTTTGCATATTTACCGTGGCGATTGTGAGGATTTTAAAATTTGCACATTTAAAATAAATCATAACTTTGTCAGTTTTTAATATTTTGAGCTAAAAATGTATATGGATACTCTCAAGACCTAGTACAATAATTAAAAAAATTAGCTCTATATAAAGGGTTGCAAAAAAAGGTATAATCATCTGAATAATCAGATTCTGATTGCTCCGAGACATGGTCGTCGTCGGAGGAATCACTGTCGCCAAAATTGGTATCATTGTTTTCAGCTAACAAATTATTGCGTCCACTAAAACACAGATTATACGTCATATTGCTAAAACAGATTATACGTCATATTGCTTAAAATAAAAGCACTTGCAAACTTATTTTTTGGCTTTTTTAAATTAATCTATCGATTTATTAAGTAAAAAAAATTGAATTTTTACCTCAAAATTGACGTCGAGTACATATGGGGTATATTTGACCCCTTAATCTGCTTCAAAGGATTCTCAACGACGACTGACGACTTGGGACTGTATGCGAACGGTGTAAACTGATAGTCAAGACACAGAAATACACTTAGGAGCCTATAGTACCCCCCTTTTCCCGCAGGCCTAAGCGCTGCGATCGGCCAAAAAGGTCACTGGGGTCAATTTGACCCCCTGTGTTCTCGGAGGGTTAAGGACGGCCTGAATGATATTAATTTAAACGCAATAGCCAACCTGAATGATATTAATTTAAACGCAATAGCCAACCTGAATGATACTAATTAAACACATCTTCAAATATATAAATTCACATAGGTATTTCAATTTTCAAAAACATTTTGCTTTACCTAACTGTAAATGCAAAGTATAATTTACATGAACAGTCACCATTTCCGCTAATTATTTGACTTACCTATTTTTCCCTCTTTTATATTGCAGGTGAGCTATCTGAAAATCGTTTATTGGCTGCATATCATTTTGTAAGTAAAAATCAATCTCAATACTGTTATATTTAAGTCGTTATTGTTTTGAAATACCAAAAATAAATTCATAAGACCGCAGAAATCTGCAATCCAACTTCTCATCAAGAATTAACCATCACCATACTTAATTAAAGCTACAGTTTCATATAAATTAAAGATCCGAATAAATATCCAAGCACAATACATAATATCCTATCTTGAAATCAATGTCCATAAACTTTTCTATATACAGCCCGCCCTGTCATCCTTTTTGGCTACATAAATTTCCCGGCAAAAAGGAAGTGTTCCAGTAAAACTGTCACATTTTCGATCTGACCCTTCTTACATCCATAACATCTATAACGTTGCGTAATATATTTCTGCAAACAGAAAAAAAAAGAAATCAGAAAAACAACCACCTACAGTTCAGGTCATACGATCTGCTCATTTATTATCTTGTCACAACCCCAGACATTTCTACATTAATTGAGACAGATGTTTATTTCCGTTTGTTTCCAATGTTATTTTGACAACTCCAAGCATTCATATTTTTATCCTTCGCCTATCCTATTTATTTTGCAATTGTGTCACCTGCATAATCTAAAAACATCTATAAAACAACTAGGAACACCGTCAGATAAGATATATCCGAAAAAAGTTTCCACCAAAATTACAAAGAAAATCTTAAAGGCCTTCGCGGAGTATTTATCTAAATCTTATTCTTTTCCGTTTTTCTTCTAGTCAAATCTTATTCCCATACCCCAAAAAAAAATTGGGAATAATACGCTAGAGAGAGAAGGGGAGAATAGAAAGAATTGAAAGAAGATATGTCTGACACAATATTCGCTTCATATCTATAAAATCTGAAAAAAGTTTTGTAATATGGTATGGTTTTTCCACGGACAGGAAAAGAAACAAAAATATATAGAGGGAGAAGTCCAGCTTTCGCAAATAAAGTTCGAAAATGTGCGTGACTAGAATACGTTAAAGATGTATGCGAAAAAAAAACAAAAGAAAAATGTCGAAAAAAGGAAATAAAAACTCCTTGAAATTCAAGGAAAGAGTTTTACTAAATATGTTTTGTTGAATGTTTGCATGATTTACAGTGAGTAGAGAAAAAATATCGACAATGGTCTTCGTGTATGGCTATTTGGGATTTCTTGATTTTGTTAACTTGGTTTTGTTTTGATAGAAACTCTCGTAATCACAATGTGCTACAATTACTTCGAATTTTATGACAGGCAGTAGTGTCTAGCAGCAAAATTATGCATTATTAAAAATTTAAAATAAAATCGTTATAAAAACTTATTTCAATAGAAACAAAAAAATTATCTGACCCTGACATCTGCTGCAATTCATAAATAGGGTATTTTCTGGGTAGCTCTGCTTGCTAAAGCACCAGTCCGAGGCAACGATATAGGGTAAGTGCACTAGAAGTCGGCCACTTTGTCTATACACTTTGAAAAAAAGAGAACAAACGTCTAAAAAAAGGAAAAAAAACTACTCTAACGGATCGGTAGAAAGATAGTCTCGAAGTGGCGTAAAATCTAGCGCTGTGTGTTAAGTCCGATAAACGCAATTATTCATTCAGTTTGTGGAATCGTCACTGCACTCAAAAATTTCATGTGAATATCATATTTTTTTAAGAAGTGATATACAAATTATCCTTAAATATTTATTGTTTTAGTGTGTGATCGGTGTTGAAAATCAACTGGTGGGTAAGTTGTTCACGCTAGAATCTTAACTTTCACTGAAAGAAAAATCTTGGTAAAATCAACAATTTTCCTTAGTTGTTTTTGCGTCAACTACGGGCTATAGTTAAAACAACCATAAAAAAATAGTTGATTACTTTTATGCACCATGACGCGTGGTTGTTAAACAACGTCCGTGGTGCAATAAAAATAAGCAACCACAAACAATGGTATTCCAACAATATATATAGTACGCAGTGTGCATAGTATGCAGTACGGAATTATGTTTGTTGAATTTAGCATTTGTATGGTAACGCGCACAATGGCTGCCGCTGAATTTGCCGCTGCGGCAGAATTTACCAAATTTCTAATTTTGCCGCACCGCTAGCTGTCATACCTACCATAGGTTGGCATCACTACTAGGTTCAATGGTCTAATAGACAAGCACTGGCTGATTTGTATTGTGACAAGCCAACCTAATCCTCGTACAACAGGATTTATCAATACAAAAGACAAAAAAAAATGGATGTATTGCCGCAGCCCACTGCGTTTGCCACAGTGGAAGACATTGTCATGTGATTAACTTATAAAGCGTCATGCAACGTAATATAAAGACTTCACCGCATAACATGAATATGAATTATATCGAACAGCAAACCGAACACAATTTTGCCATGTAGTATATGAAGCTTCTATGACAGAATAGGAGTATGAGTATGAGGAGTATGGAAAATCAACAGTTTTCCTTAGTTGTTTTTGCATCAACTAGGGCTATAGTTAAAACAACCATAAGAAAATCGTTGATTACTTTTATGCACCATGACGCGTGGTTGATAAACAATTTCATTCGGAGCATGAAAAACGTCCAAATGTTGAAACCATTCTACTTTGCGTAGAATAATTCCAAAGACGTTGCTCACTGAATTACGTTTGCTGAAATCAACTATTGCGAAGTAGTTTAAGTACCATAAAAACGGTTGATAATTCGAAACGTTGAAGTTTTGAGTGAATTGATGAATATTTTTCTATTTATCAACTAATTTTCGTGGTTATGAAACAATTAAAACAGTTGATTTCATGAACGTTGTGATATTTTTTGTATAACCAGAACCAACTACTTTTATATCGTTAAATTAACTATATTAACATAATAAAAATAACTATTTTCCGTAGTTCGTTCAACGATTTTGAATGAATCGTTGCAATACTATTAAAAATAGTTGAACCAACCAAGAGTTTTTCTTTCAGTGTTATTGAAATTAATTGATTTAATACTGTTAAATTGAAAAATATGATTAGGCCGGATACTGAATCATATATTTTACGATATCTTCAGTTGCCGGCCACGGTGGCCGAGTATTGAAAATTCACTAAAAATGTTCTTTTGGTAATATTTCCAACGAAATGACGTCATATGTTGACTATAAGGGAGAATTATTAAAAAATAATGTATAGCTCAAAAATATTCAGTATTCGGCCTCATATAAATCATGAAAATCTAACATGGCCGAAAACTGACGTAGAAAATTTTAGTAATCGGCCTCATCTAACGTTTTTTCTATAGTTGTTCTTCATTTCCAATCAAATGAATAACGAAACGGAGAAAGACGGGACTGGCCGTATATTACCAACTCTAGAATCTTACAGCATAATGGCACTTAAGGGGTTAGTCCACTGTTAAACTGCTCCAAATGAACTTTTTTTTTAAACAGCTACCAAAAAAAAAAACTATATAAGATATCGATTTGAAATTTTATATGCATCTTTATTGAAGTTAAGAGTTAACATTTTCATTGGAAAAAATTATTACAAAAGAAAATGGCGGCCGCCCCAATGGATCGCCGCAGCACCGCCGGAAAAAAAAGCAAATTGCGCCTCGTAAATTCCTGGACAAAATAAGCATCTGTGAACAAAAAACCAAAAATATTTCATTAGTTTTGAGTATGAAGGACTGCACGGGCCTAAATTTAGAGCCCTAAAGCGATTAAAAAAAATTTGGTATACTTTTGAATCAAAAAAATGAATCAAAAATTTTTTTTCAATAAAAAAAATGTTTCCCAAATCGTCAAAAAATTTTTTTTTGTTCTAAATTTAGGCCCGTGCAGTCCTTTATACTCAAAGCTAATGAAATATTTTTGGTAATTTGTTCACAGACGCTTATTTTGTCCAGGAATTTACGAGGCGCAATTTGCCTTTTTTTTCGGCGGTGCTGCGGCGATCCATTGGGTCGGCCGCCATATTGTTTTGTAATAATTTTTTCCAATGAAAATGTTAACTCTTAACTTTAATTAAGATACATGTAAAATTTCAAATCGATATCTTGTATAGTTTTTTTTTGGTAGCTGTTTAAAAAAATAGTTCATTTTGAGCAGTTTAACAGTGGACTAACCCCTTAATGATATCCGCAATAGTAAGCTAAGCATACGTAAAGCTGCAGCTAAATATTACATCCCAAGAGCAACATTGCAAGATCGTTTGCATGGAAGAATACCTGACGAGTGCGAAAAAAAGGTCCAAGTTCCATATTATCTACTGAGGAGGAAACAGCCATTACTGAATGGTGCATTAGGTTATCTAAACCTTCGCAGTATGTTAAGAACTGGTTCAATGAGCTCAAAGAGTTTCTTCGATCAGTCAACCAAGAAGATTTGCTGCTCGATCCCAGGCGTATCATTAATGGCGACGAAACTAGCTTCTGCCTTTGTGTCCCAAAACTGCTCTTAGGGGCTACAAAAACGTTTATCAAGTGGAAGCAGGTAAAGAAAAAGATACAATCACAACATTGTTAGCCTTTTCGGCTGATGGCAAAATACCACCACCCTTAGTAGTATTTCCATACAAACGCCTTCCTAAAGATATTGTGGACAGCGTACCAAATGGTTGGATCCTTTGTAATACGGACTCTGGGTGGTTGCGGAGCGAAACATTCTATGAATATGTGGCAAACTGTATCAGTAGCTGGCTGGTCGAACAACAAGTACCAAAGCCTGTTTTGCTGCTGGTTGATGGCCATAAATCCCATTTGTCTATGCAATTAAGTGAGTATTGTGATAAAGCAGGCATTTTGCTATATGCGCTGCCACCAAATACAACACATATTCTGCAGTCTGCCAATGTCAGCATATTCAAGCCTCTCAAGCAGGATTGGAAGAAGACAATTCGCGGATGGAACATGAGTAATCTGGGAAAAATACTTACCAGAAAGGAATTTTGTCCATTATCAGAGAGCGTATTGACAAAATATATTAATCTTCCGGAAACTATAAAAAATGGTTTTAGAAAATGCGGAATTTTTCCGTTTAACTCTGAGGCAGTGGACTATTCAAAATGTGTGCAAAATGTATTGGAGGATGCAAATGAAGAGGCAACTGACAACATATATCCTTCAAATTTTTCTAATGAAAGATTTGTGATTGCTTCATCTATAATCAAAGAGGTGTCAGAAGATCTTGCCAAACAAGGAATCAATGTTGATATAGTTTTGAAGGTTTTAGAGGAGTCATCGAAATCTCAGGACACTAATAAGTCAACAGTCAGTATGAATGTTTCGTCACTTCCTTGCGGAGTGTTATTCGATATTAACGACGACGGAACTTTGCGAATAGCGAATAATGTACTAAACGAAGATGATATAGACTCTATCAATTATATAACAAATTCACCTGCTAGTGTCAATTTTAATAATGCTGAAGCGTGTAACAGTCCTGATTCATCTAACAATATGTTCAAACCTCTCACCGAAAACATGACCTGCTTAAGCTCAACTCCAAAGTGAAGTTGCAAAGATGATCAAAACCTGAACTTTGAATTGCGAACCAGGAGGCTGGTTTTTTCTAATTATGGTGCAGCCATAGAAAAAACATATTTTGCAGAAGCTAATAAGGAAAATTTAACTGCAGAACCAGCGTCTGTTAATTTAGAGATTCCCAGCACTTCTTCTGGACTAATCACACCAAGTAATTTCTCACATCATCATCAATTTAGTTGAAATTTTTGTTTTTATTCCTTTTAGGTACTTCAAATCAGTTCGAATCTACATCCAGAAGATACTCTCTATCCACGAGCAGATCCTGTTCACCTTTATTTAGTAGATCGTGCTCACCAGTCTCCCCACACCTATCGAAACATTTATTTTTTCCGGAACCTTTAAAGAAGGAATTAAAGATTTCAAAAACCACTAGAGCACCAAGTGCGATATCGTCTGAAGCTTGGAGAAATATATATAAGATAAAAGAAGAGGAAAAAATAGAAAAGATCAGACAATCAGAAAAAAAAGAGGATCGTATCAAAAAAAGGAAATCAAAAGACGCACAGATACCTGAAAGGAAAAAGAAACAAACGAACGTGGAAAAAAAAGAAAAAGTGATTAAGTGTCAGGAATGTGACAACGTTCTAATAAGCGACACAGAAGTGGATGACCTAAAAAATATTGGGTGCGACAACTGCCCTAGATGGTATCATCTAAAATGTTGTTCTCTATATCCTCTAAGTTATGAGAAAGCATCTGATGAGAAATTTTCTTGCAAGATATGCGAGACTCAACAGGAAAAGAAGTGAAGGTTGTCTGCAACAACTTATGAAAAGTCGAAAAGTAGAATCATCTAAGTCAATATTAGAATTAATACTTATACTTTGAAAGAATACTTTGAAAGAAAGATGCTTGATTTGTTAAATTAATTGTTTTTATTAACAATTTTCCATAATATATATAATTTGATTGAAGAATAAATACAAAATGCCTCAAGTATAATATGTTTTATTTATGTTTCATGGATATTTCTTTGTAAAATAATCACATATGCCACTTGGCCGGACACTGATACAAAAGAGGCCGATAACTAAATTTCAGGGGCCGACTACTGATGCAAAAGCGTAGTTTTTATAGAATTAATTATTAAGAAAAAAGTTAATTCGTTACAAAGAATATTAAATATCAATTCCCCGAGGATCAGCACAGGTTTAGTTTTAGCTGAAAAATTTATTCCATAACTGTTTTCTCTGGTTAGCTATATTTAGCCAAAGTGGAAAAAATGATTAAGTGGCCGACTACTAGTGCACTTACCCTAGTGCCCGTGGGTTCAAATCCCGCCGCATGCTCATGGCTATATGTGTTCGTCCTGTGTTTGCTTAAAAGCCGGTGCGACTGGGTCGAAACCAGCGCTTTATTAATTGTCACATAATAGCTTTCCCGGTAACTGGGTGCTCATTGCTGTTCTAGAAATTAAAAAGTTAGATACTTGATTGCATTGAAAGGAATAGTCAAATCAGATTCGCAAGCGTGTGTTTCCCTCGCTTCAGACGTACATAGTTCCCTGAGGTTTGGCATTATCATAATAAAAGAAAAATGTATTGGCAACCTTTTCTAAGAAAAGTACCTTAAAATCATTCCAACCATTTAAACATTTAACTGCAATGGCTCTACAAAAAAACCACATCTAATAATTTCATACATCCACTTTAAAACTCCCTCTTTACGCTACATTGCAAATTCTGCAAATTCCAAGCATGTCAACTTTTCAAGAAATTCGTGTAATCTATCCATCCATCCATCCATATCGAACGGTTCTCCCGGTCTTCTCCACAAAAACGCTTGGTTTAGCTTGACTTGGCGTTGGCTTCACGGTTGTTTGTTTGTTTGTATTCTTCATGCATTGCACGCTGGGCTCACAAACAGCACACGAGTTTGCTGGATATCCAATCCACCCAGTTTTTTAATAGATAGGTCACGAATTTTTCGATGTGTCATTGACATTATTATATTCTCGTTGAACGTCGCGCGGTATGTCGAAGAAGCAATCTTGTTACATACATGTACTACACTGTGAAATACGTGTCTGTGGACAAATTTCTGTTTAATTAAGGTAGCCGTTGTTGCTGTTTCTGTTGCTGCCTGACCGGCATACTACTATATGCTCCAAGTACTGCTTCTGCTGGGGACATGTCTTAATAGGATATGTACAGCATATGTGACAATTCTTGAATATTCCGCCCCGGGGGAAGCAAAAGCAAAGAACACACGAAGCCATGCAATGTCGATTCGAGTGACGGATCTAAGGTGCTTACAAAGACATTAACTCGAGAGGGGAGTCGGGGGCTGGTGGCCCAAGAAAACGCGAGGGTTGAAAAATAGGGCGACGAAGAAAGAATACGATGATGTTAATTAAGAAGGGTTTGTGTCGTGTTGTTGACGGTCTCGGGGGGTGTTTCAATTCGTTTTTAATTTGTTTCTTGACTCGTGAGAAAGTTTTCTGGGGAATTTTAAGTGGCATGACGGTGAACATTGGGATCGGACTGTTACGTGTCACAATGAGTTTTAAAAGTTTTAATTTAGTAAAGATGTTTTTTTTTCGTGAGAAAAATTTTGAGCTATGAAGCATAGCCACCGGAACAGTTCTAATTCTTTGATCAAAAGTTTAAAAAAATAACACAGGTCTGCAATGGTTTTCCCCTTTCAGTTTCGATGATTGATTTGGATAGATTTTGGGGTGCTGATTACGGGAAAAATATTTAAAAAATTCCATCACGTCAGGTTTTTTTTAGTTATTTAGCATCGTTTTTTTTGCCAAAATTACCTAAGCCAGAGGACAACATTGGACGAACAAAGAGTGGCCACCGAGGACTGAACTGATCCCTGGAACAAAAAATGTTGTGAGAGACAATTTAGTCCCCCGAGAATAAGTTTTGCTACCTCCTTTACACATAAAACTGGGGATTATGAAACAATTTGTGAAGGCGCTGAACAAAGAAGGAAAACGTCTGAAGCTAAACTGAAAGAAGGTATTTGCGTCGGTCCGGACATAAGAAAATCGACGAAAGATACATCTTTCGATGAAAGTCATTACTGTGGGACAAATGATTAACACATATACGATTAGAACTCAAAACTGTTTATTCAAAAGTATTTTATGGATATATTGTATATTCACAGATGTAGAGTAGTATATAACACGTCTTTCCTTCGCGAGGGCTGTGCAGTCAATGCGCTCTATTTGCCGGTCCGGCACCGCGATGACTCACGCTATGTCGTTTGCGTCTTTGCGCCACGCTCTCGGTCGCAGCTCTCTCTTCGTCTCCACAACTCGGCCGTCCTGAGATTCATCCGACTCGGATGAAGAAGATTCGTATTTCGCCCATCGTTTTATATATTGAGCGCAGCTAGTTGTCGTCCTTGGACCATCATGAATGCCCTGTTTTACTACGTCATACGTGTCGTTGCCTTTGACTTTGACGATCTTATATGGACCCAAGTATTTCGCTTTGATCTTCAAACCCGGTCCAAATTGCGTTCGTTTAACAGCCACGATGTCACCTTGTTGGTAACGTTGAGGAATCTTTCGGCGTCGATTGTACGTTTTAGCGTTTTCGTGCTGAACATTGGAAATTTGACGTTTCGCATCTTCTCGATTCTGCTCTCGATCATTATGGAATGTTGAAATTATTTCTTCTTCGAGTGCTTTGATAACGTCGGCACTATGTCTGGTACGAATTGGTATACCTACTAGCAATTCAAACGGTGTCATGCCGATGCTTCTATTAAAAGTCGAGTTGATCGCCAGCTGCACATGCGGAACAAACTTGTACCACTTCGTAGGTTCATCTACCGCTAACTTCGCTAAAATAGACGCTATCACGCTATTCATTCGCTCCACCTGACCATTTGCGCGAGGTAATCCAGTCGTTATAAGGAGATGACGTATATTTTCCCTTTCGCAATATTTTTCAAATTCAATGGACGTAAAGGCTGATCCGCGGTCTGTGATTATTTGTAATGGATTCCCAAATACGCTTTTCTGTAGATCGAGCCTTACTATTACTTCAGCTGACGTAGTGGACTTCGTCGGATAGAGCCAATTGTACTTAGTGAAACTATCTATTATCACCAAGATATGTTTATAGTTTTTATGTGTCGATTCCAGTGGGCCCATGTGATCGACATGATAGGTGTACAGCGGTATATTCCCTTTATCCAACGGGTGCAGAAATCCTTCGGACTTACCCGCTTTACGATTTACAAGTATGCAAGGAACGCAATTTTCTACAACTCGCTTTACTCGTTCTGCCAACTTCGGAATGTAGTAATGTTGTTTAACATCTCGTTCGGTTCTGGCAAGCGAATAGTGACCTTTCTCGTGAATTCGTCGAATAATATCCTTCTGCATGGCTTTCGGTACGACAAACACTTCTTGTCCATCTACAAATTTTAATAGTATTTCACCACGTAATACAAAGTCTTCAAATACTCCATTCCTTAACATTTCCTTGATCGCCCTTATGCCTGCATCTTCGTCTTGTGCTTTCTTCAACTGGGTCTCAATTCCTGCTTCAATCGTCATCACCGGATGTCGACTAAGCGCGTCAACATGTGGAAGTCTCGATCCAGGTCGATGCTCAAGAGTATATTGAAACTCTTCAAGGAACATAGCCCATCGTGCTATTTTTGGTATGATGTCCTTCTTTTTCATGGTCTGTTCAAACGCTAAGCAATCAGTTATAACTTTGAACGGTATACTCAACAAATACACTCTGAATTTGCGGAGTGCATTTACCACGGCTAAAACCTCTAATTCGTACGACGACAGTTTTTCTTCTTGTGGTGTAGTCTTCTTGCTCGTGTAATACGTCGGGTGGAATCGATTGTCTTCTGATGACTTCTGCAGCAATACTGCTCCATATCCATGTTGGCTGGCATCTGTATGAAGCTCAGTCTCAAGGCTGGGGTCGTAAATTTGCAATACGGGTTGTTCCGACAATATCCGCTTCAGTGTGTTGAACGCTTGTTGTTGCAGTTCACCAAACTCGAATTTCGCGCCATTTCGAAGCAAGTCGCTAAGCGGTTTAGCAATAATGGAGTACCCAGGGATAAATTTTCGGAAGTATCCTGATAATCCCAAGAAGCTTTGCACATCCTTAGCATTCTTTAGTTCTGGGTATCGTCTGACAGCTTTTGTTTTCGATGGAGAGGGTGATATGCATCCATTTTCGACAATGTGCCCAAGAAACTCTATTTTTCTTTCCAAAAATTGGCACTTCTTTTTGTTGATAATTAGACCATATCCTTTCGCAACTTCAAGGACGATTTTCAATTTTAGTATTCCCTCTTGTTCGTCTTGTGCGGGGATAATTATATCATCCATGTATGGAAACGCTACCCCTTGATTAGATAGTTCCCAGAATATACTGTTTATGTATCGTTGGAACACTGACGGAGAGTTGCTCAGCCCAAATGGAACGCGTCTAAACTGATATTGGCCTTTATGCGTAACGAACGATGTATATTTTCTGCTATTTTTCTCTACTTCGACGTGAAAGAAACCATCTTTTAAGTCCAACGTGCTGAAGACATAAGCATTTTGCAGCTTGTCGAGAATGTCTTCTATCAATGGTAACGGAAACCGATCTTTTTCGATGATTCTGTTGATACGCCGATAATCGATCACTACTCGTGGAGAGCCATCTTTTTTCCAGGCTACTTGTACCTGACTCGAGTACTCTGATGATGATGGTTCAGCAATGCCTTTCTGTACCCATTCCGCAACCTGATTATCCACTATTTCTCGTTCTTTCGCTGGAAGTCGTCTTGGAGTGCAAAATATCGGACTAGAATCCTTCACGACTATTGTCATTTTCACATTAGTTTCTTTGGTCTTATTAGGAACATAGTTAGTGACAATTTCCTCCGTCACTTTCTTTTCATGGCTTGATACTGTTTCACCAATATTTAGCTCGTCGTTGTCGTGAACATTGATGTTCATCAAAAATGCTTCGGGAACCAATTTTTTAATATGCATTCCAGTATTGTTAAGAATAAGTGTCGCTTGCTTTAAAAACTCGCTGCCAAGTATAACGTCAAATGAGAGAATATCGTCTGATACTACATAAAAGCGCGTAGTGTACTCATCTTCGTCTAATTTGATGTTCGCTTCGAAAGTACCTTTTGGTGAGACATAATTTCGTCCAAAGCCTGTTAAAACTAGATCAGTGCGCTGTATAACCGGAACATGAATCGACTTTAACTTTTCTTCGGAAACTATGTTAATTTGGCTTCCCGTGTCGATCAGAGCGTTCATAACTACTCCTTCGAATATAATGTCTTTAGTCATTGTGCTTTTGACATTACCATCTAAATGGCTTACGTCCTTGCTGTCTGGTTTTTTATTTTTGCACTCAGAAGCGCGATGACCATACTTTCCGCAACCGAAACATTTCATGCCCCTGGACTTATGAGCACAGTCGACCGATTTGTGCCCAGTGGCTCCGCAATTAAAGCATCGTGATTTTTTGAAATTTGTCACTGCTGTTGCTACAGAGGTTTTCGGCAATCGTTTTGATTCTTCGTATGACTGCTTCTGTTGACATTTTTCATAGTTCAACAACTTCGCTTTAAAATCTTTCATGCCGATAGCGCCATATAACAACATCTTATTTCGTGGTTGATCGTTGATTCCATCAATTACATATTGTATGATTGCTGCCTCTTCAACTTCTCCTCTACTGGCTATTTCCTTCATAATCAGAAAATACTCTAAGCATGATTCATTACTCTCCCTTTTGCGCTTTGTTAAAAGTTGGTGTAGATCGGCTGAATTAATTTTCTCTCCGAATTCCTCACATAGTGCTCTTTTTAGCATTTGCCATGTTCGTAATGTTCTCTCGCCTTGTACGTATATCTTCGCGATACCTTCCAACGATCTTTTCGCCACCACTAGTTTCTCCGTTTCAGACCATCCAAATAACGTTGCCGTTTCTTCAATTTCTTCGGCCCAACATTTCACCGGATAATTGTCTTTTCCGTTAAACGGACGAATGTCTATGTCACGAAAACTCAACGCGAATTTTTGACCGATCGCTCTACTACTACAACTCAACCGCGACATTGAATCACTTAAAACACTTACATTGTCTTCATCGCGACACTGTTCATTTTGCATGCTTTCTTTTTCATCACCTTCGTCTTTCTCATCGTCATTTTCGTCATAACTTTTCAACTTTGAGAAATCTGAAAGCACATCACAAATCCGCTCTGACATTTCACTCACACTACCCGTGAAATCAACGCATAGTAAATTACAAACGGCGGCTAGATCTCTCTCACTAAAATGTTCCTTCAGGAAATCGATCTTCTCTCGGTATTCCGATGATCCCGACACAAATTCGAATCCCGTAAACGCCCGCAGTCGTTTTCTATTCAAACGATCGCCTTCTTCTCCATATACCACTTTGTGGAAAAGTTTTATTGCCTTCAGTGGAGCTGATGTAATATTAGCACTAACACTAGGAATTTGTTGAAGGCACGACATTTTAAATGTTCACTGTTTATATTTTTGTCTAAGCGGCACACAGATCGTCGTTTGCTAGACAAGTCTTTTCACGTCTTCTTTCGTTTGCAAACCCGGCGCAGCAGCACGTCGCACGTAGAAGTGTTTACCTTTACCAAACAAACACACGCACACACAACAGATTTCACCTCTCGTCGTCGTCGTTTCTCGAGAAAAATCAAATCTATCGTCGTTCACAAGACACGTTTTTCCACGCTTGTTTCTATCCGTCGTGATGTAGCGTGTTGATCGTCGTAAAACACACTCACAAACTATGGAAATCACCATTCGTCGTTTTCGTCGTAATTTCACCTTCCTACTTATGATTACACTGCACAGCACGTAGCGATTTGTCCCCGTCTTTCGTCTATCTAGGAATAGTTTCCTTTCACAAATTGGATCGTCGCATTTATCTCGTCTTTTACGAAAAACAATCCAGGTTGAGCCCCCAAAATGTGGGACAAATGATTAACACATATACGATTAGAACTCAAAACTGTTTATTCAAAAGTATTTTATGGATATATTGTATATTCACAGATGTAGAGTAGTATATAACACGTCTTTCCTTCGCGAGGGCTGTGCAGTCAATGCGCTCTATTTGCCGGTCCGGCACCGCGATGACTCACGCTATGTCGTTTGCGTCTTTGCGCCACGCTCTCGGTCGCAGCTCTCTCTTCGTCTCCACATTACCTATATTTTGTTAGTACTAAAAAAGCCATTACTTATTTATTTATTTAATTAGAGCAATTGTACAGATGAAATCCATTCACGAAATTGAGAAAAAGCCAACTAAAATGAAAAATAGTTTTATGGAACAAAATACTTTTTTGAAATTATATTCATATCTCTTTCTGAACGAGTAATCCAACTTGCACAATAGTAATCTAAAATTAGATCTAGCCAAGAAAAAGCTTTCACATTTTCCATGCATCTCCATATAAATTGAAAAAAAGTGTCGTAACGTTTTTTTATCTGCACGATGATAATCTTGCACGATCAAAACCATTCATTCTTTAATTTGCTTATTTTGGATATCGCATTTATCGATTTCGCTTATCGATAATTTCTTTAGGAATACGATCATTTCGCAATCCGATTCCATCGATGAATTCAACGAGAACTCCTTACTTACTAGCGCATTCAGACCAGTTTATACAAGAATGGGAAGTTAAGTAAGTGATCAAAATTATATCTCAGTTTCCTCGAGTCGTCTGTATCACGATTTTATTACATCTCTGAGCAATAACGGCGTCTCCTTTCCAACTTTCAATTTTCTACCTACATAATCGTAGTATCTGTCATTTTTTTAAAAAAATCGTGGTTTGAACATCAAATTCCCTTTCTATAATCTATTTCGTTTTCAGTCAGGACTGGATCCATTACATTTCAATCACGTTTTGTAATTCTCACGATTGAAATTTTGCACTCTTTCGCTAAATAGAAAATCAGAAAACGATATTGCCAGAATCTGATGGAGATTACAAGAAAATGTTATGTTTCGCTTGTATAAATCGTGATAAGGCAAATGTATAGTGGTTTTGACTGATTACATAAACTTTGTAAAAAAAATGATTTTATTCTGCATTTACTTCGGATATGACTTACAATTTTTTTAAATAATTTTATTTTTGGTGCTAATAACAAATTGCTGAGATTGTATTAGGTAGCCATTTCAAAACGTGAATGTTGTCTATTTTGTCAATTAATCAGATCTAACTATTTTTCAAATAGCAAAACATATTAGGAGACAGTTATAAAATTACTTTCCAAATTAAAAATTACAAAAATAAGGTTCGATTCAATTCTAAAATAAAAATTTGTGATTACCAATCGTCCATCCTCTTCTAACTCTCTGGAATTTTTATTTTGTTTTTTATTTTAAATCCGGATTTTATTTTGAATATTTACATATAAATCAATTTTTTTAAGTTTCGAATTGAATAATATAAAAAATTGTAAATAAAAATAATTGATGTTTGGAAAATAATTTTAGTCGGCCTAAAACACCCAACAAATAATAATAAATTTTAATACAAATTGTTTTTCATCAACATTATCCATTACAATCCAACCGAACCTACAAAGTGTCATGATCCATAGATTGTTATCAATCTGTTCAGCTTAAATAAGTTGCAAAAATAAAAGGAAAATTTCGATTTTAATCGTTACGAATGTGCAGTAGTGCTTATTATCATCTTCATCATCTTTTTTTCTTCGGCTGAGTCGTGTCAACAGCAAGGGAAAAAATACGGTCTCAGTTCGCTTAGCTACATAATACGGTGGTATCATAATTTGATTATTAGTCCCGCTGTTGTCGCATTTGCTAAGCTTTTGTTATACAAATCTCTATTTGATTAGAGCCGGAGATTAGAGACAGCATCAGTAAATTTGATTTTTGCATAATCTCTTTGCTGTTGTGATGAAGAAACAGACATGATCCCGATGATAGAGTATATGCAGTAGATAATGGGAAAAAATATGAGGTTGAAAAAGAAATAAATACATTGAGTTAGATAATTAATTTGGACTTGTTGTTGTGGTGTAACTTTTTGAATGGAAATGTGATTTGAAAAGAAATGATGCCATTTTTCATTGAATCGAAATAACTGTTTGTCTGTTGAATCTTACCTAAGTGTTCTTTTGAATGATTTTTTTCTGTTGCAGTTTTAACATGATATTGAAAAAGTCTTGCGTTGTCCAAAAAAATTAGTTGGAATATTGTCATGAATAATTCGAAAACGAATGGAGCATAATGATACCATAACTATGTGCTAATATGTACATGGTTGGTTTCAGAACAAACGATGGCGCCCGCATAACGAAAAGTTTAAAGGAGTATTTGCTATTATGGGCCCTATTCTGAGAGACATGAAGTGACTCTCTTGATCTGATATTCTGAGAGTCACGTGAGGTGACTTTATCTCGTCTCAAGTGACATTTTCGTTCCATCGGCTATTCCGAGAGTCACGTGAGGTGAGATTTTTAGTCACTTGGTAAAACCAAGTTAGTACGAACAGAAGTGCAAGAAACATACAATTTTTACAGGGTTTGGACTGTGGATCATAAAATATAAGTAAATTGTATTTTTAAGATGTTAATTTTTAGATCAGTAATTCTGGCTGTTACAACTAACCGCTGGCTATTACAATTTAACCGGATTATTATATGACATTAATTTTTACTTGCCGTGAGATTATATATTAAACTATATTTAGTCGACTTGAACAAGTGAATTCAACCCACTCAAAAATAAGGCGAAAACAAAACATAAATAAGGTAAAAACAATAGGAGACAGCATTTCATCTATAAATGAAGCTGCCGAATTAACATGTTCATACGATATTGGAAACTAAAATCCCCTGAAAACTTGAACAACAAGATTTCGAGGCGATCAATCAAAACAACTGATAATGCTAGCGAAAAATTGGTTTTTTCATCTTGTTAGACACAATTACCAGAATTATGTATTATAAACAATTTGAAATGATTGCGCGCAATGTTTCGACTTGTCGTCGTAATACGTCAACTTTTCCCGTAGAAATATCCATGAACTTATTGTCATGCTATATTAGCGTTTATTCTTTAAATTTCCAATCAACTTTGACTCTTGCTTTATAGTACTTGTCTTGTCTTAGATTATTATCAAGCCACTTCTCATTTATTTGTGTATTGTCATCCTAGAAGTAAACGACTGTTATATTTCAAATACTCTTACTTTTTTATTATTACCTCTACGAACGCGATGCACTCGTTAACTAACCTAACCTCTTCCTCATGTAAACGTTTCCCTACTTTATATTGCGCCTTTTCATACATATAGAAAGATATGTTCCCCTGATTCGCATAAACGATCATTGTACCTTCCCCAGCTGGTTTTCAACTGATTTACGGAAAATGATTTCTGAGAAAAGCATTACGCATTTGAACTACAAATTATCGCTAAGTTCTTCAAGATTGCAACAACTTTTCATATTTAAGATCACAAAGTAAAGCATTATTAAAAATAGATTATCAAAACTTTCTTCGTCAGATTAAGTCTCAGATTCCTAATAATCCCAAAATTTTTTTTAATTAAGTAAATTCACTTAGGAAAGATTGCTCTCTTCCATCAAGTATGTATCTTAACGACGTACGCAGCTCAACCAACTTCAGCCATTGCTAATATGTTTACTTCTTACTTCTCGAGAGTTTACGTAAATTGTCCAACGCAATATGAACCTCCTAAAACAAACTCAACTGTTAATTTATATCAATATCACATCGAGCCAGAATCACTCCTAAAAAACTCAATTCCATCGATACAAGTAAGAGCGTAGGGCCTGACGGAACACCACCAATTTTCATCAAGAACTGTGCAAACAGTTTATCTTTGCTCCTCATGCTCATTTTTAATAAGTCGTTATCAATAGGCTGCTTTCCAAGTACCTGGAAGAATCAGGAGATAAATGTAATATTGAAAACTACCATCCAATATGTATTCTTTCCACAATCCCAAATATCTTCGAAAGCCTAATCACTGATCACATGAAACCACTATTAAGAACATTCCTTATTCCAAATCAGCATGGGTTTTCCAAGGGCAGATCTACTGTCACTAATCTTCTGTTGTACCACAATTATATGACTACGAGCTTTCAGTCATCTCTTCAAGACCATTCAATTTATACCGACTTAGGGGGGAGTAGGGTTTTTAAATTTATTTTTTTTCGATTTAATTTTTTATTTTAAAGGAATGAATAATATCTCAAAAATGTTGTGTCTAAATTTCAAGTCGATCAGAGCGAAATTGACGAAGCTATGACTATTTTTCTACCTGTCGGATTTTTATACCTACCTGACTCGAGCGCGCTATTGTTACCAGGCAGCTGGTTCGATTTCTATAGAATACCTTAAAAGCTACCCCTATCTCTCTTTATAGAAATTTAAAAACGAGTACAAACGTGTTAACTTTAGTCAATAATAACTTTATATTATATTATTTATAACGTTAGTCAATGTAGAGTATATAATTTAATGTGGCAGTAAACGTTCTATCGAGCAGACGTACACGCACTTTCCGATTTTCGCATCATTTTAGCTCCATTTTCGTTCAGTTTTGTGCTAAAATATTGCTAAAATGCCGAAAAAAGTTACAAGATCTGATAGAGCAACAACTAGTGCGAGATTATATCGACCTAAAAAATTTGTATTAGTCTTTTCAACAATTGCAACGGTAGTTAAATGCATAAAATGTGATGGAAAAATAAATTTTCATTCGACTAAAAAAGAAGGCCGACTAAAAAAGAAGCAAACAAAAGAAGGCAGGATTCATCGTAGACAGGAGCAAAAAGATGCTCTAGACATTGTGGATGATAGCAACATCCTTTATGAACCTGACACTGATAATTCAGTGTGAAGTAAGCCGATAGAACTCGCTTATGAACGTTTCATCCCAAATATTTTAGTGTTTAAAACTTTAAAGCGTTTTACCCACAACTCACGTTTTCAAAGTCGGTGCCCATCATAACTCCAAAACTACTGCACCGATCCTTTTGAAGTTTTGAACACTATTTTTCTACATAATTTACCAGGTAACGCTGGAAAAATTTTTTCGAATTTGTTTATATTTTTAATTTTATAATAACAAATTAACCGATTTTTTTTGCAAAAAGTCACGTTTTTTCGTTCAAAGTGCTCCCAAAAAGTGAAAAATTGAAATTTCAAAAAACCCTCCCAGTGTTACCTGGGGAAAGCGATTATCTAACGAAATACGTTTGATTTAAGGATTTCAGATGATCCGGCACTGAACTATGATGGGCACCGCAATTCACCTTTTTTCCGAGACGCTCCAGAAGAATTGCTGCCATTGCCGTATTTTTTAATATTTTTTCATGAACATTTCACAAAATATTCTTCAAATGTTATACTTTAATGTTCCATTGGTTTTAATAAATAGATTTTAACTGTTTCATCTAAAAAAAAAATCACAAAAATGTGCCTTTTTTTTACACGAATCAACCCTACTCCCCCCTTAAGTAAAGCATTTGACAAGATCAATGGAACTTTTAGATAAAAAACTACTAAACATTGGAGTAGGTGGTCCATTATTATCCTGGTTAAGTGATTATATTCATAATCGCTCTTTAATTATAAAAATTAATAGCCACCATTCAAATCCTATTTTTCCATCTTTCCATATTCCTCAACGATATGTCGCACATATTTTCCAACGTCCAGTATTTGGTATTTGCAGATGACTTTAAAATCTTCAAAGCAGTAGCTTCACAGTCTGACATATGCATCTTGCAAACCAATGTAAATAGATTTTGATTATTGTATTCAGAACGGATTAGAAGTAAATGTTAGGAAATATCAGTACATTAAATTCAATCGCACAAAGCAGAATTTTTCCCATTGTTAACACAGTCCCGCTTGATTGTGTAGAATCTGCAAATGATCTTGGAGTTCGATTTGATACAAGCTTGAATTTCTCGAATCATATTAACGAAGTTTCCACACAGGAGACCAGATTACTCGGATTCCTAATTAGAAATATGCAGAAGTTTGCAAACATAAATACATTGAAAACTTTATACTTTTCACTTATTAGAAGGTAACTAGTTTGTGCTTCAGTTATATGGAGTCCATATTTTGAAGTAATAATGCAAACTTTGAACATAACTACACTTGAGGCTAGGAGAGTTTTTCCTGACGCTCTATTTTTATTTGATGTGATAAATAATAACTTAGATGCACCCGATATTTTAGAAGCCTTATCTTTAAGAGCTCCTATGAGGACAACTCGAAGTAACGTGATATTTTCCACAAGTAAAAGTAAAACGAATTACAGTCAGAATTCGCCAACAGAAATGCTTAAAAGAGTTGGTAACATGCTGTGGGATCACATGGATATATTTAATATTGAATTACAATTTTTTAAAAGAATTGCCTACGACTACTTTCAAAGTGTTGAATAATTGTGTTGATTGATTGAATATAAGTAATTACTTAATTTGATTGTTTATTTTTATAATTTTTTATTTGTTTTATTTATTTGTCTATTTTTGTAGTTTTTAGTTATAGTCTTAGTTCTACTCTTATGGTTTTTTTTAGTCAGAAATTGCCATAAGATTTAAATTGTATTGCTAGCTACATTTGCCATACATTATGGCAAATCCCATAATGTATGGGAATTTTCGCTATAAAGCACATACCAGTTTTTCATATGTCCTTTGCTGCTATGCTCTATAGGTCAGTTAGCTATATTTTATAGCAAATGCGACGATAATTATTAGGGCAGTACCAAGTGCGCTATGCAGATTTTATCAAGTATGATATTATGGCCCTGGGAGCAACATTTTTACATAGTGTAAGCAACCGTAAATGCTGTGATATGGGGATTTTTTTTAGAGTGCAATAAATGTGAGGAATAATTCAAATATTTCGATAAGTTGGATCAAAAAATTTTGTTCCAGTTTTTTTTTGGTAAACATCAATAAAATGAAAAATAAATTAATTCAAACTATGCTCTATATAAAATAACATCCTTCGTCAGTATTTCAGACAATTACCGGAATCCCGCTTTAAAGAAGTTTGGTTATGTGGATGCGATTTAGTTAGTCAGCTGAATTTTGATACGTTCGAAAGAATTGAACAGTGTTTCAAAAAGGGCGGAATGTATCGATTGGAGAAAATAGTAATTTGACAGGTGAGGTAACACTTCCTAGCCCTACCCTTCTAAGCAGCTTTTAACTGGCTGAGTAACATGTTGTCTGATGAAAAAATAATTTGTACCGCCTATATTCTTATAGTCAAGTGATAATTCTACACATCTCGCTTCAAGTGCATTAATTATGATCGGTCGATATACGTATATATGCTATAAATTTAATCTTTTATCAATGCAAAAAGGCATTTCGTCGTCATCGTGGCACTACAGGCTTCTTGCAGATGACGCTTTCAATTGTCTTGGTTCAAAGACCGCGTCCTCCAGCTGGGTAATCCGAACCAGCGATGCTAGTCGACGGACTCGGGCCAGCGTTTTCTGGCTTTCTACTGTTCTTCCTTCCCTCGTTCATTTGCTGCGCGTGACCAGCCTAGCAGTTTCCACAGTCTGATGAATTACCTCTAGTTCATCAAATATTTTGTACAGATCATGATTGTATCTGATTCTCGTCACAATGTTCTATAAAACTATGGACGAAGGAAAAGAACAGATGTAAAGGGATAAGAGGGCAACCAATAGGCTTCGACAATCTGACAATGAAGCTGGAAAAACTAAAGGCTCTGGCAGTGATCTGCTATATAGGTTAGTCGAACTTCAACTTAGTGTCAAAGATCACGCCAAGATCCTTAAAACTATCAACAGGTTAGAGAGGGGGAGCCGAGAACAAATTACATGGGGAAATTATTTTTTAAGTAAGGAACATTTGGTGACTTCGCAACATTCAGAGTTAGTGAATTCCAAACGCACCAATTAACTAAAAAAATGCCACAGGTAACAGGCATCAGCGTACAAAAAGCAGTGTGAATTAAAGCTAGAAAGAAGATCTTAATAAACAAAAAAAAAACAACAAATGCCCAAAAATGGTTATTGTGGAACTCCTGAAGCAGTCAAAAAGGTGTGCAGGAGAAATTGTTAACGGTAACAATACAAGGGCAATCACTAACGTAGCAAGATAACCAGAAAAAATGAACACTGGGCAGAGCGAACCTAGCCAGATTTGACAGAAGAGTATCATGATTCAATGAATCGAAATCTTTGGCAAAGGCTATATATAGGGCATCCGCTTGCGTTTGCTGGTTGAATTCGGAAGTAATGGTGTTTGTGAACGCTAGTAAGTTTGTTGCTGTTGACGTATTTTTAATGAACGTATGATCACTGTCTAGCAAGGACTGGATGAAAGAGTACACTCTATTGTAAAATATTGTTTGAAAGATTTTACTAAAACAGTGCAAAAGGGATATAAGATGGTAGTTATAGACAAATGAACTATCACCTACTTTGTGGATAGTAATTCCCAAAGAGATGGAAAGAAATTTATTGAAATGTAGAGGGACACAAAGAAAATGAAAGATATTTATTACCAGTGCTTGCATCAAGAGACCGTGTTAATTACTCGGACTTCCAAATGATTAGTAAAAAAAAAAAAACAGAAGACAGGGTCAAGTAGATACGGGAAAATTTATTGACTTCGTAGGACTGTGGCGGAAAAAACCAGCAAAAATCTGACAAGTATCAGATATCTTCTGATAGAAGGAATGCCAGAAACAGTTTTGAGGGAGTTGGTATAGGCCCAGAAAGTATTAGGATTATCAGATGCAACAGACATGTTTCAAAGTAAGTACGCATCGCACCATTGGCGACCATTTTAGTAGCAACACGTAGCTTTTGAAATTTGAAGTTTGTTAAGAGAGCCAGACCCTATGTATTTGTCTTTGGCTCTATGCGTCTTTGGCTCCAAGAGCAATAGCGACATCGGCGTTGAACCACCGCGAGTTGGAGGTTTTATTTTACAACGTAAGCAAAGAGTATGACAAGAGATTAAGTTGGAAATGAAGGAATAAAATATTTAGAGAGAGAGGCCCTCTAAAGAAATGATACCAGTTAATATAACTATCAAACCAAATTACATCTTTAATTTGTGATAGTACTTTTTCATAATATAAATTACATTCTAAGAATTGAATCCGTAGAGTTGCGAGATTAATTAGATAAACAGGCAAAAACTGAGAGAATAAATTTGAGGTGAACAAAAAATACTGAGTTATATCATTTTAAAACATAGCTTAGAAAATAACATTAAGAAAATATAATAGCTATAAAAATAGTTACCTACTATAATGACTAGCAAACAATTCCTCTTCTTTTTATTTCGCAGATCATTTTTGCTGTGAAAAGAATGCATCATCATCATCAAATTGTCAATTGAATTTGCAAATTGAACGGTAAGTTACACATATTTCCATTGTATCTCGTTTCATTGTTTTATGAGCTTTTTATGTTTGTTGCATTGATTCTGCATTCAGTCTCTTCGTGAATTTAAAAACTCATAAAAATGACAATAATGCCATTTAACTTTCAACTGGTCTGGCTTTAAACTATTTATCAGGTTTATTGCAGTCTGTGGTCAAGCCATATGTAAAACGTGCGGTCTAATGTAATTGTTTAATAGTATGATTTGCAGTGAGAGCGATTGAATATTACATTTTTATATTGAAAATAATTACCAAATCGAGACAATCAATCACAAAGTTTAACAATAAATTGGCATCAAAGTGTTAATTGCATCTGGAAATCCTGGAAAGCTGCGATAGAGTGTTGTTGTATTGGTTTGTTTTTAAGTTACTTTCTACATTTTCGTCACTGATGAAAACAAATTTCGTTGTGTCTAAAATATTTTTTAAAAAACGTCAAAAAAACATGAACAATATGCATCTAAAAAGTATAATATATGCTGAAAATTATTTGGTGTAGTATATAATTAAAAAATAAATAATAATGATCAAACGATACGTCAAATAATTGAAAAAAAATCTAATAAATCGCTTATCTAGATATATTCTAGGAAGCATCCGTTCTATATATAAAACAATTGTACCAACACAAAAATGTAAAAGTTACATTACAAGTTACATTACAAGTATATATTGAGCTAACGAGCAGGGCCAAATGCATTCGTTGGCTGGAGTTGGGTAAGTGTAAGCGTAAGCATCAAAATTTTGGCGATGGATTACTATGGACGGTTGCTTGAGTTGCAGTAGGTTTGATTGTAGATGTTGCTTCTTTCGGCCAACGATGAGCTTAGTTTGTTCGGCAAGCATCCCAATTCCGTTGCAAACGGTCAATTTTTCAGTGCAGAGTTAATTTTCTTCAAGAAATCGTCTGCGCGGTATTTTAATAGTTCGAATGTTCAAGTGGTTCGATGTGTCCCGATTAAAAAGTTTTACTGTATAGCCCAAATAGAGTTTTTCAAGAACAATATATAGCCCAAATATAGTTTTTCAAAACAAAATACGGCCCACATATAGTTTTCCAAAACAATATACAGCCCAAATATAGTTTTTCATAAACAATATATAGCCCAAACTCAGTTTTTCAAATACATTATATAGCCCTAAAGCTGCCAACTCGCAAAATCAAAAAACTTCCCCGCCAATTCAACTTTTAGATAGCACAATTGGCGGGAATTAGCCAAAATTCTGCTTCTATAGTTGAAACTCACATTTATATGTCCCCTCACACAGTATGGCTGCGAATTATAATTGGAGTTATCTTCTTCAACTGAAGCCATATTACATGGCTCATGGTACCATGTAATATAGCGTGTGGGGCCATAATTTCTGCGCCATGTAATTATGGCGCTGCATAGTTGCCATTTATGGCTACTGCATAGCTCAGGCTATTATGTACATAGCGTGTGGGACCATCTATGCTGCGTCATGTTACATAGGACCACGCGCTATGTAGATTCTGACATTATGGCGCTGGCAGCCATATTGCATAGCCCACAGTACTATGTACATAACGTATGGGGCCATAAATAATGAGCTATGCTACATAGCTCTGGGCGCTATGTGAATATTTTTCAGTGTGGCGGAATAGTGATGGTCTGGGGGTGCATTATTTATAATAGTATCGGACCACTAGTTAAATTATCCGGATATATTAAATGATGTTGCAATTGTTGCTGGTGACAAGCTAACTAATCGTATTTTCATCCTGTAACAATATAATGCACCGACTTATAGAGCAAAAATTATTTAAAAAAATATTTAGCAGTCTTAGCTTAAACTGTTCTTGAAAGGCCTCCTCAAAGCCCAGATCTGAATGTAATAGATCACGTGTGGCATGACATTAAATCGAAAATTCTACAACATAAAGAAAGATCATTGGATGAGACTTGGCAGGATATAAAAGATATTTGGAGCAAAATTCAGACTGGAATATGCTTTACTTTTGAGCAATGTATCAAAAATTGGCTTGATTCGTTCTTGGCCTCAAAGAACGAAACCTTTCTCGGGGGTCTGAAGCTGGTATCTACCAACTTCCATTCACAATCACTCCTGGATTTGAAACCAGGGACCTACTCCACACACAAAAAGATAGTGCTCTACCCAGTAGACTACTCAAGCTTCTTATTTGCTGTAAAGAATTGATTTTTTTTCAAAACTGTGAAAAAAGGCTTACTAAAGTAGACATCATCCACGAAAATTTCGAAAGCTGTCCAAATTTTCAAACTCTGTTCAAGTCGCTGCTGTTCCAAGCTATGAAAAGGGGTATGAATCTAGAATTTTCACTTAATATTGCAAGTATTTTTATTCTAAATGCATAAACTTAATACAGAAATCATATAATGAGTAAATTTTAAATATGCTGCATAGAAAGAACCTGCCATCATATTTCTTACTATAGTTGGCAACTATTGGGACAATATTTCTAAATTTGAATTGAATGAATTTTTAAAATGTCCTAATTGTCATGAAATTCACTACGCATATGACGTGCTATGCTGTGACTGGAGAAACCTTAGACATAATTATGACTAGTGAAAGAAGTACAATAACAGAAAAAAGGACAACAATAATAATAGTACAATAAAGTAGAAGTACAATAATACTGAGATGAGAGGGCATCGCAATACACTTTTTCTACATATCATTCACAAGATTTTCGCCAATATTAAAGTTTCGTGTCAGAAACATAAATTTATCTTAGTTTCGTAGCACGTAGTGTCCCGTTAATATTTTACCGGCTGTAGATAGTTCATGTTCGCTGGGTCGACTCTCAAAACTCTCAATCGCACAAATAACAGAATCATTGCAATAAAATATAAAACAATATTTTGTCACTATTAGTAAACACTTGACAAAAAAAAGGACTGCCAAATAGTTAATCCGATGTTATAAAATGCACTCTTCTGTACAACCTGTTTTAATATTTGGTACGATTCCGACAGGAAGTCTCGCATCATCGATACAAACACTACGATCAATTCACGGCGCCAACTTTCACTGAACTGAATTCTTTCTCAATTTTGGTACCTCGAAATAGACGTAATGGTTAGAGTTAACTATCACACTTTCCACTCAACCGCACGTAACAATTAGAATCCATACTAAATTCTAAGAATTTTCTAAATTTACAATGAGAACAGAAGCTATAAAAAGATCACGTTATCAGTGGTTGCGATCACGAATTGAAATCATTCGAAAAATATTTTAGATAAAAACAAAATGTCGATGTCCTGAATTCATCTCGTCACGGTCAATGTGAAATTGAATTGTAAATGTTTTAATAGCGTAGATAAACTATCGAAAAAAAAATCCATGAACTCAATTTTCACCCGAAAAAATTTAAAACCTCCCCGGACAAATCTTAGTCCAGCACACCTAGATTCGATGTTTTCCTTTGACTTTCGCCGGATCTCGGTCAATTTTCTTTGTAAGTTAGCCTTCCTTCTTTGGATTTATCTCTAAACTATTTGAAAATATTATGTGGCCAAAATGTTAACTCGTTCAGTATAAGATAACTCACGTGGACATGATCGACATACAAAACTAAACCCATCTTACTTGTCGGTGTTTGAACTATTTAACCAAAAGATTGCCACTTTGTTTATTTAGAACGAGCTCGTTCACATTTCGAGTTATCTTAACGCGACTTACAAAATATGTTTGGGCCACTGGGGTTAGAGCGGAGAATACCCAGTTAACTGGGCAAGTATTTATTCAAATGGAAACGGGTAGGTTTTTCGTAGAGATAGTAGCACAAATATCTAAATGTCTGCTCTGATCATACTGCATAGCAAATACTCGTATTTGTATTTGAACAAGTTTGCGGAAAAGACAACGCATTTTCGAAAGCATCAATATCTAACGTAACGATTTTTTTCCGAGGTGTCCGAACTTTATGCGCATTGTTTTTGCGAAAATTAACTGAAAAATTCTAAAGACGAGGGGCAGAGGCTGGAAAAAGATTGGGTACATTCGAAAGCAAAATAAATATGGAAATGTTTAAAGACGGATAGGATTCGGTATATGGACATAATTAAAAAAAAGATTTTTCGCATAGTTTTGATTTTTATCTAGATTTTGCGGTAAGGTTCAGGCAAACACAAGAAATGTACATGATTGCGAGGCGGGCTAGAAGCGCTTCTTCGAAATAAGAAAAATGTATAAAAGCCGGAAAAAAAGATGGAATACACATCAGTCACATCACAGTCCAGTTAGTTGTGCTTCGAATTCTTTGCTGCTCTCAATCGTCATAAAAGCCACCAGGCCGACAAAACCTCCACCACCACTAACATCATCCAAGATGAAATTGATCATTGTTTTGCTTGCTCTTAGCCTGCTGGTTGCCACCACTCAGGTTGCATCGGTTCATGCGGATACATCATCGTCCGAAAGTGGATCGAATTCCGGTGAGGGTGACGGACGACGCTTTGTTCGAGACACAGACAGTTCTGATTCCGATTCGAATGACAGCAGCGATCAGGATTCTTGAGCTTTATTGTATTCGAAACTATAAAAAAAATTTAAAATTAAATAAAGAAAACTAAATATTATGAGGTATTACTATGCGTTTTTTATTGATACTAATGTGGATGGGGCGAATGGCGTTCAGTTCATTGTTGTTCATGAGAAATGTTAATCTTGATTCCTTTGAAATAGCAATAATTGGCATAGTTTACTATCAAAAATTAATTTTGTCCCGTTTCGGAATATGACTATGTCTCACAAATTAATTAATGCAATGGTTAATGAAAGTGTGGAATCCTCTTCTCATTCGCAGTATCTGGAAGCTAAAAGGCACGAGGATAAATCAGGAGAGTCAGTTTCTTTTAGAGTGGTAGTTCGAGGAAAGATACCGAATCTTTCAACGAAACCACGTAAAAGTATTAGTTTTCTGATGTTATTTCTGAATGGAAGAATCTTTGTCGACAAAAATCAAAGTTGCAAACAGAAGACCTAAATTTACTTGCATCAAAATACTTACACTTCATGCGTACAAATATACAGCCATCTCAAGAAAAATACCTAAAACATATCGTCGGGTGTACGCCAAAACCATGAATGTGCTTTTTTGGTGATTTTCAGTTTTTCATGTCACTGTACGCGGAATTCTTATACATATAAACAATTTGCCAAAACCGGAAATGTTAATTCCATTTTATGCCTACACAAAGTCAAAATTTCAATTTTATGAATCACCTAAAAACTAAGTATTTGCCAAATGCGTTACACCAAAATCATGAATGTGCAGATTCATTGTTTTAGTCTAACGGAATAGTATTAGAATATTATCCTCCTTAATTAAAAAAAAATGGTTCTTATATTTTAAAACTGATTTATAATATTATGCCAAATTTTCAAATTGATTTTACTCGAAATAGTATTTCAGCACATTCATGGTTTTGGCATAAACCTGACGATATGTTCTCGTCACCAACAGTGTCAACATGAGCCTTCTACGAATTTTATTATTACTAACATTAAACCTTTATCGGATTTGAGGGTTGAAGTTGCCAGATACTGCATTCGTCATCCATGTTTACGATTGCAGAGTGTCAACGGAATGTCATTGAAATGTTATTGTGATTTTGGGTATAGTCCCTAGCAAATAACCCTGACAAGTGCGAATCTTAGAGACTGGAACTTTCCATAAAGAGAGACTTAGAGACTTATAAATGATTGACTGCTTGTTCCATTATGCAAAAAAAAATATTTCTGGTTAAAGTTCTTCCTGTTTATTCTACCAAGAATTACAAGAAGAAAAACGAAAACAAATGCTATTTTAAACGCACTTGGTGCTTGACTTTCAGTTTTATACTGGACCAGTTGCTAATTCAATTCAATGACGATTTGTTACATAAACAAGTAAAAATGTACGTTGTATATAGGGAATCCAATCCCGGGATCCCGGCGAATTTCTGGTCCCGAAAATCCCGGGATTGATGATTTCTATTCCCGGGATTTTCGGGATCAGAAATTGGCCTGGATTCCGGGGCCGGGAGTCAAGCATAATCGGCAATCAAATTACGTTAAGACTCGAAAAGAGCAAATAGAATCCATATTTATGACAAAGCAATTAGCATGCAGGTTCACATCAAAATGCGTAAAGAATAGAGCAAAACAAACTGATGTAACAGTTAACAAGAGAATACAAAGGGGTTTGTAAATAAATAAGTATGGACTGTTTCGCATTAAGTGTATTCGTTACTCCGAATGATTTGAGGAAATTAATACTAGCGAATGCATCCACAGATTTGCCAAAATCCTCAATAACAATAAATAAAAAAGGTTGTGGGCTATGCAAGCAGGATAAAAAAAATAATCAAAAATGAGATAAGACAGGCTATTAACCAGGCCCGGACTGGGACCATTTGGGGCCCTCAGCTAAAATCTGCAAAAGGGCCCTCTGCTGCGGGGTCCATACCCCAAGCAAGCGGGGGAAAATTTTTAAAAATTACGTGCTTGAAAACAATGAAAACGCGTTTTTACGCTATTTTGGCACTTAAGCATAAAGAAGAAGAAATTCAGCTAGGTTTTTATGCGAATATTATGATTTTCGACTTTTGTTGACTTTATTGTTTATTAAAATAAGAAATTTATAGTATTTTTAGGATACCACAACACTACAAAGCACATGCTGTAGAGCTACCAATAATTACAACGGAATTCAAAATAAAGTGCAGTATCTTATTCACACCAAAGTATTAATGAATTATGTCAAAGTTATATGTGTAGAAAAAATAATGACAAACGGATTTTAGGGATTAGAAAAATAATACTAACATTTTTTACAAAATCCTGTGTATTTAACAGTTTACAATGTTGTTATACTAGAATAGAAGGGGCTTAACTTAACTGAGATGATTCGACATTTTACTCCCCTAGCTCTAAAGTAACAGCTTCTTTGTAAGCAACTCACTTGTTAAAGCTACTTCATCTATTATTTTATTTTTGTTCAAATCATAAAATAAATCCCTCTAAACATTAATAAAAAGCAGATTGGACATAAGGTATTGGCCTAAAGACGACCGAAGTCGATTTTTGACTATTTTAAGTTTAGAAAAAACTCGTAACATGTGACTTGGGAACAAGGTATGGTAAGAACAAATTTATATGCTATATACAAGTTGGTAAACAGTCCAGATTGAGTAAGTTCAAACAGAACAGAAAAAGCACATGTCAAACACTGGAAACATTGTCTATTTTCAGAGCAGTAAATGTCAGCATTTTTTTCCGATTCTTCGGTTGGGTCCAAATCGTCTTCTTCGTCACTGCATCTATCTCCGTACTTCTCAGTGGACTCTGCTGCTATGAAGCTGCTGTATTGTTGTGCAAACTGCCGCAGCTCTATCAACAGCCGACTTCTTTCAATTTTACACAGTTTAGAAACATTGTGCAGGGCTTCTGTGGGAAATGTTTCGAGTTTCAAGATAGAGTCAAACTTTTTGGGGTCCAACCAAGAGCAATCCTGTAAAACGTCTTTGTTTGCGCAAAATCTTTCTTCAATACTCATCCTCGTACAGTCTAAAATATCAAAATATGCAATTTTGTAATGTTGAACTGTTGAAATAGAGTCAGCTTCATCTTTTGATTTTTCACCGGGCATCCATTTTTTCTTTGACGTTCTTTTTCTCTTAAAGTCCAACTCTAACTCGACATCAATGTCATTTTCGTCTAGCTTAAGATTAACTGCACTGGCATAGGTTTTTGTTTTTGCGTACAATACTTCAAAATGCGCGTCATTCCTTTTGTCCTTAATTTGCTGGAGCAGTGTTTGTACTAAGTTCCAAGCTAAAGCATAATCAATGGTTTTACTTTACAAGTACTTCGAAACAGGGGAAGTGACCAAAAACAAATCTTGTAAAACAAACGACATATACAAGTTTTCAAATTTGGACCATTGACTTATCAGGTTTCTTGCTGTGAATCGAGATTTGCTGTCAAAACTTCCATCAGAGATTTCTTTTAAAACAGAAATAAAATTTATGAATTTAGCTGAATTAACACTGTCTTCATTGATTAAAAATTCTTCATCAATAATTGATGAAAGAGCCTTATGTTTGCTCCACCACCTCGTTGCTCCTATTTTTTGCAATCTGTACAACTTGTCATGAGCAGTATGTTCTCTTTTTGTTTCCTTTTCCCAGACGGCCATTCTCTTGTGCGATGAGCTTAGAAATACCGCAGATTCTTCCGCTAATCCAAACAAGTTCTCAGCTTGTTGTAACTTTACTGTTGAGTCAGCTACAACTAGGTTCAGTACGTGTGCCATACAGTGAGTATAAATAAGGTCTTCATTTTCTTTTTTTAAATGGGCTTGTAGCCCATTGTAACAGCCTTTCATGTTGTTGGCTCCATCAAACGAACAAGCAATAATATTTGACGTTGCAATGCCATACTCAGATAATTTTAATTTTATAAGCTCGTACAACGCTAGTCCACTTGAGTCATCAACAACTGCAATCTCTAAAAGTCTTTCATACACTTTTCCTTGAACGACATAGCGGACGCATATTACCAATTGGTCCATTACAGCTATATCTTGGGTGCTGTCCACCATTACGCTGTAGATAATGCTATCCTGGAGGTCTTTCAAAATAAAGTTTCAACCCATCGAGCTAATTTTCTTGTTTAGCTTGTTCATGAAAGTCTTTGATAAAAAAGTCAACATTGATCCTCGTCCAATGGGCTTATTAGATTGCTTTCCTGTGGCTTCTCTTTTGTCCTTTATTTTTATTCTGTGCTTTTTGCTGTCTTCGATACATTTTTTTACATGGCTTTGCAAAATTACATCATAATTAGCCACCAACATGACCAGTTCAAGGAAATTACCATGATTTTGTAAAGAATTGAGAGCGTAGGCTGCTTCTGCTTTGTCCCCTCTGTAGGCAATGCCTTGTCTTCCTATAAACAAAACTGTGTCTATCAAACGTTGGATAACCAATCTTCTAGTTTGAATTTCTCTTTCATGCTGTTTAGTTTGGTTGGTATTCAGGAGAGTTGAAATATCATAGCCCTTTTGACTTTGAAAAGGTGCTTTCGCAGCAAGTTCATGATGGGTAGAGTTTTCGTGTATTTCTACTAATTTATACACATTTTTTGAAGAAACATCATAACCAGTAATAAAGGTAGAGTCTCTGTGTCCTTTATCTCCAAAAGCCATACAGCACGAACAGTACACTTTATTCAGCTGAATTGAATATGATAACCATTTACGGTGTATTTTATCACCACTTGGCAAATGTCGGTAATAAAGTTTAGAAGGCTCAAATGGCAATTTTGTACCTTTTCCTTCTACAACTTGAATAGGGTGTTTTTCCATGAACGCTTTTTTAATCGTGATTGCATCACTTTCGTTTGGACAAATGAAACATCCAAGTTGTTGCTTAGCTGCATCACAGGTCTCCTGATTTTCTTCATCATCTTCTGAATCAGAATTGGAGCTTGATTCGCCGACAAGAGACGATGGCTGATGGTCTATATGTGGCTGATTGCAAGCAGGCGCCTCACCCCTTTCAACTGTACAATAAGAAGTTGATGCAGTTACAGCCTGATTTGAAGGCGGTAAAGTGCACTTTTCAGCCTCTGGAAATAAAACATCCCACTTTAGCTGCGATATAAATAATGACAGATAATATGATTACGAACAATGCTTTAAGGTAATAAAACCATGCAATAAAACCTAAAAAAAAAAATGATTATGGTTATAAAAAGCATAATGTAGAAAAACACTGTTTTCACTAGGGAATCCCCTTAGCTATACTGTAACTAGAATTAATTATGATTTTCAAAATCATAACTAATTGTAGTTACAATATAATTAAGTTCAAACATTGCTCGTAATAATTATATTTTGACCAATGATGAATAAACCGACAAACTATCCACATTTTGCATAAAGTACCTCCTTATGACGTTGGCCTTAACACATTTCTGTTATGAATTTATCCCCAATGTGAGAAAGTTTTTTATACAGTTTATTTTGTTTAAATTATAACAATTAATTAAAAAAAAATAGCCCTCCGCGATCGCGGACCTGTGGGCCTGGCCAGTCCGGGCCTGCTAGTAACTCAGGTGAACGGTTCAGTTTGACGTTTGATGTGTTGACCTCGACTACAAATAGGCACTACACAAATATTAACATCTACTTAGTGAATTCTTACTGGAGCTTGGTGCGAGTAAGGATATCAATGACAGCTGCAAACTACCTAGATATATGAATAGAGCGTTTTGCTGAGTTTGATGTTTCTCTAGAAAAAGACATTGTTACCATCATAACTGATGGGTCAAATGAAATGCGAAAAGTAGGCTGACTAGTTGATACAGAGCAACATATTTGTTTAGCGCATAGCATCCACTTGGCAGTTTTCGATGTTCTCTATAATAGGAGGTCCATTCCGGATTAATGAGTTGATGAAGCAGCTGATAGTCTGGACGACGACCACGAAGATTTGGACGCTCCTGAATCAGCTCACTACGTTGAACCCGGTCGCCTGTAAGACACGCTAGATCTGACGAAGGACATCAGCGCATGTGTTTTCGTTCGTAAGGTAGTTTTATATTTTAAAAAAGCTCCAACGAAAAATAATAACGATCTTCAAAACTATGTCAAATCCGAGCAAGGCATTTAACTGTCTCATTTACTGGATTGTAAAACAAGATGAAATAGTCTCTTGACAATGCTCGAACGGTTTTCCATTTTGAAAAATAGTATACATTAATAGGCCTGCAATACAGAGCGATTAAAAGGAACTGAGTTTGATTCGATTCAGAAACTTATTGAAGTTTTACTACTTGTAAAATTGACTGTGGAGGCCTTAAGTCGCAGAGATGCAAATTTATGCACTGCTAATACTTCATCAAGATAGGAGAAAAACGGTCCATTCTTGTGAATGCTATGAAAATTGCAATATTGGACCGAATAAAAGAGCGTCCATGTACTGAGCTATCTGGTATGCTAAGCTATCTCCAGAATCTACATTGTGCCAGCAAAAATTTACCAAGTGAAATAGAATCTCTATTTTGGAAACTAAGCAACGCAAATATTTTAAAAAATATACTTCAATGATCTAGATGCTGAACCCTTTGCTTGGTAGCCAAAAAAATGAGGAGATACCCATGTTGAATCAGAACAAGGTAGTCGTCAATTGATGCTACAAGAAGAGCTGCAAAAGTATGAAAATAATCAATCATGAAATGCCGCAAGAAACTTATCTAATTAAAACCTTAAAACCATTGCAAAAGAAATGAATCCTTTCGAATGTGGTGGCACTCGCATAGTTTGGAGCAGGCTTACCAATATTTATCGACCGTTTCCGCGGCGTCCAACATCGGGAATAAATCTAGAAGCAGGCTTGGAGACGATACTTGGATACTTTGCTATTCCGAAAAAACCAATGAACTTTGGCAGAATTTTTATGTGTTGAATATTTTATGTGCTAAGAGTTATGATTTATTGTTGTGGTTTTTTGTCGTGATATAATTTGTAAAAGTTGTAGTTTTAAATATCTGTCTTCATACTGTCAACGTCTTGGATAATCAAAATTATTGTTTTTATTTGCATCAATTAAATAAATTAGTAATTATTCAGTAATATATTTTTTATATAGTTTTGAGCTTACTTATTGTTGTAGTTTTGAAATGATGGCACATAATATAATCTGTTTATTAAAAACTTGACTTATTTGGTTGTGTTATATTTTGAATCCCGGAATCCCGGGATTTGAGATTTTTTAATCCCGTAATCCCGGGGTTGAAAAAATGGTTCGGGATTGGAATCCCTAGTTGTATATCAACTCAAACTGAATCAATATGTGTTAATGTTGTTTTAAGTAAAAAGATCATATAGATCTTCTACGCCTGTATTAAAAAATTTATAAGTAGCTCCAATGCAAAATGATGTTGGATCTGCGGGTGGTAATTTTCCTCACTCACATTTATAAAGCAATTTACGAAAATTAACAAACTAAGACAAAATAAGCGAACACTTGTCAAAACAATGCTAAAAGTATCACTTATTTAAATATTATCGCAAAAATATCGAACTCTTTCATTTGAAGATCATGCATAGTGCAACTGAAATTATTCTCAATACTATGGACGAAACGTAATTTGTGAAAACGGTCGTACAACATTTTTAGATTTTATTATTTTATTTTGAGCATAGGCTAAGCTACATAGTTCAATAACTTTGCAATCAGCATTCGGTTTCAGGATGATGTTTCTGTTATCTTCGGTCTTTCATTAAGATTTCATAAATCCCTGACTGGCTACCTTCGCTCAAATTTAGATGTTGTGTCTTATCCTGTTGGGTGTGTTTATTTTGTACGGGTGTTGAAAAACTGCATGTGTATTACAATCACTTTGGCAAAAAATTCATGTTTCTATATATATATATATATATATATATATATATATATATATATATATATATATATATATATGTATATATATATATATATATATATATATATATATATATATATATATATATATGTATATATATATATATATATATATATATATATATATATATATATATATATATATATATATATATATATATATATATAAATATCATCAAAAAATTTCAGTGAAAAAATCTCAGGAACGCGCCATCCGATTGAACTGAAATTTTCAGGACACATTGGTGTATATGCAGAATAGTGCCAGGTCTCACAAAAAGTTAATAATCTTTAACCCTTTGGCGCCGGCGGCCATTTTAGTGATATTTTTAATATACCTATTATTCCGTACACAAATAATTTTTGCAAAAATAAAGTTGACGAAATAAATTTCGAACGTGTTTTACATGTGAATCGGATAATGTTTTGGAATTTTTTAACCCCACATGTGCTCTGGGTGCCTAAAAAGAAACATATTGGTATTATTTAGTTGTAGATTTGTGTAGCTTTTAATGAGCGTGCTGGCAACCCTGTAGCTAGGGCAGGCACTGAAAGTGAAAACCTCCAAATCATCGTCTCTCTTGAAAAAATGCCGTTTCTTCAAAAAAATGCCTCTCATATGTAAATCTTGTGCTTTGTTTACATAGACAAAAAAAAATTGATATAGTATAACGGGCATGCCTGGTAACCCTTGCCCAATTTACCTATATTTTTAGTATCAAAAACTTATGTTCACGGAAACTCACGATCCAATAAGCAGAATTAATTGAAATTTGCAGAATGTATTGGTCTTAAGTAGGACCAGGTCTGATAGAAGTGATTTTTCTAAATGCGGGCGATTCTGTGCCAGTGGTGCCACCTTGAAAAATCACTAAAAAAGATAACTGCTTTTAGCCCTATAAATTCTGATTGAATCGTTCGATTTTGACAAAATTCACACAGTAGCTGAACCTTACTTTGAACCACGTTTGGTAGAAATTCGGTCGAAAAATTCGGTTGGAGCTGCCAGCTATGATAATTTTGGTGTCTTTAATTTGAAAAATAAAAATATGGAAGTGAAAGCATTCAAACCATCGAATATCCTAAAAAATGTCCGTTTCTTACAATAAAACCAATCTGTATACAAATCTTATGCTTTATCTACACGTTCAAAGTAAAACTTTGGAAATTTCATGTCGGACAAGAACGGTAACCCTTTCCCAGTTAACCTATATTTTTAGCATCAAAAACTTCTGTTCACGGGAACTCACGAGTAAATAATCACATACAACTGAAATTTACAGAATGCATTGCACTTAAGTAGGACCAGGTCTGATAGAAGCGATTTTGAATTATAGGCAACTCTGTGCCAGTGGTGCCATCTTGAAAAATTACAAAGAAAAAAACCTGCTTTTTGCCCTATGAAATGTGAATTAGTTACCAGATTTTCATGAAATTGACACAGTAGCTGAACCTTACTCTAAACTCTGTTTGATAGAAATTTGGTTGAAAAATTCGATTGGTGCTGCCAGCTATGGTAATTTTTGTGTCTTTGGTTTTGAAAATTTGCTCAGGAAAATAAAACTTTTTGCCCTATAACTTCCAGTGCAGTCACGAAATCAATAAGAATTTCATACAATTAATGGAACCTATTATAAACAGGTTATTCAGGCCAAATTTGGCTGAAAAGCCACGATAGGGTTGCCAGCTATTGTTGGTTTTGTGTTTGTTTCCAATATCTTTATTAAGTGGTTTTAACGTAGAATTTTCAATTGGTAATGATATTGTAGTGACAATAAACAGCAAATATTAAGCGTTCGATTATTTGAAAAAACTCGCTGCAGGTAACCCTACATTTCTTTATACTCCTATAACTTCGAATGTAGTATAACAACGTGAAGCAGATGTGATATATTCTTGGCTTTGTTGTGCTACTTTTGTATCAATAAATGCTTACAGTTAGTATTCATACCGGAAACATTTACAATGAAAATAAATAATCGATGTTTCAATTCCCAAAGTTCTGCGAATTTTTCGGATCGCAGCCCATTTTCTTCATTGATGTTATATGAGATGCTGCTTTCAAAATTTTGTGAAATAAGCAACTGATAACGAATATAATGAACAAGTGTTTTTCTCTCATAAACTTTGAAACTCATGCCACTGGTAATATCTGAAACCTTCTACCATATGAGTTATAATGCATTCTTGAGACCAAAGTAAAACGTGGCATTTGAAACAGTTTGGCCGTAATAAGCAGCTCATGTGGTGGAATATGCACTCAAAACCTGCACGATTCTTCTACTGTTCTTCAAACATTAGTGTTTCTTGCGGTTCAGGTGCGCTAGAGTTTTTTTTTATTTATTTTTCAACCAAACAAGGCGTGCAAAAAACACTGACAATTAATATTTAACAATTTAGGTAAATTTGTACAATACGCAATAATGAAAGAATTTTAATTATAACGATCTTTGGTAGGGAATTGGATAGGATATTCATGACGTGAGCACCTTAGTCAAAGCAGTTTTAAACCTAGGTCGGGAAATGGTTGGGGAATAGTATTTTAAGAAGCTATTGAATATTTTGCAACATCTATTGGCTGGCTCATTGTTGGCGTAAACTGTGTGGTGTCGGTATTCATTCAATAAACGTGTGTGCCTCGTCTGCCTTACTGATTCGTTGAAGGTGATCTTATTGGACAGAGACACAACATTGGTCAAGCCCCTAATAACATCAAAAGTAAAGCAGGAGCATATGACTATCCTCCGCGAAGATAGACTTGATAGATTTAAGAGATTTAACCTGTATTTGTATGAAGGTAGATTATCAAATTCGTAAGGATTATACAGATCTTTCAACGCAAATAGCAAGAACTGTTTCTGCACCGATTCGAGCCTATCGCTATGGACATCAAAGGTAGGCTGCCAGACAATACATGCATATTCAAGCTATGGCCGAACTAGAGCTATATATAAAGACTTCGTGACCCATAGGTTTTTGAGTTCCTTCGCACGTCTTTTAATGAATTCAAGCTGCTTATTAGCCTTGCTTAAGACTTTGTCGTAGTGTAAATTAAAACGCAGCTTTTTATTCAAAGTAACCCCGAGGTCGATGACATTGTCAACATTATTGATTGCAACATTATTGAGGTGGTAATCAAAATTTATGTTACTGATTTTGCGGGAAAAACTAATGACTTGACATTTACTGACATTAATGTCGAGATTATTTTGTTTGCACCACTGCTCAAGAGAAAGCGGTTTCGATTGAAGGAAAACTGAGTGATTTCGATTTAATTGTGTGGTACATGTTCAGATCATCTGCATAAAAAAAGTGAGGGATGTCTGATAAAATTTCAGAAAGATCTGATACGAAAATATTGGACAAAAGAGGTCCCAAGTGACTACCTTGTAGTACACCTGATAAAACTTCGATTTTTTTTTTGGATAGGATACCCTGAAACTTAACGTACTGCGTCCTATTTCGAAGATAAGAGTTTAATAAGTTTAATAAGAGACCCGAGATACCAAATTTCTGTAGTTTGATTCGGAGAATATCGTGATCAACACGATCAAAGGCCTTGCTGAAGTCTGTGTAGATGGTATCAATTTGATGCCCTTTTTTCATGCCACAGAGAACATCTGAAACGAGAATCACGAGGTTGGTAGAAGTTGACCTGCCTTTTCTAAAACCATGTTGTTGTTCGTTCAGAAGAGGTTCTATTAGAGTAGTGAGCTTATCACAGACAGTTTTTTTTCAAATAGTTTAGGCAATGCTGATAGTATTGCAATATCTCTGTAATTATCAACTGACCGCCTATCACCACATGTCAAATTCGGGTTTAGATGGGATGATTTCCAGAAGGAGGGGAAAACCCCACAAGAAAGTGATTTATTGAAAATTAAATACACGGGTAAGATAAGCGACAGAAATACAATGGGTCTGGTCTAAAGACATGCAGCCCCGACGCGCTCTACTGTATCTATTATTTTGTGGATTGGCAGCTATTGTTTAGTGGCCACTACGGAGCCCATATTGGTTTTTCGAAAGGCCCTTCGCATTGTTGCTTGTTGCCGTGGCTTCAATAGCCCTTCAAGAATTATTCTGACGTACCAAGCTTACAGAGTGGTCTTTCCGTTTGAGATTAAAGTGACTTTATTTTCAAACCGAATGGAAAGGCATTTGCCAACAAACACGCATGATACAATCGTAGCAACGTTGACGAATGACTCCCTACTACCGATTTCAGGACTTTCGCTTGAATGCAATCGGTGCTTCGTTTTAATAACGGCACTGTGAAGTACTTTTTCAGTAAACATAAGAATATCTTTCTGACGGACTATGAGAGCGTTTTCTACTCTCACGTGATGCGCCAGCGCCGGTAACAACAACCTACATGAGCAGACCAGGGCCCATGTAACCACGCTTACGATGTACTAGTTTCCAACTCCGCCACCACGGACCCCGCTTGCTAAATTTGTGTTTTCCTCACCTTAATAGCACTTTTCAGCTCTCTATCGCTTTTTGTGTTCTGCGCCAATTGGAGATGCTTCTAGTCTATCGATAGATCGCTGAGCACTGCACCTGCGTGATAGAGCTCTTCGCCACAGTTATTTTGGTCGCAAACAAGCCTGTTGTTTTCCAAGAGGTAATGTTGGGCATGACATCGAGGCACCGTACGCTCACTTGATTTGATCCAAGGTGTAATTTACCAACGTATTTATCCCTGTTTTGTCTATTGTTAATCCTATTCGACCTGCGATTTTCTCGCCAAAGCCTTTGAGGGCTTTGGTTTTCTTCCGACAGTCAGAGGCTGATACTGTTATGATTACTTCCACAATATTACTTCCATCACACCCAGTCACTCGTCAGCGCTGATAATGCTTCTGATGCGAAAGACACCTCAGGTGTAGACTTACGGAACCCTGGCATGCGGTACGTAAGTACTTAGCATCTGCTTAGTATAACCATGATCAATCTAGCCATCATCTGCTCAATTAATTTTCCCCTTGTGCGCTAAGCTGTCATTTCCCACTCCAAAGCACTCGCGCTAATGACTCCAGCCACTACCAGACCATCCGGAAGATCTCGAAGAGTATATTCTAGTTCTTGTTTTTCACTTTTTTAATTAGTAATATCATCTGACAAAGTTTATGCCTAGGTTTCGAATTCAAATATATTCATCACCTTTTATGATAGTCGTCAGCGAAGGCTTGTGTTTCAAGAAAAAACTATTCAAATATTAGTTTGTTGAATGTTTTCGTGCATCAATCTTTTTTCCAGAAATTTATTTAATATTGATTTTTTCCTGCTAAAAAATATATATTTGTACATAAAAATTATATACGTTAATTTCGACTTACAAAACATCCCAAATCTTTTCTCAAGAATATATTTAGCAATTTGAAGATTATTTCTTTGAATTGTTTTAATGTTGCCAAGGTATATAGTGAGATATACTTATACCGCAAACGATTTAAATGATCTGAGATTTCTATATCGATTTAGCAATTAGACCGGAGAAAAGCAAATTATCCCGCTTTCGTGTCCTCGTTCTAGTCTCTCGGTGCATTAATCATAAGTTAACTTTGTAAGTAATGATGTAGCTAACGATAGATTTCCCTCCTTCTTTTCCAATGGTTTTACTATTTGTTTGCAATTTAGTTAGCTACTTAGTCTGCATAGTTGCGAAATCTATGGTCAAATATTAGCCTTCTGAATTGGAAAACCTTTTATCAAACTATGTACCAGCAAAAAAACATTATGAGCACCCTTAAGTGACCACATTATTTCTAGATGAAATTTTCGAAGCTATATCTCGAATTTTAAAGATTTCGAAAGTAGTAAAAAATTTCCAATAATAGTGAATTCTAAACTTTAAGCTAGATTTTATCTTTAAGACTGAAAAGAAATTGTGCATCACAGTTTGTTACAGAATATTTTGCAGCCCTTCTTCGAAAATTGTCTAATAATCCTCATAAGTAGATAATTACGTCTTTCAAAAGAATCTATCCTAGAACTTTAATTTGAGCTTCACTGAAAGTTCCGGAAAAGACTTCCATTCTTGTATGATTTCTGACAGCTGTTAGTGAGAAATTCAGGCGGAATATTATTGCACTTTCCTGTATCTTACCTTTGTTTGGAACAGAATACTTTGCTGATGGTAGCTTGTAGTGAAAATGGTAGAAAAGGACACTCGCCACATTTGGTACCAAATGAATCAATGCCGTATATGTACATCTTAATTTTTGGCATCTGAATACCTATAGGACCAAAATGTATCAAAATGTCAAAATATCCAAGTAAAAAATTACTTTCATTAGGACTACCAAGAACATCATATCATTTTTTTGTACTCAATTATGAAAAACAGTCGAATTCTACATCTTGCAATTATTTATTTGGTACTTCTTTTTGACACTCGCTACATTTTTATGTTTAATTCAATAATGTCTCCAAAAGTTTTGGCAAAAGTACGGCTATCAGACACAAATGCGTTGGTCGCCTAGCGACGGCGACGTAGGACGACGCTAGATGCGCTGGGAACGGAAGCTGCGCTGACAGATTCGCTAGTCTGACGACGGCGACGGAGGACGACGCTAGATGCGCTGGGAACGGAAGCTGCGCTTACAGATTCGCTAGTCTGACGACGGCGACGGAGGACGACGCTAGATGCGCTGGGAACGGAAGCTGCGCTGACAGATTCGCTAGTCTGACGACGGCGACGGAGGACGACGCTAGATGCGCTGGGAACGGAAGCTGCGCTGACTGATTCGCTAGTCTGACGACGGCGACGGACGATGTCGCTAGATGCACTGGCAGATACGCTGGGAACGGAAGCTGCGCTGGGCACGGACACACTGGAATCCTGGCGACGACGGCGTTCCAGGGAGTCTGAAGCCTGAACTGCGGCAACGAACAGGACTACAGCGGCAAGCACAAAAAGCAATTTCATTTTGAAAATTTCTTGTTGAAGATCTTTATCGGTTTAAGACAGATTATACGACTGACTAGTTTTGCGATTTAAAGCGTATTTATAGTAATCGTTCGTGAAGGCTCCTGTATCGAGGGAAAACTGTTCAAATATTAGCTTGTTTAAAGTTTTCATGCTGCACTCTTATTTCCCGCAACATATTTAATATTGATTCAGCTAATGTAAATTCCTGCTAAAAAATATTAATATCATTAGTGTACGCTAAATTTCAAATAATGTATGTATTATGCAAAACAATCTTTGAAATGTTAGTTTTGTCAACTCGTATCGAGAAACAGTTGAAATTTGTTGATATTGAATATTAACAATGAAATATGTAGATATCTTTGCTCCAAATCAAACAACAATTCAATGAAAAACAAATTCGCTTTGCACAACTTGCACGTAGAACTTTCTAGCTGATTCATAATTTTGTATGTAGGAAAATATTATGTCATGATGAGTGACACATTAATTTTTATAAATTTTTATTTATTATCTTATCAAATTATTTATACTCGAAGTTTTTTCAAAAATAATGACAGTAATATTAATGAACCCACATCTTATTCACCAAACTACCTCGAACATAGACCTTATGCTCAGCTGCTCCATTATCAACCGAAGTTGCTAAGTAGTTTGCCGGTACTTTTATGTTTCCCCCCCCCCCCCATTTTTTTCATTTTTTGTTGTTGCAATGCTTCTAAAATTGATAAGAAAGTAGTAATTAACCAAAATTATGATGGAGAAACAAGTTTAATTTTTATTGTTTTTTTTTATTTTTATTTTTAATTTTTAAAATAAATAATAATTTTTTTCAATATTATTTTTATTGAGTTATTGGTATAGCGGGGGGTACGGTCCCAGTCGTAGGCCAACAACACATTAACTTTTAAAAAACTCATTCTGCCGCTGAAAAATGAATAAAAAATGTTAAAACCGGGAAAAAAAATTTTTTTGAATGCATTTTTCCATCTCAATTCTTGTGGAGTAACACTTTTTAACCTATTTCGAGCAGTTTTCATTAAAAAAATTGAAAGGGTGTAAAAATGCAGGGTGTAAAAATGGAGGGGGAAAAACAGGAAAGTACCCAATAACCCAATAAAAATTATTTTGAAAAAAATTATTATTTATTTTAAAAATTAAAAATAAAAATAAAAAAAAATAAATAAAAATTAAAAGTGTTTCTCCATCATAATTTTGGTTAATTACTACTTTCTAATCAATTTTAGAAGCATTGCAGCAACAAAAAGTGAAAAAAATGGGGGGGGGGGAAAAACAGAAAAATACCAGTTTGCCTCATTCGTCACATTTTTCTTTTAAAGTAACTTTTCCAAACTCCAAATAACAAAAAGTTATCTGGAAACTAGTCAACCCTTTCACATTTCAGGTTCATTTTCCTCTTTCAATTTCAACATCACTGATTGCATTCTAGACCTTATGGTCCCCAATAATCCCTTGGATCTATTATCTCTTTGCTATCCTTTACATTGTTGCGAAACACCAATGCCGCCGCCAATACACATGTTGACGAGACCAGCTGGTCTCAGCCCACGGCGATCGGCTGACGAATTGCACGTCAGTGACCGGTTTTGCTAGCGAGAACGCATTTATCTCGCGTGCAAGTGCAGGCCGGCTCTTGGGTTGATAGCATAGCAGCTGATTTTGGCTGTATGTTTTATATCTAAATGTAAAAAGGCTCGGTCATTTTCCGGAGAACAATCAGAAAAAAACGGATCCGGCGGGGGACGGCCAGCTGGGAGAAGTTGCAACTGGATTTTTTTTTTCGGCGAGTTGATATTTGGGTGGAAGGTACGGTGCTTACAAGAAGTAAAGGAAACAGATTTTTAAGCAATTTCGGGATTGTTTTTTTTTTTGGGATTCGGAGTTTCGAATGTTTTGCTAACATGTTGAAGGCATTCGTACGATAATCAAAATCTAAATATCTGGAGCGGAAGGATAGGAAAGGAATCACAAACCACACTCTCGACACATTTAAATTGAAATTAAATTATATAATAATTAAAAAGAAAACATAAATAGGATAAATGGAGAATAAAGAAAGTAAGATAGAGTTAGTTGATGTGAAGTTAGTGGAAAAGATGAAAAATAAAAAAAAACATGCAAAGAAGAAGAAGAAGAAGCTCTTTTATAATATTAAAAGATAAATTAAAGGATTTTTGAGAAGAAAACAAAACGAGAAAGACTGCTCCCAGACAGCAACGGAGTGCTGGTATTAGGGATGCAAAAAGAAATGTTTATTAAATTTAAAAAAAAACTCAGCAATCAGGAAAAAAACTAGTAGTATTTAGTACGAGATTTACTTTACATGGTTCTAATGTGATTTTTCAGCAGCGTTTTAAAGACGGGAAAAGATCTAGCATTCTTCAAAGAGTTAGGTAAATTGTTAAAGATTTCCATAGCTAATCTAATAGGATCTTTATGTTTTCTATTCGTTCTAGAGATATCAAGCCTGAGATTATCTTTAAATCTTGTGTGATAGCTGTGATAATCACAGTGTCTCATTGGAAATATGGAAGATTTTATATTGTTATTGAGTATTTTATATATTATCTTAGCTTTTTCCATAAATATAATGTCCCTTACATTGAATTTATTTGTTTGTCTGTATAGTATATCACTTGGAGTCATTCTATCAAGTCCATGCACTGCCTTAACTATCCTATTGAGTATTCTATGAATTGAGTCAATATTCATCTCTGAAGTTTGACTCCAATTCAATATACCATAGGTAATCTTAGGCAGCACAAAAGAGTTGTAGATCATATTTTTCAGGTCTAAATCCAAGTATATTTCATTCTGAACAACCTAACCCAGAAAACCAACTTTGATTTCACATTACTTATGTGAGGGGACCAAGATAACCTATCATCAATAAATAGTCCCAAGTATTTAGATCTAGCCACTCTTTGTATCTCCTCCCCATGTATTCTGATGTTAAGGCAGATCTCACTCTTATTAATCTGCTTGAATACCATGTAACTAGTTTTAGAGGTATTGATTGTAAGCCTGTTTCCCAAAAGCCAGGACCCATAAACAATTAAATCATTATTTATTTGTCGCTCCAAAAGTTCAGCAGAGTTAGCAGAGAATAGTAAAAGGGTATCATCAGCATAAATAATATATTTTCCAGTAAGACCAGAGAAATATAAATTATAAATATAGAGTAAAAATAAAGTTGGCCCCAGAATTGACCCTTGAGGAACACCAATGTTAACTACTCGTTGCTTACTTATTACATCATTAAACCTAACCAGGATTTTTCTATCTTTTAGAAAACTATCAATTAACGCCAGTGCCAAGCCTCTTATTCCAAGTTCGCTTAGGTTTTCTAACAAAGTGATATGATTAACTGTATCAAAGGCCTTCGCTAAATCAATAAACAGTGCAGCCACATATTTATTCAAATCAAGTTCGCAATTATAAATTGTAAGGCATTGCTGATGTTGTGTTACTTTTTTGTAAAAAACCATATTGGTGTGTATCAAATTAATATATTTCACGTTTTGTTTAAAATAACAACTTGGAACCCAGTGCTAAACACTATAAATTTTCCTGGCAGTGAATAAGTCAGCCGTGTTTTTTTCGTCTAGAGCTACTATTTTGTACATATATCTATATAAAACTACTTTTATATATATAAAACTACTTTATATTAATTACTTTGTTGAAATTAGACATATATATATATATATATATATATATATATATATATATATATATATATATATATATATATATATATATATATATATACGTATGTTTGCAATATTTGACTCTATAATGAAAAAACATAGAGCATAAAATAATAAATAGATGAACATTGCTTCATAAATTTGCTCGTACAATTCGTAAACCAAACTTATGTACCTTTCATACAATTCAAACGTATTGTTGTGTTTTACCGTTAAACACCTTTCGTGGATTCGATATTCTTCACATTCGTGAAATAAAACAGTTTCTTTTAAAACACTAATTACACTTCTATTTACACAACTAATTATAACCACCAAATCATTTACACTTCTTGATCGCACTATTATAATTTCGCGTTACAATTTAACACTTTTTCGCTTTCAAAATACATCCGCGCCCGGATACTTAATTCACTGTTTCGCTTTTCACAGTAACAGACTTTCCGCTGTTTTCGCTTTCTGCTAACTGATTGCCAGCTCCTCTCGCGGCGTTATTTATAGTCGTGTCGCGTGTGTGTCTCGGGTTCTTGAAGCCTCCTGATCTGGTTTCTGGAAAACTATTGTGAACGCCCGTTACCATGTGAGATCTGAGTCATGGTTTGGGCTCTGGAATGTTCACCTTTTGCTTTCTAGAGGGCTCTATGGGCTATTTAAAGATCTATTCTGTTGTGATGGGAAATGGGAAATTGGACTGTGTCTTTAGGTTCTCGAAGTTTCTCAAACTGCCTTCTAGAGAGTTATTCTACGTTTTATCGATTGTTATTGTGTATTGGCTATTTATAGATTGTTTTCGTTGTTTGAATACATGTATGAAATACATGTATGAGATGTATGTCGAGTATTTCTCGTCGTTTCTAGCATTTTCTGGCGCCGTCACAGCGTCATACGGTTCGTTTGGCGTGCATGCAACAGTATTTTGCTCTTTAGTTATAACCAACCAATCCTTGAAGTAAGAAAGTACATTTACTTACCTTTAAACACAACACAAAAATATATACACATAGCAGAAATATTGGATGAGACCCTTACGTATGTAAGGTATGTTTGGTTCACAGTTCACCACATTGATCACCATTTCCCCATGAAATGATTCCATATTAAGCTACACTGAACTAAATAATAGGCGTGTTTTTTTGTTCCGATACAGAACAGAATGCAACTATGCCGCAAATAGTATAAAACAGCAGTGCATTCGCTACCACTGACATAGGTTGCTGTGTTTGCTGTGGTAGCACACAACAGCTGAAAATAAAGGGAGAAAATAACGAATATACACTACCACAATCGATAGAAAATAGAAAAAGAAGTAACAGAAAATTACTTCTTTTAACTTTCTACACATTATGAGGGCTTTTTCTAATTTCCTAACTACCAAAACTTTCAACATAACCATGAAAAACCCAAAGCCACCTCACAAAAAAAATGACAACTTCTCCTGAGCTTTTCTTTTTTCTATCAGCACATTCTATAGTTCAGCACGTGGACTACCAATGAGGAATAGAATTTCTGTACTAGTGAATTCACTGGTACAAGAGTGTTGTTGTTTCCAATGCATATACTCTATTCTCTGCTGGATAGAGGAGCAAAAAAGCACGCCAAATATAAAATGGCATTGTTTTTGTGGGATAATCAAAATCGAAATTTTTTTTAGCTAAGTGGTCTCGAAAGTATGCACAGGTTCTCATCAGCATCAGGTTCTCCGTCTTGGCCTTACCCTTATTAGTTGTGATAAATTTTAACATTCTCGACTTATATCCAAGTATATGATTTGCTCATAAAGGTTATTAATTTGTGATCATGATTATTAATTTGTGATCAATCAAATGATATATTTCGGAGAGACGTTTTTCAAAAACGAACGAGGAATAGAATCGACCAAACTGTTCACTAAAAGAAATGGTTTAGTGAAACGTTTCACAAAAGTGAACGAGATCTCGTGAAAAGTTTCACTCTACTCAACTGTTTAGCGCAAGCCTATTTGGTACCAAGCGAATCATGCTTTGTACATCTTAATATTTGGCGAAAAAATGTCGAATACTACTTTCTGCAATTATATATTTGGCGCTTCTATTTGAGAATGGTTACATTTTTATATCTTAAGCCAATAATGTCTCTAAAAGTTTAGGCGAAAGCACTGCTATCAAACGTAAATGCATCGTACCTAGCGACGGCGAACGACAGATGCACTGCCGCTGTTGGATGCGCTACGGCGAACGACAGATGCACTGCCGCTGTTGGATGCGCTACGGCGAACGACAGATGCACTGCCGCTGTTGGATACGCTACGGCGGACTACAGATGCACTGCCGCTGTTGGATACGCTACGGCGGACTACAGATGCACTGCCGCTGTTGGATGCGCTACGGCGAACAACAGATGCACTGCCGCTGTCAGATACGCTACGGCGACGCACAGATACGCTGCTGGTGGATGCACTTTCGGATGAAGCCTGGACTGCGGCAACGAACAGGACTACAGTGGCAAGTACAAAAAGCAATTTCATTTTGAAAATTTCTTGTTGGATGTTCTTTATCGGTGTAAGACAGATGATACGACTGTCTAGTTTTACGAATTGAAGCGCTTTTATAGTAATCGTTAGCGAAGGCTCGTGGTTCGAGTAAAAACCGTTCAAATATTATCTTGTTTACAGTTTTCACGCATCACATTTATTTTCTGCAGCATTTAGAATATTTTTTTGGCTAATGTAAATACCTGGTAAAAAAATGCATTTCGTTATTGTATGCAAAATTTCAAATAATTTATTACGCAAAACAATTACGCAAGAAATGTCTGTTTTGTCATATGAAAATAAAATAAAAAATTTGAAAGTTGTTTATATCGAATATTTGCAGTGAAATATGTAGATGTCTGCTTCGCTCCAAATCAAACAAAAATTTAATGAAAAAACAATTCTGTTTTCACTACTTGCATCTAGAACTTTCTAGCTGATTCATAATTTTGAATGTAGGAAAATATTATGTCATCCTGAGTGACACATTAATTTTTAGAATAAAAATGGTTCAATAGATTTCATTTATTTTCTTATTAAACTATTTCTATTCGAATTTTTTTCAACAATTAATGAACCCACATCTTATTCATCAAACTACCTCGAACATAGACCTTATGCTCAGCTGCCCATTATTAACCGAAGTTGCTACATAGTCTGCCTCATTCATCACATTTTTCTTTTAAGGTAGCTTTACCAAACTCCAAATAACAAAAAGTTATCTGGAAACTAATCAACACTTTCACATTGAATCATATCTGTTGCTGGTTTGATTAGATCCCATACCTCTGATTAAATAAATCAAATAGATTTCACGGATGTTACCGCAGCACCGTTTCCTCTTCATTTTCTTGGATGTATTTTTCTGCTGTCACAAGTTATGCCATTCAATTTTGTATACATACATTCATGCCCTGCAACATAGAAATTATTTATCTCGTATCAGATGAAACCCTTAGATAACAGAAAAAATAAAACAAAGTCATGCTAGAAAAGCTGAATAGTATGAGAGAGATGTTTTGTGTTACTAACAACAATAATTGTTTTGAAAGATACTTCATCTTAGTTCCGAGGAACAGTAACCTCATTCTGCCCTGAAGCGGAATTCAGTTAAACTCCTAGCAGCCTGACGTGCAGACATGTTGGACGTATGTTTCGTTATTGTTCAGTGCTTATCCTGCATCTGTTGTGTTCACTCTCATTTCCATTGCGTAGATGTGGGGCTCAGTCAAAGGACGAGTAGAATCTATTGACATGCCAAAAAGAATAAAGACATGAAGTACTAAGTGACGTTGCACGACAGTAAAAATTGATGTTTTTGTTATGTGTTCTTTTCATGGCTTTTCTGTGTCAATTTGGTTCAGGAAACGTCTAGGAATAACTAAGACTTGTGACAATTAAGTAATGGGACTGGTGTATAAAATATACTTTATTGAAAACTTATTACAAATAACTATTAATCCCCGTCAACATGCTCTCCTTCCCTAGCTATACACCGCTGCATGCGAGTTTTCCACTGTTCAAAGCAGTGCTGGAAGTCACTAAGTGTTACACTCTTTAGCAGGTCCGCCGTTTTTACTTTTACCTCTTCAACCGACTCAAAACGTGTTCCCTTTAATGAACTTTTGATTTTGGGGAACAGGTACAAGTCGCAAGGAGCGAGATCTGGTGAATACGGTGGCTGTTCGAGCACCGTAATTGACTTTTTCACTAAGAACTGCTTCACAGAGAGTGCATTGTGCGCTGGTTTTTTGGCACGATTTTCGCACACACTTTTGTCATTTTCAAATCTTCATGTAAAATTTTTCTCATTGTCTCTCTGTCAACATTCGACATGTCCGATATCATCCGAAGACTCAAACGCCTGTCTTTCCGAACAATTTCATTAATTTTTTGAACGTTTTCTGCAATTCTTGATGTCGCAGGGCGTATAGAACGTTCCTCATCATCAACTTCTTCCCGGCCCTCAGAAAATCGTTTGTGCCATTTGAAAACTCTAGTACGTGTATCACCAAACACCTTTTTCAGCAATTGAAAACACTCACTTGGAGGTTTTTCAATTTCAGGAGAAATTTCAAATTAACCCGTTGCTCGATTTTCAAACTAATCATTTTTCCGGCACTCCTATAACACAACACCTTACTCAAACTAGGTTTAAAAGAAAACTAGAGTAGAAAGAGAGGCGGGATCAAGTGGATTCTGCGAAGTAAGAATCAAGGTCGCTCACTTTCCATCCCCACTCTCAAAGCTAAAGCCATACGACTGTGGTAGACACAGTCCCGTTACTTAATTGTCACACCTCGTATGTTAGATTTGATTGATATTCATAGATAAAGGCCATTGTCATGATTATTCGTAGTAGTTAAGGTTTAGTGAAGGTATAACTTCAAATAAGGTATAACTTCAAATAAGGTATAACTTCAAATTACCTGACTGCGTCTGCGTGTTACTGGATGCGTACTGCGGCAAAAAAAGATATATTACAAGCCAAACGCAGCTACTTTGCTAAAATATAGTTATCCTTAGTAATAATCCGAAGCCTTAAAACTAAAAAGCAATATCCGGACTCGGTGGTATTTGATACCAAAAAATCTTCCTGTGACCTTGAAAAGTGCTAACTTCTTTTCTTTGTTAGCTTCTTTTCGTTTATGACTTCCTATGATTCCTCTACCGGATCTATCCCGCTTCTAACTGCTTTTATTGCTACTTCTGTTAATCTCCGCATCGAAGTGGAAACTTGAATGTCTCGTCTAGACTCTAGCGGCAGCAGTAGCCTCGGTGGTATCGCCAAAATATTCGCAAAATCGCTTTCACCCTCGTTATGTACCCTTCTGTGCATACTTTTTAACGCCCCTTTACACCGGAAATCGAGCAATGTTTTCCCGATACTAAAACGGCTGGCATTGAAAACGTTTCGAACTGTCGCCCCATATCCCTATTTCCTGTTTTCTTAAACTCTTAGGAAACATTGTACACGATCAAGTCTACCGTGCTTTGTCCACAGTAAAATATCAAATATACACTGAAAAAAATCCACATGGCGCCCAGAGCCATGTAACATAGCGCATTATTTATGGCGCCATACGCTATGTACATAGTACTCTGAGCTATGCAATATGACTCCCAGCGCCATAATGTCAGAATCTACATAGCGCGTGGTCCTATGTAACATGGCGCCGCATTTATGGTCCCACACGCTATGTACATAGTGCCCTGAGCTATGCAATATGGCTCCCAGCGCCATAATTACATGGCACAGAAATTATGGCCCCACACGCTATATTACATAGTGCCATGACCCATGTAATATGGCTCATGGCACTCCAATTATAACTCGCAGCCATGCTGTGTGAGGGAAGGTATAAATGTCAGCAAGTGACATTAGAGCTTATGTCTACATAATTGACTCATTTTGAACTGAAGTACTGGCTGCGATATTTTCGATACTTCGACCGGTGAATTTTCACACTGGAGCAGGAACATTCAATAGTGAGTATGTTGACTCGAATTTATCGAATTTATATTTGGTGGAATTTCTGTTTGGTGCACTGAAAAAAAAACATAGCGCCAGACGCCATAGTTTATAGATTTCTGGCGCCATATACATATTCGATTTCAGTCGATTTGTGATAAAATTTAGCGCCACACGCCATAGTACATAGGAGCAGACGCTATGCTTATAGCCCTCCACGCCATGTACTATAGTCCTCCACGCCATGTACTATAGTCCTCCACGCCATGTACCATAGTCCTCAACGCCATGCACTATAGTCCTCCACGCCATATACTATAGTCCTCCACGCCATATACTATAGTCCTCCACGCCATGTACTATAGTCCTCCACGCCATGTACTATAGTCCTCCACGCCATGTACCATAGTCCTCAACGCCATGCACTATAGTCCTCCACGCCATATACTATAGTCCTCCACGCCATACACTATAGTTCTCCACGCCATGTACTATAGTCCTCCAAGCCATGTACTATAGTCCCCCATGCCATGTAATATAGTCCTCAAAGCCATATACATGGCGTGGAGGACTATAGTACATGGCGTGGAGGACTATAGTGCATGGCGTGGAGGACTATAGTACATGGCGTGGAGGACTATAGTGTATAGCGTGGAGGACTATAGTATATGGCGTGGAGGACTGTAGTACATGGCGTCGAGGACTATAGTACATGGCGTGGAGGGCTATAAGCATAGCGTCTGCTCCTATGTACTTTTCGCCATGTATTATGGCGTGTGGCGCTATATTTTATCACTATCCCTAAATCGACTATGTACATGGCGCCAGAAGTCTATAAATTATGGCGTCTGGCGCCATGTGTTTTTTCAGTGTACAACATGGGTTTGTCGAAGATTGCTCCACTTCTACAAATTTATCGATTTTGTGTCCTCTGTTCTTGACAACGTTATACTGATTTTTTGAAAACTTTCGACATTATATCCTGCTTGATAAGCTTACTTGGTTTGGCATATCCGGCCCCTTCCTTTCCTATTTTTCATCCTACGTCCTCAATCGTACCTGCAAAGTGATGCAAATGGTTATTCTTCCCCTCCTTTTGATCCTTCTTCTAGTGTTCCACAAAGCTCCATTCTTGAACCTCTATTCATCAAATTCACGAGTTCACACAATTAGTTTGCACACATGTTCACGCAATTAGTTTGCACACATGTTCGTATGTCTATGAACTCCATAAACACAAGCGATGCAGATCTAGGAGGAGACAGAAAAGCTACAGGGGAAGAAGGCAGAATGGCAATGCAATTGAGCTGGATTTTTTTGTTATTCCTTAGCTCCGAGAAGAGAAAAAAGCATAAACCAAAGATTTATTTGAGAATTATATTGAATAAACTATAGCGAAATAATAAACCAATTCAATTTAAAAAAATACTTCTAAAATATTAAGAAAACATATTTAAATAATACAATGAACTGAATGTATTAAGGCCCCCATTCACGAATAGTCCAAATGGCCTGAGTCCATTTGTCTTGAGTCCGTTTGGTTTAAGACCAATTTACCTCGCCACTCACGATAGACCCCCAATCCAGTCAGTCCATTTCATTGTCTGTCATTAATTTAGAAAAAAATAAAGATAAACTGGAAGAAAAGATTATTTTTAATCTATTAATGAATCAGAAGCATATGCAGGAGTTTTTTGCAATTGCAACTTGCATTTACATAAGGCAACGATAGCCAAAAAGGAAGGGGCGAAAATGGTAAGTTTGGTAAAAGAACTCACACTTGAGCCTTCTGATTGGCAAAATTATTCAAGAATGGATGATACGACATACAACACGTTGCTATAGTTGGTCACCCCATTTATACAAATATGAGGCAAACTATCACTTCTCACGAAAGATTGACCGCCACTTTGCTGTACTTAGCAAGCGGTTGCAGGCTTTGGGTCAAATAATATAATGTACATTCATGTGACTTATATTATTCGATAACTTCCAAAACAAAATCATGGCCACCACTCTCCATTGTGCTGAATTTTTCGATTAAATAAAATAATCACAGACACATTCAATGAGCATGTACAGGTCAGCGTGCAAAGCAAGACTGCCACGTTGTTTGGACTGAGGCTTCAACACACACGACTAGTCCATTTTATGGATTGTCCAAATTTGCCTTACTATTTTCCCACACACGGTCGAGCCAAAAAATGGCCCGATGGCCTGAGTCCATGGACTTTGGATTGATTGGAAATCCAATTTGATTCCTTGAGTTCATGAGTCCTTCCGAATTCTCCCACACATGGTGAGATTTTGGCCTGGCAACAGGCCATTTAGCCTGATGCACTGTTCGTGAATGGGGGCCTTTAAATCAAGAGTGACAACAATAGAAATTAAAAGCTAATTCAATTGAATTTTTTTCTGTTTTTTTTTTTAAATTTGTTAAATCTTGATTTTTTATTATTGTTGCTGAGTTAAATATCATTAACTTACTCAAATCGACCTACTCTGCCTTGACATTCTTTCAGGCGAGGTTCGGGCGATGAATATGCGCATATTGAAAGCCGAGGCATCAGCTTTGGCAGCTGATATTTTTCACTTAATGATCCGAAAAGGGAATTTCGTAGAAATAGAGAAGCATAGGAAGACGCTTTTCGAGATCTCTCTGGGAATCTTAATAGTAGCCGACGACTTCAATGCGAGTGCTTTGGAATAGGGAATGCCATATGAAAACACAAGGGGGAGATTAATTATTGAAATGGTGTCGAAGCTGAGTATAGTGGTGATAATCAAACACTCGAAACCAAAATATCGCAAATGGGGCTTCGGCGAGTCCATTCCTCTTATAACTCTTGTTGCGGAGGGGCTGTTCGCGATGGCAAGGGACTGGAGGGTGATGGAGACGTACACTGAAAGGACCACAACTACTTTAGCTGCTGGCTGTCTGAGAAAAACCTAGTCGAAAAATACTTGGTTTAAATATTTCAAAGTTGGAACTGACAGCAGCTTTGGTGGTGAGGTCGACGCAGGCCAAATACGAGCGGCAGTAGACCTCGGGAAGATAGGTATGCTAGTAAATTTCACCATGGGTGAAACTGGGTGAACGTGCGATTCCTTGATGCCACATCGAAAGCCCCTACCGGGGAAACAGAAGACTGATTGGTGTACTGAGAAGATAGAGGAACTGATGCGAAGGTTTCTATCTTGCTGGCGCAGGGCAAAGTGATATATTTGTGGACGAGAAGCGTCGTGGCTAGTCGTGAACCACAAAAAGGAAAAAAACAACAACCGGGAATGGCCGCAAAGACTAGACGAGACTTCTTGAAAGATCGCCATTTGATAATCGAAACACTCTGACGGTGGGCAAAAACTATTACAGCTGGAGCAGCGCAAGGGTCCATCCTAGGGCAAACCTATGGAATGTTGCATAAGATGGTCACTTTCGCTTCGAGATGCCAGAAGATGTGCTCTTGGTAAATTATACCTATGACAGAGCAGGTGCCATCACATCTAACGATCCTCGCCTCGTCCAAATCAAACTCAAGCAATCAGCTAGCGATCACAAAAACTGAGATTTTTATGCTGGCGAAGACGAGGATGCCAACCGTTATACTCATGAAGGCTGGCTCCAATTTACTTGAGACCAGAATATCGGCGAAGTATTTCAGAGTGTTGCTAGTCCCGAAGCTCCGGAAAGCATGCACAAGTGGATGTTATCTTGCTTGGGAAATTCATAGCAAACTTCCGCGGTCCTAGCGCTGATAAACGTAAACTCCATATGAGGATTCATTGCATACTGCCATATGGCTCGGAGATATGAGCCACTGCCTTAAGGTTTGAAAAGAATCGACCTTGAATGCTGAGTGCTCTGCGTAGAATATTGTATGTATTGCTAAACCCAAATTGTGAGAATTTAGATGAGACGCTTGTCTGTTCTGGGTGCGTGCTTTGCTCACTAACTTTTACTTGTAAGTTCTCAAAATTTTGTCGGTTTCGGGTCACATGTCAAAGGTACTCAGCTTAAGATTCGTTAACTAGCTCCAGTTTTATATACGAAGGTAAAAATCTAATAAAGAGTCAGTTCAAAAAATATTCCCGCTCATAAAAAGCGCTAAGACTAATTTTCGAAGAAAAGTAGGTTTTAAATGCCTGTTCTACTTAACGTTTCCCTTACTACAATCAATCTGTACTCTGATCCGATGAATGCATCAGAAGCCATAGGGTAGAAAACTTTCATGAGCTACCACTCTGATGAGTTTCAAAATTTAGGAAAGTAAAACACTTGTTACTTATTTTCATTACACAATATTTCCTATTATAAAAATGATGAATGTGCTCAGTGCTGACTACACTTTGCTAGAACTGCAACCAAACGTCTACCACTACTGTTTCACGTCAAGTGACTTTCGTTTTTATCTGATGACTGCATCATTAGTTATAAGGAACGATTTTTTAGCTCGCCATCTGAAAAATTTCCCAATTTGTGAAAACTTAAATAATTAGTACTTATTTTAATCTACATTGAAAATATATGGACATAATATATGATAATTTAATGGCAATATCTGTTAGTACAAAAGAAGCAAACATGTCTGGTACTGGTTACTCTTGGATAGCACCAAAGTCAAAAGTCTACCTAATCTGTGCGACGTTGAGGCCAAGATACCTTGTGAATTTCGTTTGGACCGATGATTGTGTTGGAAGTTATAGGAGTAGAAAAAGTTTTAGGATTGCCATCCGCGACATTTTCAAATCTTTCGGTACAAGATCATTATCATTTGAAAATTTAAAGGTAACCCCTCTGAGTGAACAAAGACGAAAAGTATGATAGCTGGCAGCGCAAATTGTTCAACCAAAATTATACCAAGATCCATCTGTGCTGTCCACATCTTTATAATCTGATGGCTGCATCGGAAGATATAGGACGTAAAGCTGTTATTTTGTTGAGCAATGTTTTAACTTCGCACCACTGTCCAAATGGTTCTACTCAACATACTGTTACATCTTGTAAATTTCAATGAAATCTGATAATCGTAAATTTGCTTAGCGATGGCGGTAGGGAGACACATATGGGAGAAACCGATGTCAATTATTCCATTATTCTTGTAAGTACCTCATTTATTTCTTGTTTTCTAAAGCGCTAGTGCTATGCCTAGTCGCTACTAAAGCTTTAATGTGGCACTTAATTAATGGAGCGCTGGTATTATGCCCAGGAGAGTCGGTGATTTGTAGGATTTCTATTTACGTATCTGCCATAGCTTCAAGATTGCCCGCACATTCATCAAAAACAGCACACGCGTATTTTTTGTTCCCTTGAATATGTCCTGTAAATTTGGTAATGGTGTGATGTAGACATGGGTAACGCAGCGCTGCGCCGCGAAATTGCATTGAAGCACTAGCCATGATAGCACTGCGCTGATACCGATTGTCGGTATCAGTAGCGCAGTAACGCACTTCGGTATCAATGGTGTTGGCGCTGCCGCTTTGCAATGCCAACACCATTTGGCTTGGCGCCATGCTACGGCGCGGCGCAAAGATATGAGTTGAGTATACTTACCTCAAGTCTGTTTGATGCAAAGCAATATACATATAAATTATACATATATAAATTTATATATAATATATATAAATTTTTGTATGAGAGGTTTTCTTGAACGGAAAATCAATAGCATTCCAGCTCATATTTTCTTTTCCGATCGGTTCGACTCAAGCCACTTGAGTTTTACAGGCTGCATGTGTACTTCAAGCAAGAACCGCAAAGTGAACATTATGAAAAGCGATGCGATCGTGGCATCATAGCGTCATGGTATCAGCGCAATGCTGCCAGCGCCGTATGTGAGTCCGAGAAACGCAGTGAGTATCACACATAGGCGAATGCGATCATGGTATCATAGCGATCATGGTATCACTGCTGGCGCCGGTATCAGTGTATCAGCGCTTCAAAATTTGCTGCGTTACCCATGTCTAGTGTGATGTATCTGTGGAAAATAGTAACTTGAAATTTTGCAAATATTTTCTGCCAACATTTACGCACCTTAGCCCACATGGGGTTAAACATTTCCAAAACATTATCATAACCAAGCTAAAAACATAACCGACTTTTATTGGTATATTTATTTTTCAATATTTTTTGTTCGCACTGAAATATAGGAGTACCTATAATTTTGTTTTCTATGATGATCCATGGCCTTGGCGGAAGGAAGTTAAGGAAAGTAATGGAGGATGGGTTGACATTGCAGAGAATAGCGGTGTACGTTGTTTTTTTAAACAGCTGTGCTTTATAGTCGGCGAGGAAAACAGCAGATGGTAGGCTGTTCCACAATCGTATTGACCTAGATAAGAAAGAATCGTCAAGTTTAAAGGTGCCACTGGCACTGCCCGAAAGTGTGTGAAAATAAAAAGTGTTGAGAGGTGCGGGTGTTGCGCGTAGGTGTTGATATTTCGTTATAACAATGTCCATAGTAATAACGATAAAGAAGAGAAGACAACTCACATTACCACGATGCTCAAAGGATTCAATACGTGCGTGGACAGTAATTTGGCATATTTTCTCCGAATATCAGTAAATATCATTGTTGAGCAGATGTACCACCTAGTGCAAGAGTCAAAAATGTAACTGTATGTTTCTAAATTTCAGAATAGAAACATCTTATAGTATTATTTCATTAGATATTACATTTTATTATTTTAAGTCATGGGACTACATCTAATTATTGCAGTGACACTCAGTTTTCCTCCACCTGATTCGCAAACTTAATTCAATCCAAATAGCATCAGATCTTCTAAAATATCCCCAAAACTCCCCAAATCTATAGTCTGACACTCCGTTTCAAATTATTATTACTAATGTTCGAAGAAGAAGATTAGTATTAAAATCACTTTGGCCGAAAATTCATATTTATATATATATATATATATATATATATATATATATATATATATATATATATATATATATATATATATATATATATCATCAAAAAATTTCAGAGAAAAAATCTTAGGAACGCGCCCTCCGATTGAACTGAAATTTTCAGGATACATTGGTATATATGCAGAATAGTGCCAAGTCTCACAAAAAGTTAATAATCTTTCACCCTTTGGCGCCGATGGCCATTTTCGTGATATTTTAAATATACCTATTTTTCTGTCCACAAATAACTTTCGCAAAAATAAAGTTCCTGAAATGAATTTTGAACGTGTTCGAAATGTAAATATGATATTTGAAATTTGAAATTTTTAACCCTATGTGTGCGCTAGGCGCCTAAAATGAAATTGGGAAAATTTGAAAAATTTTGAATTGCGATAACTTTTGACCAGATTATCAAACCATTATGAAACTTACAGGGCATATTGATGTTACTAAGTTCTAGAATCATGTAGCTTTTTATGAACGTGCTGACAACCCTGTAGCTACGGCAGGCATTGAAATTGAAAACCTTCAAACCATCGAATCTCCTGAAAAATTTTCGTCCATCACAGTAAAAACCAACTCATACAGAAATCGTATGCTTTGTAAATACAACCAAAGCAAAACTTTTGAAATTTCACATCGGACAAGAACGGTAACCCTCTTCCAATTTACCTATATTTTAAGCATCAAAAACTTCTTTTTACGAGAACTCACGACCCAATTATCAGATACAAATGAAATTCAAAAAATGTATTGGTATTGAGTAGGACCAGAGCTGATAGAAGCGATTTGGAAATGCGGGGCACTCTGTGCAAGTGGTGCCATCTTAAAAAATTCTAAAGAAAAAAAACTGTTTTTTGCCCTATAAATTCTGATGCAGTGACCAAATTTTCATGAAATTGACACAGTAGCTGTGTTTGATAGAAATTTGGTTGAAAAATTCGTTTGGTGCTGCCAGCTATGGTAGTTTTGGTATCTTGGGTTTTGAAAATTTGCTAAGGAAAATAAAGCTTTTTGCCCTATAACTTCCAGTGCAGTCTTGAAATCAAAACGAATTTCATATGATATACGGAACCTATTATAGGCATTATTCAGAAGGAATCTGGCTAAAAAAACCATCATAGGGTTGCCAGCTATTGTTGGTTTTGTATTTATTTCCAATATCTTTACTAAGCGATTTTATCGTAAAATCTTCAAACGGTAATGATCTTGTAACGACAATAAACAACGAATATTAAGTTTTCGAAAATTCGAAAACTTTTGCGACTGGTAATCCTAAATTTTTTTGTACTCCTATAAGTTCCAATGCAGTCATTGATGCTAGCAAAAGGTTGCTAGCGCGAAGCGTTTTTTGCTATTTTCTTATCAATAAATAATAACATTAAGTATTCATATCGCGAACATTTACAATGAAAATAAGTTACCAATGTTTAAATTTTCCAAGTTCTAGAAAATTTTTGGTTCCAAGCATCTTTCGTTTTTTGACCCTAGACATTTATCTAATCCTGCAACTTTCGACGAAATCATCGGATAAAATCGAAATCGATAGAGTATTTGATTTTGACGTGAGGTAATTGTGGGAGACTTTTAGTTGCAGTGATGGTAAAGTGTTGCAAGCACTTAGCATTTTTTTTGTTTATGTTATGTTATGCTGCTTTCAAAGTTTTGCATTGTTTGGCTTTCTTAAATCTTAAAATTCCTGAAATCCTGTCCACCCTATGAGTTTAAATGTATTGTTAAGATCAAAGTGATTTTGCACTCGAAACAGGTTGGAGCACGTGTGGTAGCATATGCACTCAAAATCTGCACGATTTTTCTGCTGTTCATCGAACACTAGTATTTCTAACGGTTTAGGTGCCTTGGGTTTTTTTTTAGTTCTTCTCAAAATGGTGTCAAAATTCACTAAGTACAAAGTTAGCAAAATTCAAAACATCACCTTTTGAATCAAACCCTCATTTTTACTAATGTTCGAAGAACATTAGTATTAAAATCGATTCGGCCAAAAATTCATATTTCCATATATATATATATATATATATATATATATATATATATATATATATATATATATATATATATATATATATATATATCATCAAAAAATTTCAGTGAGATAATCTCGGGAACGCGCCATTCGATTGAGCTGAAACTTTCAGGATACATTGGTGTATATGCAGAATAGGTCCACGTCTCTTTGAATGTCAATTATTGTTAACCCTTTGGCGCCGGCAGCCATTTTAGTGAAATTTTTAATATACCTGTTATTCCGTACACAAACAATTTTCGCATAAATAAAGTTGACGAAATTAATTTCAAACGTGTTTTACATGTGAATCGGATAATGCTTTGGAATTTTTTAACCCTATGTGTGCGCTGGGTGCCTAAAAAGAGAACGGGAAAATTTGAAAAATTTTAAATTGCGATAACTTTTGACAGAGCTATTCAATCATTACGAAATTTTCAGAACATATTGATATTATTCAGTTGTACATTTGTGTAGCTTTTAATGAGCGTGCTGGCAACTCTGTAGCTAGGGCAGGCACTGAAAGTGAAAACCTCCAAATCATCGTCTCTCTTGAAAAAATGCCGTTTCTTCAAAAAAAAGCCATTTATATGTAAATTTTGTGCTTTGTTTACATAACCAAAAAAAAAAAAAAATTATTGTATTACGGGCACGTCTGGTAACCTTTGCCCAATTTACCTATATTTTTAGCATCAAAAACTTCTGTTCACGGAAACTCACGATCCGATAAACAGAATTAATTGAAATTTACAGAATGTATTGGTCTTACATAGGACCAGGTCTGATAGAAGTGATTTTGAAATGCGGATGATTCTGTGCCAGTGGTGCCATCTTGAAAAATCACTAAAAAAGATAACTGCTTTTAGCCCTATAAATTCTGATTGAATCGTTCGATTTTGACAAAATTCACACAATACCTGGACCTTACTTCAAACCACGTTTGGTAGAAACTTGGCTGCAAAATTCGGTTGGAGCTGCCAGCTATGATAATTTTGGTGTCTTAAATTTGAAAAAATGAAAATTTGGAAGTGAAAATATTCAAACCATCGAATATCCTAAAAAATGTCCGTTTCTTACAATAAAACCAATCTGTATACAAATCTTATGCTTAATTACACTTTCAAAGTAAAACTTTGGAAATTTCATTTCGGACAAGAACTGTAACCCTTTCCCAGTTAACCTATATTTTTAGCATCAAAAACTGCTGTTCACGGGAACTCACGAACCAATAATCAGATACAACTGAAATTTACAGAATGCATTGGACTTAAATAGGACTAGGTCTGATAGAAGCAATTTTGAATTGTGGGCAAGTCTGTGCCAGTGGTGCCATCTTGAAAAATTACAAAGAAAAAAAACTGCTTTTTGCCCTATGAAATGTGAATAAGTAACCCGATTTTCATGAAATTGACACAATAGCTGAATCTTACTCTAAACTCTGTTTGATAGAAATTTGGTTGAAAAATTCGATTGGTGCTGCTAGCTATGGTAATTTTTGTGTCTTTGGTTTTGAAAATTCGCTCAGGAAAATAAAAATTTTTGCCTTATAACTTCCAGTGCAGTCATGAAATCAATACGAATTTCGTACAATTAATTGAACTTATAATAGACATTATTCAGGCCAAATTTTGTTGAAAAGCCACGATAGGGTTGCCTGCAATTGTTGGTTTTGTGTTTAATCGCAGTATCTTTACTAAGCGGTTTATCGTAGAATTTTCAAATGGTAATGATATTGTAGTGACAATAAACAGGAAATATTAAGTTTTCGATTATTTGAAAAAACTTGCTGCAGGTAACCCTAAAATTCTTTATACTCCTATAACTTCGAATGTAATATAACAACGTGAAGCAGATGTAATATATTATTGGCTTTGATACTGGCAAAAGGTTGCCAGCACGAGTCGGTTGTGCTACTTATGTATCAATAAATGCTTACAGTTAGTATTCATACCGGAAACATTTACAATGAAAATAAATAACCAATGTTTCAATTCCCAAAGTTCTGCAAATTTTTCAGATCGCAGCCCCAAACACCAGCTTCACTTACAGTGCTGCAGGCACTGAGCATTTTCTTCATTGATGTTTTATGAGATGCTGCTTTGAAAATTTTTGTGAAATAAGCAACTGAGAGCGAATATAATTAACAAGTGTTGCTCTCATAAACTTTGAAATTCATGCCACTGGTAATATCTCAAACCTTTCCACCATATGAGTTATAAGACCAAAGTAAAACCTGGCGTTTGAATTAGTTTGGCTGTAATAAGCAGCTAGTGTCAAAATCTGCACGATTCTTCTACTGTTCTTCGAACATTAGTGTTTCTAGCGGTTCAGGTGCGCTAGAGTTTTTCATTTCCATTCATTAGGATGAACATTTTCCGTTACTGTTTTCCTCTTCTGTTAAAACCAACATCGTTCGTTACTCCCACTTTTTTCGTCGGTACTGTTGATGACAGCTCTCACAAACTACATTCGACATTTCTGAATGAGTTGCATTGACAAGAGTCTCATCCCAAATTCCTTTTACTCATTTTTCTGCAGCGCTATCCTATTCCACCATCCGTCAATTGTATACAGAGTGTGGTGAATGCTCTAGATATGCAGGACACACTTAAAATACTTTACTATCATCGTTGCCGTTCAACAAGAGTCAGTAGCCTCATTTTAAGCTCTCGTAACTGTGCCTTCGTCTAGGCTTTCTAGCATGTGCATTAATTAAAGCCTCGTATTCGGTTTGGAATGGTGTGCAATGTAAATGATGATGAGTATATGGTGTGGTGATGAGGATAGATGATGATAGTGATGTTGATGGTGTTATTCTTCAGTTTGTCATAGTCATCGTGTCACATTGTAAAAGGATGAAAGCACGGATGGGATAACAATATTTGAAATGATGTCAAGTCGATGTGTTTCGTTGACGTTGATAGAACGAAAGCATCAAGTAGGAGAGAGTAGTTGATGGATAAATCTCATCATATGATCGTAGTCAGGAAGTGTTTGATATGAAAAGTGATGGATCTATCGAGTTTTTCATGATGATGGTATTGAATTGAAGATAAATTGATAAAATGTGAATAGGACGTAGACAGATAAAACTTGCAAAGGAAGATATCTTTGTAGAAACAGTTCTTGATAAAAATATTGTCAATCTGAGCAGCCTCGATTAGTCCATTTAGAAGATAGTCAGGATACAACAATCAACTTCAACAATCGAATACAACCAACTTGACTCTCTCATATTAGCAATTTAGACAAAGCCTTTAATTCAACGTTCTCCATCACTGCCATGAAAAAAATCTCATATTTGGCTGTTTTTTAATATTCATGACCCAAAACTATTCTGATTTTTTTTTTTTATCAAATCAACAGTAAACGAGCAATAAAAGCAACAGCCAGAGTCTGAAATTCCATAAAACCTTTCAAATCACATTAAACAGTGTATCTCAACTCATTTTCAACTCATCAAAATTCTAAACGCAATGATAAAAGTGTTGAACTACAAGATACATAATTCGATGTGTACTTCAACAGTTGATCATCCATTCGAACTGGTTTAAAACGTGTAAACTTTGAAGAAATTCTTCTCAAGTCATATCATCACCATCATGATGTCTACAATCTCATCATTATTACTATCGCACCAGCGAACCACTGTTACTAGTTGTACTTGTTCAAGTAAATTTGCATTAAAAATTAGTTAGCCGACGATATGTACACATAAGAACGTTAATTACATTGCGTACTAACATTCACATTTGCACTGAATCCACACAGCCAACAAAAAAATTCATCCATGATACTCGCACAATTACAACAAAGGTTATTATATGATATGATGATACTACCGTGATGGAAATGATGATGATGTGTTTTGTTGTTTCGTGAATTTTTTGCAATGTTCTTTAAACGTTTTGTTGCATAAATAAAACGTATGTAATAATGCCGTATGTATTTTCAGTTTTTTTTGTTATTGTTTTGTGTTTGTAGATATTTTTGCTTTAGAGTGATGATAGAGTCAAGGCCAGAAATGCGTCATACGAGTGTAATGTGAATGATTCGTCGATGGACTCGTAAAGCCAGTTTGTAGTACTTATGTTCAAATGATTTCACTTTATTAGCCTTAGAAACTGTGAATGAGTCGAATGCGACTGTTAATTGAGTGAACACATAAGATTTTAATCTTTATGGAATGCTAATGGGACATCGTAACCCTGATTTTTTTCGGGAAAAGGGTCATTGAAAATCGGAGTGTATCAAGGTTGAATCGATAGCTAAAATTGTCAACAATAACCTTTGTGCATATTATCTTGCACAGGCTGCATATCTAGTTATTGCTTATAACATTGGAAAACTTTGTTCTCGATTCAACCATTCATAGGATACAGCTGAAAAGATTAATTATTGTCGATGTTATTTTGCCACTTTTACGCACTCGTACTAAAAGCTGAATCAACATTGAAATTTAGGAAAGTACTGAACGACACATTTTTTAATTGTTGCGAACATACTTCAAAAATTGGGGTTATTCCAACGGAAGTAAAATGTATATTTGATGCTTAAGTGGTTAATTCAACTCAGCTTGAATAGTCTCTATTCTCTTGTGTGACAACAAGCAATTCTTTCGTTTCGATTGAATATCTATTCACATAGATCACTTTATTGATTCAACTGATCAAGTAGCGAGTGGAAAAACAAGACTAAATATTTCAAAGATGTTATTTATTCATTTAATATGGAAATTTCATTTCGCACGCAAGCTGCCCAATTACGACTTGAACAGGCGAAGAAAATAAATATGTGCATAATAATATTGAAAGCAATAATTGAAAACCAGCAAAACAAAAGTATTTGTTTCTGCGATCAAAAAGGGGTCTAAGTTTTCTATCCTGTTGACTTTCGATAATCAAAAGGATGTTATTAAAGAAGCACAAAGCCTGCTGCTGATTTTGAATTTAAATATTACTTCCAGATAAACCCTTTGTTGCTGAAAGTGAGAAATATTCAAAAATGATAAATATGTGAATAAGAAAAAAGATGATATTTAAAAAGTGGTAAACCTCGTTAAAAGTTCCAAGAATGGATTATCGACACACACCATCAAAACAGACAATCAGCATCTATTCTTGCAAGAAGACACCCCAAAAATTTCTGCTGATGGCTTTTGACATTCTGTATCAAACTGTCAAGTGGTCCGACGTCTTTCTGGTTTCATAAGTTTGCGCACGAAAAATTAAAAATTTAGCCTACTTTTTTTAATGTTACATGCCGAGATTATGTTCAGCCGAGGCTATGTTACAGAGGAGTTGAGACTATGTGCATAGCAGAACCACCTACATATTCTAATTCAGCATTTTTAGCTAACTATGTGCATAGCATACGCGACCACAAATGCTACTTCATCCAGTAACTCGGACAGTGTTCTTTCTTTATAGCCCGTCCAGACTACGGATACTTAAGTATCCGCATACATAAGTATCGTCCACACTTTTCATTGATTTTCATGGCAAGGGTAAAATGTATCTGCAGATGTCGCTGCAGTGAGGACAATACTTATGTATCCGGATACTTAAGTATCCGTAGTCTGGACGGGCTATTATGTTCTATCATCTTAAACTACCATACTTTTCAGGATATATGTACAATTCTGTAAGTCTATTTATCTCTGTCGGTGCTTGGACTTTATATCTCATATTTTAAACTAACTTTAAACAACAAAGTCAACCCGATGTAAGCAGAATTCTCTGTTGGTTGATTGTACAGTAAAATGAAGTACATGAATGCAAGTACCAAAACAATTGTTCGGCTAATGTTGGTGGAGATATCTCACTTAGGTGCTAAAAATGATGATACCTTTCTGAATTTATGTATCTTACTAGTCGATTTGCAAAAAGCAAAGCGAATGGCCCATCAATCCAGTTGGAGTTTTGCGTAGTAGAAGCGGTAGAGTCTCAATTTTCATAATCGAAATATTTATAAGTGTGAAATGCTCAAGTTCACGCCTCTCTAGCTTAACTTGAATGCCTCTTACTCAAAGCTTTGTTGCGAACCCCGCCCGTACTTGGATTTGAACCATGTCCTGGTAACACTTTTTTTTTAGTTTTGAAGAACTTCTTTATAATTTTATAAAAACTATATTTTTCCGGTGCTTTGGGTTTCGATGATTTACAGTGGTCATTTTCAGCTTTTCGAGCCATGAAAAATATGAAAAATTAAACACATGAAAAATTAAGCATAATAAACTCTAACAGCTGGTTTTTCGCCTGCATTTTGTTTAAAATATCGGCATGGTTTATTTTTAAAAACACAACTTTTTATAAGCGTCTCATAACTGGTTCATTAATATTTAACAACCATGAAATAGGTTTGTAATATTATCGGTGACGAGATTTTAGATAACTGTGCTGTCTCCATTGAGATTTGAATCAGGTAGGCAAAACTAACAACTACTGCTCTACCAATTAGGCTTCACTATAAATTAATACAGGTATCTCTCGAATTACGCATTTAAGTCGAGACTTAAGATTATTGCTAACAAAAATGTTAAAATGTTAATGCATTGGTTTTTACATTATCATATATTTTCTTTTAAGTAACTTCGCACCTAGCAGGAACCTTCTGGTAAGCTCAACATACTTCCCACATCGAGACATACACAAACGAATGTGATGGTCGCACCTAGACCACGTTTTCGTAGGAAAAAGGGTGGCCACCAGCATTCTTGATGTCCGGACACTACGTGGCGCGAACTGTGACTCCGACCATTACCTTATCAGAGCGAAATACCGATGACATATATCGAGGTGTGAAAAACACTCAAAATCACGAATTCCGAAATACGACCTAGAAAAACTCACGGAAAACTCGGTAGCTATTACATACATGTCGACACTCGAAAATCAACTCCAAGATATCCCGCTGGCGGGAGAAAACGACGCAGATATCGAAACCATGTGGACAAAGGTTAAAGAAGGAGTCAAAACAGTAGCAGAAAAGACCTTAGGACATAAACGCCAAAACCCTCGGAATGACTGGTTTGATGATGAGTGTCAAGATGCTATTACAAAGAGAAATGAGACTTGCAAAGAGTTAATCCAAATACCAACACGGGCTAAAATCGAAAACTATAACATCCTCCGGCGATATGCAAAAAAAAATGTGTCGCCAAAACAAACGCCAACTTACCAACGACAAGATCCAAAAATTGAACGAAAACATGACCTATAACGATCTACGAGCTGCGTATTCCTCAATCAAACAACTACGCGACGGATACAAATCGCGAAAGAGCCTTTGTAAAGATGAAAGTGGATCCATCATCAGACGAAAGATATGCACGGTATTTTAAACAGCTGCTTAATCCCGCGCCGACGACAAACTCAGCAGATCCACATATCCCAGAAGCAGAGTAGGACATTTACATCTCTCCACCAACATTCGAAGAAGTTCAGGCAACCATACGTAAACTTCGAATAAATAAAGCTCCTGGAATAGATGGAATACCTCCCGAATTACTCAGAAATGGTGGAACTCTTCTTTGCAACATTCGCCATCAATTAATACTAAAAATTTGGGCAGCAGAACAGTTGTCAAATGATTGGCGAAAAAGTATTATATGCCCCATTTACAAAAAAGGAGACAAATTACGTTGCGAAAACTACAGAGGCATCGCTTTATTATGCTCGTCCTATAAAGTGTTGTCCAAAATTATTAAACGCAAAATGAAGCCCTTCTATGATAACATCATAGGAGAGTATCAAGGTAGCTTCAGGTCCGGACGATTTACGATAGATCAAATATTCTCAGTCAAACAGGTGCTTGAAAAATGCTGGGAGTATAATATCGACGTGCACCAGGTCTTCGTAGATTTCAAGCAAGCATATGATAGTGTAGATAGAAATGCACTTTACCGAATCATCTTCGACTTGGGTATTCCAACAAAGCTCGTCCGCATGACCAAGGTGACAATGATGATCGCCGAATCTCAGGTCAAAGTCAACAGTGACCTAACCAACAGCTTCCACACTAACTCAGGCTTAAAGCAAGGAGTTGGACTTGCCCCGATCCTATTCAACCTTGCTCTGGAACACGTCATCAGAAAAATACCAGCTGATACAACAAGCACACTACTTGCTCAAGTCCACGCAAATAGTAGCATTCGCCGATGACGTCAACAGTATGGCACGGAACATCCCAGAAGCAAAGGAAGCTTTCCTAAGTTTGGACTCAGAAGCTAAGAAAATAAATCTACGGGTCAACGAATATAAAACCAAACTAATGACCCAAACAAGAAAAATGGCGCCAATCAGACAAAACTTGACCTTAGAAGACTACAACATCGAGAATGTAGATAACTTCATCTACTTAGGAGTCCACCTTGATAACACAGGCAGTGAAAAGGACGAGCGTCCAGTTGGTAAGCCGAGGAAACGTTGGGAAGACACGGTAGACGCAGACAGGGGTTCAATAATTGGAAAACCAGACCGCAAGATCGAGATGATTGGAGGCGGACGTTACTGGAGGCCAAGCTGTCGCGCCATCGATGATGATGAACTTTTGATGAACAATTTTTTTCCGCGTAACTCGAAAGAGGAGACCCTAGAACATTGATTAAAATATTCATGTAGTACTCTACTTATAACTTGACTGTACTTGATTTGGGCAACAATAATTGATATAAAACTTATAAATTGTGTCAGGCAGAAAAAATATAGGATTTAACATTTAAAATTAATATCATCAAAAAACCAAAAAACGGTTTCTTTGGAAACTTTGACAAATCAAATATATAAATTTTTAAAAACATTCCTACAATCAACACCATAAATATTAACTACCAAATCAAATTATACTAAACCATCAAAATTTCTCAACAATGGCAAATTAACCCCAAAATACTTAAATCTGTGTAAAAATCTCTCGAAAACATACTAAAATCCTGCCAAGACTAACAGAATCTACATCATTACAATCAGCATCATGATCACCGAAACTGAAATGTAAATTGTGTTTATTTTCACCCAAATATCTGAAAATAACATTTCAAAATATTTTTGTTAATTTCCCCACTTCTTCTCACCATCATCTTTTTGCCCAAGCACAGCTACCACACAGTATGATACCTAAGTATAAGTTTGTCAGATACATACAAATGTACATGTTCTAGGAGAATTTAAGTCCCGAAATTGGCCCACCGTGGCAATGGTGAACTGCGTACGAAAATGACAAAGCATTTTATTTAATTTTATTTTCTTGTCTATTTTTGATGGTTGTTTGCGTTGTTGTTACATGAAAAATTTGTCACTGAACTGAATAGCTCATATAGGAATTTTTCGAATGTTTCGTTGGGAGGTCATTTGAAAATGTTTATGAAGAAGACAACGACGACGATGATGAGTAGAATGAAGAGGATTTCATATGCTGTAAGCAAAATCGAAATAATTTTTTGGTTGGTTTTTGCGTTTCGGTGTCTCGGCGGGAGATATGAGATGCGATGATGGTTTTTAAGTTGATTAGTTTATTTTTAGATTTAAGTTTTGATTATATATTTTGAATACTGTTTCCAAACATATTTCCTAATTTTTTGTTTGCTTTATTTTTCAGAAATGGATTCATTCGATTATTATAAGATGTGATGAAATCAGGAGTTGAATTGTGATAACAAAAAATTGTAAGTATCTTTCTTCTATCCAAAGTTTAAGGAGCTTAGCTCAAAACCTTTAATAAAATAGAATAGATTCGATTTTTATAGAAGGTCAGATGAAGTGAAACGCCATAAAAATGTATTCCATGGTACTGTTTAGCTAATATTTTTCGCTGAATATTATCATTTATATAATTTTACTTATTTCGGATTGGTTAAATTCTAAGAATTCGAATATTTAGCGAAAGTTTCCGTACTAAAAAAACAGGATCTCTCGGGCAGAAAATATTCAAAAAATAAACTCGCTGATCTAGTTAAAACCAATCAGTTTTTAGAGTAGCAAAGCCAGCCAATGCTTCAAGTAAGAATGATATCGAAAGTTTTTGGTGCCCTAAATACTGTAGTGAAGAAAAAGGCATTGCTGGTCACGGGTTCGAATGCCGTCGAAATGCCATACCAATAAATATGAATCAACATACCAATAAATATGAATATTCGGAGAGTGTTGTGTGTGTATGTGGGTTGGGGAGATGTGCCTGGTACATCTAAGCACTCAGGCCAAAAGACCCTTCGGAGAGTGGTAGTTTTACTCTCAACTGAAAAACATTTGTTTTCCTGACTGAGTGTTTGAAATAAAAACTTCATTTTGTAAATTAGTGCGAAAACTTTCATATCCGTACTAGGTACGATTTCAAAATTTCGTTTGATGTTTTCGATAGTAACATGAAAAAAAATCAATGATCTTGAAAAAGAAAATCGATTCCTTCGGAAAGTGATCGAGAACTTCCGGCGGCAGATGGCACACCAACAAAGGAGAATTTTAGTACAAAATCTCCAAAAAAAAGTAACGCAACTGTGCCATCGTTATCCCCTATAGACCGAAAAAGTAATAATATCACATTCAAAAGATTCAGATAGCCAGGAGTTAAATTTAGTTGCTCGGTGAAAGCAAAAAATTAAGGATGATTAAAGAAACATGTAAAATTATCCAATTTTATTTTAAATAATTGCTCCAATACGCCATCCTCCCCCACTCTCACTCCAAAAAGGTGGAAATTTCGCCCATAACGACCCGCAAAACGCACATTCCAAAGTTCATTCAGAACATGAAGGCATAAGGACTCATGGAAGCCATTAAAAATCTTTCGAGTGAGATATCATTCATTTTGTACTCTTCTCTTGAAAACCATAAAGAGGTGTTTGAATTTATCAAGAGCAGTGGTCTAAGTGCTAGTATGTATGCTGCAACCAGTGAAAAAATCAAGTCTTTTACACAGGGGCGTTGCACTAAAGGATATAGACTCTGAACACAGCACCCTGATCTGAACTTGAAATCATTGTTACATTTCTACACCCTCAAGGACCGGGAACTGAAGAAATCGGCAGGGAGTCAAAACTTCAGATTTCACTCCGGGCAAAAAGGTAGAAGATACACAGTCTGTGTGCGACAATTGCGGTTTTATTGATCACTCAGCCAACTTTGACGGTTGCCTGGCCTTTAATAAATGGTAGCCAGGATTGAAACGAAGGAATATTGGTCGTGACCAGGTCTTGATTGGAGGGATCGTCAGCAGTTTGCAATGGCGAGTGTTGCGATCTATAGGAAAAGTGAAGTTTCTTACGAACAAGCAGGGGGAAACTCAATTTCTTCTTCTTGTTTTGGTAATCAGTGAGCTTGAGCTTCCACGATATCGCGGACATCCAATGTAAATCTTTCGCCGATAAATGGTTTTGTCTGCCACTACCGATAGTTTACTTTACTTTCCAAATAAGATGACTAGAGTGACCACTTTTAACAGCGTTTCGCTCATATCGGTGGCGCAAAGAGCGTCTGCTCGACATCTCATTGATGTATTGAATGCAGATATGACACTAGCTACATAAACCAAACTATCAAGTCTTCATAACTTCATCAGCTTTAGAGGATATTCAATATTACTGGACAATAAAAATTGTGGCTCTTCCCTATTAGGAGTAGTTTAGAAATGGAACCTTGCTTCTGAAGTGGGGAAAACTACATATGGCATGCGTCTACTAGTAGCTTCTTTGTAAGTACGATGCAGTTCGTCAAAATTTAGTAGTCTTTTGCATGATTTCGGAGTCATATATAAAATTATTTCGAAATATAGAGACTCACTTATCGGTAACGATCTTAACTCGAGACACCTATACTGGGGAGACTCGACAATTAACGGAAAGAATCGAGTATTGCTCGAATGGCTGCAACAAAACAGAACTCAAAGTAACCCTGACCAACTTACCAACCAGACCAAGTAGCAATTTAACAATCGACTCTCTGCTCCTATCGGACGACCTGATCAGCAGTATTTCTTCCCTGGACTGAACGACACATGCTGGTATGTTTGAACGCTTTGCTTGAGACTCGATCTCAGTCTCAACAAAAGATGTCCAAAGACAATCAGGTCTTGAATCTTGATGGTTGTTGAACCGAAGACCTATAGGGAGTCGTCAAATCGACAACCTAATAGACATGGCCAAAGATACCCTAGACGTCGCCACTATCCAAAATTCACGCCTGATCAAGCTGGACAAATATCAAAGTCAAGTGCTGCGTCCACAAATTTTCAAGCACATGAAGGGGAGACTCATCTGGCGCTGTAAGTTGAAGTAGATTTTCCATGTGCATTGGAGGGATCAACCGTAAATGAAAAAAAAAATATTGCTGAAATTGTTGTTCAGTTTCATAGCGACGAGCGTCTTGTACAACGGCTTGAAGTTACAAGATGGGGCCTGGTTTAAGATACAAAGAAATTAATTTACAAGTAGATATAATAACTGGGATATGATTCTCAGAATTGACAATGTCTCTGATCGCAACTCCGACCGCCAGGCCGAATTGTTTGCAGCGATATTTCAATCGCAGCTACGCCTATTGCCTTAGTAGCCACAAAAACCTTTTTCTGGAGATAATCCTTCAGATGATTCCTCAGATTATCCGCAAATTGCTGGTGACCACTTTCACTTTGTATAATTTAATTGTAGACGTTCCAGTTTCTATGCTCAAATTAATTGCCATTATTTTCAACAACAGATACTTTCCCCAATTCCTGGAAAGTCGCTAAGATAATTCATGTTCTTAAGGGGTAAAACCACAGTAACGGTCGAAAAATAAGGCTTTTTTTTGACAATTTTTTTCGGAAACCTGGAACGGGAGTAGGAAATTTCCGATAAAGGGCTTTATTGAGCACACATTGAAGTATGAGAAAAAAATTTTTATTATCATTTTCATATAAAATTGCGGCGATAGCGCCGATCTTCAAATAAGCCTTTTTTTTTTAATTGATAAACGGGCGAAAAGATTTAGCGCAAACGATGAGACCTGGATCAAAAAAGAAACAAAGTTCATTATTCACATACAATTAGCTATAGAATCACGTAGGCGTTTTTATTTAAACTGATTTTTGTAGAAATGGCACACTTTTGAATTTTTTATAATGATTTATGATTGTTTGAAATTGTTTATAATTGTCTTTAAAAAAAAAAGTTTACATCCAATCAAAAAACGGCTACGTGATGCTCAAGATATTGCATTTACAAAGCTACAAAAAAAATTTGAGACTGATCGGAGCAATAGTTTTCGAGTTATGTTTTCGCCCAAGTCGAAAAAAGTAGTTTTGAGAAAAACGTATTTAAAGTTTAATGTGCATTTAAATCATAAAAATGTTATATGTACCTTTAACAACGATGCCTGCACCATACATTTGGCTATCCGGTTTGATGCTCGCCTATATAAAAAAAAAAGCTATAAAAAGCTATAAAAAAAATTGGGTTTTTTGAACCGGTTACTGTGGTGTTACCCCTTAAGAAGGGTAAGAATAAAGAAACTCGACATTTCCGTCCAATCTTGTTGCTTCCTAATGTTGGGAAGCTTTTTCAGAGAATTTGGGTGGTGATTGTCAGCACGTATTGTGAGCTAACTAATGTTACACAGCATTATACCTTCGGGCGTAAGCATGGGACGCAGCATACCATCTCATACCTGTTCGATCATATTCCATCCCATTCGAACGAACACGCTACTTCTACGGTAGTTTGCGTCTTAGATATCGAGAAAGCTTTCAACTCTGTGTTGCACGAAGGACGTCGGTTCAAGATGATCAAGTTTGGGTTTCCAAAGAAAGTTATACGACTCGCTGCAAGCGTCCTCCTTGCCAACAGACAATTCTACGTCAACCTTAATAGAGCTAATTCAAATAAAGGAGCTGTAACATCAGGAGTGCCGCAAGGTTCCATCACCGGACTTGTTTTTTACTATCTTTCCTGCTAGCCTCCCGATTCCATTGGACCAGCTTGACGTTCTAGCTCTGCAATATGCAGATGGCATGCTTTTGTTCGCTTCGAGCCAAGACCCGCTCAAAGCAGCGACGAATCGAGAGTGTTTTTGGTCGAGTTGAAACTTTATTTTGAGAAATAGGGCATCGAACCAAATAGAAGTAAGACACTACCTCTAAGTATCGGGGATCCCAAACTGTTCGCAACAAAATCAAAAAAAGCACTGTCTCGTTCGAAAACTCACGATTGAGGTACCTTGGTACCTGACCTGACACTGCATTGAGGTACCTTGGTAAGGACTTCGAAGAATATGTGATATTTCGTTCGATATAAAATCTTGGCTGCCGAATTTGCATTTTAGCGCCCAATATAACTTTTCGCCAAAACAATGAGTCTGACCGCTAAGTGAAAAGTCTTTGCTACCAAACTGTTCTACGGTCAATTCTCACATATGCATCCCCATCTTGGATTTCCTGTTCGAAAGCCATCATGAAAGTAGCAACAGGACCGAAGAACTCTCTTCCTTATCGCGAGAGTGATCTCAAGCCGCTTATCGGGTTGTGGAATTGACTACAAAATTCTACGGGGAGACCGACAGAGATAAGAACAGACTCAGTCGGTGAGCTGCATACACGTCCAGCCATAGCAAAAGATCTACGGCAGCTTGACGATTGGGAGGGTCTAGTTTTAGGTAAGCTAGATCATTTCAGATAATTATATTCAGATAATTAAAAAACAGATAATTATTATTATAATTATCTTCAAAGGAATTAACAGAGCTAATATACAATAATATATCTATTATCTGTATAATAATTTAATTTTGACGATAATTTATTTATTTACGAGCTTTTCATATCATAACAACGATATTTCAATTATAATTCAAAACCAACATTGCTCTTGCTTTCAAAGAAATTTCATATAAATTTATAACCGAATGCTACTTTCAGCTACATTTTTTATTTTCCACTGCATTTGTACCTTAAACCACATTCGTACATTCCATACATCAGCCAAACCCAAATGAAAATCACTTTGTCATTTCTGCAAGATTACTGCTATGGCGAAAAAAATACAACTAATTACTTCATCAAAGTAATCAATTTTTCTAATTACCCGTGCTTGTCATGATTTCTTCTCCATATGTACACGAATAAGTCTTAATGATTGATTTATTACGCCAGGAAAGTTTGAAATTTGTAGCAGCTGCATTAAAACAAACCAAAAACTTTGAAAACTTTTTTTTTCTCGTTCGACCGCATTTCGCAATAATAAGAAAAATGGTTTAGTTTTTTTTTGTGTTTCTGTGACTACTTTGCCAGCAAATGCAAAGTTGTTTTCGTTTTCATTTTATGAGCAATAAATTTCCATTCGAGGTATTGTCTTCCCGTTTGCAAGGAAGAAGAAATTTATGTGTAACGAATGAGCTTAAGAAGTTTGGTAGAATGAAAGTGAAATTAGTATGCATGCTTTCTTGGAAATCTAGAGAAATGAAAGAACAAAAAGAGTTTGAAAAATCACGTTGATCTCAAAGTGCATTCAGTCACCGAATGAAAACTATCAGCACTTGTTTTGAAAGCTAGTATTTCCTAGCAGCCGTCTTATAGATCAATAAAACAAAACGTGCCCGATGGCTCTTTAGGTCAATATCTAAACATTTCATGGCATAGTTGGTTCATTGGCTTACGTTGCCGACACAATATCTTTCCAGGCGTCATCGGACCTATTGTCAAACGCACCCCAGGGTCGTATTGTTTAATTAATTGTCTAATTATTTTTTCCTGCTATGCATCGTCACAGTCAACTGGATGATTTCGTTCGAGTCTCGGAAGCATCCATCTGCAAACTAGAATTGTATCTAATGTGATGGCTATAAGATACTATAAGATACACACGACTTCCACTTGCCTCTCTTCCCTCCATGACTCCAGCACTATCACCGATGTCAGTGCTCCATACTTCCTACCTCGAATCGATGGTGACTTGAATTTAATTAGAAATTCATTAAGTATTCGATTGACAGATTATCGCTTTATTGAATTTCATTCAAAGATGTTTTTGTCTCCACGATATCGAATAAGTGCCTAGCTGACGGTTGACTGCTGTTTGTTGGTCCGAATTCTGATGGAGAAACGATGATTCGATCGTAGTAAGCGTTTTTGATAGTGTGCCCCTAAGAGACACAATGATTGAGGGATGGGTGATTGATTTAATAGATTTATAAATTAGGAGATGAATAAAACCGAATGGCAATTTAATGCTTTTGTTGGTGAAGATTCATGATAGCAACATTTATGATGATTGACTATTGAATTCAGATGACACAAATAAAAAATCTAGAGCGAACTGATATTTTATTAGACATCAAAAGGTTTTATTTGATGAAGCCAAAGTAATTAAGAAATGTAATCAAATGTAAAATGCTGATTAAGTGGCTTCTCGGCTTATAGATTCATTTTTGCTAACGATTGGTTAAAGTTGATTTTGTTACATCATTTAAAATTTAACTAATTTGGTAACACTTGAATTTTGATCTTAAATATTCCACATAAAATCTCATATACTTTTACGTAAGGTACTAGATTTTCCTGGTGTCCATTTCCAAAATTTTTAAACAGTCCTTTATTAAGTAATCCTTACTATGTGAAGAAAACTTGTCCCACCAAAATATTGGGGGTCTTTTTAGATTTGTTGATGGCAGACTAACGAATTGCGTGATCAATAGCATCATATTGGAGATGCTATCTAAAACTGGGATATTTTCATAAGTAAAGTAATCTCACGACAGACCTCGTACGTATCTAGGGACTAATTTAATAAGACAATTTTTTTATTCTACTCTACGTTGATTGTCAAAAAATTGACATAATTTTTGTTTGGATACATTAAGTATTAAGGTTGCAGTATTTGCTAGATTTTAGTGCTAAAATGATACTTTTCTTGTTATATAAAGCACACTTGGATCGTTTACAGCAACACGCACTCGCTAGCAATTCCTCCACCACAGATTCCACCATACGACGGTCTTTTCAAAGTCTTAGCCAGACATACAAATTATTTTACACTCGAAATCAGAAACAAATCCGTCAATGTTTCCATTAACAGGCTTAAACCCCTTGTTACATGTCATCCTCTACGGAATCAGTCGACAACCCTTCCACGAAACAACAAACATCGGAAACTTCGACCGCACAATTGATACCTTCGGCTCCCGAAAAGAGACCAGCGAGGAAAGTTTCCTTCGGTCCGTAAGTCTCTCTGACTGGGCGAACCACAAAGGTGCCACTCTCTTACGCCTCGCGATAACGCGTAAAACTCTGGCAGGGGAGTATTGTGGATACACTTACATTAATACACTTCTGATACATACATTCCACAACTCTCTGCAAACACTTTACATAACACTATTTCAAAACACAAGTAGACTTAAGAAAAAATTGAAATGTAATAAAAAAATAATTATTCAGTTGTCAATTGATGGTTGTTGTTCAAGACGAGAGATGGTTGTTATAATTTAGTGAGTTTGATTATTCTTATTAAAATTCACATCTACATTATATGTGAAATATATACTAATAAAAAATGAGAATTAAAGCTTGAGTTAAAATATATTTATAAAAATAAAAACAGTGTTTTAATTTTAGATAATACCCTCAAGCTAGCTTAAGTCCTATTTCAGTCTATGAACTTTTCTGTGCGAAACTCTCGTCCTATGTCCTCTGTCTTGCTTGGTATTATCTGATGACTTTAATAATTTTAACTTAAGTGGAATACCCTCTTTTCCCTGACTTTAGCTTCTTTTATTTCCTTATGGTCCCTTTCCCAATTAAACTCTGTGTCTAATATCTATGTCAAAATACTTGATCTTATTTTAAGTAAGATTCCTGGGTCTTCAAGTTATTTGGAATCTGCTGCTTCACCATACGATCTCCTCACAACTTTCTTTCAATCTCCCTCTTAGATCAAAGGCGTCTTCCAACTCCTGTTTTAATTTCTATATAACCAACTTCACCCGAATGGCGAATGAAATGGCTTACCTCTAAAGTTGCTGCTGTCCTCAAGGTAAATTCAATGATTCTGCTTTGCATACATAGTTACTTGTTTTTTTAAAAATTACGCTCTTATGCGAAAAATGTGGCTAAAGATGCAATGTGAACCTACGTTGCCAGAATTGAGGCATCTATTTAATTAAATCATTTAAAGTTCTTCTGGTCCTTTATTCACCCCTTTAAAAGAATTTCCATTATTTCTCCTTCTTTGATTAAACTTAGAAGAGTAACATGGATTTGTCAAAGACAAATCTACCCGCTACTAGCTTTTTGTCTTTCACCAACACTGCCATCGGCAAAGACAGGTGGCTGTTCTCTACATTGATTTTTCTAAAGCGTTTAACTATGTCAAACACTATCTTCTTCTACGAGTATTAAAACTGGACAAATATGATTTCTATGGGCCACTACTACCCTGGTTTTCTTCTTACATTTATGATAATACTTTTGTTGTAACTGGTAATTCCTGTTCTTCTGCTCCCTTCTATCCAATATTAGGTGTTCCGCAAGGATCGATCTTTGGTCCTTTGTGGCATCTTCTTTTTTTATAGGTAGTCTAATGTGTCTTCCAAACTGCGTTTCCCTGCCCTGTGCAGACGATCTTAAAATATTCAGCTCCAGAATAACCTGCACACGGTAAGCAACTGTCTTTTATTTAAACTGGACCATCGACAGTCCGATTTCCGTTCGGGGATACAAGCGAAGATTAATGGACTGATACTAAATGATGTTGCCTTTACCCAGGTAACATAATGATCTCAGACTTAGTCTTCTACTATCGGCTTTGATACATTTCAAAAGATATTAGTATTAAGGTATTTTGTTTTTTATCATAATTTCTTGTTAATTCATCTTCTAGAGCTTTCATATTTTTGGCTTCTTCCTAAGATTTCCAGCCTCATCTTCTATCGAATTGCTATCATTCTGTGCAAATCCTTTAGAAATTGAACTTTAATGCACTATATGGTTGCTAATATTAATAGCACAAACCCCTACACTAGTCCCGGTGTGTTCCTCCCTCTATATTTGGCTAACTTTAGTTTATCTTCTAACTCTTTGTATTCTACGTCGAAAACTGCCAATACCTGTTCTATACATTCCTCATTTCTTTATATAATATACCTTATTATTGTTCATACTCCTCCTCTTCCAAAGATTTTTGCTCTCTTCGAGCAGTTCTGGCCTCTTTAGATGCCTCAATCGAGTGTTTTTCCGCCTGGTTGATTCTTGCAGCATCTCTATTTTCTGCATGTTCCAGCGCACATTGGCCAATTGTAATTCCCATGACTTGCATTATTTTCAAGATAGCCATAAATCCTTCATTGAATGTACATGCAGAAATATTTGCAGCCATATTTATGAAAAAAAAAGTATGTTTAGGGGCCAAATTCCAAATACAAGAATTATAGCTTTCGTTATTATTCTGCATAAAACTGCCCAAGCAGCGCTTTAATAAATGTTTTGATGATAAGTCTTCATAAATAGGCTTTACGACTTCTTGTACCTAATCATCTAAAGGTGGAGGATGCTTGAAATTTTTTAAAGTATTACCACCAGCTGCCTCCGCCTTGCCCAGTTACACCAAGTCTTTTCTCCAACACTACAATCAGAATGTTGAGGGTTCTCATCAGTTGAAATTTTTTGGGAATATGCTGGCCAATTTTTTTTTATAATTTCGTCGTATAGGTAGACCATAATATGATAAATTTTTCACTAATTTTAGTGTCAGTTGAACTTCTTACGGACCTTTTTTGGAGTTTCAACACTTTTTTAAGAAGTATCTTTTTCAGCAATTTTTTTTTTGTCAAGGCTAATTTGTTGTTGCTTCTTTTGAAGGAGTTGAATCAGTTATCTTTCTCTACACTTTGGCCTAAGTCGATGTAGCGGTATAGCGAAATGAACGAAAATCATAGAAAAAATGACCTTGGCGGGCTTCGCTATATATGCTTACAAAATTTTTTTTTTTAGAATTTCAATTTTATATTATTAAAATCATGTTTTTAAAGCTTCATTCTAACATATTCAATCAAAAAACAAAAATCGATTTATGGAAAATTTGAAGGTTCTATGTCCCCTTAAATATTAGTGCTATAGTCCTTATAATGATCGTCTTGTAAACCTTCTATTGAATTATGAAGACTTTTTCTAAATGAATTCTCGTATCTTATCTTTAAATTATTCTATAAGATGGTCGAATATGACTTCAGTAGCCACAATTCCATTCGTGAAGCAAGTCATGGCACTCGTTCATCTTTTTTGTTTGGCTTAGGTTTTGCGCACATTGACATTTATTTGACAACACATAACGCACTGATAACACAACGACCTACAATTGAATCCGCTGTCGCCGGCATTGCTTACGTTACGTTTACATTTTCCAATAAATCGATTAATCTTAGCTCGGGGCTTAGAACAAATATGGAGCTTATGGAGCTATGTCGTCTCCGCGCTCGTAAAATATTGAATATTAATTTGATCAACATCAACCCCCAGACCCGTCGATAGGATTGTAGTGGGATAACAACGGGTGAAATACCGTAGCATAAAAAATGCTTCATTTCAATAAGACAATGCTAATGCTGCTTGAAGAATCTGGACGATTCAGCAAAGGATCCTTCCAGATCGCATAGTCTTCCTACGTAGAAATGTAAGCTGATCAAAACGGTGACTACATTGGACAGCGCGTCATATATTATGGGCCTATCTCTAGATAAAAATGTGCCTTAATTTTTACCCAAACCCTGAAAGGCAATGAATATTAAAATTCGAAATCATGTCCGATTGCTCCATATTTGAGCTCAGAGATCAATGACAGCCTTCAAAAATCTGATACTCCGCGAAATCTTTCAGCAGTTTTAATATCGATTGCAAAAGTGGTTAATAAGTTATCTTCAACTTCTCAACTAAAACTAAAATAGTTGACGAAATCTATTTAACTATTTCCGATAAATCAAACTTAACCATTTAATCAATTTTATTTCATGTACACAAACGTATTTTAATAATGTCTGCGAGGATGTGATAATAAACGTTAATAATCGAGAGGACGTATATAAACTTACACGTATATATTTTTGCATGTCATATCGCATATTAAAACGCACTAACTCAACTTTTATATACATGTAATGAACATACATATGTTCCAATAAGATAAAAATAAAATATGATTGATAGCATAATGTTGTCTGCACATTACAATCGATTTATCTTAATGGGCTTACATTCTCGACCTTATCAATATTTTGTATTATATAAAAAATGCCAAAGTATATATCATACATGTGTCGTCTGTAAATATGAGTATGAATTTGTGTTTGTATTGAATGAAAGCAAAAATGGAATTGTGCAATTACGTTTGTCTACTTATAAACTCAATAATGCTACTATTCTACAGCAACAATAGATGAAAAGCGTTTGCACGGAACTGTAAATGTAATCTTCTGAGACATATAGTACATATTCTGTTGCGATATTTGAGTTTCTTTTTATCGTGCGAAATACTTGTTAAAATTATTTTTGACTTAGATAAACAAACGGTGGTGTAATGGTATGTTATTGCATTATTTCTCGGGCTATTAAAAAAAGTTGTTTGCACACTTTCCAATTGATTGGCATTTGAGTCTGTATCATTTTTTAAACACGTTAAGTGTATAATATGTTGTGTGCAGCTTGTACAGATGGAGTGTCCAGAAATTAAATACTAAACCGTAACAGATAGTTTTTGGATAAAACATTTCTTTTTTTTAATTTTTTTTATGTATGTAGTGCTTTATTTTCAGACGTTAACAGTATATTAACAATTCAATTTTAATACACTACTCCTCCTTTTAAGGTAATGCCTTGTATTAAGCTGTAAATAACTTTTCATTTCCAGTTTTACAATTAAAAACAAAGAAATGATTCCAGTCCATTACAATTCCAACAAATTTCATACCATATAAAAATTAACAAGTGCTAAGAACAAATTTAACCCTCTACTGCATGAAATATGATTCATTCGGGGGGAAAATACGAGGGATGTTTAAAAGTACGTTTATTAATATAAGTAACACTATTCAATAACAAAAAATACAAATATATTTTTTGATTAAGAAAAAAAACTTAAAGCCATATATGGCTTCGTATGCAATAATGGGAACATATATTTTGTGTGATTAATACATTTAACATATTCTAAACTTAGATGCTATGGAATATAGTGAAGCAATTTCTTTGTACATTGTAACATAAATGTACATTACATTTTTTGCACTTTGTGTAGGATCTGAAAGTGCAATTGTTTTGACATAGCTGACGATTTTTCGCCCACTCAGGTAAATGTCCATGATTACCAAAACGCACCGAATCTAGAGGTAAGTCCTGATGCCTAGTGGGACGTTTTCTGGCCTGTCTTACATTTCTTTATGTCCCAGCACATGTTTTGCCAGCAGTTGATTGTATAGTGGCTTGGCTGCCTGGATTTTTTAGGGCAGGTAGTCTGCTAAGACGACCTCGTTTGCTCGAAGGTGTTTTACCTGCTTTGCATAAATGTTCCGCAATTGCAAGTTTAAAATCGAACAAGGGCATATAAACTTCACTATTACATTTACGTCGCCAAAGAAGACATGCATTTACAACAGACATATTGATCATGTGAAAAAAGATGCGTTTGTACCATTTTTTAGACCGTAAATGAATTCTATACAGGCCAAGCATAGAATCGAGTAGATCTACACCACCCATATGCTGGTTGTATACTTCTACGGCTTTTGGAGCAGGAATTTGTATGTGTCGCTTGTCTTTGCGGGAATATCTTCGTTTTGTGATAACTGGCAAACTACCAACATACGTTGGGAGCAAGTTAACTTGTTTGTTATCGTACCAAGAGATAACACTCATGTTAATTCCGTCAATGGTTGCTACTTTTTCGACCATACTTCCACGGCCTAGTTTTCTCAGGTCTTTTTCAGAAGGCATTTGACAGTTTGGTACTCGATTCAGTCTTACTGTGCCTAAAGGCAATAGACCATTTTTTGCTAGATAGACATGTAGGTATGGGCTGTTAAACCAATTATCAAAAAAAACTTTATGGTTTCTATTCCGTGGCACTGTTGACGTCAGTCTTGTCACTGTATTTGCGCTTACACCTAAATCAGGGGCATCCGCCGGAAAAGTATTACTCTGTTCGCCCGCAAAAATATCGAAATCGTAGCTGAAAACTGACGCGCCACTTAGCACCAAATTTTTGTATCCCCATTTATGAAGTTTGGCGGGATTATACTGTTTCAATTCATGACGACATTTAGTTGGTATGATTTGTTCATCAATGGCCAAAAATTCTTCCCTTGGGATCAGTAGCAACCGGTTTCTTATGTGATCCGTTAGAGGTCTTATTTTGAACAATTTATCATAACCAGGTGAACCAACAGGTTTAAATTTATCATTGGTGTTAAAATGTAGAAATCTTTTTATACTTTCCCACCTGTTATTAGTCATGGTTTCGTATACCTGACTTTGACCAACCGTTTTATTCCAATAATGTCTTGTTGCTGGCAATTTCACTAACGACATAAAAATCACAATGCCGATAAATTGTTCCATTTCACTCTTTGTAATGTTTGCTGGTTTGTTAATATTATCGTGAACAGCCTTCAGGTTTGACTGTTGCACTATTAAAGTTATCAGCTCTTCTGGCGTTTCAAGGCAAAAATCAACTGGCGTTTCAAGGCCATATAAGCACTCAGGTAAGTCCACTTTTCCCTTGAATTTAAAGTTTTTTTCTTCAAAGGGCTTTAAATTTGCACTTTTCCACACAATTTTTTCTCTTTTTTGTTTCACTGCACTTTTTCGCATAGAAGTTGATGGTAGGTTAACGTCCATATCTTGCATTTCATCATACGAGGACTCGCTTTCAGTTTCTAAAATTGTTACTGAATGCTTTTCAAATTCAGCAGTCTGCGAAACATAATACTCATCATCCGAATCTGATGCAAGGACATCGTCACTTTCAGAACCATCACCAGGAATTTCATTCACATATTTATTGTGGCCATAAAATTGAGAAGGATCCATTGCTGAAATATGAACAAAAAACATACGTTTACACATACGAAGCTATGCATGGATTGGTCTTCATAACGAAAATATTACCCTAAATGCATACGAAGCCATATATGGCTCCTGTAAAATTACCATCAAAAACACTATAATGATTAACCAATTTATAAAAAAAATTGCACCTGAAGAAAAGTTTGAAGCATACCTCTTACAAAATAATTTTATTTCTTATGTATTACTTCTTCAATCAATACAATATATTTTAGAAACGAACACTTTTCAATCACTTGTAGTACGTCTTACAATCTTTGGGGAAAGATACGTTATGCAACGATACGAAGATACGTAACAAAGCAGAAGTACACAGTTTTAGAGATAAGGATACATATTATCTTGTGAATATGATTTGGGTATTTTGCAGTGGAATTTCAGGTAAAAAAAGGATTGTGAAATTGTAAAGCCATATATGGCTTCGTATGCGATAGAGGGTTAAGTACAATCGATTATTACTCTTACATAAATAATATTTAAAGTCTACTTAACAAAAATTATTAGGAAAAAAAATACACAGAAAAAGAAGAAAATCTACGTTATATTAGGCACAATTCAATAAAACACGCACAGCGTTGTAAAAAGTGGAAATAATAGAATGAAAGTAATAATTTTAATAGCTAAAAAATATAAATTAAGTTAGAAAAGAAGCTACTTCAATAAAAACACACAGTTAGCTAAATCATAGGGTATATTATTATTTCAAGACCAAGCAATAAACCAAAAATTACGAATAGTGAGACAGAGAAAGAGAATTTATAATAAAATTCAGCCTTTTAACATTTTATAACAAAATTCAGCCTTTTTTAACATTTCTAAATTATTTACTCTCTTGATGGACCATGGCAAATTATTAAAAAGTTTTATTCCCATATACGTATGTGTAATGGCTCTGACCTAGTTGCGTAATACGGTTCGGAAGTAACAAAAATTCTTCGCTACCACCTCTTGTTCTATTTGTATTAGTTTGGAGTTTACCGGTTGCAAATTCTTTAAAGGTTTGTATCATAGTACATAATTGATTGACTTGCTCCACTGTTAAAACATTGATTGTACTAAAAAGTTGTTCATTGCTAAATCATCTGGGCTTGTGTATTAAGATTTTGAGTATTGACTTCTGCATTACTTTCGGAGGGAGTAAAGCATTTTGTGATGCACAGCCCCAGGCATCAATTCCATGTTGAATAATAGAATGTATCTAAGCAAAGTAGAACATTCTAGTTGTTTGCTTGTTCAAGAAAGAACGAACCTCGAAACATATAGGAATTAGTTTTCTTAATTTGTTTACGGCATTTTCAATATGAAGATCCCACTTTAAAGTTGGTCTATGATTACGCCCAGATATTTAGTTTTGGTAACTCTCTACAAAGGAGGGAAAGGCTGCCAGCTGCACTGATCATCGAGTGAATCGTTACATTTAGTCCTTCTGGTAGCCCACGTTGAGTAGAAGCAAAAACTATGTACTCTGTTTTTTTGTACATTTAAGGTAAGGGAGTGTTATGAAACTCAGCAATGGTGAGGTAGTAGAAATGCAGTGGACATGCCCATAAGATATACATTGAAAAAGATGGTAGTAATTTTTTGTCCACTAAACGTCAAATCCAAGTAGTTCCCCTCCAATTCGACATTTAGCGGAAAATGGCGGAAATGCTGCTTAAACATTCTTTGTGCGCGAGAGTATTGAAGGGGCTAATGGTGGAAAGTTATACCGTCGATGTCATCACTTCTACTACCTCACTGGCTGCCGGCCACTGCACGAATACGTAGAGCATGCAGGTATGCTTGGGGGAAATTGTTACAGCGGTGGTAACATATGGTTTAGGAATGCCCTAAAGATGTGGAAAGGTGTGGAATATACGGGAGATCATCCAATTCATTTGGAAAGGAATCGCTCTTGCGTTTAAATGAATTTTTTTCAAAGAAAGAAAAAGGGGACTCGTTGGCGGGTTTTTGAACCCATTTATGTTGTCAGCAGGTTCATGAAACGATTTTTGTTTTGGTCGTTTGACAAGAACTTCTCTTGAGGAACGTGCGCCATAGTTTTCTCATCAAAAATTATCTCTGAAGATGATTGTGACTGGGCTCTTCGAAAACTCTTTTCAGCTGCTCTCAAGATTGTTAAATTGAGAGATATTTTTCCCACACTAACGGTATTATTCCTTATTCTGGCTTCTTCTTCCTTTCAGCAACAAGACACTTTTCAGTTATTTTGTCTCCGCAGTGAAAGCATTGTTCTTCAAAATTGAACAGCTGCGACACTGATCTCGTTGGTCCTGATGGTGTCACACTTCTTTCTCCACGGTGAACAGCTACTTGGTTCGGGTTGTTATATCTCTTCTCACAAGCACTGTGCACAAATATCTCTTAACACACTTCAATGAACATTTATTTTCTTGATTTTTAAGAGAAACATTGGACGCAAGAAGGGTTTTTAGAGCCCTTTCCTTTACTTACCGCACTTCACCTTGACTTAAAGTCTACTTACATCTAAAACACAAACTCGCACTGGTACAAGGACCAGACATTTTATAGATTTTGAATTTAAACTGCAAGGGATACACGCACAACACATGTAATGAGACACTGGCCAGAAGAGAACTAGGTAAGGACTGAGAACTGAGAAGTTAGATAGAATGTGACGCGAAGAACCTGTCCTAAAGGTCTAGAGAGTGGGAGAAGAGTGGAGTGGTGAGAGAAGAGTGCAGTAGAGGCAGTGGGAGGGTGCGGCAGGGTTACAAAACAAAAACCTCTTTTATTGATGTAAGCTTTTCTGTACATTCTTTTATAACATTATCTGTATTTTATTATATTATTATTACTAAAATTATTATTTTTTGCTAAAAATTTAAAAATAATCGATAACTTTGAAAGACTATCTTGGAAACTATCGGGTCTACAGAGACGGATATGGTCTCAAATTGTAGCAAATTTAGTATAATTTAAAAATTTACTGAACAGATTTGATCGTAAAAGAAGTCATTTATGGTATAAATTGACCAAAACCAAAAAAAAATGAAAATTTATCGATTTTTTTCGATTTTGACAGGGCTGCGTTGGGCGCTCGAGGTCACAAATTTGGGCTATTCATTGGGGCAACATCGTACACAAGTCAGCAAAAAATCATAACTACCGGATTTGAAGCTATGTGCCTATCCTTTTAGACGACAAGGTTAATGTTTAAGTGAGAATTCTCTTGGATAAATTCTTGAGAAATAACCTTTCATGGCTTCTGTTTAATCAAAAATAAGAGTAATTGGGCTATTTCGCCATTTTTTCGTAGAGGAGAAAAAACTCCAGACACAGATAATCTATCAAGTGGAAAAATACTTTTTTGAACTTAACTTTTTTAACAACTTTTTTTGACTTACCTTTTTTGAAAAATACTTTGCTCCTCTATTGTGTAGTAGGGTAGTCATGAAGTTAATCATCGAGGTAATCTACTTCTCCCATAGTGTCGTTTGAATCAACTATGACTTTTGGCTTCTTTACTTTATTGCCTCTCTTGTCTTTCTTGTTTATTTCAACTTGTGCCGTATTATGTGCTGTTGAGAATAGGCACACATCCCTTATATCTTTGCATTTGAGAATCACGACCTTCCCTCTCTGCAAGGCTACAATTTCTCCTTTTTGTAACTTCTTGATCTGAAACTTCTTAGATATATATTTTCGGCATTATCGCAATGTTCCACATGTATCCGTTTTTTACGTAAGGAGAAAGTCAGGAAGTTGTAAAGTGTATAAAAAATATCAGCATTCACGCGAAATCCTTTCCATTATAACGATTTAAGCAAGTAAAGAGCTACAACGGTAGATACTGGTATCATGTATTATTGTTCCTTTTCCTGTGTATATTAAAAATTTACATAACATATACAGTTTTATTTCCCGTCAAGTACGTTTAAGTCATATGTATTGTACCTACCGCAATCGGGCTTTATATAACATTTAGCTACATAGTGATGTCCCGTCTGATGTGTATAAGTTGGGACAATTTTAATAATGAAGTCATGGACATAACTTACATAATGTGGGGTTTGGATGGTTATTTAAGTCATATTGTGTAAATATTTATTTACTTCAGGGTACCTTACTTTACTCATTCGTTTTGGAAAAATTGGCGTTTGAAGTTATTCCTATGTAGACCAGCATAGCTTCCCATCAGGTTTCGTTATAATATCCTAAAGAATAGTTATGAATAGCAAAATCAATATCTCCTCGATTGCCTCAAGAGTCGATTGCTGTCCTGAATTTCGGGGTTGTTTTTTATTGTTGGCTGGGTTCTGCAGCTGCCCCCTTCAGACAGACTCCGAAGAAGAACCACAAGGGCCAATTCTGATACTGTTTTAATTTCGATTATTAGAACTCTGAAAAAAATTGACATATTTCGTACACTCAGAAAAATGTCATTTAATAGAATCAAATTTAAATCAAAAGTTGAAATCACTTTGAAATAAAAAGCGAATCTTATTTGAATTCCACTTTATTATAAAAATTTTATTTTCAAATCAAAATTTTTCATCATTGAATTAAAAAGAAACGTATATGGAGCCAAATCATACTTGAAAATTTTTGAATCAAAAATGTTCAAATATGATTTGGTGCCATATACGTTTCTTTTTAATTCAATGATGAAAAATTTTGATTTGAAAATAAAATTTTTATAATAAAGTGGAATTCAAATAAGATTCGCTTTTTATTTCAAAGTGATTTCAACTTTTGATTTAAAGTGATTCTAAAAAGTGTTAAGTGGTGAAATTTTTCTGAGTGTAGTCTTATGGGACATAGCCCAGCATTTGTGACTGCATATGCTATGTAAATAGTACCCTGAGTTATGAAATCTAGCTCCCAGCTACATAATAACATAATCTATGACTGTGTGCTTAGCGTCAGAAGTATGTAAATTACGGTCTCTGGCGCTATGCTTTTTTCAGCGTAGATTCACAAAAACTTTATCGAAAAACAACTAAAAAAAAAAAAAGAAACAAATTAAAGTCCTGGATGTAATTGCTACAAATAGAAATCTCGTAGGTGTAGTATCAAAAACGGGAAGTCAATTTTCAAATGATTCTATCCAGCTCTTCATCCTCGTTTTCAACCTCTATTTCACTTCGGCTTTTTTTTTAGCTGCACAGCGACTGTCTTCAATCGGTGCAGAAACAATTTTGCGCTTTGAAATATTTCTATAATCCATGCGAATTTCATAGTTTTCCCTCTAATTTTTTAAATCTAATAACTCTCGCCAAGAAGAACTTTGAATAACGCATGCTTAACCTTTGATATCATTAATGGGACATAAAGGGTAGAAGCCACTCTAACAAATTCACAATTATTAATCAAACATGTATGCCTAGCACATACAGTCTATGGGTAAAATTAACCCATTAGTAGATGTTAAATATTCAACAATATCCCTCAGATATCTTTAAATCAAACTATAAACTAACATCTTAAAAACAAAATTCTGTGCCATATCTTCATTCGAATGAAATCTAAAAGTAAGCACTCACCCAGAACCTTCATATCAGCTAATCAAGCCAGTTTGTTTAAATTATCATTCATCCACTTTCTCCTACTACTTTCCGCCAAAAAAAAAAACATACAGAAATATTGCTTTATAAAAGCGATTTTATTGTAGAAAAATAATAATATAAATAATTAGAAAACTTCTTATAACATCTCAACTATTAGCAGGTTCATCCATAATGTAAGCAGTGTTCAAACGCGAATTAAAGTCCTGATTTGCAGTCGTCCACGATTCGTCATCTTTCCCTTCATCAGCGTCAATAGTATTATCCGGATCCTCTTCAGCAATATCTTCCATAGAACTGTCCCACTGTTGTGTACTACAATCGCTGCTGGAAATGAACGATAGTTCTAACGTAGAATCATCCAAACTATTTTCATCGATTAACTCTCGTTCCGGCGTCGAAGATCTTTCAATTGCAAGCATCTTTTTCGGAGGTGAATCGCTTTTCGTTCTTTCGTCATGACACTCCGGATCGCAAATCGAAGCATTAGCACGCTTCAGAATCGCTACGCGATCATTGAAATTCGACGGTTTCGTAAAATGTTCAGCTAAACTGAGATTTTTCATAAGGTTTTCACAAGACATTTTGAGAAATATTTCGCACGAAATATAGTTTCAGAACACAATTCAAAAATCGACTAAAGATTTTCGCTTAGGACACGGATTTTATATAGGCTACTTTTAGTTTATTTTCAAAGTGTTTAAAATGAGTTTAATGACCGGGCTAAAAATTAATTGAAAGCTATTTTTTCAGTCGGTGTCCGTCCTTTCAATTTCGACTGAGATGTCTAGGTAGCTGACGTACCTGGGTAATCCTTTCGCAAGAAAATTGTGGGCGGTTAGCTATCGTATCTTAAGATGAAAAATAGAAATTAAAAAGTGTTTGATTTTTAGAAATCTCAATTTTTTTTTCTTAAAATAGAGATATTTATAGCGAAATTAAACTATTGCATTTAGCTTTAAATAATACATTTTTCATTAAATTAATATTTTATTAAATTTTGATTTTCTGAAATCGGTTTTACTGCTCTAACTAATATTTGGATGCGATAAATGCAGTAATTACCTCTTATTTTTGAAGGCAAAATTATTTTTCTTTAAAATATAAATATTTTAATTTGCGTCTGAAACCCATCTAAATCTCTTCAAATATTCTCTCAATCATATCAAATAACCAAATCAAAACAAAAGACATCAATTCAAAGAAATTACCCTATAAATCATAATTAATTAATATTAACAGACGTAAATCAATGCGCGTCATAATACAACCAAATTAGTTTCTATTGCGTCCACTACATTCTACTAAACTACAAGCCATGGCTATCTTAAAACTCAAGGAGTTGGTGCGTCGTCTGCTCAATTATACGATTCATCTATTTGTGTTGACGAATTGATGGGATTAAATCGTCGTACTTTACTAAGCAAATGAACATTTGAGCAACGTTAGATACAAAGTATGCATCTGAACATGCTAAAAGATACTTTCTTGCAATCTGTTGGCATGATAGAATGCTTGTGGGAGCTTCACCGTTCAATACGTACTTAATCTGCACAAGAACAACTCTTGTCTAGATAATCAGTTGAGGAGGAAACAGCTAGCACTAGCCGTCTCTGAATAACAAGGAAATTAATTGAAATTAGACGAGAAGAGCACTCACTTCTTTACTCATCCTCTAATGATGGTCTGGCCACACACAAGCAATCAGATGAACAGGCACATGTATGGTACAATTGAATAAGAATCTAAATACGACGATTGGAATTATTCGTAGATGAATCATGTTTTTATTAGCGTTTAAATTTATCGGATTCATTTGAAACGTTCGTCTGTGATGTTTTCGCAGCAAAGCAAGAAATTGAGTGTGTATCTAAAGTTTGTTTTTCTTAGTCGAGGCGGACATGGCAAGGCTTAATAGAGTTTCAGCAATTTCTTGTGATAACATTGTTGCAGTTGATCGAGGATTAATAGACTGGACTATGTAGAAAAAATATTGAATTCAACTATATTTTCACTCGTATATTTTAGGCTATGAAAGCAGGCTCATAGACCCACTTGAAAGTGTAGATGTTTCAAGTGACTAACTCACAGAAGCAAGATTCGATCTACGACACATTTTACGCTTGATTGATGTGAGATATCTACTCATAGCTTGGCTAGGTTAAAATAGTTGTGGATCGACAGAGACCTGTCAAAAGAGACTTTTAGCCACTACTATCAGGAACCCATCTGATTTCTTTGATAAACTGCACAATCTCCTTTAGGTCCACCAGGTATAGATCAGTCAGACTTGAGTGGCAGGGTGGACTGAGAAATGCCAATCTTGTCTTTGCCAAAGTTAGGCATTGGCGCTTAAGATGGAGAGTGGATATATCTTCATCATCTGAGCCACAGCTTCGATAGATGTATTTAACTTTACGCCCAGCTGCAGTGCGTACTGCCCTGCGAGGCAGTGGCCATGACACAACGAATGGCACTACAGTTAAACCTTAATATCTACCACGTGCAACGTGCGTTCATATAGACCCAGGACTGGATTGCAATCGCAGAGGATGATTCTCCAGCCCAGGACTTCTTAGCGTCATCGAGGTGTTTCAGCCTGATGGCTAATTTTACCAATGTCATCGGTATTCGTACGGTGAAGGAGCATGAGATCACCGGTAGCAAGGTGCCTAGCTTTACTAGTTCAGCTGCTGCGCAGTTGCGTCAAACAGTGAATTTTTAGGTATCCAAATTACTTGCACTGTCAAATGTTTCGGCATCTCCCTAAAAGCTGCTTTTTAGAAATCAATATTTGCTTAACCTTCCGTGAAAATTTTACCCCCAAATATTTGATTAGAAAGGAGTCAATCGATTGCTTAAAAAATAGCCTTAAAAAACACTAAAATGGAACACAGACGAAACGAAAAGTTCCGCTGCAAGGGTGGTGTGGGAGCACTTGTCACGAAAATTACGGCCAGCTTTCGTACTTTTTCACTGAAAAAATCAACATACCGTGTAGTGCGATGCAGCATAGCAACATTTTTGGTCGCATACGTTACGTACATAGTAGGAGCTATAAAATGTGGCTCCCAGCGCCATATTATCGCAATCTACATAGCACATACTCCTATGTAACATCGCGCACCGTTTATGGTCACATACGATATGTACATGGTACCCTGAGCTATAAAATATAGCCTAAAGAGCCAAATTCACATATTTTGTGCGCTTTTGTACTAACCATATAATCTCGACTCCCATAAAACATCGTCTTAACCCCTATAAAACATAGTCCAAACTACTATGAACATAATCTGGGCACATTTAATTAAAGTAGCCGAAATAGCAATAGTCGCAATTTTTTACACTTCTATCGAGCTGAGGTTAGACTGGACTGCATAAAAATCCATAATCATTGGTTGCGGCATTTTCTTAAGGTACTTTTTTACCATCATAGTTGAACAAACTAATATTATAAAAGTATTATAATGGCATACACTAACATTCATAACACTAACTCAGCAAGAAGTTGCTTAACATTCTAGTGCGAATGATTTCAAATTTATGTTAAAATTTCATCAAACTGTAACACTGCCAATCGGTAGTGGCTGGTGCGACCGATGCCAGACGTTGTCTTCAAGCAATCATTTTCCCTCTCTATTATGAACCCATGAGATTTTACTGAAACTATTTTACCGGAGAAATTAGCCAACCCAGTTCGATCACTAGCTTAGTTAGTATTTGTTGGTTTTTTTCAATGCTAACCTAAGTTCGCCAGAGGTTGCAAACAACGACTCAAATAACTTTCCAACAAGCTCGTGTAGTCTGTAGAGCTTCGGCTCTTAAAGTATAGAGTCACAGGTTTGAAACCGGATTCGAGCAGAATTTATTTGCAACAATAAAAAACTTAAAATTTTTACAAATATCTAAATCTAAAAATTTTATAATTTCGCTATTTCTTTTATTTATACATATCAGGACTATAAAGTATGGTGTTGAGAGCTATAAAAAATTGGCTTTGCAAGCTATAATATACCTACAAAAGCCCCTACTCTTATGAATTTTTCGTTATGCATTATGATGTCAGACGCTATATTTTATCAGAATCTCGAAATCAACTATGTACATAGCGGTAGAAGTATGTAAATTAAGGTTTCTGGCGTTATGCTTTTCGTGACAACACACCTAAGTTAACTCAAAGCCTATCAAAATGTGATTATACATCTCCGTCTATGGCTGGATTCGAACCACAGACCACACCCGTGAGCAGTCGGTACTGCTGCTTTTTAGCTATATCGAAAAATTACGACTGATAAAAATTATAGTCGTGTGCTGCTTCAACGGTTTTTTCTAAATAAAAGAAAAATTGTGAAAAAATAAGCGCAGTAGAATAGGCTTGTTATAGACAATTAGTCCTAGTTTTGAAAGTAAGATTTCTAATTAATCGTCAAAACGCTGGTTCGATGAAGTGTGAAGAACTGTATTCTTAATGCGCAATACTTAAAATATGGATAGCCCCAAATAAACTACATGTATCTAGCATCTTAAATTAATTGCATTTAAATTAAAAAAGAGCCATATTTGCTCATGAAGTATTAACTCAACAAACCTAAGTCACTATATATCTGCTTGTTTTTAATATACAGTCTTAACGAGAAACTCATTCTTACTCTTCAGTTACATTGAACCATTTTCCTGGTAATTGACCTCAATCTATGGTATCATTAATGCATACATCATAATCCCCAGATATGTATGTGCATATAATCAGACCGAATCTGCAATTCCATGTTGATAATGAATTTACGCAATGTTTACTTTTACATCTTATCAACGCGCATACTGATATCTGAAAGATAGTTTGCTTATGTGTAATGCAAGCGTAAATATTACCAATCGTTTAATGAGATATTTAGTTTGGGATTTGGTATAAAGCCATTAGCTAAACTCAATATCTTTTGTTTTATTAGATATGAAGCGAAATTCCTATTAATATTAGTTTTATAAACAGATATTGATAGCAAATATTGTTCATTTAGCTTTCATATCAAGTAACAAAGATGTTATTTTTTCTGAATATTCTTGTGAATTAATCAGAAAAAATAAATTCGTTCAAATGTTTTAGTAAATGGGGCTAGAAAGTATCCAAAGAGGACATACATTTCTTGATCAGTAAATCAGTAAATGTCATTAGGAAAATTTGAGTCTATCACTCGAAAGATTCACATACTCGATTAATGCGGAATGACCTAGTCCAAAGATAACACTCGGGAAAAACAATAAAAAGATATCACAGACAAAAAAAAACTCGAAAACATTTTCCCACCTTTGCCATACCACCAAAACAATACTGCCCTACTAAGCGCAAAAGCGGTATCTCAATGAAAGCGAGTTTCGAGATAATTGAAGTTTTGTAAAAGTAGTAATATTGGTATACCTCTAATTCCTTTAGTGATTTAAGGTAAAATTGAGATAGGCGACGAGGAACTGGGTTCGTTTGGAATTGGTGTAGGATTCTCCTCACTCCACTTTTCTCGGTAAGCGATCTTCCGCTCTTGGATACATCGGGTACTTAGATTTAAAAAACTTTCTTAGGGTGTTTTCCATATGTTTTAAATAAGATACCATTAAAAGGCTTAGTTCATTAGATGCGTATTGTTTTAAGCTTTCTAATGTTATAAAAGTCCATTTTTCGATTTTTTTTTTAGATATCGCTTTTGCGCTTAGTAGGGCAGAGTATAAAACGGCCTCTAAAGTGCTTAATAGCCCTACGCAAAGGAAAATTGCATTCGTCGCACGTTTCAATCATCGTAAATCAAACTTTTCTGCCATGGCTATTCAGATAAATGGAATTAAATGGCTCTGTTTCTTTCGTGATCTTAGATTGGTATTGATGACGTTTTACAAAAATTTAACACTTTCTTTCTAATTGCTTTGTTTCTAATCTACAGTTCGTGTAAAATAATTGATGCTGAATAGCTTAACGCTGGCATTGAATGTATAGTAAATGCAAAAACACAGGTTTCAAAAATGGCCTACATGAGTATAAGAATTTAACGTTTATGATCTTTGCTACCTACCTTTTTCTTTTCGCAACAGAGTTTGCATCTTTCGCTACTTCTTCTCCCTAATACTGTCGCACATTACCCTCTTATTGCACCAATCCTACTGAAGTAGAATTCGTAATGTGCTCCCTTGATATTAGCTTTGGCTGCAGTTCCGATGATATTCCGAATATTTTAGCTATATCTTTATCTTCTTCCTTATGTGTTCCTCTTTCTATAATCTTCCATCTAAGCATTACTTAGTTTATAGTCGCTTTTCAATGGAAAACTGCAAACCTTTCTCCAGTACACAAACCTGCTGTTCCTGTTTGTATCTCAAATTATCGCCTCCTTTCACTCCTTTCTTGCTTCAGTAAAGTGGTTTAAAATAGGGATAACCCTTCCGTCCAATCTTTTCTAGGGTTCTGTTTCATTTTATCCTACCTCAGGCGCTCTGCAAGGTTCAATACTGAGCCCCGTGTTGTTCGTAATGTTTTTTAATTACGTATCATCTTTTATACGTTTTCCCTGTCTTTTTTTATGTTGATGACTGCAAGATAAGTATTCGAGGCATTTGAATATTATTATCAATTGTAAAATTATCTTTATGTTATATGCTTAAACGACATCTATTACCTTCTCTTACTGTGTTTTAGATTTCTCTCTGGATATCGCTTTCAATTCTTTCCTTGTCGTAATATTTGACTCGAAACTCACATTCAAGCAACATACAAAGCATATCACTGCCAAGACCTTTAAATTGTCTGGTTGCATCCTCATATCTTCCAATCCATTTGTTACCCTCTCAACATATTAGTATATTTTCCTTTCATTTGAAACACTGCTGCCAAGTGTGGTGTCCCAATTGCCAGTACCTTGTGCGTTCCTGAAAATCCGTCCAACTCACTCTTTGTTTTACAAATTCAAGATCCCTTATTGTGATTATAATTATCGATATTGCAGACTCCTTCCCTTTAATCACGCAAAGTTTTCCTAGACGAGCATCTTCTTTTCAAACTGCATTATCGTATTGTTTTCTGTCAAACAAGCAGCCGGGTTCTGGTCAGAAATCTAGTCGTTGTGAAGGTCCTTATTTATGTTTAACGGTCTTTGCGCGCGTACTAAAACTTACTTTTATTTACCATTGTTGCATATAGCTAGCCAAAAACAAATAAGAAAATATTGCTCAATACCAATGTGCTATGATATTAAAATATGTCTAGCCTCTACAGATCGAAATAAGTTTCTGAATTAAAATCTTTGCTTTTATTCAAGCACGCTCCCTTTTTGCAATGACTCGAGTGTTAAAGTAATGTCAAAAGTCATCGAAAAATACGCTTTGAATTTTACCTCATGCATTTATCACCTCACCATCAAATCGAAAAAAAATACACTTCCAATGCAGCCATACGGAATCCAATGTACACTCACATCTCGCTCGATCTATGTAGTTGCTAATCTTCAATTATTAGTTTTCTTTGTTACAAAATCAGATGATCTAGCTTATAGTCAACTCATAAAAGATATTTGCATTCTCGCTTTCTTTCGGTTCATCCACGCGAGAAAAAAAAATCCACACGAATATTCATTTCACTTTTAAAATATAGCTAGTCTGCTCAAGACTAGGAAAAAACACTATTTATCCGCATGACTGTGCAATGCTGCTGCAAACCGTACCGCATACGTACCGGTAAATATGCAATTGAGATTAAGATTAAAGATGACCCAGAACGTATTTCAAGCAACAATACCAACAAGCCAACGTGGTCCAACTATTTTTATGCTCTAATACTTTCGTGCAGTTTTTATTATTCGTCTGAATGGTGAATATAATGACCTTTTTCTTTTTGTTCTGTTTGCTTTCGGCCTTCCATTTCTTGGTCTGAAGATTGTGCGGTAGACGGCTAGCGGTTTATTGAAGCTTAATAGCTCGAAATTACTGTAATTTCGTTTTCATCCATTGCAAAATATTGTGCATAGAAATTAGTTCCATCTAATATTTATGAGATAATTATGGTATCGGAAATGAAATCAAAATGAAATTGAAATTGTAAGTTATAGACCACGAATTCGGAGTCTCTATTTACTTTTTTTTCTTCGAAATTATAGATGGTTCTTGTTTTTTTATAGTCTTCTATGTACCTTATGTAAACTATTAACAAAAATATAAAAAGTAACAAAACTGTATGCACCGAGATTCGAACCCATGTCTCTTGCCCTCGATTCTCGGATATGCATCTTAGTTGATTTTCGTAATCATTTGATTCTTGTAAGATTTCCTTTGAATGATAATAATTTTTAAACAAATAAAACTGCCAATCATCATTAAAATCATACTTTTTTCGCTCAATTTCAGGTAACAAATGCATCTCAAGAAAAATAGACCCCGAACGGAAAATGATAATCTCACAGAAATCGCCTTAATGCATCTTAAATTGATCATTTTTTGCTAACTGCGGCACTAAACGTCATCTGAAAGCATAATTAGACAACAGCTCACGGGTAAAAACAGAAGAAAATATCGCGGAAATTTCGAAAAGGAATACATTTCAATTCATTTGATTCGCTCTTCGGATTTAATTTTGCGATATTTTAATGTGTATTGTATGAAAGGAGCTAGTTAATACAAAATCACAATTATTATGTCATATTCACTGCATCTACGAAAAGTTACCCAAATTACCCTGTCCAATCCTTCGAATAGAAAATGATGTCTGATGTTAGGAAAGACACAGCGCAAACGATAACTACAGTATCCGCAGCGACGACGGCAACAAAAACAACTCGGAACGCATTACAAAGATTGAAATCCGATATGCCTGGTAAATGTTTGCATAAATTATTTTATCCTTTGCTCATTCAACTTGATTTTTATTTAAAGACAAATTTTTGCTTAAGAGACTAGATATATTTCAATTTCATAATCGATATTTCGAGAATAATCGGCTCTCTTCTCCAATGTCTATTGTACTAATAGATGAAGACAGATTACACTCGTTACTGAAGAAGGCAGATTAACCTCAAAATATCGATATCTCAATAAATTGAAATATATCTAGATTTCGAAAAAGAAATATTTGTCTACGAAAGCTAGAAAAAGTTGAATCAGATAATTATATAATAAATTCTATAATTTTTTACAAAAAAAAACTAACCTCTCATCTTTCAGCGTCCGTATCCGGTCTGAAACGCTTTCGGCAATTAGAATCTTTAATCTTAGAAAATGGCGCATCAACGGTCTATTTGGGATCGGGTGATGCAACAACGGATCTACCACCGAATCCGGGGAAAATGATATCGATCGAAGCATTGCTCGATTCTCTACTGGTGCTGTACGACGAATGCTGTAATTCATCATTGCGACGCGAAAAGACTGTCTCCGATTTTATAGAATTAGGTAGGTCGAACTTACTTTCACTACCATCAATTCCTATCCTTAATAACAAACAATATATAATTTATTTTTCGCTAATTTCGCCAATTTGAATTTATCTAATTTAATTATTTATTTCAGTTAAACCTGTTATACAAGTTATCAAACAGTTGCGATTATCGCGCGATGATTTCGAAGTGCTCAAAGTTATCGGACGTGGAGCCTTCGGCGAGGTGTGCGTTGTTCGTATGGTCTCCACAAATCAAATTTATGCCATGAAAATCCTGAATAAATGGGAAATGTTAAAGCGTGCCGAAACTGCATGCTTCCGAGAGGAACGTGATGTGTTAGTATTTGGTGATAGGCGATGGATAACAAATTTACACTATGCATTTCAAGATGATACAAATTTGGTAAGCAAAGAACCATTACTCTAATAAAGGTGACTTTTTGTTTTTTACTATTTTCTGTTTACAGTACTTAGTTATGGACTATTATTGTGGCGGGGACTTGCTTACATTGCTCAGTAAATTCGAAGATCGTTTGCCCGAGGATATGGCGAAATTTTACATCGCCGAAATGATTTTAGCCATAAATAGTATACACGAGTTGCGGTATGTGCATCGCGATATAAAACCTGATAATTTAGTCCTGGACGCAAATGGGCATATTCGATTGGCTGATTTCGGATCGTGTCTGAAGTTGGGACCAGGCGGAACAGTACAGTCGAATGTAGCCGTTGGAACGCCTGATTATATATCACCGGAAATTTTGCGTGCAATGGAAGATGGTCAAGGACGATATGGTCCAGAATGTGATTGGTGGTCGCTGGGTGTCTGTATGTACGAAATGATCTACGGCGAGACACCGTTCTATGCTGAAAGTTTGGTGGAAACATACGGAAAAATTATGAACCATAAGAATTGTTTCGATTTTCCACCAGATGACGGTATCGATTTTCATGTGAGCGATAACGCAAAGGATCTGATGAGGAGGTTAATATGCTCGCCTGATTATAGACTCGGACAGAACGGCATTGAAGACTTTAAGGTAACCTCACTCATTTCCTCTTAATTCCGTATACTCCAGATAATTTACTTTCTCCTTGCAGTCCCATCCATGGTTCGAAGGTATCGATTGGGAAACAATACGCCTTAGTCAAGCGCCTTATATACCCGAAGTATCCAGTCCAACCGATACATCTAATTTCGATGTAGACGACAACGATATTCGTCTATCTGACGCTGTCCCACCGACTGCAAATCCTGCCTTTTCGGGCCTACATCTGCCCTTCATCGGTTTCACCTATACGCAAAACAGTTGTCTCTCGGATGTAGGAAAAATCACACGACTTCTTGACATTATAACGGATCAAGAAGCCGACGTTAAAACCAACAATATAACCTCAGGACCCGAAGAGAAACGTCTCAGTCCGGATAGTACACGTCGTCTTCAAGACGAAATCAATGTTCTAACGAAACGCAATTGCGAACTAGAAAATCAAATCAAAAGTTTCGAACGTCAGGAATTATTACAAAATAAAACAGCGAATAACTCAATTATCGCAACAGATTCGATTGATGGTCAGCAACAGTTGCAGCAGCAATTCGAAGCTAAAGTCAAAGAATTAGATAAGCAAGTGCGTGCACTGAAGCAGGAAAAAGATGATTTGGCGAAAGAGAAAACGGACGCACTGGAACGCTTGAAATCGCAAGATGTCGAGCTGAAAGATGCACTGAGCCAACGAAAACTGGCTATGGATGAATATTCAGAGGTCACGGACAAATTATCAGAGCTAAGGAGTCAGAAGCAGAAATTATCACGGCAGGTGAGTTTCAATCGAAAATGGCAGTATTTCATGGTTGATATCAATGTATAGGTTTGAGTTTAAATTTTAAAAGCGTTTGTGCTTTGCTAGTTTTACTATCAAAGAGGAAATTTCATTTGAATTGGTAAACCTTGTAAAAACAACGTATGGCAATGAAAAAAGAAGTCACGGCTACCGTTAAATAGTATGCTTTTAATGCTCTTGTTAGTACCTTTTATTCATTTATTTTCACGTTTTTGATTTTAATAATGAGTTTCGATAATTTTCATGCTCAAATTTTCTTGAATTGGTTTTTCCCAAAGCCGATATGTTTAATTTAGAGTCTTTCATTTGTATGACTACAATATATACATTGTTTTTCAGAATTATTCAGAAATATAATAAGCTCTATTCAACAATAATCACAGGTATATTTTCATCAAGCTCATTCTACAATATTGAGTTGATTTGTCAATAATTTTACCACTTTTGCTAATTCGAATCCGACTCTCCCCAGTGATAGCAGCAATGTAAGAAAAGATGAATAGAACACTCCATAATGGTACTACACTGCCCGACCATTTTCTATCTGCATTTTGCTCATTTTTGAGTTAACACCGGATTCGAAAACTACATACTCTATTACATCATTCTATAAAATTTGAAAAACCGATCTTTTGCTGAAGTATCTTAAAATCAATATTTAAAAATGCACTCCATATATATTGAATATCTCGAAAGTACTAAAATGTAGATCGAACGTTTATGCTTAGTAGGGCAGTACATTTCTGTGTTAAAATTGTCGAATATAACCATAAATAACTTGTCGAAGAGAGTTTTTCACAAAATCAATTTTGATGAAAACAATTTTTACGATACATTGAAAGTTGTAGAGGTCCACGGAACATTTATTTTCCTATTATTCACGAGATTCTACTATGTATTGAAGGATATACAAAAGTTCCGCTTGTTCGCAAAATACCATTATGAACTGGTTGTTTTGAAAAAAAAAAAGAATTTCTAGGATATGAAAATTATTAGACCACATGTATACAGAGACATGTTGTGTAAACATTTTTTGTTTAATATGTATCGAGGATTGTGGTTGTCCTCTTTTTGCTTGCATTAAATTATTCACGATTGTGTGGACGGAACTGCTGCATATCTCTTTGTATTGCTCCATATCTATTTGTATTGCACCAGGTATTCTTTTGGTTTATCTTCCTCATGTTCATCATTATCACTGTCTGCTCTTGGTTCACGAATTGAAGCGATGTTGTTTTCGGTATAGACTTCTTCAACAATGTAAATGTACTCGTTACTGCTAATGTCACTATTAAGTCTCAACATCAGACCACCTACTGTCATCAGATTCTGCATTTAAGAATTATTTTCTGCATCTTGTCCCGCAAAGAAAATTCTGCATTCCCGAAAACAATTCGTTACGCCCGTTGAGGAAATTGAGCTTAAAGCTGGTGATAAATAGTAACTAGCATCCAAAGCGTTTATTGATGATGTACACTGGGAAGGATTCATACGACCCATTCATATCAATAAGCGTAATAAAACGTGTTTCCAATGTGTCATTTTCATGCACCTTATGATGTCTTGATTCAACAATTGAAGTGCACATGTCGTTTTCGATGCAAGGGCTATCAATTTTATGTTGGAAAGGAATAATTGTGGAAAAGAGGTTCTATTGTGCAAGAAAAACATATTTTTTCTGTTTGGAATCTAAAATCTTTTTGTTTCCATTAACCATTGCTGATTATTGGCTTTCATCGTAACTGGCTTGCTTCGATTTTCGAAGAATCTCTCAATAACCAATGGTTTTCCAAATGAAGTGACAACAAGTCCACAAAGCTCAAAAAAACACAAGTTCCATCGCAATTTGCAATGTTTTTCAACTCATATCCCTCAGTTGATTCCGACACTTTTTGAACCAATCACCAACTACATGTTTATCGACAGCATTTCCTTGTCCACGAATGCTGCCAATTATTACATTGTGCCAATTTGCTTTAAATGATGTGTCGTTAATAGAAGGCATGGCTGCGATGATTTTGGTTTTTTCTTGAAATTGGTAAATTTTCTGAACGTACTAGTACAAACCAATCGTAAACTGCTGTATTTACTTTTCCATGTTTGCAGGTTCTGGTTTTTTACCAAGCACTTAGCACCCAATGTTGGCTACTTCTCTCTGATTTTGCTCTTTTTTTATGACCTTATAAATTTAGAAATACACATTTAAATTTTTTAACCCGCACCGTAGTTGATAGCGAATCGCTATCGCTCAATATATCCTTATTATTTTTGATGATTAGCCGTGTTCGGGTTTCAATTGGAAGCATTTTTATGTAATCTACACAATAGTGTTCATTTATCAAAGAATTGCCATTTTTTTCCTATGTCTGAAAATTATCGTTACGTGATTTTTGTCCTAAAGCTTTACAAGAAAAGTATAACACTTTTCGAAAATGGATCTCAACTATTTACGAAAATCTCAATTATAACGGAAAATACATATTCTTTATTCCACGTAAAACTTGCGAATGGGTTTATTGCATTAGCAAATGCAAGGAATACATACTGCTTATGTAATGCAAACAAAATAACGTAAAGTAAATTAACTGCTGTAGTTTCCAATTCGCAGGATCTTTATCTACTGTTTGCAACATGACAATTTCTATTTGCAGGTGTTTTTTGAGCTTTTTTGCAAAATTCGGCGGTAAAATCATTGTATTATCCACGTTTCAAAGGTTTCCATTATTGACAGATTTTTTAAAGATTTCTTAGTATATTTTCTCTACACAAAATATAAGCATGTTATTAGGAAAAATTATACTATTTAGAGGTTCTGTTAGATCTCATTCATAAACATGTGTCTTCAGAAAATTTAATTCAAATATTTTTTTTTGCATTTTTCGTCATAAATGTTCCTGCATAGATATTTGTTTATGCATTTTTCTTTATACACTTCCTTATATTTTTCGTTTTACATTTTTCTTCACACATTTTTCTTGATTCATTTATTTTTTCATTTTTGCAAAGTGAGCATTTTACTTCTAAATATTAATTTATCATATAAAATCAAATTGTTATTGAAAATCATAAGATGTACTTTTGAATATTCACTTAGAAGGTTTAAGTCTCGACTAGAAATACCCAACTTGCACTTTGTTCACTTGAAGTAGCAAGAAGTTGGTGGCTGAGTCGGTTCGCGCGGCAGTATGGTTGTTTGTATGTACATGCACGTGTTCGCGACTCGCTACGGTAATTTGATGTTGTATATTTCTAGTTCTTAGATGCCTATTCTCTTTGGCCTCGTTTCGTCGTCTCAGTGGCGGAAATAGGAATGCTAAGATGTAGGCAGATCATATATACAGGGAGTTAACGCCTTCGGTGTTCCTAGTTACCCCCATATCTAGGAAAGCCATCATCCTCGAAACTCTCTACATTTTTTTGAAAAAGGTAGGGAGTTAAATCAGGGAGTTAACGCCTTCGGTGTTCCTAGTTACTCCCATATCTAGGAAAGCCATCATCCTCGAAACTCTCTACATTTTTTTGAAAAATATTTATACAAAAACAAACTATTCTACTAAAGCTGTTAGATACATTTTGATGTGTAAATTCAAATAATGATTTTAATAAAATTCTCAATTTCGATGCAGGTCCGTGATAAGGAAGAAGAACTCGAAACGGCAATGCAAAAAGTTGACAATCTGAGGAATGATATCCGCAAAGCAGATAAAAATCGTCGTGAACTAGAATCTCGTATCGAAGATGCCATAGCGGAAGCAACAAAAGAACGCAAACTGCGCGAACGGTCCGAAGAATATTGTCGTCAATTGCAAGCAGAGGTTCGTACCAGAAGTACTTCTGATTTCGGTTCCTCGTCGTCCTTAGGCCTATCATCGTCAGAAGCATCCCGACTGGAAATTGACCGCCTCGAAGTTCAGTACACCGATAAGTTAAATCACCAGCAAACTAGATTCAATCTTGAGTTGTCTTCGTTGCGCGATCAATTGAACGAAGCCGAGAAAAATCGTGATATCTTGTATCGGGAACTACAACAGACTCGTGAGAAATTCGATTCAAGTCGATTAGAATCAATTAACGATTCGGAAGACACAATATCGGAGCTGAGAAAAAGATATGAGCGTGAGAAATCTCTTTGGCTGGATGAGAAGCGTAAACTGATGTCCGATGTGGAATTGTTGTCAGATAATACGAGACGATTGCAATCGCAGCAAATGATAGTTGAAAGTGATTATGAAGAGTTGAGGTTAGTATGGTTGAAATCTTATGGGTAATGTTCTAAGATTAAGTAAATTGTGTGATTATTTTACAACATAAAGAGAAAACAAATCAAAAATACAAACAGTGCCATAGTAATTTGTGCATAACTTTTCGTACGTAGAGCCAAATGGAAATTTTTAGAATTAATCGAAATAACGTAGTTATTTTTCTTATAGTGACTTATCATACCCATATCATAGCCTAAGACAACATAAAAAAAAACTTAAAACACTTTATAGGCGAAGAAATGATTAGTGCACAGCATTTTCGTGCCACAATTATTTTTGCACATGCGAAATATGGCTCTAGGGGAATAATGGAGGATTATATTTTGATTATATAGCATTCGGTTGTGTTAAAATCGTTTGAACACTCCCCGAGAATGTGAAATTACTATTGGGCGAAGATCAGCTATTGCTGTTGAGCAAACAAGAGTTTCCCTGGGTCAAAACTTTTGAAAAAGTTGGGTTTTCATAGGAATATCATCCATGACTAAGTAGCAAAAGCAAATAAGTGAAAAAAATGTGAAAGCTTTGCCAGGCAGAGGAAAAAAATAGGTAACTTCTGAAAAAGCAGACGAGGAAATTGTGAAGGCAAAGAAAATAAGACCTCACAAAACATACAAAAACATCTTGTTTGGAGGTCTGTAATTCAAACGAAGCTAGTTGTTTATAAGATAAAAACCTACGCTGTGCAACATAAGCCATACAGAACTAAAAAAAAAACAGAAATTTTTCCTAAATATAAATAAGCAGGTTCGGACCTGCCTTATGAGCAGTATGCGCAAATGCATAGGGCGCCGCTTAAAAACCATTTCGTTCACCACGAACTTTTCTTAGGGTTTTTAGAATGTTTTAATAGGACTCATCTTACCATGTTAATTTTGCAGGACCCATCCAATATATCGTCGCTGTAAAATCAAACCGGCATATCTGCAAAATGCATATTTGCATATACTAGAGCGCTTTAAAGTTTTCGCATGTGGGCTGTTTCCTCGTAAATGCATACCGGCACAGCACCATTAGACGGATTTTTATTCAACTATACGATATGCCGGTGCGACATAAAAATGGACGGGAAAAAGAGGAATTTTTTGATACCAAAAACTCAAAAACTCAATTTTTGCAGATATGCCGGTTTGATTTAACAGCGACGATATGTAGGTAGAGGTGGTCAATGCTACGACTCTAATCTGAATGGAAAGTAATCTGGAGTGTAAAATCTCTTGAGCCAAGAGCTGTTTATTTCTTTAATTTTTCATTCTTCAAATCATTTCTTCAAATTAGATTGGAATGCAGAATCATCACTACAAAATATAATTTCCGAGCTATCTAAGAAGCATTATTTGAAATTTCAGAAGTTGTAATACACCTTGAGCAGTTAGGAAATAAGATATTTAACTTTAAGGTCGTATGTCCATATGGTATGAATCGTAGAGAAAATACATACCTATAGTTAGTAAATATTTGCAAAATTAGCAAGTCGATTTGAATGTAGAAATCCTGGAACAAACATGCTAACAACTTGTGGACAATTGAAGCTTGTGATCAACGCTGAAAAGCTGCTCTCGATTTAGATATTTCTTCCAGTTTGTTAGAATCTATTTACTTATTCACTCAGCGAACAAAATCATTTGATTCAATTCAATCTACTGAGACAATATTATTTCCTCAAATGGATTTTAAAGATAGTATTTGCTTGAAAATGTTAGGTCTGGCTAGATTTGGGCATCTGCGTACTCAGAAACCTGTAACCTGTATTTTCTCTCTTGTATGATGTCATAGAAGCCACACGCATGCCAAATTTAAAAGCATTATGTTTGAACTGAAAGTTTGTGAAACTACAGATCAGAACAATTTACTTTGTTAATTTTTTTTATTGAGATGCCGTTCCAGGCGGTCTAAGATATTGAATTCGTTTGTTTAATATTTCATTCAAAATGAATTTCTATGATATTTTATCCAAATATAGTTTTTGTTGAGGGTTGGGCCTCTTGGACCGTGAATAAATAAATTTACCTGGAAATTTTGAATCAGGTTGCTCAAATACTACTCTCCACATGGCGGAAAATGTGTTCAACCCGGCCTTGTAAATATACAATTTGACCTTTAGTTATCTTTTGGGCGGATGAGGTTACGTGGTCTTCAGATGGAACACATCATTACAAACTTTAGTTTTCGAATCCAAAAGATTATGAAAATAAGGAGCGTGACATCTTTATGGCGGAAAATTGATGGCAAGGGGCTGTGATTCCTACAACGCCTTTGGAATTTTATTAAGATGCTCTAAGCGCTTGATAATATGACTCTCCTTCGAATTATAGGCCTGCTAATTTTTCGTTAGATAAATTATCTTCTTTACTATAAGAATAAAATTGTCTCATTTTTTAAAAGTCGCTCGTTTTCTTCCTTTGCCTGACAAAGTTTTCACACAATGATACTTGTTTGATTTTGTTACGTATTAGCGGATGGTATTCATCCAAACTTTTCGAAAGCTCTACACAATTTTTTTTACTCAGTATTTACAATAATTGCTGACATTCGCTCAATGCTAATTTCAAATTTTTTGACACATTTTCAAACGCTTTAAACCCGATCTAATGCTATGAAAACCAAGCTTAAGAAAATGAACCCATTGTTTTCTTTTCTATCCTCCAAAAACAATATTTCTTACGTACACAAATAATAGAGACAAGAAAATGCTGTGCACAAAAAAAGTTTGGAATCTCTTCTATCATTCATTTGGAAGTTATTTCTTATGTTTTCTTTTCTTAAGTTTAAGTGTATTAGGGTGTTATATGTTAACAGAAAAAGAAAAATATATACATAATATTTTTCTTATTTTTGTCTGGTGTAGCAATTTTTTGGCTTTACGTTCAAAAAATCTATGCACAAAAAATTGTGGACCACCCTGTATATTCTCAAAAATAGATGCAGCCTTTAATAATTTTGAATGTTTAAATTTTTCGCTTTACTTTATTTCAGAAATAAACGTCAGGCTATCGGTCAATGGGAACGACAGATGGCAGAAATTATACAATGGGTGTCTGATGAAAAAGATGCCCGTAGCTACCTGCAAGCATTAGCTACAAAAATGACTGAGGAGCTAGAATATCTAAAACATGCAGGTAAATCAACTTAATCTCTTCGTCCAAAACAGATTTTCCGCTTTATTTGAATGTATTTTCATTTGATTTCTTTTTTCTCTTCCCTTTTCAACTATTTCTTCACCGTCCACACACTTTGTATTCCCAACAATCAAACAAACAATGAAAAACCTACAATACAGAATCAATTCCAGGGTCTTTGCATCAAAGTAACTCTGATAAGAACTGGCGTAATCGAAGATCACAGAAACTCGATAAGATGGAACTGTTGAATCTTCAAAGTTCTCTACAGAGCGAAATTCAAGCAAAGGCTGCAATTTCCGAAGAATTGAGTCGTACACGAGCTGATTTGGTCGCGGCACAAAAGTGAGTAAATTGTTTTCTTATTACTCGTTTTTTCTTCTAAATGCTAAACCAAAAAAAAAATATTTTTATTACTTTCAGGGACCTACGTGAAGCAAGATCACGTTGCGACTCATACGGTCACGACTTGAAACGCAAAGACAGTCAAATTCGTGATTTACAACAACGACTCGAATCGACAGAAGGATGTAAGTCCAATAAAAATTCTTTAAATTCTTTTCATTGGTTCTACCAATTGATTTACGATACCTTTCATGATTTGTTGTTTTAATTTAAAATTATTGATTTTGTTGGTGCTGGTCATATGAGTATGTGTTTTATGGGGGGAAAAGAATGTTATCTTCATATATATGTAATATATATTGTTGTTGTTACTTATTTTATTTTAATTTCGAACGTACCTAAAGTAGACTTGCGGATTTGCCTCGAAAATATCGTTGTGGTCTTTTTCAGTTTTATTTATTGCTATTTCGTATAATTGGCAACAGGTTGTTGTATGTGTATGGGTTTTGGCTAGTCGTGAAAATACTTATCAAAATTTTAAAAAAATGCTACATCTATTTATACAAATTTTTGATGCGCTATGTAATTTAAAACGGTAATAATAGATCAAATATTCAATGTGTAGTATGTGTTTGAAAGGGTCAAACCGAAATGCATCGTTTTTAATTATGGATCTGTGAATGTTAGTATGTTAGAAAAAAGTTTTTTTTTTGTGATTATAATTTTGATTTCGTTTTAATTATTCGGTGCTCGTAGTTTTCTGTATAATTTTATCTGAATTTGTTTATGCTTGCTCCTAATTTATTCAAAAAAGAAATATATATATATAAATCGGGGCCACATATAATTTAGTAAAGGAGTTTGCGTGAAACGTAAACAAAAAGTGCAGGTATTATGCGCATTAGTGAATGAACGTACGATATGCCTTACCTTCGAAAAGAATGTCTTGTATATCTACATATCTGATAAATGCAGAACTGCTTTTCGGCGCAGAATAGGCTCTCATTCATAGTTTTCATTATGAAAACAATTGATAAAATGCAGTGTAAATAAAAAATCTATTATACGGATAATTGGTAGCAATTTCCACGTACTCATTAATGATTCTATAAGTTTTCGAGCTGGTCGTATATGTGAAAGTTTAAAATCAAGTGTCACTTTTCTCGGTAAATTATCTGATTTTAGGTAAGTTTTTCTTATAATTTTAGTAAAGAACTTGCCGCTTTTATGTGAATTAATGCTTATTGTAGCTGTTCCAGAATAATTTCCTAATATCATTGCCTTGATGTTGTTTCTCTAGGTTAGTTTTTTTCGTAACTATCTATCGCAATAGTTGTGTGGAAATTGCTAACAATCTGATATTTTTCTATGTGTACGTTTTTTTTTATTTAACTGCAAATCAATTTTGAGAAGTATTCAAAGATAATTCTGCGCTGAATGTAGTAGTTCTTATGATTTGAACCATTTAAACTATGCAATTGGCACTTCGTGTGCTATGAACTTAGTCGATATATTCTTATATTTGACTAATAGATACACTTGTGATTGTCTTGAAAAATATTTTTATTGAATTGATTTAGAAACGAAGTGATTTTTTTTTTGCAAAAATTAAATGGATCTTGTGCTGGGTTTAATTTTTAGTTAAGATTCTAGAACGAAAATTGTATTAGCATTTTTTTCGAACTTGGAAAAGAGGAAGTCAAAAGTAATCATATTTCCAGCATTCAATTTGAATTCTGTGTCTGCGCGATGTAATTATTCATGTGCTTGTATGACCTGTAAATGATACTTATTTTTAGTTGGGTGTCATTTTCGACGATTTCGAGAATCCTAACAACAAATTATCCCACCACCACAATTTCGGGTGTCTGAGTATTTGTAGAGCTTCACTTTTATGAGTTTGAAATCTTTAGTATCACACGCCTCATTTTGCCCCTGAATTGGCTCAGGTTCGGTTCAGAGCTAGATTACTCAATTGAAGTCAAACATTGTGCATTATCTCTATGCAGCAATTCATTAATTATCATCTGCGAAATGAATACATGTCTAAGGATCCCTTTATATAGCACACCATGAAATTCAATTTTAAGCAATTCGACCCAAATGAATTAAATTGTCTCATTGCGAGGTCCCCTGTGATGACAGAAAAAGATATTAATAGGGCTGTGTAGAATTTTCACTCAATTCTCTTTGGATGCTTTGCTCTGTCTCAGTATCAGTCTCTTTCTGAAATGATTGCGAAAAATATCCATGAAAAGCCACTTGAATAATCTAAAATCAAAAGCATGTAAAAGATGTTACTCGTCGTTCTGATTCTGACTTTTTGGTTTGTGTAAAAATTAGATATATTTTCCAGTCGAAAACGCTTACCAAATTCACCTTGGCAATCCAAGGTCCACTTTTGATCAGCAGCCAAGAAGATTTTGAAATTGTGTTAATTCCAAGACACCGTCATAACCGTTAAAACAAACTAAAAATTAACATTGACAAGTATACTGTTGTTTCTTATACGCGTAAAATTAGCCCATCAAGCTTTGAGTATTCTTTAAAAGGTATTCCATTCAGATATTCTGACATAGTACTTGATTTAAGAGTACTTTTAAATAATATTTGCACTTTCAACGATCACATTAACGCTCATTGTAAAAGCTTTGCCTACTGTAGGATTTGTGAGAAATAATCGTCTTAGTTTACTGGCCCAACACGCTTAGAAATAGACGAACAAATTTTAAATCCCTCTTTGCTCCTAAACTCCTCTCAGGGAGTATTTCCTTCCAATGCCATTCAAGTCTATTTGTCTCTTTGTTACTCTCAAGTCTCCAATACCAAGTATCACATAGTGGGAAAAGTCAATATTTTATCTTTCCCTTCTTATCGGACGCTTTCAATGAGCCCGTTTCGTCCATAAAAAGAAATTTCAATCGTACTTACGATCAATTCGATTTTAATATACCTTTTTCATCTTTTAAAAATAGTTTAGCAAAAAATATACTACTTTAATGGTTTTGTTTATATGTTTGCATCTGTTTTTATATAAGTCTTGCTAGTTTTTGTTAGAAAAACTTTCTCAAATAATTAAATAAAAGATAAAAACTCGATGCGTGGTCTCTTGTTCGTACCTAGATTCGAACCAGGGACTTCACATACTAAAATCTAGCCGACACGAACTCACAGAGATAATCATAAGCAACTCACAGAGGAAATCTTAAGCAACTATGCGGAGACTTTTATGAGTCACGCGTACGAGAAACGGCTGAAAATGCTGATAGAAATGTTTTTAAAAAATATTTTTCCACGCAATCCCCTTCATCTTCAGTGCACTTCTTTGACTTGTCATAAAAGGATTTTGACCAAGTGAAAAAATATTCCCCGTTTCATCCTTCGAAATGCTCGCCTACTGCCGCCCTCATTTCTTGGTCAATCGAAAATCTTCGACCTTGTATGTTTTTTTTTTTCAAATTGGAAAGCAACAAATAATAGCTGGGGGTTAGATCTCGACTATATGGTGGATGGTTGATTTCAATAAATCTTGTCTCGCCTTACAACTCACGCAGTGTGCATGAGCACATTGTTCTGCAAAAACAGGACTCCTTTCGCCTCCGCATTTCTCGACAGCCACTTGACGCATTTTTGCCAACAACACGGCGCAATAGCTACCGTACATTGTCGTTTTTTTAGGAAGACAGTCGATGAACAGAAACTATTTACAATCCCAGTAGTAGTAGTAAAAAAAAACTTAATTAGGATTATCACCACAGATGTCCCAACACTCCTGCGAAATTATTGTTCGACGTTTATTGTCCAGCGGAGTGAGCATTTTTGGCACCCATCGCGTGCACACCTTTTTCATGTACAAATAATAACGCAAAATGTCGCCGATTTGTTGCTTGCTAATGCCTATAGCTTCACCTATCTACCTCAACTTGATTCGCTGATCCTCTTGAACAAGTTTTTTTTCTATTTCGTTCAATACTTTTCTGGTAATGACTCTGTTTTTTGGTAATGACGTCTCACTCACTGTTGTGCCTAAATTCTCGGAACCATACAATAATTATTATAAATTATTAAAATCCAATGCTATATATTTTAATTACTTGAAAATCACTTTTTTTCTAAATATCCTATGGTTATATTATATTTTTTTATTATTAGTTTCTCAGACATAATAATTCTCAAACAAAACACCTAGAATTGATTTCTAAGAAAATCTATGAAAACTTTCTAAAATATACTTAGTTAAGACATAGTCGACTCATAATCCCAATATATGTTCCATTATTTTTAAGCTCATTATTATTGTGTGATTTGGTTTGCTCAATGATTTGATGACATTTGTTGTTACAATACACTTAGTATAGGAAATATGTAAAATTTTATTGTTTCTGCTTATTCGTTTTTTTTCTTTCTCTTTTATTTCTTCTCATGATCTACAAATTTTATTGCTGTTGATTCTGCAATGCTTGTAAATATATAAAATAGTGCATACAACAAATACAACAGATCATATCGATCTTTCTGATGTTGATGCTACTCAATCAGTTTACTCAAACGATATTAGTCGCAGCAGTAGGAGAGGTGATTATCACGAAACCGACGAATTTGTTGGCTGTGGCAGTGGTCGTGAGATAGACTTACAAATTCTAATAGATCAAATACTCTCGATAAATAGTAATTCAGAATCTGAATCGATATCAATGGAACCAATGCTACCAGAAATGGTAGAATCGATTAACTTACTCAAAACTACGACGAAAACCTCGACAAACGCAGCCATAAGCGAAACTTCGGTAACAACGACAACAAGCAAGCGCTGCTTTCGTAAAAGAAATGAGTTTGCACGAAAACGAAAGGAATCAGACGAGAAAATTTCTTTTGATGAAATTACCAGTGGTGATTTGATCGAATTCGATATGAAGGACGACGACAGTGTGTTGGACTATGATAGCTATGAAAAGATTAGGACTAGAAAGCGTCCTGACAACGATGAAAACTCTGAGATGGAAAAACTAAAGAAAAGGCTGAGCACAGCTTTCGATGAAGAAAGCTACATTCAGAATATCCTCACGAATGAAATTCATAAGTGTGAAGATACCAATAATAATGATGATACTTCTGAGCTGACGGATTTCGAAAAGTCAATCCTAGCGAAATATATGGCTCAGGTGGATAACGTTGAAGAAACTGTTGATAGCGGTCATGATCTCATTCGAAGCGGACGTGAACAATCGACAATGAGCGCGCAAACTCCAGTATCTTCAAACAGTCGAAATAGCAGTCAGAGTGCAGATAGCTGTTTTTTCAGTGAAGATAATCATACGAACAAGGGCAATACGATCGAGGATCATGATTCTGACGACGATTCCGCAGCTTCAGCAAAACGATCGCAAAATCAGATAGATCGGCGTAAATCAGATAGCCAGCTAGCGAGCAGCAATATTAGCAGTGCTAGTCATAGTGATCATAACGAAAGGAATCGATTTCAAGGACGAAATCAGAGGAAATTCAAGCGCAATCTCTCCGTTTGGGTGGGTGTTACTTCATGTGTTTGGGGTATATTTCTATATTTTGTAAGATCATATCTATCTAAAATTGACTTACAATAATCAAAACTTATCATCAATCGCTTGACATGGATAAAAAAAATCATCTTTCTTCATATCATCCACTTATATTCTGATGATATCTTTAGAGTTGAGATGGAAATTCGAGGGGAAAAGAAAACTTGAAATTTTTTTGGTAGAATCAGTGCAAGATAATATTTGCATTTTAGCTTTTTAAGACCTTAAGTTTTTTTCAGTTTTTCAATTGTATTTTGTTACGAAATTTTTCTTATGTGCTTTGTTAATGTTAATTATTTTTTAAACTGGGTAAATCACTCTAAAGACTATTCACAAAGAAAATCAATATTCTATTGTATTTTGTTATTTTTTTGAACATTGATCATTATCTGTTTTCAATGTTATCATAGTATGGTATTAGACTAAATAAACAAATTTGTTTATTTTGGGGGCATTTTTATGTTAGCGAAAAAGAATCGTTATTCATCATTCAAAAGCTGATGTTACTAATGTCAGTTGTTGTTGTTATTTTGTGTAGTATTTCTATTAATATTTGATTCAGGATAATTGAATAATTTATCCTTATCATGCTTTCTAACTTCACGTGACTTTAAAATTTATTGTGAAGTTATCGTATTCTAACCAGAACATTTTTCATGTTTGTCCGAACTAAAGTAGCTTCAATCATCTCATCACATTTCAACACTGAGAACTCTGTGATATGTCGCTCGGGTCATGCATTTTTTGCAACGAACTCATGATCTAAATAAGGTAGATTTTGAATTTAGCGCGTTAGAAATTGGAACAAGCTCTTCTATATACCATTTTCGAGCCTAATTCGTAGACTTTTGCAACAGGTTCATAATTTTTCGAGTTAAATTTATAGATTTTGTATAGTATTTCTATTTTTAATTGAGTACACCGTTTCCATATCGAAGTTCCACGTTCTCTTGCAAAAGTCTCCTCCACGCGTTCAATATGCACCTCCGTAGTAGCTGAACGTTAACTTCCTGCTCGTGGAAGATCACGCACAACACCCTTTCGCTGAAAACCATCAACTAAATAATAAATTGCTGATTCTGAGGAACCATAGCTAACATTCAAATGTCTTCTATATGTCTTCTATGTAAATGGATAAACGGCAGTCAGATAATTATGAATTTGATTCGGAAAAATTGTGAGTTTGATTTGTAAACGCTATGAATTTGAATCGAACATCTGTGATTTTGAATTATAAAATTGTGAATTTGCTCCTAAAATATGTGAATTGACTTAAAAAATGGTATACATCTAGTGCTCAAATGCTCATTTCACGGTTATTGGGAGTTTTTGCGATAAAATCGTGGCTTAATTGTCAGTAAATCATTTGAATAATAATCTTGTGTGTGACTCATTGAATCATTATTTATGAAAAAATCGCTTCTATTTCATTAATTCTTAACTAAAATCAATACTTCAAATTTCAGCTCAATCCTTATCATCATGGATAATCTTTCGTATTTTACTCTTCAAAGTTGTCTGTACATTGCTTGACTCAAATCACACTTCTCGCCGCAACATCTTTTGAACTATTTAAATTTCGTGTTTGTGCTTTGTTTTGTTTTTTTCTCTCCTTTTTCATCTGAGATTTTCTCCGTTATTTTTTGTTGTATTATTTACTTTCAGATGTAAAAGAAATTCTTGAGAGATTGAAAATTGTCCATGATTCAAAATCGTCCCAATACTCTTCCCGCTCCCGTTCGACACAAACAACAACATCTCTGCAAAGGATACATTTTAATACTACAATTCAATCTCAGTTACCTCATAGTTGTGGGTGTCCTAGGCATATAAAATGCAATGAAATTATTGTTCCTAATAATAAAGGGAAAAATTATCGTCGAAAGAAACATAAAAAGCGAAATAGTAATCGGAATTATCGTTGACGCTGATTCTTAATTGCATCTATTTTTCCTGTGCTGTTCAGACTATAGATTGCCATTAAGTTTTACTTTCGACTATAGTTTCAAAAAGCAATAACCTGAATCTATTTTTTTTAAATAAAAAAACCAACCAAAAATTTCCTACAAAAAAAAATCTTACTCAAATGAAGTTTTGTTAGTCTTTTTGTCATGATCATAATACGTGTTTATAAATTACATTTAATTAAAAAAATTATTAGACGATATTTTTCCCTTAATTCTGTTTCTACTACTACTACTACTACATGTTCCATCATGTTTTTATACTAGTCAAGTACATCTCCATGTGGAGTGCATGAAAATGTCTAAGCGTAAAACATATATTTCAAATTTTATACATATACTAGTAACTTTTTGATAAGTGATTAAAAATAGAACAAATATTCAAATCAATCTTAGCTAAATTATCATCATACTTATCATTATAATTTTAGTGAATGAATATTGCTAGTTCCTATATTTTATTTTTATTTTAGTAAACTAATATGGATTTTTTTTTTGAAAAAATTAATCATGATTTCATTGTTTGGATTTTTGTTTATTTTAAATTTGTTGAGGACATTTTTAGCCTCGTATTATTTGATAAAAAATATTTTAGACATAGAAAAAAATTATTCTTTTCAAAATCAATGGAATAATACGACGTTTTTACCATTACCATTCATACGATATGCAATTTCAATGTAGAGTGTTTAGTCGTCACTGGTATGATTGTATGTAGATTTCAATATGCATGTTTGATTTATTTGCTATATACATATGAAATGTATAATTCAAATTTCGTGATTTCTGTGAGCCTTTTTATGTTGTTATTAGTATTTTCTTTGATGTTTGATTAACAGTTAGTGGAGATAAACATAATCTACCAATATTCGACCTAAGTTTTGATTAATTCCAAAATCGGAGTGCTTAAGTGCTAACTCATGTTTAATTCCCATTTGATTATGCCTTAACATTTTTTGCGAATCTCTAATTTACACTACTTCCACAAATGGAAGATTAAGATCAACTCGGACAAAACTCAGGCAATTTTCATTACGCGGAAGAGGAGACAGACACCACGAAAACTGGCTGTGAACGAACAACAGATTGAATGGCAACGGACAGCCAAGTACTTAGGACTCACGTTCGACCACCGACTAACTTGGACGACACACATACAAAATAAACACAGTGCTTGCAACAGACTCCTCCATGCCCTCTTTCCCCTCATTAAATCTCAAAGACTGAACAAAACCAACAGATTACTTATATACAAACAAATACTAAGACCGGCATTATTATACGGAAGTCTTGCATTCGGACAAACCTCAAAGACAAACAAAACCTACAAGCCTGCCAAAATCTCGCACTGCGGAGAATTTTCCGAATTCCATGGTATATTAGAAACAAGGACATACATAAGAACTTTAGAATCGAAACAGTAGAAAAATACATACGCGACAAAGCTTTAAAGCTCTTCGACAAGATAGACCGACATACTAATAGCACCATAGACATTCTTAGATTCCCGACCAAGGCACACGAAATATACTCTCACCTCAGAAAAATCACTAGCTAGTGCAAACCATCTGCACACTAACTAAATCTAAGTACCCGATATAGCCAAGATTCATAGCTGAGCGCAAGACCGCTCACCGAGAAAAGTGGAGTAAGGGTGAATCACTTCACCAGCTCGAAACGAACCCAGTTCCTCGTCGTCTAATTTACACACCACTTATACCAAATATCTCGAAGACAACAGTGAAAATTTAGGCACAAAGATGAAAATTAACTTTTATTTGTTCATTGTTCATAGCAGAACTGGAAGGCATTCTGGAAGGCCTTCTCTCGGATGTGCTTTAGAGCCGATGTAACTCGAGCCTGGATGCTTTCAATCGGACTTTAAGGACTCCTTTTAAGCGAGGAAACAAAAAATGGCCTAAGCCATTAGGATCTTTTAGAAATTAGGATCCTTTTCACACGTTTCTAAGAGTTCTAGTCATTGGAGCACTCGCAAGTACTTTTTTTCGTGGGTCAACATATTCAAATCTCCGGTTACAATGCGATAAACAGTTGTTTTCGTCATCTGTAGAGTTTTTGCTATTCATTGAAGGTTCAACCATCATTCAGATTCACACGTCACAGTTTCGTTGATTTAGATGATTCACTGCGGAGTTCTCCTTGAACAACTTGTGCCATTGAAAAACTTATGATTTGCACAATCTGTCACTCCCAAAAAACTGCTCAATTTATTGAAATGTTTCGGAGGGGGACTTCCGAAGTTTAACGCAAAATTTTATGAGGACGACAACTGGGTTCTTTTGGAGCTAGTGGAGTAATTTACCCTTACTCCATTTTTCTCTGTAAGCAGTTTTTTGCTCACTTATGAATATTTACTACCTAGGGTACTTAGATTTAGTATGTGTACCAATGGTTTGAACTAGTAAGCGATTTTTCTGAGGTGTATGTATGTATCTCGAACGCTGGTCGGGAATCTGAGAATACCTATGATACTATTACTGTGTCGGTCTATTTTCTCGAAGAGCTTTAAAGTTTTGCCGCGTATGTACTTCTCGAATGTTTCGATCATAAAGTCCTTTTATAATGTCCACGTTTCTAATGTACCATGGAATTTGGAAAATTTTAGCAGGTCTGTAGGTTCTGTTTGTTAGTCTTCGAGGCTTATCCGAATGTAAGTATAGTAAATTAATGCCGGTTTATCCGTATAGTAATTAAGGTCTTAGTATTTTTTGGTAAATTAATGATATGTTAGTTTTATTCAAACTTTGGGATTTCATGAGGAGGAAAAGAGCTTGAGTCTATTGCAGGTGCTGCGTTTAAATTGTATATGTGCCGTCCAAAATAGTCGATCGTCAAAATTAAACTCTAATTACTTGGCCGTTCGTTGTTATTCAATTTGTTGTTTGCTCACTGTTAGTTTTCGGGGTGTCTGTCTTCTCTTCCATGAGATGAAAACTGCCTGGGCTTTGTCTGAGTTTGTCATAATCCTCCATTTTTAGAAGTACCCAAGAAGAGTATTTATGGAGAATTGCAGATTTAAAGTGACGGCTTCTGGTTGCCAGGACGTGTGAGAGATACACGAGTCATCGGCGAAGAGTGATAGTTTAGTGATGAGCAGTTGAGGGATGTCTGCAATGTATATTATACAATGGAGCGATAACCGAGATCCTTGTGGAACTACAACTGCAATTTGCCTTTCGGATAAGAAGCTATCATTATCTCTTCTCATTAGCTATTAAAAGTTTTCTATTAAAAATAAATGCAATTTATTTCACGTCCATAAACCGAGCATACTTTCGTAAACATTTCTCCAAAAAGGATCCGCATAATAATCAACTCATGTTTCAATGTTTTTTGTTAGCATATTAAACCATGCATTTATTTTAAATATTGTATGATGAATTTGTAGCTACTAATTACTACAGAGGGTGTATAAAAAGCAGTGAGTTTAAATTCCGGGGAAAAATGTATTGATGGCATCGCTACGAACTACTGAAATTGTTCAACGTATGACTCTTGAGGGGTGGCACACTTTTTCCAGCGGATTTTCCATTAAAGCATATTCCGGTGATTTGCAGAATATGCTTTAAAAAAAAGTGTCAAAGCCGATTTAACCTCCCCCACTGACCCATGGCGGTACGTTTTAAAGGCTGCGTTCAACTTGAGAAACAGGAAAAACTCCACCGGGGTTAGTCAGGACTGTAGAGGTAAGCTGGAGAAGGGTAGCGATACCATTCCAGACGATGAAGCAAGTGTGACTCGGTCCATTGTGTGTGCGACTGGTGGGACCTCACAACAGCAGCTTTTGGTAGGTTTTCATATTTTCTAAGTCCCACACAAAATTGGAAGGAACAACGCAGCTCGATTGCTCGTTGCATTTTATTTTCTTCGATAGAGGGTAACATCTGAGTCCACCAAAAAAATGATGTACAGCGAACGGAGGCTCGCAGGCAACTCACTCTTAATGCGCTTTGAAGCTAACTTCACCCTGCAGGAAACCTGCCTGGGGCGAACGCGCTGCAACGTATAGTCGCGCCACAAAAAAATAGGCCTCATTACTTCTTACACACCCTGTATGCAATCTTTTTATGGCTTATCCTATTACTTGCATGTTCAGCAATAATTGATTTAGAGCAAAAGCAGAATTTTTATTATAATTTGAAAACTCTCATTAATGTTGTATCTGAAGTTTCACTAATCTTTGATAAAAAATTCAAATGTCTGGTATTCATTTTTCGTACCATTAACAAAATTATTTTTCAAAAATATATATTCAACCAAAAACTACTACTAGTGTGCACTTTATGTCTATTACTCTTAACTATTACTTAACAATTTCAATGGAATAAAACAACATAAAAATGCTCACAAAAACAATTAAAAACTATGATAACAACTTCAATTATTTAGTTGATTAATTTTTGGGGGGAAATGTAGGAACAAAACAAACTGGTGATAAAATATTTCTTTTCATTATTTTTCAATGAAATTTGCCTTTAATTTAATTCATTACATTGTCCATTTTTTATACAAGCACAATGATTATTGGTGTATCAAAGCAGACGATGTATTTTTGTTCATTATCGATTTGATTATTTCACGTTTGCATTAAATAAAATAAAATGGTGCTTAGTTACGGTATGTGAGCTTGCCGTTTGTCTATTTAGCGTCTATTTAAAAGTGATTCAAAGAATGTATACTATATTATGGTTAACTACTTATATTATTGTTATTGTTATAAAAATATAATTTATGTTATACTTTATAGTAATCACATAATATATAAATGTACTGTTGAATGATGAAATGACGCGATGTTTTCTTTCGAATGATTTCAATTTGACGGCTGAGTAGAAAAGTTGATCGTATGCTCGATTTTACTACTTATGATAAAACAAATAATTGAGAAAATATCGTGGTTTATGCGATTAAATTCACAATTATTGAAAGTCATAGGAAAGATAAATATCGAGCGTTTGATACTTAGTTCATATATTTTGAAATCGTAATCAAATAGTTGGCCTTCTCTTGAAAGATTTTTTTTGAAGAAAGATCTAATCAGAAAGGTAACTTGATTATATCGACGACAAAAGCATCGATTTAATAACTAATTTGTACACTTTTTGTGTGATACTTGAAAATAGCATAATATTTAAACCATATTAACTTATCATCTTCATTCAGGATGTGAAATCCTACGCATTTTTTGAGTAAATTCACATTATATACAGATTTATTTGATATTTGTTTTGCTGTGGATCTACAAATTTGATAGGGCATGTATATGTTTCTTGTTTTGGTGGTGCACGATCATCCAAACTTGTCTCGTACAACCTATTGTAATTGCTCATTTGGTCACTTTTCTCATTCATTATTTTTTTGCTTTAAGTATAATTCAAACGTTTTTTTTTTTCAATTTGAAGATAAAAGGATATCCATATGTGTTTGATATCTTTTTGGAGCCTCTTCTTCTAAATAATCAATTGAAAATAATACTGTTATTCATATACAACATATTTTTTCTTTTCCAAAAAATCACTGCAAAAATCATATTTCAATTATTCATATTAATAAAATAATGCAAACTTAATAAGCACGCACAATTTCTGGAAAGTCTATCAACACTTGGCTGAATAAAGCCTCAAATGGTTCGTTTGTAATTTTTTGGCAGTTAATAAAAAAATAATTGTTTGCAAAAAAAATATTGTTAATTGTGTAGTTGCGTAGTTGAAAATTTTGCTATATTTTGAAATCATTTGTTATTAATGAGTTAATCACAATTATCACGTTGATGTTTGGTTTTTGTTGCAGATTTGAATTTAACGTTCTTAAAGAATATTGCATTTACTGATCCAAATGAATAATTAATGATATCATTTGACAGAGAACTTATAAAAAAAAATGCGTTTTGTTGATTGAGAATTATTATGCTTCTAAATACGAATTGATTTTGTTTAATTTTTATTGAATTGGTTTCAGCGAATCGTAACATAATAAGATGTCTTTGAATACTTTTATTTTACCAGTGTTAATGTGTGAATATTTTATAGTTTGCTCGAGTGAAGAATTGTTCTTTATGGATATATTGTTGAAAATGCAGCTATTGAAAATTCTGGGATGAATCAACTGCGGTTCTAGTTCGGTTAAACTCATTAGTAAATTCGAGCTTGAATGTTTTGTTGCGGTTGATGAAGAGCGTACTTTAATTTGTTGAATTTTGCCATTATCAAATCGGTTGTATTACCACTTGCTTTGTTTTGATGGAAAGTGCATTTTTCCTTCTGCATGCCAGGTTTTTTCTCACAAAAATTTTCCATCCAGCTGATCCAAAGTATTACAATAATATTCGGAGCTAATTGTTTTGATTTTTTTTCAAAGTAGTCAACCAACAAAACTCCCTTGTGATAACAAAAAAAAACTGATGCCATAATATTTCCTTCTGATTTAGCTGGCTTTGACTTCTTTGGTGCACTTTCAACGGCTTCAACTCATTGTTTTGACAGCTCTTTTCGCTTTGGTGTATAATAGTGGATCTAATTTTCATAAATAGTTATAAAAAAACTAGTTTTTTTTCTTGCGTTATTGTTAGCAAATATTGCAGTCATATTGCCTACCTAATTCTTTATGCAAAATGTATCCAAACCGTTCTTTTGAGATACCTCTGGCATCAGCTATTTCACGTAATTTTACCCGTCGCTCATCTAACACTCGACCATGAATTTGTTATTTTCAAAAGCCACGTATCTGTTTCATCCTTTATTACTTCGTTTATTTTATGTTCTAGTTAGTTGTATCTTTTGATGAAACTTCCATCAGTAACCGTCTATAAAATGTCGTTGCATAACTCTCTTGATTCTTTAAAAAAATATCTATCACATAAATTAAGCTCACATGGATCTACACACAATTTGCTTCGTTAAAAATTATAAAATTTTTGAAATCAATTGATCTAAAAATTTGAAAAGCGTTCAAATTTTACACTTTTACCATTTTGATCTCTTGGAAAATAGCTGCATTTTCCATTACTAAAATGCATTAAAAAAATGTATCAATGATTTTGTACTATTTTAACTAATATATATGACATATTATTGATTTTTCATTAAACTGCCAATACCATTAGAAAATATTCAAACATTACAATTCAAACATTGATCTAACACAATGTTCTTGTTGTTTTTTATTTCTTTTTTGGTTGTGTTGTTGTTGTGATTATTTACATGCTCGCCTGATGTGCTGTGTTGCCGATTTGTGCTACAATCATCGTTACATGCTACTATCAATACTATCATCAAACTTCAACCGAATCCGCCTAAACGTGTTGTTACTCCTGACATATGTTGGATTTTATGTGTGCTCAAATGCAATTGAACTGCACCTGTTTGCATCGAAAACGTCAAATGATTGATCAAAATGCGTGGGGAATGCATCAAATTTTATAATAAAAAAAACCATGTGGATTGATTTTTTTATTCTTGCGTGATGTCTGCTTATATCTGTTGGAATGTTTGGCTAATTTTCAATCAATACTAAACTAAACATGGTATTCAAACAAATCATGTTCTGTTCATCACAAACAAACAAAACTTAAATCATATGCCATCATCATCATAATAATCATGCTCATCAAAATTTTTCGATTTTTCTCTTACATTTTCGGAAATTGCTCAAAAAAAAAAACAAAACCCAAAAACCTAAAAAAAAAAATATCATTCAAAATATTGGCAATCGAAACTGACATCATCACATCACACTCACGGCGTGTTGTTTTGATGATATTGCTCCTAAAACCCATGCCGCTACTGCTGCTTGGTGGTGATGTGTGTTTCTACACTCGCTTGATACATCATCAAATAAAATCATGCTGCTGGTATATTGTGTGCAACTAAATAAACGAATAACTATGAAATGGTAACGCATACAATGGGAATCATATTAAAATTGGCAACGATTACGTCTATTTGGGCCAAATTTGACCATTGGATCCATTTAAATTCATGTGGGGTTGGATGAAATTGCATCATGCTATTTACTCTCATAAAACATCAGTCTTGGAACGACCATCGTCTCAGATGTCTTATTTAGATCATTTCCTGAAAGAGTCGGGAGGCGGTGGAGGACGAGGTGGTCCTGACGTAGCAAGTATAGGCGGACCAGGATCGGCACAGCATTCAGTTACAGCACTGAGTGGGAATATGGTGAGTAACTGTTGGAATTTTGAGAATACAATTGCCTTGAACTATTTTTTTCAGCACCCATCATCAAACTCAATTTCGCAGCCGTCGCCACATCTACAAAATGCATCTTCCGCTTCATCCTCCTCTAATAACATCCACAACCAGCAGCACATAGTGGCTCAGATACAGCACCAGCAGCAACAACAGCAACTGCTCCTTCAGCACTCCGGCTATTCGATGGAAAGCGAAGAAGGTGACATCGAAGACAATAGAGCTCATAGCCTTTCAAGTTCCAAGAGCAATCTGAGCGATAATTCCATAGATCAGCAAAGCATGCACAGCTCCGTACTGACGAAGCAAAAAGTCCATCAATTCCTCGTTCGAACGTTCAGCAGTCCAACGAAATGTAACCATTGTACATCGCTTATGGTAGGCCTGACCCGGCAAGGTGTTGTTTGCGAACTGTGCGGGTTCGCGTGCCATACGATTTGTTGTCAAAAAGTTCCTACAACATGTCCGGTACCATCGGATCAAACGAAACGACCACTAGGAATCGATCCGACTCGTGGTATCGGTACTGCCTACGAAGGCTACGTAAAAGTGCCTAAAATGGGAGCGGTAAAACGAGGTTGGATCCGACAGTTTGTGGTAGTTTGTGATTTCAAGCTATTCTTGTATGACATAACGGCGGATCGTAGCGCATTGCCTAGTGTACATGTTTCACAAGTATTAGATATGCGAGATCCGGAATTCGCAGTGACAGGAGTGCGAGAGAGTGATGTTATTCATGCGGCTAAGAAGGATGTTCCTTGTATATTTAGGGTATGTATGATGATGTGAATTGTTGACTGTATTCTTGTATATGATAAATACGGTAAAAGTTGGAAAATTCGAGCTTCTTTGAATCGAAGCCGTGGATAAATCGAAAGTTGCTATATTTTCCTCTTAATGAACTAATTGATTATCTATTCCATACAAAAAATCATTTTTAATTTGATTTTTTCCCGATAATTTGAAGTTTTTCGCTTTGAAAGTAGACAAAGTTGTAGTTTTTCTACATTATTTCAATCCATTCAATTAGTATGCTTAAACTCAATCGTATTTTCAAATAAGACAATGGCCTTTAAAAAACTAGTTACATTTTTGATCAGCGGAAATATGCCTGTCCTTGCCAATGATTGACAAGTCTGCAAATAAGTAAAAAATAAAGCCTATAGAAAATGGAACTTATTCTAATGTTTTGGATGGCGAGCGAAATCTTTGAAAGATCACTAGTAAAGATGACAAACGCTTTCAAATAAACAAATTGAATTTACTTTTTATAGACACGGCTCATCACAGAATTTCTAATCTACACAACGTGAAAGCATTCATCACACTATTCCCCTCCTGCATTATAACCTCAGTAGTCTTACCAATTGACCAGGAGACAATTTCAAATTTCTATCGTTTTCACTGAAATTTTTTAGTCCAGGAAAATTTAGCTACCATTGAAACTAATGAGGCTGCCGAAATTGGTGGTTTGCATCAGAGCATTTCATAGCTACAAGTTAGATCTCAGACAAAATTTTAATACTGCAGAAAAGTAGACTTTCATAATTATGTTATTTAAATTCAAGCTAAAACCATGGAGGCCTAGGAAATCCATTTAAAATATCCATAAGTTATTTCCTCTATCAGAAACTGATGCTGAAATATCCAATGTCCGAACTGTATCTGCCGAAAAATCGCGCCATGAACTGGTGCTAATTCGCCAGCAGCCGTCCAAAGCACATATCGTCTGCCGTTGCTAAGTCTCCAGGACTTTACCGTATATGCTCTCAAGATTGACATAGCAGCTCCGATTCCATTGTGATGTTACAGACTACGTTGTCAATTTTCCCCTGCAGACTCAAATAATTTTCCCAAGAATACACCGGTCATAGTTTTATGGACATCAATTTTGATCAACTTCACTGCTGCTCTCCAAAAATGAGTGGTAATTTTCGGCCAATTGAGCTCAGCCTTCTTTTTGTATTCTTGACAGTCATTGGGCTCATATTTCCTAAGGAAATCACGACTTAGGTATCCCGGTAACGTTCTAAGAGTGGCTGTCTTTTGGTGTTTCTTCTACAATCTTCTCCTGCCTAAACTTTGTTGGTTTAGTTTCTGATCGAGTTTCATCAACAAATATATCACCGGATTCTTTTCCACGCTACTTTATTCTTCCTACGTCTGATCTTGGATTGTTTCCTCATCTGAAAGTTCTGCTTTCCGCTTTCAAAACTTCTCTTAGTATTCACAAAAGTCAGCGAGTCCGAAATTGTTTACGTCTTAATTAGTTTGGATGCATTTTTCATGATTGTCCACAGTTTTCACAAATTCACAGCTTCAAAAATATACTTTGAACGTTTTTAATTGACTCACGGACTCAAAAAAAAACCGAACTTCGAGACTAACTGTTATATTTCTCTTGAAATGCCGTTCGTGGATTCATGATTCTCTGCGTTTTGAAATAATAACTGTTTAATTGAAACTAAACGTTTTTATTAAACTGATAATTGGAAACTGTTCTCATACATAAAAATTTTCACAACTCAGAACAGAACAAATTTGATGTTTATCGCTTATTCAAACTGGTCTCTCTACTTCGTCAAAGGTTTATTTATAATCACATGTCGCGTCTCTTTGCTATGCTGTGCAATTTCTAAACATTCATTTTTGTTCGAATAATCACCTCTCGATTGTCAATATGCTCTGGCAATTTTTTGTTTATTTGTTCAGATATATATCTCTAGATCTGTATATGCAACATTACCTATACTCAAAACTCGAATGCTTGCATCAATTATATGCATAGAACCTCCAAATAAAGTATTTGTACTATCGACAAACGCATCTTATTACCATTCGTAATGTGCCAGTTTGGCATAGACAAATTCATGTTTAAGTCATAATAAACCAAAGTTGTTCGTCCGTCCCTTTAACTTCGAGTTTCAACATTTATACAAGACTATACAAGACAAAAGTTGTAATAGTTTCACTATAATTTGAATAATTCTTATCAATCCAATGTTAATTATAGATAAAAACATCACTAATCGATGGCGGACCATCATCACATACGCTCATGTTAGCTGATACGGAATCGGAGAAAACAAAATGGGTTGTAGCGCTAAGCGAACTACATCGAATTTTGAAACGAAATAATTTACCAAATACTGCAATATTCCGTGTAAGAGAGGTGCTAGATAGTTCATCATTGCCTGTAATACGCACTGTATTGAGCGGATTAATTATCGATCCCGATCGAATATTGATCGGAACGGAGGATGGATTATTCTGCGTGGATCTAGATCAAAGTGGTAAGATTACTAGTAGTTACTTAGATTTAAAGATTTAAATTGCTACTATTTCCTTACTTATTTTCAATAGCGTCCCGTTTGTATTGACAACTATTATATTCGAAAAAATTCCATTTCTTGCCTTGGTTATGAAATGTAAATTTGCGAATGACAAAATTTGAAAAAAAAACAATTTTTCTTTTGAAAGACTATTTTTTCCTTTCGAAGCTAGATATATATATCACGTATCGATATTTCGAGAATATTCTCGCCTCTTCTTCCGTGTCTTTTCTAGATACATAGATGAACACTGAAGAAGTAGGCATATTCTCCTCTCCGAAATATCGATATATGTCATGAAATTGAAATATATCTATCTAAAGACATTTTGTTTTGAAAGCTGGAAATATCGAATGAACCATACATTTTTCTTTTTAATGTGACACAGAAATAGCACGAATCGGAGAAAGTAAGAAAATCATTCAACTATGGCACATAGTTGAAGAACAAATTCTAGTCGTTTTATGTGGCAAACAGCGTCACGTTCGTTTGCTGCCCATTCGAGCCTTAGAAGCAACGGATGTCGAATGGATTAAAGTTGCTGAATCGAAAAATTGCATCACTGCCTGTACGGGAATCATACGACGTAGTCCGCAATCAGTTTATTGCGTTGTTATAGCATTAAAACGACCAAATAATCAATCACAAATTATTGTTTACGAGATCAATCGGAATCGAACGCGACATCATAAGATGTGTGAATTCACTGTTGCCTACCCGGTTCAAAGTCTGCAGATTTTGACAGATATGCGATTGGCTATTGGTCATCAGAGCGGCTTCACAGCATACTTTTTGCAGGGTGAAGCACAAGCAATGTGTAAGCAGGCACTTAAACTAAATAGGATGCTGAATGCTAAGAAATGTTTTTCTTGTAGCTCTAGTCCACCCAGAAAATCAACTTTGCGCCTTCTTAAACTATTCAGGAGTGGATGCATGCCGTGTAATCGAAATACAGGGACAAGGAAACACAGGCTACGGCGAATATCTTTTAGTGTTTCAAACATTAGCCATTTATGTCGACTTACAGGGACGTAAATCGAGAGATCGTGAAATTATGTATCCAGCAGTACCAACCCAGATAAGTAAGTGAAATGAAATTAATGCGAATAAAATTAAATTTTTAATGCATATATCTTACATAGCGTACTGCGACGGACATCTCCTAGTCTACTCTGAAACACACTTAGATATTTTCAATACACAAACAGCCGAATGGGTTCAGTCGATTGGTTTGAAGCGATCCAAGCCGCTTAGTAATCAAGGAAATCTTTCTATAACATTTATTAATGATTTGCCAATCGTCATTTATTTAGCGAATATGCATACAAGTAAGTGTGGTTTGACTATACATATGGACCAGTAGATTGTCAGATTATGTTTCATTTAGGAGAGCTACTTAACACCCAATTCTCAGACCGAGACGGACGAATCAAACCAAAACGAAGATTTTCAATGAGAGAGGGCAATCGAAATGTTAGGACGTAAGTATTATACTAAACTGTATTTAAATTTACCTGTGGTCTAAGAATTTATATTTTAATCATTGTAAAATGCTCTCCAAAACTATGAATCAAATATTTGATTGCTTATTGTGCAACTGTTTATTCCATCTTTCATGTTTTCTTATGAACAGTACGGATCGACGATCTAAGATGATTTCGGCACCAACAAATTTCAATCATATTTCTCATATGGGTCCTGGTGATGGAATCAAAAATCAGCGACTAGTAGATTTGCCAACAACTATTGAGACAGCAGATCAAACGAATCAGCAGAGAACAACGACGATAAGACATGCACCACCGCCACCCAGAGCACCGCCACGACCAATTCTTCCGCCATATAATGGTATGTGTAATTTTCAATTCCATAATTTATCCTAATTATCATATAATGTATACAATAATTAGTGATTTCATTGAAACAGAGATACAGAGATTAAAATAAATTTCCATGAATGGTCTTTTCAGGTGCAAAACGCGTTGCACCAGCTCGCCCGCGCGAACAACCACCGTCATTACCACGTTCGCCTAGTCCTTTAGGAAGTATGTCTTCCCTGCACGATGTATTAAAGGTAAATAGTTGCCTGCATTGATATATGTCCTAGATGAATGTGCTATTTTTGTGATTGCTTTGATTTATGAAGAACCAAATGAATCGATGAGATTAGAATATCTGAAATAAGTGTTACTATCACTGCACTCAGTATATGTTTAGTTATAGTGTTAACTATGATTCAGTGACTGATATTTGAATAACTTCTGTACTTGTGAGCTTTGCGTAGAAATTCCAATTTGTGTTAAGGGTGAGAATATAAGCTAATTTTGCTTGCATTGTGAGATATTTCTATTAAAATTAGATACATAATTTAAAAAAAATTATATCCTTGAACACTGGGCACATAACTTAAATAGAGTCAAACCTTGTTAATAATTAAGAGGAAAAGGACCAAAACATATTTCGAGGTATTGAAAAATTACTTATCAAAAAATCTATTCTGAAGAAACGGTTAATAAAATTTCCTTGGTTAAATCTATAGGTGCTACCGATCATCAATTAACTTGACGAACGGTAAACAAATAAAATTGCAAACGAGCTCTCCCGAAGCCTGAAAGCAAATGAGGTTCTTCTTCTCCCGAAGCAAATGAAGTTCTTCATTAAAAGCGGCATGGTCAAAGAAGAGGTCAGGGAAAAGGTATCTTCAACCTGTGGCCCCAGAAGCCATTAGGAAAAGACTTAAACTCGAGAATTATTTTCCAGACGGCAGGCTGCCTAAGAAGACAAGCAGCACCACTGAAGTACCAAAACATATTAAATATCCTCAACACAGTAACAGGTAGCGACCGATAATCTACAGAGGAATTTTACAGGGTGCTAAATGGCGATCACGCCGAAGAATTTTCCCGACGGATAATAGATAAGGTAGAGAGAATTCGTAATGAAAGAGTGCTAACGGAGATAGAGGGAGGCAATGACCCTCGATTCTATAGTATCACCTACAAAGTTCCATTATTGAATGGATAAAGGCAGAGGCCCTAAAGATAAAGCCGTGGCAAGGACCAAACATGTTGGCAATGGAGGAATCCCTGATACCCAACCTCAAAACGCTTGGTGGCTACTTCCCATCTCGGCGCAAATGGTAACGTATACGATCCTTGTGTTCGTAGAATTCCAAAATAAGGACCTCAATGTCAAGTCCTGGAGAACATTCTTCAGCGAGAATAAAAGCAAGTGCGCTATGTAGATAATAGCATCAGATTAAGACTCAGCCTCCAGGATTAGTGAAGGAGATTACAACGTTAGCTTCCTGTTTTGGCAAGTTGATTTGACCCGATGGAAAGCTACCATAGCTGGCGATCACTCTAGCCACCAGTGTGGTGTGCGGTGGGACCGATATAGAGACAACACCAGGTTCCAGTGGTTTCCAATCCATTAAAAATACAGATTGCATCATGCCAAAACTACCTCGGCGGAAGTAAGCAGCTGGTTCGCCTCGGGAAGCTATAATATGGGGCTGATACAAGAGCCCCGGGTAAATAAAGGCAAAATATGTGGCCTACAAACAAAAAATAGCAAAATGTTCTGGGTCGTATGGGAGGAAACCGACGGCGATAATAGTATCACAACAATTCACTTTCTTCTAATCTCAGATTACACTAACAAGGAAACAGTGGCAGATCAAGCTCAGGTCCCCATGAAAGGAGGTATGGTAGAGTCGATATTTGTCTAAGTCTACTTCCTCGGGGATGAGGTCCAAATTCCAAGCTACAACATCATAGGAATGATAGACCACTGTAGAAGAGAGAACAAAATTCTATTAACGGACTGTGATGCCAATGCACATCATACGGCCAGGGGAAACAGTGACGTCAACTCTAGAATTGAACTCCTCCTAACCACCAATTCAGTTATAGCTAATAAGGGCAAAAGGTACTAGATCTCACGTTGGTTTTAGAAAGTGCAGTGCACCTAGTAAAGAAGTGGTCTTACAGCATACTTCATGACCTGCATCCGAATTACTCTACGAAGATGGAATTCGAGGACACGGTGGGCAATGTCATCAAAATGATCCTCGAATCCTATCATGACAACTGCTCTGAAAAAAACCAGTGTTCCCAAAACAAGGTGCCAAAAAAAACCAGTGTTCCCAAAACATGGTGCCAATCGAAACGAAGGCTTAGAATGCCTTCTATGATAGTTTCAACAGCATACCGGATACAAAAGCTCCGTCTAAAGACGACCGGGATGGAGGGACTTGAAACTCCAGGTGGAGATACAACGCCTACCTTCGGAGACACTAGAAGTGTTGTTCAAAATACACTTCGCAGGGTTCATTATTAGCAGTAATAGTGAGCTCGAGGAAGAAGGCGAACGCACCTCATTCACTATTGATTAAACGAATCATCTCGGTTGAAAAGGTTGAATGGACAATAAACTTCTTCACACTCTTTAAATCACCAGGACCAAATGGACTCATCCCGGCTCTGCTACCAAGAGCACCAGCGAAACTAAAAACTATCCTGGTACACATTTTTAGAGTGAGCTTCAAACTCAACTACATGCCAGAATCGGCTGACCATCCAAAATCATCTTCACATCTTTCATATTGAAGACAATAGAGAAGCTGATCGACCTTTAGATACATTTGATACATTTGACTACCAAAAAGGCAAGTTAAATTTATCAGCCACACATAAGCTGGTACAAATAATATAAATGACATTGGTTAATAAAGAAATCGGCTTCATGGACATATACAGAGCCTTTACATACACGTAACCCATGACTCACTGCATTATGCTTTACAGAGGAGTGAAGCTTCTCAAGAGATAGTTAAATGGGCAAGTAAAGCAATGAGGTGCCGACGTATATTCGCGGAGTTAGGTGAAGCAAAACTAAGGACGAGCACTAGAAGGGGATGTACTATCCAACCTGCTATGGTCTCCATGTGACTCTCAACAGTAAGGGTCTAATGGCTTTCGAATATGTGGATGAGATCACGGTAATAATGAGAAGCTCACATTCAGATACTTTGAGATCCAGAATACAAAAGGCATTAAATGGTGCGAGAAGAAGAGTTTATCCACAAAACGTCAAAAGAGAAGCATAGTATTCATCATTTATCAGGGAAAGAAAAATCGTGATAAGAACTCTAAAAATAAGGGGCACATGGGTGCGTCTAAAGGAACAGGTAAAATATCTAAGAATAAATAAAAGTACACCTAAAACACTTTGCCCGATAAAACAAATACTTGAACGCGGCAAGGGACTATCTCCAAGGCAGACGCTCTGGGCTTACAAACAATATGTGGATATAGGGATCAGCAGTATGTTGTAGCATAAAAAAATGCTGTTAAAAGTCTCAACAACTTTCGAAGAATGGCCTGCATGCTGATTGCAGGAGCAATGAGCTTCACCTCAACGGCAGGTGTGGAGGCCCTTCTAATACTTGAACCGTTGCACATTGAAATTCGAGAGGAAGCTGCAAAACAAACTTTAAACCTACAACATGTCTGCCTGCATGTACGAATCGGAAAACATCTTGGACGATATCAGACCCATAATAGAAATGTTGAGCTTCAGCGATCAAATAATGGATAAAGCAAACTTCGAAAAAAAAAACGTTTAAGGTCACAATACCATGATTGAACAAATGGGAGAATGACCCAGCCTCCTCGCATAAAGGGGACATAAGAAGTGGACATGAGAAAATTCTCGTCCAGGGAGAAATTCAAGTTCATAAGAAGTTTGAATATTCGATAGGACATACCGTTGAGGAGGTATAATAAACCCATCGCAGTGCTATATGCATCTGGACCCGTTCCATGCATTCAATCAATCGATTACTCATGTATATTTATCTCATCTTTCTGTAAAATAGTTATTTTTTCTTTGGCTCTAGTTGTAATTCTTACAGAATAAGTTGAATTTATGCAAAATAGGCGAACAAAAATATCTGATAATTTAGGTATTTAAATTTCTAAATTCTATAATAAAATTACTTGAAATAAGTTCATTAATTGTAAGAAAAAAAATTAAATCTCATCGATTGGTCATGGTTTTATAGCTTATATTGATTTGAAATATGCAAAAAGAAGTCGTATTAATCAGCGTTTATGTTTCACTAAAACTTCAAATCACAAAGCACATCCCGTATTTCGAGTTGATATAATTTAAAAATCCTCTTATTTATTTTTCAAAGGTGGTTGACATGCAATCAGGTTCGAGGCATAGTGTCGCTAGCAACAATTCTAGTTCGGTTTCAAGTCCACCGTCGCCAAGTGGTGATCGCTTAAGCTCAAGCTATGATTCGTAATTATACACATTTCTATCTATATATATATTCTACATTTATTTATTTATAAATTATATTACACTCTTTAAGCTAACTATGTGTGTAGATTAGATAATGGTTAAGAATGTAGATAATAATTGCATATAACATCTATAACAAAAATAATAACAAAAGACGCCAATACGAAATATATACATAAATGTGTTCGTCCACATTATCAAAAAAATACACACACACACACAGACAAACTTTGTATGCCATGTAAAAGTCGAAATAATTGAAAATTTATTAGATGTATGTTTCCTGGTTTTGGTAGATTTTTGTTATGTATATTATGCAAGCGTATATAATATGAATTTAAAAATATATACGCGATACATAAGAAAGGACATTTAATTGGAAGTGTATGTTTTTTAAATATGTTTTTTAATCCCGTAGGATCTTATTTTGCTAGTATTGTTTTTTATGGGAATGCTTATTTAATTGAATTATTTTAAATAGTCGCACATTTTTGCACCGTTAACAAAATTTGGTGCTATATAAGTTAACCGAATTTGTTATTCAAATAGGTGTGCTTGAAATATTTTGCTAGATTATTGCTTCATAGGCGCATTGATCTGGAATAGCGACGGCAAACCAACGTAATTCAATACAATTTTTGAGATTTATTTTTAATCATTCAAATCAAAGTTTGTCTTTGAATAGGCTTATAAATTATAAAACCTTCTTTTGGAATTTTGAATATTCGGTGATATTTTCTGACAATCTTTTAAAAAGTTAATTTTAATTTCTATTATTTTTAGATACTGCGAAGAATGTGTTAATGCCATTTATAGTCGCTGAAACGACTGGAAACTGAATTTATCTATTTATTTAAGGTCAGATCTTAAATAATTCCAGAATTAATGCGCTTCTGACACGCATACGCATCCTCTGCTCGTTCGAGTGCACACAATTTTTAATATTTGATTATTTGGCTTTCAATATTTTGTTTGCAATATTTTAACCATTCATCATCCGGCTCACTCTCATTTTTCATTTCACTGGGTGGCTTTACGGACACAGGTTTCAATGACATTATGCTGTACTGAATTCTTTTTCATCATATGATGAATCATTTTATTGCGTCAATGTAATCATTTCAGCTGCAAATTTTTCAAAATATACATTTTTGTTTTCTTTTTTCTCCTCTTTCTGATCTTGCAATCATCATCATCGTCGCAATTAATTTGTATCGCTTACAAACATGGCAAATAAATTGCAATTAACTTGCAATTTGATGCATAAAATAGGACGAAGTAAGTAGCTTGATGGCATGGAATCAAGAAATGCATAAAGTATCGGAGGAGATATTCGAGACAGTGAAAAACCTACGGACATTGAAACATTTTCATTATTATTGAAGATGAAAGATAGAAATTTCAAGTTTAGTTTTTTTGTTCTCTTCTGTTTACTACCCATTGTACAACGCGTTTTCTCAATTGATTTTCTTAAGTTTGTATAAATAGAATGTAAAACTTGCAAGTAGACAAAAGTTAGGACCGCAAAATTCAAACTTCAATATAATCATTAATTCAACTAAGATATAAGATTTTTTGTGTATTATATATTGATTGTAAAAAGGAAGAAAATACCGAAATACTAATGTTATATTACAAACACTTTTCTTACAAAGAAGGAAATCAAAAGCTTATTTATATTAAATTATTTAGTTGAAATATTATGTTGTTTTTTTTTACCATAGATACAAGCTGTTAGCAATGAATTGAATAGCAGAAAAGTATGTTATTATAAGGTACAAGATAACGTGAAGTTTCAAGCCATTTCAGCAACAGAAAACTAGTTTAAAAAATAAATAGCATATATTTCTGTGCTTTTATGATTTCCTCGAGACATTTTAAAGTAATTAATGAAATTTCGAATGAATTCGCTCCTCTTGATGGAAAAGTTTCTGTTGAAAGGCTTCTCTTAGGAAGCATAAACTCAACCTTTCATCAAAAACGGCGCTTTTTACAGTTATAATGCAACAACCTATCGTTAAACAAAATTTGGGGTGTTTGTTTTGAATTTGAAATTTTTTTCGTTTGTAAATTTAAATGATTTTGAGACAACAATAACAAATATTTGTGATGTTGTGATACATATTGGCAGCCACATAAAGTATTATTTTTATTGCTCGAGAATATTTTTCATTGAAGTTGATAACGAATTAATAATGTATACTAATCTTTCTAAAAATAGATTTTCATTTTCGAAATAAGTAAATAAAATCTTTGGTTTCTAAATCAATTTATATAAAATGTGAGTTGACTGACACTAGTTGTGTTAGCGTAATGAAATGATTCTCAAAAAAAATATGTTTTGACTTGAATTTCCTTTAGGTTTATTCTTAGAAATGACCAGACCAATATATATTTTTTATGTATAAATTATTTTATGATTGAATTGTACCTTGTCCAAGATAATATATGAGTACATATATATTTTCTTTATTAGTTTTTCATATAATTTATATAAATGAGAAAATCGTCCATATACTAAAAGAAATCAGAATCTTCACTTTTATTTAGTTTTAAATTGATATTCACTTATTTTAAATATTTTATTTGTTATCATTTTATAAGATGATAAATCGAATAAATTTTTTTTATAAATGTGACTTTTTCGTTTGATTACATAATTGTAAATAAACAGTTTTCTTTTATATGGATCTCAAGTAGAATTGGCTTCGAAAATTCGAACAATAGCAGAATACATCATGTACGGAAACTCTTGTTTGTTTTTTTTTTTTTTTAGTGGAAAGTCAAAAGTTTGCGAACGTTCGCCATAAGTCTGCTCAGCGAGACTGCATAGCTTACACCCTATCGTATACTTTTCGGATGATCTTCCCGTCAGGGTATGGCCAAATCGGAGCGACGAGAGCATTGAGTCAAGCAGCGCTCTACAATCATTCATATATTTCCACGTCGAAGCAGCGACCAAAACGATAGTAGCGATGAGATCGATCCAAATCGATTTCGTAGCTCAACGCCCTCTTCGCTCCAACTTGGCCACGGCCTAAGTCAACTTCGAACCAAGAGTTACTCTGAGGTAACTAGCTTATTTTCAGTGGCTGGACAAAATGGTTTTTCATCCAGCTTTCAATCCTTCTCTTTATTTGATTTAATTTGAGATGAGTGCGGTGGGGTTTTCTGGAGGTGATACGGGTTCTATGTTATCAACTTCAACGTCATATCGACGTGCAGGAGACCGTCACATGCAGCATTCTAGAGATATGGTCCGAAGATGGACCCTTGTGCTGCTGCGGCCGTATAATTTTTGCGGACAGCTCCCTGGGTCATCTCATATTTCAGATGACAATTTTTCAGATAATATCTAAAAGATAGTCATCCACCTAAAACTGTCGCTTAAGGATCTAGCACCACTAGAAACACGATAGATCTGATCTGCTGTCATGCGGTCTTGACGCACTCTTCCGCACTGATTAATTCGTGGATGGCATTAATTGTTGAGCGGCAATTATAGAACCCATGTTGAATTTTCGAAAGCCCGCCGGAACTTCATATTGCTACCACGTAGTTGTGTCATTCAAGTTTTCCTGCCGTATAAAGCAAGAGCTGAGTCGACTTATAACTTTTTTTAAACTGATTATTGTCAAATTACTGCTGGACTCATCATTGTCAACTTGCTTTTTTTCTCTCTCGAGGGATTGAAATTTATGAAGCCCTTTCTTCTTTTTACTCTCTCCGTAAGTCCCTTGCATATAAGTTTACTCCTGTGTCTCGGTCTCGTTGTTGTGATTGTTCTCCTTGGTTTTCTGAGGCAGTTTCTAAAGCGCTAGGCAAGCATAATGAGGCCCGAAGGTTTTCAGGGCTATCAGTCTTTGCGAGTTGCGGCTAAGAAGCACTTTAAGAAGCGAAAGGAAGATACTTCGCCCACATTGAAGCATTTCTTTCTACTAATAACTCGAAGCCCCGCTGGTCGTATGCTTTTTTTCTCAAAACAACCAACGAATTTCCTGACTTTTTTGCTGGAGGGAACTTCTATTTCTCAAGATATTTGTGATTTGTTTGATAGGTTTTTAACTTCTTTCTTTTCCTCACCTCGTATTTCTTCAGGCAACTCTGGTTTTTTTCGATTGGTATCATTGTTTACATTCCTCCAACAATTGTATGTCTCACTTCCTGCATGTGTCTGATCGCCCGATAAAATCTCATTCTATTTTTAACACTCCCGTTACTCTTACCCTCGTTTATTTCCATTGTCCTATACCCAAAATGCCAAAAAGCTATAATGAGCACCATTCTGGTTGTCTGTTCACGTCTTTTCATGCAGTTAAAAAGCAAGTTTTTGATATTTAACGTAGCTTCAATATTGTGAATATTGATTTTTTCTTCCTTTTCATAGTTTTCATTTCATATTTATGATTTTATACTATCTCATTCTGTTATTGGATTGTTCTGTTGAATGAATTTGCACCGCAACAGAAAGATACTCAACAACAAACACGCATTATACATTTGTAAGGGAGTTCACGGTGATTCTCCACCACCGTTTTCACCACTTCCGCTTGGACGCCCAGCATCTCAGGCCAGTTGACCACCGCACTGTAACGTTACTTTTGATTAAACATATAAATATCTTTCGGGTGTCACTTGATGCGCCAGGAATAACTAGTCTTCGATACGCTTCACAGTATCTGCTTCCATGAGTGGACTAGGGCCCAAGCCTACCATATAACAGTTTGTAGCTCCGTTTCCGTGGATTCCGGTTCACTTCGTTGCAAAGCGCTTACTACATTTGTTTTTTTCTCACCTTCATAAGCTTTCCCAGCTCCGTTTCTACTCTGTGGCAAATTGGGATGCTTCTGGTCTACCTATAGATTGCTGAATCCTATGGCTACATGCTAGAGCGATTCTCCTCAATTCCGCTATCTCTTCGGTCCTCTAGTAAGCCTGCTATTTCCCAGGATTTCGGCGTGGCAGGCATCAAGTCGGCGCACGTTTGCTTGATTTCACACATGGTGAAGATCACCAACGGATCAATCCATGCTTCATTTATCGCTAGCCCTACCCGACCTGCGTTGCTCTTGCCAGTATATGCTATAATTGTGCAGTGTGTTAACTAGAAAGTCACAGCACTGTATGATTTCTCTCAAAAAGAATTTAAGGTCACTCTAGCTAGTTGCGCATGTAAGTAAAAAACTTAACGTACTTAAGCTAATTTACCCTTAAGTCAAATGTTTAGATCAGGCCAGAGCTTTAGAGTAATATAGAGATCTAATCGTACATAATCTTATCTTCCAAATGGAGTCCCAGGTTGCATAAATCAACACTGCGGTATTTAAAAAAAATCAAACCGCTTAAATCAACATGCTTACTTCTTAAAGTAAGAAACGAAAGATTTGGCCTAGATATCTTTGAGATTCAGATATATTTAATTGAGTGCATAAAAACCATGCTTGTACCTAAGTGCTACTCACTACAGAAACATATGCTGTAGTTGTGCGTCATTCCATAATTATTTGAACAAATTTTTCTTTTCAATCAACCAATTTTTTTGAACCCAAATATTTTGGTAAAACACAAAATTATGGCTAAAACTTGACATGTGTTCCTCTTGAGTATACACCTTTTAATGGCAAATGACTGTTTTACTATTTACTCAAAATTTTGTTTAAGTAAAGAAACATATATGTATTTTTTATTTATTAATAAACTTCGAAAACACTTTCGGATCAAAGCGAAAATTCAATGAAAACCCAGCGACGATATTAGAATTGAACTGAACGTGCTGGAATTCAAAAGACGAACATATAAAACAAGACGACAAAGTCGAGCAAAAGATAAAAGAGTGTAATTAATATTCAATTTGAAATAATGATACAGAATATAATGACAATATTTAGAAACAAGAATGATTATTTAAACAAAGGAGGTATGTAAGTAGCAAGAAGTGAAAATAACTGTTAGACGATAGTATTTTAGTTAAATTACACAAACATAAAAAGTAAAATTCAAACAAAATGCATTGATTGATAGTCGGAAAAACAAAAATGTGACTGATAAAAATAAAGTAACAAAAAAAAAAACAATTTAACTTGTTAGAGGCAAAATTTATTGGGATGAAATTAAAAATGATATTAAAATAAATGATAAATATAAATTTATATATAAACATGAAATTCAGAGATTGTATAAGCGTTCATTAATTTATATGTAAGTAGCTTTTTACAAAATGAAATAATCATTTAGTTTATAGCTGCGCATGAAAATCAATTCGAATCTAAAGCAAAATTCAAGCAACATTCATTGTAATATTATAAGGACTATAAAAATTCGATCATGTGATGTTTTTACTAACCGGTGGCTTTCCTGATGTTGTTCATTATTAGCTGTTTTCATTGTTTATTCCATCAACATAACAATGTAACGAAATAATATTTGTTGTTGCTAAATAGAATGAGTATGCTTGATAATAAATCTTTCGTATTTATGCTGAATAATTTTGATTAAAATCAATCTTAAAAACAGAACGAATCCAGCTTCTTTTTATAAATAATCAAATGAAACTTACATAGCTAAAATAATAGTTATAATAATAATGGGCTGCATCTAGATCATACGTACAGAAATAAATATCAACATTACTCTTATCATAAATGCAATTGTTTAACGAGGACGATCTCATTGCCAACTCAAAAATTTTCACTGAAAATGTTGTAGATACAGCGATCGAAAATGAAACGTTAGTTTTTAGTTTTAAAAATTTTTGAGGAAAATTCTGTGATCACATCACCATCATTTCAAAATATTCATATAAAGCCCCAACAGACTACGGTCATACATTTCAACAAACAAAATAAATATCAAAAATTCAGAACTTCTCAGAGCATGACACATCATCGAGAGTAAAATATCAATTTTTACAAATTCAATTCGTAATTAAATAAAACGGAGAAAACTAAATGTTAAACAAATATAAAAACAACGGTTTAATAACAATTTACAACAAAACCTTCACTTTATATGAGGAAAATGCGTGTAGCTTTGTAAGTTTTATTACCACGAAAATTCAAAAGAAAAACTGCTGCGAAATATTAATACGATAAAAATGGACAAACAATATAAAACTGTATTTGCAAGAAAAATCAGTAGCTAGAAATAAGTAGTTGATTTTTTATCAACTTTGTATGGAGCCCTTCCCTCCTCCTCTTTGCTCTTGCATATGAAAACAGATACCACATTTTGAAATATCAAAGTATCTATATTTTGCCAGTTGAACACAGCCAGAATTCTAAGATATGTCCGTCAATTTCATATAAATTTCAGAATGATTATACTAAAAACGGCGAAGATGTGTCACAAAAGAGTAATATTGTTTTATGATATAGCTTATATCTTACAAATACACTCTAAATAACTTCAGTTTGGTTGGCAAATTCAATACTAGGAGTTATTATTAAAAACTACTTGAGTAAAATCCTAGCAAGTGAATTGCTTCCATAAGAAATATCATCTCCAGCAAAAACTCTTTGTCAATTGATTGAACAAAACATATTGAACAGATTTTTAAATGAATAAAAAATTGAAATTATTTTTAAATTCCTAAATTGATTCACAAATTTCAATTTGATTCATGGGTTAATTACAATTACGTTAATGTATAGTAACGTTTGTTTGAATCATGTTTCTATGTATGTATGGATATACCTATTTATTGTTTTGGTAAAAGTTAAACGTTCTTTAGTCGAAGCAAATGTAATCGAACTTAAATCGTGTAATTTTAATTAATCAAAAGAAAAACAATAAATCTCTCTCTCATAAATCCCAATAATAAATTGCAAATTTCGAACTGTTTCCTATGTAATTAGTAATAAATTTCAAAGAATGAATGACTTAATAATAAATATAATTTCAAAAAATAACTTTGATGATTTTATTTGTTTATTTCCACACACAATGTCAGTTTTTGTCATATGCGGTGCGTACTTTATTGAGCCCTAACTGAGCAGTTGGTCCGTTATGTTCATTTAGTTTTTATTCAGCAATTGAAAACCCTTGGATAAGCCCGAAGGAATGATTTTCTGTTGCTTAAGAATGTTTCTTCGCGGTTAAAGGTAAACAGCAAAAGTTATTAATAGAAAAGTGCTATTCAGATACAACTAAGCGGTAGCCATATCGTCATTTGTTTGTGATATATTTCAGTTTAAGTAGAAAGAAGCGGAGCGGACCTTGTTTGCGCTGGAAGGATGGCGTTAACGAGGACGTTCGGTCCTTTTGAGTGCCTATTTGAATGACATCGGCTCGCGATCGGGACCGGTGGAAAATTTTGCTGAATGAGAAAGCTTCCAGAAAAACTATTTCACATGGATTTTATGCTTAGTTAATAGCAAAGGAAATTATATTGTTGTGTTTTTCACTTGAAACACACTTCGTGGATTCCTGATTCTCTATGTTTTCCCAAATAAAACAGTTTCAAAACAACAATCTTCGGAAACAGATCACTTAATTTAAACTGATAATGGTAATGTCAATTGAAAAACTGATGTTTTGTACAAAAAAAAAACTGAAATTTTATGCTTGTTAATAATACAACTGATAATATTTGTGCTTGTGTGGGCGCTTACTAAATTTGCAGGGTCTATTGATGTTGAGTAAAACTATGCATACATTATTCATACCTGTAGTTGCAGGAGTTACGTGAAAAAAATCCTTGAAAATATCGCCCCTTTTGAAAAATATTCGCTCTTTGATAAAATTTAAACGATTGATAAATTGTATGCTTTGGATTTTTTCGCACAAGAACGGCAATCCATCACTAAATTACCTCTATTTGTAGCACTTGAAACTTCTGTTCACAAGAGCTCACGACCCGATAATCAGAGTGGACTTAGAAGGTCTCTAGCATTGCGACCTCTTGGGTCTGGCTAATTTGTTATGTCCCTGGTGGAGGGAAGAGCAGAGCCAAGTAGATATAATCTTCACCTCGCTAGTGCAGTACAGTTTGTTAGAATATGTTCTACACATCCTGCCGTTTCTCCACAGTATCTACAGCAATCGTCCCGCTCCTTACCTATTCTGTGGAGGTACTTTTTGCAAGGAAGGGGACCTGTCAATGTTCCATATAGGGCGCTTATATCTTTTCCACCGAGAGCCACTGCTTGTTTTGCTCTTCTTTTTTTATCGAAGCCAATGTAGTTTTTTGAGTGTTTCAAACTTTCAAGATTAAGCCACTAGCTTTCGATCCTTTGCATGTTTCGATTTCCTATTCAATGTTTGCGTTGGTAAAGCCCAGTTCGGAGTAGGATCTGTGAGGGCATTTTTGCTCCTTCTATGGTCTTGGTATCAGCTTGATCGTTTCTTTGATGCCTCTCATGGCCGGGGAATCTATATCAACACGAGACTGTTCCTCACTTCTAAGAGGTATAGTTGAATTTATGTGATCGCGATTGATAGCTTTGAGAACTGCTTGATTATCCGATAAGATCTTAATTCTAACTCTTTGAGTGTTCCTTATCTGTATTATATGTGTGGCTCTGAGTATGGCAGATAGTGCTGCTTGATAGATGGTGGCCACCTTTTGGAGAGGGAAATGCATTTTGCACTTGGACAGATCATTCCTGATGCATAAGCCAATCAGCTTCTCCATGGTCTTCAATATGAAGGATGTGAGGCTATTGACCTGCATGGTTTTGGCATGTCGGCCGATTTGTTGCTTGGGGATGAACACACCCTGCACATCTCCACGCTTTTGGTATGTAGCTAAGCTCACTTTAAATATGTGCACCAGAATGGTTTCCATGGGGTAGAGTTTTTTTGAATAAATTGTGACCATTTTGCAGTGATTTTGCTGATTTGTGCGGCTAGGTGATATGAAAACTCAGAAATCTCATTCAATTTCAAAAGTGCTTATAAAACTGATGACGAAAACGAGTGGCAAAACGCGCCAGTCCAACTATTGAGTTGTGTTTTGAGTTGATGCATCTAAAAGGCTCGTATGAACTTCTCTCGTTCTATGGGAATTTGGCTATCTTTACAAAATTCATTACAACAGAATACAAATTTCAATAATGACAATGAAATGAAAGAAAACAAAAGTTGATGCATTACAAAATGTAAAAGAGAACACGATTCAAAAATCCATTGCTCTAACGCTTAGATCGAGTGTAAATTGTTTCAAAAATCTTTTAAATGAAAAGAATGATTGTGGCAGAGGCAGAGAGGCATTAGCAGTGACTTAATATCAAAAGGAAAAATAGTATTTATGAGCAACACTATGCCCTCTTTTGAATCTCATACTAAGGTACTACAATAAATTTATACAGGGCAGTCAAAATCACAAGCCACTAAGCTAATCAGTAACATTTTTTGATAATATTGATGTGTTTCAAGGGATGAACACTTTTCTTCATACGAACATCAATTATTAAGCTAAAGGAAGAAGAATATGTCTCTTAATTTCAAGCTCGTTGTCTAGTCAGAATTGTATATTTGCAAAACTAGCAAAACTATTTTTATTTCTTCTATTATTTCAATTCCTGGTCGTGTAAAAAAGTTAAAAAAAATCAATTACAAGCTACAGACAAGAATTTAAGTTAACAATCATAAATCAAATGAACATGGAAACTGCAAATGTGAGCTCGTTTTTAGTAAAGATACATGACTAAATAAAGAATTTTTATGTTTTTATTATTACTATGCGAGCTGAATTTCATAATCGAACCATTTACTACCCTTTTTAAAACAAAAAAGCTAGTTGGTGTGCTAACGAGCATTTTTCTAAAATTCGCGCCATCAAATTTCCCTTTTTCAATCCAATGACAGTTCCGATCTCTCCACTCAATGCTCCACTCTACACACATTCTTCTTGTTGACGTTTCTCGAATACCGCAAAAATACCGTAAATTGAAATCATCGAAATTGCTCGCAAGAGAAACGACGACAGCACGAACTCGACGTACCGTAAAATTGCACATTTGACATTTCGCTCGTTTCTCCGGCGCAAAGGGGGTGGCAGACCAAGTGCGATTCTTTTATTTGAGAAATCCTTTCGGAAGCGAATTATTCAATAATTGTACAAAAAAACATCTAGTATCGGTTCAACTAAGACCAGTGTTAAAAGTTTTACAGCATTTAAGTGGTAAATACGCACGTGATAAATTGACGTAATTTTTCCTATCATCGTAACGAGGTACCGGAAAAGTGATTAAAAGCTGCGTGAGTAGGTAATCTTGTTTATTTTTCCAATTGGTATTTGATTTCTAAGCTCCTCGAATGGATAGTGAAATGAATGCGTAGCCCCAAGCAATGACCTTCCCTTGGCGATTTACCGGTGCGCTTTGCACAAAAAGTAAAAGTAAACCATTATGAAAATCTGTCATTTGATATGCAAACGCGACCTCCAGCTAGACGGAACATTTGGTTTAGGCTATTTTTAAAAAATATATTCAAAGCCGGGAGGAATTATTATACATTACAATTTTTCGATTTTTCAGACATTGCGCAGTGCAGTTAAGTTTTGCCGGTAGCAGCGACGTATTTAATCATAACAAACGAAATTTCGTCAGACCGCAGAATTTTAGTGGAATGTCATCTGTTTTCTTGCGATTCAGCGTAGGTTTGCATGCAGCCCGTCGATCGGCCCGCGGTGTTGCATTCCTCAGAGATAATGGATTTCGGGGCTCGTTTGGCCCCTGTCCGGTTATTGCCGGCACGCAGCAGACTCCTTTCTCCGATCGAACATACGCAACAAACATCAAAACTCAAAACAGCACAACGGTAAGTTCGTTTTGGCTTGTCCTATACTATTATCTTGACTTCAGATAACACGAAAATAGGGTGTTCGTTTAACCAGTGACTAAGCTAATTGCGGAAAGTTTCCAGACGGTTGTAATTAAATTGGAAATCATACAAATTACAGACGGAATCAGGTGGAATTTTAATTTATGTTTGCGATGGTAAATATTGATTACGGAAGTGCAATCCGAAATCAATTCTTACAATGCGTAAACATGTTTGCTTAAAATTTGCTAGAGTCCAAATCGAATCAATGCCAGAAACAAGCGAATAAACAACCTGTGGGCGCCACCCGCTTACGTCAATTCATCAACAGATTATTGTTGGCAATGGCATGTACAGTGCATAGCAAACTAAGCTAAGCTGCGACGGAAATGGCAAACTCACAGGTGTTCGATGAAATTTTCTCAAAGTAATTCTCAATGCATTATTTTGAAGCAATTGACACATTGGCTGCGGATGCGTTGCCGCAATAGTCGCGAATCAATAGTGAAAGTAATTTTCATATGGGCACTGTACCGTGTGACGTTCATCGTCGCTGATAGTGTTTATTGGCAGTTTTCTTAGGCATATTTACAACTCAAACCTAATTAGACTATTTTTGTTGTTCTGTTATTTTTGTTTGTTTGTCACGTGAATGATATAACGTATGAGTGTACAGTCCAGATTTTCGTAAATACCAGAAGACTTCACAAATTCACGCCTTCAAATTGGTTCATAAAATAAACTGGTTAACAACATTCAATTGCTTCATTGAATTTCGATGGTTTCTGATTTGATGGTTCAAAATGCAAATATTAATGCTTCTGAATATTCCATACAAGCAAATTATATTGAATTTGGCCATTCGTCTTGCGCTTCAGGTCGTATTTTTCATTTAATGTGCCGTTATTTGTGTATTCACTTTGAAGTCCGAATTTTATTAAAGGCTTCCTTCCACAATCTCTAAAACGCATTTATTATGCACGATCTTATTGCAAAATGCACATTCGTATTAAAAAAATACAGTTCTATACTTGGATCTTGTCTTAAACTACTGCAGGGTAAATGGATTGTATCGTCTGGTTAGGTATTTCTGAGCAACCAACACAAGGTCACGTATTGGTCCATAGCGATTCCAGATAAGAATACCTGGAGCTTAGTTCAAGCGGCTATCAAGGGCACCAGACCTTTACGCACATTGAAGGGCTTGCTTCAACTTCTGCTCTGCGACGTGCATGAGATCCACCAGCGAGGGCTAACTGAAGCAGCGCTGTCTGGTTTTCCTCTAGTGTCGGATAGCCACACAGGAAATTTTGATTTTTTTTTCTTCTGAAACTCCCGGTTCCTAACACTTCCTACTAAAGTGACTGATTAGGAGTCGCAGTTTCAAGACGTGACTAGCCACAGGTTAAGACAGTGGCTAGTAAAGATGCCGACTAGCCGTTTGCAGTTAGTCTGGGTTCATTCAAGTAGGCATTTGGTAGCTGCGAGATTGTATGCCCCCGACATGGTTTTGTTTAGCATGCAGGTCTGAGTTGTTCGCCATCGCCCCAACCTGCATCATATTGGACTCTATCAAGCACTGCCCCGGTTGGATAGGTATTGGGATGCCTGCTTATCCAACTAGGAGTAGACTGACCCCATTGTTGGCTAAAGCATCCGCTTTCTCATTTCCATCAATACTCTTGATGACTGGGAACCCAAAAGATTTTGACTTTTCTATTGTTGCCTAGTCAGTTCAGGGCCCAAAAGCAATCAAGTACGCGCTTCGATTTATTTGTGAGACATCAGTGCTTTTATTACAGTTTGGATGTCAGTGAAAATGTTTATCGTGAAATGTTGTATTCGGACATCTGCAGTATTCTTGAGAGATTTTAGCTCTACGGCTTTTGGTATCACATAGATTTCCACCTTGAAAATACTACAGTGATTAAGAAGCCTGAAGGCTGCTTCTAAATGCGATCTGCACGTAAATGCTAAGTGATGCTGTATCCATTTGCTGGTTCCCTTCCTGCCCATTCCCTACGATCGTTTGATATCTTCGTCTGAATCAAAGAGCGGAGACAAACATTTCAGTGCATCTTGCATGCCCCTGCCTTATTGAGTTATTCCAGTTCTTAGAAGTTTACGATCACGTATTTTGCTTATGGAAAATATGGTCGTGAACATTATTTGTTACAAAAGAAAAGAGGTTTTGTCTGCCTACAAATTGCTTATATTTTTTACGATTGTGTTCACCCATTCACTAACCAACTCCAGATCATACTCTATGAGTTGGCCATAGGTATATGTTTGAGCCTACCCGAGACGACGATAGCAATTTCCTCGGCATAGACCACTACTATGAGTCCCTTGCTCTCCAATCCCCTTGAAATATTATTTGTCACCAGGTTCCACAAGAGAGGAGATAAAACTCCTCCTTGGAGTGCACCTTTGTGAACGTTTCTTATGATTTGTGGAGCCGTCCAGTCCACTGATATGAGCCTTTGCTTAACCATGTTGCTTATCGTATGTAGCGTAGGGTTTGGTACCCACCCAGCTAAGCTAGGTAAAACATCCCTAGGGTGAGCCGTCTAACATATTTCTTTTTTGTGTCGCTCCTTGCTATGGAGATCTAACAGTCTTTCAAATACTTTGAGGAGAAAAGAAGTCAGGCTATTTGGCCTGTAGTCTTTCGGATACGATGGTTGCTTTTCTTGCTTGAGTATAAATACCACCTTAGTGGTCCTCCAGGCTGCATTTATAATATGGCTTAGCACTAGACAGCCTTCACAAATTGGCATTAGCCAGCATTTCATCCGGGTGTCGTCTGGTTAACAAAGATCGGTTAATGTTTATCGGCTGCTTTTCACGTATAAATTATAATTACGTATAAATAGGAACTTAGAACAAAAGATTCGAAGTTCCTATTTACACGTTTCGACCACCCGAGTATTGTGAAATGTGTCGTTTTAAAAATACATCCTATTTTACGTACCAAATATCCTTTCTGAGTCAAGAATTTAACAAGATTTATTTCCTCAGCCGGAAATCATTTTGAAACTATATCACTTGTTCTGCTGTCGATATTGTTGTCAAGACTGATCAAAATGTTAAGTATTTTACTGAACTTTCGACATTTACAGACTCACAAAACAAAAAGAATGAAAACATGCGGAAAACTTCTCATTTGTTGAGTTATCTCAGTCTTAAGAAGTGTACGAATTCGAATTTTGCTTCTTGAAAAAATGAAAATTATAGTTTATGGACAATGTGGATTATAACGTGAACTTCATTTGTTACATATAAAAAGGGGTTTTATTTGATAACAAATTGGTTCTATATTTTACCACTCCATATCTAAAGGCCCCCACTCACGAGCAGTCCAAATGGCCTGAGTCCATTTGGCTTGAGTCCGTTTGGTTTAAGTCCAATTTAGCTCGCCACTCACGATAGAGCCTCGATTTAGTCAGTCCATTTCATTTGCTGTCATTAATTTAGAAAAATCTATTAATGGATCAGAAACGTATGGAGGAGTTTTTTGCAATTGCAACTTGCATTTACATAAAGCAACGATAGCCAAAAAGAAAGTGGCAAAAATGGTAGATTTGGTAAAAGAACTCACACTTGAGCCTTCTGATTGGCAAAATTATTTAAGAATGGATGATACGGCATATAACACGTTGCTGTAGTTGGTCACCGCATTTATAAAAATATGAGGCAAACTATCACTCCTCACGAAAGATTGACCGCTACTTTGCTGTACTTAGCAAGTGGTTGCAGACTTTGGGTCAAGTAATATAATATACATTCATGTGACCTATATTATTCGATAACTTCCAAAATAAAATCATGGCCACCACTATCCATTATGCTGAATTTTTTTATTAAATAAAATAATCACAGAAACAGTCAATGAGCTTGTCACAGGTCAGCGTGCAAGCAAGACTGCCACGTTGTTTGGACTGAGGCTTCAACACACACGATAAGTCCATTTTATCGATTGTCCATATTCGCCCTACTATTTTCCCACACACGGTCGAGCAAAAAAAGACCCGATGGCCTGAGTCCATGGACTTTGGATTGATTGGAAATCCAAATTGGTTGTTTCAGTTCATGAGTCCATCCAAGTTCTCCCACACACGGTGAGATTTTGGCCTGGCCTCAGGCCATTTGGACTGATGGACTGCTCGTGAGTGGGGGCCTTAACGCTTGCATAGCTATTTCCTGTTTTCCTAAATTTAATGGGGTGTAAGAATACGGATTTTCTACACAATGCATATCACGTTCGACTTTATTATCGCCGTACTCCTCACACAGGTTTGCATGGATCAAAAGGGAATAAATCGACTCGAGACATAACTTAGGTAATAATTCAGCAAGAAAACTTGCCAATCATCTATGTATGTTTAGAAATCGAAGCTCAGCCGATAAATCAACCAATGCCTTTTAATTGAATCATTAATTACAAAAATCCCAATACATCAGTAATTGAACTTGATTTTCAATTATTTATAATACGCTTCTTTCTTGTACACGTGGGTATCTCTATTCTATATTTAATTAGCTCATTATTGACATATAAAGATGCGGAATTTACTTCTGTTTCATTTTTAGCTTCCCCCTGAACTTTATGATCTTATGACTTGGCTTCCAACTATTTGCATCGCATAAATCTGTACGTTTTTAAACAGTATTGGTTTTGTTAATGGGAAATCCCATATTCTTTGATATAATCGTTTTCCAATATTGCTTGTACAACTGTCCCGATTTAATATTTCTGAGCGTTTCATTTCTATAAAAATATACATTGAATCACATGGATAATCCGAAAATAACAAAAACATTTCAAATTTAAATCACGCGAAATGGCAAATATGTCAGCAGTATGGCGACACCAACAACATTCGCAACAATCTGATACTGCGCCACTCAGATGGTGTTTTATTTATATTTTTATCGGATGGCGTTCCATCAGTTGTGGACGTAGTCGCTTCAGTCGGTGAATGCGGAGCTGGGTGGTAGGAATGTGCGATAATCGAGAAAGTAAATAAATACATGTATGAAAACTTGTATTTATTTAGTCTCTATGTATACGTTTTTAACCGATTAGAATGAGATTTGCAATTTATAAAGAAATTCTATTGATCGATTTGCGCATTGATTGACTAGATAATATGTACTGAATATAAATCGATAATGTTATCACACAATAAATAATGTTTAAAATATTATTCGGTGGAATAACGTCAATTAAAAAATACTTCCTCTGTCTAATTTGAGTATTTACAGTTGCATAAAATATGAACCATATGAAGTTCAACGGATGTTGATAATATTCTCAGAATAAAAATTTGTTTATAATTTTCCAATGTTTCATTCATATTTAAAAAAGAATAGAAAGAGAAATAGGTTACTCACTCTAGTGATTATTTTTCGACGCATATTTTTTACTGGAATCAATATTGGTTTACGCTTGCAGAGTATTGCACTCATTTTATTATTTTTACGTCAGCTGCTAGAAATGAACAATGGACCCGTATAAATTATTCGCTTGTAGCGATAACCTCATTAAGAATATAAAACAAAGTAATTTCGACAATTTGCTACGTTGTAATCAAAATAAAGTTGAATTGGATAAATATTTTTGAAATTCAATCAAAATTTGCTCGAAATTGTCTAAAATAATCTGATATTAATGGGTGAACTCTAGAGTTAAATTGGTAAAAATAATTCAATTTAGAGTATCCGCTGAATTAATTAGTTGTACATAGTTAAAAAACAAACATTCATATTTAAGCAATTCAGTATCACATAAACAAAACATATTAAAGATTAAAATATGACTGTAAAAGAAGAAACTATATCAAAAAGATCATTTTTAAGGTGAACCAAAGATTTTCACACAGTTAAGGTTATGAAGTACAGTGAAATTATTTAAATTAACATTTTGTTAAAAAAAAATTCTGTTTGATTACGGTGTTTCATCTTTGAGACAACAACTACGCCAACACCTGGCGCTGCCATGCAACACCAAACCATAACTCCTCCACTATAATGCTTTATTGTACTTTTACTGTGCTTTCTTCGCATGAGTTTGAAATATATGTATGAAATTTAGATTCATCAATTAATAATATATTGTTCAAAAATTCATCAGACTTATTTTCAAAATGTTAGGCGAGCTCGAACATCTTATTTTGATTAGTTTTACTAATTAGTGACTTTCACCTGGTTATTTGCGCATTATATCCAGCACGATGAGGAACTCTGCAAATGGTTCTCGGATGAATATCTTTTTAAAATCAGCTTTAACTTGGGTTACTATCGTCGATGATGTTGTCTTGGAATTATTTTTAACTAGTACTATTTGCCCCTTCTCTCTCACAGTTGATTTTCGGGGGCGTCAACATCGTTCAGAACTTTCGAATTGGTATTATTTTCGAACCGCTTTGCAGTGTTGGAGGTTATAAATCTACTTCTGCATACTCATTTAAATTTGAAAGTGTTTTTTGATCTACTTCGCTTGTTCCTTTTTGTCTACGCCACATGATGACGACTTTAAAAACTTAACAAATCAACTATACACGTAACTATGCTTAACCTCCTCAATTATTTATATTGCCAGTATCAATGCTGCTAATATGTAGCATTTTGCACTACAGCAAGTCCATTGTACAAGAGTAAAACTAAACTGTGTGAAAATCTTGTCCATTCGAAAATATTCCTTTTGATATATTTTGTATTTTTCAGCAATACTTTAATATTTTAAATAGTTTTTTTTTTTGTGATACTGAATTGCTTAAATGTGAATAATTTTTTTTTTACAATTTGTAATTTTTTATAATTTATAATATTTTTTTTAATATAATGAAATAAATATTTTCTCTTGATTTTGTTTTACAAGTTGTTTTCCCCAACAAATTATATTGTGTGAACACTTTTGCCCACCACTGTGTATAAAATAAAAATGAAAACATTGGATAACTCGAATCACAAAAGCCTATATGGCAATCTAAATTTCTCATTTGTCATACAATATAAATAATCATCATTTATTTTTGTATGACAAATGAGTAATTTAAGTTGCCGTTGGTCTAGGCGGCCCAATCGTTCACAGCTCAAATGATGTAACAAATTTACATTTTTTCAAGTCAGTTTGATGCTTAGAGAATGATGATTTTGATTGATTTGGTGACACAGAGATATGTAGTTGAATGAGGATACTTTGTTTGTACAACTATCTAGCAAATGTGCCTGATCGTTAAAGAGATACCAAAATCTTGAAATTATCATTTGAAATGGAATTTGAAGTTGCCTTAGTAAATGCCTAATTTGCAATCCTCTTAATATAGATTCTTGACGGACTTACATCGGCCACACTATGATGTGATTTTAGAGCGAAGGGAAAGGAAGTATTAAATGGAGCCGATATCACCATTTTAGTATGATTACCAGCAATATTGAATAGACCACTCAAGAAAGGAACATATATTTTCAGTGGAGGCTGAGACTCAGTATCGTTGATTGGTTATTAGGAGAAATACATTTTTTAGTTACAATATTCCTGTTTCTGTTAGTGCTATTTTTTGTTGATATTCTTCTTAGCGCTATTTTTGTTGATTTTCTTCTGCAGCTGCTTCTTTTTAAATCCATAAAAGCCAGGCATATTTCGATGGTATAAAAGCCTTGATCGCGTAGGAGATTTGTAATTCCGCTGGATTAGTTCTTTAAGGTAGTAATCAGTGATGTGGAAATCAACTTCAAGAAGTCTTTCATAGTCATCCATCTTCAGCAACTTAGGGAAATTTGTTAGAATGCCATTCGCTTATCTTTAATATGCAGTTTGAAGCACGCTTTCTCAATACGATTGTTTTTGCTAGAGGTTGTTATATTTAGTATTTAGTTATTGTAGGCGACTGACCCAATGTAATATTTCATTGCTAAACTTTACTGGTTCACCAGAATATTCTTTTCTGTTCTTTTCATTGTTTGTATGTTTATGTTTCTCATCAAGTGTGATTCATAGATTACTACAATCTATGATTTGTCTTTACTACAATCTATGATTGTCAGACGCACATACCGTGATGGGTGCTCGCTCGTACCGCGGAGCTAACTGTGACTCTGATCATTACCTGGTGAAAACAACATACCTGTGCGGAATTTCCTCAGTGCACCAATCGAGATTCAAGAATCTGCTGAACGATTATACGGCTCAGGCATATACGACCGCGGCTGAGGTAAGAATTTCACCAATGCTGCGCGACTCCAGCAACGTTGGTGTCCACGAGTTCTGGGAAGAGCTCAAAAATACAATGAAGGATGTGGCAGAAAACGTTGTGGGATACAAAGCCCGACGAGCGCGAAATGAATGGTTTGACGAAGAATGCAGGAACTCACTTGACGCAAAGAACGAGGCCTACAGACAATGGATCCAACGTGCAACCAGAGGCAAAATGGAAAAATATGACAAGCTACGGCGAATATCCAATAGAATAATTAGGCGTAAGAAACGGAAATACTTTGACGCGCAGTTGCTGAAAATTAATGTAAACCTAGTTAGTAAGGACACCAGACCAGCGTACAGACTAGTAAACACTATCAAAAATGGCTAACAACCCAGGAGTAGCCTCTATAAGGACAAAGATGGAAGTATTATCAGCGAAACCGAAAGTATTAGCAAACGATGGGCGTCCTACTTCGAAGAGCTTCTGAATCCGCCATCAAACATCCTGGCATCAGAAGCTGAGCTTCATGATGATACCGTTGGTCAACCCCCATCCACACAACCCTCGACAGTAGAAGAAGTTGATCTCGCCTTGCGTTCACTGAAAAGGAACAAAGCGCAGGGCGCTGACGAAATACCAGCTAAGTTACTCAAGTCTGGTGGTGCGGGTTTATTAAGTCCGCTACGTCAACTACTGCTGCGAATATGGGAGACTGAGGTGATCCCAGACGATTGGCGCAGAAGCATCATCTGGCCCATACATAAAAAGGGAGATAAACTGCGATGTGAGAATTACAGAGGCATATCCTTAGTCTGTACGCCCTACAAATTCCTGTCAAAAATCCTGGAGTATAGGATTAAACCGTTCGCGGAAGAAATCATTGGCGAGTATCAAGGCGGTTTCAGATCTGGTCGCTCCACAATCGACCAGCTCTTCACGGTCAAAATAATTTTGCAAAAGTGCTAGGACTTTAAACAAGCATATGACAGCATCGACCGAGGCGCACTATATAGCATCATGCTGCAATTTGGTATACCGGCCAAATTAGTGAGACATAAAGATGACGATGACCAACTCCGTCTCGCAGGTCCGGATCCAGAACAGATTGACGGATCCTTTTGAAACTCTGATTGGCCTGAAGCAGGGCGATGGAATATCGCCCACGCTCTTCTACCTGGCACTTGAGTTCGCTATTCGGGCAATGAACCTGAACACCAGCGGCACGCTACTTTTCAATTTGACACAATTAGCAGCGTACGCGGATGACATTAACATCATGGCTCGCAAACTGACCGATGCAGAAGAACTTCTGCTTAGACTTGACACCGCAGCAAAGGAAGTTGGACTACGAATCAACGAGGACAAAACGAAAATTATGGTGCAATCTAGGACCAGGGCGCCAGCGCACACGACCATCAACGTAGGGGACCTTTGCATCAAATTCATGGACAACTTCGTTTACCTGGGTAGCAACCTATCGAGTGACGCCAACGAAACTGACGAAATCAAGCGACGGATACAACTAGCAAATAAGACCTTCTTCTCGGTCCTCCCCATTATGAAATCGAAATATGTGCACAGAAAGACTAAGCTCCGCGTTTATAAAACTATCATAAGACCTGTGCTGTGCTATGGCTGTTGAATTTGTCATCCAAATACGTGGTAAATAAACATCATGTGGACTTTGTCTTGGTTGACTTAACTAGAATCGATTAAAAGCGGAATTATTCCTTTCCCGAAATATATCTTCTCTTTTTTTTTAAATAAAAGTTACAATTACATTACATTCTATTTTGAGCGCAGGCATGATGGTTGGTATCGAAATACCTTCTGACTCTCATAATATTTGAAGGTCCATGAAATTTCATTTCACAATGGGACAAGGAACTAGATAGAGTTCAAACTGGGAAACAAAATATAGGTCGACGGGGAAAATCGATGAAATTATTTTATTTAGGACTAAATTGCTCAGATCAATATCAATAAACTTCTTTGTCGAAACACTGAAAAAATATCCAATAACAAAAGATTACTTCTAGAAATTTCAAAAAAATAATAATTTTGAAATAAAACAAAAATCTCGCTTTCGTTACAGATAAAGAAAATCGATCCGGAAGATGAAAACGAAATTATCGAAAAGCTAAAAACTATTTTTGCGCAAGAAGAAAGTTCCGGAAATGTAGTTCCAATATTTAAGAGAGCACTTCTGCATGGCAACAAAGTCGCCATCAAGGATGGAATCAGTGAATACACTTACCACCGATTATACGTGGCCGCCAAAAAGTTGGCATTGCAAATTTCTAATTTGTGCGGTAGGCATTTTCATAATACTATTAATTTTAAGTCAAATATTCGAAAAATACCATTCTCCACCAACAGGGAGTGGATCAAACTCGCGCGTCACCTTCCTCTGTCCGAACGACGCACTCTATCCAGTAGTTCAATGGGCATGTTGGTTTTCCGGCCAAGTGGCTGTTCCGCTCAGCACTCGCCATCCAACCGACTTACTGAAATATTTTGTTAAGGACAGTGAGGCGTCACTATTGATTACGACGCCTGAATTTGAGGCTGCCATGAAACCGATCTCGGAAAGTTTGCAGAAAATATTGATTGTCATCGATCACACATTCATTCCAGAAATAGATACGCAATCGTCGATGTTGGACCCGAAAAATGAAAATGTCATGCAAATGGCGAATCAGTTGATTATCGAAGGAGCATTGAGCGGCGAATTTTATGGAAAATCAGATGCTATGATACTGTACACGTCGGGCACCACTGGCAACCCGAAAGGTGTAGTGCTGTCGCACAAGAATGTGAATGCTCAGGTTAATTGTCTGACTGATGCGTGGCAGTTTTCATCGAAGGATTGTCTACTTCATGTGCTTCCATTGAATCACGTTCACGGTTGTGTAAATGCATTGATGTGTCCGTTGAGTGTTGGCGGCAAACTGATAATGCATGACCATTATGACAGTCACAATGTATGGAGTGCCCTGCTGGGCATTAATACTCCAACGAAGGATCGAGTGAATATGTTCATGGGAGTTCCCACGATCTACAACTTCTTAATTGACGAGTATGATAAAATTTTCGCGAAGAATTCGCGGATGGTTGAATACATTCAGAACCATTGCGAAAAGAACATTCGATTAATGATCTCTGGTTCAGCGCCGCTTCCGAACACTGTATTTGCTCGGTGGTATGAAATTTCAGGACATCGCTTGCTGGAGCGCTACGGAATGACAGAAATTGGTAAGTATGCCATTTAAAAAAGTGTATTGTTATCTTTAAGAAACTTCAGAAAACAATTTTCAAATACATCAAACTTTTTAAACAGGTATGGCCCTCAGTAATCCATACGTCGAGGACAAAGTACGAAAGCGACGACCTGGAACCGTAGGAATGCCACTACCGGGAGTCGAAATACGCATCACAGACGGCGATAACAATTCCCTTTTCGCAAGCAAAGGTGAAAGTAACAAAGGTTTCTGGGCGAAGGGAGATCAACCGGTTTACCATAAGAAGTCTGAAACCAAAAGCGAACCAATCGTCGGCGAACTACAAGTCAAAGGAGCAAATGTATTCAAAGAGTACTACAATCGGCCGGAGGACACAAAGAAAGATTTCATCAATGGCTTCTTCAAGACTGGTGATATTGCGGCTTATGAGGACGGTTGCATAAAAATTATGGGACGTTCAAATGTTGATATCATAAAGAGCGGTGGCTTCAAAATATCGGCTCTGGAAATCGAAACACACATTCTCGAACATCCAAGTGTAAAGGACGTGGCAGTGGTTGGTATTCCAGATGATACGTGGGGCGAAAGGATAGCAGCCATCGCCGTTCTGCGTGAAAACTTCGAACTGGATCTCGAATCGTTGAAAGTTTTCTGTGCCGATAAAGTGGGCAAATATGCCGTTCCATCGGTTCTGAAAGTGATAGGCGAAATGCCACGAAACGCGATGGGCAAGATCAACAAAAGAGATATCATAAGACTGTACTTTAGTCAGCCGAACGGAAACAAAACAGATTCAGCTGCCACTTCTGATACCAAATCAACAAAGTCCGAATCGCCGTCAACGCAGTCAACAAATTCGAAGAAGGAAGCAACGACCGTGCCGTCTGGTGAGAAGTCATAAAGTGTTGAGTTTCGCTGGCGGCGTGTTGATGGCTTCGTGTTTCTCTTTTTTGAATATTTGTTATTTTAAGTTTGATGTTTGTTTCTGTCATCGTGCTGAGCGATTCGTTTGACTTTATTTTGATCGATTGAGAGAGAAAGAAAAGATGTGTGTGGCAAGTGCGTGCCTGAGACTCAGATGATAGGAAGATTCACTAAATGCTAAAGAACAAATTCTTTGTTTTCTTCGTTAGTTTTCGCCAAAGTTTCGATCACGAATGGAAATGTTTAATATTTCGATTTAGTGTTGCATTTCGATTTTTCGGAAACGAATTATTTTTTACCTAATTGAAAAAGATACAAATTAAAAATATTTAGATTTCTTGTTAATAGTATTGTTGCGAACAGATTTCGGTCGTAATAATAGCAATATGTTGCTGAGTGTTTAAATACAGCGCGACATTTTTACATTAGATCTTTGGAAACGAAAAATCGACGGTACGATTGTTGAGAGGAAAATGATGAGAAAAAAATTACTTAAAGAGAAAAGAATTTGATTTGATATTAATGTAGAAACGGTGATGTATAATAAAAACGAACGGCTGTTTGCTTGAATTAAAATTTTTGTGTTCGTTATCAATTCTGGTGATGATGACCTTTAGTTGAGAAATTTTCAATTTCATGATTTTGCGAAAGGAAAGGATATTGTAAGGTAGCTATAAGAAATTGAGCTGTAAGGAACAGATAGCTTAACATCTTAAGCCTTAAGATAGCTTAACAGCTTGATGAAGGAGGATTATTTGAAATTGATCTTGAAACATGTTAGACCTGTTGTCTTAGGGTGCTCCAGTTCATTTGTTTCGATAAAATATTCAAAAATGATTTGTTAATTTCGAAACTTCGTCTCGGGCTAAGATTTAGCTGATGAACATTTATGAAGAGTAGATAACTATACGCGTGGCATTCTTCGCACGATTTATATAGTATATATAGTTTCTTCATGAGTCCTTTTCATATTCTCATCTTCCTCGGACCCAGTGTTAAACATATTTATTTAAAGTTGGTTTCTTATTTACCTATTTCATCCTGCCTTTGAATTTCGTAAAGGGCACCACGTAGTCAGGTGTCGCTTTTTAGAACAAGACAACCTATATTTATATTTATTTTGTAATCAATTTTAAATTTATATTCATTCAAAATGTGGAAAGCAGAAGAGCAAAGACCAGGAACAGAAAATACTGAAATATTCACCAATCCGTTAGTTACCTAAAAGTAAAAAAGAGAAACACGGTGGACATAATGGACAAACTTGTATGTGATCAACTTGTTATGGACAAACCCCACTCCACATCACCATGAGTTGAAGTAAGATCCATTTCCAAACTCAATCAAACGAGAGGAGAAGGTATTGAAAGAGTGTAAGAGGACGATTGGATAAATTAACAAACTGAGAGTCTGCTAAGAATTTAATGCCTTCTGAAAATTCATAAAGAAGATTTTCGAAGATTGGCTGTTAGAGTAAGATCAAACCAAGGAATGGAAGTAGAAAATTCTAGATTACGTTAGTCTGGACTCGATTTGTGTGAGTGAAATCTATTTCACCCTTCAGAGGGAAATACTTTGAAGCTATTAAAGGAGTCGCCAAGGGAAACATGGGCGTGTCCAGCCTCGATTTTAGGTAAAAAAACGAGGACAAGAAAATGAGAAAAAAACGAGGATTTTTTTTTTGTTTCATTCGTGTTTTTGTCATGTACACATTTATTCGTTTAACCACTACTACATTTTTGTAATCAAGTCAACAGTAATTTACGTGGATTTTACTTGCTAATTGGGCCAAAAACGATTTTCATACCAGAATGAAAAAGTGGAAAAAATGACTTTTCCAGAAAAAGATCAACTGCTAAAGGTCAAGGAATACTTTTCGTATAATTTCTGCATGACTTTCTGCTGAAAATGATGTGTAGAATTTGGTACGTTGTAGACGGCTTCAATTTAAGTGGTATTCTGATAATAATAAAATATTGATATATTTGACCATTATTGTACATTTCCCGTTTGTTAGTAGCTATGAATGCAAAACATCTGAAAAAATCTAATATGAGGGCTATTCAACGAACTAAGTGTTCGCAAAAAGTTAGAAGTAATACAAGCAAGCAAGCAAAAAAACAATTTCTCAGCCGAAAAAAATTCCGAAGGCTTTAAAATTAGTAAGAGTCAGGTGCAACGTATTTAAAAAATAAAAACCAACTAAGGCAGACATTGGAAAATTTCTAAGCACTGGCAGAAAGCGGTTGAAAATAAATTTATCATACTGCCAGATAGATAAATTTTTGCATGATTGGTTATCTAAGGCACGCTTCAAAAATATCCGGCCCGATACTTCATAGTAAATCCCATCTAATCGTTACAAAATTAGAGCTTTGTGATTTCAATACATCAAACGGGTAGCTAGAATCCCTTAAAAAGGGTTACAATATTCATTACGGTACATTTTGTGGCGATGGAACTGATGTTTATTTAGACACAGTTCTGGGGTTTCAGTCACAGCTAAGAATGCTATATGATGGTTCCGATGCTTCAAATATCTATAATCTTAATGAGACAGAAGTGATAATCTGAGACAGTGATAATCTGGAAGACATCAAGCTACAATTTTTTCCCACCTATTAGCACTTCTCATTTACAGCCCTTAGACCAGGGAATTATTCTAAAATAGATAGGTTATACCTAAATCAGGGGATTAAACTAAATTACCACACATACATATATGATGAACATTAAATTGTGTGCTCTAGAAAATACTGAGCGTACTTCAGCTCTGACCCAACAAAACTAGCTTCTGTATTTGGAGCTTTCTGCTGGTTAAAATTTGGCAGGAGTCGATCAATTGTCACAAACGAGTCTCGCCCGGAAGATTTGGAAGATGTCTTTTTTGTAGAAGTTTCAACCGAAGTAGCCATTTCAGCTTTTGTCAATTCCGATAGTGAATTTAAATCGTAGTATTCCGAAACATAAAATGAAGTTCGTCCGCAGAATACTAAGGTAAAACACCATAATTTCGTCAGGGTACTTAATTTCGTCACATTTTACATTTTCAACTAAAATAAGAAAATTCGAATGCTCATGCAAATTTTTTATCATTTGACATAAAGAGGTTTAATATATAATTGCATTAAATTAATATGAATGTCGTATTGGCTCCCAATTATGTAAAAGTTCGCTTAGAAGCATGCGTCAGTGCTGCGTCTCGTAGTTAGCTCATTGCGTGTTAGTGTTTTGTGTAGTGCGGACGTGAACATTGTTAAGGGTGCCAGAAACAAGGTTGGTAAGCTATAGGTTTTTTTTCATGCAAGGGCAAAAGTTAGCGCATCGTTAGTCACGAAATCAATAAAAAAATTTATAATTCACCAATAAATTACTGAGAAAAAGGCATGACGAATTTACTAATGGCGCGTTAACAGCAATGTAGGTAATTTCGTCATAGTGACGAAATTTAGTTCTTAAAACGCCGTTTTGTCAGCAGAATTTTGCTAAATTTATCAAAAATTTTTGCCAAATTAAAATGGATAATCAATGTCAATAGAGTATTTAAACCTAAGACATAATTTCGTCCGGTCAATCATTATTATATATTAGTTAAATTTGCGTAATATTTTTACCAATTTCGAGAAGATGTAAGGATGAAGAATGTCGCGATTTTAGATAATATATCTATTTTAAATCGTGTGTTTTCTGGCGCAACAAAGTATTATTACCATTAAGATTTAGTTTTATACTATGCCAAAAAAAAATATGTTGAGAAAAATTCTCTCAACTGCTTTTTTTTAATTTCGTCACTCAATCGACGTGCAAAGTTAAAGGAACTTAAATGACTTTTTCAAAAATTAACCTTATTCTAAGTGTATCAGATTCATCGAGCATTTGCCAATTAAGAAGAGCATTATATTCACACATTTCGTTGTCTTTAACAAACTTTTGCAGGGAAAAGGGTATAATTCTTACAGCACTTTTCCCAAATGCAACGCAACTCCTGCAGCCAATGGACGTTGTAGTTTTTCATCCGGTTGTACAGGTTTGGAAGCAAAAGGTTAGTGATTGGCGACTGCAGAATAATGGCGAAAAGCTTAAACGGGAAGAATTTACATGTCTGGTAGACTCATGCCTAAAGGAAGCAGCAAAGTCAGATACAATTAAAAGTGGTTTCAGGAAATGTGGCTTGTATCCATTCAGTCCTTACGCTATTGCATACGACAAACTCCTCACGAACAAGAACATCAGTGTTCTGCCTGAAGCGAATAAAGATATTATTTGTGACGAGGTTTTTGCTGACGACCTCGCTGATGATAGACGTGTTGTCGATTACAACTCATTTTATCCACCCTTGAAAAAGAAATAGGAGATGAAATTTTTAGAGCGAATCCAGAGTAAGGTTGCAAAATATATAAAGGTGATTTTGTTGCCGTAAATTATTTGTGAATTCGAATTTTTCGGTATTTCTTTTTCTAAAGAATGTATTTGTTTTTGTATTAGATATATTCATGTACATTTATCGATTTTTTATTTGTTGAATTATGTATTCGAACATATCATCCAAATCTTACTCTCATATAGAATTTGAATATCGCTATCCCTTAGAGGCCGAAGTTAGATACATGACATGACGAAGTTAAAAAATATTGATAATTGCCCTGACGAAATTGGGTACAAAAATAAGTTTGAAACTAATTAAAAAAAAATTTGATAATGACCAAATCGAGTCCTTTGAATATGAGATTTACAAAAACAACGCTTCGTTCAACTACTTTATGTATCCGCCACTTGAACTTATTTAAAAGAAATATTATTTCTCTCTGAGCAAAGTGAAATTTTTCTTAACATGACGAAATTATGGTGTTTTACCTTATTTCTATAGTCACCATAATCAAGCAAATACGGAACATCACAGCTTAGGATCTCTGAAGGAACATATCTAAAGCTTTGCAAACAGTAAATCTTTCAGCAATTCTAATGGAGTACATCTTACGAGCGCAAAGAGGCTAATTTCTATATTTAATTATTTTAAATCTTTAAACTGAACATGCGTTTCTGTGAAAAATTAAACATTTGTGAAACATTCACGTGAAAAGCCTATATTTTGCATTTTATTTTTCTGTAACAAATACTCAAGATGCTACGATAATAAATATGGGAACATAATTTGCAGTAACCTTTGATAAAAATAAAGATTAGGGAAAATATCCTCAACGTTCTTTTTTAAAGTTTTAAAATTGGGCCACCATTTAATTTGTGACGCTGAAGTGGTCCCATTCCAAGGTTTGTGTTTATAAAATATATATAAACATGATAAATAGTATCCATTTCATTGCCAAAAAAAATCCTCTTTTTATTTTAAGCCACATTTCAATTTTTTGCGAAACGTCGCTTGCAGGCTTGCAAGTGGATACGACAATAAGCTGATCGTAAAATAATTTATTTCAAAACTTGCGTTCATAGTTTTGAATGTATGAAATCGGATAAAATATTAATATTTGACTCATTTTAAATAAAACATTCAGCCATTAAAACTGTTTCTTATACTAATTGAATTTTTGTGCCACCCAAGTTTGCAATTTGTTTTTGTAGGCTTTTATTTTCTGTGTGAAAATTTTAAAAAAATTTCTTTTCATGAACTTTTCAAAAGTTTCCACACAGTTCCTTAAATTAATTTACATTTTTCCTGCTTCCCCTTTTCAAATTCGTTATGAATAAAAAATTTTCTGCATAACGTATCGGAAATTTTTACTGTTTCAAACGACTTCTGTGCTACAATTAGAGCATTGGTATGAATTTCACGATACAAATATTATAATTTAAACAGCTTAAATGAATTGATTTAGTTATAAAGACAGTTGTGGCGGTTTTTGTTTGCTGTGGCGGTTTTTGGGCAACAAATAAAAAACTTTCGCTATTTTGGGCCATGAAAATTTCAAATTGGGCTATATTTTCTCCCAAATATCTGGCCACACTGTGTGAGAGCACCATCTTGATTGTATATGTATGAATACAAATCTTTTGCACTTATCAGCTAATTGAAAATGTAATGAAATCGATTGGAAATTCAAAAATAAAATCGTTATTTCTTTTGATTTTCTCGTTTTTTCCGCGTTTTTTCACTCGTTTTTCGAGGGTTTTTCGAGGAATTTTTTCTAGGGTGGGGCATTTGACCCACCCTGCCCCACCCTGAACACGCCCATGAAGGGAAATCCCTTATCAACACTTATGAGTGGGGTATTCATTAACAGATTGCAAAAGAAACCACAAGAATGAAAAGAAAACCATCATATGCAACAAAATTTCAACTCAAAGGCCACATATACCGATTGTACTCAAAAGTACCACCAATATAGCATTGTTTCCCCGATCTCTCTATACAATACAAGAAAGGGCTATCCTCTGCATAAGTGCCACATTTAAGCTGAAATATTGGAACCTGGCACGCACATATGATTTGCATTCATAAAGGAAATGATTCGCAGAGTCAGCTTCTATAAGCAAGATAGGCGAACTTCATCCAGTGCAACACCTATTCGGGAAATATCTCCTCCTATGCGATTGTCTCCAGACAGTATGCCTGTGATGGCTCTGCAAACTTTCCTACTCTTGTAGAGGAGGAATACTGCAGTCCCATGACTGGGATCGGAAACGAAGACCTTCGTGTGCCTTTCCATATCAGAAGATAGCCGTCTCTCTTTGTGGGCATCAACTACCCGCTTCCGAAAAATGACATATATACATGGCGCGGATTCAAGGCCCTCATAGTCAAAGCGTTGAGCTTTTGCTTCATAATGGCATCAACAATCTCGTTGCTTTCGACACCGCAGTGCCCCGGCACCCAGAGCGGATATACCTTATTGAAACTAGTGACAATTTTTTTTATCCTAGATAATGGTGCGAAATCATGTTTGGGAGTTGGATGTGACTAACGATCCATAATAATCAGTCAAAGGAATTCCTGCTAATTTTATTTGTATCAGTAATCAATGTGGAACTAACTTGTATCTTCCTTGCACTCTTCGCAAGTAAAAATAGTCAAGCAAATAAAATCATAGTGCTGACGGATTCTAATCACGTTTGCATCCCCAATCCCCTCAATAAAGCTGTTGTTAATGAAATTTAGAATATTTGCCAGACTACGCCAGAAGCGGTTATCAACATTAAGCCGGTACCAGATTAATCAAAGGTCAGGTGGATATAGATCAGGTGCGGTTGAAGGATGAAGACATGGGGGAAGTACAGTACGAACCAAAGTAGAACGGAGTAATCACTATAGAAGATAATCTAGTAAATTTATGCAATGTACTTAGACTAAAGCATTTTTACGAGTAAGAAACTAAATGTATTATAAAAACAAAACTTTAATTAAAAAGTAATGTTATTAAACGAGTCAATAGTTATTTATGAATTACTTATTCATATTCTGCGTGATAAAATTTTTTTCTTTACCTATTCTTCAAAAGTAAATTAAAAAGTTAGCACTTGATGTCATATTTGTGAAGAAAAAAAATGTTATGATTACACACCGAAAAAGTATTCGCCCGACGTACTTTCCCGTTCAATTTAGCTAGATAACGGTAATTTTTGAATTCGCTTCAAATAGAATTATTAGAAATCGTATCTTAATCAGTTTGTCGCAAAATTTTAGCTAAAATTAAAAGGATCGCAATATAGGACGAAAGGATCGCTGGAAAACTAAGGAGGAGCGAAAAATTATGCATACAAACACACAATAAATTTGCTTTTTATTTTACTTCTGAAGAATAAAGAAAAATAAAGAAACTGAAATGTTTATTGTTGTTTGCAATGTAAAAATCTTACCTTTACCACTGAAGCTGTCAACAGACGAATACTTCTTTTAGTCAATGTATGTGTACCTAACCTCAACGTATGTTCGGCTGAAGGCTGCTACATATGGTATCTTGAAGAGGTGACTTCTCACTGTAATTGGGCATTCGCGAATCAGTAGTTGGCCATTTTGTGAAAATTAGAATAAATATTTAACGATATCACATTTTATGAAAATATTAAGTGAATTCGAAGTGTAAAAATTAATGTTTGTAACAGGAAATAAATGTAAATCGTACACTAAATCGAACCCGATAGCCAACCCGGTTGCTTTAAGACCAAACCCGGTTCTTTAGTAAAGTGAACCTTGTATTTCAATATAGGTCTGTTTCCGTACTTTCAGCAAACTGCAGCAGTAACAGAATTTGGCAGCTGGCTTCTTTTTGCTGCAAAATTTGGGTTGCATTTGGCTTGCAGCAAAAGTACGGAAACGACTTGCTGCGAATCTATTTTAATATATTATAATAGATTCAAGTACGGAAACAGACCTTATAAAAACAGGTTTAGATTTCGCGGTTTGTTGAATTACGCGCGAATATAACCACTTCCTTTTTTCTTTTCTGATGGGATCATAGATCTTCCGGCTCATCTCTATAAGAAGGAAACATTCTTAGGAGCTGCCAGCAGTGCTCAAAACTTTATTCGCCGAGACGGCGAATTTAACAGGAAGGGGATAAATGCAGCGACAAAATTCGTTTGAACATCATAGATCATTATTTGTTGTATGTCAAAATTCATCAGTATTTCGAAAAATAATGCAGATTGTAGTTCACATGATTAAACGCGAGATTTAAAGTCGATTCTTTGATTTTATTTTGGTACACTTCGCCCGATCATATGATCAGAGGAAACAACTGCAGGAGTCCCCGATGAAACTGTAGGATTTCGAAGTTCATCTTCTCTCCACTGTATGCTTGACTGGCGCTAATATCGTTAACTGATTTTTGGATGCATTTGTAAATATCTCGTTCACTTGGTTTTTGACTATCGAGGTGAGCGCACGCCTAAAATAAATTATTGTGATAATCATTCGTTTGTATTATGATATATTATGTATTGTGATAATTATTCATTCATATTGTGGAACCCCACAAAACTACATCAGAGACATCTATGTTCGAATAGCTCAAAATCATATTAAAAATTTCAACTACTTACTATGATATCATTCTCTGCTACGAATCATGTTGGACGATAATGCTAAGACTTCAAAAAAATCACTCAGCTGGTAATTAAACTTCTTTAAAAACATTTTTGAACTATCCTGAAAGTATTTCCTATTCGCCGTCTAGGCAACTAAATGTCGCTTTAGTCACCACACACCTTTTCAGACTGCTCGATGACAGACAGCAGCGCCATGTCAGTCGTACTCGTCGTACTTCGCTGTCTGCCGTACATTAGCCGAACTCGTACGATTCCGACAATCCGATCCCGAGCTGCAATACACAAAATTTTTGCAAAAGTACTTCTTCACCTTTCTGGGAAGCAATCGAAGTGAAACTCGGTTTGTGGAAAATCATTGAAAATCGTTTTGGAATCTTCACAGTAGGTACGCTTGCCTGTCGCTAATGGCCACGATTGCGTGTGACTGTGCTGTGACGGTGGAAAAATCGAAGAAAATTCGCGATTGCCTCGACCGAAAAAACGACGTCGACGTCGAGAAGAAAAGTTTTTAGTGGAAATTTAGTTAGTGAAGAAAATCGATTTGTGTGGTCTCTATAGTGTCTGGCTCTGCGGTTCGTCGTGTGTACTTTTATTATTAGGCGCGTTTTTTTGCTCCTCTATCCAGCGGAGAGTAGAATGAGAGTAGAGTAGACGCATTGAAAACAACAACACTCCTACACCAGTGAATTCACTGGTGTAGGAGTGTTGTTGTTGTTTTCAATGCGTCTACTCTACTCTCATTCTACTCTCCGCTGGATAGAGGAGCAAAAAAACGCGCCTATTATTATTACATTTTTTGTGCTATGTATTCTCTTCTCTCGGTTTGGTTTTGCTTGCGGCGAGCGGACCAGCAGAAGAGTTAAGCCGGGACGACGGTGGTGCTCGTATCGCCCGCCACCAATGCACACGGGAAAAATTAATGAAGTTTCAATACATTGCCTTGGTGCTGTGTGTGGATTATTCGGAGCGGGTTTTGATTTTTTCTGTGGAAAACCAAAATGGTTTTCGATTGCAATGATAAGTCGTGTGGCTGATTTGACGTGCCCGAAGCACATATGCTGTGCGATGCGAAGTACTTGATTAAATGTGAATTGTGATGTTGAAAACGCCTACAGCTGACCTTCGCGAAATTATTTTGAAAATTTTCACGAAAAATCGCTGAGCAGATCTGATTTCCTTGTGATGAACTGCTGTTGTTGTCTGTCAACCTAGAGTTCGATGCGATCGCGAAAAGTGCCTAACAGATTCGGATCTCGATGAAATCAAGTGGCCGTAGGATATTCTCATGGTTTTAATTGCAGTCGAATATCCGTTCTTCGGTATTTAATAATTTAGACTTAGTAAATGGTTGGATTCCAGTTGACGGATGCGCGTGCAGGTCGATATTCATTGCGGACTTGACAACTAGAATTGACTTGAACAATCTCTTCCGGATCAATTTCCAATTGGATTTAATTCTTGACAGGTGACATTTTGCAGGTCTTAATCCCGTAGGGGAAAATGGTACAATAAGATTTTGTTTGCTATGTGCTGCCGTGGGATTTCCACGTAGGGCTCTCAGGAGAGAGGAAGTTCTCAATAATTGTTTGCCTGCCAACACAGGCAAGAATTTATTACGAATGTTTTGCCGACAGGAAGCACCTGTTACAATTCGTCCGTTCCGTGCGAAGCTTTGCCAGCAGCTGTGCTGGATCCGACTTCAAGAACCTGCAGCAAAGTAAATAGTCCTGCTGGATCACAGCGGGACTGTTGCAGTGTGCCAGAGTCCCTTGTTGTGTCAACCCTTTTCTCGTTGCTCGTCCAGTAACCACACAAGTGAATCTAAATACCAAAGGAATTTCATAGTTTCCTGAATCTTCGCTGTTAGTTTTTCGCTGTGTGGAGTCAATCTATCGGCGGTGACCTATCAACGTCGTCGCATCGGACACCGACGCATACACAGATAGACACCTGTCCCTGGTAGCTGGCGCGGAGCTCCCCCGAAAAGTTTCCTATCGCCGCGAACATATCATATTTGGAGCCGGCACTGAGCGAGAGGAGCCCCAAGTTTGCAATTTTCATAATGGCCTTGCCAGATCTTGCCGAATGTGAACTGTTCGGAATTTGTAATTATGGGCGGAATTGAATGAAGTGCCTTCGCGAGTCATTCGAAATGATTTAATTGGAGGCAAGGGTAGTTTGTGCTTTGAGTAGAGCTGTGATGCAAAGTATGCAATGCATAATTATATTGTGATTGGGAGTGATTAAATTTTTGCCCTGGAGGTAATTGACTTGTGTTGGTTGCTTGCTGAGTGACTGTGATTTGGTTATATGTATATATAATAAGTGGGAATTGATTTTGGGGTAGTTATTTATAAAGTGACAACGGTGAAAAAGATTTTCATCGGAGCATATCGAATAGAATTCCTCTAGAAATAATTCAGTTGGAATTTATTTTTCGTTGTTTATTTTTTTTTTGTAATTTCAAAGATTGCATTGGAGGTCTATAATTTTACAATGTGGAAATCGTTTCAATCAAACGAACTTATATATTTTAATGCTTAAAATTTAAAGGCCCCCATTCACGAACAGTCCAAATGGCCTGAGTCCATTTGGCTTGAGTCCGTTTGGTTTAAGTCCAATTTAGCTCACCACTCACGATAGAGCCTCGATCCAGTCAGTCCATTTCATTTTCTGTCATTGATTTAGAAAAAAAATAAAGATAAACTTGAAGAAAAAATTATTTTTAATCTATTAATGAATCAGAAACATATGGAGGAGTTTTTTGCAATTGCAACTTGCATTTACATAATGCAACGATAGCCAAAAAGGAAGTGGTAAAAATGGTAAATTTGGTAAAAGTACTCACACTTGAACCTTCTGACTGGCAAAATTATTTAAGAATGGATGATACGGCATATAACACGTTGCTATAGTTGGTCACCGCATTTATAAAAATATTAGGCAAACTATCACTCCTCACGAAAGATTGACCGCTACTTTGCGGTACTTAGCAAGCGGTTGCAGGCTTTGGGTAAAATTAGATAACTTGCAAAACAAAATAATGGCCACCACCATCCATGATGCTGAATTTTTCGATTGAATAAAATAATCACAGAAACAGTCAATGAGCTTGTCACAGGTCAGCGTGCAAAGCAAGACTGCCACGTTGTTTGGACTAAGGCTTCAACACACACGATTAGTCCATTTTATGGATTGTCCAAATTCGCCCTACTATTTTCCCCACACACGGTCGAGCCTAAAAATGGCCCGATGGCCTGAGTCCATGGACTTTGGACCGATTGGAAATCCAATTTGGTTCGTTGAGTCCATGAGTCCTTCCGAGTTCTCCCACACACGGTGAGATTTTGGCCTGGCCTCCGGCCATTTGGACTGATGGACTGTTCGTGAATGGGGGCCTTAAGGGTACCCTAGTATTCTCCCATTTGGTGGAAACTGGTATCCTCAGGCAGCTAAGGATTCAGGATTGGTGAATAGTAAAATGTCCATTCTAAATTTTATTTTTTTAGGGAGTTTAGAGATTTTATTTATATATATGGTTGTTTGAAAGTAACTCTGGATATGAAGGAAGCACCGTGGGTTTTGTTGGCGAAGCACTGAAATTCGCAACTTGTGGAGTCATGTACCAGGTTTAGTCGCTGTTGCAGCTATAATGACCTTGAATCTTTAGAATTGTAATTTCTATTTTGGAGATGTTATCAAATATACATTTATTTATTTATTTATTTATTTATTTACTATTATTCAACAGATCAAATCCAATTACTGAATATAGAAAATATAAAATACAAATAATTCACTAAAGAATGAAAAAATGAACAAAATAATAATGAGATGATAATGATACAAAATAAAGAACAATACTAAACAAAATCAAAGTGAAAAAGTACAAATTCAAAATAAGAAAAATAGAGAAAAATAAGGAAAAGGAAAAGAAAAAAAAACTACATTGAATTAGTAGTAAGCAAAACATTATTTTTTAAAAAAGTTTTAAAGGCATATAATGTCGGCGGAAGAGGACCAAACCGTAAATCATTATGTTGCCTTAGTAATCGCAACAGCGGAGAATGAAAAAAGATATCAGTGCGCGCAAATGGCACACTAAACTCAAAAGTAGAGCGGGTGCCATGCACTGCAACACGGACAGAAACGTGGCTGCTGATGTCGGAATCTACCAACCTATGGAACAATTTGAAGAGTAGGCACTCATCCAGGAAAAGTCTCCGTGATTCGAGGGAAGGAAGATGAAGGAACGACAGACGATCACTGTAAGGACGGTAAGGAAGCTGAAATTTATAAAACAAGGTGCGAGTAAATCTGCGTTGAACCGACTCCAACGCAGTATTCAAGTAGACAAAACGAGGACACCAAACTTGACAGCAATATTCAAGGATACTACGTACAAAGGAGAGGAAAAGGTGTACACAGGTGGAAATGTTAACGAAAGCTTTAGAGGATCTAATAATAAAACCGGATAATTTAGAGGCCCTGGCAGTAATGTAAGAAATATGCTTATCAAATTTGAGCTTAGAATCAAACATTACGCCAAGATCTCTAAATTTATCAACGACATTAAGAGGATAGCCACAAACAGAGTAGGAGAACATCAAAGTTGAAATTTTCAAAGAGAATGACATTTTGTGACATTTCACGATGTTCAAAGTGAGAGCATTGGAAGCGCACCAAGTCTGTAGGCTGTTGAGATCGTTTTGTAAAACCATACAGTCATCTTGTGACTCAATCACTCGAAACATCTTGAAATCATCGGCATACAAAAGACAAGAAGATTGGATTAAAGGAGGGAGATCGTTTATGAACAAAAGAAAGAGAAGAGGACCAAGGATAGACCCTTGCGGAACACCTGATGCAGGATAAAAAGGAATTGAAGAGGAGGAATTTACAGTTACAATACAGGTACGGTCGAGGATGTAAGAGTTAAACCAGGAAAGAAGAGGACCAGCAATGCCATCGTACTTTAACTTTTGAAGAAGGAGGTTATGGTTGACGGAGTCGAAGGCTTTGGAAAAGTCGGTATAAAGTACATCAATCTGCTTTTGATGGTCAAGAGCGGATGCGACCGTGTGTGTGAAGGAAAGAAGGTTGGTTAAGGTAGATTTACCTTTGACAAAACCATGCTGCTCATGTGCGAGAGTAGGTTGGATAAAGGAGTAGACTCGCTTGTAAACCACTTTTTCAAGGATCTTGCTAAAGCAAGGAAGAAGGGAAATAGGACGGTAGTTTGTAATGCAAGTACGATCACCGGCTTTATGTATAGGAAATATGTTGGCAATTTTCCAGCGAGAAGGAAAAGAGCCAGAAGATATACTTAAGTTGAACAAGATAGAAAGAGGGACGCACAGAGACGATGAAAGAGATTTAGCCAGGATATTAGGAATACCGTCGGAACCACTACCGGTATTGGCATCGATATCGTTCAATAGAAGTTCAATTTCAAGAGGGTTCGTTCGAAATGAGTGCAATTCAGGAGAGGATGTGGAGGGAAGATTTAAGGAATTAGAAGAGGATTGTTGTGAGAAAAAAGAGGAAAAGTAAGAAGCAAAAAGCTCACACACTTCTTGTGGAGTGGAGGCAGCTGTATCACCCAAGTGCATACCATTAGGGATACTAGGACAATTTTTCAAAGAACGGATGAATGACCAAAAGGATTTCGGGTGATTGGTTCTAATTGATGCTTCAACGCCAGCAATGTAGGAGCGCATCGCCTGTCTAACAACTTCTTTCGCTTTAGAGCGAAGATCCTTATACAAAAGAAGGTCAACAGGTGAACCTGATCTTTTATACAAGTTACGAGCTGCATTTCTGGCTTCAAGTGCGACTGCAACTTCACTGCTGAACCATGGAGCATTGCTCGGTCTATTAGGACGATTAGTTGGTGTGAATTGTGGAATAAGGTTTGATAGGAAATTATACAACTTGCACAAAGCATCATCAACGTCAAGGCCGTCAAAGCATCATCAACGTCCCACTTTTGATGTACCCACTTTTTTTTAGCAATATCTCGAACAGAAGCACTTTTATTCTTATGCCGGGTTTCCACCAAAGAGACAAAACAAAAAACACGGACAAAACATGTTTTTCTGAACAAAAACACGAATGTTTTGTAAAAACTGAACAGTTTCGCGAGCATTTTTGTCTCTGAAAACTGTTTTAGTAAACAAAACACCTTTTTTGTCCGTGTTTCTTGTTTTGTCTCTTTGGTGGAAACCCGGCATTAGAAATTTCGTTCAACAACTCCAGATTTCTTCTACCTGATCTGGTCTTGTCTTTCAATTCTTCACCTTCCAATACCGTTTTTATTACCCTTTGCACTTAAATCTTTTACGGACTTCTTCTGTTTTTGACGACATTTTTACAATTGAGTAAATTATTTATATGCCCGTTTTATGTTTTTTAAAACGAGGGGAGATGCATGTATACCTTTTTACTATCAAAAAATCAAATTTTAATGGTCAATATAAAATGGTATACATAAGACTTTAGCTTGCAGTATACAAAAGGCTTGAGCTTGCAGGCTCACCTTGATTTTGTAAAATGCTATGTCTCGGTGGCTGTCCTTAGAAAAATGGGGAAAAACACATCTTTCTTCATCTTTTTTTATTAGAGCTTCAGTTTCAGGTTCGATTTCTACGCTGCCATATGCAACAAATGGCTCTTCATGATAAATTACATATTTTTCCAGAATTCTTCGAATTTCCTCTGAAAGCCTTCCGAATTCATTGTCTTCGCCTTCGTCTTCAACTTGTTATAACAGAACGTGACGACAGACCAAGCTGAGCTTGTCCGAATTCAGTTATCTACGACTTGGCATCGGTCTCTTGTATAACAGTTGACGAAGTCTTTGACTTTTCGTTGACTTGATGGTGTTTTGAGGTAATGTTACGAAGCAAATTCAACGATATCGGACACCTCGTCTTAGTCTGGCTCAAACTGTTAGAATAGCTCAGTTATTCTGCTGACGTTACAATCTGTCATAACAAGCTGGAGATGCGGACGAAGACGAGAATTTGGAAAGACCCTTCGAATTCGCCACCTTTCGATTGCGCTGTTACTACTATCATTTTGATAAGCCATGATTTCGTCAAAATAAATTTCAAAATTCCTGGCATCCTCTGAAATTGTACATGATAATTGATGATGGAATTGCAATTCATATAAAAACCAACATAACATTTTAATGCTTTTGGGACATTTTCAAATAATTTGGTTTGGGTTTACACGCTGCCTGGCTATGATTGGGGCTCACGGTGCCCTGAGTTGAGAGCACTAGTAAGGGTGCCAACCGACTGATCCAATTTGTGGTAGCAGTCGGCGCTGCTCGAGCTAGGATGGAATTTTCGAGCTAGGATGGAATATTAGTTGCTCCAGTTATTGAAGAGTTAATCCTCTTTCTGTTTATAAAGGCTACCTGCTCAGTTGACCCACGTTTAAAGTAACACTGGCGAGCAACTGGTTAGGTACACCACAATATTTTGAGTTTCCTAGAAGCCGGGGAGATATGGCAAAACAAATCGATAATGGTTTTATTGCCTATGGAAATCCCAATCATAAAACACAAAGTAAAACACAAGTAATCACACACACCAGCGTTTACCTGGATGCATTTTAGCGGAGCAACTGATTAGGTACATTGCGGAAAAACGTCAAATTTCGTGGAATTTCGCGTAGTAAACTAAGTAAATTAAACACATGTATTGCAACAATTTATTTTATTAATTAATAATGGGTAGCTTTACCATAATTCCTAATGACTTCAAATAGCCTATTTTTATAGATTCATACAAACTTTTATGAAAACGTGGAGGAATATTAGCCGAACCTTCTTTTATTGCTTCTTCTAGCATTGCAACATTCTCATATTGCTTGCCATTAACGTAAATTTTCCTAGACAACCATCCCCAGAGATTTTCTATGATGTTGAGGTGGGGCGAAAGTGATGGCCAATCCAAAACTATGATGTCTTCTGCCTCAAACCAATCTTTAACACAACGAGCAGTATGAATGGGCGCCAGATCTTGTTAAAAAATCCAATCCATTCTTCCTAAGATTTCATCAAAATCGGCTGTTGTTGTTCGTAGTAGATCTACGTACGTTTATGCGGTCTGTCTTCCTCTTCAAATTCTGATCTCCACAGGCCCCATATAGGATATGGCCATATCATAATTGATCCCGTTCTGCTGTGGTGGCGTGATAAATATTTCCTTTCCTTCTGAATATCATCGAAATAATATGAGAAGCCATCAGGACCATTTAAGCAGAATCTTTTTCGTCGGAAAAGATTACTTTCTTCCAATCTTCATCCCAGCTGATGTCTTTTCGAGCAAACTGCAGCCGTGCTTGCTGATGTCTTCGCATTAACGCTGTTTTTTTTTCTTCAAACGGTGTCGCTTTATTGTTGGACATTCTTTTATTACTCTTCGTACCGTCCAGACACTTGTAGAAGTTCCTGCTTGTTTACCAATTCTCCGTGCACTTAGCGTAGAGTTTGACGCTACCCTCCAAATTTGGCGCCGTTCTCTCTTAGCGGTCGTAGTTTTGATCTCACCTTGGTAATTTTTGCCGTAGTTTTCCGGATCCCGGAATCACACTGCATTGGCGCTACGACCGAGTTTTTCTGCTATTTTCCTTCCGGAATATCCTTCCTCCTTTCAGGCTTTTATTTTTCCCACTTCTTCCAGGTTCAACTGTTTTCTGTTTCCCATTTCCCAAAATAATAGCACACTCACTGTAGGCAGTCCAAAATAGAATAACGTACCTAATCAGTCGCAGTACACATGTGTTTAATTTACTTCGTTTACTGTGCGACATTTCACGGAATTTGATGTTTTTCCGCAATGCACCTAATCAGTTGCTCCGCTTTTATATGCACAAACTTAGATAAATGCATCCAGATAAACGCTCGTGTGATTATTCTAGAAATTGCATTTTATGATTGGGATTTCCATAGGCAATAAAACCATTATCAATTTGTTTTGCTATACTTCCCCGGCTTCTACGAAACTCAAAATATTAGGGTGTACCTAACCAGTTGCTCGCCAGTGTATGCACCTTTAATCAGAGAGCGGACACTCCTGTGAAAGAAATCCTTCAGTCCCGAAGAAGATAGAGTGTCTTCCACTGGCTAGGGTAATGTCAGGAACCTCCCTATGATTAGAGATGAGCAAGGTCGATTCACTGCCAGCATTGGCAATGAATATGTAGTGGCCCAGGATAAAATGCGTCACATCGGCTATTTATGTTGCCGCACACTTCATTATGAGCATTAGATTCAGCTCACATGATAAGTGGCACAGCAATTCTTGTAACTTTAGCCAGAGCATCCTTTAAAACGTCGCAAAAAGGGTCTAGTGCTTTGATCGTGTACTATGTAGCAAGAAACAAACTGGCGAGGGTTTTGATCGAGTTCCGCTGCTACAGTCATGTCATCATTATCACAAAAATTATGAAGAACAAGGATATTAAGAGTATTCTTAATGTTTCTGCAAGCCATCGGGTGCTATCACTTTGTATCAATTGGTGAATAACCCGCAAACGCGGCTGTTAGCAACCCATTGTTCTTAGATTAAAATAATTTTCTCCCCTGTCCTAGACAAGTGGAGGAGCAAGGCCGATGTTGCACATTCGGAATGGTGATGAATAATTTGAAGTACCTTCGCCATTATTAATAAGGGCTAGATCCAGCCCCCTTCTCTGTATCCAGAGTCAAGAGGTCAAGGCAGCCACCCAATTCGAAGGTAGTTCCGACGCTAACCCCATCAGCAAAGAAGGATTTTCTATCCGATTCTCCCTCAGATGTTGCCCTCAGACAGGTGACGGACTCCCTGCTGAGAGGCTCCTCTGCTGGTTCGGTAGTCTTTGGTCCGTCGCTTCGGTAGATCCGCTGGGCCAGTTTCTCAACCCCGTACCTGATAGTGCCCTTTTAAGCATCCAACATCAGCACTGTCTTTTCATTTATGATAAAGAGGGTCTCCAGTTGATCATCGACACGTTGATTATCGACTCCGAATGAAAACAGGGAATCCATGCCCTGCATCTAGGTCGACTGGGGATCTCATATTTACGCATTACCTTTAATTTGGCACCCGGCCAGGAATTCCCCACCTTGAAGATTGCCTGCTCATAGAAATAGGCCGCATGTTGTTTTTCACACGCCACCAGCCTAATTCCTTTACACCAGCCTTATTTAAATGCTAAGATCAACTTTAAAAAAGAATCGAAGGAATTTTTAATATTGAATTGAGCAGTGTTAAAGCTAAGCAGCTTCTGGCTATCCAAAACCCGTAGCCGCTTCCCTTCGTTATTGCGAAATTTCACATTTGCTAACGTGATGCTATGCTATACTTTCAGAGTAGTTATAGGATGCATCTTGAATACACCTCTGTAAAAATAAGAAAAAGTTGTTTTTTTTTATCTATTTACTGTCCAAATCAACACAAACAAATTCAATTATGGACTAGACAAAAATATAAAAAGATAAACCAAGAAAATGGGTAACTTATCCAAAGTAATGGAAAGTTACCGGCTGAAATGCTAAGATTAAAAATTAGTGCCAGAGGAACACACAAGAAAGATAAAAGTGATTTAGCAAAAAAATCGAAATGTCATTAGCGCTGAAACTAATGCTTGCGTCAAGCGACCTCATTGTTAATTCGGCTCACTAAAAGATTAGTAGAAAAAAAAACAAATGGATGCGGGAAATTTGAGTGACGGCATAGAAGGACTTTGACGAAAGGTGAAAGAAGAGAAGAATTGAGCAAAAGGCTTCCAGGAATCTTGTGGCGAGGAAACAGACGTATCATGAAAATATATAACAAAAGGAATGCCAGTGGAAGTTTTAAGCGAGTTGATATAGGACCAGAAAGGCTTAGGATTATCGGATATGATAGAAGCTTCAACATGCTTAAAGTAAACACGCATCACGTCATTGGCAGCCTTTTTAAAGCAGCACGTTGGATTTAAAATTTGAAAAGGTAATACCTTTTGTATTTGCTACGCGCTCCATCTTTGGCTGTAAGAGCAATCGCGTCATCGACGGTGAACCACGAAGGGTCAGAACTTCTTCTACAAAGATAGAAAGCTGTGTAATAGGACATTAAATTGGACACGAAGGAATAAAATTCGTGAAGAAATGATCCTAGTTAGTACCAGTTTCTTTTGCTAGATAAAGTGGAATAATTCATAATATTTGGAAACTCTTTATTGATTTGGTAAAATGCTTGCATAGCAAAGTGCTTGCTTTTGATTTCTCTTCTGGTTAAATTTGTATAAAAAAATTGGTATATAACTCAAACTGCGGGCTAAAAAAAACGAAGACGAAAGTGAATTTGCGGCAACTATTCGGAAGTTTAAGATATTTAAAAATCGAATCTGGGATATTATTTTGGTTGAAACTAAAATTAATTCACAAACAGCAGCTTACATCTGTCAACTAATGGTTATGGAAAGCTAAGAAATTTTTCTTACCACTAGCTGAAAAATTATTCTGTCGGCAGTGATATAATCGCTGTATTAGATAAAATTTTCGAAGCTTCTAAACCATATAAGGGCGACTGATACCACAAATAAGTAGCCCTTAGTTGCTTTGAATGGAATAATTCAATCGGCTTCTCCCGTGTCTGCCTCCCTTCTGCTATAGCTAAACAATTACTACAAACGATTATCCCTTACGTTTTGGTATTATTATAAAAAAAAAAATACAGTGGCGCAATAAAGAATTCGGGCATATACCTACATACGCATTCCAAGAGAGAATAAATTTTCTTAGCCTACTTAGCATCTACACTGACGGTTCGAAAACAGCTGCAGGAGTAGGTGCTGCAACATATTCTGCAGATGCAGCTATGGAAGCAGCTTTCAGGCTTCCAATTCACCGTAGCATTTTCCAGGCGAATGATACGTAAAGCCGCAGATCTGATATAGTCCAAAGATACTACTAGTGAAGTATTAAATATCTTTACGGACATTCAAGTGGCGGTAAAAGCACTGATGTCTCACACATACAAATCGAAGTGTGTATTCGATTGCATTCAGGCCCAGAACGGGCTGGGTAACGGAAGAAGAGTCAGAATCTTCTGGGTTCCCGGTCATAAGGGCATTGATGGAAATGAGAAGACGGATGTGTTAGCCAAGTATGGGGCTACTCTTCCCCTTTCGGGATCGGTAGACATCCTTACTCCTATCCAAACGATTAAGTACTCAATCGACTCCCAAATGATGCAGGGTGCGACGCGCAGATGGGGTGCAACTCAGACCTGCAGGGTAACCAAAATCATGTGGGGGTCATACAATCTCGCATCGACTAAGTACCTCCTCGAGTTAACGCGGATTGACTGCAAACGACTCGTTAGTATCATTACTGGCCATTGTTTTGTAGCAGCACATGCTATGAAAATGGGACTCCTAACGAGCGACACCTGTAGGATGTGTCAAGAGCCGGGGGTCTCAGGAACTATCTAACATCTCCTGTGTCACTGCCCAGCACTGGAGAAAAGCAGACTGCGATACTTCGGTGAGCCCTGGCTGGTGGATCTCTCGCGCGTGGCAGAACAAAAGCTGAAGGACATCCTTCAGTTCGTGAAAAAATCCGGGGCCTTTGATGGCCGCTTGGACTGAGCTTTCTTTCTCGAGGTCCATTTATCTGGTATCACTATGGACCAGTAGGTCTATGTGTGGCCATGTACCAGCCAGTACGACCTAACCTAACCTAACTTCAGGCAAGAAAAAAATATATTTTACAAAGTCTATATTATTTACTTATGAAAAATAAAAACATCAATAACAAAACTCAATATCATGACTATAAAAAATGTAAAGAGTAGAAATATAGCTAAATTTTTGTCCAAAAAAGTTTACTGAATTTGTAATAAAATTTTAGAATAATATTAGAAATGTTCAATATTTTGTTGGCAATCCTTTATTTTTCACGATGGCTTCCAATATGGGGTTAAATTTTTTTTTTTGCACAAGGAAGGATCAATTTTTGTCCATTCAGTATGAAGTGAATATGAGAATAACACTGACCATCTGGGGTTTTCAGTAACCTGTAGTACAATCTATCCCGCGTCAGACTTTGAAAATACAATTTTTTTGTTTATTTTCCACTGCATTTGTTTATTTAAAACGTCTAATAATAGTATCAAATGTGGAGTGTGACCTTCCCAATATCACGAGCTGATACTTCTCTTTATAATATTTTATAATAAGTTCTCTTAATTCTAAAGAAATTTGCCAACAATTTGCCTTCTCATTTTAAATTTCGAACGCATAATTTCACCCACGTAAAGTATTGGCGGCTTCAACTAGCTGCACTTGTTGGCTTAAAACTGTCAAGTACTCAAAATCCAGGAAATCCCACTATTAAGCTCAAAAAGAAAAAGAGTGCTGCCATCTGACCGAGTTATTATTTGACATAGAGTTTGAAATGGAATGTTTATTCTCTCTTGGAATGTGTAAGTAGGTGTACTTCCCACTTTATCACTCAGCTCGTATGAACCTAGTATGGTGGTATGGATGATACCATAGTATCAATACCAGCTTTGTATCAGTAAAATACGAAAACAAATCGTGAGTTTTTCCACGGAAACAACGTCGAATAAAATTAAAACAAAAATATTTTGGGACAATGCTACTATGTTGGGTATCACAAATAGAGATTTTCTCAAAAATAGGTCCGAAGAATTATTTGTCTCTCCGCCTACGGCTAGTTCAAAAGATTATGTTACAAGAGCATTCTTCATTATCGACTTTATTACTGATAGGGTTTGATCAAAGAGGCGAAAAGCTAGCAAGAGAGTGCCCGAGGCATATTGTGTCAAAGCCAAACAATTAAATTCTAGGAGAGAATTTGTTGATAAAAATATTGAATGAACCTTTGAAATAAAAAAGTCTTAAGGAACCTATCCCATTTCAAGCAAGTGACTATTTATAAATATCATACATTTTAAATTACTCGGTTTTAATATTCATTCAGTGTACTAGAGCTGTAGTTTTGGTTTAGCTTGTCGGAAACTATTCTAATGTTCTTATTGCCTCAACAAAATTCATTAATATGAAGAATGTTTTGTGTATAAAATAAGCAAAAGTATCCTATTTCGGTCCAAAGCCAACGAGAGCACCCCCAATGCATTTCAAGTGATTCCATCATATCATATCGTACGTATCCCTCTGATTTTATCATGTTGCATTACCTATACCAGCATCTCTTTTATGATTACATCAATATACACCCCACCTCGCTTCCCAATCCCACTCGTAAATAGACATCAGAAGCTCTAATCCTTTAAAGTATCCGTTTCTGTGCTGTCATAGGTCTGAGCCAAGCGAAGAACGTACTTTAACATCATAATTGATTCCGAATAGAGTGTTAGTCATCTAATATTTATAGTGTGTAGAGGTGGTTTGCCTTCCGAAAATCCTCTCACTTCCAGGACCATAAATAGACGAACCATCTTGACGTACAAACTCAACTCTCATCCCGTTCGGCCATTATACAATCACACACATTCCCCGGCTCACAGTTCCTGGCCGTGTTGTGCATGTGCTCGCTCCCTCGGTCTGTAGCAACCCTCGTTGGGTTGATTTTGATTTCCAGCAGTTTTCCGCGCGGTCGGTCGGCTGGCAGGGCTCGAGGCTGGGACTGGGGCTCTTCGGCACGTAACGGGGCTGAAAGATATGACTGATACATAAACGAGCAATGTAATGGAGTTTGTGCTCCCCGAATGCTTCCATATCTGTTGGCATACTGGCTTCAGTCACAACCCTACAGAACGGTGGCCCGTTCGCCTCGCGTTCAACCTGCAAACTCGCCGCGAACGTCGTACTATCGTTGTATGCGTATCTTATTGATTGTGTGTATATTTGATGATAAGGTTTTTCATTTTTTGTTGGCTCCCAATTTCCAATTTCCTGAGCCTGATCCATCAAAAAAAGCTGAGCGACAGAACGGAATTTTTCGCAGAGCTTGACACCCGAGTTCTGGAATTAGCCGCGCACTCTGATCTGTTAGCGATCTGCTCGTCTCGGTAAAATCTTGTGGAGGTCGGGCGAGATTGTCGTCCGGAGTTCTTTGCTAGCTCGTTTCATCAGGAAATTGTGTGTAGTTCTTCCGTTTTGATAAGATTTGTGTAGTTTCCGTGGGTTTCGGAGAAGGAGAGCTTATTGCCGTTAAAGGCCAAACTGTGCACCCTCGAAGTCCTAATTGTTCAGTGCCACTTTTTGCCTTCGTATCGAACTAGCACAGCAGAGATATCGAAAGATTTTCCACCGTGGAATAGTGTCCGTCCGTTCGTCGCTGTCTGAAGTATGGAAATAGACTCGCAGTGAAGTAACAGTTCATTGAAAAATACGTATACGTTCGACATAAATCCGAGACAATTTCGAGTCAACGTCGTCCGGTGAAAATAGATTCCTGTGCGGAAAAGTGAAAATAAATCAAGAGAAGAGTAGAGAAAATTGTGAAAAGTTTTTCGGTCAGGCTGGAGACCCGACTCGTGAACGGGCCGAATCGACGACGGCTACGATACCAACGCCAACGTTGACCGACCGTCGGGCTGTCGGATCGCAGGGTTCGGATGTTCGTCGCTGTATAGCCGCGCTGCCTGCTCTCCCGTCGATCCGGGGAAATGCTTTTGGGGGAGGTCGTCAATCGTGTACGGACCCGGCGCAGACTCCTGGCCACCCGTCGAATCTGCCTGCTCCTCTGTGAAAATCTGTCTGCCACTGTCACTGTATATTTTCTTGGGGAAAGTCTCTGAGCATAATACACCAAAACTCACTTGGCATAATGAAGCGAATTTGATGTATTTGTGGAAGTAATTTAGTGGGTTTCGCGCGCTCGACTTTCCATGATTCGCTACAAATTTTTAAGCATATCGATAAATTCATTGTTTAAGCCGTTAATTCTCCGGAAATCCTCACAGCGAAATGCTTACTCAACGACTGATTCCCACATTCCATTTCCATTCGATTCAATCTTCAATTTTCCAATTGCTCTGTCACCGTAGCTCGTTAGTGTGGCAGTAGATTCACAGAGTGTACCCTGCGCCTGTTTGCTGACCCCCTTGTGCTTTCCCTGATTGACGTTCGGTTTGTCGTGCGATTGCCCCGTGTTGTCCTATCGGTACGAAAGTGCACGCGAAATTCGTGTGTATCGTTGCGTGCGTGCACAGAAATTGAAAGATATCCGGGAAAACCTCGTAAAATATCCGATAATCCGATACGAAATGTTCGAATCGAAACCGCTAAATTCGATTCGAACTGCCTGAATAAAACGAAATCGTCTGCATTCATGCCAATACTGAAAGTGCATTTCTATTTTCAGGGATAACAATAAAGATAATTTTTGCAAATTCGTGTAACAAATCCATAAACCTATAATTTGATTGCTTCAGTAACTTATTGAAACTAAATTGTGATTTAATTTCGAAAATATTTTTAATCGATTGCAAGTCCAATTGATCCATGAAACGTACGCACATGATTTACCTTCTGTCAAAAATATATTTTTACAAATATAATCGATAGTAATAATTTAAAAGCGAAATATAGAAAAGAATACGAAGATATAACAAGGATGCTCCTTAATAAAAAAAAATATCAAGCAGAAGTAATGTGAGTCAATAAAAGAAGAGTTCTAATTTACCAAAAAGTTTTAATAGTATCGATTCCGATATATCATCGCACAAAAGTGAATGAAACAAGTTCTAACACGATAAAGCTAAGCAACGAAGCAATAGAAGAACATTTCAAGTGGATATAAAAATCATTTTTCTGGATTTTCATCAAGATTGCTGTCACCACGAAAAGTGGAGAGAAAGGCGCGTGAAACCAGCGAACGACGAGAATCGGTTGAATCGTTGCTGCAAATCAAAAAGAAACATCTACTTAAATTTGATCCGGAAACGGCCGGACGGCCTGCTACTATTGGATAGCTGTTGCTCTGGCGAAATATTCAAAGCGGATTAGCCATCTCACAGTGGATAGTACAGGTTAGTGTCATTTAACTATTTTTCCAATTATTATTTTTTTTTTAAATGTATTGAAATATTATTTGGGATTTGATTTAGATACATACACTTTACTGTAAGTGATTCTCTTGGTTTTTTTTTGTTTATAAAACAAAGAAAACTGTTTCAGGCATCTGTTTACTAGATCTCATTCCGTGAAATAAACTCTAATTACCTTCGACTGCGATAAGAATGCTTTAGATGAGTCATGTCAATAAAATCAGTTTGTATTGTGTGTTTTCCAATGATTAAATTTTGTATAACTTTTCAAATCCTTGATAAGAGGTAGATAGGCAGCTTATGAAGAATATTTGGGTGGTTCCCCAAAACATGAACATGTAGCTATCGTTGATTGGTATGTTTGTATATTTTTGCAAGTTGTCATTCTTTGCGTGCATTTGTAACACACAGTCTGCACTAGCTATAAATCATGTTGAAACTTGAGTTATTTTTTTTATACCTCCCACACTCCACTCTCTCCATCCTTCAATATGCACGTTCCGCGTGCATCCCAAAAATCATAATTAATCCATTCGTCCTACGACTTCCCACACAATTATGCCATCAAAATGCCGTGTGCAGGCTAATTATGGTAAAACTTTTTTATGACAAAACTTAAATCTCTATTGCTTCATTTAAATTGTCAACACAAATTTGACATTTCGTATATCAAGATGGCGGAGTTAACGAACCGGCAACAAATCCTCGAGTTAATAAGTTGTTGCCAGAAAAATTATTGTTTGAGGAATGTATAGCATGTACAGTGGCTCACAGCTTAAATGATATGAGCACTTAATACGAGGGAAACCTTTAGAAACTCTCAGGACCCGAAAAGTCAATGTATAAAAGTAGAAAAAATATTTCGAGCCGCATTTTTGTTTTTTATTCCCAATGAAAAAACAACACAAAATTACTTCTTTCCATAACAAAAAAACGATTGAATTCATGTTAAATTCAGAAATTTACCTCACAACTTAAATGCTGTTCGCCTAAACAAGTCCTTGAATCTAGTTATAACGAATTTTATTATTTATATAACTTATTTCTAATACTTCGTAGGATAACCCTTTTGTTTTAAAGGCGCCTGGAGACGGGCTGGGATTGAATGCACTAACTTTTTTGTGTACTCAGGTAAAATGTCAACCCACTCATGTTGTAGTGCTTTTTTAAGGTCGTCCTTGTTACTTATCCAATGTTTTCTGATTCCTTCCTCTGACTTGGATCATATACTGTGAGCGTCAAAAGTGAGTGTACATCTTAAAATTTGTTTTTGAGCTTCAACAAAAAAAATAATTACCGATTGAAAAATATTTCTGGTTGAGTAAAAACTATATACAAAAAAATCAATTCCATATATTAAATAACAAAAAATTTACTGAGCAACAAAAACAAAAAGTCAATGAAATATGAAACAAAAGTAAGCGCACACGTGTTCAAACGTTGCTAGATTCTAGCTGTAAACAAAGTCACGGATCTTTTACTATAAAGGAATACCACTTCAATTTAATTTCTAGGAAACAGCAATCGCAAAAATTCTTGGTAAAGTCATTTTTGAAGGAGTTACTTTTTTTTTTAATGATTTCCACCTGCAAGTGGTCACGCCAGTCAAGTATGCACTGTGTGCTGGTGTCTGATGAGAAGCAGTGCATACTTTCGAAACCACTTTGTCAAAATAGAATTTTCAATGTAGATTAAAAATTTTTAATGTTAATAAAAAGTTGTTCAATTTTAATCATCCCGCAAAAACATTTCCAATTTGAGTTACTTTGATTTAAAACGTGCTAGAAGAAAGGTGTGAAATTGAGGAAAGAAACTGAGCCCGAAACACGAAAAATTATAGTAAATTTGCATTTTGAAGGTAAAAGTTTACGGGAAATTGGAAAAATGGTAAAAAGACCACACAGTGCATTTAAAAAAATTATTGATAAATACAATAAATTCAAAATATTGGACAATTTTAAAAGATCTGGACGGCCAGGGAAATTAAATAGAAAAGAAATAAGAAATATAGTGAAAGTAGTTAAAGGTAATCCACGTTCAAGTGCAGCAAAAATAGCTGAAAATTATCGCGCGACACACAATCAATCCGTTTCAGCCTCGACCGTTCGAAAAATATTGAATGAATATGGGTTACATGGCAGAGCACAACGAAGGAAGCCGTTTATTTCTAAAGCGAATAAGAAAAAACGAGAAAATTATGCTAAAAAATATAAAAACTGTAGTTATAATTTTTGGAAAAACGTTTTATTCTCTGATGAGAGTAAATTTTAAATATTTGGCGGGCATACAAATATAAAACTTTGGCGAACTAAAAATACTGAGTTCCATGACAAAAATGTTTCCGGCACAGTAAAGCATGGCGGAGGATGGGTTATGGTTTGGGGGTGTATGGCAGCATCGGGAGTTGGAAACCTTGAATTTATTGATAGTACAATAGATAAGCAAGGCTATCTCAATACTTTGCAGCGAAATATGGCTGACAGTGTTGCGAAATTGGAAATGCCTAGGACGTGGATCTTCCAAAAAAATAACGATCCTAAGCACACTTCCTATTTAGTAAGGTTGTGGTTGCTTTATAGAACTCCCAAGGTATTGGATCATCACCTCCCCCAATCCCCAGACCTCAACCCCATTGAGCATTTATGGGATTATTTAGACAGGAAAATTCGGCAACGTCTAATCGCAAGCAAGGAAAGTTTGAAAAATGCTCTTAAGGAAGAATGGGATAATAAACCAGCAGAATTTACCAGAAAATTAATAGAATCCATGCCTAGAAGACTGGAAGCTGTTTTAAAGGCAAAAAGCGGTCAAACCCAATACTAGTTTTTCTTAAAATTATTATATGAATTGAAGTGTGCACTTATTTTTGACTCGTATTTCATTGACATTTTGTTTTTCTTGTTCTGTAAATTTTTTGTTAGTGAATATATGCACTGAAAAAAATCCACATGGCGCCCAGAGCCATGTAACATAGCGCATTATTTATGGTCCCATACGCCATGTACATAGTGCTCTGAGCCATGCAATATGGCTCCCAGCGCTATAATATCAGACTCGACATAGCGCGTTGTCCCATGTAACATGGCGCAGCATTTATGGTCCCACACGCTATGTACGTAGTACCCTGAGCCATGCAGTATGGCTCCCACGCCATAATTACATGGCGCAGAAAACCATAGTACATGGCGCGGAGGACTATAGTACATGGCGTGGAGGGCTATAAGCATAGCGTTTGCTCCTATGTACTTTTCGCCATGTACTATGGCGTGTGGCGCTATATTTTATCACAATCCCCAAATCGACTATGTACATGGCGCCAGAAGTCCATAAATTATGGCGTCTGGGTCTATGTGTTTTTTCAGTGCAATAACATGCTTTTCGAGCGGAATGATTACAATTGATTTGCAGTTTATTTTCGAATTGAAGTTTTATTCGATTAAAATTCATTTGCAAAAATTATTTGACACCCGGTCTCAGTTTTTTCGATTGATTATCGAAATTTTCGCAGTTATTAGCTAAACAATCTTATTGTAGTCAACTAATCTACTACAATAAAATCTCTCCTATACTCAAGAATATTGCTGACATTTATACACCTCCTCATACAGTATGGCTGCGAGTTATAATTGGCGTGCCATGAGCCATATTACATGGCTCATGGCACTATGTAATATGGCATGTGGGGCCATAATTTCTGCGCCATGTAATTATGGCGCTGGGAGCCATACTGCATGGCTCAGGGCACTATGTACATAGCGTGTGGAACCATAAATGCTGCGCCATGTTACATGGGACCACGCGCTATGTAGATTCTGACATTATGGCGCTGGGAGCCATATTGCATGGCTCAGAGTACTATGCACATGGCGTATGGAACCATAAATAATGCGCTATGTTACATGGCTCTGGGCGCCATGTGGATTTTTTTCAGTGTAGAAAAAGCCCTCATAATGTGTAGAAAGTTAAAAGAGGTAATTTTCTGTTAGTTGTTTTTCTATTCTCCACCGATTGTGGCAGTTTATACTCGTTATTTTCTCGCTTTATTTTTAGCTGTTTTGCGCTACCACAGCGAATATAGCAACCAATAGCAATCTTAGCGAAAGCACCAGCTGTTCTGTACTGGATCGTTTTTTTTTTGCGCCATTGTTCTATTCTGTTCTGCACCGGAGCAAAAAACCGAACCTATTATAGCACTTTCTTCCATGTTAACTTATGTATTGCTTTAATTTGCTGAAGTTTGAAATATGTATGTATATACTCAATATTTTCAATCAGTTGTTATTTTTTTGAAACTTTTATCATTCTTTTTAAGTATTTCTATTTTTGTAACTGGGCAGTAGCCTGTTAAAATAGATTGTTAAATAAATAAAAAAAAATCAATTTGTAAAAACACAAACAAATTAGAAGCTTAAAGATCATATCTCAAGATGATTCTATATCTATAACAGCCCTGACAGTCACATAAAAATCTTCTCTTATAGAGGTCATTTGTACCAAAATTTTTCAAAATATCATTTGGAATTTGGTATTAATCGGTCGACAGCGGTGTGCAGTTGAATTTTCAGAATATTCTAACGCAAAGCGCATATTTGTTGGAATGAGGTAACATTACAGCATCTGTAAATTTTATAGTGAAAAATTCGATGGGCAAAATTATAAATAGATGACTGCCAGAGTTTTCCAAAGTCCAAATTTAAATACTTCTAATTATGCTAGATGCTAACTCCAAAATTAATTCCTGATCTAACATTTAAAATACCAAAATGGCAGCACTGGTCCTTGGTATCTCTTTTCAATAATCCTGCCTCCATAGACTTTCCGAGCCGGATCTTCCTTGATCATATGAGCTAAGTGTCCAGTCCAGCACAGCCTACTGAGCCTAATCTTAATAAAGACCGTACATTGTTTGTACGATTGTATCAAAGTGATAGCCGCCAAGTATCGGTTTCCTTCCTAGTCATCATTCATTCCCATTAGCGAGATACGAACCAATTCGCATTTAAAAGGGGTAATCAGTCACAAGTAGGTTTGTTTTTCTCTTTTTAAATGACTGTTTTTAAGTTTTATTATTATTTTCGATCCTCGTTGATCACGAAAAGCATGTGATGATCCTAGTATCCGCAACAATCTGTAAATTTAATTCATTAAAGTGAGCGTGTGAAGGAGAAATTTTCAACCTATCGTTTTTTCCGATTTTTCAGTCAAACAAAAGGATAAGGAACATATTTTTTCAAACAAAAGCGACACACAAGTGTCAAATTACTGTCAAAAATGATGGTACATTTTGAAAGCATCCCTATTGAAAGAAATATCAGTCCGAAAAAGACCCTTTACAATGCCAAGATGAGGTGAATTATTGAGCTAACTAAATCCCTGCGAAAAGAATAAACAAAACAAGAAAAAATATATCAGAAATTAAGATTATGTTGAATTGATCTGGTCGTACAATAGATTGCGGTCCTGAGGGCTGTAGTTGTCAGATACTTAACTCATTCAATGTGTACGACTCACCACCCAGGCTTCATCTCCTAAACCTACTCACAGCTAAGTCAACTTAACGCCCACTGTGTGTTCATAGTTGCTCATCAATGGCGAGATTTGAACCAATAAACCGCAAAAGCTTGTAGCCGGTGCTCGACCCACTCGGTTGTACGAACTCTTTTAGTTGTAAACTCCGTAAAAAAGTTGTACAACGAACCGAATGAAATTCGCAACATCTTTTGTTTGGTATTATCGAAGATCTCATAATGAACTGTATTCATTATTAATTACATACCATCCAACACAGCATTTAGATAATCACGATGGATTCCCCAGAAAAGAATTCAAATTATTTCCGCGCTAATAATACATGTTTTGTGATTATAATAGGCTGTTATTTTCGAAAATACAAAACAGGACTCTCAATTGCGTCTGGACTTTCACCAACGCTGAATTCATTTGACAATACGATTATAATCCTTGTAGTAGGTACTTGTTATAAAAACTCAAAAAGTTTATAGCACGAGTAATACACCGTGAACCACAAGCGATTATCATCCACACAGGTGTCCGGACGACGAAGTAATTTAAAGCAGAGAATGATTTTCCTACAATCCTTTCGCAACTCAAACGAAATTTATGCACATATTTTTTCCAAAGAAAATTGCTGCCTAATTCGCTCTGGGACGTTTTCATAAAAAAAATCGAGCCGACACGACTAATAACCTCGTGGGCGGAAACATTTCAAAGCGTTTGAAAAATCAGCGTGGGATATTTTGTGCATGTTTCAGTTATGGAGAAAATGTTATGAAAACATAATTTCACTTCTCATCTGGTACGCGTTCATTGTCTTTCCGTATCAGAGAAAAGTGAGGATGTCGCCATCGTAAAAACGATTGCACAACTTCAATATCTTAACAGAGCATTATACAAGACCGCAGCCATCGGAACTGCTCGTCCTTTCCATGGCTTTCATTACCCACAGCATCCGAATAATCACTGGTACTCAATTAATAAACGAAAGTACTCGCCGGGGGCACTTTAGGTGTGCAAGTGTATTTGCAAGATTCTTTCCTGCTCGCCCCACGCACCACCATCATATCCCTTTAATTTAAATTCATGAAGGTTAATTTGTCTAACTCCGAATTCAGAGTCATTTGTATTCAAGAGCGCTGGAATATTATTCTGGGAATTACATCCGCACCGTGGAAACGCAAATGAGATTAAAATTGCAGCATATCACATACATAGACGCTCGCACCTGCCGGGCGCGTCTCATCTTAGGCCCTCTTGCCATAACACGCGGGGTCCCGTGCCTCATCCGAACCCACTGTACGCACAGTACAGCATATATCGTGTCGATGCGACACGGCGCCGCGGCGGTTTCCTTGCTAGTCGATTCTTTATCATTTTTCTCGGGGTGAAATTTAAATATGTAAGTTCCAAAATAAATACACGAGTGCGATAAAGACCGTGCCGCGATGCGTCTTCAAACGCCTCAGCCTGTACATTTCTAGCATCTTGTCACACTACATACATATGTATGTACATTACTCAGACGTTCGGAGGCTAGCGGCGCGTAATGCGGTAGTGCGTCGATAAGATGCTGGATTAGCTTACTAATTGCCAGAAATAATCGTCTGTGCAATCATTGACTGTGACAAAAGCTGTTTGAAGACGAGCTGACTGCTCCGCTCCGCACAGCACCCAAGCGTACACTTCTAATTCGAAAGGGCATGTGACAAAGCCAGGACAAATCATTGGCAGACGCCTGCTTATCTGTGTAAACTTTGATTTCTTGAATCTGTGGCTTAGTCGTCGAACAAACAGATACTACTTTCCAGAAACTTTCGACTAATGAATTGTTCGAAAATTTCGAAGCAAATCTGGCACCGATGTCGGAGACAAATATTTGCAATAAGACTTGGAGCTGATGATTCACTCGTTATCGTGAATTCTGATTCTCCTGCATTGTATGAATTATGCAGGTTTACTTTACGAGCTCGTGGAATAGAACGAGAGCAAACTATCGAAAATCAAGAAATATTTCTTTACAATGCACTTGTTTCTTGACAATTCGAAAAACGCTTGGCTCCCACATCTGAGGAAGCATGACTCGCACAACCGTCGGCGACGAGAGTGAATTTTATTTCAAGGAAAAGTAAATAGATGCTTGAAACTGTAAATACATATAAAGTTTACCTGAAAAACACATGCGCTTTCGAGCACTGATGAGCACAGATAAGGAAGAGTTGAGGCGGCAAGACTAGACAAGCCAACACTTGACAGACAATTATTTATGCATATACCTGCGAGCGATTCTAATTAAACTTCTCGAGTACTTCCCAATCGATTGATCGATTATACTCGAAACGAACACACCCACTTCCTACTCATCAAGTGGTCATATTTCAGCGCTTCAACAGTCCCCGTCACATATCTGACACAACAATCTTAAATACGAATAAGATTGACAAGACAGTTTCGCGTATCTTTCGACTGTTCTGAAGTCGCGAATAAATAAATAAATACAATTAAATGTAAGTAGAAGGTATCGAGGCGTTCTGCTCTTTTGGATGGAGTTGAAATATTCGGCGGGCGGCCGGCATAGCTTCATCTTCGATTCTGCCATGATAATCAAATAAAAACAGAAAAAAATCAAAGTGAGAGATATAAAATTTTATCATAGTCTAATTTTAGATTTCCCTGAATAAATCTTGTGAATTTGATGAGTTTTCGGTCGGGTGTTTTGACGAGTGAAATTTTATTTCGATTTATTAAAATTGGACGTGAGCATTTATGGGTGGGTGGATGGATGGATGGTTGGATAGAACTATTGTTGTCTCGTTAAATAGATGTGAATAAATTTGGATGGAGGTTTTATGAAGACATTCATGTAAAATAATGAAAATATAATTTGGAAATATGTACTTAGTTTGGTGAATGATGGAGATTTTTCCCTTTTTTAATTTTCGTATTTTGAATGATAGGGTGTATTTGCTTTCAATTCATAAAATCTTAAATGCACATTCGGACAGGAAAATTCATTTATTTGAAAGTATATTGAAAACGAGAAGCTTAAGTAGCAACCACTTTGTTCATCTTCGCATCGAGATTTTTTCGAACCTGTTTAAGTAGTTACAGCACGAAACATACTACATCACTTAAAATTCGTTGCTTCAGACCAAACAAAACAAATAAAATGGCTTCTACATTGGCATAACTTGTAATGGTAAATTTCTTGATCTTGTCCCTTCCAACCTTGATTCATCCTCTTTCGCAATGTCTTCTACCTCTAATCCTTATGTGCTATCTGATGGCCATCATACTACACTGTCGGCAAGTAAACGCCTCAAAAGTTGCATTCCTAGCAAACGGAACGGTTGCAATTTCTATAAAACTGACTTTGTAATTAACTGCTGCAATTAACTCTATTAAGGCCGGCAATACATGTACACGCCTGAATTTATACCGTTTTTCAGAGGCTTATTTAAAATAGATGGAATATATGAATCGTTTTGAAAGTGATCATGTTTATTCATTACATACTAAAATACAAGAATCTAATTTTGTTAAATTTTTTTTTTCAAAATGGCCGCCGTAGTAACCAATCTCCTGAGACCCTCGCGGCGAAAGGCATCAATGGGCGACTTTTTAGCATCAGTTACAACAATTTGAAATCAAAAAATGGGCTGGAGTGTGTTTACTAAACATGTATCTTCTAGTTGAACCAAGAAAAAAAAATAGTGATTCCTCATAAAAAAAGTACGATTTTGACCCTTTTTTCGACAGTTTCTGGGTCGAAAATGTTAAATTTTGAAAAATTTTTTGCCATTATTGAGCTTCAACTAGAAGCTTATACTATAGAGAAAACGTGTGCCAAGTTTGATAAGAATCGGTTGAGAACTTTTTGAGTTATCTTGCCCGCCAATTAAATAAGAAGTCGTTTCGAAAAAAACGCGTTGGTTTGACACACAAAAACTCTATGATTACAGCGACTTACCAACGAATCGGCGATTCCAGGCGCATACAGAAGTAATTCTGCAAGTTTATTTTTTAGATGCTAATTTAACTGTTTATGCAAAAAAACAGAAACTCGAATTTTTGAAAATTTTACATGTATCGCCGGCCTTAATTGGTTCAGTTTTTTCCGTGAGCTTGATGCTGACCACGCTGCTTTCTGCTCCCATCACAACCATCCTTAGGTAATTTTTGCATACACTTCCATATGTCCGGCTAATAATTGTTAGATGACAAAAACGCTGCTCGTCTGAAAATTTGCAGTTCGGATCATTACCTGATCCGATGTACTTTTTATCCCCATCTGCGATCTGCAAACAAAAAAAAACTACTTTTCATTTATTGAATCCACCTTTAGCTCAAATGACCCTAAGAAGTGCTGGTCATATGTCCATTCCATAGTTTAAAATCTTCTTCTACTATATCTGGTTCTCTCTTTTTTATAACTCTTGCACATCTACTCCATAACAAAAATGTAATCTATGTATTTGTTGGCTTGGTTCCTCTGCATATTCTAATTATACTTCTATCTTCTACGTTCCTCCTTTTCATTTTCATTCTTGCCTCTCTTTACTTGGGACCCGTCCTCTAGAAGTTCAATCTATTATATCAACGTTTGGCACCAGCTTTTCTCTGGGTCCTGGTAGGATTCCGAGCGTTTTCGTAAAAAAAAAACTTGCTACTTCCCTTTGTGTTCCCCTATTTTTAGCATTTTTTTTTAGTCTGAATGATGGCTTCACAATTTCTTGGAAAATGTTAAGCTTTTTTCTATTCACATGTCTGGTAATCGAAACCTTGTTACTGTCGATCAGTGCTGCCATTTATTTTTTTGGAGTAATGCTAGATTCAATTTTATTTAAAGCTAAATAATGCTAGGTCTTGCAAAATTAGAAAGCTAAATAATGCTTTCTTATTTAATTGAAATAAACATGGTTCAATATGGAAAAAATATGTATATTTATATGAGGGTTGATCAATAAGTAATGATAATTGGTTATTTCCAGTTCGCATAAGATTCCAAAAAAAAATGTTTACTATTACATAAACTCACTAAGTCCAGAGAACTACATTCATTTGAATACGAACAGTCGAAGAGAGAACATCAAAATGGGGAAAAACGAAATTAAAGCTGTCATTAAGTACCTCTGTTTGAAAAAACTGTCTACCAGAGGCATACACGGCGACATGGTGGAAGCATAAGGGGACTCTGCTCCTCCATATTCCACCGTTGCATGCTAGGCCAAGGAGTCTAAGCTGGGAAGAACATCCACTGAAGATGAACACCTCGAAGGACGTTCATCCACATCCCTCACTGACAACAACGTAAAAAAACTCAAAGATGTCGTGTTGGCAGATCAAAGAGTGACCCTCAGGCATGAGGTCAAAGGAATCTCATATGGTAGTGTTCGAAAAATCTTTGCCAACAAATTACATATGAAGAAGTCCTCTGCGCGTTGGGTACCGAGAATGTTAACGGACGAGCATAAAAAGAGTCGACATTTCAAGGATGAATCTCAAAAAGTTCCAGGCAGATCAGGAGAATTTTTCGTCACATTTCGTGACCGTGGACGAGACCTGGATCCACCATTTTGATCCAGAAACCAAAATGCAATCGATGACCCAGAAGCGATTCTCTTCATCGACGCCGAAGAAATTCAAAATGTCAAGTTCGGCAGGAAAGGCTATGGCATCAGTTTTTTGGGACGCTGAAGAAATTATTATTATATATATAGAAATTATTATATTTAATAGAAATTATTATATTTAATAGAAATTATTATATTTAATAGAAATTATTATATTTGGAAAAGGAAGCCACTATATCAGGCTCTTACTAAACTGACCAAATAAGAAAATTGCGAGAGGCAATGAAGGAGAAAAGACACGGCAAACTGCGAGCCGGAGTTCTGTTTCTTGAAAAATAACGCACCAGTTCACAAGGCTGGTGTTGCGATGGATACAATTAAAGAAACAGGATTCGAACTGCTTGAACACCCGCCTTATTCGCCAGATCTAGCTCTTAAAGCCTTTTAATTCTTTCCTCGGCTCAAACAACACCTTCGGAGTAAGAAATTTGAAGATGATGATAAGTGATGGCCGCTGTTGAGGCATTTTGGGAGAGTCCTGATAAATAATTTTTTTCTAAGGGTATCCTGGGTTTGGAAAAAAGATGAACTAAATGTATTATCTTGTTAAAAGACTATGTTGAAAAATAAATGTATCTTCTAAGTTTAATCACCTTGGTTTATATTCATTATCATTACTTACTTATTGATCAACGCTCGTATGTGTAACAAAAACAAATTAGAAGTTTGAAATTTACATCTCAAAATGATTCTATATCTATTACAGACATATCAGTTATATCTAAATCTTCTTCTCTTTTGTAAAGCTCATTTCTACCAATATTTTTCAAAGCATCGTTTGGAATCTCACAATCAAAACAGCAACAACTATTTATTTTTAAGTGAAGAAAAAGTATTAGTGTCGGATAACGAAGATTGTTATCTAGCGTTATCCATGCGATTGCTTGCATTCGAAGCCCTAACAAAACAATTGATTCACGTTATTCAGAAAAAAAGGGCTCCTGGGAGGCTCCTGGGAGTCTGAAGTGGATGGGACCACATCACTTTTAGCATCATGACGATTTAATTGAACGTTAACATATTTAAAGCAATATAGATGACTTTATAATCTTTATATTTTAGAACTTATAATCACTATCATTATTTCAAAATCAGACAACTGTCACTTCTGGTTGTCACTTCTAAGAAAATGCCATGAGCGCGTTTTTGTATTTTTCATGAATTTCCGCCACCACATGATTCAGGAAGTTTCCTTTCATGAATGCGACTAAAAGTACACAAACAGAGCTATTATTGAGAAAAATTTGATGGGCGAGATTGTAAATAGACGAGTGCCAGATTATTCCGAAATCTAAATTTAAATGCTAAGAATAATGCTAGATGCCAACTCCGAATTTCGAATGCAGTTTTGGAAAAAATAATGCTAGAAAAAATATTTCAGAGCTAGTCGCATGTAAGTTAAAATTTGTCCTGGTCCAATTCAAAAGAAGAAAAAAAAAACTCTTGGAAGATGTCGATGAGCGTAAAATAATATTCATTGGCCTCAAAGTTTGATTAAGTAAAGTTGTCCCACTACAGCCCTTGTCTGGTCTAGGGGTTGAAGTTGGGGAATACTTCATTGACAATCAATATTTTACGAACATAAAGTGATAAGTTCCATTCTTCACCTTAGCCTTAATTCGACCGATTCTCAGGTAAGTTCACTCAAGGCTAAGTGTGTGGTTCAATAGCAGGTTAGGGTAGGCAGCATTGAAAACAACAACAACTGAGGCAGGATTTCTGTTTTCAATGCTGCCCATCCTAATTTGCTATTGATCGAGACGCAAAAAACGCACCTTACATATGTATGCTTGTCTCAAATATTGCAAAAAATCAAAAACAATTTGTCACATGACCCAACCAAAGCCGGTTCGGGTTTTAATTAACTAAAGCCGGAAACAGAATGTTTAAGTTTCCAAGCGAGTGAGAGTGGCTCGAAAACTTCAACACTTTTCTCGTCACAACGTTAAATTAGAAGAGTCAATTTCAGCCGATCAAAAGACCACTGTTTAGACGAAAACTCAGAATTCTTTAAATACCTAACAGTCAGATCACAAATGCAGAACAAAACAATATAATCTTCGAACAATTGAAATTCAGTAGAATATTCAAGTTCATCCAATCATAAAGCAAAAAAAACATCACTTATTCATGTACATTTCCATGTATCCGTTAGAAGAAAGAAGCCAATAAACTTTTAAAACTATACAACATTCCAGTGTTAGCATTTTTCGCACGAATTTCATTTGAATTTAGGCATTATTCCTTCCGTTCAATTGTTATTGCTATTATACAAATTATTTCCATTCCTATCGCAGACTAAAGTTATTTTGAAAAGAAACACGAAATAAACAATGACGAAAAATCAGACGAAGAAACAAAGCGAAATTAATCGAATCAAAAGAAATTCCCAGAAGGAAAATGAGCATAGATTCGGGGGTGGTGAAACAAAATTTAAAAAAATCGATTCGAGTTTTTTATTCGAATGTTATTTAAAGAGTGTGTGTGAATTACAACAGAATGCATAATACAACAGATTTTTTGGTGTAAAAAATGAAATGCATATGAATTTGATTTCAATACATTTTATTATTTCATTTTTTTTTGAATTCATCAAATTGTTATCAACAAAACGATGGCAAGGTTCTTGGAAAAATACCCGTAAATAAATTTGATTTCTATTTGCTTATGAATTTATCTCACAAAACAGCTAATATATTTTGTATGAGCTTGGAGAGCAAAATAGAATGAAAATTTTTAATATTTTCTAGCATTTTTTACATTTTGCAATTCTTAATTAATTTAGATTCCAAATGAAAAATAATTTCAAGTTCAAAATCAATATTTTCACCTTAAAAAACTAATCAGTATTTATTTTAAACTATCTCTACTTCAACCACCTGCCGGGATTTATACACTCATATCCCTGCAAATATCTAAATTTCGTCTTCGTTCGATTCCACGATTCATAGCCAAGTGATGAAAAAATTGAATCACGTTTCGAGAGTGTGACCATCGTCTCCTAACTAACCGCACTCGAATCGCATTGCCAACAGTGTCGTTGCTTCTCCTGCGAACAATCAAATGAATTTAATATGAAAAAGAATAATAATATATTTTGTCTTTTACCACATCACGTCCCATAAACGACAACTGTCTCCTTAAGCTTAAGCGTATCGTAATGAATACCAATCTGCTCAACAATGATTATTATGTGTATATGATGTAGATACTGAAAAATGCTGAATTTTATTTTGGCACTGAAAATATAAAAAAAAAAATTCGGATCCAAAGACTGATGAGGGAGAGTAGAAAGAATAAGTAGCAGCAGCAGTAGAACAAGAAGAAAAAACGCAGACCTTTGACTATTTCATTTCGGGCACGAACTATACGACAAATGAATTTGAAGATCGTAAGTAGTCTGTTCACGTTTAATCTGTGGCTGATGTGGGACTGAGTGCGTGGACAAGTTCTCCTCGAATGGAATGAACTATGAATGAAATTTTGCTTGGGGCAGTATATGAACTGTAACTGATGATGATTGTTGGATTGAATCTTTGGTATGTAATTTTTACAAGATAATAATTTACGCCATAAGAAGCACATTGAACAGGAAAATTGGCAAACATTCCTAAGACGGACAAACAACAACACTTTAATTAACTTCGCTGTGTTCAGTTTTGTCGTCTGGAAGTATAGCTTACTTGAGTTAATTATGTTACGTACCACCCAATTTGGCTAAATATACGTGTTTATTCAATATTTTAAGTCATGATATCTAAACATAGTAGTGTTAGTTTTAGTATCCAATTGTTAGTTAGTTTTTAGTTTTAGTATCCCATTTCTAATTTTGTCATTCTGGATTTATTAGTAGCACCGGCCACTTTGCAAAAGAAATTATAATGTCGTTAAGTCAATTGTTTAGAGGTTAGTACTTTACTACCTACCTGTGGCGAGGGGTGAAATATCGATGGAGGGAAGCCGAATAATTATCCACCATTTTATATATGCATAATAATGATGTTTGGCATGCTGATGTTTGTCAGATTTTCTAATTTCTATTCAATTCTCGTCACACTGACAGGCACTATAAAAAATTGTAATTAAAAAAAATGATAAGCACATGTATATCAATAAATTAGTGAGCAGTTTTTATAGGGTCACCTTCAATATACATGAAACCATTTGTTTTAATTTAAATAATGTTTGTAAAAAAGAAGCATTGAAAAAACGTCTTTCTGAGCCTGCAGAACGCTAAGTGGAAAAAATTGAAAGCAACTATTTTTCATTCATTAAATTTATAAATATTTTGGAAATAAAGCGGTTGAAATGAAAAAGTTGCGAAAAATGTCAGACATTAACATGAGGATGTATGGACAATTTTTCATTTACTATACTTTCAAACTGTTTTGCGACTTTTACTTTTAATATTTTTAAGGCATACATTAGGCATACATATTAAAAATATCAAAATTCCGATTTCCCACGACAAATAGTTTTATGTACATTTCTTTTATTTCCTGATTCCTGCTTTTCATGAAATACTATGTAATTACAAAGATGAAAACAATCTTACGAAGAATACAGTATGTATCATAAAAGAGTTTAACGCAAGACAGGAATTCTGCAGTCCTTAGTTAAAAATTCGTAGCTTCATTTTTGTTGTTTAATTTTACTAATTTGGCACGTAATAAAAACTTTGCACTTCCAAAAAATAACTTCGCCGGTTAGATAGCTTTTGTTCTTCTCATAAGTGCAGGAAATGTCAAGAAATGTTTTCTGTTTAGTGAATAGAGGCACTTAATACGTTTTTGCTTAGGAAAACGTCCGAAGGCGAAAACAAAGTTGTTAATACTAAAAGACATTTCTTTGAAATAATTTATTAATTATATGAAACAAATTCACTTGAAACATTTTCGTTAAAGCATATTACATTGTAAATTATGATAGTCCTTATAATACCTAAATCAATCAACATAAACTTAAAACCTTAAATCATTCAAAGTATGATTTTTTTCAGTCTCTTTTTTATAACCTTCTTATGAAAAACTCACGCAAAAACTGAGATTCTAGTTCATAGGAATGAATCTTTTAGTGCCTCCGCACACGGGTCGACATTCAATCGACTCGACTGCGACTCGAACTCGAAACGTCATAGGCGTCACACTCGAAGTAGACAATTGCATCCGCACACGGGTCGACATGCAATCGAAGCGACTGCGACTCGAACTCGAAACGGGTCGTTTTCTACGCGAAGTTTTGACAAACAAACAATAGTATATATTATTTATTTATATATTTATTTTACGAAACAAGGCAACATACACAACAAGAAAACATAATATTAATCTAAAATACAATTAATCATTATAAATATAAAATAAAAATTGTCCGTAAAAAATATTTCAATACATCACAAATTTTGTAGCAGTTAGTCTACATTATTTTAATTAAATTTAGACTAATAACGATGGAAGTTAAGCGGGTTCGGATGTGGAATGGGCTTTGGACCAGTTATTTTTGAAGTTTGATTTGGTAATCCCCGAAGAGTAGTGGCTGCTTATAGAATTGAATATTCCACAGCACCTATTAAGGGGTTACATACAGTTAAAATCGATTTTTTATTTATTGCATTTTCAGAATGTATACTTAACTGATAATATTCCCTGAAAATTTCAAATCGATCCGACAAGTTTTTTCTGAGATATACGAATATTTGCAATCACATTTCGGACTGTTAGAAAGTAGGCGGAGTACAGACCGAAGCGCATGGGAGTAAGCGAGAGGGAAGAATGGCTCGTAGACAGCATCAAATCGAGGTATTAGAAGCTGGTGAGGCTACAAAAGGTACATCTTATGGCCCTAAAACAGATGACTCCATGTAACTAAAAAAACTATGATATATGTGCTAATTTCTTCCGAATCTTTAAACGCGTTTTTCTCAAAACTATGTTTCTAAGTCGGTGACCACGATTTCTAAAAAACGGCTCGACTAAACGGTTTGAAATTTTAACACAACTTTCTCAGATATATTTCTCAGGTATTAAACGAAGGAATAAGATTTCGGATAATTATTTCTGTTTTTTTGAAATAATTTCAAATGGCAATTTTGGTCAAAAATTCGATTTTTTTTTTACGAAGCTGCCATTTTGTCAAAAAAACTAAATTTCGATTATTCCTTCGTTCATTACCTAGTTTTATCTATCTACTAAAAGAATCTGTTTGGTTTTTTGACTTGAGATGAATTATACCGGAGAAATCGTGGTCACCGCCGAACACCTTTTTTTGGAAGACCTTCAGGAGATCGTCTGGAGGAGCGCACCAGATCAATATTTTAACAAATTATTAGTGCCATTATAAACTTAGATGTTGGCACTAAATGCATGTATACTTTTTGTTTTTGTAAAGTAAAATACCTTCTCACAAAAAATTAATAAAAAAACGTTTTTTTCCGGCCTTCTAACTGTATATAACCCCTTAATGGACTCATTATATGACAAGTAGTGATGAATGAATTCATTGAGCAGATTTGCAAATCTGGTGCGTCTTGGTCGGATATTGAAAGTAATTTTACTAGAGAGATCTTCAATAATATTATATACTTGTATGTTATTAGTATATGTCGCTTTGTCACGTGTAACTTATATTCACCCACTATGGATTACTACAAGTAATAATGATCCGACCTTTATTGAATCCGATATGAAGCACTTCCATTAATATTCTGACAAGCATGTCCCAGGGTCCAGCTAAATTAAATAGCTATACGCCTCTCTTCCACACTCTAAGTGCAAAATTCCTATCCTCGCAGATGGCACTGCTATATCATTTTAGAATGTCAATACCAATCGAATCATTAGCCATTGGCAGCAACAACAAGTGTTTACTAAAAGCTTCTCCAGTAAGTGGAAATTCATCCTGAAAAATTGCAAGCTTGTTTCTTTGTTAGGAAACTATATTATAAACACTTCGCTGTTGCTTGAATAAATATATAGGTGCTAAAGTGGAATTGTTTTTGCGGGATGATTAAAATTGAAAATTTTATTGAACTTTTTTTTTTGACAAAGTGGTTTCGAAAGTATACACTGATTCTCATCAGACACCAGCTCGCACAAACTCGATTGTTTTGCGTTTTGCGGAGATGTTAAAATTTGTCACAACTAACGTAAATAAAAATTACTGATTTCCAACTGCAAGTGGTCACATCAGTCAAGTAAGCACTGTGAGCTGGAGTCTGATGAGAATCAGTGCATACGTTCGAAACCATTTTGTGAAAAAAACATTTTTTATAAAATTTTCAATTTTAATCATCCCGCAAAAACAATTCCACTTTGATTCTGCTTTCGGCGGCTTATTCCGCAAAACGATCGAGTTTCCCGTATCAATTATGCTCTGCTTTATCTATGCTGATTTATAGACAAGAAGGGAACCATGATCACAAATCAATAACCTTTATGAGCATATAGGTGCAACTATTTTGTGGCCAACATAATTAAAATATGTATAGGAAAATTTCATGTATATAACATTACAATATGTAACATTACATTATGCAAACATATAAAAAAATACATACGTGATACTTTATCAGAAACACTAATATTTTTCAAAGAACCAATCATAATAATACATAAAATAAAATAATTAATAATGCATACATTATAAAAAAAAACACTTTCATATATTTCGAAAAAAAATATCACGCGTCTTGCTCGACTTTTCCCGTTCCAAACACTTCGAGCGAGACGAGTGCCTGTCGAGTCGCAGTCGCACCGAGTCCGAGTCGAGCACAAGTCGACCCGTGTGCGGGTCTCCATTCATTTACATTGGAAATCGCAAGGAGTTCGAGTTCGAGTCGCAGTCGAGTCGATTGAATGTCGACCCGTGTGCGGAAGCTCTTAATCACTACACGCAAATACTAGCGGACCTTGCATGAACATGTTTAAACTTAGTTGATTTACAGTTCTGCAAGCATGAGATTCCCCTTTTTGGCGTAGAAAAAATGGAGCTAAGACAGAGTTCAATGCGCTCTATTACATCATGACATTAACCCAAAAACTGGATTCTGGTGCTTAAGACTTTTTTCTTAACACGCAAAATTCATTTCTAAAAACTAACATAAGAAAAATTTTAGTTTTTAGATAGCCAGCAAAATTGTATCTTCATACTCATATATCAAATATATAATCTTTACGTGCTGTTTTTTATGTGAGCAATACAACTATCGAAAGTAACGTTCACATAAAAATAGCACAACGGCAATATTGAATGAACCTGTCGAAATTTTCTTCAACTCTAGAACCATTCGTAAGCCGATCGATCACGGCTTATTTTTCATCTGTTAAAGCGGGACGATGCTAGCATTTCAGCAAGAAATGAAAAGAGACAGCCGCAAGGCAATACACATTTGACCAAAGCCTCTAGTGACTCGCAAATAAGAATTTGCAAGCCGGAAAATGTAGGCTAATGAATGGGAATTTTCACGTTATCGTATTATACAGAAGATGGTATATGATCTTTAGTCATTTGAAATTTCATGTTCATGTTTGTTAAATCTGCAGTAGGTCGATATTTTCGAAAGGGAAGCAGGAAGGAATCGGGTTGTATGGACGCTTCGCCACTGACCTACATATAAATTGGCTCCTTTAAATAACAGTAAACTGCCATGTTTGCGACTCTTCAAATTTATTCAAACTATTCTCTAAAATCAGGCAATATTTTGTTACGGTATCTTTATTCCTTTTCGCTTTTCCTCTTAATTTCTTCTTACGATCCCAGAAATTTCACTAGAATTCGCTATCGAATCAGTTGAACTAGTTCTACTACCCATAATAGCCCAGTGAAATCCTACATAAAAAAGGCGAAACTTCGGAAAAATTAGGGGAAAGCTGAATTTTGGTATGAACCTTGGTACTGGTGTGTTGAACAAAATGTCAAAAGTCCCCATCGATCCGAGTGCTGCGTCACTTTTTATACGGGGTCAAAGGTCACCAAAAGTGACCTTTCCTAAATATCTCAGTAACGGTCAATTCTTTCGAAAAACAATGTATGACGAATTTGTAGCTTAAAAAATTCCCAACAAAAAAGATTATATAACTTTTTCCTGTAATCATAACCGTTTTTGAGATATTTTGATCTAAACATTTGATACTAGCAGCATCTTCTTTCTCAGGGCATGTATCATAAATATTATCCGATTTTGATTACGACTTGGAAAGTTTGTGAGTTTGTTTTTTTATGTTCAAGAGGCGCATGAAAAAAACAAGTAAACAAACTTATCTACCATACTCCAGGATAGGTGGAAAAGGGTGCTCCGAAAAGTTACCACCACCCCCCGCCCCCCTTTGCCATATAACTTGTAGGGACGTCTGCTCGCTACTCTCTTTTCGGAAATAAACTGTATTGCTGCATCATTGGTATGGGATTTTCCACGAAAAAGCAGAATAAGACAACAACATTGCAAGTGAAAATAGGTTTTGTAACATATCATGGCGCTAGGAGTATGAAAAAGCAAGATAAAAACATGGCATAATTCTGTAAACGCTCATTCTTGACATTATAGGGGCTCAACCCGCTGCAGACTATCCCCTAATAATCAGTTTTTTACCAATCCTGTGATGACTACGTAGCGCCAAAGGGACATGACACGTCACGAAACCAATTTGCACCTGAAATTGCTTGACCTTGCCCTGATCGTTCATGGGATAAGACGGTATGGAAAAAAAACTAAAAAACCGGCTATTTCGGAATGGTTCGTTTGCGGGGGTGGGTAGGGTTTGGGTGTAGGGCTAGTCTCACGATGTCAATAATAGACAATTTACAGGATAAAAAGTGATCCTATCTTGTTGAACAGTGTGCAAAGAGTAGGCAACGAGCCCATTTCTGAAGATTTGGGATGGATGCTCAAGGATACCATTTCATGGGAAAGGGGGATGGGGAAACTTTTCGGAGCACGCTTTTCCATCTACCCTGGAGCATGGTTGTTAAGTTTATTTACATGTTTTTTTCATGCGCCTCTTAAACATAGAAAAACAAACTCACAAACATGCCAAGTCGTAGTCAAAATCGGATAATATTTACATGCCCTAAGAAAGAGGATGCTGTTAGTTACAAATGTTTAGACCAATATATCTCAAAAACGGTTATGGTTACAGGAAAAAGTTATATAATCTTTTTTGTTGGGAATTTTTTAAGCTACAAATTTGTCATACATTGTTTTTCTGAAGACGTAACCGTTACTGAGATATTTTGGAAAGGTCACTTTTGGTGACCTTTGACCCCGTATAAAAAGTGACGCAGCACTCGGATCGATGGGGACTTTTGACATTTTGTTCAACACACCAGTACCAAGGTTCACACCAAAATTCAGCTTTCCCCTAATTTTTCCGAAGCAACATGTTAGATTTCCCCGGACTATAAGTTAAAAATTGACTGGCCAGAACCAGAATCACTCGCATTACAGTGGTTTGAAATCCGTATTCTTGTCACGGCAGAAAATTTGAAAGGATATGTTTGCTCCTGTTTTCATTTAGATATGCATCAGGATATGCATTCTCCTTTCATGCCGTATGGTTCAGGTGCACTTTGAGATATCTGTAGAAAGGTTTCTAGGAAGTCTTCTCAAAGATTTAATCTTGCTTTGTTAAGCCCTTCATCAGGGTCGATAAAAACGATTTTCCGATTTTTCCTGGCTTTGTTTGTAAACAACTGAGATAATACTTCGTCGAGGGATGAGATTGTCAATGAAATCTATCTATCACTATCTATGTATAGTAACTATCAATGTCCTGACTTAATTAGATTTTTTTTTCCTTTTTTGGCTGGCTACTTCTGATACAAATTTGGCTAAATAAAACGTAGGTACGACCACATTTAACCTCGCGAAAATTTGTGAAATAACAACAGAGAGAAAGAAGGTACACGGATTTATGGCAGTTATTGTATTGAATTATGATTAATTTATTTGGAGACAGCTAAAGTTATTTTTTTTTTAGAAAGATTTAATTTCTCTCGAGTAAAATGAGTGTAAAGAAAAGGCTTGCGATGAGAGAAAGATGCAAAAAGTCATTAGAACTATAAAGATATACACTGAACGACAAAAGTAACAACTAACGATTGGCTTATAAAAACCGAATACGGCTTGTGAGAAAAGAAATCTTGTATCAACCGTAAAATTTAGTGGTGGAAGTATGTTTATGTAGGATCTCCTGCCGGAGAGTTGAGTGGGAGATCTGGTATTGCAAAAATGGATCAACATATGCATTTACAAATCGTTAAACAAAATTTGAAATCTACTGCTGTAAAACTAAGCTTAAATGGACCGCATATCTTCTAACAAGATAACGATCCAAAGTATACATCATTCAGTGTCAGCTTATTATATATAATACTCCAAAACAACTGCATACATCATCCCAAACTCCAGAGATGAACCCCATAGAACACCTGTGGGATTAAATCGGGAAAAAATACGAAAACGGTGTGTTCGAAATAAAAAAGAACTTAAACAGGCTATACTTGAAGAATGGAATTAAATCGATCAATCAACTATAAAAAAAAATATAGTAAGTAAATTCCATGGCCGAAACGAAGGAGGCTGGAAAATCGGGAAAACGCAATGCAGCATTATTTTAAAGTAATTAATTTTATGCCGGTTTTAAACTGTGTATGTAGATGTTTGGCATATAATTTTTTACAAATTCCTGAAGAATTGTTGTATATCTTTTTTAACGTAAGTTAACGGAGTCTAATTTGTTATTTTTGTACTATATCCAAATAACTTGTGGAAAGACTGTTCTCTGCTGTTAATTTTGTTCATTTGACGAAATCATTCAAATACTCTTTCTTCATAGTCGAGGTGTATATAGACTTTTTTCGTTAATTGTATCCCTTTAATAAACAGCTTAGACAATATTTCTTGTATTTCTTCTGTTCATGAAATGACTGGGTTGTACTTAAGAGTTATAAGAAGTGTACAGGAGGATTAAATACTTGCTGGTGCTATTTTTGGATACTCTGTAGTCGCATTATTGATCATAAAAACATAAGAAGCCGTTTATGGGAAGACGTTTGAACCAGTAATTAGCATTTTTTCACTAGCGCATAGAAAACATCACGACAAAGACTGGAATTTGCCTGCTATTCTCAGCAAATAAAGTCTTTGAGAAAATGATATCTACTTTTAAGACTACTACTGCAACACCAATTCCGGGTTTCTTCATAACTGCTCAATTGGCTAGAGTTCTCAACCAAATAGCTGAGACCTAAACAATTGTAGATCTTATTGTACCTGACATCGGACTCGGTATGGATTAACAGATTAACTTATAAGAGAATTAATGTTCGCTTTCCATAGAAGAAAGTTATCAGTTAGTATTCCCTCAGTATCCACGAAACAGCAAGAATCCTAAAAGCTCTGTTCTGAGTCCAAACCTCTTCAACTTGCACGTCCTTAAGAACGCTATACCGCATGCAACAGAATCTGCGGATAGCCCATTTGTACACCTCTCCCCACGGGTCCGAATTGACCTCCTCGCAAAAAACCTGCCGTTTTGAGCGTCTGCTCCACTTAATGGAATTGAACAGTTCCTTTTTAACGGACATATATGCTGCAGAATACTCAACTGCCTGCGGTCTATTTCTGGCATGCTGTATCCTACGCTTGCATGCCAAAGGGATGCGCCGCAGCTCATCGAATCCATCGTTTCAATTTCTTGCTAGGTAGCTGGAACCTTAATGGGTGACGGTACTTCTTTCAGACTCACATTTCTGTCTAGCCTAGCTGCGTTCCAGCCAAGCGTTTTGCAGAATCAGCGGTGTTGCTAGTGTCTGCTCTATGCGATGTCCTCGAGCGTTTTTGGTGGACGTGCCCCCTCTCCAAAGCTCCAGTATTGAAGTCAGAGGCGAGTATGACATCACCGTCGATGTTACGGAGAGTGTCCTCCAGTGACCTGAACTTGTCTTCGAATTCTTGCATTGAGTCATTTGAAGAAAGGTAACAGCTCACGAACGATATCTCTCTGTATTTCTCTCATACGCGGCCGTCGCCATAGCCGCCACGGATACTTGGATTAAAATTATCAGCACTTCATGTAGTCGAGTACCAGTTAGCATCACCGTCGCTCACCGTCACTCAATCCCACGACAACCCTCGTGCGGGTCTAGGTCTCCTCGTCCTTATTGACTGTAAGTAAATCCTCGCTCAAATTACCTTGGTTTTGGCTCTAGAGGCCATGAAGCTGTTGACACACCAAAAATGTCAAGTACGCTTATCGACTTAATGACGACACACCGGCGAAATTCTGTCATATGATACGCACTGACAAATAACATGGAAAATTAGAACAAGCACAGCTTTCTTACTTAAATACGATAAATTTTGCTCTTAGGTACAGAGTTGAGTACGGTGGATTGCCGTGCTGTAACCGCGTTAAACACGGCGGTGCGTCAATAGCTTAAGTTTCATGGCTCCTTGACATCCGACGGACTTCAATTTGAATCTAGCTTCAAGTTTCATGCGGTCGGTTCCTCCAGCTGCAAATCGTTCATAGGGCCTCCCCGAAGGGTTTACTTGGAACTGGTTTAATCATCACAGTCTCAAACTTTTTTCTTTTGTTGTTTCTTGCTACTTTTCTTCTGTTTTTGGGTTTTTCCGTTCGCGACGTATATTTCCAGCTCCTACTTTTGCTTAACAGGGAGCTCTGTTTCTTTTTTTTTTTGAAGAAGTCTTCCTCCTCTTTGCCACTGTCATTTAATTTCCGAAGTCCGGGGTCACAGCTTCTATTCTTGCTCTGATCTCGTATGTTTCTTCAGGGCTCGATTGAGGAACCCTTTTATTTTCTCGTGATTTAGTGACACTCGTCGCTTCGGTAAAATGGTGCACAAAATGCGTTTGCTGATATTCTATTTCCGCTTTTTGCTAATTTATTCGTCAGGTAGATATAACCTGGAAACCCTCCTCCAATTCAAGCACACCTTCCTTCAGGTGCTTCGATATATTACCCTTACATTTGATAATCACACTTTATATACTCACTCTGCGGGGAGGTTCGCACTAACAGGTTCAGCTGTAGGATTTCTGGGTCTCCCTCCACGGTTTGAAGTCGTGTACATTTGCTACTGCCAGAGGCTACTTGGAGTTATTGTTAGTCCCTTTATCCTTTCTTTCACACAAATTATTTGCATGCGCAGAGTTAGTCGCTCCATCGATTCAACCAAGAACGTTTGCCGTCGAAGAACTATTCCTTTGAACCTTCGATCTTCCTTGCTACCCTCTATTCTCTCTTCGTTTGTCGATCTGTCTGTTTTTATGCTGGAAGTGACGCGGAACAATTTTTCAACGTTTCTATTTCAGATCAGTTGGGTCCCGCTTTTAAAGCCCGTATCTATTTTCGTGTGTGTAGTCGCCATAACGATCTCATGGCTCAAGTCCAGAAAGACCAGATAGCGAAGCCATGCAAGGATTAGTGCTCAGATTCAAATCAGCGTTTACCGAGAACAAAGTCAACCGAACACCAACTTAATAGTGCGAACTTTGTGTGAACTCGAAACCCTGCCAAGGTTTTAACGGTACGGATGTGGTGTGACATTAGCCTCGAGCTGACCGTGCTCGGATGCCACTCCGGTGGAACCGCACACAGAGGCGACTAAGTCCACGAAACAATATCTGTCAGCCCAATATAACAAGTGGATTCGTTGCCAAAAGTATCTTTCCTATCGATGCAAAAGATATAATCGAGAATGTTAGTCATTATTATCGTTTGCCATGCCTAATTGGGCCGAGAGTTCTTAGATCATTTATCGTTACCAGGGGTGCACCACTCGGAGGTGATCTAAGCTACATCCCAATTTATCTAGTCTCAGCACTTTTAGTGGATATCTGTATGAAAAAAGTTGATTTCTCTCCTTTCACGAAAACAATTTGGCCGCTAATTATCATATTGTGTTTTTTGTTTAATTTATAGCTTAGCGTTTTTCTATTAAATCTGAATTTTCTATTAATTCTAAATTTAGTCTCAGCTGCTCGGGCAAGGGTTTCCCCTCCTCGAATTTCTTCCATATCCGCTATAAGGTCTCATTTGGTAGTTCGGAGGTTATGTTATGCAACCAAATTGAAATACCCTCAACCTTTACGTTCCTTTCCGGTCATTCTGTGCACTTTCCCTATCATAATTCTGTACTTCTAGTTCTTGCTATCATATTTATTTTATTATAAAAGTTTTGTTATTTGCTGCCTGAAACGATTTTTACAGAAGCACATGAAAATATGCATGTCTATGACGTCTAAAAAATAGACAAATTGAAAAGTAATAGCTCCTAAAATTAACTCTCTTTAAATACCAGCAAATAAATTTCAACACAAGACAACTCGATGCTTTTCAGTTACGGTATCTTTGCATTGATTCCTGTGGTCGGGACGCTTACGTTAACGTTTAATTCATATTCAATTGGCATGCACACCTAAATTGCACACCTACCGCCACGCAATATTGAATCGATTTCGTCAGTACCTATTTCGAATGAAAACCAAGTAAAACATCTGCATGCATAACCTAAATAGAAACGGAATCCAGGGCATGACCACTCCAATGTTTCCTAGAAGCATACATTATCAAGAGTATCCATTAACAATCCAATGTGTAGACTAAAATTAGACGCCAGACCAGCCTAATCCAAATAGCAACTGTAGCCTCCCACTCAATTAAGACCACGTTCAGGCGACAGGTGAACCGAACCATTCACCACTCAAACATTTCAATTCTATGCTAAGTGTAGCCTGCTGGTGGTCAGAGGGAGTAGGGCAGGTACTACTACGATTATGAACGAATACACTTAAACAATCAAAATTTGCTTCGGCATCAGCATAATCAAAAAAACCTACCACGAAACCGTAGGTACACTTAGACTAATCGTCAATTAATTTTTTTGCAGAATGAATCAATATTGTGTTCTTGCGCCGGCAGAGCTAACATCGCAGCACAATGCCTCGTAAAAATTCTGAAACACAAGACAATTTGCCAAGCCAAGAGACTGCACGCAATAATTCCGAATGCAAACAATACAATTTGTATTTTCAATTAACCATTGAAAATTATCGATTGGCATCCCAAACCAACTCGACTGTACGTCTGTATCTCTCTCGTCGAGCTATCTGTCCATCCATCAATCGATCCAATTCAAGTCCGCCGCCTATTGAAATATGATTGAGTCCGACTCATCTCCATTATTTTGTTTTTATTTTCATTTTTCATTCGATCTATGATGATATGATGATTTATTGTCGAAATGTAACGATTTCGAGAATGTGCCGATGTCGAGTTGCCGGGTCAGTTGTAGTTGTTGACTAATGGCTCGCGCGGTTGGATGATGGCGTGATGGCTGAGTGACCAACCCGACCACTGGTAATGAGGGTGGAGTCGTATCGATGGCCCTCAATGGAACAAGTAAATGCAAAGCAATTATGTAATTGAATGAGTAATCTATATGAATGTTGTATGTATTTCGATTTTCAATCTGAACTCAGCTTCAACAGATACAATAAGATAGTATCTCGTTGGCCCCTTGGTCCAAGTTCAATTGTGGCTGCATCGAAAATCCTCGATCCGAAGATGGTATTATTTTCATCTTTCAATAAATCTCGTAAATTGATTTAATTCGCCCGATGTGAACTAGATAGGATGACATAAAGTCGTGTGCTTGTCGAGTATCGGAGAATTGAAAACATTTCTCCAGTGGAAATGAAAGGAAAAAAACGCAAACATCTGATAGAATGCTGCTAGCATGGGCAAGTATGTAGAGTGGCATTGATACTGAGAGATACGTGAATATCAATATTGATTTCTGACATGACCTGAAAGTTTGGGGTGTCTTCTACAAGTAATTTACGTTAATGAATGAGCGCTATAATTCAAATTGGAAATGGTTTAAGATGGCGCCGTTGTTTTTTCAGGCGATAAATTACTCAGAAATTTCCACTTGAACTAGAGCAAGAGAACGACGGACAAGTTATTTGAATGACCGGAACGTGCAGAACTCCAAGCATTGATTTGAAGTGATGTGATTTTGATGGAATTCCGTACGAATTGTTTGGAGTTTAGTTTGAGTAAATAATAATGGAATGCAAGTTCAAGTCTTATTTAACTGGCCTGGAAATGGGTAATTTGAAAGTTGGTTTTCGTGTTGTTTCAATATTTTAAAATGCCTGTGCTCTACTTATAATACCCTTTAATCTGATGAATCTATGTTCTGCTACAGTAAATCAAGTTTAACTTCAAATATTATCAGAAGAGTTGTCAAATATGCTATTTTTGCCTGAATGAATTTTATTTATTTATTTTTTCAACCGGAAGCCACTTGCTGTGCATATTTATACAATTTAGCACAGTGTAGAAATAATTTAGTTTCCATTGGACATGCATCAGAAATAAGTCTGAAGTAAAATTCAAATTTCTATTAATTTTCGCACGAGTAAAAATAAATTATGAAAGTATTTTTTTCATTTCCGGTTGAGAATTCGTTTGTGTTTAAAAAAAATAACTAAATATCGATCATGTGGTGTATGCACTTTGAAAACAGACAAGTTGAAAGGATTATTTTAAAATCGAAAATGCGAAACGAAATATCGTTGTTAGAAAATGTCAGCTTGAAAATAAGTCATCATTTGTTCTATGAATTCTATAATATTGGCTTCAACTGAACACTTCAGTACAAGACCAAACTCTACCAAAATTATCATAAAGAGGTGGAATAAAATTCAAAATTACTGCCAAAATTACTGGCTATCGCACACTGAAGCAGGAAGCAAACCGGCTAACCAATATCATTCGTGAACAGATTAAAAAATTCAAGAATGAACAGTGGGGGCACTTCATAAGTAGTCTTGATCCTGATAGTAGCTCACTCTGGAACATTTCTAGATATTTTAGAACTAGGAATAAACTAAACATTCCACCCATCCACTCGTCTTCTGGCCACAAGTATAGTAATGTTGATAAAGCCGAAGCCTTTGCGGATTCTCTAGAACTTCAATTTTGTGAGAACACTTCTGTAGATGACGATCTGGAAGATGAAGAACACACTGAACAGGCCGCGGCACAGATATTACACACCACAACTGCAATGGGGAGACCCAATTCCACCAACTTCTATTGAAGAAGTAAAAAGCCTGATCTACAGTCTCAAAAAAAAAAGAAGAAGAAATTCCCCAGGTCCAGATAATACTACCAATCTATGCCTTCACCACCTGCCCGGCAACGTCCTTCAGGCAGTTTTAGATATCAACAATCATATTTTTCGCCACAAAAGATACCCAGATTGTTGGAAACTGGCCACAGTCATAGTCATCCCAAAGCTCGGGAAAGACTTAACTTTCCCTCAAAACTGGCGTCCAATCAGTCTCCTTTCCTCTTTCGCTAAACTCGGGGAACATTTGTTCCTTTCTCCTCTACGATAGAAAGTTCTTTGAAATAATTCTCGACCAGCGGAGCAGTTTGGTTTTAAACAAAATCACTCCACAGAGCTGCAGCTAGTTTTGTAACGGGCCGCGAGCGGGTCAAAAAAATGTTTATTACACCACTGAATGAGCAATCAAACGCCGATTTTCACTTTTCAATTAAACTTAATTGCATGGACGGACGACACAACTTATGCACATTCTAATCTGCGGTATTCAACTGGGGCGAGAAATTATGTTACTTCTGACTATATGTGTTTTGTCTGCTGAGTCAGCGTCTGGTTTCACATTATTTAGGAATTCAGCATTGAAGATTCGCAGATCTTCCCATGCGGTGTCAGTTGTTCCAGACGCTGACCTAGATATTATGTTCGTGTTGGCATGTGGACTTGTTGCTGTTGCATTTTGTATGCAATGTGGAGGTGTCATATACATAACTAGCTAGCTTGAGTAGTCCAACACATTAGATCAAGTCTCAATAAGAGGAAATCAACAGTACTAGTCATGTGTGATGTCCCAAAGGCATTTGATAAGGTGTGGCACGTCGGACTTATCGTTAAATTGCATCATTGCAGCTCATTGGATCCTTCCTTCAAAATAGAGCCTTCCAAGTCAGAATCGATAGCATACTCTCATCTAAAAGACCTATGTCAACAAGAGTCCCTTAACGGTCCCCTTTGTCACAGATTATGTACAATTTGTACCCAGCAGATATCCCTAGAACCAGCAGAGCTCACAATTCGCTTTTCGCAGGCGACACTTGTGTTTTTCACACGTCCAGACAAGCCGCAGTAATTACCTCAAATCTGAAACGTTCCATCGACTTTCTTATGGGATATTTTAAGAGATGGAAAATCAAACTGAGCACAGACAAAACTCAAGCTATCTTCATAGCACGCAAAAGACATCAAACACCACGCGCATTAACGACGGGCAATCAATTTATAGATTGGCAAGAGACGGCCAAATATCTAGGACTTACTTTCGACCACAAATTACAGTGGACTCCACACATAGCCAACAAAAGAATTTCCATGAATACCATAACAAACGCCCTTTATCCTCTTCTCAAAAGTCTCAGTTGAACAACTCAAATAAGGACCTTCTCTACAAGCAAGTAGTAAGTCCCCAATTACTTTACGGTTGCGTAGTATTCGGACAAACCACCAAAACTGACAGGAAAAAACTCCAGTCAAGTCAAAATATTGCGCTAAGAAAAATATTTAAGATTCCTTGGTAGGTCAGGAATATACAAATCCATCACGATTTAAAAATCGAGACAGCTGACAAGTACATTCGCGACCGTATGCTTAAGCTCTTCGACACGATAGGCAATCACCCCAAATTTCTCTAGGAATCCTAAAAGTACCTCACCTTCACAATGATAATGATAGCCTGGAGTGGGTCCAGAGGGACCCTAGCACTGCGACCTCCTGGGTCTATTGTGCCTCCTCTGTGTTATGTCCTATAGGATGTCCAGGCTTCTAATGAACCTGGATATGTTCCTTGACGGGACATTTGTGATGTCCCTCACGGAAGGAAGAGCAGAGCCAAGTAGTTCGAATCTTCTTCTCGCTAGTGCTGGACAGACTGTGGTGAGCAGATGTTCTACACACTCTGTCGTTTCCCCACAGTATCTGCAGCGGTCGTCCTGCTCCTCACCTATCCTGTGGGGGTACTTTTTACATGGAAGGTGTCCTGTCAATGCTCCGCATAGGGCTCTTATGCCACTTTTGCAGAGAGCCACTGCTTCTTTTGCTCTTTTGTTATATAGTTCGTCTTATCCAAGCCTGAGGCAACTCACAAATTAGGGCGGACACTATTGCAAATGCATGTAGCCGAAGAAATAAAAGGCGGTGTTTTTAGAGTAACAAGGTATGAATTTAAAAAAAATCGATTTAAAAAAACTCTACCTTTTGGTTTGAATTCAGTTTTAGGAATATGAAAGCATTGGCAGCTTTTGACGAATCACTTGCTTTTGGTCCGATTTCAGACCACTTTCACATTTCAGGACATGGTAGGCTGCTCCGCAATCCTATTGATCTAGATAAGAAAGTATCGTAAAATTTAACGGCACGACTGGCACTAACTAAAAGGCCTTAAAAGTGAGAGTGTTGAGAGGTATCCAATACGTGAAGTAATTGTTTCAACGCCAATAAGCTTGAACGCTTTGCGTTTGATTTTCTGCAGTTGCGTTAGATCAGTACGGCCTGCCCGAGCCCACATATGGGAGTTATACTCAAGTTTAGGCCTTATGAGAGTCTTGTAGAGATAAATGAGCGTTTCATGCCATTTTTCGATATTTGGAAAATGTTGCCTGCGTAGCTAATCTTGCAAGAGATATTAAGACCAAATAGGTTTAGCGAGGGTGAATCAAAAATACATAAAGTAAGACTATAGAAGAAGTGTTTTATATATATATATATATATATATATATATATATATATATATATATATATATATATATATATATATATATATATATATATATATATATATATATATATATATATATATACAGCCTTGCCCAAAAGTATTAGGCACCCCTTCAAAACACATGTAATTTGAAACGTGTGTTCAAATTGATAATTTCTTTTAATATTTACGATACTGGTTTGTTCAAACAATAATAACAGCGATAAACGATCTTCTTTCAAGAGCCATAAAACATCTGGCGTGCAAATTCCAGGAAATGGGGTATTTGAGAAATTGTTGATAATATTTTGTCAGTCTTCATTTGTTATTTATAGGGTAAGGCTGCTTGTTTTTGTGATTAATTTGCAAACTAGACACTCTGTGCAATACAATATGCCTAAAACGAGTGAACTTGGTATTGAAAAACGCTGTAGAATTCAGTTTCTACATGAACAAGGTAAATCTCAAGTTGAGATTGCCAAGCTAGTGAAATGTTCTCGGTGCGCAGTGCAATCTGCAATCATGCGGTTTGCGGAGACCAGTTCTCACGAAAATAAGCCAATAACAGGCAGAAAACGCGTAACTTCAAAACGTCAGGACAGAAAACTTGTCCGCGACTCTTTGAAGGGGGTAAAAAAACATCTTCTGCGCTTGCTGCTAGCCTGTCGGAAAACTTGGGGAAAGTAATAAGTGCTCGATCGGTAAGAAGGCGTCTCACAGAAGCAGGCTTGAAAGGTTGTAAAGCTAGAAAGAAGCCGTGGCTTTCAGCAGCTAACAAAAAAAATCGCTTGGAATGGGCTCTTCGGTACCAGCATTTCACAGAAGAGGATTGGGCAAATGTTCTGTGGTCCGATGAATCTAGTTTCCTGGTAAGCTTAATTATAACCTTTTTCAAACAACAATAACCGTAATTTTTTACGGAGGCCTTGATTTCAGAAAATTTTTCAAAAAAATTGAAACAGGTTTTTTGTATTTTCTAACAGGATTTTTTTTGTTGGCTGCTGAAAGCCACGGCTTCTTTCTAGCTTTACAACCTTTCAAGCCTGCTTCTGTGAGACGCCTTCTTACCGATCGAGCACTTGTTACTTTCCCCAAGTTTTCCGACAGGCTAGCAGCAAGCGCAGAAGATGTTTTTTTACGCTCCTTCAAAGAGTCGCGGACAAGTTTTCTGTCCTGGCGTTTTGAAGTTACGCGTTTTCTGCCTGTTATTGGCTTATTTTCGTGAGAACTGGTCTCCGCAAACCGCATGATTGCAGATTGCACTGCGCACCGAGAACATTTCACTAGCTTGGCAATCTCAACTTGAGATATACCTTGTTCATGTAGAAACTGAATTCTACAGCGTTTTTCAATACCAAGTTCACTCGTTTTAGGCATATTGTATTGCACAGAGTGTCTAGTTTGCAAATTAATCACAAAAACAAGCAGCCTTACCCTATAAGTAACAAATGAAGACTGACAAAATATTATCAACAATTTCTCAAATACCCCATTTCCTGGAATTTGCACGCCAGATGTTTTATGGCTCTTGAAAGAAGATCGTTTATCGCTGTTATTATTGTTTGAACAAACCAGTATCGTAAATATTAAAAGAAATTATCAATTTGAACACACGTTTCAAATTACATGTGTTTTGAAGGGGTGCCTAATACTTTTGGGCAAGGCTGTATATATATATATATATATATATATATATATATATATATATATATATATATATATATATATATATATATATATATATATATATATATATATAAGAAAGCGCGTTGGAGAGAGAACAGCATCTTGCAAAAATCTGGCATTGGTAGTCTGAACGCAGGATTTGAGTTCATCCGGAACAACTTAGAAGAAACGATCAACGAGAAAACTCTCAATCCACACTGATGACCAAATGCAAGAAGTTTGGCTAATAGAACTGAATGCCAGACTCTGTCAAAGTCACTTTAAAAATGTTACGGTTCCATCTCTGCTATGTAATTAGACCTCCAGTGGAGCGCCCAGAAAGAGTAAGATGTAAACGAATAAAAGTAAGATGATTCGACTCGAGATAGTCCACTGATTTTGAATTCATAAGTGATTGAAAGATTTTAGATAGAACCGAAACAAGTGCAATTGGCTCTCACTTCTTAGGCATATTCTCCAAATGGGCAAGCTTCGACGCTGAAGGGAAAATAGTTTGCACTGAGTTTTAGCTAAGGGGGTGTCGCAGCGCTTTAGTATGAGATGCGAAATACCATCAGGTCCGGCAGATTTGCAGACGTCAAGCTTAATGCCATTGTTTGCGCAACTTGAGATCAATTGTTCCCGTTGGTGTGCAAAACTCGTTGGCCATTAACTGTTACGCAAGCTCTGGCTTGGTTTTTGTTGAAAAAAAAGAAGATGCGATGATACCACCAGCTTGAAGGCCTCACCAAACATTGCACTTTTTGTGTGTCTTCTCTTCAGATGAGTCTGTCTCACCCCAAATATGATGATTTCATTTTTTTTAAATCTTATTCGGGCATAATCAGCACTCAAAAAAATTTTACGAATAAGGGTCGGCTTCAAGCTACTCAACGGTCATATTCATGAGCTTTCGGTGCAGTCCATGGTGTTGTGGCTTTAGTTTCTGCACCAGCTAGATCTACATACCACATCTGGTAGCGTTGCAAAACTCGAAATGTAAATATGCGAACGAGAAACTGAAAATTCAACAGTCCCTTCGATAAGTTAATTTACTTGCTACAGCACATATTTTGAATTTGACTTAAAAAATTTTTTGAACCACGAACTAGTACAAAAATTTAAAATAAAAACAAAGAAGAATAAAAATAAATTGATTCCATTATAAAAATATAAAAACAGTGAAGTTAAACTTACTGTAAAACTGTTGAATTTTATAAATTAGTTTTTAACAGCGATATCGACTGGCATAAAGGACCAAGATTAAATTTGTTATGATTCCTTAAATTTAGCAATAAAGGCGAGTAAAAGTACACATTCATACGCGCAAACGGTACGCTAAACACATTTGTGGATCTGTTGCAGCGACCTTAGTCGAGAATAGTATTAGTTTGCAATGAATCATATAGTGCTAACTTGCGATGAAGCTTGAAAAGAAGTCATTTATACAAGAACGGTCTGCGTGACTCAAGAGTAGGAATTTGTCGACGTTCATCATTCGTTGCTAAGGACTCTTGAATTTAAAGAACAAACTACGTGTGAACCTATTTTGGACGACAAATGACAAAAACAAGAATATTGCAAACGGACGATATCACTAGATGCACAGGGGTTGAAATATGCGCAAAAGGTTTTGAAGACCTAAGTATAAAACCAGGCAATCGTAATGATAAGGCGATGATATGCATGATGTGCTGGTTAAATTTAAGTTTGAAATCAAAGACCACGCCGAGATCTTTAAAGCTTTCGACCGCATCAAGAAAGGAGCCAGAAAGAAAATAAAAAAATAGCAATGGGATTTTCTTAAGATTGTAATACATGTTATGGCATTTCGAGACATTCACAGTGCGTGCGTGGTCAGAGCATCAGCTGTTCAAAGTGCAAAGTGCAAACATCATAAAGTCATTCGCATATAAAATTAAGGACGAGTTTGTCTTTGTTTTTATAAATGACCTTGCTTTTTTATAAAAACAAAAACAACAAAGGTCCAAGAATGGATCCTTGCGGAACTCCAGATATGGGACGAAAGGAAGGCAAAGCACGTGAATTGGTAGTTACTTCACATATACAGCCATCCATTGCCTTCCAGTTTCAAAAACAGTAGCGTACGGTCAACAGAGTCAAAAGCTTTGGAAAAGTCAGTATATAAGACATCTACTTGTCCTTGTTGATCCAAAGCAGATTCAATAGTATTTGTGGAGCTCAAAACGTTTGCAAGAGCGATTTTCCTTTAACAAAACCATGTTGCTTAACAAAATGCGCTCGATAAGTTTCCTGAAGTTCGGAAATGAGGAGGTTATTGGATATGTTCACACGGTCACTAGACCGTGTATGTTGGGAAAATTTTTGCAATTTTCAAATGCGCCGAAAATTTTCCAGCGTATAGACGAAAATTATAAAGTATGGACAGCCGAGCACACAAGGAGGGGCAACGTGGTTTTGAATTCCATTATTACCACAACCAGTGCTTTTGTCAAAACTTTTTCTCAATGATTCGACTCCTAGATGATGGATGCAAAGTGAAGACGAGATACAACGAAATGAAAAATAAACGTTATACAAAATAAGTGTGAAGGACTGTTAACGGAAAGAAGAGAAATAGTTCGCAAATACCACGCAAACACTGAGGACATTAGAAGCGGAAACATCATAAAAAGGGGGAAAAGAATATTGTGCCAAAATTCAAGTCGATTGGAGCAAAACTGACGAAGTTATGAGTATTTGAGCGGCCGTTGCTCCAGGCCGGATTTTTATACCTGCTCGATAACTGTGCGTTTTTCTGAAACTTGTTATTTTTTCAGTCCGTGTTCACCATATCTCAAAATCGACTGAACCAATCGTTTTGAACTTTTGCACAATACTTCTTTACATAATTCCCCAGGTATCACTGGGAGTTTTTTTTTTGTTTTTTTTTTTTATAAAGAATTATCAATTTTACAATAACAAATTAGTCGATTTTTTTTTACAGCGAAAATCAATATTTTGGCTTCCAAGTGCTACGAAAAATTGAAAAACCGAAAAAGAAAAAAATTCTTCCATTGTTACCTCGAGAAACAACTCCTTTAAGGGGACATAGCCAGGGGTTTTCTCAGGCATTTTTCTTGGGGGGTGTGTTCAGAATTTTAGGAGGGGTGTCCCTTTTGAACAAAAGACACAAAGGTGCCTTTGGAACAAAAGACACAAAGGTCCCTTTGTGTAGGAAAATTGTCCGTGTTAGGGGGGGTATTAGGGGGGTGTAGGAAAATCTCTGGACATAGCACCTTCAAATTGAAAAAAAAAATGTTTTTCAAAGGTTAATTTTTCATTGAATAATAAGACAAGTCTTAATGAAACTTTCCCATATACTTTATTTGCTTCATACTATACAAAATAATTTTCCAACAAATGTTTGTGGCCCACTGTCGTCTGCTACAATTTTTTTGAAAAAACATCAGAAAATAACGGCTTGCACAATAACTGCCCTAAGAAAAGTCAGGAAAAGAAAAAAACAAAGGGGTTTTAATCAGCATCAAAGCGGCCTTGGTAAAATAACAAAATGGCGACGTTTTTCGAAAATCGAGGTTTTTTCCCCCCAAAAATCGGTTATAACTAAAAAAATTTCATACCGATTTTTTCATTCGTAGTTCATTCTGAGCATTAACATGTGTAGATTAACGTGTTAAAATTTCAGAACGATTGGATAAATAGTTTTTTTTTAATCATGCACACCAACTTGAAAAAGTTTATTTCGAGAAAATCGCGTTTAAAGTTCAAATTCAAAATTTTTTGTGCGTGGCATATATAACATACATATAGGTAATACTAGTGTCCCAAAATGTCCCCCTCTACCTTTACAGCTGCTTTGTGAAAGAATAACGTATTGTAATATATAAACATATGTATATATTAAGCAGAAGTGATCGAAAATCATAGAAAAAATTACCTTGACGCGCTTCGCTATATATGCTCACAAAATTTTTTTTTTACAATTTCATTCTAAAATATTCTATCAAAACAAAAAAATCTATTTTTTGAATATTTGAAGGTGCTATGTTGCCTAAACAAATACATTTTGATTAGATGATTCTGTTGCAAGTTATGATGAACACCGCAAAACTATACTTTTTTCGAAGCGCCTCCGGAGATTCACTGCCACTCGGTTAATTTTCAATATTTCGCAATGAAAATTAAGGAAAATATTATTCAAATGTTGTATTATTATATGGAAATCGATTGAATAAACTAACTCTCTCTCTCTCTCTGCATCGCCAAAAAAATCTTAAAAACATACCTTTTATTTATCGAATTAACCTTACACCCTTTATACTTAGAAGGATATGTTAGGATATATTTATTTTTATTTTTCGATATCTTTGCTTCTGTTTGCTACCTATTGTTGAAACTATTTATGAGCTCATGACAGCCAATTTTTTGTATTGATGGGGAAAATGATTCCACCAAACTACAATTCTTCACTCTAGGCTGATCAAGATATTGTTTCTATCAGGAAGTACGCGTGTAACGCAAACAAATCCAAAAATAAATGAAAATGTCATGCCAAGCCTACACTCTTACCGAGACATGATAAGTATAGGCGAGCACGAGAGTGTGGATTTTATCTTCGCCGTCGCCTACCTGTTTGGTGGGCGTGCCCTTATTACTCGCCTTACCTCGGGGTAGCTTGAAATGTTTTCAGTTTTAGGTGGCGAGACAAAGGGATTTGGTAAAAAAACGTCTGGTGATGGCACCGATGATATTTACAAACCGATTTTTTTGCACACAAAATCCTGGGCATGTTGCATGAGTATGGATGGTTGAGTACAGGGTACGCTGTTGGAATATTTGTAAACAAATTTCTGAATTTTCATATCTGCGTAGTTAAACTTCACAGCTTTAAAATATTCTGAACGCGGACAGGGCGAGTTTTATGTCATGCTGAGGTAAAAAAAAACGTTTATGGCTGAAATAAACTGTTTTTGAGTGAATAATCTAAATACTCTTCGAATGTTTTGCCAAATGTTTTCACGAATGTCTTAACGAAACGTTCGGCAAGAGTGTAGGCTCGGCATTAAAGTAAACCACGAGGTGATATAATTTCTAGGTAAATATAATACATAATAGAAATGCAATTCTGCATTGGAGGAAAATTTGCTTTATTTCATTAAATTTATTTACGTTTGACGCCATTTCTGATCAGATTTTGTATTGTTTTTTTTTTTTTTAAAAGAAAAAAAGCAATGATCGCAATATACTATTTAAAGTTTCAATCCATCATTGATACTGCCTGGAAACAATTTTTTTTGCTTTCTTTTATCTTTCATTTCAATTCAGCTACGAATTTCTTGCCAATTATGTGTACAATAATCATCACATTATACATTGGCATCGTATTATTTAGTTATTTTCATTGCGTCAAGTAGTCAATAAATCTATTTGTACGCTCCACCCCCGCACTTAACATTTAAGTACTTTGTTTACACATTGTATTACAAAGAAAATCGTTCAGACTTCTTATACTTACAACGCTGCGAACATGATCAAGTCAAGAACCAGATGTCCTGCTGCCAAATTCGAATCTGAATATTGCCCAAGACAAATTGCAACAATTTATTGCACACATTTTGCCAACTTTTGTTTAGATGTCGTGTTGCGAAGAGAGTGATTCAACAAATCACACGACTCGAGGAAAGTAGTGTCGATGTGAAGGAGGAGAACATGAACGAATGAAGAGTGGGAAAACTCCCTCTGATATAATATTCTGTAATGCTTTTTTTTGTACACAAAAAAAGGAAAATGATTGGAAATGGTTGTGTGGGTGAAATGATGATTGGAACATTATGATGCCTGGCATGGTGTTGTAAGCTAACAGATGTGAAGAGTCTCATTAGTGCTAGATATGTCGTGCTAAAATACTTGAATATTAGACGTTTTAGGTTGTTTGCATAGAGATAAGTGACAAATTGATTTCCGGTGGTAATTTTTCACTTTAGGCGGTCTGGATGTAAAGTAAGTAAAGTTCTAAAGTAAAAGTAAAGTTCTGCAAAAGCATAATCTTCCATAAACTCCCACTTTTTCTACCTATAAAATCCACTTTACTTCACGGTCATCAGTCCTCAGAGCCGCACCTTATACCATCGTCCCTTTAAGTCGCGATCACAGGCGTCCTGAAGGTAGCTAACAAGCAGAAGCAAAGCAATACATAAGTATATTTGGCCGTCGATAGCAACATCATCGTCGTCATCCATGCCAGCTATGTATGTTATTTATTGTGCACTGTGGAGCACGGATAGCTGTGGCGATGGCGTCGAGCTATTTATAATCTGTGCTCAGCATATTGTTGCTATTTTTATTCGCCAAACGCTCGAAAATATATACTTTGCTTTTTTCATCATCCACATTTCATTCGATTTTTTATTTAGAAATATTTTATTTTTAGACGACGGTATTCGTCTTTTTCGAATTTGAAGTTGAACGAATTTTTTATTTGTATTTTGTACCACCCTCTTCTCAGTAGCGTTGGGAATTTCCAAGAATTGCAAATATACTACAATCGTTTGTTATATAGTCTGATCGTATGAATGTAAAAGATGAAATAGCAATGAGTTGAAATATTTTTAGTGTGCTGTGTTGATTGTTGTTTGTCTTTCTTTGTTTTAGATGTGATTGAGAATGCGTTGTAATGGACTTGTTTTTTTTTCGTGAAATTTTATATTCAGCCGTGAAAAAAATTATGAAAATGTATCTCATAATCATGTGTAGAGTAAAGGTAAAATGAACCGTTTTCACTTTGAGCATTAGATTAAAAAAAATTAATTGAGCTTTATGGATTTAGTTATTGAACCCCGAATGCTCATTCTATTATTCCGATTTTACGATTATGATCTAATTACAATATCTTCTCATTTTTGATAATATTGAATCGAAAAGTATGTTGTTGTGTATTCAAGGCGAAATTGATTTGAATGAATGAATGAAAGTATGAAGCGGGGATCCAGATGGCCCCTACCAATGGGATTTCTTGAGTCTATTGTAGGGCATGCAATCCCGAGATCTCAGGATCCCGACACATTTTGGACATTTTCGGTATCTATTTTCGGTAATTTTTTATCGGGACTCCCGAGATTTCGGGATTGATAAAATTCAATCCATTTTGAGAATTAGAAAAGTTTCGTCATTACCACGTGAGAGAACAACCCAGAACTTAATACTAAAAGAAATATCGTTTTATGAACACGGAGGCGCTAAGGGCTCATTATTGCAACTGGCGAATGATTACATGCTTAATATCCCACCAAAAAGTGTAGAAATCGTAATATCTTTTTCAGCAGCTGGATATACATACACATGCTCAAAAAAGTCTGCGTACACTTGTTGGTGAAATTTTTTTTTTAAAATAAAGAACGTTTCCAATTGCTTATGACTAAGAATTTTAGTTTATTGCTTTCAGTTAACTCTATATTAACTAAGGATACAACTCATTACTCGTTCTTTGATGTTAATGTTTAAAAAAAAAAAGTTTGTGCACAAGCCCATCAAAATGCATCCAAAAAAGTCTGCGTACACCTGAAATAATTTAGTCATGTAATTAGAATTCACCTTGATTAGCTTATCCGATTAATCACCTTAGTAGCTTGTTGCAAACCCTTTCCTATAAATGACCTCTTTTAGCCTATTTTGCATGGAGTGCACTAGCTTTGTAGTTTCTTCGGTCGTTATACTGTTCCACTCCTTCAATATGACATTTTTAAGTGATTCTTTGCTTGTAATTTGATTGGGGCGATTTTTCTCTCAAATAAATCCCACAAATGTTCAATTGGTTTTAAATCCGGTGATTGAGGGGGTGTGCGCAATAATTTTGGGACCAACCAAAGCTTATTTATGTGAGCAGTATGTTTGGAGTCATTATCATGCTGGAAGTAAAAAGCATTCCCTAGCCTTAATTTCTCAGCAAATTGCTTGAGATTGTTTTTTAAGATATGCAGATATCCATACTTTTCCATTGTCGATTCTATAAAAGTTAATTGTCCCACTCCGCTACCAGCCATATACCCCCAAACCATAACACAACCACCACCATGTTTTACAGTGGGAATCAAATTTGCATTATTCAATGCAGTTGAACGTTTTCTCCACACTAATTTACGTCCTTTTATCCCAAATATACAAAATTTACTTTCGTCTGAAAAAAGATCCCTTTCCCAGAATTCTTTTGGCATTTTGACGTAAGTTTTCGCAAAATCCATTCTCTTTAGACGATTTTGTGCTGATATGAATGGCTTTTTACGTGCTACTCGACCATGGTAACCACGTTTCCTGAGAATTGTGCAAACTGTTTCCTCGCATATTGTTTTTTTGTATTTCTTTTTAGTTTCTTGAGCAAGTTGGAAAGCCGTTAACCGGGGATTTTTTTTCCACAGAATTAATAATATTTTGTTGTTCACGTGCAGTAAGTTTAGGTGGGCGTCCTGATCGATGCCGGGAAATGTAAACACCGGTTGTATTATAATTATTAACAACCTTTTGTATTGAGGAATGCGTTCTTCCAACTAAATTCGCAATTTCACGAAAACTTTTTCCATTTTCACGCAGCTTTAGTATCAATTTCCGCTCACTAACACTTATTTCCTTATTTCGAGCTTCCATTGGTAAAGATAGTCTTTAATTCACAAAATATTGTCACAAATTTTACCAATCAAACCTCTCCGTGTATAGATACAACAATTTTCGCACTGCAACTGTAAGTTCTAACTGTAAATACCCAAACAGTGTGATGTGTACGCAGACTTTTTTGGGGCGTATCAGAGACTTCTAAAGATTAAAATCACCATATTTTCTTTAATTCTAGGAATTTTTTATCAAAGCTGCATATATGCATGTCTAGCAGTGTACCCCTTCTTATCAAAGTATTTTAATCAATGGCTCTTTATTGATTCATGGGCTTTTGTCATGATTTAGATATTACTAGTAAGGTGTACGCAGACTTTTTTGAGTATGTGTATGTGCAGCTACATCAGGTCTAGTTTAAATTTTGAAAGTTTTGACTAATTATGTTTATTTCAAAACGAATCAGCAGTTTGAACCAATCGATATTATTACTTATCCCTTGTTTCTTTGAAAAGGAATATTATTTTGTAATTGATATGTAAACGACTAAAAATAATAATGTATTTTTATTATATTATCGTAATATCCATTATGCTGATTAAATTTCAATTCGTTTTTAACTAATTTTATAATTTACTATCATGACCAAATAAGGAGAAATTATTGGACAAGAAGATAAGAAGAAATTACATGCAATTATAGATTAAGGTTTTACTTGCTAGCACCGATGTATACATATGTGCGTAAATTTAACATTATGTTGAACTTAACTTCCAGTTTTATGTATATATACATATTTGAAATAAAGTTTCAATTGAGTAAGAATAAGCCAATATATTCCCTTAACATAGTTCTTTTATAAAACCCCGAAATCTCGGGACTATCTCGTGATCCCGAAAATTCTAATCCCGAATTTGCGGGACCTCCCATTTCAATCTCGGGATTAATACCCTATTCTATCTACTCCTCAGCGCTATGTTTTATAAGATATCCAGACTTCTTATGAACTTGGATGCGTCTCAAAAGGGACTCTTCTAATATGCCAGATGGAGGGAAAAGCCAGCCAGCTTCGTTTCGCCACATAGTGCTGGACAGTGTGCGCGAAGCTATTCTACCTGCTTTTCTCTGCAATATCTACAGCAGTCATCTCGCTCTTTGCTTATCCTGTGCAGGTGCTTTTAGCAAGGAAGATGGTCTGTTAAATCATCACAAATGGCCCCTATCCCATTTTTACAGTAAGGTCCTGCTGCTTTTACTCTTTTTGATAGATAGTTCCCAATTGCGACCAAGCATTTGTTATATCGCTCAATGTGCCTTAGTGGCCTTAAGCGTCGTTTTATTTAGATGACTGCCCCAGGTGAGTTTCCTGTCCATTTGGATTCCTAGATATTTTACCTAAACGCACCTCTGTGTCCCTAATTTTTCGGGCCCCTATTTCAATTATCCTCTTCCTGGGGAATCGTACGATGCTTTTGAGGGTTTATGGATAGACTCTCTACCTCGCACCATTGTGTTGTTACATTTAAGTTCTTTTGGTAGCTGTATCTCCAAGTATGATGTCATCCGCGTATCCGAGAGCGAGTAATCCCTTACTGCTGATGATCCAAAGAGGTTCGTCAACAAGTAGGGGTCTTAGCAGTGGGATAGTACCCCTGCCCTCCTGGTGTTCGCACTTAGCTTTCAAAGTACCGCAGTACTTTACTCGTCCATTTCACCATCTCCTGACGAGCTTCTCTCCTCTGGAGTAGATTGAGAAGCGAACCATGTCTTGCATTGTCAAAGGCTTCTTGAATGTCCTTGATGAAGCATAGTGAAATTTCCCTATTGTCCAAGGATTTTTCTATTTGTTTCGGTTGTGGCTGATAAAGTCAGCTTGCCCCTTTTGTAGGCTGATTGAAATTCAAGAGAGGTCACTCTGTATGTATAGATCGATCAGCTTATCCTTGGTCTTTAATCTGAAAGATGTCAGGCTGATTGGCTTCTATGATTTTGGAAAGTCAGCGGGATTCTTGCCAACCTTGGGGCTGAGCGTCAGCCTCCACGTTTCTGGTATGCAGATGAGTTTCAAGCTCGCGCTAAAAATGTGTACCCGGATAACATTTAGTTTCCCTGGACTCTTTATAGTCTGGATGGTCCCTTCTATTCCTTGTAATTCAAAAGCTTCGAAGGAGTATATTGTCCATTCAACCTTTGCTCACAAGTTGATTTGTTGAATCAGTGTTGAGTGAGGTGACTGCTCAGGGCTTTTGTCTTCTTCTTCAGCCTCACTATGATTACTACCCGCAGGTAATCGTAATTCCTCCTCCTGTAGTTCGAAGTAATCCTACATGTCCTTGGTGGCTTTTGGATACATATTTCTATATCCTTGCAGTTTCTGTAATGTTGTTGAGAAACTCACAATGCCTTCTGTGCTTTTTGTTTGGATTTCCTTAGCTGTTTGTTGAATTCTTATGGGCCATTTAGACAAGCGTCCATGCGTCCAAGCGTCCAAGCGTTTTTAGATTACACGAGTCAAGTCAACTCAAATCCAGTTTTTTTAAGGCGGAGCTAAGGCGATAAGTGGATGGATTTTACACGCTTATAATGATGTTGTTTTTGCTCCGTATAAATATATTGGTGACAGAAAATTGTATATACTAATCCATTGACTATATATACCTACATATATATGTTTGTGTCTAGATATTCAGATGCATTCAATTTTTTTTCGTAATAGTCATGCACGTAAGGATGCAAAATATATATTATCCACATCATTATATAAGAAAACAATCATCCACAAAACATATATTTAAATGATCACCAACGAATCATCCACACATGCCACTGAGCGAAAGAAATCATTTTAAAATCTATTGTACATGAATCAGTATACTCCACCTCCTTCGCTTTAGACCCGCCTATATAAACAAAATCAAATTGACTCGTGTAAGCAAAACACGCTAGATCGCATGGACGCCTGGACGCATGGACGCTTATCTGAACGGCCCATTAAGGTTTCTTTTTATAGGCCTCCCAATTTGATGTGGTATTGGCCCTGTTAAACTCTATTCTCGCAGCTCTTCTGAGCTTTTCTGACCCCCTGTTCTACCACTAGATTTTTCAGGACAGTTGTCATGGTAAGATTCAAGGATCAACCTTGTGACTTTGCTCACCGTATCCTCTGATTCCATCTTTGTAGTATAATTCGGATGCAGGTCATGAATTCCCGCTGATTTCAAATTCATATGCTAGCACATTATCCATTTATATTATCAAGCTAGAAAAGGTAAAATAGGTAGGTTTAAAATTTATATTTTCTATCCCTACCATGCAAATTGCAACTATAAGTGAAATTTCCCACGCTGGGCGCCGATCTTCTGTTTCAAATCCTTATTTGCAGTGCTGTTGTTTTAGCTTTAATTATCACAAAACAGTCACAATATGCTTTGTTATGCATAACTGTGCATCCATATGGCAGCAAAATTCATTAAGAATCGGAGAAACAAAGTGAGCAGCCCTAGCAATGCAGTAGAATTAGATATCAGTATCGAATTTCTGCATTGATATTGGTTTTCTTTTACTGATCTCTGTAAACCTGTTGCAGAGTTGTGAAGTATGTAACGGTTTTTATATATTAATATACAGCTTTTTCTTCTATTATTACACGATAGTTGCTATCAAAGCTGAAGAAATATTCCACAACGAAAATATAAGGGCCCAGAAGCAATTCATAACATTTTAATAAATCTGAATTTACTATCAAATCACAACATCATAAAACAATCCGAAGCAATTACACTAATCTGTCAACTGCTTGCCAACCAAATATTTCACTATCCATTAGATGTTTCATATATATTCTACTCATATGTATGAATGTACACGAAAATGACCGTCATTGTCGCCTGGTCGAGTGGGTGTATCCACATTATTAGTTTATTTTTAGCTTTGTACATGTGTAACATTGATGTTACCAATAAAACCAGCTCGACTGATAACATCAAGTCTGTGTTCAGTTCGTCAAAGCAGATATTATTTATGGTGGAAACGGAAAGACGACAACGGCAACGATAATGTCGACGGTGACAACAAGACAAGACAATCAACCGACCACACCGACGCGACGCGACGCTAGCAAAATAATCCAAATCAAGGCTATGAAAAATTTATAAACACACTCATTAACCCGTCAATGAGCTACACATTACGTATCTACACATAAATGGATATGAACGTAATAGCTCATGATTTGAAAATAAGTGTGAATTTGGAGTGTCAAGCGGTCAAATGTGGGCCGGTGTAATTTACGAGGAAGGGATTCATGTCGAGATTTAAAACAAAAGATATTGGTGTGTCATGTTGACTTCTAGTAAATTTTGAAATATTTACCATTTGAATTAGTTTAAACTCATTTACTCATTGAGTCATTATGTTTTGAAGTTAGAATATTAATATTTGTCAGGGTTCAATGAACTCTTGAATTCTTAGCTCAAACCAAACTCAGATTTCGTATTCGTCTTGCTGCAGCTCAATTCAATGTTTTATTTTGGGAAATTTGTATAGTATAGTATATAGTATATATATAATAAAGCACCGCCTGCTAATATGTGTGTATCTTGTATCTTTTTTGTGTCGAACCACTTTGTATAGCCTTCTTTTGGTACAATAGCAACTTTGTTTTGGAAGTAAGACCTTTTTTAATTTTCGAAAAAAAAAACTTCAATAAGGAAAATACAAAGTTACGCAAAAAGGCCACCTACCCTTGTCGATCGGAGAATATAGAATGACAGCTAAAATGATTCCTCTACCAGCTTAATACTTGTTTTAAACTTTTTCGTCTCCATAATTTTGCATGATATAAAGATAACATTTTATTAATTCCCCTAAAAACTGGTTTAGTAGATGCCAATATTACGAAAAAAATACCATTCGAATCTATAATAGCTGCGGTATTATTTAAAGGTGTAGACATCGAAAATAATGTTATGGGGATATATCATGGCTGATGTAACTGTTTTACTTAATTTTTTTTTGGATCATTATGATGAAGTTGTCCAAACCAAGTAAACGTTGAAAACACAACTGTCCCACTTCTACCAATTTCGGGTTTTGACAATGGGAATAAATAGGGGAACATTTTCTTAATCAATTAGAATGGCAGATTTTATGCAAAGCCATAATTTCAATTTTTACTTTATCAAGAAACAGCATTTCTGTAGCCACCTCGTCATTTCTATGTCTATGTTCTCTCTTTAGTATGATCGAAATAAATTCAGGAAGAAAAAGGGAAAATCTACTCTTACCAATTTTTCTTTTTCATTCACTAATACTGTCACATCTGCTTTGAATCAACAGATACAAGCAGATGTGTTATATACTGCATTTTCTAAAGCTTTGGATTCTGTTGATCATGAGCTACTCGTCTTTTGGCTAGAAGGCTATGGATTCTCTGACTCCATTCTTTCTCGGTTTTCCTCCTACGTACATGTTGGCATTTATGTAGTCACTATCGATTCCTGTTTTTCATCTTCCTTCCGTACAAACTCTGGCGTTCCGTTAGGTTCCATTCTGAGTCCTCTACTGTTTGCACTTTTTATTATTGGCCTAACTTCCTCAATTCATCTTACCTTTTGTTTGCTAGTGGCTTCAATATTTTCTGAGTAGTTAATTTACGGTAAGATTGGGAGCAGCTACAATACGATCTATTTACACTGGGTAACTGGTTCTCTCTGGTTCTCTCAATCTGATTGTCTTGAAATGTCATCAGATGCCTTATATCCACAGAAAACTTCTGGATTCATTCCAAGTTTGGTCGAGAAACACTAGGATATTGGCGTCGTATTTGGTACTAAATATAGATTTAATCAGTATATCATGCACATCATCACAATGGCGTCTTGTTTGTAAGGACTTTGTACTCAGATCCTCAAAAGCTCCTAATAATGTATGAATCTCTATATCGAGCTCCTAAAAATTTATCCATCATTCCAGAATGTTCCTAAATGCTGATATTTTATGTATGGTGTCTACATTATAGGGATCTTATAGAGGCCTTGTATCTATTCAACGTAGGTTCACCCGATCCTTACCCTCTAAATTTAGTTTCGCCTATGCCGCATATACTGAACATCCAACCCCAATAAAAGTTGAAGAAATTCGCCGAGTGTTTTTTCTTTAGACTGCAAGGAAAATTATTACAGATCAGCAATACAGTTTTGTGAAGGGACTTTCTACTATGCCAAATTTACTTGCCTGCATAAACGACTGGACCAGCACACTTGACAACCGAGTACCTACCGATGTAATTATACCTAGATTTCTCTCAAGCTTTTGACAGAGTAGCAAAGGTAAACTCGACCACAATGAAATTCGAGGCAATTCACTTATGTGGATTCATCATTATCTCTCTGGTAGGTAGTTTTGTGTACGAGTTAGGCTCCAGTTTTGCATCCTTTAAATCAGTTACAAGTGGAGCGCCTCAAGGGTCGGATTTACATTGTGGATATACCAATTAGTGCCAAAAACAACATATATCTTGTTTCGCTGAAGATACAAAAATCTGCCCATTGAGCGACCACCAAAATTTACAGTTGGACTTGGTCGGACTTAATTCATGGTGCATTAAAGGGCAACTTTCGCTTAACGCCGAAAAGTGGATAGTGCTTCACATTGGAAGTAATAATCCCAAATTTCAATACACTATTAATATTTCAGGGCTAAAAAAGGTGATCTAACATGAGGATCTGGAAATTATTATGAACATGAAATTATTGTCTGGACTGAAGACATCTCCGTGTGGCCAGTGCAAAAAATAAGAGGAAGAACCGGTTAGAACTCTGTAATGTTTAGAACAAAACGTTTAGAACAAGAGGGAATCTTTCCTTTCCAGTTGAGTGTTTGACGTCTGGAACCGCTTCCCGATGTATGCGATTATTACGACTAACGTGAACCTCTTTAAAAACAAACTGGACCTTTGGCTGCGACATTTAACAAAAATGTTTTGTAAAACTTTTCATTTAGGTGTTGTTTGGTTTTTTGCTTTAATTTTGCATTTCTTTCACTTCTATTTATATTTACTCCAACGTAACGCACAGTTGGTTTATATATAGTATGTAGGTTGCATAGAAATTTCATTTCGCACCACGAACTTATTGTCATAATAATAATAACAAACCTTCACCCACGGGCTGTTATCTCTCTCGTTCATCCGAAAAATAACAATTACTTTGAAACTTTTCCGATTAGATGAGAATAGTTTCAATTACATATATACTACATACATATGCATTCCGATCTATTTTTAACTTTCAATGAATATTAAAAGTAAATCTGCCACATACAACGTTCAGTTATTTTTACACACGTCGTTATTTTTTTGTTCTTACTTCCCAATGGAGATTTATTTTTAGAGCGCATCGATAGAAAATCCAATGTGTTCTGTTTTTTTAATCATTTCCGAGCAAATAATTCCGCTCAAAATCGATTTTTACTATTTTTGCCATTCAGTTTCATGTAAACAGTGTGCAATTTTAAGTACGCGGAACGCACAGCACGTAAAACGATCAACGAATAGGCAGGAACGTGGAAAATAAAATATATTAGAAGCATTGTTGTTTAGAAGTTTAGAAGCAACATCCAAGCACACAGGGATGAATCGGCTGGGATAAAGTGGTGAATGGTGCTGCCAATGCGGTTGATTAGGAAGACGCAACAAACTAGATTTATTTGTATTTTTGTATATTCTTACTTGGCTCTTCACTTATAAGATTATTAGTAGATCTAAAGTTAAATCAACTAAGCTCCTGAGTAATAAATTTCAAGCAATTGTTTCCAACGAAATTTTGTAAATATAATTGGCCTTTCGAACGTATACTAAAATCGAGTTCACACATCAACATTTATCCGTCTTATGGAATCTCATCGATTTCCACCTCAAGCTCAGTGCTCTGGTCACCCCAAACTATAAATTTACACCTGTACCACTACTAAACACGAACAACACAACATTTATATTCAATGATGCATACGAACGTGTGTATAATTTCGTATTTCAGGTGTAACGAAATCGATTGTGCATTTATTCGTAAATGAGAAAATAGGAAAAAACTACTGAATGAAAATTGAAAACGGTCTCCCACGTCAGTTAATTTAACGATAAAAATACTCGGAACTCAATAATTGAAAATTGAGCATGAAATGAAAGAAGGAAGATGCGATGCGTTCATCCGTTCGTTGATAAATTTATGCAATTCTCCTCACGGGGCTACAAATTCTAGTTGAATGGCAGAGAAATTAAAATTGCGAAATCGTATTTGAATGAATCAAAGGAAATTGGAGAAATAATTGATTTTCGCTAAATTTCTTGTTGCCTATGATGCTAGCTTCGATTTGAGATGCTATGATGTTCTACGGAGCTCTAGTCGTTCGAGAGAACGAGAAAGGATTATGGTTTTTGTTGGTGATGATGGTAGATAATATAGGATGGGAGCTGAAACGATAAGAGTACAATTCAAGAAATGTCCAATTACCATTTTCATTCATTTTCTCATTTTGGATGGAAGAATACATGCTCTGAATAGATGGCGCCCGGTGTGGGTTATATGATATGAAGTTTATTCATCGAAAATAGGGTAATCGTCGATGTTTCCAAAAATCGCTTTGGGAGTTGTTCTCTTGATGAAGAATTGTTACCAAATTTCAATTCAACTCTTCGTTAAAAACAATGGAAGATGAAATTACCAGGGGCACAGACGATAATTTTATTGACTGTGAATTTAACTGTAAATGAGAGAACTTTACGGTTAAGTACCTCTCTCGAATATGTTCAAGATACAAAACTGAGCTCGAATCGAATCAACACCGGTCGGACCAAAATGCGAGCAGAATAAAAGGGCTAAAAACCTGTAAATTGGTGAAAGTTAATCGATAGGATGCCGTCTGATGCATAGGTACAATGGTATTTGGATTGAAGGGGTATGGATTTGTGTAGTTTCAAGGTGCTTTTCCTGATTCACGTAAAATGAATAGTAAGCGGCTGACAGCCAAAATGATATAGCCAGATACCTTATGAAAAACAGTCATGAGGAATTGCAGATATAACGTTTATTTATCTTTAGGTGAAAAAATTTAAAAAAATAATACTATACGATAAAAATTAATAAAAATCTAGATAAGAGCTGACTTTGATCTCACAGCCAAAATGATGTGAAATGGTTTCTCCTAGAAAAAAATTATATCAAATTCTTAAAATCTTATAAAACTATAAAATAATACTTCCAGTATTTCGTGAGATCGCCTTTCTGCTTGAGAACCGCGACCAAACTCCGAGTTATCGATTCCACTCAAGACTTCGTGTACTTTGGCTGACTTTGGATCCACTCTTGCTGCAAAGTTCTTTTAAGGTCCTGTTTGTTGTTAATTGTGTGTTTCCTGATGCCTTTCTCCAAAACTGACCACAAATTCTTTATAACATTGAAGTCCAGAAACTGTGGAGGCGTTTGAATAGCATGAGGGCAATTCCAAATGAGCCACGTTTGAACGAGTTGAGATGAATGCTTCGGATCATTGTCTTGATTAAATCGAAAACTATCCCTTATATTCAGTTGCTCTGCACTTTGTAGTAAGTTTCCTTTCAAAATATTCAAATACTATTGTTTGTCTATCGTTCCATCGATGAAAGCCAGATTTCTGACCTCTGCTGTCGACACACATGCCCACCTCCGCGTTTCACAGTGGCCCTTAAATGTTTTTGATAGAGCTCTGTATTTGGTTGCCTCCAGACGTATTTTTGTTCGTCCGATCCTTATAAATTGAATTTACTTTTATGAGAGAAAATTACGGTATCCTAAAAAGCAGTAACCTTTCTCAGATGTTCACGAGCGTAATCAATCCTGCGCATCTAAAGGTTTCTTCCGGGCAACCCTACACTCAGAGAAAAATCGTTGCATAAATAAAAAAAATAGATATGAATCAAATATTTTCAAATATGATTTGGTGTTATATACGTTTCTTTTTAATTCAAATAATGTGCCTTCATTTCAATAACGCTGTATCAAAGTGGTCTTGTTTAGCACAAAAGGTTTTGTTTTACATTCAATGATGAAAACTATGATATGAAAATAACATCTGTATAATAAAGTGGAATCATTTTTATTGAATGTGGAGCTTATTTAATTCAAATAAGATTCGTTTTTTATTTAAAAGTGTTTCAACTTTTGATTTAAATTTGATTCTATTAAATTTTCAGTGGTGAAATTTGTCTGGATGTACCATTTAAATGGGCATTCCTGAATATTCTCCTTGGGGCTGTTTTACTTGCCAAGAGTCCTTTCAGAAATCTCTGCCGATTTCGGGGCATTCAATGTAGGATCGTGTTTTGACTGTAAATTATCCAACGGCAAACCGTTTCAGAAAAAAATCTGTTATGAGCTTTTTTGACTCGATTCTCTACACGATTTTCGCGCACAAAACATTCAATAATATGGCATTAGCGGTACTTTTTCTAGTAAAAATCATTTCACATCATTTTGGCTGTGAGGTAAAATCAGCTCTTATTTGGATTTTCATTAAATTTTATCAAAGCGGACTCTTTTTTTTTGGTAATTTTTCCTTTAAAGGTAAATAAACGTTATATCTGCATTTCCTCATAACTGTATATCTTTATTCCATTCACAAACTGACAGATATTGATCATTTTTCATAAGTTATCTGGCCACATCATTGTGACTGTCAGCCACTGAACACAGTACTTAAATGCTTCCAATTTTCATAAATACAGATTTTAAAACTATGTACTATGTATGCCCACTTTTATAGTTGAAAGTTAAATTACTCTCTTCGATGGTGCTTATCGCCACATGTTTGGGCAAACTTATTTCTTTATAAAATGCTTATGACTAACATTTTTAAAAAAAAATTATACTGAATGTTTTTATCTCTATTTGATAATTTTTGTTTATTTTATTGTTTCGAAGCCTAAATATTTATTCATAATTTAAAACCTTTTTTTAAAAAAATCTCGCTATTTTTTGTATTTGTTTAATTTTTGCCATCAAATTTTTAACTACTAGTTGAATTCTTTCTAGCTTTCAAATATAATATTTTATCTAAAAGGCCAATTTTTTCTCAAGAAGCTAGATACATATATGTATATGTTTCAATTTCTTGCTAGCTATCGACATTTCGAGAGTAATCTGTCCTCTTCTTCAGTGACTGTTGATCCAATAGACAGTGAATGCAATAATAATGAAATAGATCTGCAAATTTTAATGAAAGGGTTTGTAATGTAACATAAAAGTTTTTTCAACTTTATATATTTCTGGTTGAAGCTTGAGTAGCCTAGTTGGTAGAGCACTGGCTTTTTGTGTGGTTCGAACCCAGGTTCGGACAATGAACCGCGTACCAAGCTTTGAGTTTGACTAGGTCTGATTAGGTACCTGATTTAAATCAGGAGTAAAGTGAATCGGGGAACTAATCACTCCACACTCGTATTCACATTGATTGTAAATTTGTGATGAAGCTCTCTACTTACTTCAACCCTTAGACCCGTACGAGAGTTGTCGTGGGATTGCTTTATTTTATATAGTTCTGGTTAGGCTAGTAGCGTTGAAAACAACGACAAGATCTCACTAAGACGGATTTTGTGGGCGGCAAACTCATTTGAGTAAAAATTGGTGGGTTCACAATATAGTGGAAAATTGATCAAATTGGTTAGTGCAACCGCTACAGGTTTACAGTTAACGCTGACAGTTTGATGAAATTTCATGACAGTTTGTGAAAACGTCACAAAACTACCTGCTGGATTAGCGTTATACGTCATGATAATGTTTTAATAATATTTACTTTAAATTACTGTGAAATAAGCAATTTTAGTAAGTCAGCAGCGTAAATGAATGCAAAAACTTACTTGGTGTGAATGAAGCAGCTCTTTCTCCATCGTAGAATACTTTTTTCATGATGTTTCAGAGTCCTGGATGCGTAACGTGGATCGTATTAGTAGGTTACTTTATCTCTTTGCCTAGGGTTGAGCCTGGCACTTTCAGAAGTCAGAATATGACCCGAATATTCTGTTTCTTTCTTCAGAAAGCTACAATTATTTACTTTGATTTTCAGGTTTGATTCCCTAGGTATGTTGAAAACCTGTCTAACATCGCGATATTCTCTTCCAGCGATGTACTGAATATTAATATATCGTCGAACTAAATGATACATATCTTATTGGTTAGCCCTTCCATAACATTATTTACTATTCTCTGGAAAGTCGCAGGGGTAATTTTCAACCCGATTGACATACGTGTGTGCTCTTAATGACCAAAAAGAGGTGGAAATGGCATCCTTCTTCCGGTCTTGTGGAGTCGGAAGAATTTGGTGAAAAAACTTCCCCAAATCCACTGTGGTGAAGTACTGAAATCCACTGTACAAATCCACTATGGTGAATATACCTTCTGTATTAGGTATTAATAAAATGTCCGAATTGCCCAGCTTCTTTGGGACAGTGGGCTATTGTATGGAGAGTAATTATATTTTGCTCCAACATTTCCTTAATTTGTTTTTCGATCTCTCTTCTCTTCTGTAAATTTTAGAAAAACGTGATTAAGAGTGGTTGCATTGATTTCATGGTAAATATCGGGGGTAGATGCTAACTGAATAATTTGTCGTATTCGAGTAGATTATTCAAAGTGCTTTATTTTTCAATGTTATTCAAGTGTTGTAAGTCAAGTTTGTCAATAGCTTCAGATTCTATTTTGTAGACTTCATTGATAATGTGGGGAATGCCGTTGTACTCGAATTTTATTTACATACTGTTCCCCTCTAAAGGTCCTATTTTTACTTTAATATGTATTTTTTGTCCAATAATAGCATCGTATATATATATATATATATATATATATATATATATATATATATATATATATATATATATATATATATATATATATATATATATATATATATATTTATATATATATATATATATATATATATATATATATATAAATATATATATATATATATATATATATATATATATATATATATATATATATTTATATATATATATATATATATATATATATATATATATATATATATATATATATATATTTATATATATATATATATATATATATATATATATATATATATATATATATATATATATATATATATATATATATATATCAACAAAAAGATTAAGAGAGATAATTTCTGAAGTGCGTGATCCGATTGAGTAGAAATTTCCTGAGCATATAGATGCATATAAAGACTAGTGCCGTGACTAATTAAAATTAAGATATCTTTAACCCTCTGGCGGCGGTGGCGGGTGTTTTAGTGAATTTTTATTTACCCCTATATTTCTATGCAGAGTACATTTTCGTTAAAATTAGGTACTGGAAATGAAAACTAATTATGTTTTATGCTTGTCCATGAAAAAAATTGGTAATTATAAACCCTATGTGGGCGCTGAACGCCTAAAAATAGGCAAGCATTTTTATCCAAATTTCGATTTGTCGTAACTTTTGACAAAAAAATTTGCTGAGCGTATTGATTTTTACTAATATTGTGCGGGCAACCCTGTAGCTACAGCAGGCACATGAAACAAATCATTCAAATCATCGACCCTCCTAAAAAAAATTTGATTTTCGAAAAGAAACTCCCATTATTGATAAATTTTAATCTTTATCCACCATGCCAGTTTAAAATTTTCAAAATTTCGCTTTGCGCGAGAACGGCAACCCATCACCAAATTACCTCTATTTTCAGCAATCGAAGCTTCTGTTCACGAAAATGACGATCGGATAATCCGATCATTACGAAATTTACAGGCCATGTTGGTATTAACTAGGACCAGATCTGATAGGAGTGATTTTGAAATGCAGGCAACTCTGCGGCAGTAGTGCCATTTTGAAAAATCACAGAGAAAAGAAACTGCTTTTTGGCCCATAACTTCCGATTCAGCCAACGAAATTCATGCAGTACTTGCCTATGCCACCAACCTTTACCCTAAGCCACATTAGGTAGAAATTTGGTTGAAAAATTTGGATGGAACTACCAAGTATGGTATTTTTGTCCCCTAAATCTTTTAAATTTGCTCAGCAAAATAAAGCTTTTTCCCTATAATTTGCGATGCAGACATAAAATCAAAACAAAATTCATATAATAAATGGACCCTATTGTAAGCCAAATTTCGTAGGAATTTCGTTGAAAAATCATGAAAAGACTGCTAGCTATGACAATTTTTGTAATTTACACTTCTTTACTAAGCGATGTTGTCATTAAATTTGCATATGGGAATGATCCTGCAATTATATTTAACAACAAATATATAGGTTTCGAAAGTTTGAAAAGTTTTGCGGATGGTAACCCTAAAATTATTTTCACCCCTATAACTTCCAGCGCATTCATCCAGTCGAAACGAAATTCACAGGGTGGGTTTAACTTAACTTGAAGCATATTTGGTATACTTATGGCTATGGTGCTAACACAGGGTTGCCTGCACCAGACTTTTTCGTAAATATTGTACCAACAGATGCTTCCATTATGTATTCATAAGCAAAGCATTTACAATAAAATAAACAACCAATTTTATAATTTTCTGAGTTTTGGAAATTTTTCGGATGACAACCCCAGACATAGTTTACCCGCTGAAACTTTCCATGATATCCTCGAGTAAAAACATAATCGAAAGGATAGGTTGATAGCACGAGCTTATTATGGTTGACTTATTACTGCTGCGTTAGAAAAATGTTGCCAGCACTGCTCATTTTCATCATTTGTATTATTGGAGATGCTGTCAAGAAATGCTTTTTTGTTGCTTTGTGTAAGAAATGGTTGATATGATATACAAAAAAAAGTCACTCAAAGATAATTTCTTCCAAAATCAGTTTTCTAGCGGTTCTTATGCGCTAGACTTTTTTTTTCCTTGAACACAATTAGTAGGTCCTGTCTGAGGAGATGTTTGTTGTTTCCGCTTAACTCAGCAACATTCTCGACTGCGCTGCAGAATTCACGTAGGCAATAGTCTCTGGTCCTTGTAAGATTTTTATGTAATTAAACGTATCCAGGATCTGATTTGCCATAAGACCAATGATCACCAAATTTTCGCTATGTCTTCCTGGTAACGAAGCTAAAGCTATTCCAGTCACAACCCCTGGGATTAGTTCCGTCAAATTCGCACTTTTCAATGCGTTGAATGCCATTTGTCTATGTTTGTCAAAGATTTGTAAGCGGTAAGTTATGAAACATGAAGCCTTAGCTAAATTAAATTTATCAACTTGCGACGTTTAGGCCGCTTCAGCTCTGATTGACAATAACAGGAGTTATATTTTTATAAAGAAAATCAGCTTTAATTCGAATAAATAGATTTTAATCGACGACGGTCTTAAGGGGTTACCCCCACTTGTAACTTTGAAGTTTTTCGTTTTTTTTTGTTGCATTTTTTTTAAGTATAACTATCTGAGAATACGTTCTTCAAATTTCAAGTCGATCCAAACATAATTAACCGAGATATGAGCGTTGAAAGAGAAGAAACTGTTGCTTATACAACCGTTACTTATACTTATATACGCGTTTTTCTCGAAATGACATCTTTGAAGTCGGTGACCAAAATTACTCGAAAACTACAGAACCGATCTTTTTGAAACTTAGCAGGCTTATTTAATACATAAAAATGTAGTGTTTGATCGTTCGATTGTTTTTTTAAATAAAAAATGGCCGTTTTATAGCAAAAAGACGACCATTTTTTTAAGTGAAAATCGAAATATTAACTTTGACTGTCCGCCATTTTGTGAAAAATGGATATTGTTTTAAATCCTTCGATCAAACACTAGTTTATACTGTTTTTTAACTAAGTCCATCGCTATTTGTTGTTTCAGATGATCCAGTTCGACACAATTTTGGTCACCGCAAAAGGTGAAAATTAAAATTCCATTGTTTTGACGGCCATTTGTAATTAAATCATGTAATATTTTTCAATAAAAAAATTACTAAAAGGTGTTCAAAGTATGTAATTTAAGAAAATATAACAGTCATTCAAAAACATTTCGTAGTTTTGTCAAAAAAAATTCATGAAAATGACCTATTTTATTGCGCTACAAGTGGGGGTAACCCCTTAAGACTAACCTCTTACGTGTAGATCAAAGTACGTTACAACAGCGGACACTTCACATTGCTGAGTGTGCATAAATTGCATTTTCACAGTTCTGAAAAGATCTGGAGCTCTGAACTAAAGATTTTTCAGTCTCGGTGGTAATTTGAATCCACTTCGATCACGTTGCTGGACGAATTGTTTGAATTTATTTTTTGGAAAGTGAGGTTTCCCATAGCGTAACTCACACGAATGAATGAGACATTGGTGACCCCATCAGAAATAATTGTAATACTTTTGTTTGATGCATTTCACATTTAATTCAACAACAATAGATAAGAAAATAATAATGCTACTCAAAATGCTTGTACGCAAATGGAAAAATTTATTGTTTAGTAAGTGTAATTGATACGGTTCATTGTACTTGGTTTAGATTTTTTTAAATTCTGTAAAGTAACCGCGATTGGCAGAATTCATATTTCCATCGTATAAAAGTTCTTGAAATGACAAATGCAAAAAGGATATGTTTTGAATTTTTCACGCGCGAAAAGAAATGCATTGCCTAATGCAATCTGGAGACATATCTATCGTGTTTAGGCGTCCACCATATGGATTGCAGATGAAAAATAACAGTAAATGTGATGTGTCCCACAATTTTTTTAAATTATTATGCTTGAATTTTTCCAATTTGAATTTAATCTATTGAAAAAATGACGCATTGAAAACAAAAAAGTTTGTTAACTATTTGGCGGCCAGAAAGCCATTCGAACAAAACAAAAACGCAGCGTGCATTTTCATCTTTCCAATGCTAATTCAAGAAGCATAGTCAAACGACCGTTGGAAATTACCCTAGTTTTGCTGAATTGAATCAAATTTGCTTTAATTTCACGTTAGAAATCGCACACTTGCAAGCATCATTTTCCATCATACCTACCTACCATCACAAAATAAATATACTCCTTCACCGTTGCATTATAAAATCCAGAAACCAAATATGAAATCTCTGAATGAAACGCAGAACACATAAGCCCATTCATTAATTCGACTCTACATACAGTTTTTACGTGCTCTAGGCTATTTGTAAGTCTTTTCTATGTTATTGCCATGCTTTCCGCTAGCGATCGTACGCACAAAAATAAAGATCGTAATATTTACGAGGCCAACTAATTGGCTTACAGATATCGTGGATGCATGTAAGTTAACATTTGTCGCGGTAGGGACGGCAAAAAAAACACACGTTTACCTTTGACAAATGTATATTTTCGAATCTGGTTAAAGACTAAAGCTAAAGTACAATAATTACTACTATATATTACCTTCAAATTGCTTATTCAATAAAAGAATACAATTTTGCTTATTCGCTATGATCTAAATTATTACTTCCAAATTGCTTACTCAATAAAAGAAATCATGTTATATTTCGTTAATACAATTTTGCTTACTCGCTATGAAACAAATTGCAAGGTCTCAATTTGCATGAGACCGCACCAAGTTCAATGGGGTCAATTACTACACCTGCCCGATTACCTGGGATGAACGGCCTGTGGAAATAGCTGACAATGGAAATAACTAATTGGCATGTGCCGTATGAAATTAAATGAGTGTATGAAGTGGCACGTGTGGAGTGTGATAACTCCTCCCTCCTCAAAAATCAGTGTCTCACTGATTAGAATGGCAGCGTGATAGGATTTGAAAGATTACAACCCGAACTTACGCTAGGACTCACGGTAAACACATGTTTCTTTCGAGGGTAGAAAATCCATAATCCCACCACCAGGATTCCTATGAATAGAATTATTAGTGTGTCAGAGACAACTGATACAGTATTAACAAGAGGAATATTCCGTAACTTTTTTACATTCTCCAAATGGAGTTGATGTAGGTATTCAAGATCTAATTTAATTTCGTGCTCGGTTAAATTGCTATCTAAGGCAGGGGGCAAAAAATGAAAGGTTCTAACTTCCTTACTGATGTATTCGACATTATCAACCCAAATTGTGTCGTTTTGGAAGTTTACAAGGTAGGTACCGTTAAGAATTCTTGATACATTCCCGTAACGAAGATTTCCATGGAAGTTAGTCACGTAAAGAGTGTTCTTGTCAACAAGCTCAATAATTGGTCTAGCATGGAACTGATAGTCACAAATGGCATCATTTCCCTCCAGTACACGAAAAAGACATTCGTTTGAGGTCAATTCTTTTAACTGATTTCTTGGGCACACAAGGGTTTCCCGCATCTTTAGGCATTTTCCAATGATACCGAATCTAATTTTTTGCGCGACAAGCAAACTGGAATAGTTAAGATGGATCATTTTACAGTTTCTGATGGTCGGTCGCACTATAATATGATTTAAGTCAAGGTCCTCGGTTTTGGGAAGGCAAATTACGTACAAGAGTAATGAATCTTTAATTAGTACCATTGGTTCTGCGTACTCTAGAGCTTCGACTTCATTCTCATATGGAAGCGTTTCGATTTGCGAGAGCACATTATTTATTTCACTACTATCCAAAAGTCTTGAATTGACTATACCCGTTTTTGCAAGCTGACATGCCAAAATAATTTCCTGAATTTCATCCTTGAGAATGGTTATCTTGTTAAAGAGCATTTGTTCAAATTTTTCGCTTCTCAGATCACTAATATCAGATACGATCCTATTATAATTATCGAGTAGATTGGTGGATATTTTCGTTATATAGTTATTAATTTTATATTGTTGATTACCGTTGCTAATTATTTCGTTCTGATTCCTAACAACTTTATCCCAGTCAGTGGCATCTGGGTTGCCTGCAAGCCACTTCCAGGCTGAACCTATCCAGTTTATGGAACGTTTGTGATGTTTCTTGTTCCGAAGCTGGTCCATTAACTCCTCTGCTATTGAAAGTTGATGCTGAAGCTGAGGCATCAAGATACTTGATCTATTAACCTGATGGCGTATTGCTGCTTTCATATTGCTGATAATTTCATCGTATTTTCCAAGGTTGATGGTGTGAATGATCTTGAAATTTCCTTTTATTATTTTCCCAGTTCCCTGTTTCATGGTCATAAGCGGACCTTTATATTCGTAGATGTCCACTGACGCTTGCGCACCCAGTAGGATTAATCTGAAACAGAAGGAAGGTTCTTAAGATGGGCTTTGTGGATCCTTTTGCCTGTAGTTGTGGTAATTGTGACCCTGTTGTCCTGTGCAACGATCTCTTTCTTAAAAGGTGGCTTAATTTTTGCCTTGATTTGTTTGTCGCGTTTGAAAACTATATCACCAGGTTTATAATCTTTTGGCTTCGACCTTCTAGAGTTATGATTCCTAATTTGGTTTTTTTGTTTCCGAATGATTTCCTGTTTAACGTCTTGCTTTAATTTTGATCCAAAGTCAAGTAAGTTTTGGTAATTTATGCGTTCTGATCTATCGAAGAATACGTCGGCGGGTTTCCTACCGGTGGCAGAGTGGAATGAGTTATTATATCTGTCAACGGATATTTCTATCAGCTCTTTCTTGGAAAGGTCAGGGTATTCCTTTTGTAGACACCTAAAGATTTCTAGAATAGTTGAGTGAAGCCGCTCGACTGTGCCATTGACTTCGCTCTTTTGTGGTGGCGTCAAGTAGACCGTTATTCCTAATGCTTCGAGTAAATTCAGCACCGTCGGGCTTACGAAACTTCCTTCGTTATCGGTTACCAGGACTCGCGGGGTCGAGAAGTAGTGAAGTATTTTAATTATTTTGCCACGAATGTACAGGGCAGATTTGTTTTTCAATCGAAAGAGCTTCGCAAATTTACTGAATTTGTCAATTGATGTTAAATATCTTTCACCTGCGATTTCCCAAATATCCATGTGCAAAATCTCGGTCGGGTAATCAGGGATAGGAGTTTCCTGAAGTTTGGGTTTGAAAGGGTGCCGGTCATATTTGTTGGTGTTACAAATGTCACAGGTCGCAACATATTTTTTTATTAATTTGTTCATCGTGGGGAAATAATATTTCTCGAGTATCTGTTCCTTGTTCTCCCTGCTGTTTCTGTGGGCTCTACGGTGCTCCTGTCGAATGATTTGAGCTACACGTTCTTCGTTAGCAACATCCTCTACAACGCGCTGCGTTATTCGTATTCTAAATTGTGAAAAATTTTCCTTATAGACTTCCTGAAGGAGCTGGATGAATTGCTCGGGTATTTTGATTCCGTTAACTACATTAGGATTTAAGTACTTTTTCAGGGCTTGCACTAAAGCATCTCGATTTAGCTCCCTAACCCGTACATAATGCCGGTGATAATTTGCATGTGGCTCCTCATATGCAGTTACGTCTTTGCCCTCGGAAAAAATTATTTGTTTCTTAAAAACATTAATCGGTGCTTCGCAATGTGGGATGAGGTCAGTACTGTCCTCATTTGCGCTGTGTGCTGTTTCGGAACTAGAAGTTAAGATATTTGCTTCGAGTGGTAGTCTTGAGAGAGCGTCGGCCACGACGTTAGCCTTTCCTGGCTTGTATATCAGCTCATAACTATATTCCTCGATCCTTGCCTTCCAGCGCTTGAGTTTGGCGTTGTAGTTGCAATTACTCAAGGCAAAGGTAAGAGGTTGGTGGTCCGTTAAGATTTTGACTTTCTTTGCTCCGTAAAGATAAGTCCTCAGCTTGTCGAGAGCCCAAACAATGGCGAGTAGCTCCTTTTCGTTAGTAGCATAGCTCTCTTCAGTCTTGTTTAGTGACCTTGAGATGTAAATGATCGGCTTATCTGCACCAATTTCTCCTTGAGACAAAACCGCACCAATCGCGTGATTAGACGCGTCAGTCGTCAGAATAAATGGCTTATCGAAGTCCGGGAACGCCAGAACCTCTGAAGATGTGAGGAGTTCCTTTAGATCGTTAAATGCCTTCAGCTCTGGTTCTCCAAATTTAACTTCCTTTCTTTTCGACTGGTTAGCCCTGATCTGCGCGTTTTCTCCTCTCGTAAGGTTGGTCAGTGGTTTCGCAATCTTTGCGAAGTCTCTTATGAACTTCCTGTAGTACGAAGCGAGGCCGAGGAACCCTTTCAGTTCCTTTAAGTTAGTTGGAGGCTTGATTTTGCTGATAGCTGAAATTTTTTTGAGGTCAGGTAGGATTCCGTCTTGGGAGATAATATAACCCAAAAATTCCACTCGAGTATTAAAGAATGAGGACTTTTCCAGATTAACCTTGAGATTTGCTTCTTCTAGCCGCATAAGAACAGTTCTAATATTCTCCATGTGCTGCTTCTCAGTTTCTCCAAGGATGATTATATCATCGATATACACGTAGCATATCTTGCCGATGAATGGTTTTAGTACATCGTCAATCATCCTTTGGAAGATCGCTGGAGCGTTCTTAAGTCCGAACGGTAACCTGGTAAATTCGTATTTACCATTCGCGGTAGAAAAGGCAGTCTTGGGAATGTCGCTGTCTCTCATCTTAATCTGATGAAAACCGGAAGTTAAATCTAATGTGGTAAAAAAATTTGAATTTCCAAAACTAGCGAGAGTATTTGTGATATCCGGGATCGGATATGTATCCGAGACAGTTACTGCGTTGAGCCTCTTGAAATCTACCACAAGTCGGTATTGTTTCTCTCCCTTGGAGTTAGCCTTTTTTGGCACAATCCAAATAGGTGAGTTATAGGCACTTTTGGAAGGGCGAATAATTCCGTCCTCGAGCATTTTCTCTATTTGCCTTTCAACCTCACTTCTTAAGTTTACGGGATAAGGGTAGGATTTCGTATAAATTGGCTCAGTGGTCGAAGTTTTGATTTCAGCTTTTATATTTGTATCGACCACCTCATTATCGCTAATAGGACCAAAGAGATTTGAGTATTCGTCGAGTAATTTCTGTAGTTTTTCCGCGGTCTCCTTACTTAGATTATCATTTGCGGTGTTAATGTTATTTACCTGTGTTGACTCTTTAGCTTTTAAGGGAATTCTAATGCCTGGTTTAATTATAAGGACGTTATTTCTCCTATCAATTAACGCATCTAAGTCTTTCAAGGTGTCGTCGCCAATTATACCATCAAAGGATTTAAGACCTGGTAAGATAAAAAAGTTCAAAGTGGTATCATTTCCCGCACACTTGAAAAATTTTCCAGAAATTTTCATATCAATAAGAATTTCCCCCGCGGCAGATTGAATTTTGAAGGGAGTTTTTACTGGTTTTGCGTATTCGGTGAACCCGGTTGTAACGAAATTTTTATTTGCTCCGGTGTCCACAAGAAATTTAAGAATACGACCGTCGCGGGTGGTATACTCTAGGTATGGAACGCTAGAGAGGCGTCCGTCATAAAATTTAACTGATTTTCCTCGTATTCTGCTGCAAATTCCTCTGTTTGGCTAAAATACTCCTCTACCTCTTCTGGGTTTCCAACATTGGAATCCTCTTGGGAATGATCGAGATTATCCTCTTGTGGCTGGCCTTGTAACTCCAAATTATACAAACGCTGCGATTTTTTAGCTATATTCGCGGATTCATTCGATCGTTTACCCGGAAGGAAGTTAGATGGCCTATTCATATAGTCCACTTGCCTAGTTTGGATAGATCTGTCAATATCCATAGGAACCGGAGGCTTAGATGGTCTTTGAGGGGGATTTTGGGGAACAGGTTGATAAGAGTTTCTATGCTGAGTGTTGTAAATGCGATTCTGCTCGTTCACATTTAATCGCTGATGGGGAACGAATATTTTTGGTTTCACGGGGTCAAGACGCGGTGTGAAAATCTGGTTAACAGGAGAGGAAATTGTGTTGTTCAAATTCCTCTTATGAATTGGGAAATTCCTAAAATTTAAATTTTGAATCTCCAAACAAGAAGCATAAGCTTCCGGGAGCGTCTGTGGCTTTTGAACCACAAGCATTCTAGAGAGGTCTCCGTTCAAGCCCCTTACAAAAACATCCAATGCTCTGTTCCGATAGTTGCAAGTCAGAGCGTTAACCGTTTCACTCGAATAATCATCACATTTGATCTTATTGACAAGCAAGGAGAGTTGATGATTCACTGCTGCGTAAAATTCATCAACACTTCTGCTTCCCTGGAACATCGAATGTAACTGATGTTCAAGCGTTCGAACATCACGCTTATCGGCGTAATGGAGAGATAGACATTGTTTAATTTCGGACCAATCTTCGTCGAAGATATTATAGGATATAAGGGCAGCATCTGCGGCTCCTCTAACTTTTTGCCGAATGTGGCGAAGAATAGCTCTGTAAAGTGGTTTATGTCGAACAATTTTATAATCCTCTAGGATTGTTTCGACAGAATGTACCCAAGATATATATTGGATGGGATTTCCATCAAATACTTGGAGATCTCTTACACAGTCGGGAAGCTTTTTGATCTCATCGAGATCTTGTTCCGATGTAGGAACACCTAATTGCGTTTGAGAAGTTGAAGCGGCAACCGTTGTAGCATTTTGCTCTAACGTATTCAACCTAAGCTCGAGCTTCTTAGAAAACTCAATTTGAGCGTTGACCGCACCGGTCAGTTGCCTCAAAGCTTCTTGAATAGCTTCCATAATTGATCCGAAATTGGTATACAAGAAATGGAATAATTATCTCAAGAACAAGTTCGGAAGAACAAATCGAGAACAAGAACAAATCAAGAACAAGAACGAGTCAAGAACAAATTGAATTGACAAGCCAACAACCCAGTACACAAAAAAATCACGAATTTTGAAAAAATCACGAATTTTAAAAAACACACGCACTGAACTTGGCTCACAATGATCTTCACAACTACACTTTTATACCAACACTGATTATTTCACTTTTCTTACAAACAAACAAATTTATATATAATAGAAAAATTCATGTGTATAGTAAAATTGATAATAAAATTGATTTATATTTGATAATAAAATTGATATATATTTGTATAATAAAATTGATATATATTTATATATGCAATGTAAAGGCTGATTGATTGAAAAAATTCTTAACTTTCCTTTTTTTTAAAAAAATAATTATTAAGAGTGTTGCTTCTTTGCTTTCATTAATTAACAAAATTCTGGCTTTATATTTTTCATTAAAAACTGCTAGTAAATTATTTATATAGTAATTAAGCTTAAACTTACAGATAGATGAATAGCTGCATGGCTATTTGTTCGTTACTCCTATTCGGGACCGTCGGCAGTCTTCCTTTTTAGCGTTCTCCGTTTGGCTGGGACAACACCTACTAATGGTGCTTCGATCGGCTCACAACCCTAGGCGTAAACAACTGCAACTGGCAGGACAATACTTCGATTTCCGCACTTTGATAGCAGGAACAGCGGTATATGATTAGCTGCGCGAAGCTGTGTTCTCACGGGAACAGCCTGTTTCCAATTTATTGGATGTTAAAAAAAGAAATTCTAGCCGTGTTCTCACGGGTACAGCTACTAAACTTCTTTTTGCGCCGGATAAAACTTATGGAAGGAATCGATATCACTTTTGTTCTTCACGAGAACAATTATAAATTTCCGATTTGCAAAATAGAATTTCACGGAAAATTAATCGATTTATAACCGTGTTCTCACGGGAACGGTTACTTTCTTCCACGTTTACCGGGTAACTTTAACTATACTAGTTATTTAGCTCGGGCGCCAGTTAACATTTGTCGCGGTAGGGACGGCAAAAAAAACACACGTTTACCTTTGACAAATGTATATTTTCGAATCTGGTTAAAGACTAAAGCTAAAGTACAATAATTACTACTATATATTACCTTCAAATTGCTTATTCAATAAAAGAATACAATTTTGCTTATTCGCTATGATCTAAATTATTACTTCCAAATTGCTTACTCAATAAAAGAAATCATGTTATATTTCGTTAATACAATTTTGCTTACTCGCTATGAAACAAATTGCAAGGTCTCAATTTGCATGAGACCGCACCAAGTTCAATGGGGTCAATTACTACACCTGCCCGATTACCTGGGATGAACGGCCTGTGGAAATAGCTGACAATGGAAATAACTAATTGGCATGTGCCGTATGAAATTAAATGAGTGTATGAAGTGGCACGTGTGGAGTGTGATAACTTGTATGTAGTCCCATTCACAAGAAAGGAGATAAACTGCGATGCAAAAACTACAGGGGCATATCACTACTTTGTACGTCGTACAAGCTCTTGACAAAAATTTTATGGGCCATTTAGACAAGCGTCCATGCGTCCGCGCATCCAAGCGTTATTAGATTACACGAGTCAAGTCAACTCAAATCCAGTTTTTTGAAGGCGGGGCTAAGGCGATAAGTGGATGGATTTTACACGCTTATGATGATGTTTTTTGCTCCGTACAAATATATTGGTAACAGAAAGTTGTATGTATTTATCCATATGAGTATATATACCTACATATATATGTTTGTGTCTAGATATTCAGATGCATTCAATTTGTTTTCGTAATAGTCATGCACGTAAGGATGCAAAATATATATTATCCACATCATTATATAAGAAAATAATCATCCACAAAACATATATTTAAATGATCACCAACGAATCATCCACACATGCCGCTGAGCGAAAGAAATCATTTTAAAATGCATTGTACATGAATCAGCATACTCCACCTCCTTCGCTTTAGACCCGCCTATATAAACAAAATCAAATTGACTCGTGTAAGCAAAACACGCTAGATCGCATGGACGCGTGGACGCATGGACGCCAATGTAAATGGCCCATTAGAGTTAAGGATTCCCCATCACGCTGCGAAAATTCTTGGTGAATATCAAGGTGGTTTCAGACGTGGAAGATCGACAACTGACCAAATATTTACGGTCAAACAAATTTTGGAAAAATGTTGGGAATTCAACATTGATGTCCATCAAATATTTGTCGACTTCAAACAAGCGTACGACAGCATCAAGAGCACTGCATTATATAACATCATGCTGCAGTTCGGAATCCCAGCAAAGTTGGTAGGAATGGTGAAAATGACCATGACCGACTCCACGTCACAAGTGCTGATTCAGAATAATATGACCAACTCGTTTTCGACGAATACTGGGCTAAAACAAGGGGATGGATTAGCTCCGGTACTCTTTAACTTAGCGCTTGAGTATGTCATCAGAAAAATCCCCGTTGACACGAGAGGAACTCTATTATTTAAATCGACACAACTAGTAGCTTACGCTGATGACATCAACATTATGTCACGTTCGTTCAACGACGCCAAGGAAGTATTTGTAGCTCTAGACGAAACCGCCAAAAAAGTTGGTCTTCAAATTAACGAACAAAAAACTAATGTTATGGCTCAATCAAGGAAAAGGACGCCAATAAGACAAAACATAACGATAGGGGACTATAACCTTGAAAACGTAGACAACTTCGTGTACCTAGGGACGAACCTCTCGAAGGATGGGAATAAGCTTGAAGAAATCAAACGACGGATTCAATTAGCCAATAAGACATTTTTTTCGGTGCTTCCCACTTTGAAATCTCGATGCGTACACAGGAATTCGAAGCTCCGCATCTATAAAACAATTATTAGACCTGTGCTATGCTACGGAAGCGAAACCTGGACGCTGACCCAGGCATCTGAAAAGGCCTTGAATACGTTTGAGAGAAGGGTATTGCGAAGGATCCTCGGTCCAATACGGGAAGAAGATGGATGGCGAATCCGATACAACAACGAGCTGTATACCTTATATGATGAGCCGGAAGTCTCTACCGTCATACGACTCCAAAAATTACAATGGGCTGGCCACGTCGAACGAATGAGCGACAATCGAATCCCCAACCGATCTCTCAAGGGGCGAGCGAGCGGAGCCAGGCCAGTCGGTAAGCCACGCAAGCGCTGGGAGGATTCGATAGATGCTGACAGCAGGTCACTTTTGGGAGCACCGAACTGGAGGACGCGGTCAATGAACCGAGACGAATGGAGGCGAAATATTAAGGAGGCTAAGGCTCGATTCGGGATGTAGTGCCCCGATGATGGTGACGTATGTAGTATACTGCTGTAGTATAGGAAAAACGGAAAGTAAAATGTTTGTTTCTTCCACTTCCACTCCACGTTTCCTGATGAACGATTGAAAAAATAAAATATAAAGAGAATATTACTTTTTCGTTCCATATTTGCCTCGACACTATTTATTTAAACGCAAGCATACTAAAATTATGTGTGCCTACCTATAATTACGAAATATTTTATATTTTATTTCAAACTGAGAAAGGAAGTAATACTTTACTTCTAAGGAAAAGCCGCCTCTTTTCTATTACTGCTCGATTTTCTGTGTTGCTTCTTCTTCGCTTATCGTTGATTCGCGGTAATTTTAATCTTGCTTGTTTTTTTTCGTTTCGTTTCAAAACAAAATATTTTACATATAATCATATTTCTAGTGCCTGAAGATTGTTTTCTTGCCAGATATCGATAACTCAAGGATAATTTGCTATCAGGTGTATCAACCTAGGCCATTAGACATACGAATATCTGAACTAGAGTTGGGTCGTACTAAGATTTTCACTTACTAGGTATAACGAGTACGAGTATAAAAAAATACTTGTTCCAAATACCTGTTCCACAAATACTAGCAAGTATTTTTTTAAGTATGTACATATATCTGTACATACAATACATACGATTTGCAGTGATATAATGAAACGGTATGATATGCCCTCCCCCACCCTCCTGACACAAAGCTCCCAGGCTAGACTGGTGATGGTGCAAGATGATCTTCAAAGTATACCGAGTCGTTAGTCCCACTGGTCGGCCATTTATTTGGCAAATCTTTGTCCAATCTATGGGCCGTCTAAAGGAAAACAATCAAATTCAATCAATTTAATTTGATTTTGATTTTATTATGTGCACAAAACATCTCCTGCATTCGTTCACATTACCAAAGTCGATATATTTACTATGATGTAACCAACTAATCCTGTTGCAAACTATATGACTTTTCGTCGACCGATCTCTGATACCAAACTTTTCTTGGCTAATCTAAAAGAGTTGAGTACTCAAATACAACCTTTTTTCAAGTAAGACATTATATTAGTAAGTGTTACTTACTCTCAAATATCAAATACTCGCATGTACGAAATACTAGCTAGTACGAAAATACTAGATACGAAAATACTTACAAGTACGAAAATACTAGGTACGAAAATACTAGCAATTACGAAATAGTCTTGAGTATGAAAGTATGAAAGCACTTCCCAGTATGAAATACGACTACATATTAGGATACTATTATGTGGCTGTTTGATTGAAATGAATCAAAAAATAATAATATAAAATATATATGCATAAAACTATTGAAAATATGATTCGGACCAATCCACCCTTACCAGACTATTTTGTCTCCTTTCAGTCCCTCTCAAACTATTACTCATAATAAACGTTTTATCGTTCAACAGCCATTAAGCAAATCCAACAAGTAGGACATTCGGCTTGCTAGCTACTGCTCTTATCCGCTCCACAATAAACAACAACAGCCAAGCCGTACCGTCCCTACATTATAAAACCCGGCATATAATCATACAACAATAGTCGCAAAGTCAGCTATATGCACCTCCTAGGGCGCTTTCATTCCACCGAAACTGCATTTCATTACTTTAATTTCCCGGTTACTTCACATAAATTTTTCCCATTTCCTTTGATGTTCATAAAATCCAACCTCGTACAATCCATACGGAAGCCGAAACAAAAGACGATGGGTACACACAGCAATAGAGTGGAGCGCAACGCAGCGCACTATAGAATTCATATGTACATAAGAGAATTTATTAAATTCTGATGACATATCAGCACATATCAACAAGAAAAGCATCATACGAGTATACCAGCGTGTGTAGTTAAGTATGCTGTGCACAGGTAGGTATCAAAACCAATTCCACCCTCGGCTCCGGTCGGGTCGAGTTGCCTCGCGACCCAACTCGACTCGACTCAGCTTCAGTTCAGTTGGGCTTAGCCCAGCTTATCTCTTTTCCGCTATCTGGCCGCATGCCTGAAACTGAAAATCCATCAGTTCATTCGGAAGCTCGATTGTGGTCCCTTTTATAGGATAGGAACCGAAGCAGGGGCGGCTGGCTGGCAAACGGCCGGAGAAAGGAACCAGCGAGCGCTTTCATTTCTGACAGAATCTCTGAATGCGAAATACGGTTGCAAAATCGCACAGCTTACTTACACCCACCCCGTGATGCTATTTTTAGCTTGTGTGCCTCGTAACACGCTCCGGAAAGAAATATGACCAGCCAAAACGTTCGCGATGCGATACTACATTGCAACCCCCGGGGCGCTTCGCCTCGCCATGGCCACCCTTTGGCTTGCGGCGAGTGAGGCTGTGCTAGATGGCTCGCTGACTAACTGGTGGTGGCGCTCCGTTGTGCTCCCAAGAGAAAGCTACGCTACAGCGGCGACGATACGACACGTTTTAGGCCTAAGCAAGCCTCAAGAGCACTTACTAAGACTAAACATGAATGTCTTCCAATCTGAGATGTCGTCGTCGCTGTCGGTGGGTATCGAATTGATGTCGTTGTGGCGCTCTACCGTCATCTCCGCCATGGCGTGTCGTTTATTTATGTATGACGGCGGGTGTATTGTGATTTTATGCATGGGGTGACACATTTACACTTGCAAAATAACAACAACAATGGTACACCGAGCGCCAACAGCAAGGTGGTATTTTCATACTGTGATGACGATGGTATCCAACTCATCGCACACATTGCTATAATCATGCGATATGGCAATGCTTGACCAAAAAAAAACATACTGAATTGTGTGTATGGAACTGCCAAAGAGTATCCAACAAAGCTTCCCACTTTCGTTAAGAATTTGGTGCCTCACAATGTCGAAGGTCCGTTTCGCTTCGTTTTGAGCCGGCGAAAAGAAAAAGACGTATTGTTTAAGTACGTCCGTGTTTGTGAAAAACTATGAGAGCTTTTTTGTGTCATTTGACGGTCGTTTGTTGTGTGTAACAGATGCCAAGGCTTCTGGCCCGAAAATTAAGATCGTGCTAGCAACTTCTTTTCCACATTAATTTTTTCCAACACACAGAGAAGAATTGTAAAAACATGGGTTTTCGTACGTGATCAATTTGTTGAAGAAAGTACTCTGTGTCGTGTCCCACACTGGGCGCTAAATATATTGTTGCATTATTAGAGTGTCTGGAGCGTATATATTCTTAATTATGTGAACAAAAACCATTACTGTAAATACGCAAGTTTAAAGACGAAACATTGTCCGACACAAAACTTAACAATACAAAGGGTGTCATTCTTTGCATTTTATTACACTAGCAAAATTTAAGGAATTGTTTGCAACTGGCGGGAGTCTGGGTCGCAACCTTAGAGATGACCAAAGTATCGGTTTCGCAAATTCAAGTAAAAAGCACAACCACCTGTTGTTGCTGCCACGAAACAGCATCTAAACTTAAGAAGTAATATTATTCGAAGCCCACGTAATAAATCAATGTTTTTCTTGTCGAATTTAGGCTTCAATGCCGAAAAGATTACGAGAGATTAATTTAATATAAGCCTTAGCAAAGTTGAGAAAGAATTGAGAAGATAAGTATGTGTCGAATTCATAAGTAAGAATGTATAGCGATGAAAAAGTATTGCATCGGTGAGGTCAACTCAATTTATTTACTAATGACTTCCGACTGAAAGCTCTAACGAAACATAATAATATAAATTATGTGAAGAAAATAAGAGGCAAATCATAAGAAAGAGGTTGATTTTTTTAAATAATAATGATGCTAATATAATAATAATATAAAGTGGTAAATGTCGAGCTAAAGGTAGAGCGAATGACAGTGGAAAATATTTATCTATAGATGTAGGGTAAAGAGAAGAATTCATAGCATTTAAAAGGTCAATATAAAAGCATTGCGTCAGGAACTCGAATTTAATACTATGTACATAGTTGATTTGGGAATTGTAATAAAATATAGCACCTGACATCATTGATTGATTGATTGACTGCATAGACTTGGTTCAGTGCTAGTAGCACTGCGACCTCCTGGGTCTATTGTGCCTCGTCTGTATTATATCCTATAGGATATCCAGGTATAGATATCACTAGACGGGGCATTTGGTATGTCCCTGGTGGGGGGAAGAGCAGAGCCAAGGAGCTCGAATTTTCATCTCGCTAATGCTGGAGAGTGTGTGAGAAGATGCTCAGCACACTCTGCCGTTTCTCTATAATACTATTTTCAGCAGTCGTCTCGCTCGTTTTAGAAGGAAGGTGTCCTATCATAGCCACTGCTTCTTTTGCTCTTTTTGTTTCAAACCCACAAGATTAAGCCGATCTTTTTCTTACCATTTTTCTTTGATTTCCTTGTCCGTGTCTGCCTTGGTAAAGCCCCAGTACGGATTGGGACATATGAAGAGCATTTTCGCTCCTTCTTTTTCCTTGGTATCAGCTTCTTCGTTTCCTTAACGCCCCACATAGCCGGGGATCCATATCATCTCGAGGCTGTCCTGTGGGCCTTCTTTAGGACTTTCGTCACCTCCAAGAGTTTAGTTGAATTGATAGCCTTGAAAACCGTTGCTATCCGATAGTTTTTCTTATTTTTACTATATTAAGGACTTTAAGTATGGCAGATAGTTCTGCTTGATAAATGGCGGCCTTCTTTGGGAGAAGAAAATACATTTTGCACTTCGGTCCTGCAATCCCTGCTCCTACTCCGCAATCCATCTTCGAGTCATCCGTGTACCACATTTGCGCCCCTTTGTACGATTTGTTTCTTGATGGAATTTTGACCTTGAACCCCTTCCGAAAGGCTGCTTTGGTCTTTATTTAATCACTGAATTTCAACATTTCCAAAATGGGCCAATGTCCTCCAGGATTCTATGGGGTCCTTTTTGGTTTTCTGATTTGTACCCGTAGACCTGTTGCAGACTAATATCCTGTTTTGCTGCTTCCTTTTGAATTTTGAGGTGTAGTGGTTTTAGGTTTAGAAGGGCCTCTATTCCTGCCGTTGGCGTGGAGCAAATTGCTCTTGTAATCAGCAGGCAGGTCATCCATTGAATTTATTTGAACCTATTCCACCACACTTCAGCTCCATATAGGATGATAGCTGCCTTTGAGATAGTCTCTGATTGCGTCCAAGCATTTGTTCTGCCGCCCAGAATGTCTTAGTGGCCTTCAGTATCGTTTTATTTAGATGATTGTTCCAGGTGAGTTTCCTATCTAAGTGGAATCCTAGATATTTTGCCTATTTCCGCTGACATACGACTGTGCTCCTAATTTTTAAGGCTTATATTTCCATTTTCTTATTCTGGTGAAGAGTACTATGCTCGTTTTATGAAGGTTTATGGATTAAACATCTTTCTCGCACCATTATTATATACATAGGGGATTTTACACCTTATCCATCTGAGAAGGGTACGACGACAATTCCTGGGGGATATTTATATCTTACAAGGCTCCGCTAGAGATTAGTTGTCGCTGCATTTTGCTGGGTTGATGATGTTTTGGGGTTCACATCGGTAACCCTTGTTTTTTTTTGGCTGCCTGTCTTCAGGAGTGTCATCGTCGGGTCTGGGCCTTTTCCTATTAGCGTCTTGTGCCTTTGTTGAAAGTGCCTTTTCCTTAGCCTTTTCTTTGGAGATGCGACTTGTTATGAAGAATTTAATGCGCTTTGTGGCTGCGCCGCTCATGTTTTTCCCTTTCGGAGCCTCTTTTGATGCCTCCGGCGAAGTCATTTTCGGTGCTTCTCTGATTCGGGAGAGGTCCTCCTGGATTTGTAAGTAGAATCTGCTGTCAGATGTAAAGAGGGACGCTTCAAGAGCCCTTGCCACCTTTCGTTCTTCCGATCTACCTCTTCCTTTGATCTTTATCCTTGCTTTGTTCAACTTTAAGTTTGGGTTTGGAGCTATGCTTAACTCTTCTATTAGTTTTGTCTCTGTTCTTGTGTCTCTGTTCTTCGGAATTTTCTGGGGATTTGAGCCTCGACTGTTCCTTTAATCCCTTTAAAAATTCACTGCAGAGCACTCGAGCTCCACTATTAGGAGGCTCTGGCGCCTTTAGGATTTGGGGCACTTAAGGCAGCCCCGCCTGTCCTTTTTAATTTTTATACTCTCGATTTTGGTTCCACGAGTATGAGGAATAGAAAAGACCACGAGGAATAGGAAAGATCTGTATCCCGGTTTAAGCATTATATTAGACGGGTTCTTGTCATCCGACACCCGAATTCGCATACTAGGGACTGCTTCACCCAGCAGGCATTTAGCCCGCGGCATATGCTGTTCAATCACTGGCTTGGGGATTTTTGTTTTGCTTAGGTGCTAACCTCCCAAACCGTGAACATATTGGTCCATCTTTCTTTCATGGAAGATTGTTTCCATCAACTACCACGTGGAAGTTATTATAATCACACTTCCTACAGCCTACATATACTACATGTTTGCATATATTACATGGTATTCCCCTGTTGATCTGATGACTGCTGCTACATGATTGATTTAAATCCGCCTTGTTTCAGTGAGATCTCTCCAGTGTCGCAAATCGCTGTATTTTGATTTGACAAGTTTATCAAGATTTTTTTCCTGCAGTATCTAACATGCGCAACGGGTGATAAGCTGATGATGTCTCAGGGCCACCCTTGCCTTTGCTTATAATCGTGTGAATTTTCAGTGGACACGAAAAGCCTATAGTTGGCTTGGCAAGCACTACACATCGGTAGTGGCAAATTTGGCCTTTGGTAAAAAACTAACTGCAGCCCTTTTCTCGAAATAACATCGGAGTCCGGTACTTTCCTACTCATTGAAAGCATGGTTTTCACCTTTTGTAAAATCGTCTAAGGTGGATAGAAAAGAGTTCTTCTAAAAATGGCTTACATATATGACAATAATAAGCAGGCCATACTTGACCGCAAAACAATTTTAAAGCCAATTTTAAAGCCTTAAATAAAAAGCTTTAAAAGCTGAATCTACTTAAAAAAAAATTGAAGGCCTTTAATTGTTTTTTTATGTCGCAAAATGAGCATACACCTCTTATCAGTCCTATGATTGTGTTAAATTTATTTCGTACATTGAGGAACTAATTAGTTGCATCTTTGGCTTATGCGGATTCATGTCGAGTCGATACTCCATTCTTAGTAGTTATTCAGCAAATAATACGCATTGAACCTGTGGATACACAAACACATACACACTCAGAAAAATTTCACCACTTAAAACTTAATAGAATCAAATTTAAATCAAAAGTTGAAACACTTTTAAATAAAAAACGAATCTTATTTGAATTCAATAAGCCCCACATGCAGTAAAAATGATTCCACTTTATTGTACAGATGTTATTTTCTTATCATAATTTTCATCATTGAATGTAAAACAAAACATTTTGCGCTAAACAAGACCACTTTGATACAGCGTTATTGAAATGCAGGCAGATTATTTGAATTAAAAAGAAACGTATATGACGCCAAATCATAATTGAAAATATTTGATTCATATCTATTTTTTTTATTTATACAACGATTTTTTTCTGAGTGCTTATCTCACTTACATTCCACTATTCATCAGACATCAAACTTTTAACAACAAGTAGGCGCAGATATTTCGGTGCTTCCAGCACCTTCAACCGGAAAACTTCCACCTTCTGGTATGCGACTTGCCGTGGCAAACTAGTCAACCATCAAACCCATGGACGAAAGGTGATCAAATTAGAACTGCGACTCCGCCGTGAGTTTTCATGGGATTTCATCATCGCCGATGTCTCTAGACCCATTTTAGGCGTAGACTTCTTCTGCCACTATGGGCTAGTCGTTGACTTGGCAAATGCTATCCTTGTGGATCCCCTTACTTCACGTTCATCGAAAGGCACGTACACTTCGTACAAATGTCCAAAACTTAGTGTTTTGTTTGAGCAAACCACTGATCCACGGATACATGCCCTTCTCAACAAATACCATACCATCTCGGTCAACACAGGGTTCTCACAACCCTGTAAACACAAAGTGACGCACCACATTTTGACCACAGGCCCTCCAATAGTGTCGAGACCACGTCGACTTCCACCAGATAAGCTCGCGGCGGCCAAAAAAGAATTCGATTTTCTGCTACAGCAAAGAATATGCCGCCCTTCAAACAGCAGCTGGTCTTCTCCACTACACATGGTTCGCAAGGCAACATCATATTCTTTTAAATTGACCACTTAAAATTCATATATGATTTGGTTTGATGCATTTTTCTGAATTCGTCATTGATTTATCTGTGAATAATTTGTCATCATCGCTCGTTCGATTCTGGATCATATGATGTAATACAGATTTCTCTGGCGTCCGACACTAGCCGACCTTATTTTTCATGGTTTCCATTCTAGCGAAATGAAAATGTTACAAGATGCATGCCCATTTTGTTTCAAGCCAAAATATTGGTGGTGCACCAGCTGCTGAAGTTCAACATCTTTGATTTGCGCATCGTTCAGTATCTTTTTCTTTCTCAACTAAATCTTACTTAAAATAAAAATAAATAAAAATACTTTGATACGCTTTGAAGTAGAATAATTCATACAAAAAATATTGAAAATTTAAGACTATCTTACAACATAACATTTTTTATAAAGAACTAATGAAAAACAACGGTTATTTATTTTTTTTCAAAATACAGTCGTCATGCAACGGCGTCGTGCATAGAAGAGAGTTTTCGTTTACATGACTTGTATTAGAATACCAGCTTAGGCTTATTGGCCACCATCCGCTGGCAAGTTAGATTTGCTAAATGACCACTACGCTCAACTGAAGCCGCTGACCCAACGCAACGGTACTAGCCATTTCTACTAGCTCTTGATAGTTCCTGTTGTCTTTGCAAAGATTGTGCTCAATGATGTCCTCTTCCATCTCGCGTCTCCTGCATAAATTTCTGGCTGTCAGTCCTATTCTATAGCCGTCTCCTGTTTACTAGTTTAATTCGTCTGTATAAATCCAGGCATCACTGTCATCCACCAACTCCCATGATCCTCCAGTCTCTTCTTGTGGGTATTCCTTCAATGTGTATTAGTTTGCTAATGTGGTATGTGTTCTTAGCGACAAGATCATATCGCCTCTGGTATTCCGTAAGAATACTGGTAGATTCCCACTGATCTGCACCGTACCGCATGCCTGAACCTCTGCCACGTGCTGCCGCTCAGCATGGGCTCCTGACGATGAACCAATGCAATGTCATAAGCCACAGAATCATTTCCAACCCAGTAGTTGACTTGGTTCTTTGCACTCGTGATTCTTATGCAAACTAATCATCTTGATAGTAATCTTGCTCTCTGCTGTTTTCTACCAGACGGATATCAGCCTCACCTTACATGTGAATTTATAGTAAGCTGGCCGAGGTTTGAGACCCGTCGTATTGGAGTAGGCAACCAGAACGCGAAATGTACTGCGTGAACCTTACCAATTCTGTACTTAAATGTTTGGGCCTTATATTAGACAGGAAACTGAACTGGCTTGCTATTCAGTTTCCTGTCTAGTACAAGGCTCAAATATTTAGCACTATCAACAAGTTTTCATGTTATTCCGTTAAGGTCAGGTGTAGTTATAGCTGGCACCTTCTGTTTCCTTATGAAGAGTTCAGTTTTTGTCGAGTTGGCCCTAATATCGGTTTTTCTGGCACAGATTTGGATTCGATCCATCGCCGATTCCATAAAGCACGACTGCGTTTGAAGGAACGCACTCCTCACAAGTACCATATTATCGTTGGCATATGCAACCACCTCAAAACTGCTGTCCCTCAATTTCTGCAGGATTTCGTTGACTGTCCTGTGAGTATCTAGAAAAGGGCTAGTATGATTCCTTTTGCGGTGTTCTCGTACCAACTGTTCTCACTGCTTTGGGCCCCGAAAAGGTGGTATCGATTTACCTGTTTTCAAGCAAATTCGATGCTCAAGTCGTCAATGTCTTATCCACTCTATACCACACAAAAGCTTGACGCTTGTGAACAACAGTGACATTATCGAAAACCCCCTCGCTGTCTAGGAAGGGTGCTAGGTTAGGTTAGATTAGTGAAGAGGGCTGCCGGGAACGAGGCCAGCATTAGGCCACCAGTTTGGGCCCATTTGCTACCCTCATGGACAATAACGCGCATTCACACTTACAGCCAAGGCACTGGCGGGATTCGAACCCGCAGGCCCCGTAGCATGCCGCTTTTCAGCCTGACGCCTTAGCGAGCAGAGCTACCGGGCCCTCTAAGGAAGGGTGCTAACATGAATTCCTTTTGCTGTAAGGATTTTTTTTCTGTACTAGCCACATTATGTTGTAATTATGTTGTTGTCGTGATCTGCCGCCAGATAAGCTTGTCGATTAACACAGAGTGCAGGAACATGATAGGCGATCTCTCATCTAAATCTCTGAATGTGCTTATTGCCCACCTTCTTTTTGAAGAGCGACAACTCCTGCTTATATCGGTTCCAAAGCAGGAGTTGCCGCCCTTCCTGTGCGGCATCTTCTTGCCTCTGTCATTTTGTCGTTCCACGATAGGGTAGTGTTTATCTTTACGAGTTTCTCGGGCACAGATCATTGAAATCTGATACCAAGATTCTGTTAAACGATTTACCTGCTCTTTAATTATTTTGGGCTCGTGAGATCCTGGTCTGTACGCTCATTTAATTTCTTATGCTGCGATTTGAATAAAATTTGAAACCTGTAGTCAAATTTCTGTTTTTAAGTAAGAAATCTCGAATCTATTATTTTCTTGACTGACTAGGTACTATATTAGCACTAGGTCAAACATTTAATCTATAAAAACAATCGAACAGCTATCAAAATCTCAATAAAACCTTATCCTTCTGTCCCGGCAAAATAAACGATTCCAATTTTCCGGACCATAACATCCATAGCGCACGGCATATCCTTCCTATATGTTTGTTACTAGTTTACATATATACGATTCAATGGCTTGCACCATTCTTTTTCGCCTTGCATCCATGCATGTTCTGCTCGAGCCCAATCAATGAAATTCCTGACCTAGATTCTCGAAATAAACGAACGTATCAATATTTTCAACACGTAAATTCACCCATTCCATCCTTTAAATAGTCTGGGTTATCAAGACCACCTTATTAGTTCGTTCGCTTGTAAGTCTATTCCATCTCCATGTTCCGTGACCACCCTCTCGAAATTCCAATTTTCAATTTAAGCGATATTATTCGCTTCGATTCAAATTTTGTAGCGCAGGCAGCACGTTTGACAAGAAATGCTGATTTAAAGTTTCCACAAAGCAGTGGAACACAACTCAGTGGTAGGCAGGTCGTAGCCCCTTCAGAAAACATGTTATAAATAGTACTGAACCCTGTGTGAAAGGTCGAGCACAGATTCTCGACGCCGATTTTACGAATATCTACATTTTCCAGAATACGAAGGCATTCAAAGTAACGTCGCTACATTTTTAAATTGCAGATTGTTCTTACGCCTTTGCATGCCGACACACTCACACAATCGCAACAAAGTCTGTTGCTAAATTTAAAATTTCTTTAAAGTAACATTTTCGCCTAGCAGTCAGGTCGCTCTATTGTTTACGCGATATGAAGAAAAGGAGAACTCGCCAAAGTGGCTGCCGATTCCAAAACATCTCTACTCACACTGTTTATGCGTATCAGAGTAGTACTACATTTAAGCAAAACATAGATACTTTTTCGGTTTTCGGATGAGACGAATTTCTGTATGTACCTTCTGAAGCAGCACTTATGTACAGAAAGTACACGTGATATACATAATTCATACCTTTGTCGATAGTCGATTCACTGGATGATGCTCGGTATTTTGGGGGAGCTTTGGAAGATGTTTTTAGAGATTATTACCAAAGTCTGCAAGAAATTATTTTGGATTGTTAGCGAGAGTGTTATAAGGGCGCACGTTGGATCAATGGAATGAAGTTGTCATTGACTTATGTACAGCTTAAATTGTTGGTGATAATGGCAGAAAATCAAATTGAGCAATTAGGGAAATGAGTATTTTGGCTGTTAAGATAAATTGACCAGACAATTTGAATTGGTGGTTGGAAATACTTTTGATGGGTATAGTCTGTTCTATCGCACAATCTAGGACCACGGTTGGAAAGAAGTTTTATTTTTCTTTAAGAACCGGTATAATTATATTTTCACTCTCCAGATATGTAGGTATTTACAATCAGTGCCACTATTTCAAGAGAAAAAATTGTATGCCAGAATTAAAAAAGCTTATCGAAATGCGTACCAAATACGTAATATGCTCTTAAACAAACACTTCTTCCTGTCACAACGTGGACAAAAATAATTTATTTATATTAATATTCGATGAAAATTACAAATATGTAGGATGAATAGTTTTTCTTACTTAAAAGATTCACATAATGAATAGATGTGAATAATAATTTATAGTCTAACCTTTAGTGGATTAGATTTCCATCCTTAATTCTTGAAAATATTGTAAAGATTATACATTTTTTTAAATGAGATGAGTACTAAATTTCATAAAAATAGGCTGAGTAACATGATAATATCAAAAACTGACAGAAATTATCTTGATTGAATTTTTTTGGATTCCAAAAATGGCTTAATTGTGGAGATATTTTTTGTTTTTATTAGATTCAAACCCGAAAATTGCCTCTCGGGAGAGGTATTTCTGTGCGACAAACGCCGAAGATTTTCCATAAATAAAAAATGTTCTTTAAACATGCGTACTCCGATTTCGTCTGTATATAGGCGGATTCAAAAGAGGGTCATGAACAGGGTTCACACTTTACTTCATTTGAAGTAGATTTACTTCATTTTTGAATTGAAAATTATAGCTACTTCACTACTATAGTTCCAATCGAATCATCGAATTTCCATTTTACCCTCTGATGTTCTTTTTGTCTACCTCAAATTTGACTAAATTAATTTGTTAGCCCAATGTTTTTTGTAACTTAGTGCAAGTTATATTATATATAGTTAAAGGTTCATCTGAAAGATCTGACGTAGTGATGGGCGATTGCGAGATATTTTAACAATCGAGATAATCGCAATCGGCGCCACAAAACATTCGAGATAATCGCAATCGAGAGAATCGCAATCGATGCGCCAAAAAAATCGAGGGAACAATCGAGACAATCGAGATAATCGAGATAATCGAGACAATCGAGAGAATCGAGACAATCGTAGCAATCGAGAGAATCAAATAAACATCTCGCCATCGTAAGGATAGGTTTATCTTAAGTTAAAATCAAGATATCTTTAACTCTTTGGTGGCGGTGGGCACGTTAGTGTATAAGCACACCAGTATACACAGTACGCTTGTAGAACCGCTTGTGAAGAATAGATTTGAATGGATTGGATATACTATTTAGTAGATTTTTTTACGTGTGCATACATATGGAATGTAATGATCAGATATGCATGGAAATTTGTATGGCTAGCATTTATCATGTATAAATGGCTGGTAGTTTTGCTAAAACCATTAAGTCTGATCAAAGTGCATGATCAAATATTATATGAAGTTGAGTTTTGTCATGCTGTTAAGTATGTTAAAATAAAATCTGCTTTTAAATAGTGTAGTTTGAAAACATTTCAAGTATCGAATATTTTCGTACTTGCGAGTATTTTATTCAAATATTCAAAAAGTTTCTAGGGCAAAAGTAGCTGAAATCGGCCAATTTTGGGTTAGAGTGGTTTCGGACATAACGGGCTAAGACCTATTGCTGTGATGCAAACATTTCGGTTTTGTAGGGGGGTAAGGGATTTTTTGGCCATAGTTTGGCAAAAATTTCCTTTACCGCGCTTTCAATGATTGAAAGTGCTCGGGGAGTACAATAGTGATATTTTAAGGATGAAAAAAAAAATGTTGATGGGGAAAATTTGGCAAAAACGTCGAATTTTCCCAAAATTTTTTTTTTTGCGTACCTTTCTGAGCTGTTTCGGGCGAAATGTCCATACAAGTCTGGGAAAAAGTGGCCTAGTTTCGAAGATACGGCAAAATGAAATCCGCCGGAAATACTGAAAGTAGCACTAAAAGTGCTAAATAGGAAAAGCTTGAGATCCTTTTTGGTTTGATAGTTGGCTTCTCCGGCTGTGCATCTAAATTCTCTATCAACTAAATTTTCAAAAAAGCCAAGTATTCGAAACAAATTTTGACCATGTTCAGGCATGCATATGATAAAGTTTTGGAAATGTTCAATCTTATATATCCACTAGGTGTCTGCTAGAAGTGGTGGAGGATTAACTCCGAACAATCCATCGCTGTGAACGCGCTTGCGGTGGTCATATGAACGAAATTGAATTCCAATCGGATTGTAATATATTTACTGCATTTGAAATAAATATCATCCGGATATCTCAATTCTGTAATCTTATTTAAATAATAAATTGTTGTTTCCATATTAAAAAACCCTGTATATTTCAATTTAAGAATTGTAAATAAGATAACAATTATTGAACCAGCAAATTACAAAACATTTCAAACGCCTCCCGCATTCTAATATGAACTATACACTACGACAATTACTAACCTCTTGACCACTTTCGGCTTTGACAGACGGAACGCACGCACTCACCGAGTATAATCATCGTTGCGTTCGGTCATAAAACTCAACGCACGCAACGCAAGCTACATAATTGCACATATACTGCCCTACTAAGCATAAACGTTCTATCTGCATTTTTCTCATTTTTAAGTTAATATCGGATTCGAAAACTACACACTCCATTACTACAAAATTTGACAAACCTATCTTTTGTGGAACTATAAAAAAATCAATATTGAAAAATGCACTCTCCATATATCTCCAGTACAAATCAAAACACAAATCATTGAATATCTCGAAAGTAGATATCTCAAATGTAGATAGAACGTTTATGCTTAGTAGGGCAGTATAATTGGGTGATCGAATCATCAAACTGCGAATTTAAAATGCGAATTTAGTAACTTTAATTTTTCGCTGCATAAGGACTGTTCTAGTAAAATTTGACCCTTTTACTAAAGCACATAAAATGAAACCTTTTGATTTTAGGAAAATGGTGTTTTTTATTATTATGGATACCTCCTAAAGATATACAGAAACTACATTTATAAACCTTAGTGTCGCTTGGACTGAACATTTTGAATTTTTCGATTGAGGCCCGAAATTAAGTTTTTCACAGAGGCGGATTTCATATGCATTTAACCATTTTTTAAAGTCTCATACATTTTTAGCTTTCCCGTTGCTTTTCATCAATACTCGCTTCATTTGAACCCAGTATCGTACTATTGGTCTAAGTTTAGGACAATTTGGTGGACTGGCCTCCTTGGGGACCAAAGTAACGTGGCTGGTTTCATAATACTCTGCATTTTCTTATCATAACGACTTGATGCTAGGTCTGATCAAATCAACACGAATCCTTCATGCCTATTAATAAGACGCAACAATCGCTTCCACAGACATTCCTCGATGTCAACCTGGGCAATAATTGTGCCAATATCGCTCCTTAAACCACATTCGACAAATTGCCTGTCACACCATACTGTGAGCTTCAAAAGAAAGTGTACACCTATGTGTAGCATATTCAAAACCTCATAAAATGAGTTCTAGACGTCGGATTTTAAAAATGTTTTGTGTTTTGAAAAGGTTTTTCTATTTTCTAATTACAAAATAAAAAATTTGATGATAAAACATTGCACTAAAAATTCAACAACAAAATAACAAAAAATACTTCATTTTTTACGCGTCAAAAATAAGTGTACAGTAAACAAACAAAGCAAACATATGCAATTTAGTACTTAGTCTGCTTCCCTTTCGCCTTTAAAACAGCTTCTAGTCGTCTTGGCATTGACTCAATCAATTGTTTAGTCAAACTGACTGGAATTTTCTGCCATTCTTCGATTAAAATGGACTTCAACGACTCTTTGCTTGTTATATTCCGTTTTCGGATTTGTGTATCGAGATAATCCCACAAATGCTCGATGGGGTTAAGGTCTGGGGATTGCGGAGGATGATCCAGCTGCTTAGGTGTTCGATACAATAACCATTCCTGCACTAGCTTTGGGTCGTTGTCCTGCTGGAAGACCCATGATGTATTTAACCCTACTTTTGCAACACTAGGCAGTAAATTTTCTTTCAAAATGTCCAAGTAATCATTTTTATTCATCGTAGTGTCAATAAAGACCAGATTCCCAACGCCTGATGCCGCCATACACCCCCAGACCATAACCGAACCACCACCATGCCTTATGGTTGTACTTATGTTCTTCTGATCAAATCGGCGCTCTTACTTCTCCATATTCTGGGTGATTTCTTGGAACCAAATATTTCAAATTTACTTTCATCACTGAAAAGTACGTTTTCCCAGAATGACATATGCTCTTTTTTATACTTTTTTACGGGGTACTCTGCCATGTAACCCATTCCTATTAAGTATTCGGCGGACAGTACTTGCGCTGACACTGACCCGAGAACTACTGTAATGTTTTCCGCGATTTTCACTGCACTCACTGCTGGATTTTCTCGCACTTTCCTCACAATAAATCGTTCATCACATACGGACAACTTTTTTGGCCTACCGGAACGAGGCCGATCACATACGTCTTTGAACTTCTCGAATTTGTCCAAAAGTTTTTTCACGGTGTTATGGCTTCTACACACCACTTGTGATATTTCATGTAACGATTTTCCTTCCGTTCTTAATTTTACAGTAAGTTTTCGCGTTTCAATTGCACTTTGCTTACCCATTTTAGATAATGTAGAAACTGGATCGTTCTATGGTGCAAATAAAATTACGAATGATTGAATTATCGCGTCATGTCAACCAAGTTTGCATTTTTGAAGAACTATAAACTGAATCTAACAGAAGTTTTCCCGATAAACACATCAAATACAAGATGTGCTGCAAGCTGTACACTTATTTTTGACGCGTAAAAAATGAAGTATTTGTTGTTATTTTGTTGTTGAATTTTTAGTGCAATGTTTTATCATCAAATTTTTTATTTTGTTATTAGAAAATAGAAAAACCTTTTCAAAACACAAAACATTTTTAAAATCCGACGTCTAGAACTTATTTTATGAGGTTTTGAATATGCTACACATAGGTGTACACTTTCTTTTGACGCTCACAGTATATTGTTTAGGAAAATTACTGGCTTTTTTCGACTTAAATACTTCTTTCTCTGCATCCTTCGCTTTAGCAGGCCAGGAATCTGCCCGAAGTCACGTCATCTAAAATGACACATTCGAATTTACATACAGTCACATATTAATCATATAATTTTCGAGCCTTCATTTTTGCTACTTTCTTTTCCTCGGGTCGATCTGGAACTTTTTGCAGCTTATACATATGTTGTGGCCTATCGCGAACGGCAATGTTGGGTTTCGTCGCAAACTTCCTGACAATTTTCTTCGCTGAGTCCTTGCCTATACATCCAGTTTTCTACCTGATCCTCTTTTCCTTGTAACGCTAGTCCCTTCTTATAATTCACTTTACTCGTTTGACCGTTGAAAGTGACTTTTTAAGGTCTTTATCAATCTTTGAAAACTTGATTTCCGGATTTTCTACGTATTTGAAAATAATTTGCTGTCGGAGTTTTTCTTGTCTCGATTCCTTGCTGCCAGTCAAAGAGCTCCTGGATGCATGAATACTAATATAGTTTTCTGTTCTTTATATAGGAGGTTATTATGTGGCTTAAAGATCTGGAGCAGATATACACACGGAAATATTCACAAAGATAAAAGGGTCATATTTTACTGAGACGGCCCTTACCATATCTCCTGGCTTTTATAATTGTCAGAAATTAAATTAATTTCATTAAACATGTCGCGATCTAGTTGGATTTGAACTAGTCGCTACAAAAGACCTCGCTGCGAAATTTGCCAACTATTTTTTTGATTTTACTGAGGCAGTGGATGTTTGAGAGTACTAAGTTGTACGGCCAGATATCCCTTTTAATTCGCTTTAACTATTTAAAATTTGTTTTTTGACTTCTCTAGGTTTAGATTTGCTAATATTAGTTTCATCTAAATAATTTTCGAATTAAATTTCGCAGTATATTCAAGAGAAAGGCTTAAATGTTTCTTCCTTAAACAGTAGATTACCAGGGCTTTGAACGTTGTTTACGTATTCACTTATTAAAAAATAAAATTAATCTGACTTAATTTCTTCTATCTTTCAAAACGAAATTTCTATATTTAAAGATCAAAATCTACTTAAGCTAGATATATTTCAACTTCCTGATACAATATTTCGAGGGTAATCTGTCTTCCAAATATAACATCAACTAATGTTTAAGATCTACTAGAATTTTTTTCGAGGTTATTTTTTAAATACTATTCCGTCAAATATAAAGCAGTACCAGAGAACTAACTGTTTCTAAAATTTTCTTTCAGAATTCCTGCGAATAAACACCGGATTTAAGAAACGCAATAAAATACTAAACTTCAAACTATGATCACTTGTAGTTAATATGATCAAAGCGTAGAAGTCGGCCAGCGAATGGAGGGATCGATGTACTTAAACATTTGAAAGCATATAGCCCACACTAATTACAATTTACGAATCCAAAACGCACAAATTTTCTGGTCAAAAGCGTTCGATAAGCATAATTCCTACAAACGGTTGAATCCTGCAAGTGGACTGTACCCCCGAAATAAATTAATTAGCACTTGGCGGGAGCAGCACAAATAAGCGCAAATCAATCAACAGCAAAAAAATAACAAAAACAGCAAATCCTCCTCTTCATATTTCGTCGGTAAAATTGAGGATTGAATATAAAATCAAACAAAACGGCGTCGTATAAGGAATTCGTTTAACCCCAAAAATCACAAAGCGTAAATTTAGGCTGGCTCGTAACGGTGAAACAAGGGGGGCAGAGTCTCCCGACGCATCACCGGAGGGCGGAGCCACCTGTTGGTGGTCGCCCTGGGCTGCTATGGGCTGCTTTGGCTCGGCCGGTTCGAAACAAACAGACGCTGCCAACGATACGGAAGATTCAAGAAGCCAAAAACGACGCAGCGATGCCATCACGAAACAATTGCAGAAGGACAAACAAGTCTATCGAGCAACACATAGACTACTATTGTTGGGTGCCGGTGAATCTGGGAAATCAACGATCGTTAAACAAATGCGAATTTTACACGTTAATGGTTTCTCGGAATCGGAACGAAAACAGAAAATCGATGATATCAAAAAGAATATACGAGATGCGATTCTGGTAAGGATTGAATGTTGTATTATCACATTGATCGTTTTTATTAATTTATTTTGATTTTACTTTTCAGACAATTACGGGTGCTATGAGCACACTTAATCCACCTATACCATTAGAGAAAAAAGAAAACGAGGCTAGAGTTGAATATATTCAAGACTATGCTTCAAGTAAGTAGTTTTTATATTCGCTAGAAACCTTATGCAGATGTAGACGGGAATAAATGTACATATATGATCCGTTTTACTATTCGGTAACAATCAAAATCACAAACTGTACATGAATGAAACGAATTAGTATTAATAAGGGTTAACAATGACGAACATTTATTTCATCTTTGCGCGCTATAAAGCAAGCGAAATCGTTCCCTTTTTGCTATTAAAGTAGCCTTTTTTGTTATAGTATGTGAATGCGATTTCTAGCTTTTGTTTCTTTAAGGATAATCTTAGTACATATTACACACTACAATTTACATGCTACATAGTTTGAAAATTCTGCGGTTCATCAATGAAAGAATCTATTTTTATTCTTTAACATAATCACCTTGATGCGAAATGCACTTCTTCCAAAGATCGTCCAACAGATTCATGCACTTGAATGATATCATTTTTTTTTACTGAGAAAACCAGTCCTCCGCTTCCGATACGACCTAACGATCTAATTTCTTCCTATGAAGCAACCTTCTTTAGTTAGGAAACAATGCTGTGGATCAGATTCAACTTGTCCAATAATGTAATCTAGCACTCGCCAACTATTGTCTCTAAAACATCTGGCCGTAACTTTCTCGGCCACACATTGTATTTTTAGGGGCTTCGGTTAGCTTTCATCCGCTTGCATCCACTTTGCGGTCTAAACCCTGGTATATAAAGTATGTAATAATAGCTCCATGTTTCATCAATTACCACGAATTGACACGAAAACTCCATTGAATCAAGTTAAAACAAGGCCAAAGCTCGCTTTAAATGATCAAAACACTGGTGCGTCTAGTCAATTGTTAAGGCATGCGGATCGCGTAGATAAACTGTACGCAAAACTTTGCAGTATAATAAATGCAAATAAAGCAAGAAACTTCATTAAATTCGACGATTTGTTGGTTAATTTAAAATATAAAAATGCTGCGAAATTTTGAGTTACAGGGTATTCAATTTATACTCACATCATTGTTATAACCAGTTCCTAGACACTTTGCAGCAAGTAATTTTTGAATGCATTGGAATAAATTTTGAATGACTCCTTCGATAAATTCTAAATTTCCCATGCCAGCTGCATACATGTAGGTCCAAAACTATCGCAGTATCATCATTATGCTTCATAGTAAGTTTGATGTTTTTCTTTACCTTGCTTGGGTATTTGGTTTTCGCCAGATGTAGGACAAGCCGTCAGAGTCAAAAAAAAAGATAAACTTGGACTCGACTGTAAAAATTACTATTCCGCAAAAGCTAGTCAACTTTGTAGATTTTTACTGAGCCTACGTTCATGTGCTACATGACGTTCATGTAGCACACAGTAGATGATTTTAGGTATTTTAATTGATACTGAAGTTCAGTATCCAGTTTTGAGACTGACAAATTCGGGTATGTTTTGATTTTAATGAGAATGTATCGTAGACATGTTGAAAACCATGTATGGTGCTTTTTGTTATCTCTTACTGAATTTGCATGTAAAAAGCATAAGATAATTTGTTGCACTCACTGTTAACTCAAATTAATAATTTTGACAGCCCGACAACTATTACAATAGGAACAAACTAGCTAATGCTCTTCAATTGTTGTTTATTAAATTCGTAAATATACGCTGAACTTACGTGATCAAAATAATGATCATCTAAAAAAACACAACTGAAAAGACAAATTAAGGAAAAAACTAATATATCATGAGACAATCAGACACCTTATCATCATCATTGGCGCTATTACCGGGGTGCGGTTCTGACCACTTTAACAAATATTTGCATCGGACCCGATTGCAATCCGATGTGATCCAATCGGGAACCCATAAACTCCGAGCGTCCTGGTCAACGCCATTCTTCCAGCGTAAACAAGGTCTCCCCCGCTGTCGTTTGTCGTAAAATCTGCTTCAACGTTCATACGTGCCCTGTTCTGTCCCTACCGAGCTTTATCTTTGTAATTATATATCCTTCTAGGTAGCGTACAACTCATGGTTGTAGCGTCTCTGGAATCGCCCTTATTAACATAAGGGCCACAATTCTCCGCAAGAGTTCTCCGCAACTAAGAGGTCTGAGTTACTTTTAACAGGTCTTAGCACCCAATTTTCGGATATATACATAAGTACTGACAAGACCATAGTCATGTACAAGATTGTACTAGTGTTTTATATCGATACCTGCAATGAAGCTCAATTCGATGGTCCAACATTAGAACAGTACCTATTAATTTGAATAGGCAACATCGTATTGTGCACAACAATACTACCATTTTTAATCAAACCTATGGAGACATCTATCAATGGTAAGATAGCATACCTATCTTCATATGACTTTTATAGCCCATTAACCCGGGTCCAGGCGGAGTGTGTGCTTCGCTCACATCACTCCTAAGCAACCGCTGCATCTAGAAATGATTGGCCACCAGCTAGCCTAACAATTCTATAGCAGATAGCCTATAAACCACAGCCCTTGCGGAGCTCACACTAAAGGGGCCTCTCCCAGCGGCAGGATATGCCTTCGAAGTAGGTATGGGCTACACCTGCCCCAGCAGTACCGATACTTAGTCACATAGGTCGTGCAAACCAAGTGACTTTTCTCTTTCGCGTGAAGCTGACATCTTTTTGTATGAAGGAATGAAATCCTTATTCATACAGATGTACTCTGGAGCACTTGTCCATAGTTGTGCTTTAAGGCCAGGACCTAATGTAACACTTTAGGTCTCATAATATATTATGTTTAAACATATATGAACTTATTTGTGTTTATAATTTACCAGTGAGGGTTTACCAGATATAGATAATTGCTGCATCTAGCGCTTATTTTCCCCCACTGGGGTCATAGTCATATACAGTAAAAACTTTGATGTCCGAATGAGATTTCAGGATTTGAAAAGCCTTGCCAGACTGTAGTAGGCTTTGTTGGTCTTGATCGGCCGCCCCCATATTTCTTCCTCCAGATTGTTGTCGGCTACTAATTTTGACCCAAAGAAGTTGCACTGCTTGGAATCATGCTCCACTATTCTGATGGTTCGACCAACTCTAGGTGTTCTTCCTGCAGATGCTGCCGTACTGTAATACGTCTTTCCTTCATTTATATACAGCCCGGGTTTTTGTGCCGCCCGCTCGATTTGGATGAAGGATTCTTATACAGCTATATCAGATCTTCCCATAATATCAATATCATCTGCATAAGCCAGTATCTGGCTTGACTTAAATAACGATAGTTCCTCTTGTTTACGTACCAGAGTCTCGAATTGCTTGCTTCAGCGCTTGGTTGAAGAGAAAGCTGGCCTACTGGATTGCAATCCGGCTATTTTTACTTGGCTTGGTGCATTGGCCATGGAAAACCTACACAATCGTGTGAGTTTGTTTGGGATGCCGAATTCTCTACGGCTTAGAAAAACGGTTCGTTTTAGAAATGTTGCTCGTTCTGGAAAAAAATGATCGTTTTAGAAAAACTGTTTGTCCAAACGTTTTTTGCAAACTGTTTGTTGGTTTTGAGCCCATCATAGGTGACCTTAAAGTCTACAAAAAGATAGTACAATAGAATATTGAATTTCCAACATTTTTCCATCGCTTGACTAATAGTTAATATCTGATCAATTGTTAATTTGCTTGGGATGAAGCCACATTGATATTGTTGTATACTGATACAAAGTATCTCCTGCCGGTGCAAAGTAATCTCGTTTTATGGAACTCCACCACAGTCTCCATGTTTCGGTGCTGTATGGTCCATTGAGGTCGCTTGCTATCACGGCCCCGATCAGGCGTGTTTTTTTTTGATGAGCCAGCGACTGATCAGATTTTCTTTTGCTAACCACCTCTGGACTGTCCTTCTTGAGATGTCAGTTTCCTAACATTTTCCGTCGTTATTGATTGCGCGATCCGCACTTGGAGTGATTTTTTTGTTACCACATTTTCCTCAGTGGTTCGCTGCCAAGGGCTTGTGTTCCTCCATTTTCATTGTAATTCCGTTAACCGAGGACTTCAAAACACCTGCAAGTTCGGCTTTGTGACTCTAGAGAGTTTTTTGAAAAAAATGTCTGATGTCTTACCCGAACTAAGCAGAAATATTTTTAGGTTAGAACGGGAAAATATTAATCAAGTCAAAATTTGCGCATTAAGAAGTAAGGGCAGACAAGCCATTTGCGCACCATATTGGAGATTTTATATTAAAACTGTAATATCTTCAAAAGATCTCATGATTTGAAAACAATTTTTTTTATTCCACCCTACAGTGATTGTCAAAAAATTGGCATTATTTTTATTTGAATGCACAAGTATTAATGATGTAGTACTCGCTAAACTTTAGCGCCTGATATTAATACCTTTCCTTCAAGGAACATGATCTCAGAACGTACTCACAATAGAACAATGATTTTGTCTGATATATCGATTGTTTCAATAATGATTTTAATTCACAGAAATTTTATCAGCTATTTTTCACTTCAAGCACTTTTTTCTCTCAAACAATTTAAAAACTCAATGAAATTAAAAATCCCTCGTTCATCATTTACAGTAAGGAATTATGAATCTAGAGAAACAGAGAAAATTGCAATTGTAGTCATAGAAACGGAAAAATTGTTCCTCGAATGAACAAAAGTACCAACTTGAAGAACATTATATTCTAAATAACCAAGGGTAATAAACGTTAAACTAACATTGGTCTTAATATATACTTTCAGATCCTGACTTTAACTACCCTCCAGAATTTTACGAACATACTGAAGAGCTGTGGAAGGATCGTGGTGTTCTACAAACATATGAAAGATCGAATGAATATCAATTAATCGACTGTGCTAAATAGTAAGTACAAAATACCGCAACGTACGATGATTATAATGCTGAAAAAAATAACTATTTTGTATATAACTGCCTACTATCATATTAACTAATTCTATGAAATGTTCTTACAGTTTCTTAGATCGTGTGAGTATAATTAAACAACCAGACTATACACCAAATGAACAGGATATATTACGATGTCGTGTCTTGACATCGGGAATATTCGAAACTAGATTTCAAGTTGATAAAGTTAATTTTCAGTAAGCTCGAAACGTTTAATCAAATAAAAAAACACATCAATAACTTATTTCATTCTTTCAGTATGTTTGATGTTGGTGGGCAGCGAGACGAACGTCGAAAATGGATTCAATGTTTTAATGATGTAACTGCAATTATTTTTGTAACTGCCTGTTCTAGTTATAATATGGTTCTTCGTGAAGATCCAACACAAAATCGACTTAGAGAGTCACTTGATTTATTTAAAAGCATTTGGAATAATAGGTAAATTATACGTTTCGATTACTTTCATTTATATTATTTACTTTGTATTTTTGTTTGAATTTATATATCATTGAAATTCAATTTGATAATACCTTGTCTTCTCGATACCAATTCATTGCAGATGGTTACGTACAATTTCTGTAATTTTATTCCTTAACAAGCAAGATTTATTAGCAGAGAAAATCAAGGCTGGTAAAAGCAAATTATCTGAGTATTTTGCCGAATTTAACAGATATCAAACGCCAAGTAAGTATTAAGTTATAATTTTCAGTCGAGTGGGATAAAATATGCAATCAAAAAGATTTTATAGAAGCTACTTCTTCAGTAATATAAATGAACATTTAAATAGATCAATTATATAAATACACAGCTTAAAACTCATTCTCAAATTTAAATGGTTTGATAAAGCAAATTCTGTTTGATAGTGTTTTACAAATCACCAGTTTTAGAATAAACAACATTATTTCCAATATTCCAGATGACGCACTTATAGAACCTGGAGAAGATCCAGAAGTAATTAGAGCAAAATATTTCATTCGTGATGAATTTTTGGTAAAGTCATTGGGAGTTTCAATCGTATAAAGACATGTTAATTTGATTTATATTTTCACAGCGCATTTCAACTGCTAGTGGTGACGGTAAGCATTATTGCTATCCTCATTTTACATGTGCTGTTGATACAGAAAATATAAAACGGGTGTTCAATGATTGTCGAGACATTATACAAAGGATGCATCTGCGCCAATATGAACTTTTATAGGTAAGCTTTTATATAGTTATTTGTTTGTTTGTAAAAATAAGTTAAGAAGCCATGAATATATGCATATATAGTTGATAAAATATATATATGACAAAATCGATATCATCATCATCATCTGCATTACAAGCGCGGTATGGTCTTGGCCTCCTTCAAAAAGTTTTTCTCTGGTCCCGATCGCTAGTTGATGTCATCCAATTATACACTCCCTAATCTCCGAGCATTCTGACCGACGCTATCTCTCCAGAGCAAGCAAGGTCTCCTCCGCTGTGGTCTGCTATAAAATCTGCTACAAAGGATTTCCCGAGCAGGTTTTCATTTTAACTCGTACGAGCTAGATGCCCAGCCCATTAGAGTCTCGTGTCACAGAGCTTTTTTCTAAATATAGGAACTTCATTTTTTACTTCTTCGTTGGGAAGAGCTGTTTGCATATTCGTCAAGCTCCTCAATATTGCCAACCACCCATCTCCGGATGAAAGCATCACATTCACCACTCTTTCTGCAGTCAGGTGACCGTCAGCCATTTTTTCCAATTTTCTTCTTCGTTATACGAATTGTCTGCACTGATCTTTCATTACATGTCCCAGGTTCTCTTCGACATCACAGCTCGGAGCGGAGAGTCACCGAGACGGAATCAGTGTAGGAACATTCTGTACCTGCTATGACCGATTAAAGTTGTGGTCGGTCGTATGTTACTTCGCCGTGTTTCCGTTTGGTATGTTTAGTAATATCGGGAATACATATCAGTCGATTATTTTACCGCCTTTCGATTCGCGATGTCATTTCTGTACATTTTCACAGTCGATAGACTGAACACATTATCTTTTTATTTGTTCTCGCATTCTTTTGGTGTGCCCACACTGGCGCTGCGTAGAGAATGATTAAACTCAAAACTCTACATAACAAAATCCTGCGGCCCTGGTTCGGCCGTCGCTATCTTCACTAAGTATCCTCGCTAATACCGCGCATACATTTAGATCGTTGTTGCACACGTATTTAACGTAGGCTCTAAAGTTGAGTTTGAAATCTATTTTTACTCGTAATTACCGATTAGATGGACTAGATCGGATTTTCTGGTCGCCAACGGTGATTTCGATTACTCAACTTTTCGACAATTACCAATTAATATAGCTTTGGTTTTTTGTTCGGCTAGCCGGCACTTGTATCCCTTTGTTTGCGAAAAGTGCGATTTTGTCCAGATCGTCAGCTAACTGTCACCTCTTTTGGGAGTTTTAACATGAGAATATCATTATTCATCCAGAGTATGCACCTGCTGTAACGTTTTAGTATTTAGAGCTATCGTTGAAGTCGTACCAAAGTACTCTATATCTGAAATAATCCCTTATTAATACCGCTAGGTTGAGTACCAAGCTTAAAAAGAGTCGCAATTATGAAATGCCAAAAAACGTATTTCGAGAATGTCCTCGTTTTTCAATCGCAGGCTTCAACAATTGCTTAGGCATGTTAATGATGACAATTGTCGAACGCGCTCTGCGGCAGCCAAACTGTGGATCACATAGCCCACCACTATTTTCCACAGTATCAAGTATTCGCTTGTATATGACTCTCTCTCTCTCTCTCTCTCTCTCTCTAAGATCTTTCCCAGTCCGTCCCATACGCATATAGGGCGTCACGAATTAGGCTCTTCCAGAGGTTTGTTGGATTCTGGCGACAGAACAAATTTTACAGCATTTCGGGAAGACTCGTTCGGCTAAGCATGCATTTAGAATATCGGTGAATGTTTCGAATTGATGGTTATCTTTGGCAATTTGTTGGTAATACCATCTAGTCTGCTTTGTTGTCTTTAAATCGGCCATCCGGAAAGTCCATATCGGTGAGCAAAAAAATGTCATCAGTCGTGTGTTGCGCAGAAGACATTCACAATTGTGAGGAAAGAACAGTTTCACGATCTTTTTGGCAGCCAACTTGTAGTTCCTTTGAGCTTTTTACTCACCACATAACTAAGCGATATGCTCCACCCCATTGTTCGATATTTGCTTCATTGCAATTTTACTAACCATTCCTTTTTCTTTTTTGAAATGCTATTTGCAGCCTCCTTCTCGCTTCTTGGTATGATTTCATAAGTTCATCGGAATCGGATTGATTCGTGGCCCTTGGCCGACTCTTGGAGAGTCTACCGAACTTTATGTTAGTGATTATATCTGCTTCTAGGTAGATAGCGTATCAATCATGGTTGTAGCGCCTCCGGAATCGCTCTAATTCTGATATGGAAACAACGATTCTCTGGAAAACTTTCCACTTGAACGCGGCCTAGAGGTCGGAGTGCCTTTTTCTGAGCACTCAAGTCTCGGATCCATACATGAGTATTGGCAAGACGATGATCTTGTACAATAGTAGCTTCGCGGTTCATGTGAGATTTCGGAATTTGAAGAGCCTTGGCAGACTGTAGTAGGTTTTCTTTGGATTTGAACCACCGCCCGCGTATTTCTTCCTCAATATTGTTATCGGCTGCTACTATAGACCCAAGAAAGTTGAAGAATTCCACTACTTCAAATTCATAAACAATTTCCCTCGTGGTTTGATAAACTCTAGGTGATCTCTCTGCAAATGATGCCACTATATACTAAGCTGCCGAATTCTCTCATGGCTTCCTAGGATATGCTGTTATAGACTTTCTTAAAGTTTATAAATACAATGAATTCCAGATATTTTTTTCATTGTCTGTCTAAGGATAAAAAGCTGCTCAACTGTTGGTTTACGTGTATGTAAAGCTACTTTTTTGTAGTTTAGGTCCTCCAATATTCTTCCTCCTCTCCGGGAAGCTATTCTCCTCTGATAGCCAATTCTCAAAGAACCCAAGTGCTTATTTTCTTATTTTCTTCATCTTCCGCTATTGTTGCCACTTTTTCAAGCCGCTTTATCACGTCCTCCCGATTTCTAACCGACTCATCACAAATCTTTCCTAAAGCTCTACATTTGCCCGAAATTCATTTCTCGATTCTCCTTGTTGGTGCGTTTGCAGCGGTGGCAATCTGCCTTAGCTCGTTTCCTTCGTTGTGTATTTTCGGAAGGTAATTAATTCTTGGCAACGCTGGGTTTGTTGACTTCTCCAATAGTCTCCTTGCACTTTTTCACGATCTTTCTCACTCGGTTTTAGAGCCTGGTAATCGGCCATATTCAACGTCGTCCGTTATGACATTTCCTTTATCTGCTTAAGTATAAAACTCGATTTGGTAGCTGAGCCTTACACTTTTTGTATCGCTCTCCCTCTTAACACTTTCCTTCCTGATAAGTTTAGTTACGTTGTCCTCTTCGGGAAGGAGCTACCACCAAATCTTCTATCGGTAATGCTATATCCTTGACAGCAAAATTCAGTCCTTGCTTAAGCATCTTCAATCGCCTTCCTGTAAATTGGACCTTCGACTTGTTTACCACATAGTTGGGAATAGTCCCTACGGCGTTCTTTTTTTCCGGTATCCTTCCCTCTCAATGGCTTCTTCGCTATCGTCGTAAGAATCTTCCTTCCATCTTTCTCTCATTCGAAGGCCCTGTTCGCTTTTCTTATAATATCTAGAATGTCTCCTCTTCTCCCAGAAGTATCACTTGCGATTTTCAAATGTGGGGAATGAATTTGAAGAGTGAATTCCCCTAATCACCTGTAGAGCCTATTTACGGATTCTCTTATGAGATTCCGCATGACCACCACTCTCTATTTACGGTGCGGGCGAGGCTATCAGTCTTTCGTCCACCTTACTTGGAGGCGACAAGCGAAAACACATTAGCCAACCTTTCCTTCAGGGAAGATTGTTCAGAAGATGATCAGTCTTAATAGACACGGCACGTGCCTATTTTCACAAACTGCTTGTTGTTCCCTCTATTCGACTGATGACTATAGTTGTATATATCTTACTTGCTTCAAGAAAATGAAGTGAAAAATGATGTTTTTATTTTGAAGACCACGATATAACCTTATTTCCTTTCTTTCTATTTGCAGATAACATCACAATTCATTAACGAAAGAAATAATAACATCGTCATATTGTCGTCGTCATGTTTACTATTAATTTAAACAAAACAACAAGAAGAAGATACAGCTAAAACATAAAAAAAGAAAAGTGGACAAAAAATACAGCCAAGAAAAGTTAAAATAAAACTAAACATAAAATTAACTTCAGACATAAGCATAGTCTATAAAAGCAAATCTAACAAAACAAAATAAACTATAAACAAAACAAAATAGAATGAAACGCAACATCAAAGAAAGAAAACAAAAAATTGAACTAAATCCAAGACAGATATATAAGAGGAATAATTATTTTTGTCTTCATTTTATTGTATATTTTTTTAAAAACCAAGTATAAATGAAAGTAATAATCAATCCAGTAGTAAATGCTTCAGGAAACTGGAACTGATGGATGAAACGAATCACGCGCGTTCTACAAAACCAAAAGAATGAAACAAAAGTACTTGCACACAGACATATACAATATATACACGAACACACATTATCATCCAAGAAACGCAAACATAGACACAAATATAACAATCAAATCAAACCTATAAGTATATCCGTTCATAAATATAAATCCATATTTGCATCTTCACGTGAAAAATAAACACCTATATATTCGAAAATTTGAGAATAAAAAACCATTACCTGTAAAGATGAGTATTTTCAAAAACCATAACCACAATAACTGCAACAGCAACTGCAACAAACATTAAAGTGAGTAGCATTCGAAACAAAACAAATCATCTAGAACAAGTCTAAAAGAAACATAAAAGTCTAGAATAATAATTGATAACAAAGTAATATATAAATAATTAAGGAATAAAAGATAATATATTTTTCTGCTTTTATTTTATCACACACTTTAGAAATGAAAGAAAGAAAATTAAGCAAAAAAGTCTTCAATAAAACTATATATATAGAGAAAAGATAAAAAGTAAATAAAGATGTAAGACCGTGTGTGTCGAAACGAAATGACGGAGAGAAAATATTGAAATGAACTTAGTAGGGCCACACTGAGAGGTTGAAACAGAAATAAAACGGAAATCACACATATTTCCAATTGCGACAATTGTATAAAGTCAAATCTAATTTATTCCTAACGCTATTGTTTCTAACTCTGTGTTATTTTTTTAGTGAGAGATCGATCAGTTTATTTATTCAAAAAAGTGAAAATTTACAAAAAGAAACAATTTCGAAACTGTAACCTTTTAATTAATTAAGAAGAATCAATGAAGAAAAAAATGAATATGTAATTTATTAAATTAATAAATTAGAAAGAAGTAAACAAAATGGGATGTGTTTTACGATTAATATCGATACGTAGATATGTCCCGTAAGACTTTCTCGCGTAATGATCTATTTCAGAGAGTAGTTAATGTAATAAATTAGCAAAGAAAAATGTCTTCATTCTGTTTTGACCTCTGTTCGGAGTGAAGTAGGTAACATTTTTTTTTAATTTTCGTGTCGTAACAATGCAAAAACAATTATATAATATGTTAATTTTTATCAATATGAGAGGGAGAATGGAGAGGAAAACGTTAATGGCTATTTAGACAATTTTCACTTGTGTCATTTTAGCTAATATTGATTTTTCTTATGTTGTAAATCTAATTATGCTTGAATAAATAGACCAAAAAAAAATCATAACTAAGTGAATGAAAAATGAAATTATTTTTTAATTTGTGGGCAAATAGTTAATAATATCAAATAACAAAATCTAGTACAGAAATTGAGAGAAAAACACTATGATATATATGAAAAAAAATTAAAATTGTGTGAAAGTAATCGAACATTTACGAGATGTGTATGTATTTGTGTATCTTTTCCACAGATGATTATTTGGTTTTCTTCGATGATAATAGGTAAACGAAAATAATACTGAAGAATCGTAGCATGAAATTGATTTTTGTAGTCAAAAGTCTACACTGTAATTGTATTTTGTTTCAATTTGAATGTTTTACACATTGACTAACACTAGAATGAACCGAATATTGTATATTGTTTTATCTGTTTGTATTTTGATTTTAACTTGATTTCGAAGTAATAATTTACGTACTTGCATTTTTTTTATGTTATCCTTGCAATTATTATTTTCGATTATTGCTAATAATCTAATATCATTCATTAATTATACTATTATACACAACAACAATAACGGCAAACACAACACGCAATGAAAAAATAACTATAGAGCAAATGAAAGAACTTATAAAGCAAAGAGGAAACAAGTAATTGTATTTAAAAAGAAAATGAAAATAAGCGTAAATCTATCATTCATTAAAAATGCAACAAATTTTGTTATTTAATTTTTAAGTTTTTGTGTTTGTAGATCAATAAAAAAGAATAATGAATTGAATTAAAGATGAAGAGAAAACTTTAAAATGAATGTATCTATTAATAAATGAAATGAGAAAATACTAAAAGTAGCAAAAAGTATGAATTTGTTTTTGTTTACTTAATTAGTTAATTGTAAATAGTACATATATATATATATGTATATATATATATATATATATATATATATATATATATATATATATATATATATATATATATATATATATATATATATATATATATATATATATATATATATATATATATATATATTGAAAAATTAAATTGAAAGAAAAAGGCAAGCAAACGATACGAAATGAGTTTTTGTGGACTTGATTTGCAACTGACGCCACAAGCGCATTTGAAAAGGTTTGGATTTGCTTCAAGGTATGGTATGGTAGAAAGTAGTAGGTAAAATTATGCACAATATTATGCACGATTTTCACGAATTCCGCATTCTAAAAAAACTAAGGATATGCTTTACCGTTAGCCTCTGCTTTGAACTCAATTCTGAGACTTAAAATAAAAATATTCGTAAACAATAAAAAGGATGGAAACGTATTAATGAAATTCTCCCCAATTAAAAGATGGTAGCACTGTGAACGACTACAACACTATTATCCATAATCAAGAATTGGCTAATTTGTTTAATACCCGCTAATACTAATGTTCCTTCTTTGACAGAGGTGATCTTATTCGCAAAGATTATTTTCAGTCCGAATCATTTCAGCAAATGAAATTCGTAACTATAATGACTCTTCAGTTCCCAAATTCGATCTCTAGTAAAATTATAAAAAAATGTTTCTTTTCAAACCAATAATGCTTTGAGTTTCTTGTTTAACCTTAGTGCGTTTAAAATAGTTTCCCTGGCTCCTTGTAAACATCAATAGTTATTCCACTATATAAGAAGCATTTTTTTCGAAAAGTTTTCGTTACCTTGCTGGAAGAAAACTATTTCTTATTTTCTGGCCGATAGGAAAAACGGATTCAGCAAACATGCGAAAATTGGACTGATGGAATCATGTAAGAAGGCTTTTACAGATACTATCTTGCGGTGAGTTAAGATGATCGCAGTCTTGAATAGAAGCTCTCAATAGTAATTTTTCACACAATCAGCTAGAGTAATACACAAAGCTAAAATACAATTTCATAGTTTAGGAAAATATAATTTGTTGTCAACAATCTTCTGTCTGGACCCAAAGCCATAATAATAATACGAGTATGACACGTGCACAAGTATTAGGTGCATTAGTATACGTTTACGAGCTCAAGTAAATCCCGTAAAAATACACTTGTTGATGCATCAGTAAACTTCACAAACTAAAACTATCACATTCTGTCCTATATCAGGGAGTGCAATCTAAACCCAGATTAAGGTGTGCAAATTGCTTCACAGTTAATTTGTTCAAACGAAAAATACGTAATTGTACAACGTGGGATTTATGCCGTGCACAAGGACAGATTTTGTTTAAATTAATATCACAGTTAATAATTTTGCTAAGCCTAGCGGCTACGAATAGAAATCATAGCTTGACACATTAAATTTTGCTTTTTAATATTCAAGAATAGTATTTTTTAACTCTAATGATCAAAATAAACGCAAATCACTTAAAAATCTTATAAATTTTCTGAAGGAAGTACTCTCGGCCCTCAAAGGGTTAAAATTGCCGGCGCACCATGAGTTTATCTTCAAGTATTACTCGATACATTATCGTGGCTAGTAGTTTGAGATACATGAATTGGTTCTTATAAGTCTGTTTGCTTTGCATTGAGAGCTGCTATCAGTCAAAGACATTTCACTAATTCTTATTTTAGTTCGATAAGAAAACATCAATACATAAATAATTTCAGTCTTGTATTTTACATCAATATTCATCACACAAATCAAATACTTATAAGTCTGGGGCTGGGCAATGGTACATTGCATTCAATTTCTGCACATCAGCATCACTGATCTTTAGTCTTTGCCCGATAGCTGCATTTGGATCTTTGGGAACAATAGTCATTTGACCGTTCTTGCTGAATGCGGTCGAACTGTAGTGCATGACACTTTCATAATCATACGGCACTCCATAGTCGAGTACAGTGATAACATTGTATTTATTGAAGTTGTGTTGGGTCCCATCCTGGATATTTTCTCCAACAATTGTAACGAAATTGTCTCGATCGAATGTGCTTTGCTGATGGTAGAAGCCAAGAGCATGCAAGAACTCATGGACGATAGTTCCGATGCGGAAACATCCTTGGTCAAGTGGATAGAGTTGAAGATTAAGGGTCTGTCCGTTGCCACGACGTCCAACACTTGAGAAGCAGCCACTACCCGAACCCTAAAATTTATAGAAACTTGTATTACGTCATATTCTTTACAAGTGTAATTTCTAAAAAGAAATTGCGTACCGTGACGTAAACGTAATCCTTTGTGGTAGCTGTTCGTGGATAGAATTTTAGGCATGAAACAGCCTCCAAAATACCTAGCCCTTTGAGGATATGATTACGATGATCCTCATCTGCAATGAAGTAAATTTAGTGTTCTAGCTGAAAAACTGCTCATGATAAGAGATCATCCATCTAATATCACATTGCTAACTGCCGAAAAATCAGGTGAAACGTATATAATTATTTAATTTCGCAATGCAAATAAAGCTCATGGAAATATTTTTAATGTCTACAGCATGACTTTTTTAACGCAATAATTTTAAATTTTTAATTGGAATTGAAGATTGTTTAAAATTATAAAAACAAGTGGTAATCATTTGGACCCTCAAAATGCTTAGAATTTTCCAGTTAAGCTTCGCAATACCTTATCGATTGAGTTATGCAACACACGTATCATTAATAAATTTTAAATACCACTTGATCGTTGTGATTGATAGCACACCCTCAGGAAATTGAATCTATCAGCATGATTTTTCTTAATCCTTTCTTCGGAAAAATCAACTTCACTAATTCAGAAAACTATGTCAACATTTCACTTACCAAACATTTCGTCAATTTCGTAATGCACAATACCATTCTGCCACCTATAAATTGGATTCACCAATCCATTTCGAAGTTCTGGATGCACAAGAGAATATTGCTGGTACGCATCCAAATCCATATCTCCTTCGAAAAATCCAGCGATTTCTTCTGGATTTCGTTCGAAATACTCCGCCGAATTCGCAGGATATGACCAGCATGATGTTGCCACGAAAGCAATACCAAGAGCTACCACGAAAATCCTCATTGTGTTCGAATTTAGGCGTGAAACGGAACAAGTTTTGCAAAACACTACTATCGACTTTTCTTCGAAGTTCAAATATATAGTCTCCAGCTCAAGCTACTTAATTTAATCACAAGATAGCTTATCGAGATAAATCAATTAAGAAAAATCACGGCCATAAATTTTCCAGTCAAGCACTTTAATCGAACTAGCCGAAGAATGATAAGCAGAATGGATTAAAAATCTAATGCTGCCTGTGTAATGATGATAAGCTTGTTGGGTTTGCAGTGGGTAGGTATTTGGAAACCATACTAGAAGTCACTGGCAGCTTAAACCAGAATTTCGAACAATCTTAGCAGGGGTAAAATCTCTGCATTTCCCGGAAGGTTTGTGCAACACCATTGGTTCGTCCAAATTTAATTTTAGAATCTAGCCAGGACTCGATATATGGATGATGATTATCATAGTTAATTTGCTAAAACTTGCTATCGTGCAAATTTGTTATCTTGCATTTGTTTTTGCACGACTTGAACATGCTCAATAATATGTAAGGGATTTGAAAAGCAAAAAAAAAATTCTATATCCAGCCATGCAGCCCGAAATTTTTTCACTCTCCTTTCATGATAGGAAACTGGAAGTTTCTACTATTACAACTTGTCACGCACTTTACACTTCACATATACGTACGGCGCTTGAAGTAGCCATACGAGTACGGTTATTACCGTACGCCTGGTAACCCTGCCTCTGGCTTACAATTGTACGAGATGCTTGAGGTTTTGATTCAAATGCAAGAGTTTCCACTGCGCTGCTGTAAAGTTACATTTAAAGCTTTGTACTTTATCTTTTATAAAATAAAATTATTTCGTGTATAAGATGAGTGGTGTTTTGCAAAAAAAAATCATTGAAATTGAATATTATATCGCATAAAATCAATAAACTCGTTTAGAATTTCAATATATTTAACATTTCCTTTGCGTCCAACGACGAGCTGCCCTTGTATTACAAGCAAGCTGTTCATACTCAATGTCACCGATAAATATTATTTGGGTCCTGTCCCCCCAAGGTAAGTCGAATTGAAGCTATTAATTACCCTTTCATTTTTGATAGTATGTTAGTCTCGTAAATTTACGCATGATTACAATAATAATATAGCTTTAGTTTTATACTATACAGATTTTTTATTAAATCATGTTTTAACAGTTTTTGCTAATACTAAGCGATTATCAAAGTATTTTAATATCATTGCAAATAATTGATTGTTACCTTAAAATAGAAATGAAACAGCCAAAAGGCAATTTATATGGCGGTCTGTTTACGCATCTAAATACTTTGAAATTCAATCTTGGTTTCATTTTACACATAATCTTCTTTACAAAACCTTAAAAATGTTATTCAATAATTTCTCTGCATTTTCATTAGTAAATTGAAGTCGAAATCAACAGATATTTTGGTTTTTACTTGCATGATTCATATTAAATTGTCTTTGTTTCGCACAATCTTCATGGAATGTAAAATACATAAAATTTAAATTTGTGAAAATCAAATCGAGTTTTTAGATATGTATTTCTAGAAGGTATAATTTTTTTGGGGAAATGCGGTGAATGTTTTCTTTTCGTTTTCTTTAAAAATTCAGTTCGAATGTTTACTGAGAAGGAATATGCATTTGTTGCAGCGTACCTATCAATATTTTAATGGTGGGTTGGGAAATTAAGTTGTAAGTTAGTAAAATAAGTTAGATCGCTGTGAGCGCACGTTCATCCAAAACTAAAAACTTGTCATGCAATTCGACAAAGGAGGCACAAAATCCCCACTAAATCGAATCAGAATTTCGAATGTAATGTGAATCATTTGTTGTTATATTATTCATTCGATTGCTCCTTATAATTTGAATACTCCTTTTTACCGCACTGGAAAACCAATTTCAGAAGATAAAACATTAACAGAAACCACGAGGAACATTTTAGCATCTGAAAATGCAAAAATTAGTTGAATGATTCTATAAAGCTGAGCAATCAAGCAAATCAGAGTATCTCTTTAGTGCTTCAAGGTGAATTTTGATGAGAAATTCTTGAATTATATGTACTTGCCAATCAATAATGCTAAATAAAAGACTTGATTTACTTTTACATTTGCATTTCCCAAAAAGTAGATTTTAACTCAAAAGATAAAATGAATCTATCTTTTTTACATGTAAAATAATCAATACAAGTACACAATAATGTGCAGCATATGCTTGAATGGATAATAAGTGTGAGTCAATTGCCGTTAAATAAAATAAAACCTCATGTTTACATATCAATACCATCATCATAATACAAAGCATCATAATAATACAAAGCAATATACATAAGTATACAATTACGTACAGTCAGCATCTGTCGGCAAAATAATCATTTAATCTTAAAAGCTAACGAAAGTCAAATGCACCTGTTAAAACACCAAGACTCCATTCGGTAGTTGCGTTTAAAATTTAGTATTATTCGACAAACAATGAATAATATTGCAAATATATATATAAATAATTACTCAAATCTCTTTACACCTCACTTACACGACATATTTATTTTACCGAATAACATATCACGAATTAAAAATAAATAGCTCTCTTAGTTCTCGAACACATAAATTTGCTATCCTAAAACATAACCTAACGCACTCAAGGTACTACCGTCCTAAAAATAAAATTTGCTAAATTATTAATCGGTAGCAGACGAGATAATTGCAACACATACAAATTTCAACGTTCTGGACTTGAGAATTCAATTGAGATCGGTGAACGAGAGCCCTCCAACTATTGTCTAATTTAAATTTGAACCCGTTAATTCGGTATAAAATGCTTTTTTGATTGATAAAAATCATTCAGAAAATAAGTATTGTGACTTGTAAATGTTTAAAAATGTTGCTTAGATGTAACAGTTCTTGTGACGAGGAATTGCACATTACATTTGAATGTTTTTATTGAAAGTATGGCAGCGCTGCAGCCTGCAAAGTCTGTAGACTAGTTACAATGGACAATTGATTTATTCAGTGTCATTTTTTCGTAACAAGATATCTCTGCGAGAGTCACTAGACATTAAAAAGTTTTTCAAACAATCTAAAAGTGCCGGAAGAGAAACAAACGTACGTAATTAGCGTGCTAGTAAACGTTTAGTTCACTGAACCTGCATCGCAGTTACTTTCAAGCACTACAACACTGAGCTAAAACTTACGAGTGTGTCAGTAGGATGAAACTAATGTAAAACAGTCAATTTCTTACTACTAACGGCTTAAGTTGTAGAAAAACAAATGCTCACGTCCGTAGTGACTCGAATGGCATCTTTTGTGTTCATTTGGTTTCTACCGTCATGTAAACTTATCATTGTAATTTCCTATGAGTATTTTTCAATTTTTCGCATTTTTTGATTTGATTTTATATCAAAAATTGATTTTACATTTAAATTCTTAGATCGAATACGTCGAATTATACATGGAGGGTGATTCTCGCCTATATATTGAGTACTATCATTTCTAACCACATTATATCATCTTTTTAAACTTACAAATTATGCAGGTTTTTGGTTTCTCTTTCCCATTAGTTACTATAACTATATATAATCATGTTATGCAGTGTCTTCTGTTTTATTTCTGTCATTTGAATTGTGTGGTGTGGTGTGTGAGTTAACTATTCCTAACAACATATGTGTAGAGACATTTTCGAATTTCCCTATATCGCGTTAGATAATGAGATCGTGTTGCTCACGGATCGAGTCTTATATTAGGTTTTTGGTAAAATAGTTTTCTTATTCTCTGTTTCTGTTATTTTCATTATTTTTCTTCTAGCATTTTGGTGAGTTGCGAATAACTAAGGAAATGATCTAGGTATAAATCCGATTTGTCGAAGATGATTAACCGTCTAGCGGTGGACCTAGGTAAACCATTGAGACTTCTGTGTTGCCGTAAACAGCTGATACGGTTGGATATAGCTTTTTGTCAGGTAGACCTAAAAATGTCAAACAAATTATGTCGTATTATATTGTCAGTATAGGTAAATGGATTTTTTATTTTTTATTTTCATCAAACGTATGAATATAGTGAGGTGCAGATTTTATAGCAAACTTTTTATTACACACCGATAGTAAGATACCTCTTAATTTTACTAAGTTTTCATTTTCTGTAAAAAAAAAACCCTAAGAATCTGCATTACTGAACTAATTTATTTATTTATTTATAGGTTAATAAACGGACAAGGTCTTTGATAATATAAAGTAAAAAATAATCTACGATTGTAGCATTATACTAATCACGTGAAGAAATTAAATAAAAAACTCTCAAGAGTTGACAAATTAAAATTGAAAAGATCAAATTCGTTAGATATAATTTTACCAGTAGCTTTTAGCCCTTCGATTAGAGTGTTTTGACTGTAGTTGGTTTTACATAATTGTAAATGGAAAAGATTACAAGACCTTTTATGCCTAGCAGGAACTCTTTAAGAGTTTCTGGTGCATAAAAACGTCCATTTAATATTTTGAATAAAAATATTGCATCGTGGCATGATCTACGGCCTTCAAGTGTATTGAAATTCCGCATATAGAGTAAGTAGATATGGATATTATCAGATGAAATATGGAGTTTGAACGCAATATAACGCAAACATATGTGTTGAATTTTTTCCAATGCGCCATTTTGGAATCTGTAGCGGGGGTTCCATACAGGGGACAGGGATTTCTCTACTGGGTTTGCTACCTCTGAACCGACCGCTGGATCTCTGCAGCCAAATCTTGTTCAAGTACAAGCTCAACCGGGATTTTCGGTGCCACATCTTGAACATCATCAGTCTTCTCTTGCTTCATCACAATGAATACTGAAGCTATTTCTTCTACTTCTTCTTTACTACCGAATCCTGCTCCGACAACAGCTCAAACTGGACCTTCAAAACGACTTACCCAACTGCTTGTGCTCATCTGACATTAGTTGTTGCATCGTCACCTTCGCAGGTGTTTTTAACAATCAAGATTATGTGTTGCTATTTTTCAATGTCTAACTTCAAGCTGTTTTGCGATTCTAATAGAATCAAAAGATGAAACCGTTTTAAATATTTGACATTCGTCTGCGAATAGCAAAAATTGAACATCCGGAAACGAAAGGTGAATGTCGTTTATAAAAATTAGAAAAAGTAGTGGGCTCAAATGTGAACCTATAGATAAGTCAGTGCTGCCATTTATTTTTTTTGGAATAATGCTAGATTCAATTTTATTTAATGCTAAATAATGCTAGATCTTGTAAAATTATAATGCTAAATAATGCTTTCTTATTTAATTGAAATAAACATAGTTCAATATGAAAACAATATGTATATTTATATGAGGGTTGATCAATAAGTAATGATAATCGGTTATTTCCAGTTCGCATAAAATTAAAAAAAAAAATATTTTTTTACTACTACATATACTCACCAAGTCAGCATGAAAAAAACATATAAATAGGCCAAGATTCCAGGGAGCTACATTCTTGGAACATTTGCACTAAGGAATGATTTTGTGTTATGGTGAGGAGTGAGATGGGCAGAGGAGGGGAGTCAGAGTGCCGAAAGCACTAGCTCCAGAAATAAGACAGTTTCAAGGCAAGGCAAGGCAAGAAGAGCTACATTCATTTGAATACGAAACAGTCGAAGAGAGAACCTCATATGCCACCTTCTCCATATGCCACCGTTGCACGCTGGGCCAAGGAGTTTAAGCTGGGAAGAATATCCACTGAAGATGAACACCACGAAGGACGTCCATTCACATCCCCCACTGAAGACAACGTAAAAAAAGTCGAAGATGTCGTGTTGGCAGATCAAAAAGTGACCCTCAGGCATATAGCTGAGATCACAGGGATCTCATATGGTAGTGTCCGAAAAATATTTGCCTACAAATTACATATGAAGAAGGTCTCTGCGCGATAGGTACCGAGAATGTTAACGGACGAGCATAAGAAGAAACAAGTCGACATTTCAAGAATGAATCTCGAAATGGCCCAGGCAGATCAGGAGAATTTTTTGTCTTATTTCGTGACCATGGACGAGACCTGGATCCACCATTTTGATCCAGAAACCAAAATGCAAACTATAACCTGGAAGCGACCTTCTTCATCGACGCCGAGGAAATTCAAAGTGTCAAGTTCGGCAGGAAAGGTTATCGCATCAGTTTTTTTGGGAAGCTGAAGAAATTATTACAGTGGAATATTTAGAAAAGGTAGCCACTATATCAGGCTCTTACTAATTAAGCTAAATAAGAAGATTGTGAGAGAAAGATTGTGAGAAAACAACACCTTCGGAGTAAGAAATTTGAAGATGATAGGGAAGTGATGGCCGCTGTTGAGGCATTTTGGGAGAATCCAGATAAAGAATTTTTTTCTAAGAGTATCCTGGGTTTGGAAAAAAGATGGACTAAATGTATTAACTTATTAGAAAACTATGTTGAAAAATATATATATATATCTTTTAAATTTAATCACCTTGGTGTATATTCATTATCATTACTTATTGATCAACTCTCGTATGTATAACAAAAACAAATTAGAAGCTTAAAATTTACATCTCAAAATGATTCTATATCTATTACAGACATGCCAGTTATATCTAAATCTTCTTCTCTTGTGTAAAGCTCATTTCTACCAATATTTTTCAAAACATCGTTTGGAATCTCACAATCAAAATAGCAACAATTATTTATTTTTAAGTGAAGAAAAAGTATTAGTGTCGGATAGCGAAGATTTTTCTCCAGCGTTACCCGTGGGATCGCTTGCATTTGAAACCCTAACAAAACAATTGATTCAAATTATTCAGGAAAAAATTATAACTAGAATGCACATAGTTTGGTATACGTGAACTTGTAGATGGGAGTCTGAAGTGGATGGGACCACATCACTGATTTTTATTATCATCAAGATTTAATTGAACGTTACCATATTTAAAGCAATATAGGTGACTTTATAATCTTTATATTTTAAATTTTATAATCACTATTATTATTTCAAAATCAGACAACTGTCACTTCTGCCTGTCACTTCTACGAAAATGCCATGAGCGCGTTTTTATATTTGTCATGAATTTCCGCACCGCATGATTCAGGAAGTTTCCTTTCATGAACGCGACTGAAAGTACAATAACAGAGCTTGTGCGAGATTGTAAATAGATGAGGGCCAGATTATTCCGAAATCTAAATTTAAATGCTAAAAATAATGCTAGATGCTAACTCCGAATTTCGAATGCCGTTTTGGAAAAAATAATGCTAGATCTAGCATTCAAAATGCTAAAATGGCAGCACTGGATAAGTGTGACATTAAAAAAATGATAGTTGATATTTCCTATTAATGATCTATCGCGTAGGTAATCTAGCCAACTGAGAATTGAGCCATAGATATCTACGCGGGGCAGTTTTTTAACAAGTTAATTTATATCGATTTTATCAAAAGCCTTGCTCAAATCAGTTTATATTGCGTGGACTTGACGGGAGATTGTGAATGAACTACAAATATATTTATGGTATGTAATGAGATTAGTCGTTGTTCATTTGCCAGTTATGAATCCGTGCTGGTTCCATATGATAAATGGTCGTACTAGCTTTCAAACACGTTCGTGATAGGGTAGGATACAAATTGGACGATAGCTATTTATATCGGCTTTGTCACCGGTTTTAAAAGTGGATAAAACCTAGTTACCTCTCCATTTTAGAGAAAATTTCCCGGTCGACAAAAATCTGTTAAATAAATTAGCTAAATCGAGTGCAGTTTTTTTTAAATATGTGGAACCCCATCTGATACATAAACATCATAGAACATAAAAGTCTAGAAAATAAAAGTATTAGCAATAGAGAGTCTGAATCGATAGAAAATTATGGCACGTTGACTGCAGGGTCCTGTAAGCAGATCAGGTTTATTAGTCTTAGCGCTGTATACTTTTGAAAAACGATTCGCAAACATGTTTGGGATTTCAGATTGCTCGAAAGAAAAAATGGCGCTCAAGAATATAGTGGTTGGTCTGCAGTTTTCTTTTTTTTTTTGATAATTACTTTAATTCCAAAAGTATTTAATATTTGTCGGAACTTGGAACTATATTGCATTGGTAGTAACTTTTTGATTGTGCTTTACATTTATTTGACGCCTGAATTTGACAAAGGATCTTTTCTCAAATCTTCAAAGCCATCAGTCTCATTTGTGCAAAAAAATTTCATCGGTAAAATCTACTTTTCGTCATTTTTCTGTAATTTATTGGAAATTTTCCATACACGGGCGAACCGGGTTTTCTCTTCTTTGTGTTGCAGTTAGCGGAATTTCAATTCTTTTTATAGTTCTTTATAAGTTCCAAAATCTTGCTTTAACTCTAGCTTCCACAGCGTTTTGCTTTGTAGCATTCATTGAATTGGATGCCACAATTAAAATTGAATGTTCTAGAGCTGATTACTTTTTTTCCCATAATTTTCATCTCTGAGAAAATGCATCACTAAACATCGATTTTATTTTTATCATTCTTTCAAGTTTAATATGATTTTCACTTCTTCCGTAAGTTTGTTTCCCCGACCCATCTATCACAACAATTACTGAAACTATCTTCACTCTTTTTGTTTCGCTATTTGCTATATTTCACGATACAAACTCACCAAAAGAAATTCTAAAACTGCGAGATTTTAAAATTTGTCTTATCATCTTATAGTGGCCAAGTACTAAGGGTCTTTAGAAAACTTTTAAGAGTTTTTGAAGTATCCCTTTTTCCATTAAAACTTAATAATCTTTCATTAGTTTAATATGCAGGAATTTGGTTTTTTCCCGTTTTTTTTTTTTAGTTTCGGAAAACTTTGAAAAATTGAGAGTTGTCTTGCAGCGGAGTGTAGATTACAAGAGTTACTTTTCAAATTGAAACCTAACTAATACTATTCAGATATATGTCAATAAATTCAATACACACCTCGAAATGCAACTCCTAAGAATTCAAAATTCTTTTCAAACGATAACGTGTTGTCATCGCAGTCTAAAATTACTCTAATTCTTTCACCGACCTGCCAAAGAAACACAAAGAGCATAAATTAGTTTAAAGGACACATCTTTTTTTCTTTCATCTCTTACTTGATACTTGGGTGCATTGTTTAGTAGTGGATAGTTCCCTTGCGCATCACCATTGTGTAATAAATGGTTATCGACCAGATTCCAGCCCCAACTTTGATCGTCCGCACCGAGCAAGGCTACGTAGCCGTGACATTGAAGTGCAGCATCTTTGGTTGAGATTCCGATCACAGCCACCGTTCCTAATGGTCCTTCCCATATCACTTCCCATGAGTGCCGGCCTTGCCGAAATCCAATTTTACCGCGTGTTCCGTCCGTACTCTGGGCAACCGGATTTCTGTGGATGATAATTCAAACTTGTTTGAAAAAATTTTATTTGAATTTAGTATAGTGTTGTATGAACCGATGCTGTTTCAGAGAGTTTTTATTTTTCTCAACTGCTTTTAGCTTTTACTGAAGATTGATATTTATTGAAGCTGAAAAAACAATAATGCATAGATGCTCAAGTCGATACTTCTGATTCCTTGTAAATTGTATACTCAATGAACAAGTACTAAATCTTATATTTGATTTTTTTGTGTGTTTGCAACGAATTATATATTATTTGACATCAATTTTTGAGTGATTCCAAGGCATGGGAGTTTGGCTTATTCTCAATAGGTATTAAAATCCGGAACTAATTGGAAATCTACCTATGCAATGTAAAACCGTTTGGTTTTATATAAACATTCCGTGAACAATCATTCGGATTCCAGGCATGATAAAAGGCTCGCAATTTCGCTTTATACGTAGGTACCGATGACAGCAGGTCCGATTTCAGTGCTTCCTCGGCCAACTTCCGTACACAATGCATCCGCCACACATCATTGTTTTCATCGTTCAAAAACCAATACCAGCGCTTCGACACCAGCGAACAGTTGCGCAAATCGCGGAGGTCCAGGTACGAAAATATGTTTTCAAGTATATGATCCTGAAGTCGATTGATACCCGGTTCTTCCATATTCACTTGGCACTGGCTGTTCAGAATTGGCTCTGTATCGAAAGATTGCGAAGCCTTTTCGATTCGATACCCGCCTGTCTGACTGACAATTGCGAGCAGACAACTGGGTCTGTCTGGCCTGCGAATACTACGGATTTTCCTGTAGATTTTCAGAAGCTGCGTTAATCAATGATCACACACGGTTCCGCGAAAGTTTATGGCGTTCTTATATAGTCATTTTACAGGCCTTAACACTAGGCGAACACCAGCATTTTAATTTAGAGCAGGCAAATTAAACTCGCACACACGCATGACGGAAAGTCTGTATTGAGCCGATGACAGCCCGAGATTGAGTTCCTGTCAGACCAGCTGACAGGTGGAATGTGGAACTGTCGAATAGGCTTCGAACACGAAGAGTCTTTTCTACTTGGAATGTGACTTGACTAAGAGGATCCGAATTTTCGAACTAGACCTTAAAAATATACCTATCTCCATCCATGGTCTCGTTAAATTACCACTTGGACACTACAATTTCAATTGCGTGAGCTAACGCTGAAATTTTCGACTCCAAAATTTTGTTTTAAAGAAAATTATTCGACAATTCTTTGTCTTTTATCTGAGTACAGCGCCACTGGCTCGTCAATGGAACGAAACTATGCTAGTTTTCGGAAATGAGCAAATTATCTCTACTCGTACTCTCCGAGTTTCAAGTTTCGGGTCGGTCTGGTCGAGTTGCAGTGTGCGAGGCGTTGTGTTTATATTAATTTTTATCGAAAACACTGGGAAGATCTAGTAATAATTTTGGAAAAAGATATATTTGTGACCGGCACATGCTCCGCTCCGTAAATCTTTCGTCTAGTTCCTGATATAGCGCCTTGGAATCGAATATTTAAATCATATTGGGAGTGCAGGATCCGAAGGAGAGCTTGCCGTGGCAACGCGTTTGTTTCCAATCTGTCGCTAGTTTCCCGGCTGCCCTTGTTTACTCAGCTATAAATGCTACGCCCAATTGGGATTGTGAAGAATAAATTGAAGTAATTAGTGGGACTGATAAACAATTGTGAGTAGTTTATGATGAATTGGTGAATAGTGTAAAGAATTATAATATTTGTGGAGGAAATCCGTCCGAGTGCTCATGTAAGCGTATGGGTGTATAGTTGCAGTTGAAATTTCAATACATAAAACGTGCTGTCAAAATTGCGTAAAAAGAGCGAAGAGCGAGAGTGAATTTCGAATCATATGGCCTTCTGAGCATATGGCGATATTGGATGGTCTTTGATTCGATTCCGAAATTAAATTGACAACGTGAGAGGAAGGAAAGTGGATGCAATTGCATCTGGATTTGGGAAAAAGCGCGGGAATAGAATTTAAGAATATCGTCGCCGAATAAATTAGGTAATGTATTCTGAAAGTTAAATTGTCTGTATGAAATAGTAGAGAGCAGATCTGGGTAGGACAATCAAATAAATATTCACAAAAGTGAGATAGTTGAAATACCAGGTCAAAATCCCAAGTAATGGGATTGTAGTTGCCGACAGTGTTTTCCGGTTTTTTTTTTACGCTAATTGGTTCACTTATCCAAGAAAACCTCGGTTGGCCTGCCGGAATTCATTATAGTGTGGAGTACTTCCTTCTTATTAGATGATAAATCTTCCCTTGTATCAACTCAGTCCGGGCACTGCATGTCACGTACTTGACTTTTTGATAGTAAGTGATAGTTAAAATTAGTGAAAAACGAGATAGCTACGAAAATATGTATTCATCAACTGACTTCGGTCGTATTCTCTCAATGCCGTACACCCTACCCTAATAGCTGATTTCGCTCCACTTTTCAAATATTGAAAGTATCCCTGAGCTTTGTCCTTCATGACCATATTATAATAGGACAAGTACGCTACATGATCATTAGTTCTTATGTCTTTAAAACCACCTTCATTTTGAAGTAAAACATTAAGATTTATGGCCAGGACAGAAAATCCAATTGGATATAAGGAATTGCATCCGTGTCTGAACTTTGAAAAACATTACTGTAGTCGAAGTTAGGTGAGGCTGATATAGGACAAGATGTGATAGTTTTAGTTTAAGAACATATTATGCTGGTAAACTGTGTGCTTTAAACTTGGTTCATATTTCATTCGCTATTGAGAAAACTATTGCATTAGGCACGAGGGGTGATCCAAAAGTAATGATAATCGGTTATTTCCAGTTCACATTAAATTAAAAAAAAAATTTAACTACCTCATATACCCATGAATCAAGGAAATAAGATTACGACAATAGGTTTTCGCTGTTCGGCGCTGCATCTTATTTCGTCACGTAGCGGAGACCGGCGAATCAGGGAAAAATAGTCGAGTGTCTGAATTTTATTGAATTTTTCTTTTCATTGTATAAGATATGTAAAAGACAAAGTTAGAGAATATTTTTTTATTATTTTACTTTAAATTCGTGACAAAATGAATAGTTACGGTATAATTTAGATGTAAGACAAACTTAATCACAGATAGGAACTTAAGTATTAATTTATAATTACAGGTGCATATTAATATAATCCGCAGAAGTATTGTCAAGCAATATTTATTAAAATTTTGTTTATATTACAATTAAAAAAGTCATAACTGATTTATAAAATATAAAAAATGTTTCAGTTTAAAATTTTTTTAATTTTCGTTTTTTGGACTTATCATATTCCTGTATTTCGTTGTTTAATTTACGAATTCTGAAATACATTCGACTCCTAAAAAATAGTTTTTTTGCTGCAACATCGCAATATAATTTAATGCTCTAATATATTTAATGCTCTAATTTAATGAATTACAGCATGAAAGAGGCAACATACACTTCAAGCAGTTTCAATTGCTCCATTTTAAATCAGCAATTTAAGTGCCCGTCTGCCTAGATTTGCAACATCCATTAAACTCATTAACAGAAACATTTGGACACAACCGAAAACAGTACTCTTCATTCACCTAAAAACCAGTTAATTCCGGATGATTTCTAGGCGTGTTTGCATCTTATTTCGTCATAAGTAGGTGTGGCCACGCTAATGTCGTAACCTTTAGTACTTGATCCATGTCATATACCTACTAAGTCAGCATAAAAAAACATAAGTAGGCCACGATTCCAGGAGGACACTTTCATTTGAATACGAGCCGAAAAACGAAATTAGAGTTGTCATTAAGCGCCGGTGTTTGAAAAAAGTGTCTACCAAAGACATAAACTGTGATTTGGTGGAAACATTAGGGGACTCTGCTCCTCCATATTCCACCGTTGCACGCTGGGCCAAGAGTTTAAGCTGGAAAAAACGTCCACTGAAGATGAACACCACGAAGGACGTTCATCCACGTCCCTCGCTGAAGACAACGTGAATCCACCATTTTGATCCAGAAACCAAACAGCAATCGATGACCTCTCCTCACCGACGCCGAAGAAATTCAAAGTGTCGAGTTCGGCAGGGAAGGTTATGACATCAGTTCTTTAGGACGCTGAAGAGATTATGATGGAATTTTTGAAAAAGGGAGCCACTATATCAGGCTCTTACAACGCAGACCAAATAAGGGAGTCTATTAAGGAAAAAAAGAGTGACAAACTGCGAACCGGTGTGCTGTTTCATGAAGACAACGCACCGGTTCACAAGGCTGCAGTTGCGATGGCTGCAATTCAAGAAACAAGATTTAAATTGCTTCAGCATTCACCCTATTCGCCAGATCTAGCTCCCAGTGCCTTGTACCTCTTTCATCGGTTCAAGAAACACCTTCGTGGCAAGAAACTTGAAAATGATGGCGAAGTTGAGTTGAGGCGTTTTGGGAGAGTAAAGACAAATCATTTTTTCTAAGGGTATCCTGGGTTTGGAAAAAAATGGACTAAATGTATTAACCTGTTAGGAGACTATGTTGAAAAACAAAATTTTTTTTAAGTTAAATCACTTTGGTTGATATCCATTATCATTACTTTTGGATCACCCCTCGTATCTACCCGTTAGGCCAGTGAATCATATACTTTAGTTTTAAGATTATCATTTAAAAAAAATCTATTTGCCATTTTTACCAGATGTTTATCCAATTTTGATCGAACTAGTACTGTAAAATTGTTAGGCGTTTTTTGCAAATATAATCCACTTTTTGCTTGTTAGCATATTAAAGATAAGTGATTTTACAGTTCCCTCATACGTTTCCATTAGATCGGCTTCAACTGTATGATTTGAGTTAATTATTTTCGCTAGGTATTTTTTGAGTTGGACCATTAAATTACGAAAACAGCCTCAGCATGATTTCCGTTGTCTAGCGTGAAGTTGATAAAGTGTACTGCATCCAAGGTCGTCGCTAACGTTGGAGCCCATACTGAATTGGAGTTGTATTGAATTGGAGTAGTACTGAATTAAAGTTGTACTGAATTGGAGTCAGTATAGAATTTTCTTCTGTAAATTGTAATATTCTTGAGTTTATTACCCTCTCAAATATTTTCCTCATAATGCTGGTAACGGCAATGGGGCGATAGGTTAACGGAGTTTTACGATCGCCTCCTTTGAAGATAGGAATAATTCTCGCTAATTTAAGGCAATCAGAGAAACAGCCAGTTTTAAGATGTTTATTTATGTTGGCGGTTAATGAATTTAGTATGCACTTCTTCAAGATTTCGATGTCTTTGGACGTGATGTTATCGAGGCCTGGGGTTACTCCAGCTTTTCAATTATCTATTATTTCAGATACTTTTTCGATGATATAGTGCATAAATGCATAGATGTCAGTGAGAATAAAATGTCAGTAGAGAATAATTGATATGGAATCGTTTTTAGTTTATTATTTTATTTAATTATTCTTTGCTTTGATAAGCGTTAGAACCGATATTCGTTGTCTATGCCAATTTATACACAAGAAGGGAACCGTGATTACAAATTAACAACCTTTACGAGTAAATTATATCGCTAAATATAAGTCGAGGGTGTTAAAATTTATCACAACTAATGTAAATAAAAATTAATGATCTCCCATTGCAGGTGGCCACATCAGTCGCGTATGCACTCTAAGCTGATGTCTGATGAGAATCAGTGCATACTTTCGAAACCACTTAGTTTAACTAAGTGGGTTTTTGAACACAAAAATTTCAATTTTAATCATCCCATAAAATAATAATTCCATAAAGTTCACTGTAAATCGAGAATGATATGACAAATTTTGAAATATAAACATTCGAGTTGATATAAATCTATTGTATACTGTAGTGCATTAGACGCTCCTTTCTACAGAGGCAGTTTTGGTGATCAGTGTGCACTACTGCAGTGGTTGAAGTAATTCACAAGTATTTTCATATCATTTATTTATGATTTTGATATCGTTAATACGCTGTCACTACTAACTGGATTCTAGTGTTAATGCAATCGAAATTTTTCATCGAAACATTCAATATTTGTCTAGTCTGAATTAAATATGTTGAAAATAAAATTTAAAAATTGTTTACAAATTTCCTATTAAATATTTCCTTGCATTTAGTCAAATACACTTATATCTTGCTTTCTTTTACTTTAGATACCCCCATCATAATGGAATGCGACGTTTCGCTTAAAGATTTATCTGTTCCTGAATCAGATCTATCTACAAGCACAGAAAAACAACCTACTTCCAGTCCATTGGGCGATCGACCATCTAAATCACCCAATGAAGAACCTTCCGGCTATAGTTTACCTCTTGATCGTGGTGATTATGATCGAGACTCATTGACCTTTGACAATCTATCAACAGATCCATCGAGACTGCTAGAGAGTCCTTCGAAATTCGTGAAACACAATCATTGCCTTCGTCGCCAACCAACACGTTTATCAAGTAAATCGAGCAGCGAGAAGAGCTCACCCTCACCCGAAAAAAATGTAAAATCAACAAAACTACCAACAGCTCAGGCATCAACTATGCGAGAAGTTCTAGCATCTATTCCAGGTTTCGGTTCGAAACCACGACGTAGATCGAATAAAAAGATCTCAACAGCGGCTCAAATCGAGCAGACCAAAGATGGTAAGATCGACCTGGAGACGCCTGATTCGATCCTAGTGGGAACTAATTTACGAGCGCTACTGAATAAACACACATTTTCAATGCTGCCGCCGTTATTCCAACATAATTTGGTACAGTTGCTGCCGAATGTAGACCGACCATTGAATGGGATCGATCACACTTGCATTCGATTAAGTTCCTCTAGTTTGAATAATGAGTTCTTTGCTCGAGCCTGTTTAGAGTGGCGAGAGAGGCTGGCAGAAGGGGAATTCACCCCAGAGAATCAGATGAGGCTGAAAACTGAAGCGGAAAAAGAGAAGAGCAAGTTAGATCCGTGGAAATTGAAGCACTTCGAGCCTCTTTGGGGCAGCAAGCAAGACATGCCTTCATTAAAAACTACAATCAAATTCAGTGCATTGGAGATCGATTCGAAATCTTCGTTAGCAATGCCGTCTGGCTCTAGCATTCCTTCTACATCATCAAGCAGTTTGCCAGCGAGTCCTATGAAGTCAATGTCAGGTGAGATGACTTCGCCAAAGCGTATTCGAACAGTTGGTGCAGTAACGCGAGCTCAGTTGAGCCTGGTATCATCTACAGAGAGTTGTGGGTCAACAGAAGATCTGAAGACCAAAGTAGAAAAAGAAGGAATTGAAGAAGTGGAGGAGTTGGTGACAGAGGGCATTATCTCGAAGGAGGACTTGGAAGAAGTGAGCCAAAAGGTAAAAATATCAGAAGATGAAAATATTTTGAAAGCGGAGAATGAAGAGAAAACTAAGTTGATATTTGATATTGATGTTAGTTTGCCTAAAAACATTGTGAGCGAAGTGAAAACCGATAAGTTTTCTGAAAGTACGGAAAAACATGAACTAAGCAGAGTAGAAAATTTCGGGCAAAATTCATGCAATCCCGCTAATCTTGACACAAATCAGTCAACAACCGAAGAACCAGTTCTTGTAAAAAACGAGACGACGCCAACAACGGTGGACAAAGAAGATAATAATGTGCATGATGGAAAAGATGATGTAGATAGCAGGGTTGAGAGTAGCTCTTCCGCCAGCAGAACAAGATCGACTGATTACGGTCAGCCACAGTCTGATATGCAGGGTGGCGATCCAAGCTTGCAAACAGAAACAACGAACGAACAGTTATTTTCTGATATCTATAAGCTACACAACTTCAATGGATTACTCCAAAGTGCATTTAATATTCACGATACTTCGCTGCTGAGTGAACCTTCCGCTTCCAGTGGTCTACAGCTGGAATCAATAGCTGTTTCTACGCCTCAAAACTTAGTCGAAAATTTCGCCATATCTGATTTTGGTATGCCTAGTGCAGGCGTGGCTGCTATGCTAGCAAACCCGGAGGAGACAAGAAGCAGTTCAGGGCTAGTTGATTGTAGCGGTGAAAATACAGCCATTGACGATATTGAACCCAGCATACAGAATCTGCCGATCGAAGATGACCCCATTGAACAAAAGTTTGCTGATGTCGAGACCTACTTGTTAGAATCCGAAGTGAATGAGGATTACTCGTCACTTCACAAAAGACCATCAAAGCGATCGTCTAGCCCAGAATACTGCGACCGAAAGCTACTAAAATACAATGAGTCACTAGACATACAACACTCACAAACAAATGACAATTCCACTGCTGTCAGCGATGACTACAAGGACGAGAAGTCCATCGCCGATATACAATATTCAGATACGGAGAATATAGACTCAATGGACGAGAAGACGTGCGCTAGTGACTTGGGCTCGAAAATAGAACTCAGCGGTCAGCTCCTGTATACTAATGAAAGTGACATTGAGAAAATTGATGCCCGTGACTTACTGCCAAGAGATTATAATCAGAGTAACAGTGAAGATCCAGCAGGCCCATCGACTTTCTCTGAGGTACCGCATGAAACGAATGGGAGTGAAAACATTTTCGCGGACATGTACAAACTTCAGAATTTTAACGGTATGTTACAAAGCGCCTTTAATATACAAGGAAACTATTCGCATAATCCTCAACATTGCTTGGATTACCATTCGGAGGCAGGACCCTCCCATCAGATACCTACTTCGTCTTCCTCGGAGAATGTTGAGAATCTGACAACGTCCGATCTGACAAATAGCAGTGGCACAGGGGGAATGGGAACGAATATGCTTACCTGCTCAGAGGAAACGAATAGTAGCAACTCGGCGTTGGTGGATTGTAGTGGAGACAATTGTGCGAATGACAATGCGGTTGAAGTTAGGCAGAATATGCATAACAGTCAAGAAGATCAGATCGATTTGAAATTCGAGGATGCGGAGCAGTATGTGATGGAGTCGGCGGGAGAGACAAGCACCGATAGTGGAGGTACTTTTTGCAATATAACCAATAATTAAAAGAATATGTTGAAAAATTATTTTATGCTTAGAAGCAAACAGTTTGTCAGCGATTCAGGACGCATCTGACGGGAAAACAGAAGATAATCAGTTCGCAAACACCGTAATTGGGCAAGGTGAGTTTCATCAACTAACTATTTGCACTTTGTAATCAAATACCGTGATTTCTAGATAATGTCCTTATGATTTAAAAATTGAAAATATTAAAAGTGCACTTGTTTTCGTAAATGTATGTATGACTATTATCATTCGTTACCTCGAAACCGCCGTAAAATGTTTACATGCAGTCTGAAAGGGTTCACATATATGTAAGCAGGTATTACCCTTTGAATTTTCTTACCTTTCTACCTGACGAAAAGGACACTGTCCATCGCGATCACTTAATCCTCTTGCGAATTCCTCGAATCATTTGTCTGTCCGCTTTAGTCCGAGGTAATTGGCCGCTTATCAAGAATCGCATATGTAAGAAAACACGCTCGTTTCTTACACTGCGCCGTTCCGGTTGCTTCGACAAATCGTACGCGTCTCGTTGTACGCGCTCAGCGAAAGTGTTATGAAATTCAATATTGTTTTGATTTGCAAGTAGAGTTTGTAGATTTATTACGGTTTGATATGTGTTTTCTCTGTATGGAAGAGAAAACGTTTACGTTTGATCTGTGTTTACATTTGTTGCGATTATGATAGGGTATTTTGAAAAAGTGACGATTGTTTCCTTGAACTTTTGATAATAAAACTGAATGCGATATTAATGATTTGGTGTGAAAACATTCAGTGTACGTGAAACTTATGTTCTTGCGACTATTTCACAGATGCGATAATTTTGCCTGCATCGTCTGCATCGCCAACGATCAGCCCCGGTAGCATTACAATGACGATCGGTGGTGGATATGAAAACATTCAGCACGTGGATACAGACCAGCAGCAACAGTTGATTTCATCGCAGAATGGATCACCATATTCTTCATCGGCAGTAGGTGTATCGCTTTCAGCCAGCAGCTCATCGTCATCGACGCCATCAGTTTCGAATCCGGTGATTGCGCGGTCATCAAATATTTTATCAAAGAACGAGATTTATCATCATGCCGCTCGTGATTGGAGCTTTGGGCTAAAAACGGAATCTGGGAGTCAAGAAGAAAAAAGAATTCTGGATATGAGATCGGTCAACGAAGAACAACAGCAACTGAGTAATATGAATATTTCAGCTGGGAGTCAGCTAATCAACAGAGATGAAAACAGACGAATAGAACGAAGCTATTCTAGCGGAGTCTATGATTCGACGTCACAAGGGGTAAGTAGTTAGTTATTCGGTGGATGTTTCAAGCATAATCGTGGTATAATTTGTTTTTGTTGAAATAATTTTTGGGTGTACGAATATGATGGAGATTTATTATTGTCCATACGGATTGTATATATTCGCACGTCTAACTCTTTTGATATTGACATTCTTCAACAGATGAATTGCTCAGAGGATACACAAAACACAGCAGGCGATATGGAAGTCACGAGCACAGTAACAAGTAATTCAAATGACAGCAGTGATCACAGCATTAATGGAGAGCTAGCGCACAATTCAAGGCCACTGCTTCATTCAAGCAGTGAAATTAGAGTGCACGGAAACAATCAAATTCATCATAATAGCTACCCTCAAAATCAATTTCACCCCCAGCAACAACAGAGACATTTACAAATTAGTCAGCAACCATACATCCAGCAACAGAAACCACTTCAACAGTTTCAACGATCACAACAGACTGGCCATGTGAATATCCAAATACAACAACAAAGTGACAACACTCCCCAGCAATATATCGGAAAACAGCAGCATATAAATCAGTTTCATCCAGGTCTAATGAATCTGCAAGTCCAAAGTGGGCAACAGAACGTGCAAGTGCAACAAATGAACCAGCAAACCGCTCCCCAAAATAAAGTTATCCATAAACTTTCGATGACTACTGCTCAACTAGGACAACACCGAAATCCTACAGCATGCTTGTCATCGTCTTCAATACAACCGCTAAAAGTGATCTCAAACGTAACAAACAATTCCGTGATTCCAACAACGATCGCTCAACAAAGACCTAAGTTGCAGAGCAGTGGTAGAGGACGCCGTTCATCGAACAAACTTCCGCCTGGGGCTGTGAATCTAGAAAGAAGCTATCAAATTTGTCAAGCTGTCATACAAAACAGTCCGAATCGGCATCAGCTAACAGCGCAGCTAAGACCGCCACCATCACTGCTGGCTTCGAATAGTAGCTCAACTTCGGCGAGCAGTTCAGTGAACTCATCAAACGGCCCTAAAAAAGAAACTTCTGCTCCACAAATGAACCCTGCAAATCGAACTGTTTCTAAGATGGTCGGGCCTAGACTAAGCTATCCTAAAAGGAAATTCGTTCAGAGGCAACCTTCACCGAACTCAATGATTCGCCATGTTTACACATCGAGTCCTGCGCCTGGAGTGCCTGGCAACCCAGGAATACCAATGGGAATGCAACATCAGCATGCTAGTCAACTGCAGGCAGTTGCAAACCAATCGCAGCCTAATCATCAATCCTATCCGTTGCCGCATCAGCAACAACTTATTCAAGGGCAATATGTGCTGATACATCGAGCTAATGTCGGTGCAGCTGATAATCAGGCTCCTAGAGCTTCAAGCGCTCCGCCGGCACAAAATCAGGTAGTTTTGAATGTAAAGCAAGTAAAAAGCGGGATACGAATCATTTGTATTTTTCTCAGCAAATTCAAGGAGTAAATGGTGTGCCTATGAGTGGACGTGGCCGTCCTGCTTCTGTTGATGTTGAGTCCCATAATTCATTGCAAGAAATGCAAATGATGAATGGTGCGAATGGAATGGTGCCGGGTGTAGCTAGAGGAGCGGTCAGTAATCAAAGTGAGTTTAAAATTCAAACTTGTTTAAACGTTTTTGTATGTGGTTATAATTTCGTGGCTTTGGAATTTACCAAAGAATGAATTATGCATATGTAATATACTGCCCTACTAAGCGCAAAAGAGGTATCTAAAAAAAAAATTGAAAAACTGATTTTTATAACATTAGAAAGCTTAAAACAATACGCATCTAATGAACTAAGCTTTTTAATGGTTTTAATGGTAAAACATATGGGAAACACCTTAAGAAAGTTTTTTAAATCTAAGTACCCGATGTATCCAAGAGCGGAAGACCGCTCACAGAGAAAAGTGGAGTAAGGAGAATCCTCCACCACCTCCAAACGAACCCAGTTCCTCGTCGCCTATCTCATTTTTACCTTAAAGCACTAAGGGAATTAGAGGTATATCAATATTACTACTTTTACAAAACTTAAATTATCCTGAAGCTCGCTTTCATTGAGATACCGCTTTTGCGCTTAGTAGGGCAGTATAGTTCGCTTTGCCGTTGCATTATGTGGAATTGGTTCGAGCCAGGTGTAGAATATCAATCACAATTGCCTTCTGTAATTTATATTTGCACGTATAAATTTGTATTCATTATTTCACTTGTGAAAATTAAATATGGAATAGACTTTACCCCAAAAATATGATGCGTGTAGCTCGTTGCTTCTGCGATTTATAAATAATATTTTTTTCTTATTATTCTTTTCTAGGTTTCTCCTACAGTGATACAAACACCGATTCAAATAGTCAAGGCTATACAGCTAGTAATTCTTCTGGCGAGAGTGCATCATCGAATTGTGCGTGTTCGCTTAATCCTATGGTTATTTGCGTACAGTGTGGTGCATTTTGTCACGATGACTGTATAAGTCCATCGAAATTATGCATATCATGCGTTATCAGATAAACTACGCCGATGGCAAATTAATAGTCGGATATGTTTTGTTTGTATGGAAGATGATTGTGAGCCGGAAAACCGTATGTAATAGTTTTTACGTTTTTTTTTTCTAAATTTCTTTGTTCGAAGTATGAAATAATCTAATTTATATGGTATAATTGAATTATAAAAAAAGTGTAAATGAAGAGCATGGTTAAGTATTTAAACAGTTGCTTATATACATATGATGCTACGAAAAGAAGACATTGGAAGCGGGCAGAGAAGAATTAATTAATCGCAGTCTTGATGACGCGATTTTAATCGTGTGGTTGATAAAGAAAATACAACAGCCGTCGGATGAAATACAATCGGAGAAAATATACTGCAAGTTAGAAGTATTCAATTGGAAAGCGGTCCGTGAATTATAAGTTTATGTTATCCGCTTCTCAAGAGTACGCAGGCATTATTTGCCTCATTTTTTATCTATTTGATCATATTCCAGCTTATTTTTTTTATATTGTATGTATTTCAATAGAATGTGAATGCTTTATGTTTCAAAGGAATCAAATGAAATTTCCAATGAAATAATTCATGAAAGTGACTTTGTCACAGTTGTGACAACGAACGTTGTCACAGTTTTAATAAAAATTTTCGATATGCTCTTTCGCAACATCATCTAATTAGCTTAAACTCTTGTAAGTCCGACGAGCTGTCAGTACATTTACATTCATGAAATTTTGTATGCTCTGTAAGCGAATTATGGAATTAGAGAAGACCTTAGGAGAACTCTTCAACTGAATTAAAGTCCAGTCAAGATGGCAAAGACCATCAACAAGAGCAAAAGAAGAATTATTTGCCCCTGGAGCAGGGTGCCCTAAAAATGGCCGTGAAGGACCCTCGACCGCATTAGCGGAGCACTCTTTTATCCGATCCTGACGGATGCTGGTGTATCGGTTTGCTACCTCTCTGCGGCTGGGTTAGGTCATGAAACAATGGGGCATATGTGCTCCAAGAAATAAGGGGACGCTGTGTATTATTCATCCATCATTAAATAATACTAGCCGCAGTATATACAAAAAACAAGGGAAAGGGGCTATTGTCCGTAAAGGACCAGGCTTAGCTCTCAGGTATAGGCCGGCGAGTCAGATCCAGCCGAAACGTGATGAAGCACGTAGCTAGCGACAGGGGAAGCTGCAAAAAAGAAAAATCTGAAATGTAAAATACTCTTAATCTTCCAAATTGCTACATAACCGCCAAAGATGTGAAAAGTTGTTCGCTACACATTAGTAATAAAATAAAAACTCTGAATCGCACGCATAATTTCAGGCCTTTTTATTTCGTCTGTGTCTGATGCGTATCATTTATACGGCGATGAGCGGCGCAACGGGGAAAGGGCTGCAGCCTTACCTGGCCTTCTGAAGGCAGTAATTTGCTGAAGGTGGCGGTTAGAACTGCCGCTGATCTCTGCCAGCGCACTATGGGGAAAAGTCATTACAGACATACCCTCTTCAAATATTACAATAATATTCAGATAGGTTTTAATGGGGTTTCAAAAAATCGATATGCAGAGTTCGGGGCAACTGCTAGCACTTTGACCGAAATTCAACAATTCCAAATCATTCCGATTGCATTTAATTTTAATGCGACTTTTCAAGAGAATGCAATACTATTGCTTTTTCCCTCCTTTTCTCTGCAATGGCTAAAGCTCCATTGTCGGCAATGGAATCGTGTGCCTCATTTGCGCACGTCAGCCAATCAAGTGTCGGAAGTAATGCCATATAGCGTAATAGAGCTTAATTTTGGTGAAAATTACTTGAATATGAATACTGAGAACTTTTAATGGAAGAAAAATTTGCTGCTGATTCTTTCACACATTACAAATACCAAAAAACGCCTTAAGATCCGTAATGATAAAAACTTCACCCGACGATTGATGGAAAAAATAGTAGTATGTTACTAGGATACAGATTTTTCGAGTTCCAAACAAATCGAGTGCTTGAATTTGGTTTTTCAGTTAATTACTTATTAAAAAATAATTCAAATGTGGGTTGAGTGAACATTTCAAAACTTTCAGTTCAGTTTGGAATATGTAGCGATTTAATGGAACAATGATGGCAGGTAATTTCAACTGAAATGAAACTAGGTTCAAAAAGAGAGCCTGCACAGGTGATGGTAAGTCATCAAAGAGGCAAAAAAATATTAATTGCCCCTAGAGCAGAGTGACCTAGATATGGCAGAGTGCATGCCCTCCACATTAGTGGTGCACTCAGAAGAGAGAGATAAAGGAAATGAAAATGGCAGTGAGAAGTGAAGCAATTTGCCTAGGCTGAGCGTTAGTAGTAGTAAGCGAATTTGACATTCACTTACTGTGCCGAACAGAAAGATAGAGCGAGATAGATAGAGCAAAATAGTTGGCCATGTGCACGCGAATTTGACAATTACTAAATCAGCAACTGCAAAAGCTAAGGTATCGGGGAAACCAAGGGGAATATCTGAGGTAGCAATTCTCTCGATTTGTTCTATTTATAGATTTTACCTTTGTAGTAAAATTGCTTCACTAAATTTCGTATATGAATACGCTTGTTTCATTTCCTTAGATCTCTATGTTCTGAGGTGGAGCACCATTCAATCCACACCCAACGGATGATGACGTACCGCTCTGCTAGTTGTACTCGGCTGTGGTGAGCTGTTGAAATAAATGGGGTGGGTTCGCTCCAACAAAAATAGGTACGCTTTTTGTTTTGATCCGTCATGAGAGTAGCCGACAGATGAATCTTAAGTAGCGTAGCCGCAATATTAACGGCCTTTCAAATACCGATTCAAATAGTCAAGACTTCGGCTCACAAGGAGCTAAAAATGCTTGCCTACTGTGTCAGCCACGCCAAGTGATATATGAAAAAAGATTCCTTTCGAACTTGCTGCAAATATTTAAGGCAAAAGATAATTGTTTAATAATTTGTTATTATTCCAGATTTGATTTTCGTATACAAGAAATAATTTTATTTCTTATCTTACACTTATGAGTTTATCGTTCTAACTATGTGGCATTTAGTAAACTATTGAAATACTTGTCTTGGCAGGAGCCTCTCGACCAGACCGAAGCCCAGTCGCGAGCATACCTAGTAGTTTTGAACCATCAACAAGAACAAAAAAAAACGAATAACTCCTGAAGCAGGGTGCCCTAGAAATGGCCGTGAAGGACTCTAGTTCGCATTAGCAAAGCACCTTCATATCCGACCCCGACCTGGTTGGTCGCTTTGCTAGCTCTGCGCGACTAAGGTGGGTCTTTGAAAATGGTACGCTACTTAAGATTCATCTGTCATATTGAATCCAATTGTAGCCTCAATATAGCAAACAAAGAAAAGGACCTTTTTCTCCAGAAAGGAACAGAAGTAGCTCTCAGGCATGGGCTGGCAAGCCAAACCCAGCCGAGACGTGATGAAGCACGTTAGCTGGCGAAAAAGGAAAAGAAAAACCCTAAGGGGAAATATGCGACATTAACTGAGCTATGCAGGAATATAATGAAAATAGGTCACAAAATATAAATGAAGGAACTTACATTTCACCATATCCGATATTTTCTCTTTTTTTGTGTTAAAGAAATTCACGCGACGAAACAACATCGATTTGTTGTAAAAATCTGTAATTTTGCCACTTCTTATGTAATAAAAAAAACGCAAATACTATTTTTCCTACATGCTAAATAAAATTAAATAATTTATTAATAATGATAAAACATGCCATACACTGCAATATATGATCGTCATAGTAGTAGGCCAAGGAAAGGAATGTAGCGGTACAATATTTGACAATTATAATTTCAAATTAAATACACTCATTTTGCAATAGGAACTTTATTACACATAAAATATCACACGTTTATATTTGATTAATTGCGAGTTCGACTGTCTTGCAGCACGTTCTGCATCAGACTGTCCTTTTGCCTTTTTAACGTGTGTTCAAGCGGCCGTCTTGAGTATTTCCGGCGCAAAAGAAAACGACTCATTACATGGCAATAAAATCATAAAACCTCATTCAAAGTGGCCGCTTGCCCATTGACAAGATATTTACTCTGTTAGTTCGTCGCGTGGGAAGCATCTGTCGACCTTCGTAAGGTTTCTCTTTTTAGAATGAAGTTTAATGTTTATTATGCCTACACAATATAACATACATCTTCATGCCACATCTTTTCAAAAGACGACAAGCAACGCTCCTGTACAATGAATTCATTCGACCTTAACCGATATAAAATATAAAAGACATAAAATATAAATGAACGAACCACACATTTCACCATGTCCGATATTTTTCTGTATTTGTGTTAAAGAGACTCGCGCGACGAAGCAACATTGATTTGTTACGAAAATCCGTAATTTTACCACTTCTTCACTATGGCGTCCCGGAAATGAAGACTCGAAACTTTGCAAATTCACTCGCACTTTTGGAACATTACACAACACATTCAATGTTTTAAATATGCGCGAAATTATACGATTTCGATACAATTGCAAAAATCAAAGTGTTAAACAATTGACGGCGCTTGAGAACTGCAAATTAAGTGAAAACTGTTTTCGAAGCGATCATACGGACTAGAAAATAGTTCTCAGGCATGGACTGAAAACAGACCCAGCCGAGACGTGGCAAAGCCCGTTTCTAGCGATAAGGGACGAAAACAAACAACCAGGAAACCTAATTATAGAAAAAGTGCTTCCATATTTAGCAGACCCGAGGTAAGGCAGACAGCCTCAAGCCCTTGATGATGTTGGGGCTATGACCCTTGATGTTGTTAGGGTAACGTCACCCACTGACTCCGGCCTAAAAAAATCGCCGAAGTCGCTCCCTAAATACTTACTCATATATATCAGCCATGCCTTCGCGAACTTGAAAAGCAGAAGCATCCACGGGCCTTAGCCCAATCAAAAGGCCAATAGCTAGTTTCGGCACTTCATTATTCTTAATTTAATTATGGAATTTTAATTTGAAAAAATTTGCATATTATACCTAAAGGTTGTAATGAATTCGGTTAAATGGGTTATTTACCCTAACACAAAGTGCCTGAGTAAAATGGAGTGAAGGTCTTAAATGACCATCAAAGGATATCGAGTCATTAGTCCGTGCAGAACTGAGCTACGCCGGGTAGCTACAACTCTCACATGACAGGACGGCGGCACATGCTGGTTGCCATCTAGCGATTCGGGAGATGTGGGGGGTTCTTTTCCTGTCATGCGTCCTAACCATCATCACATGTTTATTCATGTGCCTGACAAGAAAACAAACGCGACATAAAAAGTGATCTTCTTCAAGATCCACTTTATGAGCCGTGAAGGCTAAGCCTGACCATGGGTATGTTTTTGTTAGTGACTGGGATCCAAAGATCACCAGCACAACAAAAGAAAATAAGGCCACCAATTTGAGTCAGTGCTTCCTACGAAGCAACTCGACGCGAAGACGAATAGAATTACGCGCAAGGGATCGCGAATTGGTGGCAGTATTCGGGGACGAGAGAGATACGCTTGCAAAAATAACAAGCAAATTTACAACAACTCTAAAAATAAGGTATACGCGGATACCGACACGAACTTATTTACTTTACCATTACTCGAACAAAGACGCGCACGACTGACGCAATTCATTGACCTGAAAAAAAATCCTGTGCTACCTTATAGCGGCGCCAGAAGTCTGATCTCTACAAAAAAAAATTATATAGGTCAGACTTCCGACGGGTCCGCCTATAGCCCCTACCATCCACCCTAAGAAAATGAAGAAGAAAGAAGAATCAAAGAAGGAAAAAGAAATAAATCTTCACCCCATCTCCAGAAAGGAAAGACCAGTTTTTAAATTACTCAAACATTTTTGTGTATTTCTTTATCAATTCTAAACAAAATCATTTATTTTTGGTTAAATTAAACTTTTTCTAATTTTTTTTTTCTTTTAGTATGTAATTATTTACTTTACTTTTAGACTAAATGAACTAAATATTTTTTCGTTCTCTACACTCTATTATTTTTCCTCATGTTATTACACATCCATTGATGTATTTCAATGTCGTACGAATAATATACTCATAACATCATTTTCTTCTTAAAAGATAAGTTTAATTGCTGAATTGAAAGCTAATTATTTTGAATACAAAAGAACAGTACTCATAGGCGTGTACAGGACTTCTAAAAAACTTGGCATGCACTTTACTTAATTTTTATTGAAGTACTGTGAAGGCATGAAGTATATTTTTGTTTTCCTTTGACATACATAATTTCATTTATTTTTTTCGTATCTTACTCCATTAAAATTTGCATTATACGTTAATTTTAGTCATTTCTTGCAATCTTATCAACATTACTTTTACTAGTAACTCTTTTGTTGTCTGGTTTATTTCCATATAGTGGCAGAAAAAAACAAATTTGAGGTATAATATATATAAGAATTAATCTTATTAATATGTGCGTTACATTTATGCTTTATTTAGTGTTGTATTTAATTCAAACTTCTAAGATATTTAAACCACTTCCAAATTACCAAACAAAAAAAAAAATAATCTCCAAATAGCAAATGTAGCGAAAATGAAGATGGGAGTGGCCTTAGCACAACTTAGAACCAGACCGAAGTCCAGAACCAAGAGTGCTAAGGTCAAAAAGTGGAATGGCTAATGCCATTCAAGAGGCAAAACAAAAAAAAAAAAGAATTGCCCCGAGAGCAGGGTGCCCTAGAAATGGCCGTGAAGGCCCCTCGTCCGCATTAGCGGAGCACCCTTTAACCAACCCCGACGGATGCTGGTGTGCCGCTTTGCTAGCTCGCTGCGGCTGGGGTGGGTTCATGAAAAATGGGGATGGTTTGCTCTCTAGAAACGGGATGCTACGTAATATTCATCCGTCATGAATTCGTAGCCGCAAACTGGTATATAAATTACCCAGGGACAAAAGGGGGCATAGTTCCGTAAAGGAAACCACCCAGGCTCTGCAACATGGGCTGACTAAGCAGACCCAGTGCTCGTGACAAAGCACGGAGCCATAAAATTGAAAAAAATCTAAAAACGGAACAGGAAGACGCGCTACCTCTCTTTTCTAAGGAACCCGGGTGAGGCAGACAGCCCCGGGCCCCCGATGGTAGTGGAGCCCTGACCCCGATGGTCTGGGGTCCTCCACCCACTGATACTGGCCATATATCAAAATTCAAAAATCTAACCAGAAAACACGGAAACTACTTGTTTGGCCAGTATCCCTCCCTTTTATGACGCTGAAAAACCACGAAAATTCACAAAACTATTTTTATCATTTTTTTTTTTGGCCAGCCAGGCCACGCGCAGTCCCTGAAAAGAAGAATGAACTTCCCGGGCTTTCACCCAATAAGAAGGCCAAAGAATTTAAATTTAGTACAAATTCATTTTATTTAACAAAATGCTTTTCCAATTCTTTTCCAACAAGTATAATATAGAAAGTAAACTTTGCAAAAAAAAACCTTTTTTTTTCTGACCCGAAGCAAGAATGAACTCACGAACTGACCAGATTATCAGAAGTTAGGCAATAAAAGAAATGAAATACATAATACGAATTTCACTTACATTAGGCTAGTGTGGTTACATTCGTTAATTGAATAGCTTACGATTATTAAACAAGACCCTTGCACAGTCGCCACTATTTTATTCATTCCAATAAATATTCATAAAAAAAACTTGCGAAATGGATTCTTGAGACAAAGTGGAGGAAAACTAAACAATTTTCCGATTCAGTAACCTAGGCGAAACAACTTAAACCTGTCCAAACACCTGACTGCCCCTCCTAATTCGGGATATCATTGCTTATATAAGTGAGTAATCTCAAACAACTAATCAGAAAGAAGAAAAACAAAGAAAACGAGAATGATACAGCACTGCCCGGACTGCAAACCATTAATTTCCTCTCTCTATCTCTATGTTTTTCTTTAAACAGTAGATACCTCAAAGCCGAAATCGCTCTATGTAATATAAGAAAAAAAAAACCATACGACGAGGACAGCACTCACTGGGTCGCATATGGATTCATCAGTAGATAATTGGAAGCCCCAGACAACCAAAAGAACGAAGATCTTGGCTACGACAAAAATAATCTTAGTATCATCGGTCTTTTCGGTATTAATTTATGCGCATGAATGACTGCGTGCAAAACTGATTGATTCTAATAGACATTACTTGATCTCTAAACCATTAACTAACTACCTAGGAAGGAAATACCAAGTTGTTGGCGTGATTGATCTAACTCCAATAAAATATAAGCGACAGTTGCAAAGTAACAAGAACCATCAATATTCGCATGTATGTTGTCATCCAATATGAACTGAAGGTTAACTGTCAGAACTATGTCTTAATATACAATTTAAGATCCTTGCAAACGTCTATTAAAAAAGAAATACTATAATATTGTTAGGTAGGCTCACCATTCTTAATTCATAATTGCTTTTAACAAATTTTTTTTCGGGATTACCTTATAAGTTTTAATGAATGAGATTATTTTTAATTCTATCAATTTATACTTGCATTACAGTTTACGTTACTTCAATTACTTTTATAGCCCGAAACAGTAACAATATAAAGAGCCGAAAGAGAAAATTTATCATTCGATATTCGCTGCAGATAATTTTATCAATTTCAACGCATGAGTACCAGCGATATGCTTTTTCTTCATCTACTTATTCGAGTTCTCGAGATGTTCATTGTCATTGGTGTTGACCAAATTGGATTCGACTAGGTGCTTAATACAAAGCCACCGGATGTAACAGTATCGCCGACTGAACGTTTGAGAACACCAGGTTGGAGGAACTGTCGAGTGATCAGTTAATTATGGCATTATTACACGAAAATTCTCTCGAACACGTTCAGAATCCATATGTTCAAGAAAAACGTCGCGACCACCTCGTCAATCTTCGGCTGGTATGCTGTAGGTGGTGATCTTGGAAGTTGGAAGAAATGGGTCTGAAACGGATTTTCCCCGGCAAATAGATCCGTGTTCATAAAACTACTCGACTCATATTTGAACCAAAACATATGCGTGTTCATGTAGTGTGGTATAGTAATGTGATCACAATCTGCTCCGACGTTCGCATGTTGATGTCCCCTTGCTACTATTACTTTTGAGGGTATCACAACCAAAGCAGAATCTTGGATCCCTCTTGACGAGCGACATAGTAGTCCAATGCGACGACACGCAAAAATTGGTCAGCACAATACGAAAGAAAAACATTACCTTTTACTAAACAGGTTAGTCGCACATACTCGTTGTCAGCTACCTCTTAAGTTCGTCGTCAAAACAGACCGACACTCACTGCCATAGATATACAGACTACCAGCTAGGGCACACGAGACATTTCTAGATCGAATCTTTTCCTCTAGCGTTCCACATCGCTAATAAACAAATGCGATTTGGTTATCTCACGCACAGAAAGCAATATCTGTGGTTCGGGTATGATTTTGGTGGATACTCGCGATGGAAGGCACTGGGGAAGTTTACCGTTTTATGCGTCGCATGGGATTTTTCGGAACTAGGAGCACCATCCAGTTGAGTTTTTCGGCACGACTTTATCGACGGGAAAACGAAAATGTTTTCATTTTCACACGACTACTAACGGCACTTAACTCAATTTGTCCTTGTTTTTTTTTTCTTTTTTTAATATTTTAGCACCACTTCGGCCAAGACACTTGACAAAACGGTACCGAAACTCAAAACCGAAATGCAAACTGATCGTGAATCGGTAATGAGAAAAGAACAGAACGACCACAGCAGCCCCACACCGTCCAATCGCCTCATCAACCCGCCACGATGTCTAGCCTCCGCCACGATCTGATATAGACTGTCCCGAGCCAAGCGCTGCATGCAGTGTTGGGACTTCACTTCTATTTTAGCGTAGTAGATTTTTGCAGAAAAAAGTAGTAAATCTGTAAATTCCGTAGCAAAACCATAAATGATAATATAGTAAACTGAAGACAGTTGAAACATTAACACAAATATTTATTTTCTTATCCATACTTAAAACAAAATACACCATTTCAAATTAATAGTTTTTTCTAGCAGCTAATAATATAAAATTGGCATTATGTGACATATCACACCAGTATCAGTTCAACAAAAATTCAGTCTATAAAAATCTAATAAAAATATTCGCTTTTCAAAGATTTTTTCAAACTTAAATCCCTTATTGCAAATTCATGATTAGAGAGAGGGAAACTACCGATATAGATACATTAGTTCAACAAAAATTCATTAACACAAATATTTATTTTCTTATCCAAACTTAAAACAAAATACACCATTTCAAATGAATAGTTTTTTCTAGCAGCTAATAATATAAAATTGGCATTATGTGACATATCACACCAGTATCAGTTCAACAAAAATTCAGTCTATAAAAATCTAATAAAAATATTCGCTTTTCAAAGATTTTTTCAAACTTAAATCCCTTATTGCAAATTCATGATTAGAGAGAGGGAAACTACCGATATAGATACATTAGTTCAACAAAAATTCATTAACACAAATATTTATTTTCTTATCCAAACTTAACCTTTACCTGGCCTCATGGGGTATGTACATACCCCACGCTCTTTCTCGTCGGCTTTCGATATCTAAATCTTTCAAATCGAAACTCGTAACGACATCTATCGGTAGTCAAGGGATACACTTTTATACCTATGCCAGTGGGATAGCGCTGCGACCGTTAGTTCGTCTGCAACAGTCATCAAAAGCAGTTTGGGGTGTGTACGTACCCCACCGTGCCATCAACGTCGTTTTTTCGTGAATTGGGGCATTTTTTGTGTTTTTAATTTTGGTGTTTAGGAAGAAAAGAAAAATAAGTAATCAACGTTTCTATGCATCAATATTTTTTTTTACTATTTTCAACGTTTTTTTGTTTACGTTTAGAATGGCGTATAATTTGCGTTCTCGATATTTACAAGAGCAGTTGCTCGATGATGACTTGGACGAGGAACCAATGGATGATAATAGTGGCGATCATCTTTCAAGCTCGGAGAATTCTTCAGGCGAAAGCTATGAATAATCTGACGATGCTATTCACAAGAACAAAAGGGAAATCCCAGTGGATTTTATTGCGAAGGAAAGCGTTAAGTTTTCAGCATGGAAGAACTTTGTGAGTGGCCGATCTTTGCCACTCACAAAGTTCTTCCATGCTGAAAACTTAACGCTTTTCAGCTATGCTCCGAAGAAAAAGAAAATTGAAAAATTGTGCTTCTGGCCTCCTCGCTTCTTCACACAGAAGAAATGACCGAGGATAAACCTAATATTGTCCTTTATTATAACAAAAATAAAGGAGGAACGGACACTTTTCATAAGCTGTGTCACTCTTTCAATGTGCGTAAAAAGACGTACATGTGGCCGCAGCGATATTTTCAAGGCATCTTGGACATGGCGATCGTAAATGCTAGAATTTTGAGAGCGTGCAAAGCCGTCCAAAATCAAGAAGAAATAAAAATAACTTCAGATTATTGCTTAAAAAAAATTTATTTACATTTAATTACACCGCATTTGGAACGTCGTCTTACTCAATTGAAGCTCCCCAGAGATTTAATCTCGGTCATTAATTTAAATTTTTTTTTATAAGCTGCAAAACTTTTTTTCATTAACTCTACTTCTTTCAATGATTATTTTGTAATACATTTCTCTTAAAAAAAATAAAAAAACTACTTTTTCCTATATTTCGAAAATAATTTTTTTTTCGTAAAACCCATACCTTAATTTCTCAAAATAAATACCTTTCTTAGAGACCCATGAAATCTATTACTATTTTTTTTATAGTGATGTAACAGAAGAAGTCACAGCTAAAATTTCAGCCCTTCTTATCGAAAACCAAAAAAGTTATGATTTTTTTTTGTAAAAAACGCATTTTTTTTAATTTTTCAAGTTTCCGAATTATTTATGAACGCTGATCTTGATTTTTCTCAACTCGGACTAGTGTACAGTTTAAAGTGGTTTCTAAAGATGATCTCTGATTTTTTTAAGACAAAATAATCAATATTTCAATTTTTGCAAAGATATTTCTCAATGGGGTTCGTACGTACCCCACGAGTCCAGGTTTGTTACTCAGGATGAGCATGCCAGGTGAAGGTTAAAACAAAATACACCATTTCAAATGAATAGTTTTTTCTAGCAGCTAATAATATAAAATTGGCATTATGTGACATATCACACCAGTATCAGTTCAACAAAAATTCAGTCTATAAAAATCTAATAAAAATATTCGCTTTTCAAAGATTTTTTCAAACGTAAATCCCTTATTGCAAATTCGTGAATAGAGAGAGTGAAACTACCGATAGTGGATCTTCAAAATTACAAAGTCGCTTACAAGCTTCTAGGTAACATCATTATATACATATACCTACAAAGACTTTAGGTGTGTTTTTTTGCTCCTCGATCCAGAACAGAACAGTGTGCTGGATAGATTTAGCATTGGAAACAACAAAAACTCCTGCACTTGTTGTTTCCAATGCTAAATCTATCCAGCATAGTGATGGGCATTTCTGTTGTTTTCAGAAAACGAAAACGAACTGTTTTTTTCCAAAACTAACTGTTTTTTCAACCTTTTTGAAAACTTTTTTCACTCGACCAGCAGCAGATTGATACTGGGTGTTACAGTTAGTGATTGGCATTTCTGTTGTTTTCAGAAAACGGAAGCTATTTGAAAAAAAGCAGTTTGAAAAAAACAGTTGGAAAAAAACAGTTTTTTTCAAACTGCTTTTTTTCAAATAGCTTCCGTTTTCTGAAAACAACAGAAATGCCAATCACTAATTGTAACACCCAGTATCAATCTGCTGCTGGTCGAGTGAAAAAAGTTTTCAAAAAGGTTGAAAAAACAGTTAGTTTTGGAAAAAAACAGTTCGTTTTCGTTTTCTGAAAACAACAGAAACGCCCATCACTAATCCAGCACACTGTTCTGTTTTGGATCGAGGAGCAAAAAAACACGCCTTTTGTTAATTTAATCCAGCATATGCGGATATCAGACTTTTCCTTGCACTAGAAAATATATATCTTACTTCTTTTCGTTATAATGCTTTTCAATATATTTCCCATCAACAAACTTGTAATTTTTAAAAGCTGCAATCAAAGCTGAAGGTGGATTGAATATTTTTTTGGAATTATCCACAAGTTCTTTTGCAAACATTAATGAAGAAACATGATCAACCGTCAATTTATTACGTTTCTGGGTTTTAATATTGCTCATGTCGGAAAATTTTCTTTCAGCTGCAGCACTGCTGTGTGGTAACGATAGTAAAGTAAGCATGTATTTTGATAAATTACCGTACACTCTCTCTTCAAATATATTTTCTTTTTTCAAGAGTTTACTCCAAAAATTAACGATATCTTCGCCCGAATTGTAATTTATTTCTTTGTCTAAGATAAGACTTCTCCACTCATCATTTATTTTTTCCATATTTTCAATGGAATGAAAAGGGAAAGCCTCTAAGAGGGGAAGAATCGTTGGATGGGCTCTACTTTGGATCGTGATTGGATTTATGAATTCTAAAAGTGACATCTTTTCATCTTGAAAGTCAAATCTGTTTGTAATTTGATTGCATAATTCTATATAAAAAGAAATGAGATTATTCTTGACTTCCATTACAATTTCGTTATTATGTATTTGGATTTTTGATTCTTCTTGGGCAAATTTCAGGCCAAAAAATGATCTAGAGGTGTCTAAATGATACTGTATATCTCGGTAATCAACTGTTATAGAAATTTTATCTGGATGCAAAAAGTTGCTTAAAATATTCAAATAGTTTCTATGCATAGTGCTTTTCAAAATATGAATTTGGCTGTTTTCCGATTGGAACATTTTGTTGATTTTATTAAGGACGTTCAAAATATAAGATAAAAAAGTTAGATATAGTTTCATGTGTAGGCTGTTCACATATTTTAAAATAGATGTTGCCTTTTCATCCGATTTGCTTTCAAACGCAATAAGAGAAAAGTAGTTTTGCAAAGTTATCCACTGCTCTAAAATTCTATTAATCGCATCTTCCAAAGAAAGCCATCTTGTTTGCACCGGTTTAATAAACTTATGAGCTGCCGTATGAAAATATTTTTGAAATACTGCAAGGTCCGCTTGTTTTTTTGCACTATTCGAAAAGTAATTTGAAATGCTACGAATAAAGTTCAGAACAGTTTTAGGAAGCTTTTTTACTGCACCTATCACACATAAGTTTATCGTATGACAAGTGCAACCTAAGTAAAAAACGTCTTTATTCAAGCTTTGTAATAAAGTTTTTACACCTGAAACTGAGCCCCTCATTACCGAAGCGTTATCTGTCGCTAATCCTATCAAATTTTTGATGAGAACGTTGTTACTATTTAGATGATTTACTAAAACATCATAAATATACTGAGCATTGGACTTTTCAAGCTTAAGCAAACCATAAAATCGATCTCTAACTTTAAAACGGTCATAATCAAAATATCGAACAATAATTACCAAACATTTTTGGGTGCTTATATCAGTGCTTTCATCTATTATAATAGAAAATTTATTCTTTCGTAAAGCTTCGCTAATTTTACTTAAAGAAAATGGAGCTATAACATCGTTAATCATAGATACCGATTTTCTTCGACTACAAGATATGGTTTGTACATATTTATCGTTTGTTAACGATTTGATAAGATCAGGTAAACTATCCATGATCGAAAAAGGTAATAAGTGCATAACGGCGTACATTACACATATAATTTCATTTTTTAATTTCGATTTCCCTGAGGCAACATTAGCTGAACAAGTTAGCTGTTGTACAATGTCGCCGTTTTTAAGATGAGAAATGTTGAACTTATGATTTTTAGAATTTGAATGACGCTCCAAGTGGTTAACATTGTTCACAAGTACTTTCGTGCATATTTTGCAAAAAGCCTGCCCATTTCGTTCTCGAAGCCAATTCCTATTTTCTTCCCAGTTCGCCTTATACTTTTGAGAATATTTTTTTTTGTCTCTATAAAATCATAAAACATTATACGCAAACTTTATTTTGAGAAAATACATTTCGGACATTCTAACTTACGTATTATTGGCGAAAAATTGCGAGTTTGATTCTTGGTCATCATTATTTTCGTATTGTAAATCAACTCCTGGATCTTTCGGAGGCTCGTCAATGGCATCCCTAGACATTTCATTTCATTAACTAAACAATTATAAATGAAAATTCAATAAAATTACATTCCATTCTTCGTTACGCTTTTGAAATAGTCGCTTATCATGATGAATTCAAGAAAATCTGCTTATCTGGCTGGTATTTTTTTTTAGTTAATTGGTTGACTCTCGCAAGGTATCGAAACTGACTCACAAGGAACCGAAATGGACTTAAAAGTTCCACTTTTAGATGTATTTCACTTTTGTTCAATATAATGCTGCTCCCTTATATAATTAACTTCTCCAACAGGAAAACTGGAATGGAGTAGGGTATACACGAGCGGGATAATTAATAAGGATTAGCATGAGTGTATCTGTAGTTTAATAATTCATTTAAGCCAGATCTCATCATAACATATATACATAGTCCCACCGGTTCAAAATATATACTAAACAGATAAAAAACTTTTATGCCCTTAGTTTGTTATTTATAAAACAAAATAATTTGAATCCCATCATCTGTTTAACATTCGTTGTTAAAGCAAACTCACTTAAGCGCTATGACTATACAGAACCCAAACATTTTCCTATAAACTATGTTACTGCTATTCAATGCTATTCAAAAATTCAATATTCATTCACATCTAGCTTTTGCACTATAACTGTATACTTATTCCTATTATCCTCAACATACCTATTCGAGAATTTATTAGACTTCACAGCACTTATCACTATTCACATTCATAGGTGAAATACCTACATCCCCTACATCTAAAGTAATCATATTTTTCATAGAGGTTATGTCCTCAGATTCTGTAGAGATCATATTTTCATTCGCCCTAAACTCAACGTTATTAACTTCGTTCGATCTTTTTTCAATAGGTATTAAATCAGTAGAAATATAGTCAGCACCATGTTTCCGTGCCGCTTTCGTCAACCTGGCCGGTCTAATCTTTCCCACATCACAAGAATTTTCCGATTTACCAAAAATTCTGTCTGGCGGCTCCACGTCAGACGCCATCGTCCATCAAAAACTAATACTTTATAATTGTTGAAACAATCTACAGACACGTGTGCACCAAATATATAAAAATTTACTTACGGTTTCTTTGTTCCAAAAGGCAACCACTATAATCACGAATTAGCACTAACTGAACCTAAAATATACCGTACAATTTACAGCAACTTGTTGATATCTCTTAGGTGCCTATTAACAGGAATGGGGAACACAGGATGCGATTGGACACTTCTGATGAACTGCTCGGATGCCAAAATGAAAATGAAGTATAGCATAGCAACACATAGCGTATAACACTGGGCAATGACATGACATATCTAATGATCTTCTTCTTCTTATTTCTCGAACGATTTAGTTTTAAAATGTTTTGGAGTCATTAGGTGTTGTAATGAATTTAGAGTGTCTGCCAATTATGCACGGAAAACGATGATTCAACTTAATACGGGTACGGATTGCATAAAAAAGTAGTAGATTTCAAACTTAGCGTAGCAGAGTAGTAAATTTTATATTTTTCAATAAAAAGTAGTAAATTTGCTACAATTGTAGCAAAGTCCCAACACTGGCTGCATGCTCACAGCCCAGCCGCAGCATCACAATTTCGCAAAACAATTTACCGTTGATACGGTAAATTCGTTTCGGAAATGAATTTTTGAAAGCGACATCGCTTGTGTTTCGATATCTCGAAAACAAGGTGCCGTAAGAGGTTAAGTAGAGGACTTTTGATACATTGCGTATCAAAAGTCATTTGCCGGGAATTAAAGAATAATTCCAATTGGCAAATGCTACACAAAGCATGAGATATTTTACATAAAAAACTCACTTCGTATCTCCTGTTCCAATAAACGCCAGCATTTGATCCTGTAATGCAGGTGGAACGGGCGTTGGGCTCCCCTGGCCAAATAAGACTTTTCTATTTTTAATGTAATGCATGAAACTGCAACAGTTATTTCAGGTGGAAAATAACTCCCACTTCAATGATACTGCAAATTTTCCTTTTATGCCACGACGCCCAATCACAGTTTTTTTTTCTATATAGACGTATGACCCCAAAGAAACCAAGGAGACTATAGCCATAGCTCCAAAGAAAACATGGTCCCCTATGTGTTCATCACCGCACCAGCTGCTACTGCTGTCATTTTGCTATTCTGGCTGTTATTAGTGTCATCGTAGTTGCTATCAATACTGCCACTACGGCTGGTGAGTTTGAACTTGAGCGTTGAAGCGAAGAAAAAAATCTTGAGTCAGTGACAGCCCTCGTTTTCGATTTTTTTTTCGATCGCTGATGACGCAATGACAAAACAACACATCAAAACAAGACACGATTAACATGACTTCTAAGAACGTTGCTAAAGACTTAATCGATGTCGGGCACAAGAGGCAAGAATACCATCATCGCAAATAATGGCACATCACAAGCGTTATTAATACAACATCACTTTTCGAATAAGAACTGCACGGCATTCGTGGTGCTTCATCGTTGTCGCACTCAATGCTTTCAAGGCCTTTCAAGGCCTGTTACAAAGGACTCACGAGGACAGTGAAAATGCAGTTTCGGTCGATATACTTCTCGGAAAAGCACATGACGAACAGAGAGATGTCGCACTTTATTTTTAAACTATTCACTTTATGTAACTTTCACTTCAAATGATCTTCAGCAGTACTCTGGGCCAAACATTGGCAATTTTCATCACCTTTGCTCCCATTCTCCTGAGTTTCAATTTTTCATCATTTTTCCTACTTCAAGCATGTTGCACAGTATGTACTGCACAAACAATAGCTAATATGGCCGACGACACTCAAAAATGCACAATATTCGAGCTCCCAAGCGGCTGCTACTTATCTATTCTAGACAGTCCGCACCTCGAACAGAATTTCACGAAAAGGCACAGCAAAAGTCACAGAACTTGCGTTGTTTTTGATACAAATATATTTAAACTCGGCGATATAGCAACACACTTTCACCAAAATGAGCACCACATACCGTAGTTATCTGTTCACTCACTATGGTCTTCTCTTTGATGACACATCTCCTTTAATGTAAATCCAGTGAGCATGTCCACTCCATTTCCACCATCTCACTATACTTTCTAGAAAAAAAACTTCACACCATGGAGTCGAGCACTGATTTAGGAAAACTGAATGATGGTCAATAACTTGGTTTACACCCGTAGTTTTGAATCAGCTTACTCACTTTCGTAGTGAATAAGCAGAAAATGATTCCGCCAGGAGTGACACCAACGTTTCACTATATAACCATACGTTATTCACATTTCTAATTCGCTCGCGGACTCGCGTTTTCTTATTTTGAACTCGTCGACTAGCACTGAGCTCCGAACAGTGTGGCCAGATATTTGGGAGAAAATATAGCCCAATTTCAAATTTTCATAGCCCAAAATAGCGAAGATTTTTTATTTGTAGCCCAAAAACCGCCACACTAAATAAATGTTTTTATAACTAAATCAATTCATTTAAGCTGATTAAATTATAATATTTATATCCGTAAAATTCAAACCAAGTAACATAAATGCTCGAACTGTAGCACAGAAGTCGTTTGAAACAGTTAAAATTTCCGATACTTTATACAGATAACATTTTATTCAACGTATTTGAAAAGGGAAAGCAAGAAAAATGTGAATAAATTACAGGAACTGTGTGAACATTTTAGAAAAGTCCGTGAAAAAATAAGTGTAGAGGTCCACTTATTTTCCAAGGATTTTTTAAAAATTTCCACACAAAAAATAAAAGTCTGCAGAAATGACATGCACATTTGGGTGGTACAAAAATTCAATTAGTATAAGAAACAGTCTTAGTGGCTAGAATGGCTGAATGCTTTATTTAAAATGAGTCAAATATTAATATTTTATCCGATTTCATACATTCAAACCTATGAACGCAAGTTTTGAGATAAATTGTTTTTCCGGTTAAAAGCTGTGATCATGGTTTGATTTGTGATCATGGTTCCCTTCTTGTCTATAAATCAGCATAGACAACGTATATCGTCTCTAAAGCTTATCAAAGCAGAGAATAATTGATACGGGAAACTCGATCGTTTTGCAAAATAAGCCTCCGAAGCCGAATCAAATTGGAATTGTTTTTGCGGGATGATTAAAATTGAAAAATTTGATTGAAATCTTTTTTTGACTAAGTGGTTTCAAAAGTATGCACTGATTTTCATTAGACACCAGCTCACAGTGCAGACTATTTATTACAAGAACATAAAATACAAAATATAGGCTTTTCACGTGAACGTTTTACAAATGTTTTATTTTTCACAGAAACGTATGTTCAGTTTAAAGATTGTTCAGTTTAAAGATATAGAAATCTGCCTATTTGCGCTCGTAAGACATACCTGCTTCATTAGAACTTCGCAATCATTTAATGTTCGCAAAACTTTAGATATGTTCCTTTAAAGGTCCTAAGCTTTGATGTTCCGTATTTGCTTGATTATGGTAATTATGGAATTAGTATTCTGCTGACGAACTTCATTTTCTGTTTCAGAATACTACGAATTGAATTCACTATCAGAATTAATAAAAGCTGATATGGCTTCTTCAGTTGAAACCCCTTCAAAAAAGACATCTTCCCAACCTTTCGGGGGATACTCTTTTGTGGTCGTTAATTGACCGACTCCTGCCAAATTTTGAATGTCTGCTAGAGTATTTGAGTTTTAATTACTTTGAATTTGAATTCTCACCACTTTGAATTTGAACTCTCATCACGATTCCGCTTTTGACCCTCAGATTTCAAGGCAACCCACATTTCCAAAAACACTTTTGTAATTGTAAGTGGAGACACTTTATTTGAAGCAGATCGTAATTACCAGAGAGCCTCAAATATAGAAACTAATTTTATTGGGTCTGAAGGACGCTCAGTATTTTCCTTTTGGCTTTTCTTATTACCACCAAATCTCTCTTTTCGCCACTTACACAGCACTGCGATTGTCGCACGTTGCTTTGAAGGTTTTCTATCTGTACATTTAAAGCATAGTGATTTTTGTGGTGTTGCTCTAAAAAAACAATTCTGTCTGATCAAGATTATAGATATTTGAAGCCTCACAGCCATCACATAGTATTCTTAGCTGTAACTGAAATTCCTGATCTGTATCGAAATAAAAATTAGCTCCTTCGCCACAAAGTGTACCGAGTGAATATTGTTACCCTTTTTAAATCACAAAGCTCTAATTTTGTAGCGATTTGACGGGCTTTACTGGAAAGTAGCTGGCCGGATAATGACAAATTTTTGGAACGTGCCTTACAAAAATTTATCTATCTGGCAGTATGGTTAATTTATTTTCAACCGTTTTCTGCTAGTGTCTTCGAAATTTTACAATGTCCGTTTTCGTTGGCTTTTATTTTTTTTTTATTTGCACATGACTTTTGATAATTTGAAAGCTATCCGGATTTTTTTTTGGCTGAGCAATGGTTTTTCGGATGCTTGTATTACTTCTAACTTTTTGCGAACATTATGTTCGTTGTATTTTGCGTATTAGATTTTTTCAGTTTTTTTTTACGTAGCCTGAACAAACATTGATTTATTTACATCAAAATTATCAAATAAATTGCATTCATAGCTGTTAACAATGGCCAAATATACAATAATGCTATAAATCAATATTTTATTGTCAGAATACCAATGAAATTGAAGCCATCTGTAATGTACCAAATTCTGGAATTAAGCATAGTACTGAGTTCGATTTCACGTGAAACTTTCATACAAAATTTCACGTGAAATCTGTTTCGGAGAAAATTTAGCTTGAAAATGTGTTCTTAGCATGAAAAGTTGCTTTGAAGTTGCTTTCGTGTTGAAAATATAGATGGCACTGAAACATGTCTCCAATCTTTTCACGCCAATTTAGTTTGTGCAGTTCATTCTTTCGAGCGAAAAAGTGACATTTGGTGTTTCAATTTGAAAATGGAGCAGTGCAAATGGCTTTCCAATAAGAAAATCGATCGAAAAGTGAAATTCTTGACATTCTATCCGTCAGAAATGAGCATTGTCTCTGCTTTTCTCCATTGCCAAAATTTTCACTCGAAAGAATGACCAGATAATGGAGACATGTCAAAATTTCACGTGAACTCGAACTCAGTACCAGCCTTTATACGAAAAATTTTCCTTGATCTTGAACAGTTGAAAAATTCTGGAAAATTGAGTCTTGTACACTTTTTCATGCTCAGTCTTGTACACTTTTTCATGGTCGGATTAGCAAGTACTCCTGAACAAATTTTTGTCCAGCTAATCTGGCTCACGGTCCAATTCTAGAGATTGGCCGATTACAGAGCGAATGTTCTTCAAGAAATTGTATGTGCTGTCATGTTATAGTTCAATAGATCAGGTGGTTCGATTATACAGTGTCCCGATAAATAGGTTTTACTGTATAGCCCAAATATAATTTTTCATAAAAATATATAGCCCAAAAACCGCCAACCCGCGAAATGAAAAAACGTCCCGCGAATTCAAATTTTAGATAGCCCAATTGGCGGGAAATAGCCCAATCTGGCCACAGTGGCTCCGAAACGCGACTCTTCCACTATTCTTCCCACTGACAGTCAAATCATCGACCCACATCACTGAACTCACATAATTCTATTCCAAGAATGTTGTGAATTCAACAATCCCAGGCTCACGAGCGAGTTCTGAGAATGTCAAATGCAACATTCTCAGGCCCGTCGATATTTCGGGGAATTCCTTGATTCGCAGCGCTGGTTTTTCCCCGAAATGCCTTCATTCGTATTGCATGCTCAATTTACATGGAAATTCGCTCTGATGGTTATGCGAATTTGTATTTTCATGCAAATTGAGCATGCAGGAAACTAATGTTTGCATGCAAATTTGTGCATTTAATACAAGGTATGACAGGTACATAATTGATTATTTTTTTGGAATGGCGTAAAATAATACCTCAGTTGAGAAATTGTGCCTTTTACGTTATTTCTGCTTTTGTTGATATTCTTTTTAAGAATCCCAATTTTTCTCCCTATTTAACTGCCGTGGAATCATTCCACTCATAGGCATTTAACTGTCATAGCTAATTTAATTTAAAATATTTATTTAATATGATCTAACAATATTTATTTGATATTTTACAACTCCTTCCGCCAACAACCAACTGACATTAATTGACAATTCAATTTTTTCAATGCAATTTTTTTCAATTCAATTTTCTTTACATATTCAATAAGTATATTAAATTAAATTAGCTATAACAGCTTAATTGGTGACGGGGATGCGAACGGAAGAGCTGCTCATTTAAGAATTCAAAGGCCCTGTCGTAACTTCGATAGCAAGCACAATGTACCTACGTGAATGATTTTGGCCGGAAAAAATTCATCCTCAATCAAAATTGCCAAACAGATCCGACCGATGCGACGATCACCAATCGTTAATCGTAATTTACCTTCCTTTAATGTTTTGCTGTCTATTAAATCTTGGCGTTGAGTAATACAGCTTGAAGATTCTATCTGAATGACCGAAACGACCATAGTATATGTGGAGCGTCAGGCACCTGATTGTTGGGGACCACGAGGGAAGTCTTTATTAGGTAGCAACGTGAGTTTAACAAAAGGCTTTTATCTATAATGCGAGTCACCTCAATTCACTGGCCATCGCAAACTTGTTGCGGAATTTCCCAAATGCACACACAGCGCAACGATCACATTGGGCATTTTCATTTACATTCAGTGAACTTTTCAGCCTTCGCGATTCGTTTCGTTGCCCATGAAACGAAAAAATATAAACAAGAAAGAAAAAAACTGCATTTACATCACTTCATGGATGCGCCGTGATTGCCATCGGGTGCGAGAGTATGTGTGTGGCAATGTCGTGGGTATGGTGATTTTTCATTTTCTACCATGAACTCATGAAACTATGTAAATTGCTACGGGATAAAATCACTTTCAGCGAATGCACAGAACACAAGTCATTGCAGGCGCCGTCTTCCCGTCATTCTCGAATTCCACACCCGTATTCCCGATATTCACTGCTTCCGAACAAAAGAGAATTGCGAGATTTTCCTCCCCAACGGAGAAAACGCGCAAGCAAAAGACTTCACAAAAGAACGCGAAAATCCGCACGCACGGTGCAACAACTCACTCGTCGTGGCCACGACCCAACCAAGACTGTCTGGAGCTTTGATTTTCACTTCGAGACGAGCGCAAAACCGATCTCGGTAAATTTCGCTCGCCTCGCATATAGAAACAAGCAAAGTCAAATCAGACTAACTGTAACTTGCTATTTTTCAAATCGAACAACAAGTCACAGTTAGTCCGACTGAAAAATAATTGTGTTTCAAGGGCACTACAGTGCGCGTCGAAATATGACTTGCAGAAATTTTGGATGGAAAATTTCTGCATGTTACAACCACTACCTCTCTTTTCAAAGGAACCCGGGTGAAGCAGACAGCCCCGGGCCCCCGATGGTGGCAGAGCCCAGACCCCGATGGTCTGGAGTCCTCCACCCACTGATATTGGCCTTACTGTATCAAAAAACGCAAAAATGAAACCTACTCAAAGAAACAATGGCCAATATCCCTCCCTTAAAAGAGCAGCTGAAAAAATCAAATCAGCCAGCCAGGCCATGCGCGAACCTGCGAATAGAAGTCTTCCCGGGCTTTCATCCAATAAGAAGGCCGAAGGGGTTCTGGTTTAACAAAACATTTTTATTCTATTTTCTCTTCCAATCCAACAGGAATCTAATACTTTTCATAGTTTTTAAGTTCAAGACGTAATTAAGTTATTACGATACTGAAACGAATACAATATGTAGCGATTAATGAAGATGGGAGTGCCTTAGCACAACTTAGAACCAGACCGAAGTCCAGAACCAAGAGTGCTAAGGTCAAAAAAAGTGGAATGGCTGCTGCCATTCAAGAGGCAAAACAAAAAAAAAGAATTGCCCCGAGAGCAGGGTGCCCTAGAAATGGCCGTGAAGGCCCCTCGTCCGCATTAGCGGAGCACCCTTTAACCAACCCCGACGGATGCTGGTTTGCCGCTTTGCTAGCTCGCTGCGGCTGGGGTGGGTTCTTGAAAAATGGAGTTGGTTGGCTCTCAAGAAAACGGGAAGCTACGTAGTATTCATCCGTCATGAATTGTAGCCGCAAACTGATATGAGAACATATCCAGGGACCAAAAGGGGCATAGTTCCGTAAAGGAAACCACCCAGGCTCTGCAACATGGGCTGACTAAGCAGACCCAGTGCTCGTGACAACGCACGGAGCCTAAACTTGAAAATTTGAAAAACGGAAAGGGAAAACGCGCTACCTCTCTTTTACAAGGAACCCGGGTGAGGCAGACAGCCCCGGGCCCCCGATGGTAGTGGAGCCCTGACCCCGATGGTCTGGGGTCCTCCACCCTCTGATACTGGCCATATCAATCAAAAATCCAAAAATAAGCTAATCAACAACAGAAACTATCATTACGGATGGCCAGTATCCCTCCCTTTAAAGACGCTGAAAGAAATTGCTAAAAATCACGAAACTATTTCATTTGTAGGCCAGCCAGGCCATGCGCGGACCCTGAAAAGAAAAGAACTTCTAGGGCCTTCGCCCAATAAGAAGGCCAGAGAATTGGAATTCTACAAATGCATTATTTATTAAAATTACTGCCAATCAATCCAAACTTTTTGTTTACACAGAAGTTACTTTTACATAAAATAATAGTGATTTAATTAAAGCTCAATCGGTAAAGAAGTACTTTCCAACTATGTTTTCTTTTTGTTTTCCTCAGCTTTAGTAATTTCTATTATTGTATCGCAATGTACGAGACTCACTGTCTTACAATTAATCATGAGTCGAATCACTAGAATTCGAAAACGTATTAACTGTTCAATTACAAATCCAAATAAAAAATTTAATATTGAATCGTATCACCTCAAGAACAATTTAGGAAGTCTACTCATTATTTGAGTCATGCATATCATGTTAGAATCCAAGAAGATCATAATAGTACTTAAAAGGAACACTTAGTAATTATATAATGCATCATATTAAATGATATCTGCTCAAACGTATTATATTAACTTCATTGATATTAATGGATGCCTGACATAGACCCAAAAATAATATGAGAGGCTAAAAAAAAACAATTGATTTTATAAGATAGTTTCTTTTTCTGAAAGTAGTCAGCCTTCATTTTTCAAAACAAAACACAACAGAAATGTAAATGTAAATTTGGACCAATGAGCTCCTTGTGAGAGCTGTCCTGAGTGTGCAGCATTAAAGGAACATTGTTTCTCTACGAATCAACTCTTCTATTCGATCTATCCTACAACCAAACTGTAATCTGTTGCGCAACGATTCCCTATTTGGTCGGCTACACTACACACATTTTCCCTTCAAAATTCTTTTTTTTTTTAAAGTTTTTGCCTGCAAATATCGTAATTTCATATCAACGAAGAAAAATTAGGAAAAGAAAGATAATGAGCTTGTTAGACCCTGATTACAAATACATCGGATTCAACTTCTTTTCCGCTGGGCATCAATAATTTACCATTCGAACTTTTGTCACAAATTTAAATAATCCAAACATTGCATCGCAAACAATCGAAATTGATCTCTCCTTTTTTTTTTTTGTATGAGCCATAACTTGACGTGTAAATAATTTAAGATTTTTATGCTTACACTACGTTTTACCTAATCTGCCACTACCGCTTTACTTGCCATCAGCTTAAGTGTCCATATCAGCTTCAATTCTTGCAGCAGTCGTCTTGCATCATTGACATTGAAAAGGGCATCCTCAATGACAGCATGATGTCGCTTGCGCATCCTCTAATGTGGAGCTGGTTGTGATCATTCGTATCCACGGTTTGCGACAATTATCAGAGTTGCGGCGAACCAACTTGCGAATTCAACTTTAAATATTCGGGAAAGTATTTCACATTGCACTGCGCAGCGATAAACTTCGTCGAGGATTACTCCACACGACACTGTTCAGAATGGCGATCGAGACGGACATTTCATATGGCATCAAACTTGTTGTCATCACGTCACTCACATTTTTCCCTTGTAGCGATTTTGAAGATGGGAGAGGCCTTAGCACAACTTAGAACCAGACCGAAGTCCAGAACCAAGAGTGCTAAGGTCAAAAGTGGGAATGGCTAATGCCATTCAAGAGGCAAAACCAAAAAAAAAGAATTGCCCCGAGAGCAGGGTGCCCTAGAAATGGCCGTGAAGGCCCCTCGTCCGCATTAGCGGAGCACCCTTTAACCAACCCCGACGGATGCTGGGGTGCCGCTTTGCTAGCTCGCTGCGGCTGGGGTGGGTTCTTGACAAATGGGGATGGTTGGCTCTCAAGAAACGGGATGCTACGTATATTCATCCGTCATGAATCGTAGCCGCAAACTGGTATGTAAAATACCCAAGGACCAAAAGGGGGCATAGCTCCGTACAGGAAACCACCCAGGCTCTGCAACATGGGCTGACTAAGCAGACCCAGTACTCGTGACAACGCACGGAGCCAGAACATTGAAAATCTAAAACGGGAAAATAGGAAAAAGGCTACCTCTCTTTACAAGGAACCCGGGTGAGGCAGACAGCCCCGGGCCCCCGATGGTAGTGGAGCCCTGACCCCGATGGTCTGGGGTCCTCCACCCTCTGATACTGGCCATTCATCAAAAAATTCAAAATTCAAAAATTTACAAAAAAAATCACGGAAACTACTAGTTGGGCCAGTATCCCTCCCTTTATAAGATGCTGAAAATGCTAAAAAAATTAAGAAAACACTATTTCAACATGGGCCAGCCAGGCCAGACGCGGACCCTGAAAAGGAGAAAGAACTTCTCGGGCTCGCGCCCAATAAGAAGGCCTAAGGTGTTGTTACTAACAATTCATAATTATTATTCCCATGTATGGTTTACAGATCTTAACATTCGATTAAGTGTTTAAGATAATTCAATCTGATTCGAAGGATTCTTTTCAAGAATATATTGCTCTAGGCTACAAGAATATTGCACAAGAAAGAAAAATAAAAAAATTCTGACAGTTCTAGCTCTAGTTCAAACCATTCAAAAAAAAAAATGAAGTCAAACTTGCACAGCAGTATGCTTTTCAGTAACTTGTTCTTTTTCCAACCTTATGAAATGCATGCATTCTAGACGCAATATATATAATGGGGTCCTTTATTGCCCAAAACAAGACGATATGATTATGCTAATTACTTAGAACCCGCGTGGTCAATTCTGGGTAAATTATAGGTATCTGTTTGGGCTTTCGCCACACCGTTCTCAATACATTTTGTTTTAAACGCACTTTCACAACAAACATTCGATCGTCCGTTCAAATTCGTTTCATTCGGATATCCGTATAGTTTTCGATCGAAAGTTTTTCGCATTCATACTTCATTGGCGTTCAAAATTTTTCCCATACATCATTCATAAAGTAATAATACTCAAAGAAAACCCGTTGCGTTCGTCCACTTTCTTACACGCCAAGTACGCTCAAACACGCACCCACACCCAGATGAATTCACGCTAGTATGCAACGAGTGGTTTTGGTGAATATGTAATAAGTTTGATTTCATTTCATTCTTTTTTTTTTCTTTTACTTAATACTACAAGGACGCAATGCTTCTACATTGATTAAATATCCACATGATCGATTTCTAACTTTAATAACGTCTTACAGACTGTCAGCACGCTCCAAGTATGATGCATGAAATTTTTGCATGCTAAATAATCCTTATATAGTTATACAAATAACTGGCTTCCGGACTATAATTAACCTTTGTTTTCCAATGTTGCCAGTTTTCTGAATACATGATTTTAAATTTTTCAATATATCTCTTTTTTTTTTTTTTTGTCTTTTAGTTTTGTTTTATAAAAAAAACTACAGAGCATTTATTCAACAATTACCGAGAAAATGGTTAGAGATTTCTTGATCATAATATTTTCGATGTAGGAATTACTGTAAGCTATTGAAACCAATATTTTGGTGTAATTTAATGCCGATAATGGCCTGCACGTGCTTTGCAGGGTATATTGAATGACTTAACCTAAGCCGTAAACCATGACTAATTAACTCGCAACAACCATTACATTCACTCTTTTATGACGGAAAAATTGATCGAAAATCCGACAGTTTTTCAATTAGAGTAAGATTTCCATCCGACTGATGAAACGTTGTTCCCACGCTGTATTTCTTGCTTGCTGCCTCGAATTCGGTCGTCGCAAATCTTCTGCTTCATTGGAACTTCCACTGCTTCACAATTTCATGGGTTTGTTCGCCTCCTGTTACCTACTACTGTACTTACTACTCGTGATCTTCCAGCAGATCAATATCTCCGAATGACATCGGACCGCATCGGGATGATACTGCAACGATTCTTGATTCTGCAACTTCTGATGCAGCGTCCCGGGCTCCCTGCCCTTGCAGAGTAAGAAGTGACAAAGCACCCAATGGGCATGCCTTGAACTTTTTAAAATATGAAGCGGACGGGTCGGTGGACCGCATAAGATTATGGCACTCACTAAACATTCGATCTCACGCTCGAAAGCACCGTTTTGAAAGTGACCTATTTGCACACATTTGATTTTAATATTGGTTCCGGGCCAACATTATGGTCCCAAATCATGCTCGTAACAAAAAGAAATGCATCTGCAAATGTATTTGCCACGCATGCATTCAGGTGTGGTAGTCAGAGAAGTTATATTCGCGTAAGGACGGTGACAATTGCAACTCGAAGTTTGAGAAGCGCAAGCAAGGGTGCGATACATTCCGAATTCGAGTTTAACTTGCGTGGCCGTGGTGCAGCATATGCTACTAATTACGCCTCAACCGACACTTTATCACATGTTGATATTGCACATCATTTGCGGTATTACTGAGCCGTTCGAAATGATTATTGGTACGCCGACAATGTACACACATTTAGGTAAGGGAGGATTTATCACACTTCAATTGATCTCAGCGTTAGCTCACTGCGACACAAAGTTCTTGGTTAGACAGTTACACTGGACAGCCCGTGGAAATCGCACTAAACGAAAGACCGCCACAACTACACCAATTCATCGAATCAACCTCTTCGAACTTATTCTGCTAGAGTATCGGGAATAAAATTTTTCACTCTAAACCTCCCCCTAATATGCACTTGATCGCGAATTTTCTGGTTAATCCTTCACATTTTCCCAATATATTTCCCACATGGCACTATCACTTCTGAATTTCTTTTTTTTTTCATTTTCTTATAATGCACAACGAGAAGCAACGGCACTTGTGGCAGCGGGGAAAAACTCGTTGCACTATGCAATACGGCGGCCTAGGATTCTCTACACACGCGATGGATATAGGCAGAGTACACGCTATGAAACTCAAGTGCAGCCTTAGCGAATCCAGCGATAAAGTCTGGCTCCGAACGATCTGGGCCGCTATCGCAAAATTGCCCTCCTTTTCAGCCGTCTGGCTCCGACACGATTTCCACTACCTCCTGTTACCACAGCGAATTCACCAAGACTGTCCCGAGCTTATCAGCTCCAGCTCGCAGGTCGCATGCACAGCCAAGAAATTTATAACGGGATTTTCTTTTGGCTGTGCAAAACAACAATAAGGTCACCCGGGGGACTTGCGGGATTTTATTTTTGTGCGATTGAAACGTATTTTCAATCGCAAAATTTTGTAGCGTCTCCGATCCATACAGTGTGGGTCGGAGATATGTGACCAGTAATTTTTAAATGAAAAATATAAAAATTACTGGATGCTACAACACAGGTCTTTCCACAAGGGCAAGTGCGTGGAAAGAGCTGAAGGATGGATGTAATAAGAGAAATATAATGACGTGAACAGGTGATCATGTCTTTTACTATCCAATCTTTTCTATTTATTGCGTGAACTAGTGAGCGAATAAAAGGGGTAAATGTAATTGAAGGAAATTTCGTGAACACGTATGCTAAGTTAATGACGAAAGTATCTTTGATAGAGGAAATGGTGAACCAGGTGAACATCTCTAGATACTTTCTAATTGGGGGGCAGGAGTGACACCTGAAATAGGCGCAAATGGACGATCTCCAAATAAAATTTGGAAACAGATCGTGAACTGGTGAACTAGTGGGTATATCACTTAGTGATGTCTTTCGCATGAAAGACGCCCACTGATCGTCCATTTTGATCGGCCAGCTGGTAGTAAGCTCCGCCGATCTTCTTAATTACCTTACTAGGTAAAAACTTCCGGTCCAGCTTTGCATTGTAGTGCGCGGCTGCGTCACTTTGCCGGAAGTTGCGCCTGAAGACCACTTCGCCAGGCTGGTAGGTAACCAACCTGGAACGAAGATTATAGGCCTTGGCATTGCGAGTCTGGGCCTTGGTGGTGAGATCGCGGATGGTCTGGCGCAGAAGAGCCAGGCGGTCAGGAGGTGGCAGAGTGGTCTCGGGGTCATCGAGAAGGTGGAGTTGCCGCAGCAGATGGTAAGTGCGGCCATGGGTGATCATGGGTTGCCCGAATACTGCCTGATAGGGCGAAGTTCCTATCGTCGCGTGAGGTGCTGAGCGCAATGCGCAAGTTATGTCCGAGATTTTTCCGTCCCACTCCTTTTGAGCAGGATCAATATAGGAACGTATTGCTGCCAGTATGGAGCGGTTAAGACGTTCTGAGGCGTTAGCCTGAGGAGAATATACGGCGGTAAAGGTGTGTCCGACACCGAATTCCTGTAAGAAGGTTTGAAATATAGACGACCGAAATTGTACACCATTATCTGTTACAACACTTTCCGGGACTCCAACAAGGTGAAATACCCTTTTCCTCAGGATGTCAATAACTGCTTTCGCAGTGAATTTACGAAGCGGCTCAACGAAGGGGAATCGCGAAAGATGGTCGAGGACGATGAGAGCTCCAATGTTGCCAGACTTGGACCTAGGGTAGGGGCCGATAATGTCGATGTACAAGCGCTGGAATATGCGCTCGGGAACGGACTGCAGCGTCATTGGTGGACGAAGGGTGTGTGAAGGGGCTTTGGTGGTTTTGCATGTAAGGCATGATCCCACATATTCGCGCACTTGAGCGGCCATTCGTGGCCAATAAAACCATGGCCGTAATCGGCCGAGGGTTTTGGCCACGCCACCATGCGCACTCAAGGGTGGGTCATGAGCTCCCTTCACTAATTCTGCCGTCATTTCTGACGGCACCCACAACTTCCAGGCCAACTGGTCTTGAAGTCCGTTTCCGGTCGCATACTCAGTCCGCTTGTACACGAACCCATCTACAACTTTTAGGTCCGGCAGTTGGTCTTGTTCTGCCTGGACTTTAGCCGCCAGCTCCGTATAGGAGGCACTTTTGAAGTGGGGCGACTCTAAGTCTAGCTCCATTGGAGTCTCCTCGCCTTCTGCCGGCATCAACGCCTCGGCAGAGAACATGCGCGACAAGGAGTCCGGCACTACGTTTTGGCTTCCCTTTCGGTGGACAATCTTGAAGTTGAAACCTTGAAGTTTCAAGGCCCACCGGGCTAATCGTCCATTAAGGTCTGGTTGGTTCATTAGCCATTTTAGGGAAGCATGGTCGGTCACGATTTCAAATTCGTGACCTTCCACGTAGGCACGGAACTTCTTGATTGCCAACACCGCTGCCAGACATTCTTGCTCAGTGACGGTGTAGTTTCGCTGAGCGGGATTCAGTTTGTGGGACATATAGGCGATGGGGGCTTCAGCTCCGTCTTCTGTGCGCTGCACCAGCACGGCACCGACTCCATGTTGACTCGCGTCACATTGGATGGAGAAGGGCTTGTTGAAATCTGGGCTGTGCAGCACTGGGGCTGAAGCAAGGCTGTGTTTCAATTGCTTGAAAGCATTTAGCCTCTCATCGGTCCACACGAACTGACTCCGCTTAGATAGCATGTCTGTCAGTGGCGTTGACAATGACGCATACTCTCTGACGAAGCGCCGATACCAACCGCAGATTCCTAGAAATCTTCGGAGTTGCTTCGTGGTAGAGGGAAGTGGGAAATCCATGATAGATTTCACCTTGTCAGGATCAGTCTGGATAGTGCCCCCACCAACAATGTGGCCAAGGTACTTGACGTCTCGCAAGAGGAACTTACTCTTTTCCACATTGATGGTGAGGCCAGCTTGTCTCAAATGGAAGGCGACCTGATGAAGCACCTGAAGGTGCGCGTCAAACTCGTCTGTTATCACCAACAGGTCGTCGAGGTACACAAATACCTGGTGCTTGAGTTGGGGCGGAATAACCTTATCCATCAGCCGTGACATCGTTTGGGGTGCATTACACAACCCAAACGGCATCACGACAAAATGGTAAAGGGGTCGACCGGGCACAGTGAAGGCTGTCTTCTCTTTCGACTTCTCCTCTAAAGGTATTTGCCAGAAGGCATCCTTTAAATCAAGGCTAGAGATGAAATTGGCCTTAGGGAGTCTGCTGAGAATTCCATCAATCAGCGGCAAAGGATAGGCATCCTTCACTGTGACCGAATTAACCTTCCGGGCATCCAGGCATAAGCGTACTTTCGAGGGCTTTACCACCAACGTTACCGGCGAAGACCATGCACTCTTCGACTCTTCGATTACGCCCAACGCTAACATCCGGTCAATTTCCTGATATAGGAGCTTTTCGACAGCTGGTGACACAGAGAAATGTCTCTGTTTTATGGGTTTCTGGTCACCAGTGTCGATTTCATGACGGATGAGCGTAGTCTTTCCCAAGCCCTCAACAACAAACGAAGGAAAGCAAGCAATCGCAGACCGAAGTCTGCGATGCTGCTCCTGTGTGAGAGGGTGGGCGCAATCGTCGAGTGCGTCGAGGCTGTTGGTGGTGTCGACCTGTGGTGGTGGCGCAAACAGGTCTGTGGCCAGGGCGAAAAGACGGACGAAGTCCACTCCCAGATAGAGATTCTGACTGAGAGTGGGTATTATCCACAGCGTCAACGTCTTGGTGAGCCCCCGGAACGTGATGTCGGCTGATACTCGGCCTACGGCTTGATGTTGTGTGCCGTCAGCTGTTTTCAACCCGAGAGAAGCTCTTTTCCAGGGAAAAGCGTTCCTCTCGAGGAATGAGCGGGCTAGATCAGCCGCCATCACGCTCACGTTGGCTCCCGTGTCGATCAAACCCGATGTTAGTTGGCCGAACAACAGAACCTGAGCGTACGGTCGAACGTCACCTGGAGGCACGTTCAACAGAGTCGCACAATCCAATTGATAACGCCAACGACGGAACTGAGCGTAAAAACGCCTCATTCTCAACGTTGAGCGTTTAGGTGTACTAGAAGGTTGTCTAATGGTGTTAATTTCGGAATTAAAAATTCGGTTTCGGACCGCCGTATATTTCCGCCATCTTAAATGATATGGCAGAAAAGCCAAAGGTGTAGGAGGCTCTGCCTGTAAGAGTGGGATCGATAAGGTAGTGGAGTCCCCACTCGGCTGTAAACTATCATCATTGGTGGTTGGGTCCACGGAATTTGGAGACAGATCATCAGTCCTGTCTACCTGCTGGAACGGGGTGGAGCTTGCTTGCCCTGCGGGAGGCGTGAGATCTTGTTCCGCGCTCCCTGCGGTCCGTTTTTTGTTTGGCAGTTCACACAATTCGGTTTGTATGTGTCTGCCTTTCCGCAGCCGTAGCAGAATACAGTTCTGGGCTCCAAACAATCGTCGAACCGGTGTCCCACTTGCTTGCAGTTCCAGCAAGTAGGCAGGACCGTGACTGCCTCCACTCCAGGTTCATCGGTTGAATCCTCGTATTGGACCAGCGGGTATTCATCACGTAGTTCTTCTGTAGCGTGCCTCCATTGGGAGGATCGGCGTCGACCTCCAAGCTCCATTTCAAAGTTCTCCGCACGGATGACGGCCTTGTAGCAAATTGAAATTGAAAAACCGGAAGAAATTTAACTTTTCACTATTCCCAGTCAGCTCCCCTCATTCGTACCGAAGCACGAATGAGAGACCGACAAGGAATAGCGAAGAGGTTGATGGCGAACCATCAAGGAGGCAAAAAAAAAAAATAATTAATTGCCCCTGGAGCAGGGTGCCCTAGAATTGGCCGTAAAGGCCCCTAGTCCGCTTATAGCGGAGCACCCTTTTATCCAACCCCGACGGATGCTGGTATGCCGCTTTGCTAGCTCTACGCGGCTGGGGTGGGTCATTACAGAAATGGGGTGGATATGCTCCGAGAAAGAAAAGACTGCTACTTGTATATCATCCGTCATACAAAGTAGTAACCGCAAAGTGAAAATTTAAAAAAGGGTTTAAGGCCTAAGTTCGTAAAGAACCGCCATACAAAACTCTCAGGCATGAGCTGTTACCAGACTCAGCCGAGACGTGTCAACACACGTAAGGGAACCTGAAAAACGTTACGTTACAAAAGGGAAGAATAAATTGCCTTGATTTTGTGCGGACCCGAGGCAAGGCACGCAACCTCAGGCCCCTGATATCATTGGGGCCTTTACCCCCGATATAGGTGGGGTAACGCCACCCACTGACTTCGACATTCAAATGCGTCGAAATACCACTCCTATAAAAATTTAGGCTAGCCGGAACTTCACGCGCCTATCGCCACTCCGTTCCCATGGGCCGAGACCCAATAACAAGACCAAAGAATTTAATTATTTACCAACACATTATTTTTATTTAATTAGAAAAAAAAGAATTTATTTATATTTTTCATCACTGTTTGTGTTTTAGATTTCTTAATTCTAAAGGCCTTGTACACGTTTGATTATTGTGTATGGTATGCTATTTTTGACTTAATTAATAAAATTTTCTTTTTCTGTTAAGTTTAAAGTCTCTTATTTATCTTTATTTCAATATTATCGAGAAACGATAAATTGATTTTAATGCGTGAGTTTCACAGCAAACGCAAAGAATAATTAAACGAGTAAATTTAAATAGAGTTTCATGATATACATCCGTACTTTGCTTACAAAACATATTAATGTCAACCTGAAACATTTTCAAGTTTAAATATATTTTTTTTTTTTCTCATTCTTCATTTCAACAAACAAAATTTTATTGAGAATATTTATTTAAAAAACGACAGGTGACATTCCGGAGTTAAAACTATCCAAATATTTTTGAATGCGCTGCTAATTGTGCATGAATACACCACGTTGAATCGCATGCGAGTAGGCAACGATTTTTATACAGCGAAAATGATTCAGACTTAAATTTCGAAATAGCAAAAAAAAATACATGCGTATCAAACGTCCAAAAATTTCACATTACGAGTGATTCTTTGACCACTATAGAAAGTATTTTAATCAACCAATCTGCTAGCAACAGGTATTTTGTGTTTCTTATCGTTTCTGTACTTTTGTGTATTATCGTTGAAGGTACAACAAAAAAAAACCTTCGCGTTGGGTTATTTAAGTTTATCACGTTTTCGTATGTTTCTAAAACAACATGTAGAAGCTCGGGTTGAACAAAAACAATGCCAATAGTTTTGTTTTTCACAAAAATTCAAAACGCATCAGCAAAAGTGCTCTTTGACTCGCTGGTTTGTCTTCGAATGCTCCGGAAGACTATGAAATAAGTTGGATTGACTTACCGTGAATCAGTCAGTTACACCTACGTGTATTAGTTGCTGGAAACAACTCGCCAATATGTCAGGTCAGAAAACATGTTGAATCGGGTTGTGTGTTCCATACTGTCCCATAACATGACAGTTTTTCTCCCAGTCGTTGTTGATCGTCCGATTTTGTAGTTGAAAGTCGCCGATCGAAGATAATCCTTAGAACAAACAAAAAGAAAAGAAAACCCCAAAACTGTGCGTCTTACCAATCAAAGACCTTTTCCACAGTAGGTCACCCTTCCTGACTACTTCCAAACTATCCATCATGATGAGGGGTTAAAGATTATTATCACACAATTATTGCCCCTTAACTGAACGCTTCGTATTTATTTCAAAGCGTTAGCTTCTTTGGATTATTACTCGTTTATCAAATGCATATATGTAGCACTGCACAATCCAATATGTCCACTTGTCACGTACAAACCAACAGATTCGACCTTAATCATTTGCCTGTATCAGGAATCACTATGATTGCTATCAGCCAAACGAAAAGGACCTTTAATCACAAATTTAGAGACGAAGATAACACGGAGACTCAACTAAAAGATGCATGGAACACGGAATCACACCGCACAATCTATAACACTTAACTGATGGGTTTCTTTTCTCTTTCATCGAAATAACTCCGTTAATCCTAGACATACAACTCACTTTTTAACTCACCCTTGAGTGAGACTGACTCTAGCCACCGTAAGTTATGGGTAACCGATTGACCGTATCAGCTCGTTTATTCGAAAGCCCACTAGCTAAACATACACCCATACATAACAATCGAAGCAATAAACAAATCGGTTTGGAACTGACCCAATCTTTTACACCCCGACAGTGTTTCGAATCTTTAAAACCGTTCTCGAAAGAGTTGAATCACAATCTTATTTTTCACCACTCAACCCGGTCTATATCCGCGCAAGATACATTCACTTTTTCAGAACCGAAAACAATCAAAAATCACGTTTCGTCCTAAACGAAGGCAGACTCCATCCTTCTTGACTCCAAAAATATCCCAATTCGGCCAAACTTCTGTACGCGATTTTGAATCTGGGCAATACGATCCAGCCGACCCGATCGACTCTTCAATCGCAACTCCCAACGCAACCGTCCATTTTCGGCACACAATTTTCTGGCGAGTTCATATCGTCCAGGTTCCAAGAATTTTCTCGGAAACTTCTCGTGTGTATTTTGCCGACTGAATGTTTTCTCACGTTTAGTATTAGCGACATTCCGTAGATGGGGTCCGAGCATTGAATCGATGTTGTTGTTAGTGGATTATTTTCCATGCCGCCACAGAAAACGTCGTTGTGGGATTTTGAGTCGCGGTGGTTCGAATTTTCACCCAAATTCAACAACAACAATTTCAGGGTTCCGAGCTCATTGCCAGTAATTAATATTAGCTGGGAATGAACTCCGGAAATACCAAAGTCTTGTTGTTATTGGATTTGGTAGAATTTCCGAGCCGATGCCGTTTTAATAATAATTATGGGGAAAATGGAATATGGGTGGTTAAAGAGACATATGCATGTTGAGATGCATATGTGAATTAGGGTGTTTATGCATGTTGTAATTGCATATTATGTTATGGGGACATATGCATTTTTGAGATGCATATGCGAATTAAGGAATATATGCATATGAAATTTGCATATTAGGATATGGGGACATATGCATTTTGAGATGCATATGCGAATCGGGGCAGGTATGCACATTGAATTTGCCTAGGTGCCTAAGGGTACCTTTACACATGATCATGCACAGGGCGATCACATGTCGCCGAAAGGATTCTGGTAGGCGGATGCTACAGCCTGACGGAGCAGACGAACAGAGGGAAGGTGTATTTGTAGCAGACCACGACGGATTTCTGGCAACAAATTGCGTCTAAGAATGTCAGCTAAATCCGCGTCAGCAATAGGGCGCTGTAGCCGGTCAACAATCTTGTAGACGTCCGCACTAAAATCGTCGAAGGTTTCTTCCTCGTATCTGCTCCATCAGGTCGGCATCCGTGAAGCGATCAGCGAAATGATCGCTCAGGGCCGACTCCAACTCTCTCCAACTGAAGTCTCGTGTTCTATTATAGAATCTCCAAAACCAGTCCGCGGCAGGTCCAATCAGAAGCAGGTGCATATGCTGGCATAGAATGCTAAAATTTCCGCCCAAGGTATTTCTGGTGAGAGCTGCTACCCTGTTGATGAAAACTTCTACTGGCACAGTAGACTCACGACCAGAGAATTTTAGGCCCCACCCACCAATAATGCTAGCCACCTTATCGTGGTGGAACTGCACATTATTACCACGAGGGGTGCGAGGTGAGTAGGATCGCGGCACTGGTACAAAGGATTGTGCGCGAGGGTTAAGTCTTGGCGACTCTACACTCCCAGTCCGGGACGGAAGGTTTAATTGGGCCATGCGCTCCAGCATCACACGCATGCCGTTCTGCAATTCGTTAATCTGTTGTTGAAGTCCGCTTAAATCCTGGGGCACTATAGAGCGCACTCCTGCGGCTTCTGATGTCACATCTGAGATTGGGGACGCTTTTGATGACGGGCCAGGTGGCTGAACTAAACCTTCCGCTCCCGACTCGGCCTGCAAATCGAAGTCCCTGATTTCCAAATCCTCATTTCTCATGCCTCGGGTTCTTACTCCCGGCCGTTGTGTTTTGGGCCGAGCCCCTCGTGGCATAGATGCTGCAGCAGTGGGGGCCTGTCTGGCTCCTAAGGGGAGACTCAGTGGTCCACGGCACAGCGGGCAATCTGTATGATTCCGAAGCCATTGCTCCAGGCACGTTTCATGAAATGTATGACCACATTTTGTGGTGTACGTAACCTGGGCAGCAGCGAATGACTGCTGGCATATGGAGCACTGAGCCTCCACTGTGGTGCCAGACAGATCCTCACTACTGTGATGCAATGGCATGTCCAATCTGTGAAAATAATTGACAAGTGAGGAAAATCCAAAGAAAATGCACGATACTCGTGACTAACGAATTAATTCGCTTAATCTAAAGTTGGTTGGCGGGGAATTCAGTCCGCAACCAAATGCACAAAAATTTGTGTCTAATTTTTCAAAGAATCTTAACAACTAATAGGCCAAAGTGCCAAAGTTCAAAATAAGTGGATGCACACCAGTGGTGTGACTAACTCTTCAATGAGTCTTAATAACTAATAGGGCAAGAATGCCAAAAATTCAAATATATATATAAAATATATATATGAGTGGGTGCACACCTGTGGTGTGTCTAACTCTCAAGAAATATAATTAAATTGCAAAGCCAGATGGCTAGAGTAAATTGAAAAAAATATCAATTTCAAAGTTTTAAATTTTTCCAAGTTAGGATCAAATTTTAATTTTATCAAAATTTTAATTTTCAAGAGATGGCCTTCTTACTAGACGGAACCCGATCCGTTCCTCCCCAATTCAGGTCCGCTGGCTGGCTGACTGTTGATTTCAAAAATGCAGGAAATTGAAATTTTAATTACCAAATGTTTAAGTATGAGAAGTATTTACGTATGAAAAATGTTTTGGTGAGAAAAATGTTCAAGTGTGAAAACTGTTTAAGTGTGAAAGGTATTTAAGTTCAGTAATTTAATTGGGTCGATTCCAAAAGGGAATCGCCCAGTATGGGGGGACTGTACTCTCACCCGAAATTCCTCGAAAAGAGAGGAGCAAGGGACCAAAAACAACTATGTTGCTGCTTGACTCAACTTCAGCAAATGGTTCAAGTTTGGCCAAGCTGCAGGGACGTGTAGGCGGCGCCACGCCAACCCCACGTAATCCACTACAGCCTGAACCAAACCCAGGCCAAGAGCCGAAGCTGGGTCAAGACAACAAGGATATACAAATTTGGGACAGCTTCCCAACATAAAGTGGGGCAGGGGCCCTTCGGTTGACCGGGACAGGAGCGGCGGTAAACCACCACAACCTGTTATCCGCGGCCAACCTCCAGGTTGCACCCAGAGTCAAAAAACTCCAAAAGACAACACAACAGGAAGCTGCCCAAGAGGTAAACTAACTAGGAATTGAATTTAACCGGATAGGACTGGGAAGGATGTTTGCGGCTAGTAAGGAAAGAGCGAGCGATGCAGGTCTTAATTCATGGGGTTTGTTCTCTCGAACGAAGTATATCGAATCGCAAAGGAGGCGATTCTAAGACCTGCTAGTGAGAATGGAATTATTAGGATTTAAAGACGTGAAGTCTTAAGGGGAGTATGAGTCGAAACTCATAAGTATTTTCTCACTTTGGTGTGGGTTGCCCAAAAACAAGTTTCGGGCCCCACGTTGGGCGCCATTTGTAGCGATTTTGAAGATGGGAGAGGCCTTAGCACAACTTAGAACCAGACCGAATTCCAGAACCAAGAGTGCTAAGGTCCAAAAGTGGGAATGGCTAGTGCCATTCAAGAGGCAAAACAAAAAAAAGAATTGCCCCGAGAGCAGGGTGCCCTAGAAATGGCCGTGAAGGCCCCTCGTCCACATTAGCGGAGCACCCTTTAACCAACCCCGACGGATGCTGGGGTGCCGCTTTGCTAGCTCGCTGCGGCTGGGCTGGGTTCTTTAAACAAATGGGGATGGTTGGCTCTCACAGAAAACGGGATGCTACGTATTATTTCATCCGTCATAATACTGTAGCCGCAAACTGGTATATAAAAATACCCAAGGACCAAAAGGGGGCATAGTTCCGTAAAGGAAACCACCCAGGCTCTGCAACATGGGCTGACTAAGCAGACCCAGTGCTCGTGACAAAACACGGAGCCAAAACTTGAAAAATCTACAAAAGGGAAAATGGGAAAAAACGCTACCTCTCCTTTACAAGGAACCCGGGTGAGGCAGACAGCCCCGGGCCCCCGATGGTAGTGGAGCCCTGACCCCGATGGTCTGGGGTCCTCCACCCTCTGATACTGGCCCTCAATATTCAAAAATTCAAAAATCTACCAAAAATACTGAAACTAAATGTTGGGCCAGTATCCCTCCCTTTAAGTAAAATGCTGAAAATACCGAAAAGATTCACGAACAAACTACATTATTATTTGTAGGCCAGCCAGGCCAAGCGCAGACCCTGAAAAGAAGAGAACTTCTCGGGCTTCCGCCCAATAAGAAGGCCAGGGTTATAGTTTAACAATTCATTATTTTCAAAGTTTTCAACAGACCAAAAACAAAAGTCAAATGTTTCTTTAATATTCAATAATACTATTAATATTGCGAAAAATCAACGCAAATCTAACGTACTCGACATGTAAAGCCAATTTGGTTGCGAGATAGCTGGTACCCAGTACATACTACAAAACAACTTAAATTAGTAACACCTTACAAATTATCAGAAGTTGTAAAGAAAAATCATAACTTTATCCTTATACTAAAATTTTAATTGAATATATAATTTGTTATCGCATTATCAACTATCACTAATTGAATTTTACATTCCAAGAGTAAATCAAATCTTTCCGTAAGAGTTTCCCAAGAAGAGTACAAATTATCGCAATTCCGATACGACTGTTATACCTAAATTGACTTATAAGTATTACAACTATGTTTTATTACTATTTTTACGATAGACTTAACGCAAAGATGAGCTCAGATAAACAACCCGCAATACTAGCTGTATTAGGAAAAACTGGGAAAGGTTCGAAGCGGTTAGAATATACCAACACGGTCCCCAAGCTTGCTCATAGCATATCCCGATTTATTTACGAGCCTAGAACTTGGAATTTCTCACAAAATTCGCCCTATCATACGCAACGTGAACATCTCACAACAACCGCTCCATATTCAAGAATAGGCAAGTCAGTTTAAAGTCTTTCACAAGCTTGAACACAATATTTTGTACCTCATAAGTCTATTTCATCGGCACAAACGAAATCTATCAAACATCAAGTGCCCTCCAAAAATCTCTTGACAAAAAAATCCCAGAATACCGAGAGGCCTGCTTTAAGAACCACTCAACTAGGCTTCGTCATGTCAATCAACCGACTACGACACTACTAACAACAATGTGTACAAGGCACTAGGCAAGTCAACGCAACTCTTGGCAACGCAACTAACCTTTTCAATCTAGCCAACGCCCTATTCTCAAATCAAACGAAACTAGCAACGTGGACAAAGTCATAGTCTGAATTGCACCGCTGTAACCGTCAAAGGTATTGTATAAATCCAATGGAATATATATGCAATGTATCTAATGGAATAGGTGCCGGCTAACGTCAAATCAGGAAATTATCACCTAATCGGAAAAGGAATGGAGAGAGAAAGACTACGACGAACATTCCGACACTTCATCGATGAGTAAAGTTCCCAATTTTTCTTGTTTCTTTTCAATAAACGTACTAGTTACCTTGACTGTTAATATTCTCGACAGTCCCATGCTAAATTCTGAAACATAAATTTAACTTTGAGCTCATCATTCTATTAAGTGAGTTTCTTTACTCTTACACAACTATGTCATCTAACTGTTAGGAAAAGTTGCAAACAAAATGAATGAACTTAATTTCTTATAAGAAGAGTTGTCACGAATAATTGATGCATATTACGGTAAATACTTTTCACAGTTTGGTTCGCTCTTTACTAACTTGAATACAACCAATATTTCGTTTAAACTAGACATATCCAAAATTATGTCTGCGAGACGACCATGAGAATTTAGTTCAAAATTTAATCAACTAGTATCTAGAATTTGATTTATTTTGGATTTTAATTTGCTTGCAAATCACTCTTTTGTTTATGTGCATTTGTAGTAATTAATAAAATGAACCTGACAAAGACATTACAATTGTATATAAGAAAATCTGCTTCTTAAACTCTCTTCCCCGCCGACTTATGATACTTTTCGCTATATTTATGCAATTATAGCTTGATTACAACGGTTTCGTAACACGTTTTAGTACCCCCAATCAAAAACATGGCATGGGGTTGGCATATCAAAGAGGTTTCGCAATTACAGTTGACCACGTAAAAATTATTTCGCAATTACAGTTGACCACGGACCTCGTCAGCAGCAAGCAATATTAGTGAACCGACTCCGACTTGTACGTTTTGGATTCTCCCATCTTCGCAAAACCATTCACCATCAGATTTAAAACACCGTTCCGGACAAAGATTGGCTTCGGTATTGATAATCCTGCTTTACTACGACACATTAGTATGAGTAATTCCAGTGTGGCTTGAGAATGCTAGAAAGCTCAAACCATCGGTAAAGTCGGATTTGATGTTAATATAGCTATATTCTTTCGTGTGGTTGAAGTTGTAGATGATATTTCAAGAGAACATTTTTTTTTTTTTTTTTCCACACCAATCATCTCTTATGATCACCTAGAATCATTATTTCCCTCTTGAGCCATTTTCGCGTTCAGTTAGAAAGAGTTAGGAAAGCTAGTTGGCATGTAGCTCGATGAATGTTGCACAGAAAATGTTACTATAGTCGTTCACTAGACGTCATACGAACGCGATCACTGTTTGCTGACGTGCGGGCAGGCGTTTACTTCCACTCATATAGCAGTCTCATTATTATTTAAAAATATTTCAGTTGGCACGATGTAATTAAACACATCACTACAATATGCGCGACAAGTGGTCAACGAAAAATTTGCTCGCTCCTCAGTTTCCTCAATTCCAATCTAGATCGAACTGAAACCAATGCATTCGCGAATCCTAAAGCGTTTCCCGAGCTAGATACACGGAAATCACGCAGCGCTCGAAAATTTCTAAGGCAATGTATGCACACTGGAAACTTTGGAAGAGTACCATTTACTTACTGCGTGCTGTTGTCCATGTTATCTACTAATTAGAAGTTCGACCATCCAATATGCACCAATTGCCGTTTAACGTGTGGTTGAAGTGGGACGCGTCCACTCCGAATCGGGTCACCAGATGCAAGCACAATCACCAGTCCGATTCGCCGCCGACGCTCTCGATGATGACCAAACCGAAATGTAAATTTCCATATGATTACAAAGAAAATCCTGTGCTCCTGTGTTTGACCAAATTCCAAATGAGACGGATGACTTACACCAAACTTTTTCTATGATAGGCAGATTATCCCAAGCAATCGTTCTTGTTACAGCGCCGAACGTAGATGAAAAGACCATTTATCGAAGGTGCAGGTATGTGTTTACAATGCTACCTCGACCAACAAGTCCTGGTGACCAGAACATCCCGACTGTATACCACTGACCACGAATGAAATAGCACTCATGTTGATGCACGTTATGTTAATGCATGAATGCTTGTATACAGCGATGTGCCGCCAACTCGGCTACCGTCTCCGACCACCACTTTGAATCGACTGCCACGAATTCAGCCTGCCAGTTCGCAATGCGCGTTCGAGCCGCAAAACAAGATCCCGTTAGAACTTGTTGCTACTCGAATTCAATAACAAGGTCGCCGGGGACGTACGGGACTTATTATTGACTCAAATTGAAATATGTTCAATTTGAAAAGAAAATATGTAGCCATTTCGAGCACATACAGTGTGCGGCGAAATTTCGTGTCCAGTAATTTCGTACAAAAATTACTGGATGCTACAACACAGATCTTTCCACAAGGGCAAGTGCGTGGAAAGAGCTGAAGGATGGATGTAATGTGTGAAAGACAATGACGTGAACAGGTGATCAAGTCTTTTACTATCCAATCTTTTAGATTTATTGCGTGAACTAGTGAGCAATTAAAAGGGGTAAATATAATTGTAGGAAATTTCGTGAACACGTATGCTAAGTTAATGACGAAAGTATCTTTGATAGAGGAAATGGTGAACCAGGTGAACATCTCTAGATACTTTCTGATTGGGGCAGGAGTGACACCTGAAATAGGCGCAAATGGACGATCTCCAAATAAAATTTGGCAACAGATCGTGAACTGGTGAACTAGTGGGTATATCACTTAGTGATGTCTTTCGCATGAAAGACGCCCACTGATCGTCCATCTTGATCGGCCAGCTGGTAATAAGCACCGCCGATCTTCTTAATTACCTTACTAGGACTTACTAGGACGCGACGTTCGTCGGTCGCGAAACGTTAAAATTAACGACAAGGCCGGCTATGCAGCTGCCAATTCTGCACCGGCTGCATAAGAACCTGATGAAGAATGGTAGATTAGATGTCAGTAAGATCTATTTAAGTGTTTTGATCTGTGCAATTATGCACATTGACATTGATTATTTGCTTAAAAATTCGATAGAATTAATTCCAATTCAATTAAAACCAGAATGTTTTCTTACCATAGTTCATATGAATCGTGATATATTTGAATCTGTGTGACATTCCAGGTTCAAACGAAAATTGAATCACAATGTAAGTACTAAGTGACTTCAAGTCATTAATTTACGTTATTTTTCACAAGATGAAATGAATGTCGTCGATTTGCTTCCTATTGTCAGCACTTGATTGTTATTTTGAGTTGCTGACAACTTCTGTTTCTTTTTTTTTTCTCTAACTTTTCTTAAGATAAGCTGTAAGCTAGCTGTTGCATAATATGTCTTACGAGTATAAACTTATTTAAAGAAAAAACAGGTTTTAAGGAAGGAGAGCGTTAGTTTTATTGTGAGGGGAAGAGCATGAAGTTGTCAGTAGCATGTTTTTAATGCGGAAGGTTCTAATACATTCTATAAACCGCACCATATTCGGTTTATAGAATCTAGCACTATTTTTTTTTTTTTTTTTTTTTTTTCTTTGTGAAGACACTATTCCAAGTATATATAGTGATATTAGAATCTCAGGTGCATGTGAATGTAATGCTAACAACTTCATGGACTTGCATATATCGAACGCTGTGAATAGAACGAAATGTATGAAATGTTGGAGTTCAAAAGCATATTATACATAAATATAGATATAAATAATCAAAAAAAAAGAATTATTGGATGCTACAGCTTAGTTAATTGAAATATCTTGAAAGAAAATGTAGTGAACTAAGTGACCATGTTTCAAGATACGGAGGGAGGATAACAAAGAAGGAGTAATTAGGGAATGGAGGTGCGTGAACTCGTGGACTAATCACCTCGGAGCTTTTTCTGGTGCTGCAACCTCCTCAAGAGCTCCTCAATGGCCCAAAATGTGTTTTCCACTTTATGAAACCTATTCCACAGATCAGGGAATTTCACCGGGAATAGGCTGAAGTTGTGGGACCTGGAATGAATTGTTTGAGGAGGTGCTTTTGAAGGGTTTAGGGAAGTGGTGCTCTTCTGAAGCGTAATCTGCAGACCCTTCAAAGCAGATATACGGCCACTGGAACGACGTCCGTGTAGGACCTTCTTCCAGAAGAGGCGAAGTCGAAGAGTGGAGCGTTTCGGTTTGTGAGTGACTGCTGGAGGAGGATCGACGTTCGGTCTCACTTTCTGGCGCTTAGGTGTTGGTGCTGCATCTGAGGAGAGTCCGAGCATTTTATGTGGAGATAGATGCGATGCAGTAGCAGGGGTGGCGTAAGGCGGGTGCCCAGTATCCACATCGGGAGCTTGGTGATCGGGGAACCCGAGCATCTCGTCGGCATATGACTCACGTCTGCCGATCTCCGCCTCAAAATCTTCTTCTCTGAGGACGGCTTGGCGAAGCAACCTAACAGTGGGAAGGTCCAAGAATAATATGCGCCGTTGCACGCTGGGTAGCAGGTTGCGGCGAAGGATTCTCACGAGCTCGCCATCCTCCATTGGTCGGACCATGCGGTCGGCTAGCCGGAGCACATCCGAGTGGAATGTGTCGAATGACTCACCCGGTTCTTGATAGCGATTACTTATTTGCTCCAGGAGATCCTCATCGCTAACGAAGTCCCAGAACCGTTCTTCAAGTGCCTCGCGTAGTGAGTGCCAGTCGACACTTCCGTTGCTCCGATGGTATCTCCAGAACCAGTCGGCCGCAGGCCCAACAAACAGAAGATGAGCGTGCTGGCAGAGAAGATGGAAGTTGCCATCGAGTGTTTGCCGCGTGAGTGCTTCCACTCGAAACACAAACAGCTCGATGAGCATTGAACCTTTCAGCCCGGAATATCTCAAATTCCAGCTGTTGATGACATTGGGGACCCAGTCATTGAGTGGTGGAAGATCTTGTCTCGAAAACATACTTTTGGCTGAAGGGTTATCAAAGGCAAATTAGAATTGGAACTTTAATTGAATTTTCTAATTTTCCAGAAATGATGACGGAAGGATTAATGCCACTACAGTAAAGTTAGATGGAGAAAATGAATTAATTATAATAAGGGTCCAATTCTTCTAATTCAAAAAAGAATGAAAGATGCTAAAGAGCCTATTACTCTGACAAGCACCAATCCAGAAATACTAAATAATATTGAGGAAAAATTCGCATTAAATAAACGCGGGATAAGCACAAAGGCTAGGTTGAAGCATTTCAATTAGTTCATAGAGGTTAAGTATAAATTAGTATAAATAAGTATTTTATAAATAAGTATTTTATAAACCTGCCCTAATTATTGGGCTAGACCCGATCAGAACCCCCTCATCAGGTCCGCTGGCTGGCTGGCTGAATTGAAACAAATGACTTAATGAAATAAGTTGCGTTAAACAAATTAAATTTTGCATTATGAAAAAAAATTACGTTTAAGTTGGGTCGCATCCAGAATGGAAACGCCCAATGAGGTCTGTTCGCCTCCCCCGAAATTCCCAAGAAAAGAGAGGAGCTAGGATATCAAAACAAAAGTTGCAATTGTCCAACACATGACAATCCCTCAAAGTACCGGTCGAACTGACGGGACGCAATAGTGGCAACACGCCAACCACACGTAATCCGAACATCAGTTCGAACCAGACCCGAAGAAATTGCCCTATGAAAGACAACTCCAAGTCAAACGTTGGCGTAGCTTCTAACATAAAGAGGTGCAGGGGCCCTTTGGACAACTCGGACTGGAGAATGACGTAAAACGACCAAACCCAGTAAAATCCAGAGTAGTCCTCCAGGTTGCACCCGGAGCCTAAAGCTCAAAAAGACAACACATAAGAAGCTAACGCCAAAGGTATGCTAATAAGGATTGATTCTAAAAGGATAGGATTGGGAAGGATGTTTGCGGCTAGTAAGGAAAGAGCGAGCGATGCAGGTCTTAATAAATGGGTTTTGTTCTCTCGAACGAAGTAATATGGAATCGCAAAGGAGGCGATTCTAAGACCTGCTAGTGAGAATGGAATTTTAAGGTTTGAAGACGTAAAGTCTTGAGGGGAGTATGAGTCGAAACTCATAAGTATTTTCTCACTTTGGTGGGTCACCCAAAAACAAGTTTCGGGCCCCACGTTGGGCGCCATTTGTAGCGATAATGAAGATGGGAGTGGCCTTAGCACAACTTAGAACCAGACCGAAGTCCAGAACCAAGAGTGCTAAGGTCAAACAGTGGAATGGCTAATGCCATTCAAGAGGCAAAACAAAAAAAAAGAATTGCCCCGAGAGCAGGGTGCCCTAGAAATGGCCGTGAAGGCCCCTCGTCCGCATTAGCGGAGCACCCTTTAACCAACCCCGACGGATGCTGGGGTGCCGCTTTGCTAGCTCGCTGCGGCTGGGGTGGGTTCTTTAAACAAATGGGGATGGTTGGCTCTCAAGAAACGGGATGCTACGTATATTCATCCGTCATGAATTGTAGCCGCAAACTGATATGTAAACATATCCAGGGACCAAAAAGGGGGCATAGTTCCGTAAAGGAAACCACCCAGGCTCTGCAACATGGGCTGACTAAGCAGACGCAGTGCTCGTGACAACGCACGGAGCCAGAAAATTGAAAATCTACAAAAAGGATCAAGGAAAAAAAAACGCTACCTCTCCTTTACAAGGAACCCGGGTGAGGCAGACAGCCCCGGGCCCCCGATGTTAGTGGAGCCCTGACCCCGATGGTCTGGGGTCCTCCACCCTCTGATACTGGCCATATTTCAAAATTCAAAAATCTCAAAAATCTAATGGAAAAAAACTAAAACAGACTGAAACTACACTGGTTGGCCAGTATCCCACCCTTCAGCAAGCATTTCACATCAATTTATCTACATACCTCGAAATTACTCGTTCATTCTTTGTTTGACCGTTGCCGTGCTTCTAAGTTTGTCCAATTGACGTCTCATGCCAACAAAATTAACATCACCATGTGCGTAGGATCAATTAATTTTGATCCGAATTGAAGGAAATGAGTTTACACATGAAAATCTAGACGGTTCTAGTAGGGGACACTTTGTCGAGTTTCATTACTAAGAAATTCAAATGTTTCCTTCACTTGATTTCACCATGTTTGCACCAAGCAACTGCACGAGTTCACTCCAACACTGCACAGGTTTTCCTTTCGTCTAATATGCATTCTGATAATCACCGATACCACAAGTTCAACGTCGAACAAACGTATATCTTGGTGAAAAGGCGTCATTCCGGTGACGTTGGGTTGATATTAAAACCAGTGGCCATCATTTCATCTTTTCGCGTCCGAGGAGATACAAACGACAGCCTAACGAACGATTTACGACCGATTCAGCTGCCAAACAATCGCCGCTATCGCAATAAAATTCATCTCCGAATCTATTCCGACGCAGACACACCTCACACATTATCGAACGAGAACGAACCAACTCAGAAGGATGTTTTCCGTCTTTTCTTCTTTCAATTGCAAAAGTATCTATGCCCGATCATATTCGACCAACGAAACTGCGAAATTGTGTTACGGTACGAGCCGTGCAATGACGGACGGACTTTTGATTTGACCGATCAACTACATCCACGCTCGCCACCGCGCCAAAAGTGACCTCTCGCCACAGCGACACCCAAACGACTGTCCCGAATTCTGGCTTGATCTGCGACACGAAAACAAGATACCGTTACCGGTTCCTGCATTCGTATCGCCTCAAGCCAGTCAATGTCAAATCGGACTTGCAGTGTCTTGTTTTTCAAATTGAAAAACAAGGTACCGCTAGTCAGAATGAAAAATAATTTGGCTATTTCAAGGGCACGACAGTGTGTGCTGAAATAAGCCGTGCAGAAATTTCGAAAGGAAATTTCTGCATGTTACAAATTCAATAATAAGGTCGCCGGGGACTTGCGGAACTTATTATTGACTCAAATTGAATTTTGTTTTTTTTTCAAATTTGAAATTGTGGTAGCGTCTCCGATCACATACAGTGTGGGTCGGAGGTATGAGTCCAGTAATTTTTAAATATAAAAATATTAAAAAAAATTACTGGGTGCTACAAATACTTAAAGGCAAATTACTATGATTACAGTTCGCAATCTAATCTAATCAATCTACTGTATTCCTAATTTGATTTTTATTTTTATCTTCTGTTTCATTATTAATGTCAAACAGAGAACAAACACATTTATCGAGTTAGTAATTGGTATTAGCCATTGGAACTAAGAAAGTATCCTTCTGACTTATGGATCAAAAATCAATCCAAGGATAATATTTGCCTTATAATAGAATTCTCTTGCCATAAACTTTGACTTTTATGCAATAACTAACGACCATCTAAATATTGTCTTTAATAACTTTCCTTTTAATGATAGACCTTGAGCACCGCCTTACTACCCCTTCGGCCTTCGTCAAGGATCTAAAGGACTAATTTTGTTTAGTTAAAAAAAATGGTTTCCAGAGATCATGGCGTCGCTTTTGCTTTTTAATCAAGTAAATTAAGGCGTTACAGTGGGCATGTAAAAGAAGTGTCTTGTTTATCTCCTAGTTACTCAACCTAAACCATGGTTTAAATTGCAATCTTAGCCTCTTGTCTTGACAAGCTCTTATTGATATACTAAACGAAATTACGTTCTTGCTTAACGAATACGATAAAATTTTCAAATTATTGAATTTGTATTAGCCATGAGCTATTATTTACTTATCTACTGTTTTCCGTTCAGTTATTAGCATACTTGAATTTCAATTCACAAACTATAGACAGTTTGGATTCAATACATCAGTACAAGGAAAAAAAAAAACATACGTAAATATCCGGCTTGTGAATGAGAAAATAAAACACTATTCAATAAATGTTGAACTCTTAGTGGGTTAAAGACACCACCTTAAGGGTCACTTGCTAATTAAAACTTCAAATTCCAAGCAAAAATATATGATATTAGGTTACTTAAAAATTATAAAAGAACCTTGATTTGATTTGTCCATCTGGTTTGCTCAGAGCCGTCAATAATTCGTCAGCTATATTTCCATCATAGAATTGAACAATACTTCTAGCTCCATACAGGTTTCGTGATTGTAATTGTCACTATAGACAGCCTCCGAATGTGCATTGAAACGGTTTTTCACCAATCTGTACAAGTTGATGAGGGTTCAGTTTCGAGTTTTCCACGAGCGCCTTCTCATACTCACCACAAACAAGAGCACGCGCTCCGCACGTATGTATGGTTTTTGCATGGCCGCATCATCACCATTCGAACAAAATATACTGCTTAAATCTAAGTACCTGGAAGCGCCTCTCCGCGCGATACAGTTGATATTAGGTAAGCGTGAGTTTTTTACTAGTATATTAGTAATATTCGCGGTTTTCTTCGATTCAAGTGGGAAAAATCCGGCAGATATCAATCTCAGAATGCTACGCAAGCAGGATTTTCACGCGAACACAGCCTGTCCCGGCCCCGGCGACGATCTCTATCCGACTGCCCAGTGCCCAAGCTTGCAACGCGAAAGTTCGATCTAGCACAAACAAAATGCCGTTGCTTTACGGTATCCTATTTGTGCAAAAGTTGTTCGTAGGTGAATTTGCCCTTGAGACGGACAAAATAACAAGCGCGTTGAAATAATTCGTCCAGAAATTTCGAATGAAATTTGTGGATGCTACACAATGTCTAGATGACGATCCAGGTCGTTAGCAATGACCTACTGTTTGCGCGGAGTGATTTTCCCCAAAACGGCCGTTCCGACAATGTTTGCCACATCTGGTCACAGTTCCGAACAGACTCGTCTGGGTCTGAATCAATTTGCCACAAGTCGGCATAGCCTTACGAACCGTCGAAGGCGTTCGCATCGTATACAATTCACTGTATCATATCCGAATTGTTCCTCACTTTTGTTTAAATACTGCAATTGAACTGGCCACTAAAAGCCAAACGGTCGCAAAATCTCCTCGGCGAACACAAAATACAGCGTATCCGACTAGGCAACTACGGTCAACGACTATGATGATTGTCAAATCAATTTTGAAATTAAACTTGAAGTCGCCCAATACGATCGATTACTTGCGATCGATTTGTAATGAAATGGTTATAGAATTTGTTTTACCCAGACACAAAGTGCCTGAGTAAAATGGAGTGAAGGTCTACAATGACCATCAAAGGATATCGAGTCATTAGTCCGTGCAGGACTGAGCTACGCCGGGTAGCTACAACTCTCACATGACAGGACGGCGGCACATGCTGGTTGCCATCTAGCGATTCGGGAGATGTGGGGGGGTTCTTTTCCTGTCATGCGTCCTAACCATCATCACATTTTTATTCATGTGCCTGACAAGAAACAAACGCGACATTGAAAGTGATCTTCTTCAAGATCCACTTTATGAGCCGTGAAGGCTAACCCTGACCACGGGTATGTTTTTGTTTGTGACTGGGATCCAAAGATCACCAGCACAAAACAAAAAAATAAGGCCACCAATTTGAGTCAATGCTTCCTACGAAGCAACTCGACGCGAAGACGAATCGAAGTACGCGCGAGGGATCGCGAATTGGTGGCTGAATTCGGGGACGACAGAGATACGCACGCAATACATCAAGAAACCGCAAAATTACAAACACTCCAAAAATAAGGTATACGCGGATACCAACACGAAATTCTCTACTTTACACTTTACACTGAACAAATACGCGCACGACTGACGAAATTCATCGACCTGAAAAAAAAATCCTGTGCTACCTTATAGCGGTGCCAGAAGTCTGATCTCTACCAAAAACATTGTATATAGGTCAGACTTCCGACGGGTCCGCCCATAGCCCCTACCAACCACCCTGTAAAAAAAAATGAAAGAAAGAAGTTAGAGAAAGAAAAAGAAAGAAATCCTCACCCCATCTTCGGAAAGGAAAAACAAGTTGTTATGAATTACACAAACATTTTCTTTTTATTTAATTGTTTCAATATAAATAAAAGTTATTATTGAAAAGAGACTTCTGAAGTTTACTTATTCATTAGTTTTCCAAAAAATATTAGTTTTCCAACAATATTAGTTAAAAAAAAACTATAACTTCTTCTTTAATATAAATCACAGTATTATCTTTGTGAAATACCGATTCTGCAAGTAAAATTAGCATTCGACTAGAAAAGAGTTACAATTTAATATGATATGGTTTCTGTTTTCTTCACTTGTGAAGATTTAGTGATTTTTTTTTTTGTTAATTTCCAAATATATTAACAAGTTGTACATATGTTATCAATCATCTTTTGATGCTTTAAATTCAAGGCCTTTTACAAAATTTTTATCACTCTGACAGCCATCCATCGGTACGAGCTAATATTTTCCTTTTTGTTTCTTTTTTTCGATTCGAACTTTTTCTTAATTACCGTTTCGGAAATATTTCACCACATGATTCACAAATATCGGTTCAAAAGTCAATGACTTGGATAAAGTATCTGCGGCTATTGTAAATCAATTACAGACTACTGAATACAGTTTGAACAAAATGTAGATTGCATCCAATGGTATACAAAACAGTCTCAAAACAAAATTTTTAGTTTTCGTATACTAGAGAAAAATTAGAGAATATCCGTGTATGTTTGGAATGTTATTTGAAACAATTTGTGAAGTTGTTTTTTCATCAGTGGTATTAAATGATAGTCTAAATTGGGATATTATTCATTTTTTTTCGTTTTGTTCCCTTTTCAATTGATAATGACGTTCGCCTTCTTTTCGTTAGATAAGTAATCGTAATCCATCGCGGATGCGATTGTTTGACCGAGAAGAGTCAATTCACGACACAGACACTTTGTGAAGCAACAAAATGCTTACCTGAACGCCCTGCACGGTTCATGTATAGTTGGTATTGATAACGACGTTCGCCTCGAATATCAACGATGAATCTGCACTTACCCACGGCGCAAAAGATACGTTGCTCCTCCGGTCCCAACCCTTTCGATTCTAGCAAATACACCGCCGATTCCACATCAGGCTTGCACTCTCTCGTCGAAAAAAAACGGTCCTCCCGACAGAGTTGTTTTCCTTTGAAGCTAATTATAGCATGATAAAACCCTTGCATGTTGGATTTTCTACGGGAAAATTTGGTGTGCACCTCCCTTCTACTTATTAAAACACAATATCACGTTATAAGGGCACACACGGTCACGAGTTATTCACAAAATTCAAGCAGAATTCAAACGCACTTTTCGCTTATTCAATAATCGCTGCAGCGACAACTTCAAATGGCGTTTCGCTTGCATTTTATAAATGGGCTGCTAGAAAAAGCACTCGCACTTCCGATTCTAATACAATTTCACCTGGAGGAAAGTGTCTCGGAGCTTATTTCGAAGTTTTATGGTTGGTTGAGGTAGGTAACCATGGATATGGAATTACGTATGATCACATCACTGCAAGATCAAATCCTTTTTGACACAACACTTCTCTTCTATTCATTTTCCGCAGTAAACCAAAAAAAAGAACATTTAGCACTGATTTCCATATGGCCAGAAATAATCGTCGACAATCGAACCGAATTTTCCACCGGAAACAAGTGCGAAAACTATCCAATAATTAAACTCGACACGGTAAACAATATGCGATCGTCAATTGCGGAAACTCGCATGAAAACCGAATAATCAATCCCAATTATTCAGCATTTGACGCGCTTTTCGGAGGGCCGAACGAATTCACTTTCGATGAAATCGCTGGATTGAATTCAGACCCAAATTTGATGAAACGACCAGATAGCTTGATTCGAATCGGGAAATTTACTTCTCTCTTCATTTGATATTTTATCTTTTTTTCTTAATACAGGCAATAAAAACGGCAAAAATTTCTTCCGGGGATCCGAAACAACGCGACCTATCGTACACGTAGTCGCTCGTCTATGCGCACCGAGCTCTGAAACGTGACTCCCCTCAATCAATTCACAACATTCACTCTCGCATGTGTGAATTAGCAATCCCAGGCTCATTAGCGAGTTCCAAGAATGTCACATTCAACACTCCCAGGCTCACGAGCGAGTTCTGAGAATGTTAAATGCAACATTCTCAGGCCCGTCGATGTTTCGGGGAATTCCTCGACTCGCAGCGCTGGTTTTTCCCCGAAATGCTTACATTCGTATTGCATGCTCAATTTACATGGAAATTCGCTGGGATGGTTAGGCGAATTGGTATTTCCATGCAAATTGAGCACGCATGAAACGAATATTTTCATGAAATTTTGTGCATTTAATACAGATTACTTGCATTGCAATTCACAATTATAGCAACTGATAAAACGTACCGTTCGGACAACGTAACCAGACGCTAACTGCGCAATTACCCCAAAAGCAAAGAACTCTAGAAAAAAAAAAACGATTTCACTATATGGTGTGTTCTCGTTTCGAGGTTAGTCCCCTAGTGGAATAGTGGTATCGTAGTTCACCGGTTTTTCCACGATAAATTCGGCAGCGATCTTTCACAATAACGATTTGCAATTCACTTTTCACTGAAAGTCACAAAGAATCCATAAATTGTGTACAACTGAACAAACGTCGCAATTTCTTTTCTAAATGCAAAAACGTTGATCTGTCATTCATTGTCGTTCACGAAATATCCGCCGTGTCCATTCCCCGCCTCTATTTAACACCTCCTGAAAACTGGAGAGAAAAAATGGAACTCTACAATAATTGGGTCCATTAATTTAAATACACACAAGATCCTCACCGAAGTGAGTACCATTCCACCGGACTGAGCACCACTCGTCCACACCGCCTTCAGCACGTCCGACGCGGTCTGCGGCTCCAATTGAAAAGAAGGAGCACATGTTTGATTTCTTGCTGCCAAGCCGTTAGACGGCCTGTTGCCAGTTTTCGTTGACGGCGCGTGCGTTCAATTTCCGATCATGCCGCGGCGGTAAATTTAATTTTGAATTGTCGTGAAATTTGCCGAATGCTACAGGTCGTAGCAGAATACTTTCGATACACTGGGTATCGAAAGTTATATGCCGTGAATTCGAATGAAAAAAGAAATTTAAATTGGCAATTGCTGCGAAATATTTGATTTTTATTAGCTCCAAATTTTTACAGGATTGTTCTAGTTGTTTGGAAATACTGTTGATGGTTCGGCCATGCAACCCCTTGGCGGGCTCTTTTTTTGGGCTTCGGTCCAGTTGAGATGGGCTGCATCTTCTTATTTCAGAAATTGCTACATATTGACAATCATTCGTTTGTTTTGTTAGATCGTACTGTACATGATTGGCAAATCACATTCAAATAATTTTTGTAGGGAATTTTATTTGAATGTGAATTTATTGCTTTCGCCTGCTGCGTCGACGTCAGTTTCGTCCCAAAAAAGTGTGTCGAAAAAATATGTTCATGCAAATTTCAAGACGACCATGTCCGCATATGCTTAAAAATCGTAAGAATATATAATAGATATTTAAATTTTCGAGAGCCAGTATGTATGTATAAGACATTCAGGTGTATTTTCATTGCAGCTTTTTTATTATTTTCATTGAATTATGCTTGCTGATCATTACAATTTTTAAAGCGGTCTTTTTATTTGAAATACTTGCAACCGTCTCATTTGTATTTTTAATCTAAAAGTTGTTTATAAGCTTAACCGTGCTCTTCAATTAAAGAGATGTATTTCAGGCTCTGGTTGAAAAGAATCTAAATTTGTATTGTAAAATATAGGATAGAAAGTAAAAACCAAACAGTATTTTTGATAAATTTTAACACAATTCTAAATGCTCATTGTATATTGAATTTTAATTGTACGTCAATTTTCTTAACCTGAAATTTTCAGTCTTGACTTATCACTCTACAATATACAACTCATAATTTGTATAGTATTTATTGAAATCTACTACTGAAAACACATTTAATTCTTCAAAATGCATTTGTATATATTTTAAATAGAATATTGAATTAACGTTTCGTCACTTTTAATGGTCTCGAACGCGCTTTCAATTGGAATGCCATTGTTTTTTATGATAACTGAATGATTGAGCTCTTTGTTGAATGTAGATTTTAGGTGGTTTTCATAGGAATTATGGCAAGATGTATGTAATTCACAATCAAGAATTAAATTGAATAATATTAAAGAATATCCAAAGCTATGTGAATAATAGTTTGTAAGAGTCGATGAAAAACTGAATAATAAAATATTGTATTCAAATTGAACTATATGTGCTATCTTATTTTTTTTAGATCATTTGATATACAACTCAGCGTTCGTGTGAGAAAAGGATTGAAAACTATTATGGAATTATTTTACTCACATCCTAAATAGGTATTTGTATTTTTCAGTGCATTTTTATAGCTCCAGCATGATGTGATCGTTAATCTCTGCTTGATTAAATTGCACCCAGGACACAAACGTAAGGAGATATGTAAATTAAATTTTATTTCAAACAGAATCGATTCAATTGTAAAATCTTGGACACAAAGTGGTGGACAAAAGTTTTTACACAAAGTAATCTGCTATCTGTGAAAAATCAAAAGATAATATATGTTGCATTCTTTTGTTTTTGAATGATTTTGAATATTATTTCACTTAAAATCAATTAATTTGTTTTGAATTCTTTCATCTGTTTTGATCTGACAGCGTCAGTTTTTTCGTTTTCGAAAATTTATATTCTTTTCAAGAACCAATTTTAGCAGTGTGTGCTTTTTTATAATTCTGCTGTGATTCTTTTAGGCTTTGCGAGATTTCCTGTAAAATCAGTTATCATTTAATTTAGAAATTTACTATTTAGAAATTGACTATTATTTACTATTTCAATTTTTACTATTTAGAAATGTTTTCAGGCATTCCCCGCGCATTCAATGACGTTTTATTCAATAAAATTTAAATTTTTATTACCAATAATCTTTTAGAACTACTTACCTTTTGGAAAATTCTTTGATAGTCACATAAATTAGCTTTAACACGAACAAAATAGGTTTTGCATTTGACAAGTCACGACATTAATTTTTAATAAATAAAATATAAATGGCTTCAAAATATTAAATAGTAACTAAAATTAATTATTAAATAGTAACAGGCTGTACGCTTTCAACTACACAAGAGATGAGTGTGGCCTATTGATGTAAGTAAGTGACCAATAGTTTTGTTGTAAATTGAACAATTTAAGCGAATAACGACTAATATCCGCACTTGTATCATTAAACACGTCTGAATGCAATTAATGGTGCTAGTCAATTTTTACTCGCTCGTTTCATGCTAGTAAATTGATCAATTATAAACCAACACTTGTTTGCTTTGGCAGTCAACCAAGTCTCTCAACCTTTTGCTTAAATTGAAAACATGTTCGCCTTAGAAAACTAGTCAAAATAATGTTACCGACGTTGGTGTAAGTAAACACGCGACGTCATCCGTCGCATGAAGCTTTTAAGCATCGATCTAGCAGTAAAGTTTTTTTATTGCAGCACAACAAGTTACATTCCGATGAGTGCTAGGCTAGTAAACCTGCGCGCAAATCAGAAATACTTTTAGTTTTATCGAAAAATGTAAACATAATTAGTTGGTACAGTTTTGTTTTGATTAAGCCTTCGGTAAACAATAATTGGGTTGTGATGTTAAAGTACCAATAAACTTTCGCAAGGCTTACTAACCGAACTGGAATTGAAATAAGGTGTGACTATCAGCACACTAGTGTATTGTTGGTACCCAATGTCTCCAGACTCCGTTCTGATCCATATCCACATATTCGTGCATCAATCGTGTTTTGTTTGTGTAATATGACGTCGACGATCGAGTACATTGAGTGTGCTTTCAACATTGTGAAACTTTACCACGATTTTGTATTGATAACTGATTTCATCCAATCATTGATTCAACAATGAACGCTATCTCGAGTTCGATTCGAGGCATATAAGGCTGAGTTGAATGGTGACTAGTTTTCAGTTTTTTGATTTATTGATAACTGACAAGTGGAGTTTTGTGTACCGTGGCGCAGATATTTTTGTTCGATTCGGGATTATATAGAAAACGATTTCTGGTGGACCTGATGAAGTAAAGAGTGCAGCTATAGATTCAACTGATCCTGCCAAGTGTAATAACGGATTAAAGATTCAACAATGACGATCATTTCAATTGTGAATAAATTGCCCGCATCATTCTATCAGTATATTGCAGGGTTTTTAGGTGAACCTACAGTTTTTTTAAAAAAAAATCTCATTTAAATGTAAAAATAAAAAAAGTTGAGGTAGTAAGTGCCTGTTCGCTTGGACATACTATACGCTTCCAGTGATTTCTGAACAGTTTTCCCCATTAAATTTTATTTACCGAAATCGCTGAAGACCTATTAGGAATTATTTTATTTTATTTTATTTCTCAACCAAGCAAGGTACAGGTTGCACAATAATAAAGTTATAACTACCAGTCGAAAGTGGTGATGAAATCAAAGATCTCACATGTAATAAGAGTTTGATAGGTGCTGATTTTATAATGAAGTTTAAGGTTCTAGTAAAACTTATAAATTGTTCACAACTGGAGATAAATAACTGTAACTGTGTTGTTGTCGCATTTGGAATACATGCGATAGTTATCTTAGAAGTGGAAACACTCGATAGTTCAATGATTTGTAGTAGTTATACTGCGGTTATTGTCTGAAAACAATATTTCCAGCTAATGTATGTGGATAATGATAACTGAATGAAGTTCAGCTGATAGGCATGACACTTATAATTAACACTTTTGTTTGAGTTGATAGTACTTAAATTTTTTCTTAAATAAAACAATCGGGAGAAAGATAATATATACTTTATACAAAATATACCCCGTCGCTAGCTTTCCTAATTTTTATTTTATCTGTCCTTTAAATTGGAAATGTCCTCCCAGAAAATCTGTTCATATTTTGAAGTAGTCCAGTGACAAAGCCGTTTTTCTACATCCTCGTAATTGAGGAAGTGTTTCTGGAAGAGTGCGATATATATTGCTGAAAACAAGTGGTGATAGGAAGGGATCAAGATACAGCTAAGCGCAGAAATGGTGTCTCTAACTTCTACTGCTGTATGTGATGAGCCGTCGTCGTGCTGCTAAATCGCTTTTTGGTGCCTTATAGCCGAATCTGTGTGCTTCTCGAGCAATGCATAGTTTGAAACGATCATATATTGCTGATAGTGAACGGTGTTAACTATGTCACCTGGCTTCAGAAGCTCTTGGTAAACGACTCCCTTTTCATCTCACCAAATCTAAAGCATTTTCTTCCTTCCAAAGTGATTGGGGCGTGTGGTCGATTTTAATGGTTGTTCTGGATGAACCCATGATTTTTGCTTTTTAAGTTTTCAAAGCACATATATAGGATACGTAAAGCCGCAGATCTGATACATGACAAGGATACTACTAGTAAAATATTAATCATCTTTACGGACAGTCAAGCGGCGGTAAAAGCACTGATGTCTCTCTCACACATACAAATCGAAGTGTGAATTCGATTGCATTCAAGCCCTGAACAGACTGGGTAACAGCAGAAGAGTCAGAATCTTCTGAATTCCCGGTCATAAGGGTATTGATGGAAATGAGAAGGCGGATGCGTTAGCCAAGTATGGGGCTAGTCTTCCCCTATTGGAAGCGGTTAACATCATTACTCCTATCCAGACGATTAAGTACTCAATCGACTCCAAAATGATGCAGGGTGCGACGCGCAGATGGGGTGCAACTCAGACCTGCAGTGTAGCCAAAATCATGTGGGGGTCATACAATCTCGCATCGACCAAGTACCTCCTCGAGTTAGCGCGGATTGACTGCAAATGACTCGTTGGTATCATTACTGGTCATTGTCTTGTAGCAGCACATGCTATGAAAATGGGACTCCTAATGAGCGACACCTGTAGAAGGTGTCAAGAGCCGGGGGTCTCAGAAACTATCCAGCATCTCCTGTGTCTCTGCCCGGCACTGGGGAATACCAGACTGCGATACTTCGGTGAGCTCTGGCTGGTGGATATCTCGCACGTGGCAGAGCAAAAGCTGAAGGACATCCTACAGTTCGCGAAATAGTCCGGGGCCTTTGATGGCCACTTGGACTGAATTCCTTTCTCGAGGTCCATTTATCTGATATCACTACGGACCGGTAGGTCTAGGTGTGGCCATGTGCCAGCCAGTACAACCTAACCTAACCTAAGTACATATATCAATCTTTCGTCTCCGGTCACGACCCCCTGAAAAAAAGACTTTCGTTCATGTCGACAAAGCAAAATGTTGCACTCAGTTTTTTTTTTCCATTTATCTAAGCGTAATCGTCTAAAAATCCCGGAGTAAAAACAACACGCAAATTTTTATTTTGTTTTTGTTTTTATATATAATAATTTTAACAATAATGTTGATTTTAATATAATTTATTTAGCTTGCCTTACATCATTCACAACTGGAACAGCATACGGTTGGTCATCACCGGTTGGCGTAAAACTAGCATCAAACAATACTGATGAAACTCCTCTCCATCAAAATTATGGCACAGAGTCCGATGAGTATGCTTGGATATCATCAATTATGATAATCGGAATTCTTATATGTTCGTATAAATTTATTTCATGGTATTTTTGAGGCAATCATTTTTATTTTACAGCATCTCTCAGTGCAAGTTTCTTGGCAGATTTCATTGGTAGAAAATGGACTCTGCTGCTCAGTGCAATTTTCTTCGTGATTTCTTACATCATGTTTATGTTTGGCAGCAACGTATGGATTATTTACATTGGCAGAGTCATACAGGTATGATTTATTTGAAGTGGATTTGTTGGCCAATTAAATTCAAAGCTAGGATATTTTTCGATTTCTTAGGGCTTTGGTGCAGGATTTGTCCTAACCACAACACCTCTTTATCTTGGTGAAATCGCATCAAATGAAGTACGTGGGAGAATTATATCAATGTTTGCGATTTCCCTTTCAGGTATGTATTAATGGATTTCTAACAAACATCTACCGAAAAGTGTTTTGAGTACCTAAGATAAGATCTGTACATTTAGAATTAAATTCCAAAACTGGTTGCCTCTTTTGATCATTTACAAATAAACTTTCTTGGAGTCTATTACTCCTAAGGCAACGATTTGTTTTGTTGTTTACTGAGAACATTCAAAAAAAAAATTGTGGTGGTCATAAAGTTACAAATTCTTGACCAAGCTGCAAAGTCAAGTTAGAACCTTAAGCTTGTCGAAAGTCTCTGATAAGCCTCTCCTAGTCTATGCTTCTAGCTAAGTTTCATTCTTCTCAGTTTCCTAAGCTCGTTTCGAACTGGGCTAACTCTTACTTGACGAACCCAACCTATTGTGTATCATTTCGTGGTGCTTTGTCATCTGAAATGAGTACCCCGTCTAATGTTTCACGAGGTAGTCATCCGGGTACCTTACCGTTCGCCGTATTTATTAATGATGCAGATTCCATTCTGCAATCATTCCCCGTTTTGCTTTATGTCGATGAAACTAAAATGTTTAAAAATCTCAACGACTGCAATGATTTGCAGCAGGATCTAAACCGTTTGCCAGTTGGTGTTCCGATAAAAGCTTCCTTATTAATGCTGATATGTGTAATGTAAACTATGATTACTGACTTTTGAATACACTATTAAGTAGATCAGCGAAAGTACTCAATCTAGGAATACTGCTGAATCAATTATTAACATTTGACGATCACTTCGAGCTAGCACTGCATTTGGTTTTGTTAGAAGGAGTACGAGGTGATTTAAGGTCATTTTTTCTGACTAAAGCCCTGTTTTGCAGCCTAGTTAGGCCTATTGTAGAATATATCAGTATTACATGCCTTCTCCGTTTCTATCTTCTACTCTACATTTACCTCCTTATCAGTATCGTTTGTTTTAAACTCCCGAAGTTAAAATTTCCAAATAGTATTTACCGCGAAAAGCAGCAGGGACTATTGACTCAAAAAACTTGCCAATCCAGCTTAATAACAAACGTTTTGGACGTTTGAACTTTCTGTCGATCCCTCAACATCGGACCAATTATGGTTGCATTGAACCAGTTACTTCAATAAGCACGAAGCTTTAACGAAACATACGGCCTATTAGATTTTCATTTGTCTACAGCATCACTTAAACGAATTCTGTTATTTTTTTAATCTTAATTATTTTGCGTAAGTCTCGATACATTAAAAAAATTAACCTCTTACATTCTAAGCATAGTTTTTATTATTTTTTAAAAATCTATTTGAAGGAATTTCATAACTATTTTTTATTATTTGAATCTATCTGAAGGAATTACATAACTATCACATGCTCGTTCCAGCTGGAGTTTTATACGCATACGCTGTCGGAGCAAGCACATCTTACCTGGTATTACAGATAGCGTGTTTAATTTTGCCAATAATTTTCGTTGCATCGTTTACTTTCATGCCAGACACGCCATATTATTTTGCGAGAAAAGGTGAAAGGCAGAAAGCAATTGATTCTTTGCGTTTTCTACGCCGGAAAGATATAAAGGACCTAGAGGACGAATACAAGATAATTGAAAATATTGTTGCCGAATCTTCGAAAAGATCCGGATCGATAATGACAATCTTCATAGTGAAAAGTAACTTGAAAGCGTTCTGCATTTGCCTGGGACTGATCGTGTTTCAAATGTTCTCTGGGCATCAAGCGATCGTATTCAATACTCAGATTATATTCCAAAAAGCAAATATCGATATGGACTCTGGGCTTGCAACTATCATAGTGGCCATAGCGCAACTAGTGGCAACTGGGATTTCTCCGTTGCTGGTCGATCGCTTCGGTAGGAAGTTCCTGCTCTTATTCTCTGCGGTCTTCATGTGCTTGGGAGGGGTAATACAGATAGATATGATAGAGTGCTATTCTTACTGAAATATTTATTTTTAATAGGTCGCCTTGGGCACATTTTTCTACTTGCATGAAACCGGATCAGATACTTCATCCATACTATGGCTACCGATTGTGTCGCTCGCTGTCTATCTTGTAGCTTCCAGCGTAGGGTTCCTGTCGATCCCCTTTACCATAATAGGAGAAATATTTCCACAGGACATAAAATTTAAAGCATCGGCCATTATCGCGATGTCGGGAGCTGTTCTAGGGTTCGCGGTCACAAGGTTTCATCCTGTATTAGTACAAATAGGAGTTTATTTAGCCATTTGGCTTTATAGTGTATTCTGTGGTTTAGCATTTTTCTTTGTTCTGTTCTTCATGTTCGAAACGAAAGGTCTAAGTTTTCAGCAAATTCAAGATATATTGATTGGATGATAAACTATAGTAGATACTAGAAAATATATTTGTTTTTGACGTATCTGTGTGTAGATATGTATAGATGTGAAATAAAAATAAATCAATAAATTTTAAACGAAAATAGTTTTTTAAATGACTTCATTTCATTTATCCTTGTTCGTACACATCTTTTTAATATCTTTTTATTCGATACGAGCCATATTTAAAAACCGAATTTAAATTAGGGACACCGAAAAAGGTGGATTTGCTTGCGGAGTTTCTGTTGTTACAATCTTTCGGACTTATCGTGATCTGTAAAATATTTCGGAGACAAAATATGTAAACATCTGCAACATCTATGTTGATAATTGTGACTCTACATCATCACATAAATTCAAGTACGAGCTATGGCTTTTACTTGCATTGTATTTATTTTCAATTACATGTAAATATTTCCAGGAAATCAAACATTTTGAATTCTTCTAGGAAATCAAACAGGAAATCAAAGCAATTGAAAAATTATATTCATTTATTGGAGCTCAAAGGATGATATTTGTCAGTGCCTTCTAAATTTGGTTGTTTTTTTATTGTTCATGTTCTTTCATTTAGTAAGCTTGTAAAATGTAATAAAATTCAAAAATGCACATAGAGTCGACTAGTCATGCAGAAAGCGATGTAAAATAATTCTATTAAAACGTGATAAAGGCTACAGTTATGTTATAATTAGAAGAGAAATTGGTGAAAACTTAACAAAAGGTCACATTTTGAAATTTTCGAAAAGGTAAGGAAACTCAATCACGAAAAAACAAAACTGGTAAAGGCAGAAAAAGATGCACAACATCAACTGATGATAGTGCGATTGAAAGACTTAGCTTACGTGATAGAAGAATATCATCTTGGAGGCTACAAGAAGAAATGGCGGAAAGTATTGTAAAGGTTAGTACAAGGACTTTTCGATGCAGACTGAAGGAATTTGGTCTGAATGATAGAATCCCTCAAAAAAAGCCATTGTTATCTCACAAATAAAGGTTGAACATATTAAACTGGGCTAAAAGCCATATTATTTGAACAAATCACTTCAGATAATCCTTTTTTTTTTTGAATTGTTATTTGGAGTAATGCGACCAAAATCTACCTGTTTCGTAATGATGACCTGAAATACATGAGACGAAGAATTGGCGAAAATATGCATCCTAATTGCATAGCTGAATTTCCATTTAGTGTCATGATATCGGGTTGCATGACATCCAAAGTTGTAGACAGAATTGGAGTGGCAAATTTAAATATAGTATTCAAAAATATATAAAGTAAATAAATACTTGGCCCCAAACTAACGCCTTTCATTCATGATTTTTTCCAAGACAATCAAGAATTTACATTCCACCAGGATTCAGCTCCATATAATGTGGCTACTGTTTGGAAAAAGCGATTTCAAGATAACAATATCCCTCTACTGGAATGGTCTGAAAATAGTCCAGATGTTAACCCAATCGAAAATCTACGTAGGCGGATAAAAAAACGTGACAAACAAACCAGCACTAAAACCCAATAAATAAAAGCATTAATTGAAACTTGATTTCACATTGTAACTGCTGATAAACTTAAAAAGTGATATCAATCCATGGAACACCATAATTAAAGCTAGCCACAGTTAAAGCTAAAGTTTTGCCAACTAAGTATTAACTAACATTCACTTTTCACTTTTCTTGCGTCGTAATTACATTTGATTCCTTAATTGAATTTAGTTATTTAAAAACAATGCCGTAATTAGGTTTTGTTCTTGTAAGTTATTCAATTATTATTTTGATTAAATTATCTCTCCAATGATATATATTTTTGTGGTATTACTTTAAAAAAACCCTTTGAGCCTATGTTTAAACACCAGTGAAACCACAATTGATAATTAACCTGTTCGTTAAATTGTCGCTCGTACAGCTAAGGATAAAATTTAACATTTATCGTAAAATCGAATGTATCAGAAACATTGAATAAAGCCGATTTTATCTTATTCACTAGCCAATTCGACTAGGAATGCTAATCTTTAACTTCCAAAATAAATTCGTCAACACTTTTTCAAAACTAATCATTCAAATATCTTTTGAAATCCTCGAAAAAATTTATCCGAGATGCATTTCCGCCAAACGATATCCACCTCATCCGCTCGGATTATCCAACTCAAACGCCACCTGATTGTCATTTCGTTGCCTTTACGCCTAACTTCACCGCCGTTTTCTGATGTGTTGTGTAGCGGAGAATGGCGCGCTCTACGAAAGAATCAGCTGTCGTCCGATTTACCGCGCCGAGTTTCTCCATCAGCATCAACTAGAGTCGGAGATTTGCACTAAATGCCATAATTTCAAGTGGCCCGTATTGTATTACGCGTTCACTTATTCGTTTGAAAATTAACGTATTCGAAGCGTTTAACTTTGATGCGTCGAGTGATATAGTTTTAGTGAAATTCAATTTCGAGCATCTAGGTGAAAATCGTCGGTAAAAAAGTGCTTGCTGGCTGCTTGGTGGACGTTCGCAACTCGCCATTTTGAGTTTATCGAGGTGGTGTCAAGAAATTTTTCCGGACGAATTTTGGCGGTTTTGTGCGTTTTGGGAACGATAGCGGACAGTGCAATAAGTTATTGGGAGTTTTCTATTGATGAACTGACTACGGATAATGTCACGTATGGCGAACGAATGCGATTACCTGTATCGAGATTCGTCTGGTGAGTTAGTAGTTTTACGAGGCGCGCGTAGTCACAGCACACGAGTTGCAATTGTGCCGAAATTACTTAGAGCGCATTTTTCGATTTCTATATCGTAATATGATTGTATGGAATCCAGGTTGCTCCTAGCGAACTTAGATATTGCTCCAATTGGAAATTGATAGCGTCGTTGACGAAAAGGTATTGGATGACGGGGCGATAAAAGTTGTCAACACTTGGTCTAAAAGGCTCGAATGCATCTCGCGGGAGGGCATCGAAATCGAATAGCTAATGAACGCAATTTCCGCGCCAATATAGCCAAAGTTCTTCGATAACAAGTAAATCGGAAGATCATGAACTGATTTCTTATTTGATAGATTGGAATAAGGAGAATTTGCAGTTTTGCTCTTATTCGAAATTTCCGATTGTTTGAAGGCTGAGATAGTCAGCAATAACCTTGAATTAATGATCAGCGATCTAAGCAAATTTGCAATGGCCTGATCATCCTTTTCGTTCAAAACGGACAATTTCGAAGTTCACGTTACAGCTGAATCCATCCTGACAAAGTGATGATTCTCAAAAAATACGACGCATTTGCGTTTAGTCTGAAGCTGAGTGTGTGATGTGTTGGGGCAACACCCGCCAAAAGTCACAAATCTAGAAATTTTCCAACAGAGTCAGATTAAGCACACGTGAACAGAAGGTTAGTGGAGTCCCATATTTGTTGAAATGTAGATGAATCCGAATTGTATCATATCTGAACATGTAGCTTCAGCGAAGATGATGGATTTCAATTTACAGGTTCAAAAGAATGACCTAATTTATCGTGACGTTACCATGCTTTGCAATGCTAATATGTAATTGGTAAATTAACTTGTTATGAAATGTTGTAACTTATTTTGAGTAACAATAGTTGGTGAAGGAAAAACAGAATATGATGAATATTCATAAAATTGTGATTAACACAAAGGTTTAGCTAGTGAACATATTCTGGTATTTTCCTGTTCTGAAGATGTCCAGCTAATTATATACACGAACTTCTAAGGTATTTGAATTTTGAATGTTCTAATCGTGAACGGAAACAGGAAATACCTATGTATTCAGCATTGCAACTAACTGCAATAATTCTGTATATTTAAGTCTTGATAAAATTCATTTATCAAGAGTCGTGATTCATTTATTATGTAATTATTAGATATGTGGTGAGGGTTCGCATGGAGAGTAGGTGTATCGTACATCTATCGTTCTAAAATTAAAGAACATATCAATATTGCTCCTTTCCCGCGCCTTTTGCGTCTCAATCGAGAGCTGATTCGGATAGTTGCACTGGAAACAACAACTGGGATAGGATTGTTGTTGTTGTTAATGCTGCTATTCGAACCTGCTCTCGATAGAGATACAAAAATCAATCTGTCAAAATTTATGGGTCAATCTGAAATGTTATATGATAGCTTGTCAAAATTTATGATAGTCTGTAAGTAAATGATAGTAAATGATAGTCCGACTGGACTATGTAGTGGATGCGTTAAAATTTCCTAGACGAACTGCTTCGATTTTTGGGGAGTTATCAAAGATGTGTTTTCTATTGGTCTATTCCGGGCTTTTTTGGGCAATAACTGATTTCTCCTTGAATAGATCCGCTGCTGATATTAAATATAAGAATCGATAGTTCTACCAGTTGCCTAGCAAAAAATCCTTTGTACGTATAAATATCGACTTTGGTACGGCTTGAGGCGATCCTACTTGATTTGGATATGCTCGTTTTCGCACTCAATTATTATATGCAGTCAGCAGTCAAATTTATGAGACATACACTGATAGTATTTCTCCGAAGAAATGAATCACAGTCTGAAGCTTGAGGCTAATCTTGAGATACCCCAACATCCAGCAGTTTTTGTATCCAACCCTATCCAAATGTCAAAACTGATCAACATTTTGTTCCTTGGATATCTCATGAAAGCTTATATGCCGATTTTCATCGACTTATTTCGTCATCGGTCGACCTGAGCATGATTTATCTTGAACATCCATTACTCCAAAAAGGAAAAGATTAAACCAAAACTGAGCAGTACGTACTGCTACTGCTTTTTCATCACAAGGTGCGCAGATATTTCTGGCAGCGTGAGATGCATTTTTACCATTTTATGAGAATGTTTCTAAATATAGCAGATTTTCGCATTTATTTTACTCAATTTTAAATACAGACAATATAATGGCGCGAAAGTAAAAACTTTTATTCTACTTTATTCTACACCTGCCATACTAATTCAATTTGCTACCATTTCGAAATGTATACAACACATTTTAGAAAAATGCGCAAATAAATTTTCTCTACAAAATATATATAAATGTAGTTGCTAAAATTCACAAAAAGTATATTCGACTAAATGTAAAAGAATGTAAGCGAAAAGGGTAATTAATATTAAATTGGTGAAAAAAAATTGTTTTAAGTTGTTTAATCATTCGATTGCTTGCAACGATACAATTCAGACACAATATAATTCCAATTTACTATATTATGAGAATCCCCAAATTATTGTTTGGCTGCTGCATCCGGTTACATTCAACATTTAATATAAATCTAGTAACTTCGTCAAATGCTGGTTTGGATAATATTATCCATTTCAAATATTCCAAACATTCTCTTATTAAGAAGAATCTCTTGCTGCGCCATCCTAGATTCCTGGTGGTTAACACTTTCCTTCTGAACAAATGTAACTCATCTATACTCATCTATACATCTATAATCAAGATACTAGTGTGAAATCTTGGCAAAGATCACATGATTTATTCAAAGATCAATTTACATAGTAAGAGTTAAGATCTAATGATAGCTGTAAGGTTTGCGGAGTATAATTCCTCAGCCTAATTGGACACCTTTGTTGATTAACATAATCGTTTGTGGTATGGTTTGTCGTTGTGGCAGTTGAGTTCACCACGGTTAAATAAGTAGTTGTAGCTATTCGCAGGTAGTTTCAGTTAACCTTTAGAATAAAATTTCACGTCGGTTGCATACAAATGACCTTTTACCACTTTCGCGTCAGCGAGTCATATCTGCTTTATGTCTTCGTTATTATATTATCAATGAATATGGGCAACCTTTTGGAAATGTAATTTCACATGTTTTGGAAATGTCATCTCAAATCTCATTTCACATCTAGAAATTACGTTTTTCTAACGAACTTCGTAGCTAGAGCGTTAGATGCGCGACTTGACGTATATGCAACCTACACTGTCTTTTCCATTTTCTTGTTGATCACAGTGTTTTCCTTTGTAAGCTGCAATATCTTTGGTTCTCTTCAACCATTACAACCTACCATTATTACCTACTTACCCGACGACCTAGTACTCTTTTCCATAATTATGTCGATGAGGACTGTGAAAGGACTGAATAATCTAGTATTGAATGCAAACAAACGCTATACAATGGCCTACTCCTTCAAAACTAATCAAATTACTTCTACTTTCTCGGTAAATAACCATATCCTCTCAACTCCCAATAATTTACGCAATCTTGGAGTGACGCTTGACAGCCGGCTCAGATTTTATTCGCAGATTTTTCGCATTGTCTTTCTGATTTTGCTTTGAGGTTTTCCTAATATTTCGCCCTAATTAAAGATTCGCTAATCCTCTATTCATCACTAGTCAGATCCATGCTTGAATATGCATCCTTTGTCTGGTCTCCTCAACACAGTTGTGACCAAAATTTCGTTGAATATCTATCGAATTGCCAAATTTTCATGGCATCCTTCTTTGAAATCTCTTCCGTGGGATTCTTTGCTCAGAAAGTTTTGCAGTTATTTTTGTAAAATCTTGTTTCTATTATCATTCGCCACTATTACGATTAATGAAAGCTAGCAATCGTTTACAGCATGGACCACGCTCTTCCTCCCTCAGTATGACAGCACGTTAATATTTGAAAACTTGTAACCAACATGTCATTGGATTTTTTTCTGAAGTAAAAAAAATAATTCATTAGCAATGTTTGTATCATGTGGGGGTCGTACAATCTCGCATCGACCAAATACCTCCTCGAGTTAACGCGGATTGACTGCAAACGACTCGTTGGTATCATTACTGGTCATTGTCTTGTAGCAGCACATGCTATGAAAATGGGACTCTTAACGAGCGACACCTGTAGAAGGTGTCAAGAGCCGGAGGTCTCAGAAACTGTCCAGCATCTCCTGTGTCACTGCCCGGCACTGGGGAGAACCAGACTGCGATACTTCTGTGAGCCCTGGCTGGTGGATCTCTCGCACGTGGCAGAGCAAAAGCTGAAGGACATCCTTCAGTTCGTGAAAAAGTCCGGGGCCTTTGATGGCTGCCTGGACTGAATTCCTAGGTCCTAGGTCCATATATCTGGTATCGCTACGGACCAGTAGGTCTATGTGTGGCCACGTGCCAGCCAGTACAACCTAACCTAACCTAATGTTTGTAAGAAGATGTCAGTCGAAATCGTTGGCCTGGTCCAAACCAAGTCTTCTCTCGCAGAATTTGTAGGAAACCCGCAAATAAAACTTTAGCAAACAAAAAACTAAATCTAGAACTGGAATCAACAGCTTGTAATCAAAACTAGATTCATACGGTACATACACCTATCAATTACCCGAACTAAAATATAGTTGACCAATATCATTGGGCGATTCAGCTTTCAAAACCAAATATTTTGATTTGAAGACCAGTTTTTCTTTTACAAGCAAGATATACATATTTCAATTTCTCAACAAATATCGATATTTCGACGGAAGTCTGCCCTCTTCTTAGGTTGCATTATGATTACACCGATAGACTTTGAAGAAGAGGGCATATTACCCTCGAAATATCGATATCTGTCATGAAATTGAAAAATTTCTAGCTTCTAAAGGACAAATTGGCCTTTAAATTAAAATATTTAGGGTTTTAGATTAAGTTTTTAATACTATCCATAAAATGACTGCTCAAACCAGTCTCAACAATAGTGATGCACAGCTGGCACGGTTGATTTTTAGTAGCCTATTCATCGCGGAATTCCATATGTTGAGGCTTTCGTAAGCATATACATAGTTTGTTATTCACGTGACTTAGCCTAGAATCTACTTTGTTAGCTCAACTTGTTGGAACTGCTTTTATATTAAAGCTTCCAAAAATCTCCGAAACCTTCTTAAAAATTGGCCAAAATAACAGCTGGTGCTCTTATGGCTGTTTCTTGATCTTATTGTGTAAACAGCGTCGTTAGCTGGTCTATTTTAACCTTCTTGTTTTTTTTTTTTTTGATAAAATTAAAATTAGTTTCTCGTCAAATCCATTTTCTTGCTGTAGCTTCAATATATTTATCAGCGAGCAAAAACTCCTGATCCAAGTTATTTTTTATTTTTTTCGACACCCATTAAAAATCGGATATCTTTATGTGCTTTATTCAGCTTCTTCAGAATTTCCGTCAAAACATCTATTTCACGGTAGCCAGGATGTCGTCCGCCGACCTCATCCATAAACGAGGAAGCGAACCTTCTTCAAGAAGTTTATTTTTCAGTCTTTTCACAAACATCTCACTCATTATAGGTGACGAAGGATTTCCCACAGCGACACCTTTAGAAGCTTTGAAGTAATTGCCTCTGAACGTAAAAGCAACTTTTACCTATACAAATTGAGGAAAGTTTCAAGTAGTCTTTAATCTCCTTCCTCCACTGCGGAGAATTTTTTTCTCTAATAGGCAATCCTCAAAGAAGCCAAGCACTTGTTTTGCTGGCAAGCTTGGGAGCAAATCCTTAACATCAAATTATACAATTGGCTCATCTTGCTCTAATTTTGCTACTGTCCAAGCCGCACTATCACCTCTCGATTTCTAACCGGTCTATCAATAATCTTTCCTAGGGCTATACACATTCATCAAAAATCCATTTCGCACTTCTCCTTGCTGTTGCCTTTGTATTTTCAGAAGGCATTCAATTCTTGGCAATACTGGTTTTGCGAACCGTAGTTTGTTGACTTACTCAACAGTCCCCTTGTACTCTTTCAAGATCTGCTCCTCTCGTTTGACAGTGTCTGGTAAAGGATATTTCTTTAATTCATTTTAGTCTCCATTGTTGAGCTTTTCCATGACTAATCGGTCATATTCATCCTTATACACAGCGTTTCCTTTATCTGCTTTGGTATAAAACCCTGGTTTGGTAGTCAACTCTTTAAGGGCTCTTTGTGCCTTCCCAGCGTCCCTCCGCTTAATGCTTTCCTTGTTGATGAGTAGCCACTTGCCTCTAATTTGTGCTTTCTCCTCTTCGGGAATTTGTTTTACCGTTGCTTCGATGTTAACAACTAAATTGGTAGTGCTGTTTCCTTGACCTTGGTTAAGCAGCTTCATTTGCCTTCTTGCAAATTGGGCCTTGGGCTTATTCACGACATAGTCAGGAATAGTCTTTACGACCTTTTTTCTGGTATCATTTTACTCTAATTAGCTCCTTCAGGAGCAATATTAAACATGTTGCATTAGACGTCTATTGATATATGCTTCCGTTTAAGTCGTACTTTGCACCATCGTATAACCAGTCAACATGTCCATGGTTTTGCTAACTACTTTCGCCCTTCCTTACTTCCAGCGAATCTCTGTGATCATTTCTTCGCGATCGCGGTTAAGGAGTCAGAGTGCTTTTTCAAATCTCGGATCCATACATGCCCATGGTCTTGGGCAGCAGAAGGTGTGATGTAGCGTATAGATGTAGCAATGAAAACATACATACATATTTCTTAAAATAATCTTTGTATTACACGGTGAATGTGTTCATTCTAAAAAATTGAAATTTTTCAGGTCAACTGCTCAAAACTATTAAAAGAGAAAGGTCACAAAGCCCAGAAATGTATTCTCGGCAAAGTGTAAGTCTGAACTACTTCATTTGCGAACTTCCACATAAGAAAGCACTAATCACTCTTATTCTATAGGAATCCGTAATTGGCTACACATCACATAGTAGAGTTCAGAATAGCTACAACGTTACACCCAGCTCTTCCTATGGCAAGGCAAATACACACACTAGTGGATCACGGCAAAATCCTCAACGATTTACTCAAGAAGTGGTAAGCAGGCAAATCCAAAACCTAATTTTTAAAAATTTAACGAAATTTTCGGATTTGTATGAATTGTAGGCGGTGAAAACTGAAGATGGCGCAGAAGAAACATTCATAATTCAGCAATTCCCTCAGAAATCAAAAGCGTAAGTAGCTTGATTGATATTTAACAGCATTCGGTGAGATTTGATGAATTTAAATTGATGTAATTTTATTCATACAGACACTCAAGCACACACTCAGTACAAAGTTCAATATCACGTCGTCGGAAAGTGGACAAGGTCGGTAAGGGTTTGCGACACTTTTCAATGAAGGTTTGTGAAAAAGTCAAAGAGAAAGGCTCAACAACGTACAATGAGGTGGCCGATGAATTGGTGGCCGAAGAAATCCAATCGTGTACTCAAACAATCGAAACGCCTAATTGTGATCAGAAGAATATCCGTCGTCGTGTCTATGATGCCTTAAACGTTCTAATGGCAATGAATATAATTCTGAAAGACAAAAAAGAGATCCGCTGGATCGGGTTGCCAACCAGTTCAGTTCAAGTAAGATATTACTTGCATATGTCAATCATTGATATTAATTACTTTTTTCCTTTATTTCCTTTAGCAAATCGATTACATCAAGAAAGAAAATCAAAAGAAACGGGAACGTATCGACCGGAAAAAACAAGAACTAAAAGAGTTGATATTGCAACAAGTATCCTTTCAATCGCTTGTCGACCGGAACAAAGTGGCCGAGAATGAGGGTATAGTTCCGACATCTAACTCGTCGATTCAGTTGCCATTCATCATTGTAAATACGCACAAAACGACAAAAATCAATTGTAGTGTTTCGACAGATAAGTAAGTGTAGCGATAGAATAAAATCGATAAGCAGGTGATAGCTGACTGAATTTGCCTTCATTTTTACAGGTCGGAATATTACTTCAAATTCAATGACAAATTTGAAATTCATGATGACGTTGAAGTGCTTAAACGGATGGGACTATTGCATGGTATGTTACTTTTTTTAGATTTCCTAAATGTACATTGCTGTCCAATAATAGCAGCATTTTTGGGCTACTATCAAGAGTTGGTTACAGAAACAACTGAGACAAAACTTCCAATGTTAATATCCTAACCAACTCTTGATAGACGCGCAAAAAACAAGACTAATGAGGCCCTTAGCATTTTTTCTTGCAAAGTCGATTTATCTATGAATATATTCCCTTGTAATGGATTATTACAATCAATTAAATACTTAACAAGGAGATTCAAATTCCGACTATGACCTTCATGGTCTCTAGATAGAATTTTTTAAGTGAGTAGATTTATCACATAGCCCTCTGTTTAGCGGTGGAGAGTATTTGAAGATTTTTTTGGTCATCTACTCAGAAAAAAGAGTTGATGGCTCGACTCTAGCGCTTGTAAAGCACCTTTTTTATTACAGTACTCCCCAGATAAAAAATACCGCTAAATTGCACTGTAAACTATTGATTATAAGCGAATTTGCTTTCAACAGAGATCGGGCTATTGGCAAGTAGGGTGATTATATGAAGTGACCCGGCTGTACGTCAATGCTAAATTCATATTAGCTGAACGAGGAAATTCGGGTTTTATAGCCAGCTAGAATGTACAAAATTATTAAAACTTTTTAATTAACGTACAGGAAAAAGATGCAACTTTTATAAATAAATAAGCATTTAACACAATTCCATTATAAAACTGTTGATTAAAAAAATCAGAATTTTTCTCTGCTTTGTATGGATGACAGCAGTTATATCGAAATGTGCTTTTTTTTAAGAGTTGTTTTTTTGTTTAATTGTTTTGACACTAAATATTTATTTAGAGTATTGAGATGCTGAATCGCAGCCTACCTTGATCTACAACTAATAAATGTTCTGATATACCTCTTCTTGACATAGATCCAAAACCTCTCGTACAATTTCGTCGTCAGTTGAAGCTATTCCAGTATTCCAGGTCATCATCGCAGTTGACGTATCCATCAAATATATCCTTTGCAATAGGAACATTATCTGTCTTCGAGCCGTCCGTGAAGAAGATTTCAGAGTATCTCCTCGTACAGACGCAAAAAAAAAGTTCGAGCACACGAGATTCGGAGCAAATAACACAGTATTGGCAGAAGTTTATACTGGAGACAGACTACAATCGAATTTGGTTTCGCGAATCTCGTTGAGCTTTTATCCTAGTGTGTCAAACAGGGAATTTAAAACTCAAAGCTCAGGTCGTCTGTCCGCTTGTAGTCTGTCTCCAGTGTAAATGGTTTTGCATAGAGTTGACCAATTTTCCAGTGCAGCTTATACCAATATTGTATTATTCTGATTGTAATGTGTTCTTTAGTGCACATTTTCTCTGAATCTCGTGTGCTTTGATTTATTTCTAGCGCATCCCACACATGTTCGTCCACATGCTATGAAATATTAAACTTTGACTCATGTGGAAATATTATAATGTATAGATGATTTAATTTTTCGGATGTATGCTAACTTTTGTAGAGCCCATTTTCGAAGCACTTTGAGTTTTTCATTGAGAACTTTTAAGAAATACGTTATATTGGAATAAAATTGATAAAATTCCGCACCTAAGATGTCTTTTGAAACATGCCTGTTACTTTGCCCGAAATTTTCATACAACATTAATAATTTATTTACAAATAAATTTCGCTGCTCGTAGTTTTGTGGCCAACCTCAGAAGAGAGGTATATATAAGGAAATAAAAACAGTAGCGAGAAGTTAAGCAATTCGCCTGAATCTGAGCGTTAGTAGTAGTGAAGGAAAACTATGGGCACTATGGGCAAATTTGACAGACTTTTACTCCGCGAACAGAGTTAGACATGTGTACGATAGAGATAGAGATTTAGGTCATTTAACACGTTATAACCGAAAGCTCGTAGATCTTAGGTATCGGGGACACCAAAGAAATATCTGAGATAGTAATTCTCTCGATTTGTTCTTTAGTAAAATTGCTTCACTAAATTTCATATATGTATACGCTTATTTAGCTCCCTTAAATCTCTCTTTTCTGAGTGGCCAACTGTTTATACAGAAGCACGTTTAGTGAAATGCAAAACTTCCGCTTTAAAAATGCAGCTAATTAAATAATACCGTGTAAGATATTCTTCGAAAAAATGTTTATAGTAGGATTATCTTACAGATTCATGCATCATGAGAAATATATTCGTGCTTATATGAAGGTTTTACCTATAAATGCGTTACTTTAATGTGGGAAAATTGTTTGAATATACAAGTGGAATTATTTTTTGTTGTATCAAAATTTCATGAAAGTGAAAGTGAGCGGTTTTAAACAGAAACTGCTGTACTAAGCAGCTCAATTTCATGCAATTTGTTTTTTTTTTAAATACCATTTTCGTGTTTGCTAAACGCGATCAGTTTTTTCCCTTCCTGTCTGCAATATCATAGCATATATCTGCTCCAAAGCTTGAATGAGCTGATGTCGGATGAGAAACGGCGCATACTTTCCGAAACCACTTAGTTAAAATTCAATTTCTGATAGTATTGCAATTAAAACATTTCTATACCTTTTGATTGGTTCTTAATATTTCATAAAAACAAAATTTCTTCAATAATTGCCTAAAAAAATTTGACAATAACACATCATTGAATACAAATCCAAACTATTTCATTTTTCTTGCACAGGGCTCGACAAAGGAGAGTGCACGAAGGAAGATATTGACAAGGCGAAAGCCTTACTACCAAAGGTCTTTGGCAAATATATCGAGGGTAAGTGTCGTCTATAATTTTAATGTTCTGCCTTTTCGAAAAAAATTATACAAGAAAATTTTGAAAAAACTAGCTGTTTATTAATCAAAAACCTAAAAAAATGTTTCCTATTCATTTATAATTAAATTTTATTCTTAAAACAGCATACGGGCGAGGTGATGATGATATCGAATTCGACGAATGGGATTCAGATTCGAATATCGAAGTATTGCAGCCTTCATCGTATTCGGTGCGATCATTCGACCAATCATCCGATCAGGTGAGCGTTATCGATGAGGATGACATTATATCAGAATCAAGTGATGTCGATTGAAGCGAACCTATAACACGGAAGTGAAATGCATGTTTGCTTTTTGTAAATGGCATTTTGCAAAAAATATATGAATCGACACCGCTGCACGTACACATACGTTTCATAGTCTATTCACCAATTGCCACCAACACCACAATAAACAACAAAAGCAACAATAACGACTGAATTGGTATTGTTACGATAACTGCAAAAAGTTATCGGTTAAGATGAAAAAATGAAGATGAATGTCGTAGAATCCAGCATTGTCGCTTATTAGATTGTAATCTTATGGAATTTTTATGTAGAATATATGTATTAACGTTTAGAAAGAAGAAGAAATTGAAAGGTGAATTATAAATTGTATGATTTATATGTTAATTTTACTTTGTTTGTATTGTACTGTAAAGAGAATATTAGTTAGGTAAAATGGAACTTTGAGTTTATTGTCAAAAGTTCTGTTTTACAGATTATTGTACCGTGTTGTGTAATCAGGATAATCCAGGAGTCTTTTTATATAACATGTAAATTGAATAAAATTTAGAAGTTGAATGTAATGAATAATAATATTCAGAGATAGAATTATAACAAGGTTAATTCTTTGCTTAGTATATATATATATATATATATATATGATGATTACGAGCTAAGACAAGAAAATTCAAATCATCAGAATTAAACTTTATTCGATTTTAAAGTTTAGTGATTGTTGATTGAAAAAAGTTGAATTAATTAATTGTATTTGAATCTTTCAGTCTTAAGTGAATTTGATTTGATCCTTATTAATTTCATAATATTTTGCAAGACACTACAAATATACTATGTATGTGACGTGTATTTTTTCGTTTGTTTTGTTGTATTTTGTGGTCGATTTCTGTTGAATTCGGAGATTGGCGATTATTTTTTACGATATTGTTTGAAGGTCTAAAATTTGTATACCTTACCCTAAAAACATGAAGCTAAATATGCTGATTTATGGTACGATTTAGTTTTTTGAAACTAGGCAGCTATTGCCCACTTCCTCAGCGTTTATCAGTCTCTGCAACGTCTATTGATCTTGAATAAACGATCACTGAAAAAGAGGCAAATTACTTTCGAAATATTGGTAGCTGTCAAGAAATTGAAATATATCTAGCTTCTAAAGAAAAAATTGGCTTTGAAATTAATATAGTTGGTTTTGAAAGCTAGAAAATTTATATAAGATTAAATTTAATATTAAACCGCCTGAAGAAAAATTTACCGAATCATAAGAAAAACGTATGTTCACATATTCGTTCACTTTGAATTATCATTCAGTTTTTTTATCGTGTTTTCTAAAGTCGCTTCATAAACTTACCTTCGCATAAACAAGTTTCAGTTAATTGGAGAATCTTACATACTAGATCAAATAATGATCACCCCTTTTGAAGCAAAACTTCTATTGCAAAATTGTGCTGCCATGCAATATCAGATGACTTACGGCGGTTTTATATGTTTTGGCTATTATTAAATATTCGTACCACATGTGTAGTAAGGATTTTTTTTTAGATCGTTGAACCATTTTTGTACAGGCAGTGAAAGTCTCAACAGTGAATATATAACGAAATACCACTTAATATCAAGCAAAATGTGCAAATATCTTTGCTGTCGAATGCATCCGCTTAGAGTTATCTAGCATTAATTCACTCAGCGCATCTTTCTTTATCACACGGGGCACGACATTAACTGAACTATTTCGGTACAAATTCCTCTAATATTTTTTTTTTTCTACATAATTCCCGTCCGAAACAAATATACATACACCCACTCTGATATTTGTATCCGCTTTGATGTACCATCTAAATGATGTTATCTAAAATGCTTCGAATCCTTTCTCTTCGTCTTTTAAGATTTGCTCACTTCATCATCAGCGTTTTTTTTTAGATTTCTAGCATTTGTGGCTTTTGATAATATATTTGCAGCGAAGAATTCTTGCCATCTATTATTTACTTCTTAGTATTCTCTTATTTTCTCTCTCCTCATTAGTTCCGACTAGGAAACATGTCACAAGTCTTAATTTAAAAAAAAAACGTATGACAATTTTCTTATTAAACCTCTGAACAATCTATAAAATATCACCATACCGAAGAATTTCCGGGTTTTTTTACAATTCTCATATGATGTGCAGTTGTTTCTCGTAGTAAATATATATTGAGATCTATTTCGCACAAAAACACTCAATCAAAATACAAACACGATAGAGAGAAAAAACAATTCGAAAAATTGTTAATTTTTTCCATTTGCTAAGGACGATATCAAAACTCTCAGATAAGAATCGTCTAGTCGGCATAATATTTACAATGAGAACAAACCAAAATTACAAACAAATAAAATAAACAAACATTTAATCATACAATGAAGAAAAGTTAATTAAATAGTACTTAGAACATAGGTGAGATTAGTCTAAACCAATGCAGGATGAAAAAAGTATAGTATAAATAATAGAAAATATCTGTTTTTTTACATCTCAAACAGTATTCTAACCGAATCAATAATAATCAATCTATGCATAGTAACTATCACTTTTTATTAGAAAGAAAGAAATAAAACAATTACGAAAAAAGCACAGTAACATACTCTCAAATTCAATCGTAAATTTAGTAAAAGGAATAAATAAAAGTTATAAATAGTAATATTTTATTTAGGTAGTGTCTAATGTTTATGATTTTTTATAAATTGTCTCAACTTTAACAATAATAAATATCACGTTTATATCCACGACGTGTAAAATAAGAGCGCTAAATATAACGACTGATTCAGTCAAACCAAAAAGAAAAAATTAAACCGAGAAGTAATCGATATGAAAAGTTAATACATAACAATAAGTGCGAGAATTATAAAAGTCATGAACATAAATTGCTTTGCAATTAAATTAACATGCAAGATTTTAGTCACTCTGGTAAGCAGCCCGCAAACTATTTAGCAAAGGTAGCACTTAGTCGTGGACAGTGAAAGTGAAAATTGTAAAAATAAATTTGTAACACATTATATAAGGTAAGCGTAGTGATAATAATTGAGAGTAGATGTTAATCACAGAGGTTTAAAGAAAACGCGAGAAAGTTGAAGATACATTAAAATCAGATTTATTTTTAATTATAGTATATATAATATTTAAGGTAAGCGAAATGAAATATATTAATGCAGAAGTCAAATTTTATGTGTTTTTATTGATCAGCACTTACAGTTGCGGACATATAATTAAAAACTCTAGTTTACTAAGAAATCCAAATATTCGGGCCGACAATTAATTAGAAACACTATATTTTATGGCATGCAAATTGGTTATGATCAGCTTGAAAAGTCAGTTGCATTCCTTGCAGTTTAAACGTTATTTTCAAAGTTTTAAAAACGTTTTTTAATTTTAATGATGTTGAAAAGGGGAGGACTAAGAGTTGCATTCCTCTATTTCGACAAAAGATTGTAAACTTAAAAGATTTAGCCTTGCCATATCAATAAGTTGCTAGCCGTCTAGAATGTTCCATAAAAAATTTTTACGGAGCACTGAAACACATGGAAAGACACAGGACTGTCCAATTTATTCCCCGGCCTATAAGAGTCCGAAAGACTCCTTATAGTATGAAACGGAGTCCAAAAAGATCAGCTGTCGAAATTCATTGCCGCCATTGTGGGAAAGGTAGTGATATTTAGGTGGGGACATTCAGATGACGTCTTCCTGAAGCCGGACTACATGGCAGAGGACAGCCAGAAAGAAGCCACTTGTAACGGCAGCTAATCGGAAGAAAACGAATGGAGTTTTTCAAATTCATCATTTTGATCGACGAAACAAACATAAATCGCATTGGTCATGAATTGGCAGGAAATTTTTAAGCCGACCAAGAAGTAAGGAAATCGACCCTCGCTTCACATCAACCGTTTTTAAGCACGGAGGTGGCTCCATCAATGTATAGAGACATTTCTCGTAGTTTGGTGTATAGAAGGAATATTATGTAAGGAAAAGTACGTCGGTATCTTAGAAAATAACCTTGCCATGGGCTGAAAAGAATCTCCCTATTCTACGGAAGTTCCAGCACAAAAACGATAACAAAAATATGGCAAGACATAAAAGAAGTTTCTGGAGGACAATAGCACTACCGTTTTAGACTGCCCAGCAAAGATCCGGACTTAAATCCGATTGAGCACTTGTTGGGAGACAAAAAACAAGTCTTAGCAGTACAGAATTTCACAAGCATGGATCAATTGCTCGTTTTTTATGTGTTTCTAATTAAGTGTCCGGTCGAAATCTTGAATTTTTCAGGACTTTATTGCCCTGTAGTTCTTTTAGAGCTAGTTTCGGCTAAACATTTACCTCCCTCAATTGCCATTGCATCAGATAAAAAACTAGCAAAGGGTTTATTGAAGCTAGCGAAGGGTTCATTGACAAATTGGGTTTTTCTCAGTAAGCTACAAATGTGTCTATTTATAAGTACGCTGCTGTACAAACACACAGTCGACACATTATTATTTGGTTAAATGTAATTGGAGACGTTTTAGTATGGAAAAATAGTTTTCCATACATTGAATCGATAGCAAGTCACTTCACTGAAGTATGAATTGTATTTTTATCAGAACAGGACCGAATTCGTAATAATTAATATTTTTAAGCTAGCTAAAATATGTTATGTTGCAGTTGACACTCTTAGCGATGTTTTTAATGTAGAAATAAGCGCGGTCTAGCCGTTTAGAGCAGCAACAACTGTTGCGTGCTGCATTCCATTCAATATTTACTCTTAAATTGAATATTGACTTTGGTATAGTCAAATAGATAACAAATCACTTTTATTACTATCAATTTTATTTTCTTCTGCTTTGCCGTGTTCATTTTTGACTTATTTATTATTATTCAAATCACAGGTCTTTGGTTGGAAACAATTTAGCGGAAAAGAGTACGGCCACGTCGGAGCGACGAGAACATCGAGTCAAGCAGCGCGCTGAAATCTTTGATCATTTTCTACGCCGAAATAGCGACTAAAGCATGAAAGCGGTAATAGCGACGACATCGATCCAAATCGTGACTCGACGCGCCGACTTAGCCGCACCCAAATGATATACCAATATATTGTGCCTCAAAGGCATCATTTAATCCATGTTTTAATGAAAAGTGTACTGAGATTTGCTTTGCATCAAAGGGTCAAGCTCGCCGTTTTACACAAAACAGAATAAATATAAAACCATAAGGTTAAAGACATATTCAGGACCGACGCTAATTCAAAATTGACTGTCACTAACTAGACTATACAGCCAACGTAGCTTGAAGCTGATCATGCATTTGCATTGCCAAATGATCAGTTATGAGCTGCCAATGGATTTTCAAGCTGGAAATCGATTCAAATAATATATCAAACATTAACTGTGAATTCTAATCCACGGGTCATCGGAGCACATGAGCTTATACAATTCATGTATCGAAAGTTTTGGGCTTCTGAAAGTATACCTTGTTAAAATGTAACTTCGAAATAACAAACTAAAAAAAAAACTAAAAATCTTTACGCAATACAGTATTTAATTCAACTCAAAAAAAAATCACAATCTTAGATTACATTACAAACACTAGCAGATTCAATTACTTCCACTCTGGGATGGCTGCTGTTGTTGTTGTTGTTGCGGCTGCTGCTGCGCCGGCTGTGGTTGTTGTGACGATGTAGATGGTTGTGCGTTTAACTGGGCAGCAGCTTGAGGGTTTTCATCATCTTCATCATAGAGATCCTCAAAATTATTGAAGAAGTCCGAATGAACATGTTTTTCATTGGTTGCCAGATCCATGAGAAGGCCTGAGCTAGCGCCGGCCTGATTCAAGGGAAAACCATCATTATTATTTTTCATTTGTTGTTTATAGTGTTCAAAGTTCGCAGTAGGCAGCGGTATGTCTGTATCACTTATCGAACTTACTTCCTCCAGATCCATGAAGCCAGCTCCCTCGGGAAACATTTCGTCGGCAACAATGGTTGGCTTCATGTCGTTTGCGTGTGATGAATCCGTTTTGATCAATTCAATTAGCTACCACCTCCTGGAGAAATTTCAAAAGCTTGTAAACCAGATGCTATCTAGAATGCTTCGAATCAAAGATTTGCAGAAGGTGCGTGAGGATATTTTGTTTGTACACAGAAATCAGCAGCGACGACTCCACTCTACTTTGCCTCGATGTCAGCTCTGGAGTGACAGTTCAGTGCAATTTATCCATAAGAATGTCAACAAAGAGAAAGCAGTATCCGAAATTGACTTACAGAGGAACTAGTAGCAGCAGCAAGCAAAGCGCGAACTAGATCATATCATAAATATATATTGAAAAGTGCATTAATTAAATATTTTCTGGAGTTTACTATCATAACACAGCACTTTGTCAGCGATCAAGCTGAAACAATCTGTTCGACAATCAATTTAAAATTGATAATTGCCTCACTCAAGCGACCATTCGCCACCTGTCTGTGATTGTGATCGACACGGCGCATTTTCGAAAATGGCCATCGAATAGAATTCAGTCTCCGTCGTACTCGCGAAGCTGAAGTAAAAATAGAATCGAATGTGTTCTGGTTTTGTGCAAATCGAATTGCTAAATCCGTAGTTAATTTTCATAAATACAACGTCGGTTAAATGTGCGAATGGGCGGTTGTGTGGAAACGAGTCCAGCTGAAATAGTTTTATGAGCTTCGACCCATGAGTGGAGTCCGGGAATGTCGTGGTTTCGGGACCGAGTCAAATTGCCGCGACGTGACGTAAAAAGTGTGCTCGAGGCTCATGAACATCGAGAAATGCTCGACTCGTCCGAATACTGTGTTTGCTGCCAGCATAAGTGACAGTAAAACAAGGTTGCCCATGATTTGAAGTTACGTGAAGACAATAAGTTGAATAATCGATCAATGAGAATTTGCCTGAGATCTGTGTTGATTTTGAATGTTTTGTGGAGCCGCTGCGCTAGTCCGATCTGCCAGCGCGTAGATGGCATGTAGATTGGACGGAGCAATTTCAATTAAAATTCTCTCGGGGTCATGGAATGAGAGGGAAACGATAAAATCTTGGGTGCAAAAAGAAGTGAATTACTTGCGGCAAAATAACAAAAAATCGGATTCGATCAAAAGATATACCAATACCAGTGTGCATCATTCGGCCCCACACATAAACAAATACGTCGGTATACGGTCAAAAGTGACATTTCCTCACAAACACTCCCACACGGGACCCCAAACCAGCCCCAAACTAGTTTCCATACACTGACAGTGTATGGTCATCTCTTTTCCATTCGGTCGCATTCATCTGATTACTATTCGAACATAAACAATGACAAAGGACTGACTGGTCGCGAACTATTGTCCCGTAGAACCCAGGGAAAACTTTCTTGGATCGAATTGCACTGTGAGAAAATCATAGACGAAATACTAATCCTTTTCAAACTGAAAGCAAAATGCAAAGTTGCCTGGAACAGACGTACGCGTAGATTACTGTCAAATTCGCAAACGTAATTCGGAAAGTGGCTGGCGCTAGAGTTTTTCGCGTCGTGAAAACTTGAACTTTCTGCGCTATTGAGGCCGTGGCTTTTCGCCCATTGCTGACGTCTATTTGTAGTTAGACTAAATAAAAACAAAAACAAGTTGCCCACCGTCACAAGTCACGATTTCTTTGCAGACTCGTAGGAAGGAAATCGGGTAATATTGTTGCTGTCTGTGCGAGCGACTCCATCGAAAACTAATGTTGCTGTAGACTTTTGCACTATATACGACTTGGGAAGTAATAAATAAATCAAAAGGATAATCGCTGGTATTGTTCTATTGAGTACACGAAGGCCAGTAGAATATCGGACCGCGAGCTCAGACCATTGTGTATTGGTGATATTGAAACTTGTGGTCTGCTCATAAGGAACTAGAACAGCGATATATATTCGCAGCTTATGTTTGAATTAGCCAGTCTGGTGTCTTGAAAGTAAGGCATTTAAAATATCCCTAGGAAATATGGATACATACGGCTCATGAATTCGTTGCTTCTGTGTAAGTATAGAATTTTTTGTAATATCGTTGGTAAGCTAGTAATATTATTGATAAAAACATTCCTCTTTTGTATTTTCAATGGAAACAAAATAAAAGATATGAAGAAGGTTATTACCGCGCTTTGAGACCCTTTTTTCAATGCTAGTTTTTTTTTTAGTGAAGCTTAAATTATACTTTCATCCATGAAAACTACCGATTTGACGCATCTATTTATTATTCTACACAACGATTTGTCGTCTTATTTTATGTTAGATGGCAAGACATACCGAATGTGTAAGCATGAAATTCGAAATGAATTTGTAAAATTGAGCCATACCGCCAGCTTGTTATGATAGCTCCCTGTCTGCAACCACCTCGAAAGGACTTGCAAAGAATCTGCCGACCTGGCTCAATGGTCGACGTCGATGTTGTAAAACTACAGCTCCTTTCGAGTCTGGGTTTCTTCCAGTTAGTGCCCTCTATTGTTTCGGTCCAACGACCGAATGCTACAATTAATAAATCACAGCAGCAATGCACAGTCTTACAATAACACATTGGGGTCAGCTTCATTGCAGAGCCTCTTCTTCCTAGCAGCAGTAAGCCGCTTAGTCAAGAAACAAGCAATTAAAATTATCATCATCCCCGAAAGGGAATAGGATAGGAAAGGAATCCCAAACCACACTCTCGACACATTTAATTTGAAATTAAATTATATAATGATTAAAAAGAAAACATAAATCGGATAAATGGAGAATAAAGAAAATAAGATAGTTAGTTGATGGGAAGTTAGTGGAAAACATGAAAAATAAAAAGCATGCAAAGAAGAAGAAGAAGCTCTTTCATAATATAAATAAAAATTAATTAAAAGATTTTCAAGGATCAATGCTTATTGGGGTTTACCTCTGGCCATCGACCCTTGGCCTCACTTTCGAATAAATTTCAAAAAGCCTATTATAGCTTCAGTAGATAGAGGATTGTGGATCTGGGGTGTGTTCAATGTGCATGCTATAGCTGCTCCAAAAGCATAGCATAGCATCACTTTAGCAAGTGTCAAAATTCGCAGTAGCTAGGTGAAGCAGCTATGGATATTGGACAGCCAAGAGCTGCTACGAAGGCAGCCTTTACGCACGAAATTCAAAAATAATTTTGTTTCAATTTTGTTATTGTAATTTTTGCATTTTCGTGGATCAGTTCAATACTTTCACTGCACTTTTGAAACTGTATGAAATTTAGGAGTTTTCAACATACAGCTGCACAATCCATTAAAATTTTCCTAACATATTTAAAACGTATTATTTATATCCGGCTTTTGACGCCATATATGAGAAAAAGAGCAAACAATAATCGTTGAAAATTTGATAATACAGGAATCAGTGCACCCGGCCTTTTACGCTTCATGCTTGCCTTCTAAAAACTCAAGATGAGCTGCGCTGTGTACAAGCCAACTTAAAAATCGAGTTGAGTTTAAGTGTTTAAAAGCCCGTATTTAATTTATGCTGTCACTATTTTCAAATTTATTTCTCATCTCCTTTGTCACAAAAGCGCAAAAACTTCTTTTCATTTCAATTTCAAATTGAAAATGACGTTTAAACTGCATGTCAGCTGTGTACGCACGGCCATTTTGCCTTAGCTACTTTCTAGCTATCCTCCAGACTACGAGCAGCGAATAGCTGCTACCTTAGCAGCTATGCCGGAATCTTGGACAGCCCGACTGTCAAATAGCAAGCATCAGAAAGTAGCTATTTCGTGACATTGGACAGCCGGAGCTGCTAAAATAGCAGCTAATAGCTGCTATAGCATGCACATTGAACACACCCCGGATTCATCAAATATTTCGTACAACTCGTGATTGTACCTTATTCCACTCTCCTATTTTGCGCCTATTGTTCAAATAAGGACCCGTCGTCCAAGACGTTCAACATTATTTCACAACCATAGCAAAAAACAGGTCCTATTATCGAATTTAGACTAGGAGTTTTGGTTTCCTGTGCATGCAGCTTGTCTCGGTATAATTGAAATGAAGTAGATCATTTTATTAGCGAACTGTATTCTTTCTTCGTCAGTTTCATTAAATTTTGTTGTCAATTCCGCACCTAAATACAGAGCAATATTTTCCCCAGGGGGTTTGCTTGCTTCTCTTGTTTTCGTCAGGTTGGTTTTCCGGCCTACTTGTTTTCCTTCCAGGTCAAGTTTCAGCAGGTCGTGCCAGAATGCTAATTCGTGCCAGAATGCTAATGCCGTTTGATTTATAAAAAAGCGTACTTTTTGTATCGATAATTTTCGTACCGTACTTAGTCTCCTTTTTTGTGCGGTTTTCGCTCTTGATCTCAGATATGCTGAAACACTATGTGGATAAGTTGCATGGTGCAGCTTCCACGGTATTTGATTAAATCAGCTGGAATTTCGTCAATGCCCGGCGCTCTATTATTTTTCTGGCTTCTTATGAGAAGTTCAACTTCTCATAAGAAGTCGTGCGAGTTCTTTAAAATAATAAGCCCACCTCTCCCTAATCCGCCTATCGTCGGCGGTGATATTGTCAATTTCGACTTTACTGAGTGTCTTCATAGGTTTATATCCGCGTCAAACTTTTCACTTTTCAGCTTGTCTAGTTTTATTGTTCGCTAAGTTTTCGTCAATGCTTTTCAATGGCTCTTCATGATAATTGTGTTTCTTTTATCTCATAATCTTATTAGCTACACGTCGGAGGCTTACATAATGTTTTCTTTTTGGTCTGGTGACACCACAACCTGGGCTTGATATTTTCGAAATTTTAGCCACATAGTACTCTAAGTTAGTTCGAATATCCTTTAGTTCTAGAGCCTGAAAATATTTCTTTATGCTGCCAGCATGCTCGTGGCATGAGGACTAAGTTGGAGGAAATTAAAACCAAAACTTTACTCGAAAGGACCACATGATCTGTCTTTCTGAAACTTGGTCCTGTGATGGCATCCTGTAATAGCTGCTTTACAACAGAGAAGTCCTTTGACTGTGTGATGCTTATTGACGTGCTTTATTCTCTAGAAACTAAACTCTTTGCTGATTTCGTTCCCAATCTTCCTGCTGAATGTGTTGCAGTTGGTGTGTCATTGTCTATTAAATGAAAACTGTTTGTAGCTTCGGCATATATTCCTTATAAAGTTCTCTTTTCCTTCCTGAACGACTTATATAAACCCTGACCCCATCATCCATCCCTCTTTGTAAATATACTCGTTTATTTAATCGCGCAAAATATTCGAACACATCTCCTTTAATTTTTAAACAAAACTAATTTTTGCCTCTTAGTTCCTGATCACAACTTAATTAATTCTTTGATTAAGTTGCTGTTGTTTACAAGCTGCTGTCAACAATGAATTAAGCCTTGCCTTGCCTTGCGTAACTATTTATCGCACATTGAATATTCTCTTATCTCTAATATATAATAAAATTACTACTGCTCATCTTCAGGATGCTTACCATCTGGTCAGGCTGTTTTTCTCCCCTGTATACTCTGACTTACAAGCTTGACTAGCCTAGTGGGTAGAGCACTAGCTTCTTGTTTGTGGGGTCCTTGGCTCCAATTCAAACTCGGGCGAGGGACTGCGCACCGAGCTTTGAATTAACCTAGCTCCGAATAGGTTCCTGAGTTAATCAGGAGTAAAGTGAGTCGTTGATCTACTAGCTTCAACCCCTAGACTCGTACGAGGTTTGTTGTGGGATAACTTTACTATACTCTGACTCATTATTTCTCTCTAACTTTTCTTTTGATTTCCCTCTTTGTTTCTCTTCCCCTTTACTTAGCTATGTATTTGCATCTCAGCAACATAGTTTTGTTAAAGGTCGGTTCACATCTACAAATCTCATTGAATTTTCTCAAGCAGTGGCCGTGGCTTAAGGCCGGAATTGGCAAATTGATACTATATAGATCCCTCTAAACTTTTGACTCTGTTAATCTTGAACTATTTCTACTCAAATAAAAGCACTATAGTATCTGTGAACCTTTACTCTCTTGGATGTTGTCCTTCTTAATGAATTGCACCTGCTCTGTCTTCTGGTGCACCTCAAAGCTCCATACTAAGACTCTCTTATTCAACCTCTTAATTAACGACCTTCGAATTCTTTTATCGTTAGCATGTCTACTCTACGAAGATGACTTAAAAATATTTCGGACAAATGAAAGTTCAGCTGATCGTCTGCTTCTTCAGGAAGACTTGAATTTTCTTACTGCTTTGTGTAAATCTAATTACTTATCTTTAAATGTTTACAAATGTTCTGCCATGGTCCCAAAAATTTGCCACTAGAGAGAGCAGTGAGGAAATGTGAGAGCAATCATTTCAGAAGAACAGATCGACCATTTACTTGCACGTTAACATAGGAATGGTCAGGTCTCCTTGGGGAGACTGTTAAAATTCGTGTTACTATTGAGAGACAATAGAAAAATGCCACAAAATTCAAATTATCATTAGATCATGTATTGTGACATTGAATTTTGTGATTGCCCAGTAAAGGTCAGCAGCTTATCTACAATATTAGCTATATATTTGCAACCAACAAATAAATTTTTCCAAAAAAAAAGTTGTTTTGAAGAATCCTCTTCCAAATACGAATTATATCATTTTATTTTTGTAAGCAAACTTTCTCTCTTTTAGCTAAATCATCCTACTATACTATGGACTGTGATGTATCATCGGATCGGGGATCCGACCATACCATCTTGCTAGCAACTCATGAAATTGTCTCGTCGGATGACTACCAATCATCTCCCGATTCGATACATCATCACCCCCATCATGAGCATCATTCACAGATTCACAACTACTCCCTGCATCCGCAGAGCATATCCAATGACGACGAGGAAGATGACGATGTGATCTTCGACATCGATCAGCCGCCTCCTCTGTTGCAAGTAGAAGAAGATCGTGATCCTCTAGCATTGGACGATGCAGCCGAGGAAGAACTATTACGACTTCAGAGCCCACCAAAGTTGGACCTTCATCCACCGCTGAGTGTACTAAAGGCGCAACATGCCCCTCGTATTAACGCCAGGGCTATGGCATTGAGTAGCAAAGAGAAAATGAGCTCATCGGCATCGGATATGTCTAATCCAAAACCTATGCCATCGTCCGCCGCGAAATCACGAAAGCCAGCGTCTACGATGCGAGAAGTTTTGGCATCGTTGCCGGGGTTCAGTGTGAAGCCGCGTCGCCGCTCCAACAAGAAAATGTCGACAGCAGCACAAATCGAACAAACGAAAAACGGAAAAATCGATCTGGAAACTCCCGACTCAATTTTAGTTAGCACAAACCTGCGAGCCCTACTTAATAAGCAAACGTTTTCACTACTACCTCCTTTGTTTCAACACAGTTTAGTCCAACTATTGCCTAGCGTAGACCGACCGTCTACGATCGAGGACGACACGGGGCAGATTCGGTTGAACGCGTCTGCGCTGAATAACGAATTTTTCGCAAGAGCGTGTCTTGATTGGCGCGAGCGTTTATCGAGCGGCGAACTGACACCCGAAAATCAAAATAAGTTGAAAACAGAGGCTGAACGAGAAATGAGTAAACTCGACCCGTGGAAGTTGAAGCATTTCGAACCGATTTGGGGTGATAAAAGCTATAGGTCTAAGAAAATTAGTAGTGATAGTACTAGTGACGATCGGGCCACAATTAGTATGACGCAGCCAACGACAATCAGTTCGACACATACGCAGTCACATCATACGATGGCTTTGACGTTAGCGTCAACGCCAGAGCCAGAATCCGGGTCCGCACCTCCCCCCACACCAGAGACGCCTTTATCGCAGGGATCGTCAGGATCTTCAGTGGTAGCTGAGTGCTCAGATGTCCCGTCTTCGTCGACACATAGCCTCAGTCCCTGTAGGCCTATAATGACGACGTCTTCACTATCGACCTCCTCCGGCGAAACAAACGCTGCGGAAATCACAATATCGAGTTCGAACTCTTCGACAAGCTCGGTGGAAATAATCGATGACTATCCGCAAGATGATGAGAATAGAAATAAAGATGATGCTCATACGATGCGCCATAGTCCCGTTGAAATGCCATCTGAACCGGAAGAGGGTAATAGTGCAATAGAAAACCTAAGCCGAAGAGGCGACTGTGCGAAAGCAGTTGCTCCTTCGTCACTGAAATTCGCTGATTCAGAACTGGATGAAGAAGAGTTCTCATCGGATTTGGCAGACGGGGAGGAACCAACAATAGAGAAAGATCAGAGCCAACCAAATAGCTTGAAGTATTTGCCTGATAACGGCACAGTTTTGTACGAAATAGAGGTCGATATGGTTGACGCGAACGAGACGAGCCACATCGATGAGCACTCACTGGATCAACATGTGGGGAAACGCACTTCAAGCCCGGAAGAACGAGATGCGAAACAAATAAAATTATGCGACGATATCGAATGGGACGTGGTTGATGGCAATGAGAATAGTAATCAAATGCTCGATGCAGCTGATGAGGTAAGATAACTTATTTTAATGTCGACTTTGCTATGTGTTTGGAAACGGTTTCAAGTACTGGGTAAAAACATCCTGTCTGCGATATTTTCAGATAATTCCAGACGGCGAGCTTCCAATGACTGCTGCTGAAATGGAAATTTTTAGTAGTTCGTTTGTCGGTAACTCGGATTCAAGTGTGCTAAGCGATTGCAGTAATGAAAGCATGCCTGAAGCGTTGGTAGACGATGCAAAAATGGCGACGCCTCCCGACTCAGAAGATAATATGATGAGTATACCGGACGACAACATAATAATGGATGAAGTTTCGTTACCGCCTTCACCGCTTCTAGAAAGTGTTGTGTATGCGGATGATCAGAGTTCTCTGTCACCTTCTGCCGCACACAAACTGGAAGAAGAAAATGAAGTTGTGGTGAGTACGACAGTCGATGAGTCCACTCGATCATCAGCGTCACAACCAGAAAATCATCTGGATGAATCAAACTCACTAGGAGATTCGTATATCGAAATCGATCCAGACGAGCAATATGAAGAACGCGAACCATTTGAATCTCTATCCCAAACAATTCAAATTAGCAAAATAATTCAAAGCTCATCTGCGAGATTTTCACAAATATCAGATCCAGTGTATACAATACAACGACCGCCAACTTCGAACAGCCCTGCTATCTATCGTCTTGCGCTGTCGCCCTCGACTCAGCTGAAAGTAGTTTCGAGAGTTAAGCCGGAAAATACAGCAGAATTATCGAGACCCAGGACAACAATTCTCAAACTGCCAATGAGTTCGCCTGCCGCCACGAGTCAAAGCTCTCCACTGGCTTTATGCCAGCCTGCGAACAGCTTGCAGTCTTCGCATGCTCGGGGTCGAAAGCCGACTAGCAATTTACCTCCGGGTGCTGTGAACCTTGAGAGAAGCTATCAAATTTGCCAGGCTGTGATACAGAACAGTCCGAACAGACATCAGTTTCAAGCCCAATTGAAACCCCCTCCTTATCTTGGTAGCTCAAATGGTAGCACCTCGTCCGGCGTAGCATCCAGTGTTATATCGTCGACAGTGGCACCAAAAGCTGACAATCAAAATTTAACATCAAACAACCCGCCTGTTGTTTACAAGGTATAGCTACGATTGCATTAATTAAAGACTGTTACTAATATTTTCAACTTTCAGGTCATCACCGCTCCTCGTCTAGGCTTTCCCCGGAAAAAGATCGTTCATCGACAATTCGCATCGCCAACGATAGTACGTCGTCATATCTATGCGACAGATACGAATCTTACCAATATTAACAATGCACATACAACCACTACAACTCTTCCGTTGCGGATTCAGCAGCAACAGCAACCTCTACCAGCACATCAAACGACAGTTTCGCTGCCGCACCAACAGCAATTCGGACAATATGTTTTGATTCAACGAGGCAATGTGGCAAGCACTAGTGATAGTCAAGTTCCCAGAGCCTCGAGTGCTCCACCAGCACAGAGTCAAGTATGTTATAAAAGATAGCTGGATAGCTGTTTGTGATGTTGTTAGACTGTAGATTGATATGTGATTAATGTTTTTTGTACAGCAGCAACAGATTCACGGATTGAATGGCTTATTGAACAATAATAACAACAATAAGAGTAGTGGTGGTGGCGGTGGCGTAAGGATACGTCCAGCTTCGGTTGGTATGAACTCGGAAGTGGACGATTCCGTACAGGACGTGTATGTAATTGCAAGCGGCTCTGAAAGCAGAACCGCGATTGCAACGAAACCAATAAGTAATGGTAAGTCATTTTCTAATGATAGTTTAGACACAAGACACAACATTTTTGATTATAAATTGCATAGTTTGCCATGATGTGGTTGTATATGATTTGGAAACTCTGCTAATATCAACAAAGCTTCTGTTTTCACTCAACATTAAATACAATGTTGGCCATTTAAATATGGACAATCGATTCAAAAAATTACTTTACCTAATTTCTTTTGTTTTCGTAATGAAAGAGTCTACGATTTCGTATACATTCATGTAAAATAGATGAACGCTGGTGGTGCTTTGTTTTGGCAGTTTTCACTTTTTAATTTAGCTCAATGGAATAGGGGCGATTGTTAATTTCGTGATTAAAACCTGCAATTTATCAAAAGCAGTAATTATTTTTATATTCTAATAATTCTTCGTCGTCTAATGAAAGTTACTTGGTATTGCGGAAATGTTATATCTATTAATGTCTAGTACGATCTGGGTGTCATTTCAGTGTTTTGGAAAAGTAAGGGGTACCATAACGGGAAATAGCTCTTCAGGCTATGAAACTGCCTTTTCCTTTGCCTCCTCAGGTTATGAAACTAGCATTAACTAAAACTAGTGATCCGCGATTATGAGATGTCCGACCCGATTGTGTCAATTGTTAAAACATCTCGATGGTTATAAGTTCGATTCGATGGTGATGTGCAATCGGGAGAGTCGAATAAAACATCGAGGCAATCGATTAAATCGTGAGTTGAGATTTTCGGGCGATATTGATATATCTAAGGAGTAGGTCCATGTTAAGATCAAATTAGTGAATATTCAGGTACCCCTTGTATTTTTTTGGAAAGAAGATTTTCGCAAATAGGAAGTATGCAGAAGGGAAACTGATAATGTTTAATGCTTGGTGGTCACAGGGTGCCTGAAAGTAAACCTAGATTTGTTTTTCAATTTTCGATTTGCGATAAATTCTGACAAGAACGTCAAATCATTACGAATTTCACAGAACGTTTTCCTGAAATAAGCTTGTGTGATTTTTAATGAATATGTAAACAACCCTCTCTCTACAGTGGGCACGTGATGAAAATCCTTCAAATCTTTGATGTGTGTAACCTTGCGGTTGTCATTTAAAATATCTTTAATAAAAAACAACTTTTTTCCGGATAACTTCCAAAACGAAATTCACATTCTAGGTTGATGTTAATGTAAGCAAAATGTTGCAGAGCTTTGGTTGCAAAATTAAGATAGGGTTGCCAACTACAATAATTTTGATCATTTTTGCACTTATACCAATAAATTTTCAAGTTGTAATCGTTGGATGCACCACATATTGTTAACCTGCAGCAACTAATTTTATTAGAAAAAAACTAATCCTTAAGAAGTTAGATAGATATATTCCAATTTTTTGACAGATATTGATATTTCGATGGTAGTCTACGTTCTTCCTCAGTGCCTATTGTTCGGGCCAATATTGGATAAGACATATCTATGTCCGGGTTTCGAATTACTGGGGGACACAGAGGTGTCATTCATTTATTAGTCAATGCGTACAAAATTTAAACCAGTAAATAAATCTTTCGAAGTCCGTGTGTTTACGCACTTTAGGCAACAAAACATTTATTGACAATCAAACTTTTATCGGCTTCGGATGCGAGTTATAACATTGTGTTTGATATGAGGTCCGTTCGCGTACTACGATTAATTGCAATGAAGCCGTTTTTGCACTCCGTTTTACTGAATATTGAAAATTACCCCTTTTTCAGCAAATTTCAGTAGCGTCTGAGCTACTGAAAAATACTTAAAAGTGTCAAACGGTGTGGCGCGAGTAAATATTTTCAAATGTGCGCGCCAAGCAACATACTTTTTTGCGTAATGTTGTTATCAAGGTCGAATATTTTAGTGGCGATAATTTATCACCGCTTAGGATGACTTTATTGACACTATTGTTCTCCCGAAAACCGACAACTTACACTTTTGGTTGTCAATTTTCAGGAAATACAATGAGAGCGAGTTCGTACTTTTCATGAATTTCCCCACCACATGATTCAGGATAATTCAGTAAAATTCAGTGACTGAAAGTACGCGAACAAACCTATTAGCTGTAGTGCTTGCTTTCAGCTGCAGTGGTAGATATTCGTATGGGCGCACTAGAGTTTTTGAGATATTTCTTGAACTAAAATCAATACTTTTTGAAAGAGATATATAATGTTTTCTTTGGCAGCAAATGATTTGAATTCATTTTTGGATATTTTTTTTTTGTTTTCGTGAAAAAAAATCTGATTTACAGTCCGACATTCGTCTGAATGGTTTGCCTCCAAGCATGAATGGATGCATTATCTTATAGAAAATTAAATTTCCTCGTCGCAACTATCCAGATGACTAATCAAAATGCCTTCTAAGGGATGTGCGTACATCTGGGAGTTCATTCGAGTTGATATGAAACAGATTGGAAGGAGAATGCACAGGAGCAACTACAGGAGAATGCACGCCAAACCGTAACGATACCACCAGCCAATTTATGCTTCGATCTGACTACTGCGTGTCTTTTGAAATTATGCCAGTAGCAACTGTAGGAGTCCGAACTATACAAATTGAATTTTTTCATAAAAAAGGATTGCTTTTCCCATTCGAATGTCCAAGACATGCAGTTTTTTGCGAATTGTAACCTTTTCTCACGGTGAAGGGCAGTTAATCGGGGCTTTCGTTTGAGTTTCTTCCATGCTACATCTGGCGATGAGCGTAAACCACGCGCAATATGATGAGGTGTTTCAGTTAGCAATAATGTGTCCTTAACTTGTTTTGCAGATAGCCGATTTGTTGTTGCTCCGTGTCGAATTTTGCCTTTGTCAGCTAAGGGTGATTTTATATTGCCTTTTGTTGGGGGTCTTAAACCCATATCTCTTGCTTTTTTCTACCATTTTCTTAGCAATTTGCCTATTGGAGTATTCTTTTATTTCTTAAATAAATTGATAGCGAGCTGCTCCGTCTCATCTAAGCACTTTCCAGAAAGCATTGGTGCAAAAACAATGCTCGTACTAAATATTGCAAAATATATTGTGCACAAAATGAAAATTCTTTGTTATTTAAAACAAAATTTGCGAAATATTTTAAATTTCGCGTTCAAAGTTCAATTAATCTGCAGGAAGTCGGGAAATAAATTGACAAAGATTTAGATAGACATATTCTAGAGTAGTGAGCAAAACTGATGATACATTTTCGGATGCGCGCATATGAATGTTTACCACTGTATACTAGAGCCACTGCTAGCGATTGTGTCATTCAATCGAATCCAAAAATCTAGTCCATAAAGCGAGATGAATAATTGAGAATATCGGTTGTTGATCGATTCTTCGCTCTATTGATCTATTATGAGTTGTTTCGTAATGTCGATTGTGATTTTTACTTCTGCTAATTTTTTTCGAATCGATTTTTCCTTTCGATTAAAATAAATTTAAACCCAAATGATTAAAGGCACAACTCTGCAGTAAAATGAATTTTGATTTGGTTCCTCGTTCTATTCTATTAAGCTAATTTAGCAGGTGAGAATTGTGAGTGCATCGAAACAAAGCTGAAGCAAGATACGGTTACAACATTAGCGTTCACCTATTTTACATGTATGGATGCGTAATCGTAGACTCTTTCATTTCGGATATTAAATTTTATGCTCCGCAGGCACATAGAAATTAGGTTAAATAATATCTGAATTGAGTGCCTTTCTTCAAATGACCAGCGCCATATTTAAATTTACCATTTTCATCGCGAAGATTTTCGTTGGAAGATTAGCAAAATTCAGTTTTATCCATTTATCGTCATTTATTTTCAAGCATTTTACTTTGAGCTCACTTTGTAATAAGGCATGTAATTTTTCAGGCTTGGCTTACGCTGTTGACATGACCAATCACGCTCAACATCATCCCCAGCAGCAAATTCGTCAGCAACACCAGCATGTGAACACTCAAGTTTTCAACAAACGCGTTCCCAGCGGAAACAGTCCATCAAACTGTTCGTGTTCGTTGAATGCAATGGTTGTGTGTCAAAAATGCGGCGCATACTGTCAAGACGATTGTATGAGCTCGTCAAAACTGTGTTTATCATGTACCATAAGATGAATATTCCTCACGAATCTATGCAAACCCGATAATTTCATTAAAAAGATGCCCGGAAATCGCCTATGTGCACAGAACATGATGTGAATTTGCCTTTTTCATTTGTTTTTATTCCAAATCCAAATAAAAACACAAAATATAGTGAAGTTAACGAGATTCGGATGGCAAAGACGATTGTATTCCCTTCGAATACGAATTGAATTGCAAAAAAAGAAAGTTGTGAAATATTATTAAGTGATCGAGTTATTATTAAACGAAGTGTAGGAAAACAACAACCTTGAATTAGAATGAAAGTAAATAATGTAATGAGAAAGTCTGAAATGAATTAATGTTCTAACTCTTTTGTATAAAAACCACAGAAAAGAAATAAAAAGCAACATTGAAAAAAGAGTTCTACCGCTCTACACAAAAAGTAAGCAAATCTTTGCCCAATTGAAAGTTTTTACATTTTATATAATTATAGGTTTTCCCCGCTCATTATTCTATCCCTCTGTGTGTATTCTGTTCCTCTTGTTACTTGAATTTATTTGTGAAAAAAATATATTTTGCGCTAATTCGTCTTAAGTTAGATGTTAAAGAGAATCTAAATTTAAATCCTGTACATAATTACCTAAGCGTTAGTTATAAGAAATTTAAGTCCAGAATAGATTAGTATTAATAAAGATATCTCTAATACTGAATTATAAGTAATATTATGTAGTCTTAAGAATTGGTAAAAAAAAGAACGCAAAAAAAAAACTAAAAATGACTACCTTGTAAATAGTTGACACACTCATCATAACACAAGAAGATTATTATAAAAAGAAATTATTACATATTCGATAGGAATTTAACAGAACCTTATTACTCGTATTTACTGTTTTTTCTTTAAATAGAAATCGCAATATAATTTTTGATTCGACAACTTCTGGCAAAGTATTTTTTCAATTTTTCTCTGAACACAAGCATTTTTTTACGATATTATTAATGATCATTTTGTATAAGTTATATTGAGAGAATGTTTTATTTAGTGGCGTAAAGTGTTTGTAGTATTTGGATATTTAAACAGACAAACACAACTAAAGTGAATTATGAAAATTATAGTATACAATGAAACTGATGTTATTTAGATGAATTCCCCAACTTGAAACGATGCATGAATTGAAAAATTGGAGGAGAAATCACAAATGCCCGAATTAAATCTTCAAGAGAAATGAAAGAAATCACGAAAAATTAAGCAGGTTTGAGAAGTATTTGAGAAATTCAATAAAAGCATATGAAAATTATGACATGATTTTTTTTTTAGAAATTTTACTTTAAAAAAATTATTAATATAACAATTTTAAACCTTGGTCTTCCGAATATCCCTTCCCCGGCTGTATTCCCCATCTCTGCACATTCACCATATGTGACTCCAAATCCTCATCACACTCCTCTTTTGATTGCAATCTCGTTCGTTCAATATTTTTCGAAGAACAATTTCTGTCCATCCGATTCAACATCCTTAAAGCAAACTTCTCGGATATGACTTCTGAGATAAATCCAGTCAACTGGTTTTCCTTCTTCCGTGGACTGGTCTCGTCTAATGCCACCCATAAATTTTACGAATTCCTCTCTGAAGTCATCTCACGTTTCACCCATTTATCACGTAAATAAGTCAAACGATGCCCCTTGATTCAACTTTGAAGTTGCACTTGCATTTACGTTGAAAGCCATAACATAACTTCTAGCGCTCGGGTTGGGTATTAGATTTGATCCAAGGGATTGCAATCTGAGCCGAAAAGCACTGCGAAAATTCTATGCGTGATTATTTTAATAGCGTCGAGTCATCAAATCATCAAAAACCCTTCTGGCGATACATCCAACCTCTCGAAACCTCTCCCAAAATTCCTCATAATCTAATCCTTGACGAATTAACGTCTTCTGATGTGCAAGAAGTATGTGTTTTGCTTACAATTCTAAACTTTTTGCCCCCAGTCTTCAGCAACTATCTCGCATGACGTTCCGTTTGCCTTCCTTACGAGGGACCTGATCGAGATCGGGAAAAACTGTACCATCCAAATCAAAATTAAATTGCTGCAAAATTGAGAAAATCTTATTGAAACTTCGAATAATAATCCCACATTTATTCACATTGCAACTTAAGAACTTTTCTACAATTTGTAAGCAATTTTCACTAAAAAAACTGTTTCAAACCATTGTACTTAGAAATTGGAATATGCTCTTTCCGGATATGGTGAGTGGCGAAACGCACTTGACCTTGATCGAGATTTCGACTGAGAAATCATACGATCATGTCTCCTTCTATAAGTTTCCTTTAGCCTGCTCAAATACTGTTCCATTGCAATCCTTCGGTTACGGTTTTCCTCGCGTTTTCTAATGGCTTGCCTAACGTCATTTTTCAAATCGGCTAGCATCTTCTGAGCCTGCTGAAATCTTGAGTTCTGTAGATATAAAACACTATTCTGTATTTAATGGCATAATATCAATAATCACAAAACTAACAGCAATATTAACGGCCCGTGTCAGATGCTTCCGTTGCTTCGTTTGAAATCGAATAGCTGCTATCCAATGTTTGATGTCCTCCCATGGTCGTGGGTGGAAGAGGACCTTAAATCTTTCTGGAAGTTGATTATTCACTGGCAAAAACTTAATATTCGTCCTACATATAGGACACACTGGTGCGCATTTTGGTTCGTCTGAAAAGCAAAGCCGCTTAAATGTTACTTGCGAAATTAAATTGTTGTCAAAATTACCCCGCTGGATGCATTCCGTACACAGCACATGCTCGCAGTTGGATAGAAGCAACAAACGCGCTTTTTGCACGAGTAAAATGAAACATTTGTTGCAATGGACCCACAGTAAATTATGTTCAGCAAAGGAAGTCATTTGTTGGTCGAATAAATATATTCCCTGTTAGTTTGATGTATGCACTTACGAGAAAAGCCGTTAATTGGTAGAAGCTGGGGTAAATGATGCGTTTTTCAATGTCAAAGCCAACGATAGATGGCAGCTGAGTCGATGAGAAGATTTTATGACCGTCGAACACTTGGTTTTTATGTTTACGGTAAACTTGTTTTTCGGATACGCAATGTTATATTCAAAATAATACTTCTTTTCCTACATTCAAAAATTAAAAACACATTTGCCTTGCTGCTAATTTTTTATTCGTATCTAATGTATATAATTTAAATCCTTTTATAATCATATTTTTTCAGCATAAATAATGCTTTCCTGCACACATGTGTAAATTTCTATGAAAATTTTACTTGAAAAGCGTCCCCATTTTTACAAATCAGTTTCACCGCAAGTTCGAGCCGAGAGAAAAGCCTTTAATAAATCTAAAATTTAAAACATTTCAAGATGACTAAATTCACAAATTTTCGCGTTTTCCCACTACGAAATTTTCAATCTTATACATAATTCTCGTTTCTTTTTGATTAGTGCGAATACTTTTGTTGCTAAGCCACACCAAAAAAATTCTTAGTTCTCATAGTATGTATGTCTTTTCTTTTACACCCCTAAGCAATATTTTATTAAAATATATGGTTATCGTTTTTATCTCCAGCAAAAAAAAAACTAAGTAGATATTCTCAATACAACCATTTTCAATATAAAAAAAAACTGATGACAGTTATTGAACTAACAATGTTAATAAACCAAGCGTAATAGAAAAAAGAGCCAAAAACTCAGTAGTACGTATGCTCGTAAGATGAAAGGTATCGAGAAGGAGTTAATATTCTTAACTAAATGCTACAACAGAATAATTGAAATTCTATTGGTAAATAATAGTAACACAACGACCATAGCGATAATAATAAAGATAATGGCAAAACGGACAATATTAAACAAAAATTTCATGAGAAACAATTGACAATATCCTGACAAATAGTTTGCACCTCGGCCATAGCGCCGTTACCAGTTTCGCCGCACATTAGCGTTTTCGAAACGCACGGTACTTCACGAAGGCCCCACTTTTTCAATTTACTGATTTGTTCTTCGGTTACGGGATGATCGTACATACGGGTGTTCATTGCTGGACAAAAGAAAAATGGCTTGGACAAATCCCAGGCACGTGCTGTACATAAAAGCAAATTATCACAAAGCCCCTGTAAGAAAAGAAAATTTAATTAGCAATCGTCAAATATGTTTTCTTTGATAAATAAACGGTATGGTGCTTTCTTTGGAACTTATCAAACTTTACTGCTAGGTTTAGGTAAGGTTGGTATCAAATTAATGGATTTACATATATTTAACAAATTGCAAAGTGTAATTAGTAAAAGTCTTCTTTTTGGCAGTGCCATCCTAACATCTTCGTAGCTTGGTGGGAAGAACTAGTGTGCTAATCAGTTAACCTGGCCATCTAGGAGGATAAAGACATTCGGAGGGGCAACTTCCATTTAACATGCAAAATGAAAACCGACCACTGTTATGAATCTTAACTGTTATTTCCCATTTTAGCTTCGTCAATGTCAATTTGACAAGCGTGTCCACATTCGCTTGTTACTAATGTTCATTCCTGAATTGTATCATGCAGAGGAAGGTTACGGTCCCTAGAACTACTAGTAGTCCTAACCTCGATTGGAGGTTGCTACATGTGGTTTTCACAGAAAGGCGATTTTTCATTGTAATCAAGCGTTTGAGAATTACTTGAACGGCATCATTCTTGAAAATTGAACTAATTGCCGTGTTCCATTTTTATTAATTAGTTCTCCCAAGTACTTGACAGTAGATCACAAAATCGTTCATATCAGCAGAATCTAACCATTCAAATTGTGTGCCGTTTTCAAATGCGAAAAAAAAGTAAAAAATGAAGAAAGAAAATGAGGAGCAAAAGCTACTAGAATCGATAGAAAATATTAAAGTAATTCACAGAAAATTCAGTTAGCTTTCTCTACATTATAGCCACCAAAACATTCAACATAGCCTTGAAAAAACCAAATCCACCTATTGATAGCAAATAGCCACCTCAAGCCATCAAAAAGGAGTAACTACAAGTGAACTACTCGGGAACAAGAGCGTGTGGAGAAGTAGAAGTACCAAATAGTAAAAATGGAACAAGGGCAATAATAGGAGCCAGAGGTGATGCGGAAATATGATCGTATCATATCCTGGGCATTACATCTTGGTTCATGGTTACTTATAGGGTTTTTGTTAAATTTTAATTGATTTAATTTGATTAGATTTTTTTCTAGTTTTCAAAACCAAACATTTTAATTTAAAAATCAGTTTTTTTTTAGAAGCTGTCACTCAACTGTCGAATACTGAAGAAGAGGGCGAATTATCCTCGAAATGTCATCTGCTAAGAAATTGAAATATTTTTAGATTTTGGAAGAAAATTGGTCTATTTAAATTTTAATGATATTTTCACATTTACGCTAAAGCTTCATTTCTTTTCAATTTAAAAACATATTTTGCAAATAAATTGATTATAAGAATAAAAATTGATTATAAAAATATACAAAAAAATACAGGGAAATTTGACTTTCAGATACTCACAAGCATTTTTCCCCCCTAAAAATCCACATATGAAAACTATAATTTTCAGCATCTGATCGCAATAAATTGCACTTTGAATAAACGATGGTTCTTATTTCATAAAAAATAAGCACTATAAAAATGTCTGTGATAGCGACGGCTCCACATGCATGTCACATTTTTCATCGCATGAGTCGTTGACTTCTACCCAAGCAATTTGAATAAAAATTACTCGCGCGCCGATATGCCACCGGCGCGTTTTGGCTAGTTGATTTCATATAGCACGCAAAAATCCATTCATTGGGATCTCATTCAAACTGTCCGGTTGTCATTTTGCAAAAATAATTCAAATATGCAAATTGTCATTGTGATAATGCAACAGTCGCCGCCGATGGGCGCGTGTAAACACTATTTATGTATATAAATAAATCAAATCGATAGCATGTCAGCAAAATTTATCTGGACGTCTAGAATTTCAAGAGCACGAATCGAAAATATTGCAGACCCGATGGTTTTCTGAATGTAAAGAAGTAGGTGATTAAAAAAAAAACAATCGAACACGTGACTGCTAAATATAAATTATTTTGCGGCCGAGAGTGTCTAATGGTGGTCAATGGAGTGTCAGCTTTGGAGAACTGTCGATATTTTGTTTGGAAGTTGGTTGGTTAGAGGGATAGCTACTTTACAGCAGTGTTGAAGATGAGGTGTTCAAGATTGCACTTGGATCTTACAAGAGGCAGATAATTTGCAATCACGGCATTTGTGCCAATTTATGCAGTCACATTCAATTTTGATGAATATTTCAGATTAGAAGAAAAAGGAGCAGACAACCTCAAGGCAAGTTAAAATAAAGCACCTGTCAAAAAAGTCAAGCAAGTTGGAGGAATTGAGAGGCAAAAAAATCAAGCAATTAAGAGGTTTCTCAAAGTTGATCGCTTGTCGGAAGTTCAGCCTGTAAATTAACTAATAAAAACTCTACATCAGTCACGATTTTGACGGTTGAAACACAAATGAAAACAACTTCAGGCAAGTTAGAGCAACCGAATTGCTCAACCTAGAACAGCTCATTAAACACAGCTATTTACTTCTAGCAAGGTCAAAGTGTTTTGACTTTTAATAAAATTACTTCAGTTTCCATTCATCTTCTATTCGTATACTGACTGCCTGCATAGTTTTCTTTTGAAAATAATTCTCCTTTCGATGATTTTAGCAAGGGGTTTATTTAACATATCAAATACAATTTTAATATCTTACCGTTGCCATCTTAGCTAGGGAATTAGCATCGAGTGGTGCGATTACCATTAAATCAGCCCACTTCCCCAAATCAATATGAAGCACTGGATCACCTCGCTTATCCCAGGCTTTCCATTCGTCGTCGTCTGTGAATATTTGAATACCTAACGGTATGTCCTTCGAATCGAAAAAGTGCTTTGCTCGGTCGGTGACAATAATTTTAATCTGGAATACGAAAAATGTATTGTGAGAAATGCCAAACATTTTCAGCTGAAAAAAAATATTTATAAAATATAATTATATTAGCGATGCATATTTAAATTGCCCAATCTGAAAATTAGAACATAAGCTCGCTATTTTATTCATTACATTGAAGGAAGGGTCAGTAGTGATTAAGTATCGAAATTAAATCGTTCAAAAGTTTGGAATTGCTGACTTAAACTTTAGTATTTATTCATTTTCTAATCTTCAAATATAGGCTATAAAAATCTAATAAAGAACGACAATATGAAATCCTGCAGGACGCTCTACAGGAATATACAATTAGCAGAAGCAAAAGTAAATTAACACGTTCTTAGAGAATCCTAATTAAAAAGCGCTCAATCTAACTTGACGCACAGACCTAATAATTTATCAAAATACTATCGGGGGTGTGCTATAATAAATCGTTTCGGGAAAAATTCGTGACAACAGGGTGCTCAGTCTTTCAATCCGAATTCGATAAATCAAAAAAAAAATCGTACCAATTGAAGTGTAGTGTAGTTAGCGTTTTTCGTTCTTCTTGAGTTTTCGAACCGGGCGTGATTTTTTTTTTCTATTTATTATTCGTATTGCTTTTTAAGGATTTAGCAAAAAAATATTTAAGAGTTTGCATAATGCATTTATCAATATATTTGATTTATTTCATAAAATTATAGGGGAAGTACAAAAATTCAAGGCATGAAAAACTGTTTTTGCAGTATACGGAATAGCATCAGGATGCGGCTAAAAGCTTGGGCAGAACTAGCTGCTGCGTTAAATAACGAAGATGCACCACAAAGAGAACCGAATGGATGGGAAGTATGGAATACATGCCATATACTGTGTGTAACTAACTTTTAAATAGTTTTGCAGTTTCAGTTTGATTCAAAACTATAGTAAAGGGAAGACAAGTCAAAGTGCGTTAACTACGGAGTCGAACATCCTGTGATGAGAAATCAACTACAGAGGAACAGGTGGCAAAAGAATAAAATGGGAAGCAACCGGTTTACCAACTACATACGTGGTCAGATATTTTACATACTATACAACTCATACTACAAACTATAACATAAATTCCATCTGAGGAGATATCCAGATGCATGGAAATCAGGCATTATTATCGTTCTAATGAAAACTGATAAACACCTAACATTTGCCCGTAGCTGGAGACCAATAAGCCTCCTGCCATCAATAATTAAATTGGCCAAACGCGTTCTCCTTCTTCAGTAAAGCGATAAAGCATCCGCGAACAACAACTTCCCAGAAGAGCAGTTTGGCTTCATGCCACTTCACTCCACAGAATTGTAGAGTAGTCCAACATATCCGAACAGGGTTTCGCCATGCAAAATCAACTGGGCTTGTTATTTTTGAAATGACGAAAGTCTTCGACAAGTCTGTCATGCAGGACTAATTTTCAAAATGCACGAGAGGAACTCTTCTCAATGACAGAAAACTCTGTGTCAGAATTGAAACACTTCTCATTCGGGAGGTAAATTACATCTGGAGTTTCCCAGGTATCTCCACTATTCCCTATTGTATAATATACCTATGTTAGTATTGTAAATATATTTAAGTCTCGGACATCATCGGAATGGCGCTTGCCAAAAGAGACGAAATCCAAAAAAAAAAAAAAACAGAGGGAAAGCTGGTCCAAAATTAAGGCACTTCTCACTGTTTTTTATATTCGAGAAATTTTTCACTAGGAATTGCTTCCGGACGGTAAAATAGTGACTAAACAATATTACATGCGTGTTATGAGGCGTTTGAGAGAGCATGCGTAAAAAAAGACCAGATCTTTGGAAGAACAATTCGTGGATATTGATAATACACCGTCTCACAAAGCCATCTTTGTGACTGAATCTTGGGATAAAAACCACACGAATATCATCGAACAACCAACATATTCACCGAATTTGGGTCCCTGCGACATTTTAATGCTCCCAAATGTTGAAATGCCGCTTCGAAGAACTCGTTTCAACTCCATTAAAAATATTAAGACGAAATAGTTGAAGGAACTCAACGGAATCCCGGAATATTAATTCCAAAAATGTATGGATGATTCAATCGTTCGTTGGAAGAAGTGTATCGCTTCAAATGTAGCATATTTCGGAGCAGACTCAATAAATTTGTAAGAATAACTAATATTTTGTGTTTTATTTAATTTATTTGACATAAAGAAATATGAATTTTTGGGCAGTGAATTTTAATATTAATTTTTTCGACAATCAGTAAAAATCTAATCACTATATTAATCTAATTCATTGTTAACGCTTACACTATTACAGTAAAGGAATCGCACAGCAACCCCTGACGGGTCTGGAAGTCGAAGCTGGAAATCTTCATTCAAAAATACGAGCATGGAGCGATCAGTTCCACGACTCACTTTTACTTTGATCAACTCAGGAACTCATTCAGAGCTAGGTGAAAAACTGATAAGCTATATTATTATTTGTAGAACTATTGTTACATAATTCCTAACTCGTTTTACCAACGGCAACAAAAAGTGTATTTATTCAAATTTCTTAAGCGAAAAAGGGATTTAAATATACGGAGTACACAGTATGTTGGAAGATAAGGGATGGCGGGAAGAAAAAATCGCGTGGAAGTGGACGATAAAATGGTTCCGTGGGTAATTTTTTTTTTGTGATTTTAGTTAAAGCTAGAAGTCATGAAGGTTACAAATTTGGATAAACTCGACTTGCTGCACCACATTCCGAAAATTCTAATGGCGCAATTACACTCTCACCGAGGAATGGCAAATGTTGACGAGGTGAGTGTGTAAATGGTCTCCTTATCTATTCTCGGCTGTTTTTCTCATTGCAAGCACTGTTTTTTTTTCATTGCTCGTCGGCTTTTGTTTGTTTTATGAAGGGATAGTGATCCTTTTATTGCTGTGCCTGAGTGTTTATGACCGTCTCGTCCTAGCCCGAAGCCGCTGGAAGCGAAGTCGGTTTTATGTATCGAGTCAAAGGGATTCGAGAGGGTAGCGAATGCTCATTTATATTTTCGAATTTTTCGCCGGGACTTCAAACATATCCTTACGTGGCACAGATTGAAATAACTCAACGCACACCAGGCAGTTGCAATAGCCACAACCTGTACCTCAGCCATCGTTCACTGAACTGAACAAAACAGCTCACAACTGTCGAAAGGTGCATGGTGCGTGTTGCATGGTGCAATATCCTAAGTAAACAATTCACCCTATGTCTTGCTGAGCGTCTTGTCGAATGTTTTGCCGGATGCCCTCACGAGACGTTCGTCTCTATGTATAAATGCGGCATAACACCAGAAGGCGAATAGGTGGTAGCAGAAGTTGAAGATTGAAGAAAACAGGCAAAATTATACAAAAAAAAAAAATACTCGAGAAGATAACATAATTAAGAAAAACAAACAAACAAAGAAAAACACCCCCAAAAGCAAACACATAACTACAAAAACACAAACATAATAGCCAGATATATATCGGCGAAATTCATTTAACGGCTGTGTGGTGCATCAAGTCGAGTTTTACACAATTTTTTGAATTTGACTTCCCTTAGCAACCGCTGGAAGGGAAGCGGAAAGTTTGTTAAGCATTTGCTTTAGACGGTTGGCTATCATTTGAGTTAAGTATAAACATAATAGAATGTACACTGAGAAATTACAGGATATTAGGAGAATAAGTACCAAAAATCATAAAACGCCAAACCTCCCAAACGAAGTATTTCACCGTATATTTCACCTCTTGGAGAGCGGAACGACCGGTATTTTATTATTTCTACTTTCACACGGCAACACAATCGCTTTTCTTAAAAACAATAGCAGTATGTAATGTGGTAATTTCAAAATTTAATCGTCGCTTTATCTCAGCATTGTCACGGGTTTCATTGACGGGTTTCAAATGGCCATTTGAACGGTTTCCTTTCCGTTTGTCTTAATCATTTGTTGTCAAGCTTTTAACGAGCTATACTTAGCCATTTAAAAATAAATAAGCATGACTAACTGCTCTATCGCCGCTTTTAACTCGAAAGTTATCAAATATTCGCTGAACAAACAAAATTGACTAATATAGTAAAGTTGTTACATGGAAATGTATCACCAAATTCGTTTTTTGTAGGTAGATGAGATTGACGTCATAGCTTAGCCGCAACTATGCCTTGTTGTGTGACTTAAAGTGGTTCGTTTGCATTGCATACTTATGTGAATGAGAAATTAAGTTAAACATAAATAATTTCTAACTGTATTAAAATATTGCAACTAATATTCTAATAACGTTTTCTGCTAAATCCTTCTGCTAGCAAGCATTCCTCGCATTGAGTTTAAAACTAATACAAACATCATTAAAAGAATTAGATAACAGCCAATTAGAATCCAAGCCGACCATTTACAGAAAGTGATTATTTTCAATTCGCCAACTAATCTTACAATTTATTTTGATAACGACAGTAATGAACGGGCGCAATATTGAACTACTGGCGCACTCCCGACTTGAAGCTACCATAATGTTCACAGTCCAAATCAACACCCACCCGCACCGCGACTGCACACTGGTAATAGCTGGGATTAAATCCAGTTTACTACACCATAGTTTAGACTTAAGTGCGTGAATTCCATGAGATTACATACCACAAATTTATAAGGTGAATCGCTATCTAGGAGTAATTTGATTAGGGCGGGCAGCTTGATCGTTGCCACACTTCCGGTGCATCCGATGATGATGTTCTTCGTAGGTTTACTCATCGTGCTTGCTGCTTGGTGTTGTCTGTCTGTGCAAGATGAAGAGCTGTGACTAATTGACTGCTGGCGAAGCGGGGATTCTGGTGAGCGGCACCTGTTAACCGTTAATTTTTCGGAAGTTCACTGATTTTTTGGTGTGATGGAGGTTGTGTGAGTGATGACGAACGGGCAATGGATGAAGCACGTTTTGGAGGAAAACATCGGCAGTTTGCAATGCCGGATAGTTTTTACGTTTCTTAGTATAGATCGGCTTTTGCACTTTCGCGTCTGGAGCACCAAGTCACTTTTGCAGTCTGTTTTGAACGTGTGTTTTCTTGTCTGGTTTTGCGTTTTTAGCACAGCACCACCAAGCAACAAGAGAAAACTGCACAATAAGACAAAACAGTCCAGATCGTTCGTGGGTGAGTCTGGATTTCGCGACTGGGCGCGTTTGCTACGATTCGACGTTTCTTTTACTTGAGTTCTGGTTTTGTTTAATGAATTGGCGGATTCGAGACACCATAGGCGGCTGTAGACACAATGCCAAGCCGGGAGAACGACCGGGCGAAACAACAAGAGTACGGCACACTACAGAAATATGCACGAAAGACAAGTAATGTGAATGTCGGCGAAAACAAACCGGCCGGGAGAAGGGCGAGCGCGTGCAGTCGGTACGCGGAAGCGATATTCAATTCAATTGACGGCAGTTGCACTCGACGGGTTTGGGTTTTTCATTGAGGAGTGCTGTGCACCATCGGTCCCGTGGCAGCGATGTCTGCTGTTCTTCTCGTCGATCGGTTTGCTCTGCGGCGGTTGCTCTCTGTACAGGTGGATGGATGGTAGAAATTCGGTTGCGTTTTCTCTGATTTTGGATATTTTCGCAGTGTGCGGATGCTACTGACTTTTCTCCACCTTCTTAGCGCTAGTGGATGATGTCGGAGTTTCTGACTCGGTATGGAAACCTAATTTCGACCACTCTTCTCTAGCCATCAACTGATTGTCCATACGACATCCAAGATAGTTTTTGGCTTGATCACGGCACTTCGAATTATTATCGTTGTTCTTCCGCAAACACGTCATATACTGCAGCATCAATTTTCGGCAAATATTCTCATGATCGAGTGGAAAGCTACCTTTGTCCGGCGGTGTTGGTGTGAATTTCTTCTGGCCAAATGTATAGGATGCCATTACCTGTAATTGACGAAGATTTACTGTCAATTGATTGGAATGAGACGCAATTTCATGATTGTCAAATGATTAGATAATAGATGGACCATGACTTGATAAAATTCTTAAATAGCGACAAAGAGACTAATGTGCAATAATCCTTACCTGTCGAACATTTGACAGTTGCAATAAGAACGAAGAAGGATTCTCCCGAATCGGATTGTTTCGTAATTGCCGTCGGTTGGACGGTCGGCAATTGGAAATGTTTCCCTTTGGTTGCGGCCCGAAGACGTGAAACAACGTTTTCAACAGGTTAAGAAGTGACGTCAAGCGATGGGAAATTGTTGAGAATGTGTTTGTAAGAATAGAGGGAAATAGTTCAAGGGATAAAAATTGATAACAGAGTCATCTGTTTGTGGTTTTGTAAGGGAGAAACTAAATTATCGATGAAACTGGCGGGAAAATTGATCGTTTGGTAATTTTGTGTTGTGAGCATGAATATTTTGGAGGCTTGTGCTATTATTGCAATATGAGTTGTTTGATATTCGGGATATACAGTATTATATGATATTAGGATATACAACGAAACATTATTAAAAAAAAATTGCATATTGCATTTTCGGACGGTCAGAACTTGCTTAACAACGATAGGAAAGAGTATAATGGAAATGAAGTTGGTCAAGAAGGAATAAAACTTGTACAGAATATCATCCACACCGAACCGTCTAAATTACGCAAAACTGTTCAAAATTAAAACGGAGAGTAGAAGTGGATTTAACTTTAGACGAGTGGTTTAAAGTTAATTTCATAAAGAGATGAGGATGATGAAGATCAGGGCGCACATAAGGAAAAAGAGATATACTCAAGCAGGAAGTACCTGAGAAGAAGATCAGTAAGAAGAAGAACGATGATCTTGTTCTTACTGATCTTCCTGATCTTAGCGAACATACAAATAGGAAGAACTAGCGAGTGAAATATTGCTTGAATATAAAACACTCGGAAATAAGTCATCCCAATCCAACGGCGGGATATTAAAGTCCACTGCATATGGCCGAACTGTTTGCAATTGTGATATTGGCCCTGTCTATCTTTGGGGATATGAATCCCGACGAGCACACTAGGTCGCAGATGGTCTGAATATCGTAATTAATCTTTTCTTGTAACGAAAGTAGAGTTTTTACAAATTCAGCCTCACCCTTCATTGTTTTAATGATCTGGTGGAATCCTGTCTTTCAAGATCAAGTTTGATCTCTTTGAAAGTCAGTCCGTACATGCCTTTCATAAAAACGTTAAGTTGTTTTTCGTCGCTAAAGTAGTTCGTGTGGTACAGTACTTTCTGCTCTGTAAAGAACAAAACTTTTCATTACATTTTTCATCAGTTCTATGTAAATCTATATCTTTTCGAGTAAAGTCGACTTAATGCACCACAGCTGGGAAATTCTACCACCAGAGGGCGAATAGGTGGTAGCAGGGGCAGAAAATTGAAGAAAAACACACAAAATTATACAAAAAATATATTCGTGAAGACAACACAATTGAGAAAAACAAACAAACAAACAAAAACACCCCCAAAAGCAAACACGCAACCACAAAAAGACAAACATACTAGGCAGATATCTATCGGCCAAATTCATGTAACGACTATGTGGTGCATCAAGTCGACTTTTACCATCTTTTCAAATCATTGGCTAAGGGATAAACTTGATTTCTTAACGATAGCATGACACAGAATTCAATCCATAAGTCACATTTTTTCTCAATTTCATTTTCTCTCGTCCATCGTTCAAAAATCTTATCATATTCCTCTGATTCATATGAATCAAAAATTTTACTTGAACAAAACAATCAAACTGAAGGCAAACTTATTCGTTATGCATAAGCCAAGCATGCATTCAGGCTTTTCATCTTCATCTTTTTTCATATTCATCTCACCATACCGCTCAGCTCAGCACAACTCATCTCATACTCTCCATCTAAACTCGAAAATCCAATGAAAACAAAATATTTTTCCAAACGGCAAAGTGCCAAATGCCACTGAATATGAATCGATTCAACTAATACTGGCTTCAGCCAGCTAGCACGGAAGCGAGTTTTCATTACAACCGACCCACCGACCAACCAAAGGATTCGAAAGAATAGAATAACCTTTACTCTCAGTCGTTCCGTTGGCCTGCTTTCGTATGCATTTTTCACTATGACGTCATATATAGCAAAAAAAGGATCTGGACTTTGACAGAGAATAAAGGAAAGACGATTCGAGAAGAGATGGATTCTGAGCATTTTTTTTTTTGAATCGCCCAGCTGAGCCAAGTTAGTTTGATGTGGAATGGATGTCCGTGTTCGTAGGAAGGCTTATCGTCTTTGTGCAAATGTTTGATGTGTGCTTGCTGAAAGGATTTGCATTAGTTTTCATTCGATATTAAGTTGTTTGCAGTGAAGGTTTTACGAGGTTAGTTGAAAGGATAAAAGTAAAAATATTGACGGACTTTTATAATTTTTCAGAGACTCGGTTCTCATTTCAAACGAAATGTGAAGTGAATCAATTTACACAGAAGAATTAAATTTGAAAGAATAAATACAATTTTATCTAGATTCAACTGTAGGAAAACAAAAAAAAATTAGCGTTGCGGCTCGAGTAGGAGAAAGCTCACAAACGGAGGCGTTCTAGAGCTTATGAGAGATATGGACGCTATCTTTATATTTCAATTTTATGGGGGTAATGTTCATTTCCACCAATAAATTTCAAAGAACCACATTCAAACCATGCACACGTATGCGCCCAATGTGGGTAAGATTGCTCATAAGTTTGAAGAAAACCTTCATTTGATATTCATAGCCCGTGAGCACCAAAAACAGTTCTCCTTGTAACTAACTTTTCCTTTTCACTTCTGCTACACCAATGATTTATAATTAACATGCCATATAAGTGCAATCAAGCCTTCTTCATGTGCCACAAACCACATTCTGTCCATCATTTATGTATGCTAACTCCACACGCCAAATGCCGAATTCTTCCATTGCGTCATCACTTGACGTGGCAATAAAAGCGTTCATCCTTCCCTTTGCTGTTGTCCTCGTAACTTTCGTTCCATTTCTGCATTTTGTAATAAACATTTTACACCAGTGCCATGCCATAGTATCAACTTTATTGCTCCTTTATCATCAGGTCCATTATTTCGAGTTATTCTGTTATTTTACAACACAATCCGAATAATATGCGTCCAAGTGTTGGTATAACGTACCATTCTTACAGCAAGCCGTTTTCGGTTCTCGTTTGTTTCGTAGTCTTATTCTTTATTTGCCATTAGAAAATACGTAAGGGATTTCATTCGACGGAACCGTCTAGTAAACAAATACAGTCGCTTGAGAGGCAGCGTGGGTATGGAAAGTTATTGCGTGGATGGGAGATGCGTCGGAAGCTCTATACATTTATGCACATATGAATCCTTAGTATCATTTTTGTACTTCTATTTAGGAAATATTGAAGTGATTTTTCAGGAGACTCGTTTCAGGTAGCTGGTATTTTATTTGGCACGGTTGATTTGACAAGGGTATTACCTGTTGGTTTGATGCTATTGTTCTCCTGGGTGATATATTCATCACGTGAATTATATATTCATAGGTCATTTATTCGCGATGCGAAGCAGAAAAAATGAAACGAATTTGAATAATTTTAACATTCAATTTCGATTCAGGCTGAGATAATGCTGGTTTGGATTATTACTGCAATACGTGGCATTGGATAATTTTTTAATCGATTAATCTTTGGAGCATCAATTCCTGAGTTTTATAGCTTTGAGTAGCTTTATTTGTTGGTTCCCTGATAGTTTGTTGTATGATTGCTGATGCTATTTGGTTTTTCGCTATTTTAGGAACTAATTTGCCTTCATCTACGCAAATTATTTGTTGTATATTCAGTAATCCAGTTATTGCATATGCTTATTAAGTTGGTGTTAAGATTGACATTTGGTAGGACTTGTTTCCTGCTCAATCTTCTCCAACTAACCTAACTAACTAGCTAAATGATCTTAATAATTGTAATATCTATCCTTATTAGAAATCCATTCTAAAAGGATCTCAACTTTATTGAGGGTCCAAAATACATATATGAAAGGAAAATCAGATGAAACGGCTCTCAATAGGGTAATTCTCGAAATAGAAAGGACACTCCATTACAAAGAATACGCTTTAGGAGCCTTTCTAGATATTGAAGGCGCCTTCAATAATGTGTACACAACAGCCATGATGGAGAGCGTCCACGTATTTAACACCCACCCCGATGTTTGTAGTCGGATAAGCATCATGCTTGAACAAAGGCTCATATTAGCCAAGTAGGCGGGGGCGCAAATCATAAGGATGGTCGATAGAGGCACATCGCAGGGAGGGTTTCAATCCCCTCTTATGTGGAACCTAGTTACAAACTCAATTCTGGAAAGGCTGGAAGGCAAGGAACTCACGGTGGGGGCTATGCGATGTCATTGCTATTTCATTCTCGGGTACGTTTCCACATACCCTTGGTCAGCTCATCGAGTATGCTCTGGGGCTTGTTGAGGGGTGGGCAAATACCGTGAGCTTTGGCATCGTCTCCAATAAGACTGATCTTGTAATCTTCACAAGGAAGTACAAAACTTCTGAATTAGACCCAATCACGTTGGGTGGCACCAGGTTAAGTCTCAAGTCACAAACTAAGTACTTGGGTCTTATTCTGGACAGCAAGCTCACATTGAAGGCGAATTTAGAGGAAAGAGTTAAGCGGGCAAGCAACGCAATTTACGCCAGCAAGAGAGTGCTGGGTAAAACGTGGGGTCTAAGCCTTGCTCTAACGCACTGGATCTACTTGGCGATAGCTAGGCCGATCTTTGTTTACGGATGCTTGGTCTGGTGGCCAGCAGCGAATAAAGCCATCTTTGCTAGCATGGAGAACAGAGTTCAGTAGTTGGCAGCTTTCTGCACTACAAGTGCTTCGACTCCTTCGTCTGCTCTGAACACCCTGCTTCATCTCCCTTCATTTGATCTCTTTGTTAGAGGCAGTGTCGCAAAAGCTTCTGTCAGGCTTAGGGAATGAGGACACTTCGAGTCAAGATCCTTCGGCCACAACAGTATTGAGCGGGGATACGCAGGAAGCACTGACTACTTGGGTTCCACTCTATGCTTTGAGTGGGGATATCGGGCGACAGTGGGAGATGGGCAGGAATGGAATCAGTAAAGGTGCGCAGCAACTCTTAGCATCTACACTGACGGCTCTAAAACAGCTCCAGAAGTGGGTGCTGCTGCATATTTTGCAGATGCAGCAATGGAAGCAGCTTTCAGGCTTCTTAATCACTGTTGTATTTTCCAGGCGGAGGTTTTTGCGATACGTAAATCCGCAGATCTGGTATATGTCAAAGATACTACAAATGAGGAAATAAACTTCTTTACGGACAGTCAAGCGGAAGCATACAGATTGAAGCATTTTTTTTCCTATGGTGATGCCAAAGCTCAGGGGATGCCCTAGTATGCTATAGCACATATTTGGCGGAAGGAAATTTAAGGAAAGGGAGAAAGGAAGGGTTGAGTTTGTAGGAGATAGTAATGCACGATACGCTTGAACAATTGTGGCTCATAGTTGGCGGGGAAAACAGTAGATGGTAGACTGTTCTATAATCGTATTGATCTAGATAAGAAAGAATCATGAAATTTGACGGTACGACTGGCACTGATCGAAAGGGTATGAGAGTGAGCGCGTTGAGAGGCTCGGGTACTGCACGTAGGAAGAGCTCTACAAGGGAGCAGACTTGATATTTCATTAGAGCAAAGACCATAAAAATAGCGGTAAAGAAGCTTGAAAGCTTTGCGTTGGACTTTGTCTAGTTCCGCTAAAGCAGTACGGCCTGCTCCAGCCCATATATGGGAGTTATACTCAAGTCTTGGCCTTACGAGAATCTTGTAGATGTACGCTATGTCTGATGGTGTAAAGTATTTCTTGCCTCTCTGGAGGAATCCTAGGCATTTCATGGCATTTTTCGCAATTTGAAAAATATGGCCGGTCCAGCTTAGTTTGATGGAGATGTTAAATCCTAATAGGTTAAGCCAAAGTGATTCGGAAATACTCACCCCAACAACGGAAATAGTGTGGCTAGTAGGAGGAGGGTAAGGCTTGACCGAAAGACGACAGCATTGGGTTTTGGATGCATTAAACACAACATAGTTCGTTGAGCCCCAGGCGATAATGTTTAATAGGTCCCTGTTTAGCGATGCAAACATGCGATCTCTACTAACAGAAGTGGCATTTCCACGAGAGTCGACCACTCTGTCAAAAGAGTATGCGAAGTCAAGGGTGCTGTCATCGGATTAATAAAAGAAAGAGAGTTGGTGAAAGAACAGTACCTTGCGGAGCCCCGACATTGTTGGTGTGGGCACATGATTTGAGTCCATCGAGAACAACTTGAAAGGAACGATCTACGAGAAAACTTTCAATCCACTTGACGGGCAAAATCATGTGGGGGCATAATCTCGAAGCAACTAAATACCTCCTCGAATTAACGCAGACTGACTGCAAACGGCTGGTTGGCATCATTACTGGTCATTGGCTTGTAGCAGCACATGCTATGAAAGCGGGACTCCTAGCCTAGCCAGCGACACCTGAATCAGGTGCTAAGACCCGGGGGGTCTCAAAAATAATCCAGCATCTCCTGTGTCACTGCCCGGCACTGGGGAAAACCAGATTGCGCTGCTTTGGTGAGCCCTGGCCGGTGGATCTCTCGCACGTGGCGGAGCAAAAGCTGAAGGGCATCTTTCAGTTCGCGAAAAAGTCGGCGGCCTTCGATGGTCGCTTAAACTGAGCTCTCTTTCTCCTGGTCCATTTATCTGGTATCACTATGGACCAATAGGTCTATATGTGGCCTTGGCCAGCCAGAACAACCTAACCTAACCTTAAAAGAGCCAGCTAATGCAATTACTATGTAATTACAGGATTGGCACCATGCTAGTTCAAGAAACATCTCTAAAACTAGGTAACCAGCTTCGAATACCGATCTATCATGCGTACAGAAATGATAATCTGACAGGTAGATGATGTCGCACAGCAATTCTCGTAAGGAGAAACACATACGCTCAGCTTATGTATATCCTAATTCACGAGGTTACGAGAGCTTCAACCATCAGAATATACTCGAGTTTTTTTGATTTCATTAAAATCTCTGCTTATAGACATCTCACCTTCCGTGATTTCACTGATGACCTTCATGCACTCTTCGACCATGAAGGCTATATTTCCAGCTTAACTTTAACGCTCAAAATCAGTTTTGGGGATCAGTAAGAAATAGCTTAGCAAGTTTATAGGAGGAACATTCTTATCAAAAATCTCTCTCAGTTCCTTTATGAATCGAGAATGTCTTCACTACCGTTCCCCTATAAAATAAATATTCTTTGACTGGCAAGCCTTCCAAACCATTATGGCCATTGAAAATAAAAAAGTCAACAGCCATCAATAGTCTCTCATCGAATCAGGAATCTAGCTGAAGTAGTGGGAGTGAATCATTCGGGAGGCTGCCTAAGTATTTCAACCAATATGCTATCTATGCATGGAATGATGTGGAATTTAGAGCTTTAATTTCATGAAAAAAATTCCAAAGACGTCGATCTTGACAAAGAAAATCCAAAAGAACAGAGGGCATCATATGTGTTAAATTTTACTTTTCCAGGGGAAGAGTAGAAAAAGTAGCTTGCACAGATCTAGACGAAGTTAAACTTCTAGTACTCAAAATCATCAAGGAAGCATCTCCTCGATCTGACAGGATATTATTAACATCATTTTTCCCCCGAATATAATACGTTGATTGTTGGAAACTAGCCATAGAAATTGTTACTCCAAAGCCTCGTAAATAGCTTTTCTTCCCTAAAAACCGGAGAACTACTAGTCGCCTCTCCTTTAATGCAAAAACAACTAAAATCAGTTTGATAATGCTAAATTCTCTGATAATACTAAACACTACACTGATATCTAGCAAATAAGAGTAGACAACAGACAGTAGTAAGCAACACATCAGAATAGTGCTTGGAGGCACCTCAACTGAACCGACGAAGTCCAGAGGAGAGCCTGCTAAGTAGGGAGGGTGATGGCGAACCATCAAAAGGGTGAATAAAAAGAAAATGCTCCGGGAGCAGGGTACCCTAGAAATGGTCATGAAGGCCCCTCACCCATATATGTAGGCCCGATGGATGCTAGTTTGCAGCTTTTCAATCTCTACGCGGCTGGGGTGGGTCATTGAAAATGAGGCGGATTGGCTCCCAGAAAAGATATGACGCTACGTAAACCTTCTCCGCCATGAAAATATACTAGCCGCAATTCACAAAAATGGAAGGGGCGTTTGTCTCTAAAGGATCAGAAGCAGTCAAGCCAAGCCAAATCCAGTTGATACGTGCCAAAGCACGTTGCTAGCATCTGATAAAAAGTGGAAGCTGAAACATAAGCAAAGAAAAACCTAAATGGGGAAAGATGGCCCTTATTAGCAGGCCTAAGGAGAAGCAGACAGCTTCAGGCTCCTGCTGTTATGGAGCTATTACCCCAGATGTTTCGGGGTCGTGGACGAGGGGCCTTCACAGCCATTTCTAGGATATCCTGCTCCCGGGGCACTATCTTTTTGATTTGCCTTTCCTGCTTGGGGGGCTCTCGTCTGGACTTTGGTTCAATTGAGGCGCCTCCAAGCACCTCCATATTTTAAATCGCTACATCATCGACAGCAACTTCCACTTCTGCCCATATTGTCAATCGAGCATAGACCATACCCACCTGACTCGGTCAAAACTGGGGACTTTGACAGCTGGGATCTAATCTAGCTCCACAATAGCCCTTCTATATTCTCTAGAATTAGATTTACAGAGAGTGGTTTTCACCTCGCCAGTTTCATCCTGCTCAGCTTCTCGTCTTATGCCTATGGCCCCCTCTTCATTAATTTTGAGGCATTTTAGGCATATAAGCTCAATTTTAGCTCCAGGAGCCATGAGCTTCTTAAATGCTGGACCATCTACCGCAGTCCGTATCGAACTCTGTAGTTTTGCGAGATGACTATATCGCGTGACCTCCAGCAGAGTTTGCAACAGTTTTCAGGATCCGGGGAACTTATGCTTGGACCACCCCCCCGAATTTCTGCATAAGTTTCATCTGGAGCTTCCGCATAAGTTTTACCTGAAACTACAACCCCTTTAATATTGCCACAAGCAGGCTGTGGCGACACCAATCTACCTCCAGTGGGTTTAGCTGAAATGTGACAAAGCTCAATAGAAGTGAGATGGTTTAACCATTAAACGTTAAGAGAATGCAAGCACCCCATGATGTGGTAGAGGTTGCTATGGGGGAGACGATGAGGCGAATTCGGAGAATTTGTGAGTTTTCGATGCTGCAGTGCTAGCCTATTCGTCGTGGAAACAGGCTTACTGGTGCAACGATGAAATTGCCAAACTAGGACGCATCGCCCCAGCGTGTATATGCACAACACAGCTAGCTAGGAATAGATAGGAGGTAGCCGAGCTTTCTATTGCACACACGTGAGCGAAAAAAAATTTGACGAAAGCCATCAAGAGGAGCAAACACTCAAAGTGGGACACCCTTTGGAGTACCGATCCTAATGAAGTGCCAGCCGAAGCACTAAAGATTATAGTGGAGAGAAAACTGCGGCTATTATTGGATTTATATAATTTCTGCCTTTCCATAGCAATGGAAAGTTACTCGATTAGCACTAATCGGTGAAGTAAAGATGACTCAGACAGTCCCTCGCGAACTGGTCACTCTGCAAGCAAGATTTGGTGGCAAAGCTCTTTCGAACGGTTGCTGAAACCACGGTTGCTATCACTAATTAGATTAGCTGGTGGTCCGTCTGACAAACAGTATAGCTTTCAAAAAGGGCAATCAACTATTGATATAAAGAGCGGAAGAGTCATGCCACAGCGCCGCACCTGTTGTTTTGCTGGTGACGCTAGCTTGAAATTTTGGTGTGGTGGACAGATGTACTTGAGGTCCTCGAGCATAACTTCCATATTTCTGACTACTTATTAGTCATGATGCGGGACTATCGTAGGTATCCCTATGTGGGTGGTGAGTCCATAAAGTCCCTGTTCAGCACCGACGAAGGCATCCACAGAAGGCTTATCACCTGATGAGCAGCAGGGGTCAATCATCGGATCTGACTTCTGGAATATCGTCTACATTGTTTGCATCTGGAAATGCCAACGGATGCATTTCTGGTAGGTTATGCTAATGACGTAATATCTTCCAGAACTGCTGAGTACGACCGATTCAGACCTAACCAAATCATGAAGAGGGTGGAACTATGGACGACCGAGCAGTTCTTGGTCTCCAAAATAGAGATCATTATGCTGACGAAGCAGAGGATGCCGACTGTCTTCCCAATGACATTTGCCCCTATGGAGGTACATATCAACAATTCGGTAAGGTATCTTAGAGTAATGCTGGCTACTAAGCTGAGCTACTGGCCACATCCTTAAGGAATGCAATAGCGCTCTGAGAGCCGTCGGCTCGCTGATCATTTTGAAACCAACATCGTCAGTAGCTTCCGCATGGTGTCGGAAGATGCCATGTTGGTGGTAATCTCGGTAGATTTAAAAGCACGAGAGAACAGTGAAAGGTACCTTATACGCTCTGAGCTGGATTGAGCAGTTGCTCTAGTGAGCACATGTACGCGAACCGCGAGCTATTGCAGCAACGGTTGTGGGCCCATGTATCAGCTACGGCAACAGAGACATGAACTTCTACCTCCTCCAATTTCTAACGGAACACGGAAGGTACTTTAACAGTATGGGTAGGGTGGGTACGCCGTATTGTCAGTGCTGTGCAAATAAATACGATGATGCTCACCAAAAATCATCGCGTGCAGTCAGTTCGCAAGTTCGAGGAATTAATTAGTTTAAGAGCATTGGGCGCGACTTAGATACTAGTGAGAATATCTTATATTTTGTCGCGACATATACCAAATAGTGGTTTCTTTAAGTTTGAGCGTGCAATCCATCGCTGCGAAAGGTTAGGTTAGTGAAGAGGGCTGCCGGGAACGCGGCCAGCATTAGGCCACCAGTTTGGGCCAATTTCCCACCCTCCGCTGGCTTGTTAGAGCTGCCAAGTGACCGCTCCGCCAAACTGGATCAGCTGATTCAACGTGACGGCACTGGCCACCTCTGCTAACTCTTGAAAATGGTAAGAACCAAAAATCTTGAGGCGTTTATTATTTAAGGCCGGAAAATCACAGAGGGTGTGCTCGATGGTGTCCTCTTCCAGCTCGCATCTCATGCATAAATTGCTGGATGTCAGTCCCATTCTGTTCGCATGAGATGCGGTAAGGCAGTGCAATGTGAGCAAGCCGACCGTGATTCTCAAGCAGTTTCTGCTGAGCTTGAGCAGTTTCCAGCTTTTGCTTGGATCAGGTGATGGCTAAAATGTCCTGGCCACCCTGCAGCCCATCCTGTTTTCCCATTTGGACTTTAGTTTGGCCCATATGGCGGCATCAAGTTTGAATGTGGTGTGAGCGATCGCTGCGAAAAGTAGAACAAACTTTTCCAGGTACAGCTCAGTTCGCAGACAGCTCTAGAGTATTGGTAGGTGATTATTTTATCGATTTAGTGCAACTAAACATGCAAATACAAATCATCGGTTATTCCAGCAAGTTCTATAACATGACCAGTATAGTTTACCTCTCCATCATGACAGTAGCGTCTTTGCAAATGTGTTAAAAAGTGCAACTATAAAAATTTACTGCAGTATTATTTCTATATGATTCTTTCATTTTCTCCCTCTGCCAATGGTTTCTTCCGAAATTGGCAAATTTAGATTTGAATCATTTTTTTTCTATAATTTCCCTTCATCGCTACTACATGCTACTACAATTGGACTTGTGTTCTCTAGCAACATGTTGCGCGTTGTGTCAAACTGCCTATAGGTTTCAGAACTGGTTTCAGAGTCAATTTTTGTTATTTTTTCTTGATGTGCTAATGCCAATATGAAATTTAACAGAAAATTACTTCAAACTTGTCGCAATCAAACAACTTTTCGCTTGATGTCAAAAACAGTAGTAAAATTTCATCCTTTTTACCAGCACATCAGCCAAACCTCCTCTCCCTTTAACTCACAAGCTTTAACTCCTGAAATTATTGACAATTTGACTCACTCACTAGTTTTTCATCAATCGATTTATCATTTCATATCCATTCAGAATTATTTTCATGGCAAACATTGCCTTCGTTCCGAGCATCGGCTGCGACTTCCATTTCGATTTTCATCCCCTTTCCGATTCGCACAAACTAAAAACCATTTGTATAGAACCGGGCAAATAAAACGAAAATTCCATGTATGAATGCAAGCATTTAGTTTTTGTTTGTTTTTGTTGTTTTTGGAAAGAATGCGAATGTCATCTATGAATTATTTATTATGAAAACCCTTTTTGTCGTGTTTTAAATCGTTTTGGATGATGGCCAAGCGAAAATTTTCAGGAATATTTATCGTAGACTGGTCGATAAATACGTTTTAAAATTTTCGGAATGTTTTATGATGTTGAGTGTGCAGAATGTATATTTGTTGAATTTTTGAGATAGTATATAGTACTAATGTAAATATTAGTTCAAATTTAATTTGGCTAGGCATTATTAATTTGATTTTGATCCTGAAATAAATCTTTCCAATCTTCAAGAAAATATTTCAATGTCATAATTCTTGTATTTATTGTTGTGTAATCCTCATACTCTAATCGATAGTGACTCAATCGCTTTTTAGACTCATATGATAGCACTGTAACAATAATTTGCCGAAAAAATCATGTTTCTCATCGCAAATTCGAAAATAATGTTACTTTCTAGTTTAGTTTGTGATCAATGTAGGGGTCATATAATGTAATATGTAATATGATTTAGTTGACTTTGTCGTATTTTATTTCTGTCGAGCAATGAACATTTTTTGCATGCGTGAAATGATCGATGTACAGGAAGTTAAATGAAAATGAAAACAAGTTTTTAACAGGTCAACTTACATTCTGAAAATATCTTCCTTTACTTTAGCCATCCTGTTTCAATCTCAATATTTCACTTATCACAGTTTCGGCTTAGAACACCAGAACAATAAATTTAGAACACAACTCATTCATAGCACTCAAAGTAGTAACGCTCGGTTCAAATCATAGCCAACCTGATTTGGTTTCATAATTTAACCACCTGTTTCATGGATTAAGAGCTTAATTCATTGTTCAATAACACGAATCATACTATATTTATATTCTCATAATATCGACCAAACAAATATTTCATAATTGAAAGCAACAAGTGGTCGTAAACGAAATTCTTTCACAAAAGTCACGTGGCTTCGACTGGATAACAGTGACATCTATACCTCAGCTCGGATGCTATCGCACGAGAATAGGGGGATTCCATTGAAATGCCATAGAAAATGCTGTCAAATCACACGCACACATCGAAGTAACTGACATATGTTGACAAATCTTCGGCAAAGAGTGTTTTTCGTGGTGCCGTTTTGTGGCTGAAGGCATTTTGCGGTCTCGGTCGAATATATTTTTTTCCGATTCTGAAATTCCACAGGTCGAGTGATGTAAAATTCCGTCGCGAATATCTCATTATCCTTTTGTTTTAAGTTTCGTTTTATTTTCGGGTCCGAAGTAAGGAAGAACAGTGATTTGTGTGTGGATTGCGCGAAGCGGATAATTGGATTTGGATTTGTTTTTGTGATGATGGTAAAACGTGAATAAAGAATTGATTGAAGTGAGGTAAATGTGTTACCTGAGTTAATTAGCCGGCAAGAAGGTGAAAAATACTTGTGAAATCGACTGGTGTTTCGGTAGTGACAAGAGTTCTGAAAGAAAACAAACATTCTGTGATACGAAAAAATCGGATGAGTGGAGACTTTCATATAATTTTAGTGAATCAGTGCCTGACTACTTTGTGCCTAAAATCACCTCTACTATCCGTCCACATACGGAAGAAGCTAATTTAGTCAGGAGTGAGCAATAACGTAAGTGCGTTTCATATTCATGTTAATTAGACTTTCGTTGTTGGGTTCTTGCTGTAGATGAGCTTATCTAATGGGGCGTTGTGTGATGGTTTGTTATCTTGGCTGGACTCCTTTTGTCTTTTTATCGCAACATTATCTATCAGCAGCGTTGTTTACACACACGGAATCCGCCAAAGCTGTCGTAAGTCGATGGTTCTTGCATTAGTACTCCTGCGCCATTGTCGATAAATTGACTCTAATTAAGTGTCGAAAGTTGTAATAATCTTTAGCTACTACTGTTGAGTTAACCTTAGTTATTAACGCAGGCTATTCGTGCTCCATCTGTATTGCATCTGGCGATTTTGAAGCTCGGCTAGGTGTGAAGAACGGCAATGGCTGTAGACCATGTCGCACCGAAAATGAGTCATTGACTCATGAATTGTTCCATCGCCGCGCCAATGGTCACCGAACAAGCATAGTAGCATACAAGTAGTTAGCTTCATACCAGGCCAGGTAAGCAGGGGAAGCAACTGTCGAAGTTTCAACAATAGTGAAGTGTTCTAACTTTTCTAAACCCTAGTCGAAGTGGAGCATATGTTTCAACTACAATCTAAAGACTTGTGTCACTAGGCAACGGAATGAGCCCAACATTGGATGGTCGGCATTTGCCCTGCACCCTGAATGCGGCCAATACTCGTGTTCTATCTTAGCACAAGTCGCGTTAATCTTTTCACCGTGCGCCTGAAACCATTCCATCTTCGGTTCTTACCACTTTCGTCTCACCTGACCGGTCTTCGTTTTGTTCGCGGTCGACTGGCGTTTGCACCCAATGCTCGCCACATTTCCAATTCGCTGGCTGGCTTGCTTGCTCGTGTTTCAGAATAGACTTTTAGCTACCGAAGATAATAGTTCTCCATATATACTTAACTGTAAAAACTGAATCATTCATAGTAGGTAAGCATACTGAAGCAGAATTTCAAATTTAGGTGGGAGGGTGGCTGAGCGGCGGTAAGTCAAGAATAGTTGAAAACGTCGAACAGATTAAGTTCACGATCGATGGCCGTTCCTAACGAATGGTCGTTTCACGGGGAAGCTGATCGATAACTGTGTTCAGAACGGAGATTTCACAGTCAGCAATAAAATATTTAGATTGAATATTTGCTGAGTTGCACAATTGCTATTCAAAGCATTCGGTAAACAATCATTATTAACAATTCCAGATTTATTGAGTGGCGGATATTGGCAGTCCGTTAGAATATCTGTTGCCGCATTTATGAATGCGTATATGTTTTATGAATCAAATCGAAATGGATTCTCGGGGAAAGAAATCACGCGCATGAGGAAATGGCTGATTGGGGAAGAAACTAGCTATAAGCTCCAATGTGTCTTGTTTCCAGTTCTGGAATGAGATCCTGATGCACGATGCCTTAAGGTATTAGTACACTTTACAAGGCTCAAAAAGCATCAAATTTTTGGGAATTTTTTTTAGAGCTCCTTTATTAGATATCAATACAAATCTTTTTAGGCAATATTATTGATGTCTTTAAGTATATAAAATTTTTTTTTTTTTTAATTTTATATGTTGCTTGTAGATGGCGCCAAAGTTTAGACCAGAAAAAAAGGTCACGTCACTATCCATAGTTAATCTCACGATTGGGCAGTCTGAAACAAAAAATCCAAAATGGGTTTTAAAGAAGAAGGTTTGTCACACACGAATATACCACTGATAGTCAAAAATCGGAAAAAAAAATTGGCGAAAGTCTGAAAAAAATTTTCAAAAAATAACCTTTTTTTTTGAAATTTCCATGTGCCAATTTTTTTTCATTTTTTGTCCTAATTGTGGTATATTCGTGTGTAAGAAGACTAAATAAATCACTCTGCAAAATTTCATTCAGATCGGTTCAGTAGTTTCGCAGATTATCTCTGGACAGTTCGAAAAAAGGTCATTTCGAGAAAAACGGGTTTAAAGTTTTTTTTTCAATTTGATCTCGAATAACTAAAAAAAAACGGATTTTTTTCACTTACAATCAATTAATCCGCAATCCCTGGTCCATATAGAAGTAAACCCTCATCGATAAAGTCTTGCTCTTCCTGTTGTTTTTTCTTTTTTGAAGCCAAACGACCTTCTTTAGTTGCAGCTTCGGCCTGGGCATCAGCCAAAGAAATTCGTTCTTCGTCCTTAGATGTGACATATTCGTAGGCGCTGGTTCCAATAGTGCAGCCCATTACATCCATCATTTTCAAAATAGGCATTCGTCCTTCGTTGAAGATGCAAGACGAAATTTGAACTGCAAGTTCAACAACTTCCTTGCCGGCAAATACATGCTTTGGGACCATCGCCCAAAGAGTTTTGTTAAAACACTCGTTATTGTTCTGAGTGTTTTTCCTCGGTTAGCTTTTCAAACACAGGTTTTACGAGTTCTTGTACCTCAGTACTTAGAGCAGGTTTATGTTTGAAGGTAGTATTGTCTGCTTGCGCCTTGAGATATTTGCACCACTCAGGATTGCACTCTTCGTGCATTGGTGCATTGTCAGTTGAAATAAGATGATAATAGCCTGCCCATATCTCTCGTTTCATTTCGTCCATAGAGTCAGGATATCTTTGAATAGCTAGAGAGTAATTTGTTGACATTTGCTTCATAATTTTACCTGTTAAATCGGTAGTTTTTTGAGGTACAGGTTCATCGCCTAATTTTCGTTTTTTACGTGTTTGCTTGACTTTGGCCTGATTTTTTTGCTCATGTTCTGCTTCTTTTTTATCCTGCTCTTCTTTTTTCTTTGCCTCGGCTCTTGCAAGCTTACGTTTTTCGACTAACGACTTTTTGACGTCTTTAAGATGCCGAAACATTCGTTTTCCTACGTGTAAAACACACTCCAGTTTTTTCACGACAAAATCGCCATATGGCTTGGCATCTAAAAGATTCGAGAAGGTCTTAGCGTCACCGTCTCCTATATAGAAGGCATATTTGGCTGCGTGGAGAACTAAAGATCTGAAAAACATCTCTTTAATACCTTGCACTTCCATCCCTCCAGAGCTACCTTCATAATTAGCGTGGCATTCTTCAATGTGCTCAGCTTCATACCATATATCAAAATCTGCACGTTTTAATTTTTTTTTCATGACATCATACGCTTTGCAAGTTTTAGATGACACAAAAAAGTTCAAAATCTTTCCTGAATATTTCCCAATTAATGTCGTCACGCCAAGCAGCGAGCTGAAACCGCGTTTCGCCCAAGTGCCGTCTCCAGAAACTGACAACTCGTCCTCGGGAAAACCCTTCTTTATTTTTTTGTATTTCTTCGCGTCCGGCCTTTTTTAAACAAATATCAGATATAGATTTTGCAGCAATATGAATATTCTCCAATAATTTATAGTATGTAGTCTTATTAAACTTGCTTTTCATATCCATTAGAGCGCAAAATAAATTGAGAGCGTTATAACCATTGCCGAACAAACGCATAACGAAAACGATTCAACGATTTATTTCATAACCAGTACCTATAATATTGGAAGAATTTATTGTTCTATCACCACACTCACATTGAACGTTTATTTTAAAACCAAGCCCACGAACTCCAGTTTTGAAAAACTTAACGTCTTTGTCACACGTACTACACTTCACCATATCAGCCAACTGCGAAAACACAAGGTTGAACGCTAAGATACAATAACTAAATGTTTCGTCTATTTTTACGTCAAAATCAGTATTGTTTGATAATTTTTCAGCCGATTTACTAGTAAAGGAAGTACTCTGTTCGGCAGTATGTTGATTACCTTGGAATTTTTTTGAATTTCTAGTTTTACGTTTTTTCGTTTGCCTATTTTGACGACTGCCTTTCACATAGTATTTGCTTGCTCGAGCCATGTTATTGATTACCACGTAAGCGTGTAAACGACTAAATAGACACTGAGTATGAAGGAAGTAGCTCACAATCTACAAATATTACAAAAGAAACCGGTATTTTGGAGAGGGGACCCGCACAGCAGCTGCGCGCCGAGAAGCTGCAAAAAGGCGTAAAAACAGGCGTCGACGCGTAACGCTTAAACGGCTACCAAAATTTTTCTATTGAGAATTTCAACCCAAAATTTTAGGAGGTGATTTTTAAAGGTGTAAGTAAGCAAAAAATACAAAAAACTCAAAAACGATTTTTTGAAAATTTTTAAGTGTACTAATACCTTAATCAAATTGAGCTTCAATGGTGGCTCTAAGTCCATGCCTTAAGAGAGACAATTTGGGATTCAATACCGAAAAATCGTTCTTGGCTTCATCACTATTTACGGTTAATTTATGACAAATAGTGAAAATTTTCAATGTCCAAGTCAAGAGCTACAAACAAACACATAAGATATGGCTCATCGGGATGGTTTCGAAACCGGGTACTGGCAATCGGTTTAAATTCCCCATTTTGGAGTCCGATATTGCACAACCCTTTTATGTTAGCTGTTGGATTTCTGGTCCTCAGAAGATTTCAGGTGCCCCATCGGTGATAGTACCTATTTGACCAGAAACATTTCTCGATACTCATCGGGAAGTGGTACCACATCGGCTGCATGAACATTACCAAAGCGGAGTATGAGTTAATAAAAGAGCTTGGTAGTAAAGTTAAGTGGTTCTGCAATAAAGGCTAAACAGCACTGCGCAAAAGTCGTGAGGATAGAATTACACTGATAGTCGAAAAAAACCATGAGCTCTTAAAAACAATCAGCTGTAAAAGTAACTGTTACGCCTATTCCGGTTGAAATGAAAAAATTCAACAAAGACATAATCATCAAGCCAAAAAGTAATCAAGATGCTGCTAGTACAATGAATGATATTAAAAAAAATCAACCCGGTAAAATTGAAAACACCTGTTGATTTTATGAAACCACTTAGAAATGGGGGTATATTAATAAAATCTAACAACCAACATAATACTGAGGTTCTATTTAAAAATCTTGAAGAAAACTTAGGACTGCTCTACAATATCGAGTGTACCAAGGAGCAGCACGCAGCAGCTGAAAGAAGATATCATCAGTCTAAACCATAACATAGACGTGAATGATAGATTTATTTATTTATTTATTCACCAAACAAGGTACAAAAATCACATAAAATATCAAATTAAAAGTAAAAATGGAAAAGTAAAGTAAAGTAAAAACAAACAAGTTAAATAAGTAACAAACAAATTAAAAAAGAAATAATTAGATTAATAAATAATAATCAATAAATAAAACATTGACATAAAAGCTATAGCTTAAGGTTTAGGGGTATGGATGGCATGCAAAAAAGAGCAAATAACGCATGAACAAATTAGTTAAAAATAGATAACCAATAAAGTAATAAATAAATGGCAAATAACTAAATAACAATAAAAAATAACAAATGACAAATAACTAAGTGAATTTAAATTTAAATTAAATATACAATACATGTATTTATATTAGTATGGTGGGGGAAAGGGGGAGACTATGAAGAGAGAGCCTTCATAATATTTTTTTTTAAAGTTGATTTAGATATCGTAGGGGAAAAGTTCTCGCTCATGCTATTGAATAGCCTGCAGCACCTATTTATTGGCTCGTTTGCTGCATATATTGTGTTGTGTTGGTATTCATTAAGCAATCGTTGGTGTCTAGTGACTCTCAAGGGCTGATTGAGCACAAACTTATCTTTCAAGTAAACGACATTAACCACGTCTCTGATGACATCGAAGCTGAAGCAGGCAGATAACATTAATCTTCTCGACGCAAGGGGTAACAAGTTAATACATTTAAGGCGATATTCGTATGGTGGTAGATTACTGAAATCATAAGGGTTGAAAAGATCTCTCAGAGCGAACAGTAAAAACTGCTTCTGAACAGACTCAAATCTTTGGCTGTGAATTACGAAAGCCGGGTTCCAGATAGTGCACGCATATTCAAGAAGAGGACGCACGAGTGAAATATATAAGGTTTTAGTAACCCAGAGATTCTTAAACTCTTTGGCTCGTCGCTTAATGCAGCCAAGTTGTTTACTTGCTCGGGAAAGCACTCTATCGTAATGTAGATTGAAGGCGAAGACGAAGACGTTAATTCGGAAAGGCTTTTAGTGTTCTTTTTAGCTACGGATACAACACCCGTGATAGAACGAAGAAACCTAGAAAACACTAATTGGGATAAGGTCAGTCGCCTTTTGTGGACAGAACGTGTCCTAGTGGCAGGAGAATGTTGTCAAATTCAATAAAATCCCGGTTGAGCACTCTGAATAAAGCTATGAAAATGTGTAGGAAGTTATGGCTTGGTGGAGATGGAAAGTGCAAAATCTCAAAAAAAAAATACGAAGAAACTCCTCAATGAAGCTTGAAAGAGCAACGCAGAAGATAACTGGATCACCAATACAACCTCAAAGAGAACATATAAAAATTTGGTCACAACTTCTAAGTGGAAATCATTCAGATTGTGTTGCGAAAGTGCACGAAAAATGTCGAGATGCAAAGCTGGACTTTCTAAAATGTCCAAATGGAGATTATACCAAGTTCAAAAGGAGTGTACAGACTTTACTTGAGAATCACTTTCCGGGTGCGCCTGTGATTGAAACTCAAAAGGCTTCTGTACCTCTGATCGAACCTCCTGCCATTTCGCCTCAGTATGACCGGTACACGGCTGGATCTGTAGTCATCGGTGAAAAGATCAGGGCTGCCATTGCGTCCTTTGAAAACTTCAAATTGCCGGGCTTGGATGGGATCCATCCGGTGGCTATGCTGAGGGAAGGAATTGACTACCTGAAGGCAAATCTAAGGGAAATCTTTTGGGGTATGGGTAGCCCTGAGGCATGTTTCTGTAACCTTGACGACAGGTAAAGGCAGCCTTCAGATGTTTATTCAGATCCAAAGAACTTAAGGGCAATCAGCCTAAGATCGTTCATGCTCAAATGCCTGGAGAGGCTTGTTGAATGACACATACGTACTAGGGTGCTTAAGTCTAATATGCATACCAGCGAGGAAACTCATGTAAATCGGTCCTTCATTCTCTGGATCCCAGAGTTGAAGGAGCGATCTTTAATGACGAGTATGCGATGGGGGTACGAGTATGGTCGTTGAAGAGGCCTGAGGGATCTATGTGAAGCTACGAAAGTTCATGTTGGGGACGACGCTCTAGCTAAATGGATACATGCCATGCTACGCATAGATTGATATTGTCGGAAGCTGGAGCCGACTGCTACTTAAGAATGTAGGAAATAAATACATGCCCTCAAGGGATGTTCTCTCGCCGCTCCTGTGGAGTCTGCTAGTCGACTCCTCCCTAAACGAACTGCAACAAGAACGGCTGCACGTGCAATCTTATGCTGATAATTTGGCGACACTAGCAGTTAGTAAGAATGGGAGTGTGGTATGTAGAAATACACAACATGCATTGGATTTAATTGACAGTAGGTGTTCGAACCAGGCCTTTCAGTGAATCTTGGTGCAACGAAACCTGGTTTGTTTACAAATTTTACTGTTTACCGTTAAGACTAGCTCTCCCGAAAACGAAGAGTGCAAATGTCTTGGAGTAATCTTAGATAAAAACTCTTGAAAGTGAAGCAAAGGTTAGTTTAGCTTTAAATGTTTTTACTGGATACATACTACAATCGGATCTCGTTTGAGCTCTTTCATTTCTTTTACCCCAGGGTTTCAAGCAATGATAATTTAAAAGCTTAAAGCTCTTTGGGGGTTCGCGAAACAAGATTCAATTGTAGTCTGGCTCCAGTATTACAGGTAGTTCAAGAGAGCTTCGCATCCACTTGGGGTCTGAAGACTCATATAGTTATGTGTTATATGTAAAAATCAAAAAGCCGATGATCATGCACACACCTGCCCGTAGTGTAGGTAACTATTGTGAAGCTTATGAATGTTCGCAAGAAGTTAGCCACACTACAAAGATTCGCTTTTCAATCTGCCTTCACTTGACTTTCAAATTCGGAGTATGGCTAAGACCTCCTCCTATAGACTAATTCAACTAAGCATATAGGTAGACAACTAAGATTTGGGGTGCTGCTCTATTGGAGGTTCGAAAGGTGAGATCTCTTCAGCTCTCGCGATGCCTTCGAACGCTTGAGTGTCCCTAGTTGACTTCGGGAGAAGATTCGAAATAACCTTCTTGAGCAGAAGTGACTGAGAGCACCCAGATACCTGGACCGGGGGATACTCCGAAATCTTCTTCATGGACGGCTCGAAGACAAATACTAGATCTGGAGCTGCATTCATCGAATGACAGGTGTCTTCTTCTCTTAAGGAGTATGCTTTTTTTCAAGCAGACCAATTCGCTATATTCGCAATTGATGAAGATTGGTGAAGAGGAACCAACTAATAACTTAAGCTTTGTTGCTAGCGCTTTTAGACCCTTTATTACTTTGAAAATGGCTCAAGAATGCAGGGCCCGATTGAACCCTGTCGCCAGGTTTAATAAGTTGCCTCAGTTCTGGGTACCGGGACACTGCGTTGTTGAAGGAAATCAAATGCAGCAAAGCTCAACGCTTCGACTACAAGACCCTGAGCCACCCTTCGATGTGCCGGTCGCATCTGCACAAGCCATATTTCGGAGGTAGATAGTTGATGTCCACAAAAAGTAAAAGAAATAACTTTTTTCTAATGAGGCCAGGCACACGAATGTCTTCCTTTCAGATCCCAACCTTGGACCTGCAGGATTCTTCCTCAACATGAGTAGAGAAGATTGCAGAGCCATGACAAGCATACTGACTAGGACACAACCGCCTAGGAGGACATATGTTCGAATAGGTGTTGCACAGGATGACGTCTGCCCTTGCTGGTTGGAGGAAGACAACTTTATGGACCATTTCGTTTTCGAATACCCAGCGTGGGGCCTCAAATTCCAATGCTTCTGTTGATATGTGGAGCTTAAGCAGATGATAGCCTCTTTTCTCCATTCATTTATCCTGGGTTGTGTTAAGAGATGCGAGAATCTACAGGGTGCGTCATCAAAATCCGGACAAATCAATGAACATCCTTCAAATCGTGCTATTTATTGAAAAATGAAGTTTAAGTACCAACACGTCTTACATGGCATTTTGTGCATCCATTGACATTGTAATTATTCAATGTAGTCTCCATCAGCTCCAACCATGGCCTCCATTCGTGGTCTGAAGCGGTCGCACGCCTTCTCCAATTCTGTGCTGTCAATATTGGCAAACGCTGCCTCAATAGCGGTCATTAATGATGTCACATTTGGATGTCGAGACTTGTTGGCAACCCTTTCAATCACGCTCCATTTGTAATAGTCGAAGGAATTTAAATTTGGACTATTCGGAGGCCAAATTCCTTACAAATGATCAAATTGCACCTTAGAAGAAATGATCAAATTGCAGCGAGCCACTCGCTTTGTTCTTGCAGCTTCAGAAAGGATTTGTCTAACCTTGATCGTGTAAGAATAATACCGAAGGTCCTCCTCAACGATTCTTCGCATGGAAGGCTCGCTCACATTCACAATAGACGCCAGTTTTCGTAACGTTAGCCCCGTGTATTCCAGAATCAGCTCTTCAGTCTTTTTGGTGACTTCAGGGGTTCTTACGGTGTGTTCTTTTGAGTGCCGCTTTCTTGCCGGTGTACTTGGACCTTCACTTAACTGTTCTTGAGCTTTGTACTTAGTAACAACCTCATATACAGTTGATTTCGGATATTGGAAAAATTGAATAATCTCCCATGCTGACCGTCCAGCGCGAAGACTTTCGATTATCGCGGGTCTTCGGTTATACTCCTGACTTATTTTTGACAGACTGACATTTTTGAGGTAAACACCTTTTACTTATGTCGGCTTCCTACTCGTACGACGCCAATGGCGACCTCTGGCACAAACACAATGTAGCGGGAAATTTAATTTGAAAATTGTCCGGATTTTGGTGACGCACCCTGTTTAATAGGCTGGGAATATGAGTACAATGGGTCTTTCTGGTCTGAGTGCTTATAAGTGCCAGCCTACACTCTTCTGTGCATGGGTTCAAGTATTATGCTGTTAATATTAGGATCATAGGAGTATTATCAACTTTAAAAAGTGAGCAAAGGTAGAGAAAAGATGTAAGAATAGAAATATCACTCCTTTATAAGATTTTGGCGAAGCTCACATATCAAACTATGCTGGGAATATCGCGATCATTACATAAAATGCAAAACGCAGAGGGAAATTTGCCGCTATGAAACGAAAAAAGTTCCACAAAAAAGAGCTCATAAACCACATATAGAATATTACATGATATATAAATTGAAAAAACAAGTAATACAGTGAATTGACTTACAGATGTACGAAAAAGGATACATTCAACGAACGGAGAGGACATGAAGTTAGATGAGAAGATTATGTTAAGTACATTTCAAACCGCACGTAAAACGTCAAGTAAACCACTGTCCGAGCGAGTACAGTTCTTACGGAATGCAGCGTGAATAAGCAAAATTTCATTATTTGCATATTAAGTAAGCTAAGGCTTCATCAGCAGCGGCTCTGTAAGATAACTGTGAAACGAACATTTCCAGCGGTGAAAGGAAACATAGAATTGAGGATAGGGCATTGGAGCTTGACTCAGATAGTCCTCCAGACGGACCAATTTTTCATCGCGCAGCTGATATACAAACGTAACCATAGATTTGGATTTGCATTTAAAGTAAAATCTAATCCTTATGAATTACTTTCCATCTTCCCAGATACTCATGAATTAGTTCAGTTCAACAGCGAGTTAAGGGAAATTCGTAGAATCAATGATAATCTTGACGATCTTTCAGACAACTTTCAAATGTTGTTTACAACTAGTGATGGGTAAAACCAGCACACTTCACTGTGCTAGCACACTTCGCACACCACACTTAAGTGTGCTAGCACTGTGCTCCCAGCACTGACACAGTGCCGCACACTGACACAGTGCCGGCACACTGACACAGTGCCGGCACACTGACACAGTGCCGCACACTAACACAGTGCCGACACACTAGCACAGTGGCGACACGCTGACACTGCCGGCACACTGACACTGCCGACACACTGACACAGGGCCGACACACTGACACAGTGCCGACACACTGACACTGCCGGCACACTTGTACTGGCAGGCACACTTCACGGGAACGAATGCTGTACGAGTGGCGTTGATTTTGCCCATTAATATGATATGTTTCGGTAACAAGGCGTTGTTTGCATTGCAGAATGTGTACACATTTTGCGGTTTCGAAAGCATTAGCTATTGAATGCATTAGCTGATGAATGAGATAATTAGGGAACGAAAAAAGGCAGATAAGATTTCTTATTCGTATATTTGCTGGGTGAAAGTTTTAATTTTGAGTATACTAACGATGATTTGTGTTTTTCTAAATGCTGCGGACGTCTTCAAACGGGATGAAAGTTTAAACACAAATACGAATACGTTTATTTGCGGTAAATCTGAAAGAAATGCTTTCACGTTGAAAATATTTGTGGAAAATAGGTTTTGAGCAGATAGAAGGGTTTTGTCGTAATATGCAACGATAAAACGATAGCGATAAAATGATCTGCTGCAGATCGAAGGTTTATGCTAAGTAGTGCTATGTTTTTAAATATTCAAATATTAAAGGAGTTTTAGGGCAAAAGTAGCTGAAATCGGCCAATTTTTGGTTAGAGTGGTTTCGGACATAACGGGTCAAGACCTATTGCTGTGTTACAAACATTTCGGTTTTGTGGGGGAGTAAGGAGTTTTTTGGCCATAGTTTTGGCAAAAAATGCCTTTATGGCACTTTCGATGATTGAAAGTGGTCGGGGAGTACAGTAATGATATTTTAAGGACGAAAAAATTTATGAGAGGGAAAATTGGGCAAGTAAGTAATATTCTCTCTGAACTAGGGCATGCAATCCCGAGATTTCGGGATCTCGGGATCCCGACACATTTTGGACATTTTCGGGATCCCGAATTTTTTATCGGGACTCCCGAGATTTCGGGATTGATGAAATTCAACCCATTTTGGGAATAAGAAAGCAGAACTTAATACTAAAAGAAATATTGTTTTATGAAAACGGAGGCGGAAGCCAGTTGTAATAATGAATTACAACTGGCGTATGATTACATGCTTAATATCCCACCAAAAAGTGTACCCGAAATATCTTTTTCAGCAGCTGGATATAAGTGCAGCAGAATCAGGTCTAGTTTAAATTTTGAAACTCTTGACGAATTATGTTTATTAAGAGCATACTTTCGAAATGAATCAGCAGTTTGAACCAATCGATATTATTACTTATCGCTTGTTTCATTGAAAAGCAATATTATTTTGTAATTGATATGTAAACAACTAAAGAGAATAATGTATTTTTATTATATTATCGTAACATCCGTTATGCTTATTAAATTTCAATTCGTTTTTAACTAATTTTATAACTAACTATCATGACCAAATAAAGAGCTTTATTGGACAACACAAACATTATAATGAACTTAGCTTCCGGTTTTATGTATATATAATTGAAATAAAGTTTTAATTGAGTACGAATAAGCCAATATATCTGTTTGAATTCCCTTAATTAGTTTTTTTTTATAAAATCCCGAAATCTCGGGATTATCTCGGGATCCCGAAAATTCTAATCCCGAATTTCGGGATCACCATTTCAATCTCGGGATTAATGCCCTACTCTGAACCCATCGGAAAAATCTGATCAGACTTCTAGTTCATATTGGATCGTAATATTTTCTTCGATAATGTCGTCTTTGGCAAATTTCGTAATATTTGCCGAGTTTTTTTTTTTAGCTCCACCGAATGGTTCGACTGCAGCATTAAAAACGCATTTATCATTCAATTGCATTTGACATAGCTGGCTTCGAATCGTACAGTCCGGAACCGAATCACTTTTCCATTATATTTCCTTCCTCGCTGAGAGATACTGTGGGAGGTCTCCTGTGATGAGAAGAATACAGAAGAACACTTCGATGCCAGGAATTTTAGTCCTGTTGCGGTTCATTCGCTGTTGTGACCGTCGTCGAATGTCATCATCTTGCCTGTCGTTACCGGTATGGGACCAAGCCTCAGTTTGGGCCTGCCAAAGTGGAAAGGAGGATAGATAAAATCTCTTTGGTTCGTGCTCATCGAAGCACATAAATGAAATGGCGGCGATAAAATAAATAATGAAATATGAACAATCAGCACCAGTCCACGTCATGTTCATGCACCATTCATAATCCTCATTCTAGTCGGTCCGATTCTCGGCAGGATTGTCAAGGATTTTTTTTCGTAACTCGTTCACTAGATCTAGATTGAAAATAGACGACTTAAAGACGAGTTTCGAAGAGGCCAGAATGGGATTCGGGCTCGCGATTTCTTTTTCGCAGCGACTTAAGAAACTTTTAAGGCTTGCTGAACACTAAGTGTCTTTCTTTCGTCCTTGACTTGTCGTGCTAGAATTTTATTTGGCTTAGGAATCATCACGAAGTTCAGTCGAGTCTGCTAGGAAACATTTGGCCGGGCGGAATTTAATTTGTCCTTGAGATAAACTGCACTTGAGAGCATTTCGCGTGGTTGTATTCAATTTCGTTGGATGGCGGAGGATTTCGAGCGTGTTGAATGAGACGTTTTTATGTTCTTGAAACTATTTCGTCGATGAAGATAGAATGAATGGGATTTTGATTGACACACTTTGCAGAAGATAGTTCTTGCGGAAATTCATTAGAGCAAAGAAATGTTGGAAGAAGACTCAGGAAGCCGTCTGATTAAAAAGAGTTTACTTTTACAAATTGGAAAAAGATCGTTCATTTGATAGAATCGAATAATCAATCTATTTCCTTCTTCTCTTTATTTTAATTAAAAAAAAATACTTGCCTGCTTAGTGACTGCTATATACGCAGATAGTATTAATTTAGTAAATTAAATAAATTTAATATTAATATTGTAAAATATAAATTTACTTATTTCTTTATCATTGCAGATCAATTTTCAACATTAACAAAACATATCGCAAAATGCCTTCACAACCTGTAAATGATGGCGGTAATGCCAACGAAATTAAAGTCAAGACCGCATATAACGGGGAAGTAATGATCACATATATCGAAGAGAACATCACGTTTGAACAACTTTGCCGCGAAATTCGAGGAATATGTCGATTTTCACCTGATCAGGTATGAAATGGAAATGTCTATTTAGTCTAGATGATATTGAAATTGATTTGTTTTAATTTGTAGGAATTCACTATGAAATGGGTGGATGAAGAGAATGATCCTTGTACACTGTCAACACAAATAGAACTAGATGAAGCGATTCGTTTGTACGAAATTAATCGTGATTCGGAGCTCGTCATTCATGGTTAGTATGATTGTAAATGATTTTAGAAGATTTCGATGGATTGGAGCCATTTTTACAAAACCAATCGTGTCAAAATTTAGAAAAAACTGATATATTTATAAATATAGCATTACAACTTCCATAAATTAATTGAAAATCAAAGTCCAAATTTTCATTTAGAAGATATATATATATTTCAGTTTCTTGACAGATATTGATATTTCGAAGGTAATATCCAGTGTCTGCCGGTCTAGACAAGACTGACAGGCAATGAAAAAGAGGGCAGATTAACCTCGAATAACGATATCTGTCAAGAAATTCAAACAAATCTAGCTTTTAAAAGACAAATCGGTCTTTCACATGGAATCTTCAGGTTCAAAAAATAAAAATAAAATAAGGCAAATGTCTTTCGAGTGAGTTCCTTCAAACTAGAGCTACACAGTGATACCTGATTATATAGCTAATATATTACTATAGTACTGATTGATAATTTTGTAATTCATTTGTTTGAGTTCAAAAACACCTTATCTAAATTCTATACAGGTGAAACATGGTCCTTTATAAACCCAAAAAAAGTGATTGGGCTAATGAATACGCTCAATACTAATTCAAAAATTTTGTTTTGTTATAGATTTGTTGCTTTAACTAATAGATTGACTTAAGGCGGTCGTCTAGTGTGAATGCTTTTTTGGGGAATTTGTTTTTGACAAACCATTGAAATAAAATAGTTCATAAATTATATATCATTTTTATTAATATTTAGACAAACTTTGTGCATTTTTTGAAGTAAATTTATACAAAATAGTCGGAGATACGCCGCTCAAGAAGAACACATATATAAAAAGAGGTGCTCCACTGCTGCCATGATTCCGGCCGCGCTGCTTCTCTGAAATCAAAAAACCAAACGCAGTTTTGATTGTGAGACTTGACACTCCAAAGTGAAGTAAAATTAAGTTAGAATTCCAAAAACTAATATTTTTTTTACCCCTTTAGAAAAATAAAATCAATTTTTCGTGATTTTTTTTGGGTTTGAGAGATGCGAGAATCGTTACGTTGATGAACGAAAGCTTGGGCATTTAGGCCAATATTTACTCCCATGACTTCCATCACCTTTAAGATAGGTTCGAATAATTCGTTGAAGATAAGCACAGCAAGAAATGTGGAGATTTCGATGACTTTTGCACCAGAATGAAGATGCTTTGGAGCGAAAGTCCAGATTACTGAGTTTGTGAACAGTTCTCGGTACCCGTTAGTTGACAATTAGTACAGTGTACAACTAGTACAATTTAGTTACATAAAAGAACCAGGTAAGGAGCTAGACTCGAGAATATTCAATGCGAAAGTTAGCGCATACTTCGTACGGTTTACGTAAACCTCCTACGGTAACAGTGTATACATCCTACGGTTTACGGCTGTAACTTTTCAACGGGTTCAAATTTCGAAAAATTCTTTTACCCACGTCTTCTATACATGTTTTAGATGTTATTTATGAAAAACAAAAAAATCGATTTTTATTTTCTGACACACTAGACGACTGCCTTAAGTTATCTCAAATATATTAGAGATTAAATTCTAGGCTATGAAAATTATTGACCAGCTAAGTGATTTTTCTAAAGATTATATTCTACTTGGTTAAGTTGCCAGATAGGTTTAGTGTATTGACATTTTAGAAGTACTCACAATGTTTACAAGTCAACACAATGGTATGAAATGAAAAAAATCACAATTCAAGCCTTGCAAGTTCTAGAAATTTCTCGAGTTGAGTAATATGCTCTTTATTATGTATTGTAAGTATTGAATACCCAGAAATAATGTTGAACATTTTGAAAGTTCTCTCTTAGCAAATTATGCTTTAGACACCAAATGAGTTGATGATCTAAATCATCTCCATCATTGCAGTGAGAGACAAGAGGTGTCATCAATTACCTTTAGTGTGATTAGTCATTGTTTGTTGAAACATTTGTTAGTATACAGTCTATCAAGTTGTTTGTTAATGCTAGCGCTAAAATTCATTTTCTTACATCAAACTCGATCTTTAAAATTTAGAAGCGCTCTCAGCCACTTACGTTTTAAGATATTTATGTTTAATCTTTTGATGGATTTCCTTTAGTATCTATCTCATCAGGTTTAAGATGTGACTCAAATATTGCACCTTCTTGGGTAGCTAGTTTTATGGCATTATCTACTTTGTATATATCCTGAATTCCTCTGCGTGCAAGGAACCATATTTATTGGAACCCATGACACATATAAAGAAAATTTCTTGAGTAATGTATTTGGTAGTCATATTGTCTTGGAGCTCTTAGCCCGCCTGGTTTAAGTCAGTGGGAACTAGTATCTTACCATAACCTTCCGCCATGACAAATCTGATTAACTGGAGGATTTCTATTAGTTCAGCGTTTATAATTGAAGTTTTCTGTTTGAGATGAAATTCTTCAACAATGTTTTTTGTTGGTATGCTAGCTTCCAAATATGTCATTAGAAAATTTGTCTGAGAGAGGTCTTTTTTAGGTTTGCCTATGGGAGATAAAATTATTAGTACTAGTGAATCTAGATTGAATAAGCTGCTGCTAGTGACTTTAATTTTTATAAGTTCTCTCGCTAATACCCATTGGGCTCCACTAATCGTCGGAAGTTCATTTGCCATGTCAAACTCTATTATATTGGGTCAAGGCATCTTTTTAGCAAATTAGCTCTAAACTCATCAATTTTCTTGAGTAGATGGACTGGGTAGCGGTGATATGATTTTCGAGTTTGAGTATTGCATATGGTTTAAAAAGTATCAGGCTTTCGTCAGGAGGTAGGCCACTCTTTGTGCCTGTGACTCTTTTGATCGCTCTAACCTCAAGGTTGGTGTTTAGTAATTTATTAGAAATAAATTCCTTTTCCGTGTAAATAGACACTTGACTTCAGTTTTCCATTGAATTAGCCTACCGTCTATAGTGACTCTAGAATATTATTGGTGATTCCTGTTAAAATATAGACTCCAACATTTCGTAGGATTCAGAGGAATCTTCAGCGACTTTGCTATGTCAACCAACTTATTAACACTGTTTTGGAAGAAGTCGAAACAGACTTCTAGTATTCTGTCAAATAATGATTAGAAAGAAAGTCCGCATACTGAATTATTTTGATCTTAGCAATAGAATGAAGTTTTGGTGTATAAATATTAAACAAAAGGGGACTTAGTCCATCTTTCTGAAGTACACCATTACCACCATTACTGACTGTGACCTTTTCTTCTTCTAAAATCAGGCTTTTTTACTGAGAAAGTTTAGAACCCAGTAATAATAATGAAGACGGGACGTTAAAACTAGAGAGGCAAACTTGGAGTGCAGAGAGAGCAATACTCTCACAGGTATCTGAGACATCCAGAGCTACTAAGATAATTTTATTAATATATAATTATACAAAAGATTTATCCAGTGATCAATAGTGTTGAGGCAGGCACTTCTTTATTTTTTAGTGTAATGTTAACTTTGCATGGGGAGTTTCTTATTTATTATAATATTTAGGATTTATCAGTCTGTCTTTGACTATTTTATTTATTATTTTTAGAAACACTTTTTAGTAGAGAGATAGGTCTATAGTTAGATATCAGACTGGGATCCTATAAGGGTTTTAAAATCGGGGCAATACGAATTCTTAGATGGTATTGAAAGTCAGACTGATTGTTCATTACATCATTTAACGCACTAGTAAGTTAAATCTTACTGTAGTTGCTATTATGTTATGTTACTTGTTATAACCAGGCGCGGATTTTTTATGAAGGTCTAGAACATTCTGTCTTATACCAATGAGAAGAGTATTTGTTTCCGAAAGAATATCTGTTTCCAATAAAGCTCCAGAATTTGGAGTTGTTACTATTTAAAATTATATTTATGAAGTTTGTCTTTATCCAGCTTGGTCCTTTAGACCTCAGGTAATTACAAAATTCTTTGATAAGTCTAGTTCTTGTGAATTTATTGAAACTTATTGACTTTTTGGCCCATTCATTTTTAATTTCATCATTCATAGCGGCCTCTATAACCGTGCCTATATGTTGCATTTGCATTGAACGTGGTCGACATAAAGGCATAACACTAGTTTATAGGTGGCCGTAACTTTTACATATCTTTTTTTGCTTGTGTGTGTTATTACTGTGTGAACATGTACGATTATTCAATAAATTTCAGCTATCAATCGTAGTTGGAAGACGAATTACTTTTCGATATACTGCCATTTAAATTTAAATCAACCGGTAATTCTCGCACTAATTGAAACAATGGTCATTTCTGACTCCGATGTGAATCATTATAACGCTCGTGGCTATCGTTTTTTTTGTCTCCTTTCTCCCCAAAGAAAAATTAAAATTTATAATCGGAATGATATTGCTCTCCGCTTACTCTCTTTCAATTTTTCTACTTCTCATCCAGAATTCAATTGTACCTGGATTAGATTTAACTTCCAGAAGCACATTAGATTCTTATATTTTTTTGTATCGCAGCCCCTATATGTCAATTATCTATCTGCCAACATTGATGTTCTAAGGGACATACGGTCCAGTGGCTCCGAGATTATTTTACCACAAGCTGGGAGTTTAGAAATGTTGAGCTCTTTTACGATTTTCACAACTTGAAGCAATCAGCGGATTGTCCACCTAGTATCCCCGATAACCCAGGTATAAGCGGCAATATGTTAAATTAATATTTGACTACGCATTCCAGAAAAAAGTTTTGCAAAGTACTCGCAAAGTTTGACATCTCAAAATCTGCGGGACCTAACGGTATCCCACTCAAACTAAGAGCACTGCGTCTCTTCTTTAGTTAAACCTTTGAGGAAATTATTTTATTTGTCTTATTCAAAAATAAATTTTTCCATCAGAATGGAAACTTGCTCAAGTTCAGCCCATCCCCTAAAAAAGAAACCCATTTGATCCTTCTAACTATCGACCACTTGCTATCAGTTCGATCCGGTTGAAGATTTTTGAAATACTTACTAATTCCCAATTGATGAGTTATTTAGATTCCCATAAGCTAATCAGTGATAAACAGTACGGCTTTCGTTCTGGTCGATCCACTGGAGACTTCAGGACATTTGTCACCGAGAAGTGGAATCGTTACGTCCATTGTTTGTCGCTGCTCTAGATATTTCAAAGACTTTCCGTAGAGTCTGGCATATTGCTCTTTTAGCCAAACTCCAGGCAAAATCCGCAATCTAATAAAGTGGATTGAAAATTTTCGCCACAACCGCTCGCTTCGAGTCGTCCGTGATTTAGCTAATATGAAAATTCATATCTTTAACGCCGGGGTTCCACAAGCCACTGTACTTTCTCCAACTCTCTTTTTTTAGAAGTAGCTATTACCGCTGCGCTGAGTCAGCTGATTGTTTTTAGCGAAGTGATCACCTGGCAACTCTGTCTAGCTAGAACAGGGTGACAAATGGACCTAACCTGGGCGCCCAATGGATGCCGGGTACTACAGTACATATGTTGTATGACTTAACAGTATATATGCTGTATGAGGAATTCGTTTTTCGGTCTTTGAACAATGTTTTAGCTATTTGGCTAAAAGTGTTGATTCGGATGTAAAGAAACACTTTTATCTTAGTTGGACAAATCTTCGAAAATGGCTGACTTCATAGATAGCTTTGTTTTGATTGAAAATACTTAACGTGAAAACAATAGCAAAAGTTGCAGTCCGTTCATCTCTCAGTTGAGAGGGCATTCTACATAAACATACTATAATTTATAAAAATTTCCAACCAGTACTGCCAAATTCACTTTTTGCCCAAAAGTAGTACACTCAACCAATAGATCATTACATAAACCTTTTCAATTATGCAACCAGCTAAGCTGCATAAAACTTTCGCTTGCAAGCGCCAAAAAAGGACAAACACAACATTAAATCCACTAAAGCTCTCGCCGCTAGGTATGCAATCTTTCATGACATGATTTGAATCCAACCTTGAAAAATACAAACGATTCCACCGTTCCGCTGTTCCTCTGCATCCTGGCCATTTCGTTCTGCAGAACTTTGCCGCCTCATAATTATTTTAAAATTATAGCCATGTGGTTCCTTGCATTTTCGGTCGAGCTATGTAGGAAGCATACTTGTGCACACCTACTATGCACACATACCATTCATACTACATTTCATTCGAGTTGGTTTTTGGCTTTGCTGCTTCATCTGCGGTCGCGCTATAAAACTGTATTTTCATTTTACAATACCCCGGAAATTTGGCAGATATCCTGAAACGGTACGGATGTCTGTATGCACTATACGTAACCTAATTTATTTTCTTTAGATGCATACATACACACACACACAACGAACTATACGTCTCTAAATAGTTTTGTGTGAGCAAATTGTCCTCGTTTGGATTTCGTTGTTTGTTATTTGCTCAGCGTCAAGACAGACCAAAGATGTTAAAGTATTTTTCTCGAACTAGCATGAAAATCCACCAAAACAAGAACCCGGACATTTGAGTGCATATGTATACACAGCAATGAACAAAGAAGGAAAAAGACACATGGGAAGTTTACGGAGAGATGCTGTATAGAAAGTTTTCCGGCAAATTTTATCACAATGTAATGCATTTTGGCAAAGAAACTTGGGAAATTTCTCAACTAAATGGAATTTTCGTTGTTTGCAAGTTTTAAGATAACATCGATCTATAGGAAATCGCTATGATATGCTTGTGCTTTATTTATTGAACGAAACTTTGTGGATATTGTAGTGCCAAGTTGTAGACAGAAGAAGTTCCGAATCAATACATGTATGCAACGAAAGTATTTTAAAACCCTGGTGCTCGTCATTTCTGGTAAACATAGTCTGTATTATACGAAATTTAACAATTGGCACTAATTAAGAAGCAATAGATGCCGAAAGCAATGCATTAGTGTGCAAAAACTAATTGCGCCCAACGTGGGCTAAAAGGGTGTTTAAGTGCAAAATACCCATCTTTAAAGGGTTCATTCTAAAGCAGAGGAAATTAAGCCAAACCTTAATGAACAAACAACACCGAATCCTGATAATGCAAGCAAAAGCTAAGATAAAATATTCACTACCTCAGACATGATGAAAGCTGAAATGCTCTGATAATCCCATGAAAATATTCATAATTCATCTTGCCTACTTTAAAAAGCACGCTAGATACATTGGTCCGAATCATTCACTCTCATGTTTTCTCAAACAAGCTTTACCGAATCTTTGCCTTATCCTCACCTTCATCCATCAACATGCACATATACACATACAAACGTATCCTCTTTCCTGACTATAATCCGTCTTTCTCCCATCCAGCTCCACTACTTTTCTACCATTTTTGATTTCGTCTCGCGCGGCGCCATAATCCGTGATAAATCCTTTTTTCTCATTATTCAATATTTACCGTATACCCACGTAAAGTGTACATTTACCTGGAGCGCAAACGATAATAGCGCAAAAGTTTTCTTCATTTGTTCAGCTAACGTGGCGTCGTCGGCTGAACACAGGACGTATGATAGTATAGATTTGCGAGAAAATAACACTGAGTAAATTAATAAAATTTCCCTGGCGAACCAGAAAAGAGTTCATAAAACCGAAAAGTAAAAGGGAAATGAAACGATGCTAGTCCTACCTTCTAGTAGAATTGGTAGTACGGGTATTGCGCGAACAATGCGCCAGGACCTTAATGTGGTGAAGTTTAATGCGAGAATAGGATACAATAAAGCTCACGGTAATTAGTGGCGGCACGGGAAGGTGGTGGATGATTTTCGCGAGATCGCTACTTATAATGAAATATGCGTAGCGAATGAAATATTGCTGCCGACATATAATTTTATGATGCGGTTTTAGCACACGTGTCGGAGATAGCATTGTTTAGTGAATTTAAGCTGACTTAATATGTGTCAAGTGTATGAGTAGGTCTGTTCAAATTTGTTTTCGCGAATATGGTATACGCATATGGGGTAAAAGTTTGGTTATTAATAACAGGATACGATATTTTAATTACTTATCAAACTTGACAAAAACAAATAGAATGTTTCATACTTGTGGTCGCTGTGAAAGCCATATAGAAAGATATCATCATACTCGTACTATGATCCTGTAAATGTTGTGAAAAATTGTAATGCACACTGATTGAATAAGCTGGTTTTAATTTTATGTAGCTACTTAAAAAGTTTTTATTTAAATGTTCGAATTTTTACCTTTATGCCAAAGTTTCATAAATAAATTTATAATATTTTATGAAATTGAATATTGTGCCTAGAATAAATTTATCGGATGTAATCTATCATCTTCTTTGAAATATGTGCAGAAATCAAGAGGATAATATATATGACTCCTCAAGGTAAAACTACTCTGTAGCATGAGGATAATGGTCCTGTCTGCTCTTTAAAGGCTGACAGGCGGTATGACTTTACAAGTTCTGAATGTGCTTATTGCCCATTTTATTTTAACTTCATTTGCTGCATCCTTAATCTGTTGCTTAGATTGCTGGTGTATTGTCCAAAATTAACTTTGTCGCGATGCCTTATAAACCGATTCCGAGAATTGTGTTTCCAGCAGCATTTCCAAACACACGCTCAGGCTCTCTGTTCAAACCCCAATTTCCCTGTGTAGAAAGGAATGTACACTGAGAGTTACCCCAAGGACCTTCTATGTTCTTGCAGAATTCTCTTCATAAGACACGTTTGACTCAACATATGTTTTTTTTTGAAGAGTGACAACGCCTGCTTGTATCTGTACCTGTCCTTGTCCCCTTGCGTTATTAAGCGCCCTTAGTGTGCGGCCTCTTGCCTCCGTAAGTTCGGCGTTCCATCATAGGGTAGCGTTTTTTTCTTTCGGGCTCAAATGTTTTTGAAATTTGATACCAAGAGTTCTGTTAAACAGGTCACCTACTCGTTAATTTGTCTCCTGAGATCCAGGTAGCAGGGCTCCGTACTCTTTGAAGTACGATATTAACCATTGGTGATTCTAGAGTGACGGTATGTCAGATATCCGTCAGCTGAAGGCGCGTTCCATTATACCTGGAGTTGCCAGGGTAATATCAATTAACTCAACCATATCTCTAGTAATATATATACATTCATAAATACTGTCACACGGGTTTTTTAAATATTGGCTTGAGATTTATTCTTGAAATTTTTGTTGATTATTAGTAAATGTGTGAAGAATAAAAAAGTCATTCAAAATGGCCACCCTTCGCTTTCACACAGGCTTTGAGGCACTTTGGCCAACCCTCCATCGCAGCACGCAGCTCATATAGAGGCAAACTGTTCACAATTTCGACCAGGACAGACATGAGGGATTCAATGTTGTTGTATCTTCTATGGCAAAACATGTCCTCCAAAACCGTTCATAACTTATAATCCAGCGGGCTCAAGTCAACGTTGCCAGAAGGCCAATCATGTGGGCTCAAAAACGCAGGTACGTCTCGCTCAAGTCAGGCCTGAGTCATTCTGGCCTTGTGATCCGGCGCCGAATCTTGCTAGAACACCCAATGCTGGTTTCGAAAAATGGTTTGGCTGAGACCCTTTAAAATACGGCTCAAACCCGTCTGTAGAAACACTTTTGCTGAAGTTCTCACGCGTTTTTCGCAAAAAAAACACCTCAGTAGTTTCATCATAGGCTACGCTCCACCAAACCATGACTGACGCCGGGTGATTGGCCTCTCTCGACCCATGAAATGACTTGAGACGCTTCCAATAGCAACCGAGCGTACACTCGATCATTCTATGGATTGAATTTCTCCTGCACGGTCAAGATTTTCTTGTACCGTAAAAAATATTCTTTTGTACCCCCATCTGCGTAATCAGCCAAAGCCGCTTGCACTTTTTTACTCTATTTTCCTTAAGAACGGCGGCGAACCATTGCCCGGTTCGGTGTATGTAGGCCCCAGGCTCAAGTCTTTTCTGATGCTTTTCTGATGCTCATGAATTTCGCATTCACTTCCACCTCTCGCGCCATAATTTTCTGTTTTTGGAGCTTATAATCCGAACCTTCGTGGTTTTGATGGTCTCCGGCATGCGTACATTACGCATGCGACCAGCTCGCTGGTAGCCTTTCGCGTCATCCTCGAATAATTTAACACCCTGATACACAAATCTTCGGCTGATTCTGAGTGGCTGCAGCAGCCGGAAGATTTCTCCTCTTTCGATTTTCCATTTATGAAGCGCAATTACAACTATCCGGTTTTCTCTGTCTGTCTACTTCATGGTAACGCGTTGACTGGAACTGCTAGTTTTTTTTGTAAACAACACAAAGACCATCGGTCAAAAACCCATATGTCAAAACCGCCATGCGTTCAATAATTACGGCGCAGTATGTGCGTTCAATGGTGTGACAGTATATATGTCCCTACTAGGTATAAGCTTATTGCCTATATAAATAATATTGAGACTGGTTGAAAATAAAAATTTTAGTCAACACCAGCCTTTGTCGTTTATGTTAGTTCTTCGTGGTGAGCATTCGCGCCACAACCGATGATGATATCATCAGTTTTCATTGCCGCTTCTGCTATTCTTCCTACTCCAGATGTGGTGAGATCCGCGAAGTATAGTGAATAGACCGCCGACAGTAAGCAGCGCTGCGTGCCGTCGTCCACGATTCTTCTCTTCAAGCACAGTTGTATCGTCGTCACAAAGCTTTGGCGACAATAGAAGCTCTTGTCTTGTCGCTACTTGCTCGTTGGAGCACACCGAGATTTACGTCGAATCCTTTGGTCCCGTTCTTATTTAAAAGCGGTTTCTTTATCATCACGATGTCTATATGCCCCGACTTAGTTGCCGACTGCCGATCTGCTGTGGTGCAGATATGCTTGGACCACCCGCACTTCGCTTTTCCTCAGTCACCTTGTTCATCCCAACCTTAATCGTGATCGTTTCCAGTTCGATTTGGATCACCCCTTTGTTCGTCCGTAATTTATCTGCAGGTTCCCGGTTGATACCCAATACTAAGCACTGTTTTAGCTGCACCGATGAAACCAAACTCTGCCGTTGGTCTTTAAGTTCCACCGTCTGAAACAATCTCCAGGTGGAAACCTTTTGATCCTGGGTCTGTTTTTTGTTGTTGTTGAGAAAGATAGAGTCTCAGAAACGTTCGAGTGGGGCTGCGTCGCTTTAGATATAATCAACTAAGGCACAGACGTCTACTCTACTATCTCTAAACCCCGGCTGTTCTTTGTTGGTCCTCTAGACAGTTAACCTAAGCCAATTCGTCGTGAAAAAATCGCTGCAGGTAGCCGCGCACAATCTTGCAGCCTTCAGATTCGAGGTGATTCCACCCCTATCGACTTGACAAACTTGAGCATTCCTCGATGATACGCTTAAGGTCCATCTTGGTCGCATCATCCTCGAGTCTCCATTCCAACCAATGACTAGCTTGTGTATTTGAAGCGTTTGATGCTGTGCATCTTCCCTTTAGATTGCTCAGTCGTCGCTTCCCTTACAGTGGTCTGCAAACCCAGGCGGCTCCCTGGAATTCGTTGTCGATTTGCTGGGTCCTTGTTCTGTTGAGTGGCATCGCTCAATCTTCCTGTGCACGTCCTCGGTCAGCTTCATGGTCCGCAATCTCTCGATCGTTTGACTCTGCGCTGCATCGTTTTCATTCATTGGTGATCACACCATCTTTGAACTCCTTTGGAAGGAGTTCTCATCATGTGACATCTCAGAAGTGCAGTCTGGAAGCTCGATTTTGTTTCTTTTGTTAGTTTTGTCTATTTAATTCTTCGTAAATATAGTTTTTTTTTTATATTTCGGATTTGGGTTTCGCGTTCTCGGGTTCACAGCTGAGGCAATCGCTAGCATTGGCCTCTGCATAGAAACAACGTACCTCTTCGATCGTCCTTCCCTCTCTTAGGATAGTAAATCAGATTTCACTACGGTTTAGGGTTTCTTAAGCTTTCGCAGTACACTGAACCTGTTAATCTTCTTTGCCGACAGCATCCTAGGTGTCTCCCAGAGTCTAACAAGTAGCTACTCTGTAGACCGTGGTTCGTTATGCTCCAGACCTACGCAAAGTGAAGTAAACTCTCACCTCAGTCATCATCAGCCTATGCGCGTCACTAAGCTTCAGAAAGAAACAGGGCACTTCTGTGCCAGGTACGGGCAAAGCTTCTGGTTAAACAGACTCGAGGACGAGTGGAATCTAGAATGAGCAGGAAGATATGCACAGGAGAGGTTAATGGCCTTTCACCAACCTTGCTTCAATGTGGCTAGCTTGACAACAGTCCGAATAGATATGTTACATGCATATTTTACATGTTACTCCCTTCATTTAGCTGGCGACTAACTGCACTTAACAAAACACTTAAAGCACTTAACAACGGAAAATTTATTCGGGGTAACTTCAATGGCTGCGTCCAGTTTTTTTCTAAAAAATCCTTTCGTTCATCTTACAAGTGCGCTGCACTTTTCTTCAAAGTCCTTTGCTAAAGTATTGTCCTACTAAAATGGTTATTTCATGATTATGAGATGAAAGAATAGATGTCATTCAATTTTATCATAGTAATAGTTGATGCGACGTCGCATGGTTTCTTAGTTATTGTGGCATGCATTCAAGAAGTTGTCCCCAGACTTTCCTGAAAAGAAAGTTCTATCTTGCAATGCATTTTGAAAGTTCAAAAGAAACCTCTAGAAAGTGCATTGTTACATCAATTCTGAAAGCAAAAAAAAAGTCTTTTGAAATTTGATTAAGGTGAATATACTTTTTTTAAAGAATTTCTGACTTCAGCTCCTTTCTCTTTCTTCATGCTAAAAAAATAGCATTCAACAAAATCAACTTCAAATTTATTGCCGAACACCATTAGTATCATTCGAAACGATGGCTTTACTAACCGAATTTATTTAGTCGGAGGATTATATAGGACCCGAAGACAATGGCCATCGACTTTCAACATTCTATTCGGTTGTATAACTGGTCGGGCGGGCAGGAAACTCCTTTTTCATTCCGTTCCTTTTGCCGTGGCAGTATCGACGATTTGGACTAGAACCAGACATATCTATCGTTTCAAGAAAGATTTCAATTGAACTAGACCGAAGGGACTTTAAAATGTGCCGAAAACAGCAGAAGAACGGAAATGTAGCTCGTGACTAGAACTGAGAAACTGGAAACGATAGAAGACAAAAGAATAGTCGGAATCTTTATCGGTGTGTCTATGACTGACCGGCTAGTTGGGTTTGTTGGATACGTGTGGGCTGGATGAAGTCAGTGTGGCTTTGGTTTGATAGATTTATAGAGAGACGTGGTCTAAAGGGATTCCGAATGAATTTCATTCGAGAATATTCCTTTGAATGAAAAGTGTCTCGGAATGTATTCGTTCTGCAGACTGTCTTTATATCAAGCGATATCCAGAGAAGTTATTTGTTATGGTGATATAGATTCTGGTTCGAAGAGTAAATCCAGAAACCCCTAAGCCACATTCTGGTTTGTTGATTTACAATGATTGTATGAGTCGACGTGAGAGATTAAGATGGCATTGCAAAAATCAAATGGTTGTGACGAGTCGGTTTGTTGATGCTTTTGATGGTAAGCTGTTGAAACCATTGGCAAAATGTTTAGATGTGCAACACTCAATAGTGAAATTTAAGATTTTACTCTTTGATACGACTTTTTCTGCGTTAGATAGGAATATACTAGCACTATTTGCTATTTCAGTTGTTTTTCTATACTGATCGAAACGAAAGAATGTATCCAGCAAAATTGAACTGCAAACTACTTTAAAACTCAGATGCCAGAAAGTTTCTTGGAAGCTTTACATCGCGCCTAGCAATAGTAACATCAATTGTCTTTATATTTCTATCATACCTGCTGAACGAAAAGTTTAATTTATAATGCATTAAAATACAAACTCAAAATTCAGTTTTTCGCTCCTATCCATTGTTTTGGAAACTTTTGCCGTACGTATCATTTCGTGAATCTGAATCTACAAAACTTCTCTCCCATGACCTAAGTTTTGACCTTGTCGAACACTTAAGTTTTGAGTGGATTCCATACACTTCTCGCTATGTGGTCCTTGTCTTGTCTTCCCGCCAACGTGATCGTCTCCATTATATCCTATCACTCACGTAATGTTTGCCTCATCCTGTGGCTTACCGCGGGTAGAATCAGAAGCCTTTCGACGGAAGATACAGGAAACATTTTCGTTGTGCTCGAAAAGTACGAGAAGAGGATGAAGAATATGAAGATGTAACTGTTACGAAACACTTGAAAAAGTATCTGCCATACATGAAAATTTCATGGAAGCAAATTATTCAAGATATTTCCTGCGAGAGAGTGGATAGTGGAATGACGTTAGCTGATGTCAGTGTTGGTAGCTTTGTCGGTTGGTTGCTTAAACGATGGTACTAAAACCGAACCGTTAGAAGTTTAGGTATGAGCGAGATAGGGATGCTGGCAGCCTCGTTCGCGATAAAGTGATCCATAATGTTCGATAAATCACTGCAGGTAGTTGGTGGAAGTGGGGAACACATTTCTGTGGTAAATGACGTGACTTAGTTAGCAAATAGTGTCAATCGAATTTTATTATGAAAAGTGAGAAGTGATGAATAATGTAAGACTTAGTTGGTTTTTATTTCAAAAAAGAATAAGTTTCACTCATAAGTTATATGTACTGTAGATAATTTAGAGCCTACCAGCAGACTATTAAATTCTTTCACCGAAATTTCTGCACTGTATGATGTAGGGAGAAATTATGTCTTTGGTTCCAAATCCTTTCCAGGAGTAGGCTGATGGAGCCAATTAGTACTGGGTAGGGATGCGCGATTGCGAGATGTAAAACTCGATTGTTTCGATTGTTTAAATATCTCGAAACATCTCGATGGTCTTAAGTTGGACTCGATTGTTGCAATCGAGACAATCGAGATAATCGAGACAATCGAGACAATCGAATAAACATCTCGCCATCGTAGCAATCGATCATTCGATCGGTCAAGTCATCGACAATCGGTTGACGGCAATTGAGTCAACCATAAAGCACGTTTGGACGGTTTTGACCAATTTCCCCTATCAAAAATGTTTTTTGTACTTAAAATATCACTATTGTGCACCCGACCACTAATCGCGTTAAAGGCAGTTTTTGCCAAATTATGGCCAAAAAACCCCTTACTCCCCTCCAAAACCGAAATGTTTGTATCACAGCAATAGGTCTTGGCCCGTTATGTCCGAAGCCACTCTAACCCAAAATTGGCCGATTTCAGCTACTTTTGCCCTAAAAACTTTTTGAATATTAGATTAAAATACTCGCAAGTACGAAAATACTCGATACTTGATATGCTTTCAAACTGCACTATCTAAAAGCAGATTTTATTTTAACATACTTGAAAGCATGACAAAACTTAACTTCATATAATATTTGATCATACACTTTTATCAGACTTAATGGTTTTAGCAAAACTACCAGCCATTTATACATGATAAATGCTAGCCATACAAATTCCCATGCATATCTGATCATTACATTCCATATGCAAGCACACGTAAAAAAATCTACTAAATCGTATATCCAATCCATTCGAATCTATTCTTCACAAGCGGTTCTATAAGCGCACTGTGTATACTGGTGTGCTTATACACTAACATGCCCACCGCCACCAAAGAGTTAAAGATATCTTGATTTTAATTTAAGATAAACGTATCCTTTTGTACATCAATATTTCCCAAAAAATTGCAGTTTGATCAAATAATAACACTTAATATTTTTGCTGAAATATTTGAACATTTTTTTATTGGCTGCGCCAACGAAACGTGCTTTATGGCTGACTCAATTGCCGTCAATCGATTGTCGATGACTTGACCGACCGAATGATCGATTGCTACGATGGCGAGATGTTTATTCGATTCTCTCGATTGTCTCGATTGTCTCGATTGTTTCGATTGTTCTCTCGATTGTTTTGTGGCACCGATTGCGATTATCTCGATTGTTAAAACATCTCGCAATCGCCCATCACTAGCTCAAACACATGAAAATCGCAAGGTGAAAGACTAGGGCTATAGGGACGATGATCAAGTGTAGTCCAATGCATTTCATCCAATTTTTGGGTTGTTACGGTTGCAGTGCAGATGCCGTGCAAAAGCAGGACGTCTCGGATGGGCTGACGGCGCCTTTTTGACCGATATGCAGCTCGGACCGTATGAGCATTAATAAACAAAGAGTAGAATTGAAAAGTCCCACTGGAGTGTCGAGAGAACTCGGGGGAGAAAGAATGAAAGATAATTTTTGCTGTGGTAAAGTGCATATCTATGCTTTATGATTTCTGTTGCTGTATTTTTGCCTGCTGCTGGCTTGCTCCGCGTTCATGTTCAGGTTGAGGCCTGGATTTTGAGAACTGAAATCAAAGCTTGGAAATGTTTAGCCATTAGTCTGCTAGTAGATAACAACTTGAATAAAAATTAAAAAAACTTACGATGTACATAAAGGCAAAAAATAATCAAAATGCTCTTCATAGAATCCTTCCCTCAATTTTTGAAAGTACTATTTAGAGGCATACCTATTGTATTTATCAATCTGTGCGATTCGGCTGCGAGTCATTCTCTATTCATTATAGGCCAAATATAAACGATTAATGTGTCGCTACCAAAAAATTAGTGAAAGTCTGCCTAAGTAGATTAATAATTTGAATTTAAAAAACTATAAATTTATATTATATTGTTCCAATAGTGCTTTGAAATATTTTGTATCAAAGCAACTTACACTTTCCATTTCTTAAATATTGATCGAAAAAGATAATGGATCGTCTCCAATCAATATTCAACAACCCAATACACTTCCTTTTTATCCATTCTGTTGATTGCACGCTCTTCTCCGAAGGACATGCTAGGTAGTAAATTTACACTACATCGATGATGCTAGTCAGTTACTTGTGCATAAATCATGCTTTTCATTCAAAAGAAATATTACAAAATGACCTCGAAAGTATGCTAAAAATATTGTAATACAAAACTCGGAAGACATGATGACGATGACGATGATAACAACGGTGGTGTCGGCGACGATGGTGACGATGGCGATGAAAACGATGGTGATAATAATGCAAATGACAGCGCGCTATCCAGTGCTACTTGAAATTTGCATATTTCAGTCCTTTAGAGAACGGCGGCAGCAGTCATTGTAAGAGTGAAATTAAATTCATGTTCTACTTGATGAATATCGGTGTTCGGTGCTCTTGTCGTGTGGTAGAGTAGTTGTGAAGGTGGCACTTTGGTTCTGTGATAAAATGGTCAGAAGTGGTACTATCATCTTAATTTTAGTCATCGTTCTATCGAGGTCAAAAAGCTAAATTGCGAGTCACAAAAGATTCTCAAGTTCCGAATCAATTTCACGTTGTCTTTGACACTTTTGACTGCTGAATGAGATAATAAACTAGATAGGGAACTTAATTGTGAGTTTTTTTTTTGCTTGTGATTTGTAAATTTTATGCGTTTGTATGATGAAAAAGTACTTAAGCATTATAAGACCGTAGATATAGCAGACAGTTGACAGCTTGGTTGGCGACAATGCTGGCAAGCAAAGGTTGTTAGCCGTCTGATTGAAAAAAGAAGAGAATAATCATTGATATTATGATGATAAACATTGAAAATGTTTGCTTAAGTTGGCTCTTTAAGTTTCTCTCTTGGACCTAGCTAGCTTTTTACATAGGGTACTTTTTGGGAAAGTAGAATGATATCTAAGTATTTTAATTCTGAATTTAACTTCTAGGCTTTTTGTTCTTGATTAGATGCAATATATTTTCAAATTTATATGTGTATTGAATTTTGTGTTTGTTGCTGTTAAACATCTTTTCTCTTTATTTGAAGTCCTTTTTTTGACAATAGTTAAAAATGGTTCTATCGCGTTTTATTTACTAAATAAATAGATCTAAAAAATAGAGCTATATAGTTCGATAGGTTTGGCGTACTTAACCGACGAAACGGACTGAAGATTTGAGCCCCTGGTGTACGAAAATACAACTTCATTGATAAATTTCATGTCACGGCATTAGACGTGAAGTTGGATCCTCGCTCATTTTACCTCTGGTTTGACTCTTATTCAAAGCTACGTTTATTTAATACCTACTGTTTCGGGTTGGGGGTGACACAAATGAGCTGCTAGTGTTCTATCAAACATACCACTCTTTATCCCATAATAAAAAATTCACTAAATTCAAAATTTAATCAAACTGAATTTTAAAAATATTACTTAAAGCTACTTAAACATCTCAAACTCCTCTTGTTATAAAATGTGTCGTGTACACCAGAACAGACAAATGAAAAATCCATTTTCATTTTCGTGATAAAAAAAGAACGCCCAAACACCCAACCGAAATGAGTAAATAATTACAGGACGAATCAGGATAGCTTGAAAAAAAATACTCGAAAAAATTTAGGAGTTTTGTTATCTCCAATTAAAATATATACTTTAATATTCCGCGTATCATTTACGGTTCTTCCTTTTTTTGGGAACGGAATACAACGAAAAGCAAAAGCAGTAAGACGAAAATAGAAGTACTGGCAACAAATGAATCTTATCTTTTCGGTTATAAGTGTAATAAATGCTGATTGTGCCCGTGAGCTATGCCAAACAGTTTGTAAGAGACGAAGACGTACCGTGGCTGTATGTCTGTATATGAGACTGGTGGGCTGAATTGTTCAGGAAAATACTACGAGTGTCCATCGATGGAGTGCTTTTCCCGTGGGTATTAGTTTCACCAAAGATGGCGATTTTTTTTTGATGATTTGTTTGGTTCTTAGTATTATCGCAAAGATGTGGATTTAGAAGCAAAAATTGTTTTGCTTTAAGATTGTATTAATACAAGTCCTAGTATGTTTAGAAAAATCATTTTATGCCTACGAAGCTAGATATTATTTTTAGAAAAGAAGATATTTTGGATTGCACTTTATTTTCGTGTGGTATATTTTATCAATATTTTCGGAATATATTTTTTTTTTTAAGCAGTAGTTATTAAGTGTGGTATTAGTTATAGCTGTGGAATTTTGTATTTTCTTAGGGTAATTCATTTCCAATTTGTTTGGTAGCAACACGATTTTGTTTTTAATAAATACACCGGCTCAAAACTATTCGACAATAATCCACAAAATGCATTGCAGTGTAGTCCCTATGGTAATAATGGTTGTTAGTAAAAGTTAGTAAAGGTTGTTAGTAGTTAGGTTTGTTGGTAAAGGTTTGAATACTAAATATTCGAATAAAACAATTGTATTTTCACAGAAACAGTGTGTATGGTACAAGTGTACTTCGGAATTTCGAAAAAAAGTAAAAAGAAGGGGCAGAGTAAATGCTAAAACAGAGTGTGTGTTGCAGAGTATACTATCTCAAAGAAGAGATAAAAGTTAAATGATACCATTCAATATGTTAACTGGGAAATAAACTTTTGTTCAAACAAATTTCAAAATGAGGATTTATTCTACGCAGTAGGAAGTAATTCAATATAACAACACAAAGAAACAGTTAGTATCACTTATGGTTGCGTTATAAAATTTTCACGACACATTGATGTACACTAGAATTAGGTTAGAAACAAGTTAAAATTAAATATGATTTAAGATTAGTGGCGGCAGAAATTTTCTTGAATTTTAAGGTACCTCTGTGTTTCTACGGAAGTAAGAAATTTGAAACAAAAAATAGTATGAGAAAAGAAAACTAATAATGTTTTCAGTTCTTTATGATAACATTTTGAAAGTGTTTAACCGTTTGTGGTCGCTAAGTGGCTTCAAGCAAGCAGAGAATGATTTTCAAATTCGGATTTGTGATAGCTTGTCCTGTAACTTCAAGTCTGCAGCCTCTCGTAGTAAACTGATATCAGTCATAGTTTAAAGTCATTAAAATTTACGGAAATCTCCATGTCTTATACCTAATGAGAATGAATTGGGACAAAAAATAAACCAAATTAAGGACATTTAAAAAAAAGCGCATCTTTTAACCCGTTTTTTTTTCACTTTGATCTCGCTTAGTAATTATGAATTGAAATTTTTCATGCTAATTTTAGGTATAAGACATATAAAACAGTATATTCTTTTGGATCGACTTGGAATGAAGTGAATCGGATCAATAGATCGACACCTGTGCTTGAAGTTATGATAAAAAATATTGTTTCAAGAAAAAGGCGTTTAAAGTTTTTTTTTTTTTTAGCAAGTTTGCCTTGGGATAACTTTATTGTTTGTTCAGTTATCACGACCAGTACCAATGGTTACAGGGCTTTCGGGTCGCTGATTACGAATCTGAAGTCAAATTGACAAAATACAAGATGGAGGATTCAATACGGCGAATCAAAAAAACTTCCATCTCCCAATTTGGACCAAAATATCTATATAAAGATTTTCGTGGTCGTCAATTTGCTCCATTATACTCACATTAAGGCGCGTACACATACAACCAACGAACGACCAACGAACGGCAAATGACAGTTTGATCGAATGTTGGTCGTTGGCCTTGGCGTTGGTCCTGCCGTCTACACAGGAACAAATTGGCACCAATGGCTTGGAGCCAAGGCATTGGATGCGGTTCGGGCTGAGTGTCATTGTACACCTAGTGATTGACAGCGATTAAATTGGGGTTGTAAAGTACAACGCATATATGGTAGTAGAACGCATTTCGACACTGTACACTATATTTGATAACATGCAAAAAACATAGTCTAGCTCAACACACTACTCGGTATTAACGACAGCCAACACGACCAACCGTCCACACTACAACGGAGTCCCAAGGCCAATACATCGCCAACGCTTTGAAGTTACCGCCAGCAGAGCGAACAGCAACCAAGGCCAAGGCCAAGGTTGGCTCTTCGTACACACTAAGCGAATCCGAACCAACGAATGGCTTGGCCGTTGGTCTTGGCCCTATGTGTACGTGGCTTTAGGATCTAAGTCGGCTATTCCTGTGCCGTATAGGAATCCTTCCTCGATTTCAAACCGCTCCTGGTTGGCCTGCTGCGGCAGACGTTGTGCGAAGCGGGCGTTTCGAGCATGCAATTTTCTGACGCATCGGTTATTTTTCGCATGTGCTGCCACCTAAAGTGTATTCCAACACGAACAAGTATGCTATAGTACAGATCGTAATTAGTTCCGGTACATAGAAAGCCATCTGAGACCACGCGGTGAATGAGCGATACCTGAGCGTTCCCCAGCGCGTGTGAGGTAGGTGCGTTTGAGACACTCTAATGCGATAAATATATTCCAAATCGGAATAACCTTTTGCACACATATTCTACACGTATGTAGCTTTCATTTTTTGTAAAACAAAAAAAATCGATTTGTATGAAAAAATCTGAAAGAACTTCCCCTTAACATTTGTGAGAAATGCAACGCTGAAAAATCACGTGAAAAAAACCTTCAAATCATAGTGTCCTGAATTTTTTTAGCTTTTGAGAAAAAAATGCAAACGATTAATAAATATAATTATTTTCTTAACGTATCAATGAAAAAAAAATTATCTCGCAAGAACGGTATCCCGTCGCCAAATTGCATGTTTTTTTTAGCGCCGCTGGAACTCTTAATCATTAGATCAAAATGATATTCATATGACGTTATGATTTACTCATAAAGGTTATTAGTTTGTCTATAAATTAGCATAGACAACTTATATCGTCTCTAATGCTTATCAAAGCAGAGAATATTTTATACGGGAAACTCGATTGTTTTGCGGAATAAGCCTCCGAAAACAGAATCAAATCGAATTGTTTTTGTGGGATGATTAAAATTGAAAAATTTAACTTGAATACAACACGAACCGACGTTTCTCAAAAACTTCAAAAGGCCATATTTTGCAAACATACCATATTTTTCGAAAAAAAATTATTATATAACTACTTATATTCACAGTCAAAATTTCACTGAAATCTGACGATACAGATCAAAGATCGTTGGTCGATTTTCCGTGGAATTATCCAATAAATAAACTGAACTGTGAAAAGTGAATTTCGATACTTACATAGAATTTTTTCGATTCGACCTAAAAAAGGAGATTAATGCAGGGGAACTAAAGCTTTTTAAAGCGCTCATTCAGCAAACCTTTTTGAAATCGAGTAATCAGCTCCGTATCCCAAATTGCTATATTTACAGGTTAACTAGCAGATGATAAGTTAACTAGCAAGGATGGAGCACAGCTATTTTCTCAAGAAGACACGTTAACTATCTTCAATCCAAATCAAAAGGAAATAGAAGTAAAAGTCGTTCAAGTTGAAGCATCCATCGCACCGAAAGCTTTGTAGATTGCAAATCTTGATGCAAAATTTTAGTAACACGCTTTTTGATTTCGTTACAATGTCAGCAAGCTCTCGCAATGTCACTCGTCGATCCTGTAACTCTGCATTGTGGATTTTGTTGATGTTTTTGGTCGTCGCAGCCAGTTTTGGGTAACCAGGACGATTCAATTTCGCTACCCGTCTGCTTATTGTGGCAAACAATGGCGAAGAAGCTCATAAAGTCAATTCCCGCGTTTTTTATTGCTTTTATTGCTTCATTTTCGAAAAGTTCACTAACATGTCCACTTGACTTAATCATAACAGCTGAACTACTTAATTGAATTATTTGAAACTTTATGATACCTGCTTTTATAAATCCTCCTTCGGTGTCATTCTCATTACTCAAGAACTAGTCACAAGTTCTCAATTGCAATAGCTAAAAGCCATAAATTACGCCATGAATTGTTGTTGCATGCACCGTATTCACCAGATTTAGCCTCCAGCGACCTTTTCTTGTTCCCAAATTTAAAAAAATTGCTTGCTGGAAAATATTCATATTGAAAGCCTATTTCGCAAGACTGGAAAATTCATATTTTACCGACGGTACTGATAAATTGGAATACCGTAAAATCAGACGTTTTCGTTGTCATTTTCATTGCTTATAGAATAGCCCTCCTATGTTTGATGTATAGTGAATTAGACATTTTTACGAACATCAAAAAAAGAGATTTAGTAATGATATCCCTAAAAAATTTCGTTCGATTCTCACAATCAACAAACAAGAAACACAATTTGTCTTTTATAACAAAATACCAAAATCACTATCACAACAATACGGCAAACAAATTCAGTAATTTTCATGACGAAATCCGCCACAAACTCAACAAGCTTGATTCCATGCTTGTCTCTTTGGACTGTTGTGTTTTCGGCTACGTTTTCCTTATAACTTGTCCTTCTTGTGCTCCTTATCTTAAAAGACGGCGACAACGACGACGACAACGCTCTTCTGCAAAACAACACGAATAACATATTTTATTTTTTTGTTTGTTTAATTTAACAACATGAAGAAAATAAAAACGTTCGTAGCACTTGTGCTCAAATGTCCTATTTTATTCATCAGAGCGCGACGCTGGCGCTGTTGACTTTGTTTTGTTCTGATGTTGTTATAGCCAAAGTTGTCGTTGAAGTTTTTGCTCATTTACGTTTCATTCAAGAGAATTTTTCGGAATTCCCGAAGAATCAGAGATATATTTTTGCGGAAACGGAAGTTGCGCGAACAGGAACAGAGAATTACGACGGAAAGGGTGGACAGTGGTGTTTTTGTGAATATGAAGATGCGGATGACATCAGAAATTATTTTGTTTGCGCGAAAGTTGTGAGCGAAATATATAAAAAGTCAAACTGAAAGCCGTTGAAGGAAGAAGTTTTAAGACTAGGTCAAAGAAACAAAAAGGATGATGAAATTATCATCTAATTGCAAAGAGGCCTGTTATTCAGTTTTGAAAAGATACAAAGATATTAGTGAGATTAAGATTATATTTTGTTGATAAATGTTGAAGGATTATATTTCGTTGATAGTTGATAGATCCAGACTAAGATGAACTCAATGTTTGTAAATTTATCAAACAACTCACCTCTAATTCACAATCAGTCATTGCAGATACATTTCATCAAACAGACCCAATCAAAGCTAGATGCCATGATTATTGTTTACGAAAGTGTTCTAATTAGGATCAAAACCAACAAGGATTCAGATCAAAACATGTTGATTGATTCAGTGGGCTCATTCGCACAGAGTAACCACAATACCCAATCATTTTCTATGTTTTCCTCGAATTTTCCGCAGTTACCTATGCCTGTAACAACAATGACGTCAAAAGAGACCGAATTATAACCCACATGACATAATTAGAACACATTCTCTCTCTGTGTAATCGGAAAATGGTTTCAAGCTCGACGCTTATGTTTGCTCAGCGAACTGTTATAATTAAGCAAGAATTCATTTCGCTGAAATCAATATTGAACGGGCACCCGCGTACTAGTTGCACAGTGCAAAGAGCAGTAAGCTTTCGCATGGGCATATAGTCTATCAGAACCATAATTGTGGGAACCATTATAGCGCCTCCGGTGTAGGTCTGTCTAACCCAACTGAGTCTGGAGCCTTAGTAGAAGAAAAGCAGTACGTAGTTTATAATCGGATCAACGGCAATGATTTGCAGTGGAATCATGATGGTGCCTTTCCTTGTGAAAGTTCATCTAGGCTGTAGTTACCGTGAAAGAGCTTGAAGGCCCAAGGAAGCAAACCGCTTTGATGCTTGCTTTTATAGAGCGACTGTGTCTATCGACCTTACTGCAGGCTTCGATTCGATCATTAAATTACTTGAAAATTAAACGGTAGTCGGTCAATCGTTATCATGACCTAATAAATCTAAATAGATAAAATAGTTTACACGCGATATGAAGATTCTAGAAGTTGGTAAAGATGTACTTGTGGATTAGGAAGTGTGGTAATAGTTGGAATGGATAGAATGAGAGTTATGTCGATCAGAGTCGATTAAAGTAGTAAAGTATTGTAAGCTATTTGATATTGCCTTTTACGAAATATAAGATCACGGTAGAATTAATTTCGATACAGCTGGTTAGAAACACTGTTCAGGAGAACAGTGTAGAGTAAACATAGTCATTGAAAGCTTTCATTTTTCGCGGGTTTTGTGCATGGGAATGATGTATATTGCTCTTATTGTGCCATACGATCCTTTTCTTGGGTGCAAATAATGCTATTCTGCTGTACGATACGAACGAATATTTCTGCGCCCAACGTGGGTTGACAAGAACTAAACTTTTTAAATACCAATCTATCTCTTTGCGTTTTTGTGGAGCTGTTAAATGAATTAGATAAATTATTATGAGTTATTTGTTATATAATACTACGAAACCGACAGAATAACGTCGAATTTTCATACCTCCATTTTAATTTGGAATTTCTTCAGTTACAGCATTCTTCTTTTAACATCACTAACGCTTCAATGTTAAAAACCCATCCAGTAGTTATGCAAATGCCAATCTACCCGCACCATCAAATACACACCTGGTCCAACCACTGCAGCCTTTTCAATAATTTAATGTCAGCAAACAATTTATAAACAAATGATGCATTGCAAATTTTTCTTCTGCATTTTTCGAAATCCTTGTACGAAACTTATATATTTTACATTGTTTTCTTGAGATAGACGACTTTCTACCGCAACGAACATTTTTCAGGATTATCGTTGTTGAAAAATACAGTTTAGAGTTGGTTATAAGCTGGTTAGTATGGTTGCAGTGTATTTTATCAGTGTCATATTAATAGCTAGGGTCGGTGCATGGGAAATGAAAATTTACGAGCGACACGAAAATCGACCTTGTAGAGTATTGTATTGTACGGTGAAAAATATGTTCGGTTGAGGCAGTGTTTTAATGTTTTGCAACGGAGAAATATGAGCGGGAAAAATTTCCAGTGAATTATGAAGGGAGAATAGTATATTTATAAAATATATATTTTTTAACGTGAAACTTGAAGCGAAAGAAAGTCAAAACGGATATGATTTCGAATGGATGCAGGATTTATTAACAATACAAATGATGGAAGACATGAGTTATATCGATGGGAAGATTGATTGGAAAAATATTCATGGATAAATTTGGTAGCTGTGCCAAAAATTATGAAAAGTAAATATCAGAATTTTCCATATTAGTGTTATTGTGTTTCAAGGCGAGTAGTCAAAGGATGATCCAGTAAATATCGAGCAAGTGGTGATATATTAGCCTGAAAAAAAGAAATCAATTATTTTTCCGGTAGATGGTTCTATTGTTATATCCAGGGCCGAATTTGACCTTCTTGCCGCCTCTGGGCAGTTGTGAACTTGGCACCCCTTCCCCATTTCCAACCTGCCCGTCTGATTCCAGCTCCAAATTTTTCGACTAAAATCTAACAACGAATTCAACATTTTTTCATAATTGTTCTTATTCTTTTACTAGATAAATACTTATACTTATTAGATAAATACTTGCCTATTTTTTTTATTAGCAAAATTTGGATTGGCATGGGAGTGATTTTATGTGAGCGAAACGTGTGCTACGTCATGATGCGCCGTAGAGGTCTCGCTAATCTCGCTTGAAACCTACTGCGCACAAGTGGGAATACTCACAAAATTGCTCGTATTCCATTATCACAATTAGTGCTTGCAAGTATTTCTGCCTATTTCCAACTACTTGCGCTCTTGTTCCCGAGTAGTTCATGAGTAGTTACGCCTTTTTTGTCATGAGGTGACTATTAAGTCGTCAATAGGTGGTGACTGTGGGTTTTTCAAGGCTATGTTGAATTTTTTTTTTATTTAAAATAGTGCTTTTTACATTATTTGACAATTTGGTAGTTAGAATATTATAATGTGTAAAGAGTCAAAAGAGGTATTTTTCTGTTGATTGCTTTTATATTTTCTACCGATTTTGGTAGTTTATACTCGTTATTTTATCCCTTTATTTTGAACTGTTTTACATTTGAAAACTGCATTCAATTTGGCAGGTTAAAATCTGCTCGTATGAACGAAGATGGCGTTCCATTTGTGATCTACTGCCAAACACTTGGAAGTACTAAGTCTGTTCCCGTCCTTTCTGTCGCGTTCATGAACTGAAACTTCCTGAATCTTGTGGTGGGGGAAATTCATGAAAAATACAGAAACGCTCTCATGGCATTTCCTGAAAAGTAACAGCCAAAAGTGTCAATTGTCGGTTTTTGGAAGAACAATTAGTGATTATAAAGTCATCCTAAGCGATGATAACAAAATATTCGACTTTCATGGCAATATTACGCAAAAAATATGTTGCTTGCCGCGCACATTTGAAAATATTTACTCGCGCCACACCGTTTGACGCTTTTTAGTTTCTCTCAAGAGCTCAGATCCGACTGAAATCTCGTGGTATTTCATGAAAGAGAGGAAATTTTCAGTTTTCAGTAAAATGGCACGCCGCGTGGAGGACTATAGTACATGGCGTGGAGGAATATAGTACATGGTATGGAGGGCTATAAGCATAGCGTCTGCTCCTATGTATTTTTCGCCATGTACTATGGCGTGTGGCGCTATGTGTTTTTTCAGTGTACATTCACGTCTCCAGTAGATTCTAGCGTTTCTATCAACATCTCCAGATGTTAATTGTGCAACCGAACCAACATAACAACCGTCAGATGGGTGGCGGAAATATGTCGGAAGTTGATTATCGTCTAGAGTGCATCACTTCCATTTAAGTACATTATCATAAAGTGCACAGTAGCATCCCCTGATAATGGAACTGATTAGCCGGATAACATTCCATAAACATAGTTTTTTTGCAAATGTAGCTTGCTGACATTTATACGTCCCCTCACACAGTATGGCTGCGAGTTATAATTGGAGTTATCTTACATTATGAAAAAAATAAATTGTCAGTTAGATTCTTGCTTAAGCTAATTCTTTAACTAACCTCCCGGATGTCCTTGGGTTGGATTGCAAATTGAAAAGAATTATTTTATTACAGTGGAATAGAAGCTCGACTTCAAAACAAAGCACTTACCTCAATTCATCCGAATCGGTATGACAACTGAAGCCATATTATATGGCTCATGGTACTATGTAATATAGCGTGTGGGGCCATAATTTCCGCGCTATGTAATTATGGCGCTGGGAGCCATACTGCATAGCTCAGGGTACTATGTACATAGCGTGTGGGACCATAAATGCTGCGCCATGTTACATAAGACCACGCGCTATGTAGATTCTGACATTATGGCGCTGGGAGCCATATTGCATAGCTCAGAGTACTATGTACATGGCGTATGGAACCATAAATAATGCGCTATGATACATAGCTCTGGGCGCCATGTGGATTTTTTTCAGTGTATCTCCTTCGCGTTTTTCACAGATGAAGGAGAAAAACAGCCTTAGAATGGTGAAAGTTAATCTCAAGGACCTTCACCATTATCTAGTACGATGCTAACAAAATCCTCCTTATCACCCGATTCGCGGTCTAGGAGATCAAGATAACTTCCTAGCTCAACGGTCGTGTCAACTCCTGCTTTATCATCTGATGTAGATGGACCTGAAACTTCTTCTTTCAGAAGAAAATAAATTTTCCGGTATGGAGATTTTTAGGTCATCTCAGTATATCAAATGTATAAATTCGAACCCTTAATCGATCTTGCAGTCACGAACCTTTGACTTTGGAAGCGATTTTTCGCTGATAACGATAAGGGCTTGGTGTCAGTCACCGGATAGCTCACAGGCCTTTGTCGCTTTCCAGTCGCTTTCTGGTAAATCGCTATTGCTCCCCTTTATAGTATCTATAATGTCTTCCGGTAAAAAAGGCTCAGCGGAGGTCCATGTCCTGCATCGTGGCTTACACGGAAGTTCTTAAAGCAAACTAAAAATGCCTTCTGAATGAACCTCTAGTTGCTCTAACCAGACAATCTATGACTACTCTTACCAGACACTGTTTGGTCATTTCATTAAATGGCTGAATTATTCCAGTCTGAACGACTTATGTTATTTCGACTCCTGTTGATTTGACAGTTCAGTCCAATTTTGCCGTTTTTGAGCGGCTAATCTTGCTTAAACCGGAGCTGCAACACGAATTTTTTTTTTAATTCCGCCCACTTGAGGGCTTTTTTGTTTTTATCGGGCAGTTCTTAGGGGGTACGTTCTTGAATCTGTCTAGAACCTGGGAGGCACTCTTCCGGCCCAAGCAGAGCTGATATACCAGTAGATGTCTGAAGCAGAGGCAGCACCTGAGGTATCTACAGTGGGTGCTCGGGTAGGGTTCATTGCCGTTCTCCGTGGATTCCTCGCGGTTCAATTGAACTTTTTTTTTCTCATAAGTGCTTGGGTTTGTTGCCTTGGCACTGCGAGGTACCGAGCCATCGTCAGACACGTGGTTGCCAGCTTTCCATGAAGCAGGCTCTGAGGGTACTTTTCCAAAGCTATTACGGATTTACGAGCTAAGTGTTTTTGTGGGTAAAATCTGGAGCAAGCCTTCGAGTCACATCTCTTCAATCATTTTGGCAACCCCTCCTCGACTTTAAAGCGGATCCCCCAGTCCAGGGAGTTAGACTTCTGTCCGACAAGTTTTGGCGTTTTGTCACAATATGTTATATTTGACAAAATAAGTGACATTTGACACAATATGTGAAATTTCAAAGAAGAGTATCGAAAAAATTCCAGTGTACCTAAAAGCATTTTGTATCGAACCTTCCGATCATTTTACGTGGTACACCACATTCGGTCCTTGTGCAAGGTCTCAAAATTTATTATGTTATGAAGTCACCATCATTAAGTCGCGGATGTCAGCCCAATGCGACGCTCTGTAAAAGTGAAATCGGCAATATCATCGCTTAAGACAGCTATATTAAGAAGAGGTGTGCTCGGTACTTTAAGGATATCTTGGGTCGTGCACATACCTCAATAACATCAGATCAGTGCCGATAGAAGAAGTCGAGTCTGCCATAAAAAGCCACAATAATAATAGATTGTATTAGCTAATTGTATTTAATGTGTACCAATTTTTTCCTAGCTCAAAAAAATATTTTAATAAAAAAACCGATTTTTCCTTTCGAAGCTAGATATATATTAATTTTGTGACAAATATCGATATTTGTCACAAAATTAAAATATATCTAGCTTCGAAAGGAAAAATCGGTTTTTTTATTAAAATATGTATTAGCTAGTTTATTTAATTGGATTCGGCTAACACACATAAAAACTGGACGAAAGATCAATAGAAATAATAGTAAAAAGCACTTTGGATAGCTGAATCCAAGTTTCAGAGTTTTGGGTATCATAGAAATGTTTTTTTTGCGCCAGTTAAAAACCGAAAGGGCCTCGAAAGTGTGTACTGTGCAGACTCTTAAACATGGTGGTGGTAGCGTGATGGTTTCTACATTTTTTCCCGAAAACAAAAAAAAAAAAAAAAATTCGAGCTACATTGGTAAAACTTTTGTTTGCTAACAAAACAACAATCCGTAATATTTTAAATTCATCTAAACTATGTTAAAAATTTTTCAAGTAGAAATGTGATAAAGATTTTTTTCAAATTATGAAATAGCCACCACAATCATCCGATGTTTCTCCTATCGAATTGGCAGAGGATGAATATTTGTACATACTTTATTTTTAAACAGAAAAGAGGCGAAAGCAAATAAACCTTGATGATAAACAAAAGGCTAGCTTCCCCTCTAACCGAAATTCAATAAAATAAACAAGAGCCAAACATTGACCTAGGGTTTTAATACCGTTACGTTCCTCTCTCGATTTATAAATCTATTTACTCTCCACTCTCATTAAAATTACAAAAAACTATCATAACATATTACAGACGATACACTGACAAGTAAAAAATCATTTAATCCCACAAACTTACACACATCGTCAGTTCATAAACAAAACGTGTAATTCCTCAGCTTCGAAATTCAATTGATCTATCTTGTCAAAATGCATCGGAAAACATACACCCATCGACTAGGAATGAGACTAAGCAACCTAAACACCACATACTCGAATATCTGAGTGAAAAATATTTACCAGAAAGTCATACAAGGATTGGCAAAATCATAAGCAGAAACCGGAGAAAAACAGGAAAAGGCGATGGAAGTTTTAATGGAAGCAGAAATTATTCAGTATCCTAGAGAGTGAAATTAATTTTTTAGAGTGCTTTCGATGCTTTCAACATACAAAACAAGTACAACACAGTAGCGGTCCACAGGTATGTTTTGAACTGGAGCTCGATTGTTGCTTGGTTTGTTCTTGTACTTTGGAGTTCTTTTCAGTTATCACACTATTACAGCATATAATATCGTGGTGCTTGTTGTTTTTCCTGTAAAAAGTGCTGCTGTGTTATTAATAAAAAGAATTCATTGTGCGAAATCAGAAATTCTTTGAATACTTCTCTCGCACAAAGGCAACAGCGTGGTGAAGAAGAAAAACAAACGGATCTTTTAGTTTTAGTAGTGAATCGGGTTTTCTGTTTGTGTAGATTTGAATAATGTAAAAACTGCATACAAGTTATTTTATTGTAACCTGTGCAAATGAATTTGTATATTATATTTTCGCAGAAAAACTGAACGGTTTCAATTATCGTATTGGTCTGGTTTTGATAATAATCTGCAAAATAATGAAGAGTAATTGAAGAAGAAAATGGTTGGTTAAAATTGCATGGCCTGCATCGTAAAGCGGACTTGCTTGCCCACAATCTGCTTAACTTCATTTCAACGCGAGCGAATTCGCTTCCATTAAGAACTATCAACTTAGTAATTGGTTGAAATCCTCTTGAGCTAAGTTAACGATTTTCACCACTCTAAAACTACTTACAATTATGCAAGGCCCACTCCAGTTTTAGATGCCTCTTTGGTATTCGAAAGTTGAAAACTCCATTTCACCCAATTATCTGGCATTCTCATTCTGTAAAATATTAATTAGATTCCATCCGCCATCAAAAAAGAGAAACTTATCCAATCGTCCTGTCTCCGCTATTATGAAACACTTGTTCGTTACATCTGTCCCGAAAATACAAACTTGTGAAGCAAACGAATGAACGAATAAGTCTGTGTGCCCTTTGGATAATTCAAACACAATCTTTTCGTCGACGAACAATTCTCCGGCGCGATTTGAGCCGGTCAAAAAAGTATTACCAACGAAAAACGGTATGAAACTAGTAGCTACTACAAATGTCTAGTTTGCGAAATACTGACGGTCGAAATTAGTTACATCAGAAGAAAAAAAAAAACGAAAGAAAAAAAACGTCTTTCATAAAAATCTTGTGATTTTTTCGCTCATTTTCACTGCTTGTGTTGCACTTGGGTCCCGGTGCCTGTGTTGGTTGAAAAACTAGCAAGCAAAACTCTTGCTGGCAACAGATCAGAATAAGTTTAGTGCTAAGAAAGAAAGATGGACAACGACGGGTGGAATGAATACGAAAAGACTATTGCAAGAAAAATTAAGGAAAATCGTCACAGTTTAACCGCGACGAAAAGAATCCCATTGAAACTGAAACGAGATGATGCAAGTTTTATCAAAGGCAAAAGTATTTGAAGTGAATAGTTTTGAAGTGAACTGGGGCGGAGGAGATTACAAGGACGATGCTAGTAGCCTTCGAAAAGTTGTGTAATATAAAATTTAGTGGAAATAGTGAAGGTTTTGTTTGTAGTTTAGTTGCAATGATGGGGGATATTTTTCGAGTTTTCGAGGTGAAATGGATTTAAAAGAGTTGGCTAGTATAATATTTAGTGAATGAGAGTCAGAGTTTTCGTTTGAGAAATAGTTGTATACAAAATCTTTACTTTAAATGTAGTTTTGGTAGTGTTTGAAAACAGCGCCCAGTGTGGGTAGTATCCGTGATATGCTGATTAACGTGTTATGTAAAATACATGAAACTTTAGTTTTCATCAGATCTTATTTGACATTGTTCGCAACTGGATAAATTATAGTTTAAATAAGTAAAACATTGTTCCAAACCCAATATCTTCATCGCAAACGTAAAAATTTGGTCTTTCAAAAATAGAAAGTAATTAATCAAATTTTAAAAATAACAGCTGCTGACACAGAAGACACAAAAGACAACATCAACCGCACAGTTGGAACTAAACATAACAGTAACGGACGAAAACTAGACAGACTAAAGATGACTGTGACCAATTATAATTAAAGAATCCCAAAAGTGGACTCAAATAGCCAGGTCCCTTAAAGAGCTAAAAATTAACTATTAATAAGCCACTCGTGTTTGCCTTCGCGTCCAGGTGATTCCCGCTATAGTGCTTAACCACCATACAATTACGAAGTCTTTAACTGGAAAGAACATACAATTCCATACATAATTTCTAGCAATCTATGAACTATCAGCGGAAGAAAACCAGCAACCACAGGGCTTCCACCCACTAAAAGAATTGTTCTTCAAATGTAATCTGAAATTTTTAAACTGGCTAAAATTCTTCTCCCGAAGGGCGAGACAGACATACATCAGATCCATGCAGTATACCAGCTAATCTACAAGGTTGAGGCTCAGCAACCACGTGGTGGGCAGTCGCAGTGCTATATTTGGCAACAGTTTGGCCATGTCGCTTGGGAATGCCATGTCCAAGCACGATGCGTAACGTGTGGAGGCGTTCATTATTACTCGCGCTGCTCCAAGCTAAGCCAAGAAAGCGCCAAATGTGTAAATTGTGGCGGTGACCATTCGGCCAGCTGCAGGGAGTGTCGGAGGAATTCTAAGAAAGTAAAGAAAATGTTTGCACGGATGACGAGAGCCAACATTCAAACTCCATACTAGAGCTATTGCTTAACAATAGATTGATAGGCAGACGTAGATACATTACCATCCTAGTGAAAAGAGGCATCAACCACCATCACGTCCAAACTCCTACCCTACAACAGATCGAAGCCACCAATGTACATACTAATTCCTTTGAATTTGCTGCCATTTCAGTGTACATTCGTCCTAGGAAAACCAGCTGTGGCCCGGACCTAAGCAAACTGCTAGAATATGAATGTCCTATACGATTTAGCATTCATATGAATCCTTCCTCAAATTCTTATGAGTTTTATACTATAGGGGCAGATAAGTTTGCTTAATTTGAATCCATATAAAACCAATAAGAAAATAATATAAAATTATTTTATATGGTTTTGGTACACCTTTTATACGGAGATAGTTATATGCATGTATATGATAACCGAATAAAATTTAGAAGATATTCTGATACATGGAAGTATCCGAGGTCGTATTCAATATATCCTATTTGAGTATAGAAAGTAGCCTAGTTCCATGGGTTATAGGGCTAGATTACAGCCAACACAACTAGCATTTATTCGAACTCCGATATTTTAAAGCATTAAATAGAAAAAAACTTATTATCGTTGTAATTTGTTTATTATTTTGTTTTATTGAGAACCAAACGTATATTTTTAAAGAAAACTAAAACATACTCTTCGTTAACAAATATTGTTTTCCGTCTTTTCGAGAGGAAATGCAGTCATAAACCTGCCATTTCTTAATCTGGTGGTAGAAAATTATTTCCATGTCAATTGGGTCATTTTTTCTATCAACAATTGTGTATGTATTGTGGAATTGATCAAAATCAATAGTTTCTTCTTCACATAAAAGAATAAATTTGCCCTTAGTGTGAAATATATTGTTGACTTTTAAACAGCGTCTAATTGGCATTACAGATTTTTTCTTAAAAAATTGACCAGGGCGTAAATGAAAAAATTCTTCTATCCAAGTACATGTGCATAAATCGTTTTCTGTATTTAATTCATCAATATACCTGAGTAAAGTAGTGTTTGTTTCAATACGATTAATGTCCACCGGGGAAAGTTTCTCATGTTTGAAAGTAACAATTAAATTATAATTTTGATAAATGTTTGTGAAATTTTGCTGATGCCGAATCGCTAGCGTTTTGGGTAAATTAATATAGTTTTGAAGATTCGACTAAGTTGTTTAAAATAACGATGTTTCGATTCAAACCTCATAGTGCTAAAGTGCGAAACAGGTCCCATTTTCGAGATAATACTTGGGTAATGGGAAAGCATGTGATGTTTCGGCAGTAAGCGTTTTTTAAATTTGTCGATAATAAACGACAGATGCTTGGCAATTTTATTTCTTAGGTCATTGATTGCAATTTTATCTATGCTTTTAGAAAATATAATTACAACAATTTGCATAAGTGACTGGAGGAATTCCCAATAGTCATTGTCCAACCCATTTACATCGCCAAAGATATAGGGAAAATGTAAAAGCAAACAAAAAGTTTCAGAAGCAGAAAGAGTCACGATAGCTTTTGATATTGGCGAATTCGGTAAATTTTTTCTGAATGAAAAACCTAAATTGAAACTTGCTATCCTGTTATTGACATCTTCAAAAGTGAGCAGACATTTATCAACGATAGCATTGATTGTTAAAAGTAAACAATATGGTACAATGCCTTCTAGCAGGTCATGCATTGGGTAGCATTGCTTATAACATCGTAAGAGTTCAAATTATTTAAGTTGCTAAGGAACTTCACACCTATACTACTTGTCAAAGTTTCATTTTGAAGAAGGTTACTCTTAAGTTTTTCTAGCGAGCGAAGCCCTGTTGAATCCTCGAATAGAAGGCTTTGACATTCGTTTTTGTGCAATTCACAAGTTCTGCAAAAATAATTTGCATTAAATCCACCTGAGAAGCCGAATAGTGCGTTCGCTGGTAAATTGTCATGTGAAAATCCGATTAAAGAACCATTTAAAATTTTTCCGTCAACTATTATTCCTTGATTTTCAAGAAGCAAGAGGTCTTCCACAACAGGGCGTAAAATATCATTGTATGTTACACATTCATGTATATCGAGAACATTAAAGAGTGCAACAAGATATACAAAATTGAGATGCGTGGTATATTGCACAGGCAAATTACGGACTGACATATAAATTGCACCCAGTTTATGAAAAGTTTTTCGGCTTCCCAGAGGATTTGTACATTCGAAATCATCATAGTACAACATTATTTGAATAGCGTTTTGGTGAGTTTGGTAGAATTTACTATTTTTGTAAACTGATCCACAGCAAAACTCTTTATAAATATTATCCTCGCATTCATGATCATTTTCAAAGAAATTTTTTTTTTTAAATCCAAATAAAATTACTTTCAGCGTCTCAATGATTGAAATGTATTGAAATGTATTGAAATGTATTTCGTATACGACGTTTTAGCCAGCATTTTTTTTATGATCATATCTACGATCCCAACGGAAGCCAATCGAGACTTCTTTAGGACTTACAAAAAACGGGGATTCTGAAATGCATTCATCTCTTCTATACTTCGTGGAAAAGTTTTTTGAGTATCTTCAATAATATAACGTGTCTTATGCGCTAAGTTGGTAATATTATTTTCCGTTTCTGAAAAAGTTTTGACACTGTTTGAAATCGCCCCCAAAAAATCGCAGCTTTGAGAAATTATTTGGTCTATTGTAACGTTAGGAAGTCCTAACAAATTAAGGTTTGATACAAATCTTTCAATTGACATAGAAATATTTTCAACACTTCATATCTGTTCATTTCCAGTATCATTTAAATCTTGTTTTGTAATGTTGGCATCTATTGGATATTTCGTAATTATGTGTTTTTTTATTATTAATTTTTTTTTTGTTTGCATGTTAATGCGTGTTTTTTCAGTCCACAATGTGTTGTAAAAGTTAAATCACACAGCTTAGAAGCTATACATCTTAATTTTAGAATTTTCGAATCAACTAAAGAATGATTAAGTTTCAAGTGTTTAATAATATTGAAAATACTAGGGCTTTGAACGCCACATACAAAACAAAAATTGGATTCGGTATTCATTTTCGAAATAGCACTTAAACTGTATGGATTTATTTATATTTTACAGTATTATTGTGTTGGTTTTTGTTCTATCAGTTTACTTAGTGTCTAATTAACCTCTTTTAAGACTGATGTATTAGAACATTTCGGTGTTTTAATTTTATATGCATATAGCTGCAAAAATTAATAAAATAATCTTAGGTTATTGTCATAATGAACATCGAACAAATAATGGATTTTGAAGACGAGATCCAAACATCGAATAAAATCATAAGATGATGGAATATCAATGATATACCCATCGAAGGCAATTAAATATTGACTTATTTTAGACTTCTTCTCCCCTGAAGCGATTATGAATGGTGGGCATTTCAAGCGAGACTTTTCCAGAAGTTCGGCATTTGTGGCATTTACCTTTGTTTAAAACATATGATTACATCTTACAGTATTAATGCAAATCTTATATATATTTCTACAAACCTTTTCGAAAATTGTCAGCCGGTCTACAGCTGCCTCATCGCTTACTCTGCTTACTTTCTTGCTTCCATTTGGTGGCGGAGGTAGAAGGCGGATCAAATTGATTATGAAAAGCGTGGATGGATCCCAATCTAAATTAGTGAATGATTTTTGAATATTTCACATAATCACAATTATAGAATATAGTGAAGTGTTCTAGTAAAATCTTATCATCGAAAGAAAGTTAAAAGAGGCTTTTTACCATTCTCTCTAAGGGGTTCAGTATATAAAATTGTTTTCCTCGTGTTTCCAATGGCTGTAAATATAACTTCCTGATATTTCGACCAGTTTGAGATCAAAGACGATGATTCAGGATATGTCAGCTCAAAATCAAAATTTATCTGAAGTGACAAAAAATTAAAATGTGGTTTTATAAAGTTTTTGTTTGCGCTTAGTTACCAATTCGGGGCATTTGAAAAAAAAATGTAGTTTTTGTAAGATTCGTTTTTTAAGTCTGTATTTTTTTTTCCGAATGTGCACTGTTTCCTTGAGTACATTTTGTATTCTTCCCATTTCATCGGGCAAAATAGCTTCCCTTAAATCAAAGAACTTTTTCATGCTAGTGTTGTCCACTTCGTCGTTTTCAGGAGACTCGGACGCAAGAAGATCGGTTAAATCAACTTCAACCGATTGAAACTCCTTATCCAGTCTCCTCTTTTTGCCCTATCGTTTTTCATAATTATTTGCAAAAATCCAGTCGATTCGTTATTCACTAGAAAGTCCTAATATAAGATAGGCTCATGAACATAAGGAATTCATTCTTCAACAAATACGGAAAATTCTTACTAGTTTATTTGATTCCTCTGCCTTAAGGCACGGAAATATTGATATGCAGGCTCTAGCCACAGCATATAATTCGTTTTTTTGTGGAGCAAAGCCAAAGTTTTCCTCAGTATAAAAAGCTATCAATGAAATTAATCGTCGACGATTTTTTGCTGGCAATATATTTGTTTGCTCATAATTGAACAATAGCTGCTTACCTCCATTTTTTTTGACTTATGTAAAGTCTAAGTGACTATTGAAAAAATCAGACACAAAAATCATATAGTTAGCTATAAACTTAAAAGGCGAAGTTTACATGATATTGACAGATTTCAAGATTATTAATTACAATACAACGTAGTATTTATATCAGAATTTTTATATAAAAATTTTAATTTTACACTTACATCAGGAGTAATATATAAACTGGGTCCAATCACAGCATTACATCTTCGAGGAATTCCGTGTGTGAGTTATATCGCTGGAACTATTATTAGGTTTTACTTTTAAATGAAAGCTTGGATGGGCAGTAAACTGTTCGACAAAGTCTAAAAACACCTCCGGCTCAATCGGGATGTCAATGGATGTCGTGAAGCATTCAAATTCCCTCTCCTCTAATTGAAAAGCCTTTAACCCTGACCAGTAAATAAATATACACAGACGTGTGGTATATTACATGTGCCTCAATCTATTTATTCAAACCCTTAAACTTTTTCCAAAATAATTACAAAAGTTTGGGTCAATTAAACACTTTAGGACAGTATTGCAGCCAATTGCGAAATACTTTAGCTGGAAATATACTTACATTCATTTACAAAATCGGTGTATTTTAATTTCCCATCTGCAGCCAATATACGCACTATTTTCTTGTAAGATTCACAAACGATTTGAACAAAAACACCGGAGTTCATATTCATTTTTATCACGGACAACACTTCATAGCATGAGACTCTAACAGCAACTGTGAAATTATACGTCGTAATGAAAAAGAATCCACATACAAACACATGCCATTAACTCAACGCTGGGATAAAATTTATCCCAATTTCTTATAAGTTGAATACTGTATCAGATAAATTTGATATTTATTGTAGGTAGATATGTTTATAATTTTCTGAAGGATAACATTTTATACGAACTTATGATAAAAAGTTATACGTATAAGATAAATATTAAACCACTTTTCTGAAATTGAATTATGGAATTATGGAAGATATACGTAAATTCACAATCCTCCACTCAAAAGAATCACATTAATCTCTCTAAATTCCGAAGTATCATTGAAATCGGTTTCTGTTTTTGACTTTCACTTACGAAATGCAGTAAACGTATTGCTACTTAGCAAAGTCACTAGCATATTTCCACAATTTCACATTTTCTCCACCCGAAACACAATACTCCTGCCTTTCGAGACTTTCGCATATACTCGAAATAAGATATGCCAATGGAAAAGTGCCAGAGCATTCATGCAGTGAAATAGCGTGAAACTAATATTTATGTAAATGCGAAACCAATATAAAGTGTACTGAATGTTGGCAACGGTATTAGCACCACTCGAAGAACCTATCTACCTCGTACATATACAGGATGCACGAAACAGGAGTAGAAAAGAAGGCGACGATGACTATCCAGGCTATAGGAAAAAATTGGTTTGGCTCATTTTTTCGGAAGCTTCATTTTCTGTAAAACCCTAAGGACTTCAATCCAGGAATGATACAAAACCTTCACCGTACACATTTTTTCTCAAGCTATCTCGCCACAAAGAAAACAGAAAATTGTAGCGGTTGTAACGAAGGACTTTATACACAAAAAATCTCTATTTCTTCTTCCTACTCTGGAACTTTACGAAAACGGAATCTCGTATGGGTATGGTTAAAACGTGTCCTGTTCCGACATCGAAAATGCAGAGGACTTAGGATGGGTACAAGTATGCCCAGAAAAGTGTCGATGGGACAGGAATATATGTATGGAAGTGGCAGTGCCATACTGAGAATCCTATAGATTGTCAGTACGTGAACGAAATGCAAATTGTCCGAATGAAGGCTAGACAGTTGCTGATAGTTTTTTTTTTGTGTGCAATACTAGTTGGCAACGATATGCTGTCCTGAAGGTGCGACTTTAGCCTTGAATCGACGCCGCAGTGGAGCGTATTGACTTTACAAGCGAACTAGTTGGTAGGAAGGAGAGTTGCCAATTTTCAGGTGATTGGAATCAGATATAGCCATTGGCTTGAGTAATCGATGTTGTAAAGTGGAACAAGGATGTTTGGAATTGAAAATGTAGTTAGGTCAAGGGTTTGTTTTAGGATAAGTTCAGGCCTTGGAGGAATCGGGTTGCATAATCTAAACATTAGTTGGATATTGGTTGCATAATTTAAAATATGTAAGCTTACCTTGGTAAATATAGCTGCTTGCTAAAAAAACACACCACCATCAGAAAAAAGCCACTTGTATGTCCTTTTCCGAAATGAAACATTTAAGATAAAGTCAAAACCTTCAAGCAATTTTAAATAAATTGGAAATAATTATAAATTTTTTCTGGAAGCAACAACACTCCATGACACTTCTATTACTTACCATCACTTCACAAATGGGACCTGAAGCTATTAAATAGAATACGGAATTTCTTGAATCTCGAGTAGAAATGAAGAGCAGATATATTCCCTGTGCCAGTTATTCCATCAGAATTTTTAGTTGCGAGCATTGAATACCTTTTACTATTCCTGTCCTTTACTAAGCACGGCAATAAGGTCCCGCTGAAAACGAACGACAAAACATTACGTTGGAAAACTGCAAAATAGCATATTCTCATTCTCGGCAGGTGTTATGATGGTAAATAGGTTGCTATCTGAATGTTTTCTCCAGATCTGAGCAATATATGTGCTCGTATGTCTCCCTGATCGAGAGGCATCACACCAACTTGTGCAAATACAATTTTCGGAACTATTATAGTTGGTATACGACTAGGCAGGTCTACATGTATTAACCTTCGAATTGAAAATAATGTTCAAAGGATGCTGTATCCTCCAAAGCAAATATCCTTCGCTGGCATCGTGCTGAGAAACGGGGTTTCGCTCAAATTAGGTTTAAAATACATACCGTGGTGTTGTTGGCTTCAGACGGTAGTTTCGTTTATTGTTATGGGAATCGAGACGGTAAAGTGGATCCCGATGGCGAAAAATGTTCACGTAAGGTTACTCGTGCCAGTGAGACATGTGTTTTAAGAGGCACTTTCGTGTAGTTCTGGTTAGATTATGGCTGAATAAATAACTGTATCAGAAGGTAGGTGGTTACGGTATCGCGATATATTTACGCCACATTGAGAGTACTTTGGCGGGTGATTGGCACAAGTCAATGAATCTTATGCATGACATGAGTGTAAGATATTTATGGTTGTAAGACGTTCGGTTTGTTCTGAGAATTAATGGCTTAATATCGTAGATGAAAGACATTCTGGTTGTAGTAAAGTAGTTAGAGTATGACATTTTCTTATGTTAAATTTTCATAATTAAATATTTTATAAACTCGTTAGCTGACACGTCTTTGATGGTTGTCAGATGTATGTTGATGGCAGTCGCACGAATATAATGTCTGCATATGTCCAATTAGAAGAAAAGGAAACAAGTAAGTGATAGTTTTGGGGCTCATTTTGGTTACATCAGAGTCAAAGTTAATGAATCCCCAAAGTAAATTGTCTTTTCTCCTTATTTTGGTTGAAATGAAACCAAGAAAAAGCTTAGTCTGTGTCTGTTTGCTATACACGTGTAACTTTTTTCACCATAAAACAATAAAAGGACATAAAAAATAACATCCATAACACAATAGGAAGCATGAAAATACTATCCATCTTTCAATATAATCTACAAACTTCTTAAAGATTTAAGTATTAATTTTAATAAGTATATTTCAATATTAATGCTAATAAGTATCTTGTCAAAATAGTCATCGAAAAAATCGAAAAAGAACTTCCTGTTAGTATGAGCCCACTTCAATCTGTTCCAATTGATATTTGTAATAATTCTTTTTCTTTGTTGTTTGCATGCATATAATTTTTTGAATTAGTTTTACAATGGTTTCAATTTTGCTTGGATAGTTTTTACTACACCGCGCACCACATATTGACTAAAGGTTGTGAAATCGTTTAAAAGAGGTTGGTTTCTTTAAAATAAAATTTAGAATAATTTTAAGCAGCCGCTTTTAATCATGTACAATCCGTTTATTTTAACATTTTATAATATGCAGGGCTTAGGGTTTATTTCCTCGTTCCTCTTATCATTTTGCTAGCTTTATTCTTAAAATCGAACATGTTGTTTTATGAATCTAAACTTGTATCTGGGATCCTGTTGCTGCTATGCTGGACCGTTGACTTTGTCAGCTTTGTCGCTTTGTTATTTTCATGGAGTCCCAGTTATGCCTCTTCGAAGATCTTTTATTGGCTTCAGTCTGCTGAAATTAAAATAGGTGAAATTTTGTTTTTACGAAGACTACACGTAGCTGCTATATTTAAGTATATTTAAGTAGGTCTCGTAATGTGAAGAGTAGATAAAGCCGGGTGCTTCCAAAGTAGAGTCGGAGAGACTACAAATTGGGGAATTTGAGCGGGAGCGGCATTTCGCTCAGAATTTCTCACAGAGTTCTAGTAGATATTTTTGGAGTCCAGGGATTCTTATTTTATCCTGAAACTCCGTGTTAGAGATATAGCGATGTTCGGATTTGAAACGTTTTTCTATGCTTCCTGCATAACATTATTTGCAAATATGATCATCTATATTGAAAAGCAGTACCAAATTATAGGCCTGTCCAGTTGTCGGTATATTACCAACTTTGAGCTTTGAGAAAGTTGGGATGATTTTTCACTAGAGAATAGAGCTAATGAGCTTTTACTAGTGTACTCATTACTATTATCGAAGATGCCTCCCAGATGTTTCACCGATTTATTCACTTTGACTTCAATTCCGTTTATTTTCAGGGGCATATATTTCTTTCTACTCCCAGACGGTTTGACTACCACGACTTCAAATTCGGCGTCGTTTAATGTGACTCTTCACGGATTGTAATAGTTACTGAGAGAACTTATTTATTTTCGGACACGAATCTTAGCATACTTAGGAATATGCATTGACGCGTAAGTAAGGATTTCATCAGCGTACAAAAATGTTTGCGCTTGGTTGTTTGGTTCGCAAAGTTGATCCGCAGTGAAAATGCTAAAAAGGATGGGACCTAGTGCTGAGCCTTGAGGAACATCACTAACATCATTAGATATCATTTTATTTGAAGAAATCAAGTTGTCTACCTGGACCAAAAAGCGTCTGTCATTGAAAAAGTTTTGACTCATTTTGACAATATCAGCTGAGAAGTTGCGCTGAATGAGTTCATAAATGATTCGATCTATTCGTATAAGGCGAAACTTCGGAAAAATTAGGGGAAAGCTGAATTTTGGTGTGAACCTTGGTATTGGCGTGTTGAACAAAATGTCAAAAGTCCCCATCGATCCGAGTGCTGCATTACTTTTTATACGGGGTCAAAGGTCACCAAAAGTGACCTTTCCTTAATATCTCAGTAACGGTTACGTCTTCAGAAAAACAATGTATGACGAATTTGTAGCTTAACAAATTTCCAACAAAAAGATTTTAACTTCTTCCTGTAACCATAACCGTTTTTGAGATATATTGATCTAAACATTTGTTACTAACAGCATCGTCTTTCTCAACGGCATGTTGATATTATCCGATTTTGATTACGACTTGGCATGTTTTTTGAGTCTGTTTTTCTATGTTTAAGAGGCGCATAAAAAAAGCATGTACACAAACTTATCTACCACACTCCAGGATAGGTGGGAAAGTGTGAAACGTAACTGCTAAAATAAAGATTTGTACTTTTTAGGGTCGCGGAAATTTAAACAAATTTGATCAAACATGACTCTGATTTCAAAAGATTACTTTTACTTCCACAAAAAGCCAATAAAGCGGAAAGAGACAGAAAAAGAGTGAGAAAAGTGAGATAAAGAGTTGAGAAACATATGAGGAGAGAAAGAGAGAGAGAAACAGATAGATAAACAGAGAAAGAGAGTAAGAGAGAAAGATAGAGAGAAAGAAAGAGAGAAAGAAAGAGAGAAAGAAAGAAAGAAATAGAAAAGGAAAGAAACAGGGAATCAGATGAGGAATGAGAAAAAAGAAGGGAAAAAAGGAGAGAGGGAGAAAAATGGAGGGAGAGAGAGGCATAGTGAGCGAGAGAGATAGTGACAGAGAGAGATAGTGAGACAGAGAGATAGTGAGAGAGAGATAGTGAGAGAGAGATAGTGAGAGAGAGATAGTGAGAGAGAGAGAGAGATAGTGAGAGAGAGAGAGATAGTGAGAGAGAGAGAGATAGTGTGAGAGAGACATATAGTGAGAGAAAAAGATAGTGAGAGAGAGATAGTGAGAGAGAGATAGTGAGAGAGAGAGAGAGAGGTGGTGAGAGGGAGAGAGATAATGAGGGAAGAAGAGAGAAGTAAAGACAGATAGAGAAAGGGGGGGGGGGGAGAAAGGAAAAAGAGAGTAACAAAGAGGAAGAGAACGAGAGAAAAAGTAGGAGAGAAACATAAAGAAAGCTCAAACGAGAAAGAAAGAGTTTTGAAAGAAGAGCTAGAGAGTAAAAAGAATGAAGTGATATTTTAATAATTGGTCTTTTTATGCAATTTTTCATTTTATTCTGTAAAATAAAAATAAAAACAAAGACAAGTCACTATTAGTGTAGCCAAAACACTCCTCCTGTCCGCTATATATACCTCGTTGCGTTCTTAATCCTCGTTTTTTTTTAGCGCCTTTATATATTCCATCACATCCGATTTTGATTACGACTTGGCATGTTTGTGAGTCTGTTTTTCTATGTTTAAGAGGCGTATAAAAAAAGCATGCACACAAACTTATCTACCACACTCCAGGATAGGTGGAAAAGTGTGCTCCGAAAAGTTCCCATCACCCCCCGCCCCCCTTTGCCATAAAACTTGTAGGGACATCTGCTCGCTACTCTCTCTCTCGGAAATAAACTGTATTGCTGCATCATTTATGGGATATTCCACGAAGGAGCAAGACAAAACAACAACATTGCAGGTGAAATTAGGTTTTGTAACATATCATGGCCCTAAGAGTATGGAAAAGCAAGATAATATCATGGCATAATTCTGTAAACGCTCATTCTTGACATTATAGGAGCTCAACCCGCTGCAGATTATCCCCATATAATCAGTTTTTTTTACCAATACTGTGATGACTGCATAGCGCCAAAGGGACATGACACGTCTCGAAACCAATTTACACCTGAAATTAGGTGACCTTGCCCTGATCGTTCATGGGATAAGACGGTATGGAAAAAAAACTAAAAAACCGGTTATTTCGGGATGGTTCGTTTGCGGGGGTGGGTGGGGTGTGGGTAGGGTGTGGGTAGGGTGTGGGTAGGGTGTGGGTAGGGTGTGGGTAAGGTGTGGGTGTAGGGCTGGTCTTGCGATGTCAAGAATAGGCAATTAACAAGATAAAAAGTCATCATACCTTGTTTAACATTGGGCAAAGAGTAGGCAACGAGTTCATTTCTGAAGATTTGGGATGGATGCTCAGGTATACCATGTTATGGCAAAGGAGGAGGCGGGAACTTTTCGGAGCACACTTTTCCATCTACCCTGGAGTATGGTAGATAAGTGTATGTACATGTTTTTTTATGCGCCTCTTAAACATAGAAAAACAAACTCACAAACATTCCAAGTCGTAATCAAAACCGGATAATATTAACATGCCGTGAGAAAGAGGATGCTGTTAGTAACAAATGTTTAGATCAAGATATCTTAAAAACGGTTATGGTTACAGGAAAAAATTAAAATCTTTTTTGTTGGAAATTTTTTAAGCGACAAATTCGTCATACATTGTTTTTCTGAAGACATAACCGTCACTGAGATATTTAAGAAAGATCACTTTTGGTGACCTTGGACCCCGTATAAAAAGTGACGCAGCACTCGGATCCATGGGGACTTTTGACATTTTGTTCAACACGCCAGTACCAAGGTTCACACCAAAATTCAGCTTTCCCCTCATTTTTCCGAATCACCATGTTAGATTTCCCTGGACTATGGGAAAGACCCAATATTGCCAGTTACGAGACATGCCTCGTCTAAATAGCTTTAAGCTTGACAGCAACAAGAGCTTAAAAATATTTCAAATAAATATTAAATAAATATTTCAAATTTATATGCAACAAGAAAATATTTACTGACACAATTTCAGCTCAATTACAATTATAAATTCTTTATTTAGAGGAAACTATGAATTGGTAAGGGGGTAATCTTTAAAACACACGCATAAAATATTTTTCGGCAGTGATGATTGTGTGGTTAATTTCGCAATATTCACTGACATTTTTTTAAAGTATGCTATCCAGGTATAAGAATTGATCTACCTGCGCGAAATTACTTTCATCCATCGATATATTCTGCTTGCTTTAAACAGTTTTTCAAGCTCGGGTCATATTTATTTATTTTTGGTCTGAATAACTCTCAGTCTTACCTCATTCGTTGCTGATTGTAACTCTAAAATACTTCGTCTGCTTCGGGAACTGATCAAGTGATAATATTTAATTCAAGCGTTATAAGTTTGCATCGAAACCCAACATCATTAACCAAAACTACCTTAAAGATTAAGTTCACGTGATCGGTCCCTTCATACAACAATGCTCCTACACATCCAGTACTATGAGGTAGCTTTTGACTGCAAAAGAAATTTTGATAGTTAATGTCTCACCTTGTTTAACAAAATCTACCATCTTTCGTCTTCTTTCTATGATCAAGGATGAACAAATATCTAAAATTGAAAGATCACAAGCTGTACTAAAAAATATCTCATTCAAAAAATTTCTACTTAAAAAAGTAAACAAATTGAAAATTTTTATGGTATTAGCTGGAGAACATTATTTTGAAAGCGATTAAATTTAAAAAAAGCTATGTGACTCCCTTATAAAGTTGTCGCAGTGCTCATCCAAATGAAATAATTGTCTGCTGTTTGTGTCTATTATTGAATTTTTTTTTTCATATTTTCTTATATTTTATTTTGAAACCCTACCATCGCGTCTGAAAAGCCCTAACTATACCAAATACACTATATATTTTTTTCTTATCATCATCTGTTGAGCACTTGATTATTATGATGAATGAAACGCTAATAACTAAACTTGCACTGCTAATAAGAAACTATAGTAATTCTGTAAACGAAATTCTTGATTTAGGTACTCAAAAATTTGCCATGGCAAAGGGTGGCCTTAGAGCTCTTGCATTTACTATTTATTTACATGAGTAGCTTCAGGCACTTTAACCTTCCAACAAAAATCGATTATTTGAGACTGGCATGATCGATGGCGAAAAAACTGTCACTCATTTAATTAGGTGAATGATCGAATATCGGCCAGAATTTGAGTCACGGTAGTACTCTCATGGAAACGATAAGAAATCGACATTAACTCCAATTTACCGTTGAGCATTAGCACGTTTTCATTCAGTCATGTTCATAAATATTTTCAGTCAAGTTTCCTCGTCCTCGCTTTTAGTAAAATCTTGAGACGGTTGGTCCTCAATGCAACTCCCACTCAAAATATTCATAAGGAAACTCGGAAAAATGTTCGGCTGCTTTGGTGTTCCGGCTAAGTGTAAATACATGTGCTTTGTCATACAAGACTATTCATCCACCGAAAAGCTTCTAGGCAAGTATAATGTATGCAGACTCTACTATTCATCAGCTGATACCTATATTTCAAAATTCAGTTTGTGATAATAATGTATACATATCTATTGAAAAGCGGGGTGTGCTGCTAGTTAGCATTTCGATGACGGCTAGTAGTACAGTAAAACCATAAGTAACTGGATATATTATTTGCAAATGTACCTATGTACTTGTGCATGTAAACATTCATTGTTTTGTGATAAGCGGCGATAATAATCGTTGATAGTGTAAATCTTCGAATCAGAAACCTCTTTTTCTATCGTACATTGTCGCCCTAAGATAAGCCCGAAAATTTGGTATGCATTGATAATATTTTTGTACGAATATTTGGCGTTCCGGTTCAGGTGTTTCGCTAATTACGGCATAGAGTCCGGGCCCGAAAGAGACGGTACTCGATTGTGGAGCCAAGTTTCGGGAGTGTGAATCGGTTTAAAGAAAAGTTTGTTTGTGTTTTTAGTACAAAATGTTTGTTTAGAGAATTCTTAGTGAAATTTTGATTTGATTTAGGCTAATTCGTGCTTACAAGATGTATGTAAATCGATCACGCGTAAAACCTTAGTGATTTTCTTCAAACCTTATCAGATCCATAGTGGAAACGTTGTAGATGTCGTTAAATGCTCTTTTAGTGAATTCAATAGCCTTGATTCGTTGATCGCGGTCTCGTATTTGTTTATCGCGTTATCGATAATCAGGTGCCAGTGTAAATTTATCATAGTCAAAATTTAGTGCCATGAATCTTTTTCGGCTTGAAAAGTGGTGGGCATTGAAAGTTTCGTATCGATTGGAAAATGTTTGTTTTGAGGAGGAAACAAAAACAAAGTCCGAGCCTGGTGAGTGTATACTGCTCATACATCACTATAGTTTTGGAATAATGTTTTCGGAAGTTGTTAAAGCATATATTGTGTGTCACTGAAAATTAATTGGGTTGTCTATATGTAAAATATTAATTTTTTGGCTAGTGTAGAAAAACGAATAAGCCACATTCGAAGAATATTTTGATTAAAATTGACTGAAGTCGTAACGGCAATAGTAAATACTGAGGATTTAGTAATGATAGTAGATTTACCAAATGCATGACAAAGATTTGGTCTGAGAAGCTTCGTTAAGTGCATAGAGCTTCAACAAAACCTCTAAAAGATATTGGGTTTTCCCGTTCTTTATAGTCTCTGAAAACTTAGAAACATTTAGGGGTGTCTTATCATTTTGCAGCGGGGTGTATCATAATTGTAATTAGCCCAATATTTCAATTAGCCATTAAGCCCACAGCTTAATGATCTATCAGGCGAATTCGGTTCGCGTATGGCGGCAAGATTCAACAATTTTAATTTCATTACTTCCGTCTTTACTATTGCGAAAACTGTTTTTCCCTCTAATTATTCTAAAAAGAAATTTGTACAACGAGCGCAAAATGATGAAAATGGTATTATAGTAATAATAACTAGTGTTTTGTTATTACAAAGTGCATCAAAACCATAACATATTCACCATTGCTATTTTTGGAAACAATAATACAGTTTCGACCCGAAAACATCCGGCTTTCATAAAAACGTTGACATGCTCAAATGTTTGCCCTTAACCCATTACACCCTGTTCGACACTTTTCTGTCGTAGAATAGATCTCTTAGTAGCTTAGATCTCTTGTAGTCTTGACTTGACTTGACGTTTCTAAGAAAAGGGATGGCTTAGTACAAAAATAGTACAAGTTCCTGCTAATGCTTCATACTGCCTGGAGTATACGAAAATACCGTTTAGAAATCTTTCATGGTGTGCCAAGTACTACGAGTCTCTGCAAGATTTGGCATCCACTCACCTGTGAGTACTTATAAATTATACATAATGTTACTTCTATTCAACAAACAACATGCACCGAACAGTGCTATCGTTTTATTGCAATTGCGATATATCTGTTGCAATTTGATGCAGTATATTTGCAACATTGCATTTGAGTTTCATCTATTTCATTTTACGAAATTTGCTAAATATATATTAATCTAAGTATCATATCTAGTAAGTTAGTTTCGCTGTGTTTAGTTCTATATGCAACTGCTAGCCATTTTGAAGTAAGAATGAACAGGAATTTCCCCAATTCTTAATCGTGGAGATATAACTGTATATTGCAATTTATTTTCTTTAATATGGAAATTATCCATAGCATGTATTTTTCACCAAACGAATAAACTCGAATCTGATATCTAAAAAAATATATACTTTTTCTTGAATATGCTTTGTTATATTTTTCAAAAAGCAATAGTTGTATTTTAAATGCAAGTAAGTAGACTTATATGTGTACACATATGTGTATACCTATAGAAAAATCAATCTATAGCAATTTAGAGCAATTTGTTGCAACTTCAGAGTTTCACTCATTGCACAAAGAAAAACTAAAACGTCAGCTCTGAGCGAGTCCCAATTACACAGTCCGATACAAACCACAGTCGAATCTGGTTTCGCGAATCTCCAACGAGCTGGGAATTTTTAAGTATCCTCTGTTTCACATACTAAAGTAAAAGCTCAACGAGATTTGCGAAACGGTATTCGATTGCAGTCTCTATAACACGTTTATGAATTTGTTGCTTAATACTGCAGATACTGGTTTTTTCGCTAGTATGCTAAGCAATAGAAATTTTAAAGCTCAAAGCTCATTGGAGATTCGCGGATAGAGATTCGCTTGTATTCTATTACCTTAAACCACAAAGCTGGTGCTCTATTCACTTAAATATTTGAGTTATCGGCAAAAAGGCTACCATTCCATTTAGAAACGGTTCTTCAAAAGAACCGTTTCTAAATGGTTTGGACTTTTTGTGCAAGGCCAATACTGGTGACAAAATATGGTGTTTTACAAATTAATTCTTGTCTGAAGAAATCCTAAAATACATTTCGACTGCCCTAAGAAAAATTCCTTTTGTTTATATGTTTATTTTTTATTTTCAAGAAAATTTTTTTCTTTTAAACAATATTTTTATTATTTTTATTTTATTTACATTCAACAAATTTGACAAGCTAACCTTTTTTATGATTCAACAACATATTAAATAATTTTTTTGACAATCCACTTTCTCATTTTTCTTAAGCTTACTTGATTTGTGACTTTGTGGTTTATATATAGTGTTTGTGGAGAGTTGTGAAATGTATGTATCTGAGGTGTATTTATGTAAGTGTATCCACAGTGTTATTCATACGATTCCAAAACCAATGGAAGATGCTATGGTCGCTTACTCCAAAAAGCGCATCAAGTATGGTCAAACATCAAAAGAATTTCATTTGTTTTTGGTGTTATGAAGATAGTGCATCCGGAGCACGTGCTACCAAGTCGGATTGTGAATCAAGCTTTCTGTTTAGATAAAGAACGGCTAAAGCTTACAATAGAAGGTGTACTTTAGGATCAAATTTCTGCGTACTGTAGTCATTCTCATGTTTTTTGAACCTAGCTTTGTTGAAATTTTTCAAAATGAAATGCTAATTTATTCCAAGCTGTGTTTAGAAAACATAAAACCTCCAGTGCTTCGATGATTTTAGGAAGTTAGTTTTTGCAGTTTTATCGTCTGCAATTTTCGATAAAATCGCTGGTAAAGTTTGAAAATTTTGATGACTCTTTCTTAAAACTTTGTTTGCAAGGCAAACATTTTATTTTTGTACATTGCAAGTTTCGAGGATGCCGGAGACTCGCAGATCTTTCACAGAAAAATTATTAAACGGTCGGGGGTGAGCTGCATTTCCGATCATGTTGACATGGGTGGGCTGTGACAAAAAATTCTGTATCAGGTACAAATTGCTACATTTACGTCTTTGTCACTGATACTTTTACCTGATAATTTTTGTAATTGATACTTTTTGTCACTGACACTTTTAGTTACTGACACTTTTTGTCACAGATACTTATTAGTCACTGATACTTTTAATGAACGCGTAACATATCAAGAGATGGGATGTGAAAAGAATTTTCTGTATCATAGTATACTGCTATTGATACTGCTACTTTTTGAACGGCCAATGACTTGGCGAGTAGAATAGCGTTTTTACAACAGCGCCATCCAAATCGTACGTCTGTACGCTGTACGGGTCGGGTACTATACCAAGAAACACGTTTTCACATTTCATTACAATATGCATAACATACGAAATATTGTGACTGACTTTGATTTGATTGTTGGGCTGTATCATTTTCGTGTATCAGTGATCTGGTTGTAACAATACTTCCCATTTTTAATCAATACTGCGCGATAAATGAGGAATCGTGGAGGAAGAAGCTTAAGTCCCGGGCCCTTGTTCACGTTAAGTTTCCTTATGGCTTTGGTAATGTCCTCTCCAGTAAAAAGTTGAGGGAATTGGAAGAATAGCTAGTGCTATTGCTATAGAAGTGCTAAAGCTATTAGACAGAAAAGAATTTGCTGAAAATGGCCAACGAAAAGGTCACAGATTTCTTCTGTATTAAAAGTAACTAGTGTTTTCTTGTACAGGACTAGGTTTTAGTTTAACAACTAGGTTTTTCTTGTACGGAAAGCTTATGTTTTAGTGTTTACAAAAGCGAAGAATTTTCTTCATGTCTTGAATTATATTTTCGCCAATTATATTCACGAAGATTCTATACGCTTTGTTGGATTTGACTAAACATTTTAGTGCAAATTCATTATATAGGTCCTTTATAATATTGCTTACATTTATTTTGGTTTTTATTTATCATGCAATTTATTTTAATTTTTTGTATCATCCTGCAACTGTTAAAAGAAAGATTATGAAAATCACTCGAGGTTTAGAGTGTATTTAACTAGAAGTTCAACAAATGAACTTTATAAAGACTTGGTTACTCAAATCTTTTCGAACTGCTTAGTGTGTCTTTTAACGAAGCCGAGCTGCTTACTAGTCCAGGCTAGGAAGCATCTTGGTGTCCAAACCTATGCCTAGGTCTCTGATATTCAGTTCGATGTTGCTCAAGTAGTAAAAATTAGTCGTACTTGCATTTTTGCGGGATAAAACGTAGCACATGCTATGTTTTGCATTGAGATAAAGCTATTCTGGTTGCACTAGTGTTCGAAAGATTGAAGTTTTGATTGAAGAAAAATAGTGAAACATTTTCAAGTTGCGGTCGTAAAAGTGGTGTGTGAATGTAGTCTTTTTAGATAAGTATCCTTGAAATTTTACGACCTGAGTTCGATCGTAAAGATAAGATTGAAGTCAATATCACGAAGTTTGGCTATTGAGGTTTGATGATTAACGCGGTCAAAAGCTTTACTGAAGTCGGTGTGGACTGCGTTAAATTATAGTGCCAAATACCTTGATTTATATACTTTTGGCGCTACATACATCAGGATTGTAATAAAATATAGCGCCTCACACCATAATTTATGACGAAAAATTCTTGGGAATAGGCACTTTGTCCTAGAACTCTCAACGCAATGTATTCTGGTCTTCAACGCCATATATTATAGCCTCAAATGCACTGCGTTATCTCCAAAGCAAATAAAAAACGAAACAACAGTTTTAGGAAATTCGGTATTTTGATAATTGTACACAATGGAAATTCCTATTTCCATTCTTGAAATTTTATATCTTGATTTATAGTTTGTTGCAAATACATTCTGCTCCAATCCGGATTCAGACGTGACCCATTTCTTCAAAAATCGATACTCTGCCCACAAGACTACACAAGCTTATTAGAAACCTGTAATTATTTATCCTAATATAATTATGTGTGTAGGCATTATGTTCATAGCAGATGAGGATATGTTTCAGAGGAGTTGAGTCTATGCCCAGAATGTATGAGGCTTAGCTTTTAGCTGTATTTTAGAGCGCACTATGAATATATCGTAGCCGTGCTATGGTCATAGCGTAAGCGGTCATCAGGACGTCAGATACTAGAGTCACAAGATGATGTCACCTGCTCTTTTCTAAATCCATGCTGCTGTTTACTAAGAAAAATGTCGATAGCAGCAGATAGTTTGTCGTAGACAAAAATCTCAAATAGTTTGGAAATGACTAGCAACAAAGCGATACCTAGATAGGGATCAACTGATCGTTTAGGCTTGCAGAGGAAAATGGAAGAACCAAGTCAAGTTCAGGTTTTGTGTTGACGTTTAGTTGGGGATAGCTTGAGTGATTTATGATTGTGTCAGAACGATACCACCGATAAGAGGTATTAAGATAGCATTTACTGACGGGGATGATGCCTGGACTTTAGACGGGCAAAAATTATTCTAAAAATGGCCAGCAAATAAGTGATATATTTCTTGTAGGCAAGAGAGATAAAAGCAAAAAAAGGTAGCCTGATATCTTTCGTTTTGTACTAATGAAAAAAATCGTGTCATTAATGAGTCGTTCACTTATTCAATTGACTTAGAAATCATGTGCATCACTAGATTTGATGGAAATTACTTTGGACAGCACATTGTGCTTTTTTCTGAATCATCAGATATAGTCTACTTCTTTGAGCTTTCAAATGTTGTAGATTATGATCAAGCTGTGATTTGGAGAGCTCCTTCCGTTTCGTTATCTTCAGAATAAAAACGCTAGTTCCGGTAACGGTGTTAGGTGGATTACAAAAGAAATAAAAATGTACAGAACAGAAATTATGCTGCAAACAAAAATTAATTCATCATAAATAATTCAAAATAATTGCTAACATGCTTATACTACATACTCAAATAAATGTTCATTTTCATTCGTGCAAACATAAAATATCTTTACCAACAACATTTTTTTTTTATCTCTTTCAGGTAAGTCATCATCAACATTACCAAGTTATAGGCCTTTTTCCCGCGAAGTCATACGCGTTTTTTCCCTCCTTTTAAAAGTCAACCGGGTGAAATTAATTAGTTGCTCGAGTTTTCGGCATGAATTTAAATTAAATTTAGTTCAGTGTGATGTGGCAGCAATTTGAGTCAAACATAAAGCGAAATTGGGTCAAGCCCAGCGCCGATGAAATCCGAGGGAAAACTTCCTGGGATGCAGGTAAGTAACATCGTGCCGGCGAAATTCCGAAATATTGTGCATCGTTGTATTGCTCGTGAATGGGGAAAACACTAGGGAAAATAATTTTAATATTTAATTTTGTCATTTTGGGCTGTCACATGACCGCAGTGGTTGAGTAGCAGAGAGTAAGTTTTCGTAAAGTTTCAGACGAAAGTAAGCTGGAAATGTAAATTGACAGAATTTAATTACGACCTAGCTGTGTTGACACGATAAAGGCTAAAAGTGTACACTGGTCAAATTATGGTGATATATGGGCGATGATTAGACACGAGTTGATATGTTTAAGTGAATTTGATTAGTCTGGCATGTAAAATAAAGTGAAAAGTATAAAGAGGAAGGTTTAATGCAGCTTAGAGGAGTTGATAAATGGAGCCATGAAAAACCAAGTGAAGCTGAACTTCATTTTAGAAGTTACGATAAAATGGTTGAAAGTTTCTAGATACTGATGTATTTATTAACTTGTTTTTTTGTTTCTGTGTGTATCTTTCTGTCCATGTACCATTCCCTCAGATCTTAATGAAGAAGATTTGATATTTGGTGAAATTCTAAGTGAAAATGTTTAAATTGAGGTTGACGATAAACGAGGTAGGCTTACTTTATACACTGCACATAGGGGTATTTGGTCGATCTACGCGGTCAAAATTATTTCTTGTGGATTTATTATCATAAATAGCGTTCTTAAATTTTTTATTGCATTATAGATGATATAGGATGAAAGAGTATAAATTTAGATCATTTTGGCTGATTTTTATTATAAGGGATACTATGATACACACAAAATTAATACAATTTTAAACAAATCAAAACGGTTTTGAAGATGAGTGATGAATCTTCGTCAGAAGACTCTTCCTCGTCTTCTATAGACGTCTCGTCTTCTGTGAACTCCTCCGTTGAGTCCGAGTCATCATCAATTGGATTTGGTTCAGCTGGTATAAACATTTCTATGGCTTCTTTCGAAAATGGATTCGTCATTTTTTTTCGTATTGGCCTCATGCTGCTCACCAAGGGATCAGAGCATAGAAGAAGTTTATTTAAGACATCGCGATTGCATGATTCCCTGGAAACTTTACGTGCAAAGTTTTGTCGGTACTGCCTGAAATGTTTGTTTCGTGCTTCAGCAGCTTCCTCAGATAGTAGGCCGATAGGTAGCAATGCGTGTTGTATCACAGTTGCACCATGCACCAGGATCTTATGAAATGTTGGGGTCATCGGATGCCATTGGTACAATTTGACGTAAAGCCTTGCAGTTTGTATTCCATACTCGGCAAACTTATTTAAGTCGATCTTGTGACCACTCGAAATTACTTCCAAAATAACTTTCAGTCTGTAAATCAAGTTAAAGTCAACACCAGTTATTTCAGCTGCTAGTTTCGGATTGGCAAAAAAACGTCTGCTGGTGTTACCATCATTCGTGTTACCAAAGCCTGATTTCGGAATATCTACTATCAAACCTGTTTCATGTCTAAACTTTTTTTGTGTCTCTGCCTTTCTTTGCTTTGCTATGTCTTTGTCATTCTCTGATCTTAGTTGGCATTTTTTGTACTGGAAGTTTATATGATAGATGCAATATGCTTTCGAAGGATTGGATTCTAGCGTGCAACACAGAAAGACCAAAGGATAATGCATCGGTATTAATATCACATTTGATGGTTAAGTCATTGAACTGCTTTGAAGTAACCCCCACAAATATAACATTTCATTGTAGAAGATGTTCCTGTTGCAGCATTGCACACTTTAGCATCTACCATAGTTAGCATCATTGTATGTTTCACTGAAAATGTTTTTTCTCCCCGAATGAATTCGGTATTTTGTAATAACTTTATGATATTTTCAAAGTAGTTAATTTCTGCGTTTGTAACTTCAACAGTAACGTTTATGCCACACAGAATCAACTTTGAAAAACGGTAGCATCTGAAGCATCAGTTTGCACGTTTTGTTTGCATCGTGCCTGTTGGGAGCCATCGCAACCCCACTTGCTAATCAACTCTAAAGTGCTCCGTTCTTTTAGACTTAAACCCTGTAAAATATCTTCTAAATATGTTAGTAATCTTTTCACCGTATGATTCATCAAGTCTTGTAATTTAGCTTCGGCGCAAATTTCAGACACTTGGAAAGATTGTTCAGGTGGATAACAGTCTTGCTTTGCTCTTTGAAGCACACTGTAGCTTAGATACCTCTTTTTCATTGTACTTCTAATTATTTGGTATTGTCTTCTTGAAAGATCGGCTTCAACAAACATAGATAGAGCTTGTAATTGTGTTAATTTAGTTTCGTATCCCTTTATAAACTCAGAATATACTGTTTTGTATCGTGTAGCTAGCTTCGGAGACTTGGTTATTTCTTTAAGTAATTTTGAAGCATCTCTGTTACCAGAAGTTCGTAATGTTGACTGAGCAGCATGCATCAATACATCGTCATTTATTGCACTTTGAAGTTCTTCCGTTCGTGTTTTAGTTCTCTCACTCGATTCTTTAAATGACCTTTGTGGTCGACCTGCTGAAAGTTTTATCTGCACTTTCGGTATAGAGAATGTTCCTTGTAACCAACTAGAGTTCTTTTTTATAAAAACATCTTCTTTTTTGTGTGCTTTAAGCCACCTCAGTTTAAATTCTGATTTAATGTATGAAAATTTGTGTTTTATGTCTTTCGTTTGTTGTTCTGAATAGTCTTCACATGATAACAAGTCCCTTTCAAGATAATCTAATTTTTCTTCAAAAGTAGGCAATTTTTTTGTTTCATTTTGACAAATAACCTTTCCCGGGTCCATACCCTAAGGTTAGAGCCACCTGATGATACTAACAAAAAAATAACTTGTTTTAACATCAATAACAATAAGTCCTTTTTTTGATTCTATTTTTTTGAGGGACCCGAAATAAGTAAAAACCACGGGTATCCGCGACAAATTTTAACATAGTTCTTTAGTTAAAACCTTAAAATACCTACTGCAACAAAAAAAAGGTACCCTGAAGTACAACTAATACCTTTGTAATTGCAAAATATTGCTTAAAAATTTGTTCAATGGAACACAATTTTCACATGTACTAAGATATCATTAAATTTACATTGAAATAATTCCAAATTACAAAAACTCTACGCATCCTTAACTGTAGTATCTAAATCCATTGTAATTTTTTTTAGAAAATCGCCCAACGAACCATGTGACACTGAGAAACTGAATTATTGTTCAAACTCCTGGAAAAATTACGTGCAACAAAGAGAACGATCACGTTTAAATAGAGACGCTGACGCTGAACCGGGTGTCGAGAGAGGTGGGGACCGGCGGCATAATACTCCTCGACTGTTCAACTTGGTCGGGTAGCGATTGTACGATACTAGAGCTACTTTTACGAAATTGACTTTTGACCGCGTAGATCGACTAAATACCCCTACTAAATACCCCACTGTGTGAACATATCGAATATATCGTGTCAATATAAATTTAGAAAATAATGGACAAATGAAATCAAATTAATTCACTTGGTCGATGTTCCTTAATTTTTCTACAATCATTTTGTGGAGAGAAAATCACATAATTTTTTAATGCTAATATACATATATGATGGTATATATTTGAATGTCACCTATGGTGATCGTACTATTTCTCCATATGCTTTCATTAACGACTATTCGCTTTTTCCTTTGAGTGTTTTCATAACTACAAGCGCTTGATTGCCCTGACCTATCTGCACAATTGTTATTCCCATCATTTCCACTAACAATGCAATTTGAAAGCAAGATTTACTTTTTCACGTTCGATACGGCTTATCAATTTTCAATTCACTGCGTTTCCATTGACTTTTATTCTTTCATTCAGTCTCGCTGAAATACGAAAATCATTCCACCCCCTTGCCATTCATCATCCATGCTAGTACACAGCACTACATTGTGCTTAGGTATGTTCAAGGACTACTGCTGCTGCTATTTATTTCGGACAATTGCAGAAGTGCGAGTTCAATTGCGCTTGAATACTCCCAACAACAACAAAGAATTGCACTCACTGTCGAAATGAAAAGAAAGTAAATAGAAACAAGAGCCGGCGAACATACGTAGTGTACTGGTTGGTGTAGTGTAGTGGGTAGGATGTGATTTCCTTTTATGCTGCTTTCAATAGTATAGTTTCTTCCATAGAGCTTTCTATTCGCAGGCTTGCTTTTAACTATTGTGTGCGAGGACCATTTTCAGTAACATAAGGAAATCAACATGTCGAAAGAATGGTGGATGCAGGAGCAATCTTTTCTTAATACATTGAAAGTAGCATAGATATTGAAGGGTAATAGACAAAATCTTGATGAACCGCGTCTGACGTCTGTCTGTCAAAGATTTTGATTTTAATTTAATCACTATGTTTGTAAAATATGTTTAAAAAAAGAACATTCTTATTTTGACAGTATTATTTCGTCTAGTCAAAACACGAGGATATATCGCAGTGATATAATATGTCTCATCCTTTTTTCATTTCCTATCTTTCCATCAAATTTGCCATCATTCAAACGTTTACAATTTTCCCTCTAGCATATGCATACATTGTTCGTTTTGTGGAAACTTACAAGAATCTCAACATTTCAATAGCATATCTAGGTTTGCCTACGGTGTGGAAATGCTGTAGTATACAATTTGTAATGCTGCTGTTTTAAGTTCGAGACCGTACTACCGACCGAGCGTAAACATGAACAAAAATAGAAACAAAAGTGAATGCCAACCGGAGAGTATCGAAGAATTTAATGGAATGTTGAGTGGAAGAATGCGGAGTGTATTGAGCGTTGAGAGAATATTTTGTCAAGTATTTGAGATGGATCCTGATTGAAATGGAAGCTGATGCAATGTGGTATGATCAGAATTTTATTTTATATCATGAAAATGGATAGGGGAATGAAATCGAAGCAATTTTACTTAATGGTGGTTGTATTGTACATGCAAGTATTGCGAGATGTTTTCATATTTATTGTTGTTGTGAAAAACTCTGCATTTCTGATGGGTCGAAAAGTATTTCTGATGGGTCTAAAAGTATGTATTGAAATATGTAGAAAATCAATAGATATTGCTTGAAGATTGCAGGTTAAACGTAATTGAAATTTATGAAATGTTTACTCTATTCCTAGCATTTACTTTGATGTTAGTCATTGTATGAACTTTGAAGTGAACAGTCAGTTTTTTAATGGTGTGCTTATTTATTTATTAATCCAACTAACTAGCTCACTAAAAAGTAGTTGCATCCAATATTTGTGTACACAGATAGGAATCTCCTAGCTTGTGCTGTCTTGAGGCTACCATCCTTAAGTTTATTTAAATTAAATTGAAATATTGAGAAGAGTCAAGAGTAGTCACCTACTGAAATGAACTTTTTCGATCATAGATACCGCGTAAGCGTAAATCAAATCTTAGTTTGCCATTTAAAGTGACGCCAAGATCGCTGGCATTAGTAGGAGAATGCCGTATGTGGTCATTAATCAAATAGCTACAAACCAGTGATGTCGCTTTCTGGGAAGAGAAAAAATCCATTGCGTTGCTTTTTTCAATATTTAGCACATGCTTGTTTTTTTGGCACCTATTTTGAAGTGTATGCAGATTGAATTGAAGGAGGCCCAGCCCTCGATGGATCTTACTGTTGCAAAAAGTTTAAGGTCATCGGCGTAAAAAAGACATTTAAATGAAAGAAGTGGCGGCAGATCAATCACATAACATAAGAAAAGAAAAGGGTCCAGAATAGATCTTGGTGGAACTTCAGTTTTGTGTTGATCACAACAAGATCGATCATGAAGGTAGGGCTTAAGCCAAACTATAATAGAAAAAAAATCCAATGTAATAAAATATAATATCGACGGGAGGACTGTGGAATCGGAGTCGTGGCTGTGTATAATTAAAGTATATTGTAAATGTATATTTAAATGTACAGGGCCACGACTCTACAGCCCTGGTTATAATGACAAATTATGTGACCACATTCATAAAAAAACAAATTAATTGAATTTCAAAGTGATTCGTTGGTAATGATACCATCAATATGTCGCTCCAGTACTTAGAGAAAGTTGAAGAAGTGATATCGGACAGTAATATGCAGTAGAAAAAAGGTCTCCATATTTAGGTATATACCAATAAATATAGTGTGCAGGCAGGAATTATATCTTCGAAAAGGATTTTGTGGAATATGTTTGATAGAGGGAGGCTTAGAAATCTATTGGTTTTATCCAAATTTTTTTTTTGGAAGAACGTCCAAGCTGGCACTGAATGATAGTTTCAGTGTTTTTTTGGCTTTTTGTGCAGACCTTAGTTTATGGTAGGCACCTAGGTCGAGTTATAAACTAGGTCGCTTAAATATTTCTCGGTACTTGTTTTCCAGGTGAAAATTTCAATTGATGAATCTGTCGGGGTCACCGATTTAAGAAGTCGTACATATCTTCCTAATAATAAATAAAATGATATAAGTGATATAAAAATATTTTTATTGTTTATTCTAGAAGATTAAAAGTATACTGAACTTATATGCTACAAACATCAAAAAATTACAACTATCTTAGCCTACTTGGTGTTTGTTAATTTTGATGTTTGTTTGAAGTGTCAAGTGTTTGTGGATTGTCGATGTGTATTTATGTTGTGTATTAGGTGTTTCCACAAATCCATTTAACCAAGGAGGTTGAATTTGTTGCTGAGAATGTGCAATTGCTGAGAATGTGCAAATGCTGCGGAAATAGTTGGCTGAAAGAGAGAGTAACGGTGGCATGATATTGGGCCCATCGAAAGGTCATAAAAGAGACTTGAAGTCAGCATAGTCACCGCGAGAAAGTTGATGGTTGAAAAAAAGTTGTGATTTTAGGAAAGCTATGGTAAAGAATCGGAGTTTAAGAAGGGAAATTTCATCAAAACTTCCAATGAAGGATGAGGCGAATCAACTCCCAGATACGCAGTAAGAAATATATAAATTTCCAGGTGATCGATGGGAATTTTGGGGAGGACAAAATCAGAGATTCGATACAAATGATTGCGAACAGAATTGACTTGAACAAGTGCACAGTTGTTCATAAAAGCGCTAAGTGACGAAACCGATTGCTAAGAGATGTGATAAAGATTCAGGCAGCCTAGGAAAAGATAGCCAATGCATGTTTGAATGGCTGTAGCATGCACACATTAAGTCATTGTTTTGAAATGAAGAGTTGATCGTATCACTAAAGCATTCGTAGTACTTGTCGTAGACTATTCATACAAGGAAAGTAGATGCAGCAAACGAAAATTGAATCAGATACGCTTATCAACCGGACAGTATCACAATCGAACAAACTATTTGGTGACCAAGATATAGCATCGGAGAAAATATTGCTTATATATATATATATATATATATATATATATACATATACATATATATATATACATATATATATATATATATATATATATATATATATATACATATATATATATATATATATATATATATATATATATATATATACATATATATATATATATATATATATATACATATATATATATATATATATATATATATATATATATATATATATATATATATATATATATATATACATATATATATATATATATATATATATATACATATATATATATATATATATATATATATATATATATATATATATATATATATATATATATATATTTATATTTACGTTTAGAAACGACATCGGTAAACTTATCCGCAGCCCTGGAAGCAATTTCATACTGGAAGGGGACCTCAATGCAAACCATTTAAATTAGGATTATCCCAAATTCAACTTCTGTGGCAGTATCCTGTCCGACATTGTCACTTCTAACAACCGCCTTCACTTAATTTACCTTTCAAAGTGCACGTTTATACCTATATCTACTTAAATGAGACCTTCAACTATCGATATGTTCATAACTGACAGCTATCTTGTTGTTAATCACATAACTATAAATGTTTTAGGCTCTGACCATCTCCCAGTTATAACACCAAATCCAATCGTTTATTTATTTATTATTTATTTGTAACTAATTTATTTATTTGTAACTTATTTATTTATTTATATCGTATTCATTTATATTAGATATATTGTTTTAATTTGTTAAAATTTATTCATATGTATTTACTTTTATGTCTTGCTTGGTGGCTTGCTCGGTAATAAATGATATAGAAAAAAACATTTTAATAAAAAAAGGGACGATTGGAGAGGTCAACAAGCTGCGGGTCTCAAACCCGGCGTTGCCAAGAATTAATGACTTCCAAAAATACACAAAGAAGGAAGTGAGCTTTGGGAAATTGTCACCGCTACAAATGCTCCAACAAGGAGAATCGCAAAGTGGATTGTAGACGAGTGTAGGGCCTTAAAGAAGATTAGCGATAGAACGGTTAAAAATAGAGACGAGGGAATAAGCGGCTTGGAAGAGTGGCAACAATAGGGGAAGATGAGCCAGCTGTATCATTTGATGTCAAGGCTCTGTTCCTAAGCATGCCAGTAAAACAAGCACTCACGTTCTTTGAAGACTGGCTACTAGAGAAGAATAGCTCACCGGATGGGAAGAGGAGGGCTAAAGACTTTTTGAAACTTGCCTCGGTTTGCATGAATCAAAGTTACTTTACTTTCAGGGGGAAATACTTTAAAGCTATGAAAAGTGTTGCTATGGGAAATCCTATATCTCCACTGATGAGTGAGATATTTATGGACAGATTGGAGAAGAAGGTTCGCTTCCTCGGGTTTGGTTGATATATGTAGATGACATTCTAGCTATCGTAAAAAAAGATGCTTTGGGAGAAACTTTTGAGAAGTTGAACCAAACACATATGGTCATCCAATTGTCAATGGAAGTCGAAAACAATGAAAAATTATCTTTCTTGGATTTAATGGTCATAACGAAAGAAGGTCTTCTTAAATTTAGTATCCACCGGAAGCCCACACACATCCAGACAAAAATACCATCCACGTCTGATAATTGGCAAAAAATGGCGCCCTTTAATTCGATGATTCACCGGCTTTTAACAGTGCCAATGGATCAGGAAAGTTTTATTTCAAAAGTTAAATATATTAAAGATAGATTGACGAGAAAATAATTGGAAACGCTGTCAAAAAGAAAAAGAATAAAATACTGCGTGATCTGTTAACGACGCTCTCGACACAAAAAAAAAAAAAAACAACCATAAGAGTTCCAACAACTATTTTTTTGTCAATATTCAAAAAAATTCGGGTACTTCCTGAACGCTTTGATATAAAAGTGGTTCCAACCAGTAAGGGCTTAAGAATTAGGTACAAAATTATGTCACGTGAATTACATAAAGGATAAAAATGTGGATTATATAATATTACTTGCCCAAAATGCGACAAAATATACATCAGCCAAACGAAACGGTTAGTTGGTGTTAGATTAACCGAACATAAGCGGGAAGCAGCTTTAAAAGTAAGCACTATAAATAACATACCTAAGTTAGATTAAGATTAGACCGATAGATACTGAAGAAGAGGGCAGATTACCCTCGAAATATCGATATTTGTTAAAAAATTGAATATATCTAGCTTCAAAAGGAAAATATCGGTTTTTTATCAAAATATTTTTTTATAAGCTGGACAAAAATTGGTTCAAATGAACGCCAAGTAAATAATTAAGTTAGACCACTTTGCTTCTTTTCTTTATTATGTGCGTGTCATTAACTATAGCAGATAATTCTACTTGGTAGATTTTGTCATTCTTCGGGAAAGGGATTGCATTTTGCACCTGAGTCCTACAATCCGTGTTCCTGCTGCACAATTCATCTGTGAGTCATTCGTGTACCACATTCGCATCCCTTTGCACGAGAGCGTGGGCTATTCTCCCATTATTTTCTTGATGAAATTGCGAGCTTGGACCTTTTCTAGAAGACTGCTTTATTTTTAATATGACCGCTGTAGTTCAGCGGATCAATTATGAGCCCGATGTCCTCCAATGGACTAAGGTGGCCTCTTAGGACTCCTAATTTGTACCTGCAGGTCTAATGTAGGATAATAGCCTGTTTTGCCGCTTTCTTTTGAATCTTGAGATGTAGCGGTTCAAGATTTAAAAGGACTTCTAGTACTGCTCATTGCTCTAATAATAATAAGGCAACAGTTTTTTGTGGTTTTCTCTCCATATTTTGTGGTTTGTGCTCCATATAGCATATGAGGTCTCACCATTTGTCAGAGTACTTATCTACAAAGTAGTTCCTAATTGCATCCAAGCATTCGCTTTGACGCCCAAAGTGTCTTAGTGACCTTCAATGTCGTTTTGCTTAGACAATTGCCCCAACTAAGCTTCCTATCCAGCTGCATTCCTAGATATTTTACCTCCATCAGCAGACGTACCTCTATGCCCGTTTTAATTCAAAATCAAAATAAAGCTGTTTGCTTACTAGTTTTTTTTTTAAATTACGCTTGTTCATTTCATTAGCAATATACCTTTATTTACTAAAACTGCAAGATATTTATGAAGCAACCTGAGCTATATCATCAAATTGCCGGGTTTCAATTATTTATTTTTGAAGCACTTGTCAACAATATATGAAAAAGGATGTACCGTTTTCACAAAATGTGCAAAAAGACAAATACGAACTTTATCGTACGCATTTGCAATGCTTACGACACACTCTTAAGTGCCAACACCGACAGCGCGAGATTAAAAAATAAAAGCGAATAGCTTTTATATTTTCGAGCAGTTTTTTCTCCCAAACATATGTGAAAACATTTAACCGAATTATTAGATTGTGTCCTTGAGAGGGACCTTCAGATTTCTTCCTGCATCCAGTGTGGATTTTATCTGTAATTTTTCAATAGATTTGTATAGAAATTATTTCTATCGATAACTCTCCTCGTTGTGTTACATTTGTTACAATTACAAACATTTTTATTAAATTAACATGTCCAAGTTTGTTATTGATATTAACTAAAAATCTAGCTCTATAAAATCGACCAACCTGACAACTCTGACCAGTCATGTCCTTAACTAATCGAAAGCTCCCATCCATTTCACTCCATATCACTTGAAAGCTCTTCGAAATATATGCTGTAACCCTTAAACACCAGAGATGATGTTAAACAAGAGTAAATACTGCCAACCCTAACGACTTGAAAAAGTCGGCTTTCAAAAACACACAGCTGCGCTGCATTTGTCATTACCGCTTTTACTAGGGCAACCAATAAATTTAAAAATGTGTGTGTTGGTGTGACATTCCTGATAGCTATCCCTATTTCGCTCCAAAACTTTTAGGAGCTGTACCTTCGAATAGGGACATGCGCTCTTCAGTTATGCGCATTTATTAAACAGTCATGATGACGACAGAATCTCGCCGCTGGCGAATCCCTACAGTATCCTGAATTTAGGATAGTCGATGTTTCTCAAAATGCATTACGAGGAGCAACAACACCGATTTCATGCAGTTTGAAGCAATCAAAGTTCGAAATTTTCCCAAACTGGTCTTATGCCAGTTGAATTCATCTTGCAGTTTGAGTTGATAACCTGGCGAGATAGCTTCATACGTCAGGACCTTCGCTCACAAATACATCGAAGCCGGTATCCAACATCCCTTCCAGTTCGGTTCGGGCTAGACCTCGTCGAGTGGGCACAGATCCGTGGAATTTCGCCAGTATGCGGCGAGGACTTTAGTGGCATCGAGCTCGTCTGAGCTTTCGTATCCTTTTTTCCATATTCAGTTGTGAAACAGCTTGGAAGAAGTTATAATTGCAAATTCCAGCTCATAAACTGTGCAGTTTGTGTGAAATTCATTAGCCATCGAGCTGAGTTCGATCAAGACGTGTATCTTCGTTTCGAAAAAGACATTTGGAGAAAAGGATACGTGGATCATGTGTAATTACTGCGGCTGTTCACTAGAGCGGTCTTATTTCTGTTCTAACCTCTCCTGAGTGACGGTGTGCACGTAGTTTGTAACAATGTCATACGAACACTTCGCGTAGTTTACAAAGTGACTTTTGATTTACTTGAAAACGGGCGACGTGTTTCAAATTGGTTTTGGTTTTATGAATAAACGGATCTGAAATTTCTTTCGTGCTATTTTCGTTGTGAATTTGTGTCAGTACTGAACGGGAAAAGCTCGTAGCTACGAGAAGCGAGTGTCACGAGTGAAGTATGTTGTCAGAAGTTTTGCTGAAAATTGTGTTGAGTTGTTGTGTGAAAATACGCGAAACGATTCCTCCAACGAAATAGTGTGCAGCTTTGAAGTAAATGGCGAAGGAGCTGCCAGTGACTGTTTTGTAATGATTTGCAGGAAACATGTGGAGCGCCCGAAAGTCTACTAAAAATGTCGCCCTGTTTCTCTGTTACTGGGCATACTAAGGGCGAAGAGGTTGCGGTTTTGGCTATTGTGTTAAAGTGCCCTTGACTTAGTCCTTTGTGAATTGAGTTGCCGAGGCCAGTTCGTTTCAGCTGATTGAATAGTTCTTGCGTAGTTTATGTTGGAAGTAGGGTTGTTTTAGGAGTCGCGGTTTTTCGCAAATATTTACGCTTATGGCGATCACATAGATGATTACGTGTGCGTTGATAGTAAAAAGTTCCCCGTAATTCGACTCTGGAAAAGTGTTCAACTTTCTGCCTCGGAGCCTGTTCGCATGCTGTCCTGGAGAAGAGATGGAATGTTCTTGCAATGTACACACAGACGAAAAGATTCGGTTTCGGCTCGATGTCTTTGGGTAAATACAATGAAAAACAAACGTATTTGTCTTTGGTTGTGGCGTCGCCAGGACGTCAGAGCATATGGAGTTTGGACTCAGTAAGCATAATATTAGAATGGTTGTGAAAGCACGACTGGCTCTACTGTCAGAGCTAGGTCCGTCGCTGTCGAGCTCTCTGTTCTTGTGTTGTTCTTAATTTTTCGTCCGCCCGATCACCGGCTCGATTTACTGATGACTGAATGCGTGGGGCTCATATCTTTGGGAATACTGAGCATTTTGTGGTTCTAATTTAGTTGGGTAGCTGAGCCCCTTGGCTCCTTTGTCTGTGGATATGCCGCCGAGATGGCTCAAAAGGGAGGTGTCCTTGTGAGGATGTTAAGTTTTTGTGCTCGTTTCGAATAGACAACCGTGAAGAGCTCAATGACGAATTCACGCTTGAACAGAATAAATGGCTTGCGATACACTGTCGCCCATGCTATGTCTACTCGGTGGCTATCGTTGGTGTAGTGTGCTGCTGTCAAGGATGTTGTAATGGTTGACCTTGTCGTTACAAGGCGGATTATGGCGAGGACTGTGAATCAGATTTTGTAAGATTTTGGAATGTCGTCTTGTATTTGTTGGCATTACCGGTGGCGTACTCTGTGCTCTGTATACCGTGCTATCGGATATAATAGTCTTGTTGGTTACTGTTCGTCTTGTTGATTTGATGATACTGCACGAACCGTATGAATGCGAACAGCAAGCATTGTTTCTGTTTTGTAGAGAAGACGATTGTGGATCTTAAGTGCTTTCGTATGGTTTAAGTTTAATTGGAGAAATGAAGTCGGTTTTAAAAGTATGGTCTGAGTAGGGAAATATGGGGATTAGAGTTGTTATGATTGAGCATTAGAAGGAATAATGTTGAATTTGTGGGTGACGGGAGGGTTTTAGTGGATAAGAGACGGATTTTATGTCGGATGTAGTGTGTTTTAACAGGAACTGGAAAGGGAATGTGGTTAGTTGGCATTACCAAGTTAACTTTAGTTCATATCCTTTTCGTGTCAAATCGGAGTGTATTAGATGCATTTATTTATGATGCTCAGTTCTTGTTCACATGTGAATTATCTATTGACAATATTTTTGCCATGTTTTCCATAAAGTCGATTTGTTTTTGAGGGTAAATAAGACCGAAAATAACAGAGCTGATTTGAAATTACTTTGATCGGGATGAATTCGAAATAAAAATGCTTATTTTCGAATAAAATGTGATATTTGTGTTCCCACACTGGGCGCGGTTTTTCTATGGTTAAAACTGTTGATGTAGTTGCTCAAAACCGACTCTTAGAGGATAGATATTTTAAATTTCTTTTTTGGTATACATGCTACATCGATTTGTATCGTTTTTGCTGAGTTAAGTCAGAGGTTGTTTCGATTTATATAATAATTGTGGTGCAACTTTGTTTTAGTTGCTTGTGTTAAACTGGTTTTATAATTTGAATGAGCCAAGCAGCTCTGTTCTTTGGGTTGGAATATGAAATATATATACATGTTAATTTCACTAATAAAAGAGTCATAAAATATGGCTATTAAAATTTTGATTAGAAGGAAAGTTTTTTTAAAAATATTATTTGAAAACTGTGCCTAAAAAATGACCAAATACTATCAAAATAGTTTTTGTTGTCTACTAAGTTACTTTTGACATGACAAAGAAATCATGAATTTATGTCTTTGATCATGCTTAGAATTTATTTGTTGACATTGTGTTTCTAAAATGCAAAAAAAAAAATTGCATCGCATTTCTGATGAAATTTGCTGACCAAATAAATCGGTAATTTTATTTAGTCTTCACTCTCTTACTCTTGTAATTAGGTCAGGTAATTCGATTTCATGCCGAAATTTGTGGATTAGCCAAAGTTTAGCGATAAAAGCATCCATTGAAAAAAAAATCGTATTGTCATGGTATATAAAATGTAGAAACTTATACGAAAATGAAGGAAAAATAACAGTTGATTAAGATATTTAGTTGCCAGATTTAATTCAAAGTCGCATATCAAAATGTAATTGTAGTTTCTCGAAACCAATGTGCTCAAATGCGGGCACTGTAGCGGCCTAGTACCGGGTTCGATTTTGAGTGATGAAAATGAGTTCAGGAAATATTAAATTCAATTTAAAAATTATTTTATCACCCAGAAACCTAGAAAAACTCACGCTAGAAACTAGCCTCCTTTCACTCGTTTGGCGTTTCAACTCACAATGGATTTTTTCTTGCTTGATTGATTTGATTGATAGTCTAGAGTAAGTCCACTCCTGAGTCTATTGTACCTCCACAGCGTTATGTCCTTTAGGATATCCAGGCTTTTTATGAACCTGGATATGATTCTTGACGGGATATTGTTATGTCCTTGGTGGAGGGAAGAGCTGAGCCAAGAAGCTTTAATTTGTGTCTTGGTAGTGCGGGATAGTGTGTGGAAAGATCTTTTACTTTTTCTGCCGTTTCTCCGCAGTATCTACAGCAGTCGTCCCTGTCTTTACCCATTCTGTGGAGGTACTTATTTACAAGAAAGGTGACATATTAATGTTTTGCATAGAGCCCTTATGCTACTTTTGCACAGAGCCACTGGCTCTTTTGTTCACGAAGCCAAGGCATTTTTTTTCCAGTGTTTCAAACCATCAAAATTGATCCAATAGCTTTCGATCTTTCTTTTGCTCTATATTTTGATTTCTTTGTCAGTGTCAGCCTCGGTAAAGCTCCATTACAGAGCAGGACTTGTGAAGGGCATTCTTGCTCCTTCTTTGGCGTTGATATCAGCTTCTTCGTTTCCTTGGTGCTGCTTATGGCCGTTTTATCCATATCAACTCGAGGCTGTTCTCTGCCCCTATTCCAAATAGGGCCTGCCTCAACTCTAAGAGCATAGCTGATTTTTTGTGATCACGATTGAAAGCCTTGAGAACTGCTTGGCTATCCGATAGGATCTTGATTCTAATATGTTGCTTATATTTATTATATGTGTAACTCCAAGTATGGCAGATAGTTCTGCATGATATATAGTGGCCTGTTTTGTGAGAGAGAAATCGACCCTGTGAAGGTAATACGACCCCTGCTCATGTATACCACAATTGTGCCCTTTTTTACGAGGGAGGGACTCATCCTCTCGTTTGTTCCTTGATTGAATTGTGATATTGAACCTCTTTTCGAAGGCTGCTTCGGTTTTTATTTGATAGCTGAAGCTCAACATTTCCATTATGGGACTGATGTCTTCCAGGATTCTAAGATGGTCTTCGTGGTCTTCTGATTTTTACCTGTTGGTCTGTTGTAGGCGAATAGCCTGTTTTTTGTTTCCTCCCGAATTTTGGGGTGTAGCGGTTCTGAGTTTATAAGAAGCTTCATTCTTGCCGTTGGGTTGGAGCTCATTGCTCCTGTAATCAGCAGGCAAATTTGTAGCTTGTTGAGGATAGTAACAGTAGTTTTTAGACAGGTTTGCTTTCACCACACTGAAGCTCCAAATAGGATGATAGGTCTCACCATTTGTTTGTATGTCTAGAGTGTCTCCCTTGGTAGATCGACCGATTTGCTGCCACCCTTCGCACCAATCCGCACGAGTCTCCACGATTTTGGTATTTAGCTGAGTTTCAAGTTCTCTTAAATATGTGTATCAGCATGGTTTTTAATCTCCTTGTAGCTCTTTGTATCAGAGCTGGGTGGATTCTGTCTGGTCCTGGTAATTTAAAGGGTTTGAATTACTCTATTGCCCATTCAACCTTTTGATACGAGGTGTTTGGCCTACTCAGAAGTGAGTGAAGTGTTTGATCAGGGCCTTGCACTTCTTTCTCAGCCTTACGGCTGCTCCTAATTTTGCACTCTGTTCTCTAAGCAGCGCTTTCAGTGTGTCTCTAAAAGTGGTCGTCATCGCTGCATCTGAAACTTTAAGTAGTTCTATATATCCTTGGTGATCTTTGGACAGAGCTTTCTATATTTTGGAAGTCTCTTAGATGCTATTTAGACTTTGGAAGAAGACGTTCCAAACTCAGCTCTTTTTATAGGCCTCCCAGTTGGATGTAGTTTTGGCCTGGTTGAACTTGGTTCTTACGGCTCTTCTGAGTTTTTCGAATTCTTTGTTCTACCATGACACCCTTGTTTTGGAAGGACTGGTTTTCCGTCTTCGTAGCGAAACTCGGGCGCAGGACATTTTGATAGCATTCCCATTCCGTGCACTTCGGTTGCCTGTGCTTTATCCTTTTTACAATATCGCTACCCAGCCCAAAGTTTATGTGCCTATAATCGGAGAACGAAGCCTCTGTAAGGACATTCCACTCCTTCACTAGATGCACTGCACTATTTGACACTAACGTGAGGCCTAGTACCTCTTGCTGATAAAGATAAAGCTAAATTGCTGGTAAAGAAGAGCTTGATAAAGAAGAGCTTGGTAAAAAAAGCTCTATGAATGGCTGATCTCTAGCGTTGATGTCACTACTCCCCCAAGCTGTGTGATGAGCGATGGCCTCACAACCAATTGTCTGCATTTTGTTCTCCTTTCTGCAGTGGTCTACGAGTTCCTTGATGTTGTTACTTGGGTCTTAGTCTCTTGTGAAGTAGGCTACTGTTCCGACTCCAACGGGGACCTGTATTTGGACCGCCACTGTGTTCCTTTTAATGTATTTTGGAATTAGACGAAAGCTAAGGTTTGTGTTAATTATTATCGCCGCCTCAGGTTTTCTTCCCTACTACTTTTTGTACTTAGGCCACTTATTATGCCTTAGTTCACTCAGGTATCTTGTATTAGTCCCATGCTATAGGTGCCCAAAGCAACCCTGCTGCTTGATTCCGCCGAGGCAGCTTTGGGGTGATTCAAGTTAGCCTGTCATTCTTTGTTTTCCATTGCTTGGGACCATGTCAGTTCCACTACCCTCCGTACTGCTAGTTGGAGTGACCGCTAGCTATGGTGCTTATTCGCCTGCATTTTAAAGCCCCATTCACTAGCAACAGTCGAAATGGCCTGAGGCCAGGCCAAAATCTCACCGTGTGCGGGAGAAAGGACTCATGGACTGAAGGAACCTAATTGGATTTCCAGCCAATCCAAAATCCATAGACTCAGACCATTTTTTGGCTCGATCGTGTGTAGGGTAATATTAGGCCAATTTTTGACAATCCACAAAATGGACTGGTCGTGTGTGTTGAAGCCTCAGTCCAAAAACCTGGCAGTCTTGCTTCACACGCTGACGCGTGACAAGCTCATTGACTGTTTCTGTGATTATTTTATTTAACCGAAAAATTCAGCATTGGGTAGTGGTGGTCATGATTTTGTTTTGGAAGTTTTTTTTAGGGTCAAATGACTGTAGGAAATTTGAGCTCTTCATAGCTGCAACTGCTTGCTAAGTACCGCAAAGTAGGGGTCAATCTTTCTTGAGGAGTGATGGCTTGTCTCATATTCGTATCCTTTCGTTAGATTAATGGGGTGACTAGCTGTTATAACTATTATAACTATTATATGTCGTTTTATCCATTCTTAAAAAATTTTACCAATCACAAGGCTCAAGTGTGAGCTCTTTTACCAAATTTACGTGACTCATTTGTTTTGGTTCGACCAGCCATCCTGTTTTCTACTTCCTTTTTGGTTTTCGCTGCTTACTGTAGATGCAAGCTGCAATTGCAAACAACTCCTCCATAAATTTCGGATGCATTAATAAATTAAAAACTCATATGCCATTGTTTCGGCGATTCAGCTAGATTTTGTTTTACTTAAATTTCTTTCAACGAACACACCCGCTATTGGAGCGAATTCGTACAAAAAGAGCCAAAGAATTCTCCCATTCAAAAAATTCTTCAAATTCCGTTTTCTTCATAGAAAATTGTATTTCCTTATCAATTCGCTTTAATGAGATTTTTCCTTTGAAGTTTCTACCACATCCCAAGCGGAATAGTCCTTCCAGGTTGAATAAATAAAAATACATATGTATATAAGGCAGTAATTGTTGTCACTTTCATTACAAACGCAATATATCCTTCGTATACACGTACAGAATGAAATAAATGAAAAAAATCTCCTCGCATAAAACACACTGAAAGTAATTGTCGAATTTTCCCCGGGACGATTTCAAAAACGTCAAAGCTGTGGAAACATTTCAGAGGAAAAACACCAATCTCAGTTGAATGAAGTGAATAGGCCGGAAAAGCTATAAGAAATATATGTATTTGCACAATACGTAGAGATTTGAAGTGGCATTAAGCTACTAGAGAGTTTCGACTCTTAGATAAAGCGGATAGAAGACACGAAAAGCTGACGGTCGATGATTATATATGAAAGATATATGAACATTCACCTGCTGAGATTCTTCGCTGCTTGGATAATAGGCGAATGAAAACGAATTCCAGTCCTTCAGAAGGAAATTTGATGATAAATATACGTGATTTTGTTGAACAGAAGTGATACGTGCTCATAAAATACCGACAGATGGAATTTAAACACAAGACTGAAGCGAGATTGAGCAGTACAATATAAAAGAGCTTCGAAATGTGTGGTATTTTATTGAAGTGGAGGTTTGATCTTCGATGGCTTAAGGAATGATATATATATGTGTCTTAAATGGATTTTTGGTGCTTTAATTTGAAAATTCCGAAGAGTTCAAGAATAAGTATTTTTTAGATATTCATCTTGAGAAGAATATTCACTACTAGTGATGGGCGAAATGGCTCTTTGAAGTGAGCCAGCTCCATAAAACACACTCATTTTAAAGAGTTGCTCTTTAAGAGCCACTCAAAAGAGCTACTTCAAGCAACTTTTTTATGGTTGCAAAAGTATAAAGTAAATTGCTGTTTTTTGTTGTTTTAATAATAATAATAAGCTTAAATCTAATATAACATAACATTGCTTTAAAAATATAATATAGCATATAATATAAATTTAAAAATAAACCTCAAATTAAAAATCAATCGGACTAATAATCATATATATTTTCGAAATCGATACCGTTTTCTCACTGCTTATTTCTTGAGTAGCCTCATTGAAGATGCTCAATATATCAGAGGCTCGTTTCATAATATTGCATTCATCAGAAGAATGAGTTGGTAGATTTTAGTTCAGGACACCTAAGGTGGCTAATAGTGGCTCTTTTACTTCTTGAATGCGCACAAGCATAGAATACGTAGAGTTCCACCTGGTAACAACATCAAGCTTTAATTTAAGCTCTACGCATTCCATTTGCCTCTGTGTTTGTTGTAATTTTGCCGTTGCGTGTGAGTTTCTTTTGAAGTAAGTAATAATTGCTCGTATTTTCGAAAGAGTGACCTCTAGCTGCAAAAATGCCTTCTGAACTATGAGATTGAGTAAGTGAGCAAAACACAAAATATGTTCCCAATTGCATAAGCGAACAGCGGCGACTATATTGTGCGCATTATCTGTCACAACTAGTGCTACTTTATCTAAAATACCCCATTGCTGAAGTACTTTTTTCAGTTCAGAAGACAAATTATAAGGTGTATGTCGGTCATTGAACTCAAAACAGTCTTAGAAATGTGATTTCAGTTCACAATTTAAATCTACATAATGAACTGTCACTGCCATAAAACTTTGGCTATTAGTCGAAATCCAACCGTCAGTAGTGACTGTCATATCTTACCTCCTGCGGTATCGTTAATTTTACACCCCCGGTAGGGTTGGAGACACCTTCGTGGCGACCTGCAGTCACGAGGAAGGCCTCAGCACAGCCGGAGAAGCCAACTGGCGCACCAAAAAAGATATCAACCTTTTCCTCGTTAGCACTTTTAGAGCTACTTTAAGTTTTTCCGGACGGATTTCCGTCAGATTTATTGATTTTCCCTATTGAGGGTTTTTAGTCAGCTAGTTCCTATAAAAAAAGCAATCCCACGACAACCCTTGTTCGGGTCTAGAGGTTGAAGCTGGTAGAGAGCTTCATTACAATTTTTTTAATCATTGGATACAAGTGTGGAGTGATTAGGTGAACTCAAAACTTGGTGCGCGGACCCTCGTCCGAACCTGGATTCAAACCAGAGACCCCACACGCAAGAAGTCAGTGCTCTATCCACTAGGCTACTCAAGCTCCTATGTTTTACCGTTTTCGAATTGGTTTCAATTCCACCGCACAGTTTCTTTCAAGAGCTCCACTTGGACTTCCATATTTCTAATTTACAGAGTCTTAGAACGTCCTTGTATTCGTTCCAGCATTCCCTGCAATTAGCTAGTTTGGCTAATATCAATAGTTCCTTACTTGCCTTTTGATCCCTTTTTTAACAGATGGTGCGGATGAGCGGATATTGATGAGATTAGGACGGGCTCTAAGAAAGGAGCGTTCAAAAGTTCTCATAATATAATATTTTCTTTAGATATTTAATGCTACTTCCAGGTCTACTACAAAGTCTATCCTAGGGGCTGAACTTAAACCATTTACAACTTCCCGCTTTAAGGTATCCCAGTTTGTACTCTTGGGGTTATGAAATGAGCGATAATTGTAGGTTGAGCTAAATTTTAATCAGTTCTTCATCAACTTATCGTTTAAGCAATTGTGCAGAGTGATGGATATCACATTTTCCCTGAGTGGTTCCCCGATGTGCTAAGCCTAGATTATATAATTGACAATAAAACTGAGTATAGGCTCATCTTTTTAATTTAAATCGTTGATTTCCATGCTTTGTATTGGTGTCCGCTCTTGTGAGCCCCAATTTCATCTTCCTAAGCAACTCTATAACTATTATTGTCACCTCCTCTGCCGGAGCGATCCTGTCGTGAACAGTGCAAGCAATTGCTAGGAGTATATAATCCATTTTATTTCGAACCATGACGTTTAGATCATCCATAATTCAATTAGATAGAAGATAAGCGTGAATATTCTTGCTTAAAAGCAGAGTCGTTCTTATTTTGGCTACTGCAAAGGGGAAGAAAAGATTGAACTACCTTGGTCCAACACCCAGTAATCTGGCCTTCAGCAGAGATCCAAGGTTCCTGGACAAGTGCCAATTTAGCAGTAGTTCGGTTGAGGCCAACCTTTCTTTTTTTCTATGATAATGGGGATTGCCCTTTGAAGCGAATGCTTAGTGATGACCGTAGGGAGACACATATGGGAGAAGCCGATATCAATTATCCCATTATTCTTTTTAAGTGCCACATTTATTTCTTATTTTCTAAAGCGCTAGTGTCATGCCCAGTCGCTATTAAAGGTTGCCCAGTCGCCGACTGTTAAGACAACACAAGACGAACAAATACAGCCATGGGCACGGCGGAATTCGAACCAGCGGGCAGTAGGTCGCTGCTTCGGACTGACGTGTTAGCGAGCTAAGCTACCGACCCCCCATGATCTCTTGTGGTGCAGATTGATTCGCAAAATTTCCATTAAGCTCTTAATTTATTGACAGTTATTTCAAGCAGACACCACAGCCATAGAGTTGCCAGCATATTCGTTAAGCTACTCTAAGAAAATATATTGTTTGATTTATTTTTTAAATGGCTAATTTGGTGAAGGATTGCCTTTTTGTGGGACAAAGAGCTTCCAAAATTTCAATTCGATAAGATATCAGTCAAACGTTTGATTTTTTTTCGTAAAGCAAAATTTTGTCAGGAACCTGTATTTTACGAACCAGTATTTTAATTTTTGTTTATGTATCCTTCATATTTATCAAAAGCCGCTCAAGCTTATTCTTTTAGCCCATTTATGACCCCTGTAAATTTCGTGGAAATTTACTAGAAATTGAAACTTTACAAAGTTTCTGTGCCTACCTTTAGGCGCATAGCGCCCGCATGAAGATAAAGATTTCTAAAACGTTATGATAATCAAGCTAAAAACCATCGATATTCACCTTATTTCTTATTAATTATTATTTACTTTATAAAATATATAAAATAAAATATAATTATAATAAGTACGGAAGCCTAAAGATTCAATGAAACGTTCGTTGTCGCCAAAGGGTTAAAGACTTTTGACTGTATGTGAATTTTTGGGAAATTTTTGTTCTAAAATCTGTAAGAAATATTATTTTTAAGATAACTGAAATGATTTTGTTGCTTATAGTCTTCTCATATTGTGCCGCTCTGCTCGATTATTATTTTGATAGATAATTCATATAAATTTTTTTTTCAATTAAGCATCTCCAATATGACATACAAACTGCAGCGAAAGTGTTATCTCCGACGTTTTCTTAAACAATTAAAAACAATATTTATTCTTATTAACCGCTTCCTTTCTGTACACGTCGCCCTCTCTTCCTTCAAGCTCTCTTTTATCGACTTGCAAACACCATTCATTGGTGCATTAAGCAATCAAATTGAAAAATAAAATTCAATTATATTCACAATGTTTGCAAACGTCATAAACGAATCATAGTCGTTGTGCTTGTTTGGTTTCCCACTCTCCTCTTCGGTTCGAAGCACTGATGAAATGAAAAGATGTTTTACTGTTGCTCGTCATCTTTTTCATTCCAATTATCGAAATTATTTGTTGGAAATGCTATGCAAATTTTAATGACAGTAAATTTGATGGCAAGAACTTGGAAACAGAGGCGATGTAATTAAATTTGACTGTTTTCCTTAACTGCCAAGGGTGGAATTACATGTCTGTCGGAATGTTTATTTGATGTTCTATTGACGATGCGCCGAAAGAATGAAGAAGGAGTCAGTATCTTTCCGTTTCGAAACATTGTGCAAAGATGAATTAAGTCTTCAGGCTGCGTCGCAAAACTGATGAAAGTTCGTTTTTGACTCCTTCTGCTTGAAATAAACGTTTCGTTCGTTGAAATCATCAGAAAACTCGGGGAAAATTGTGGAAAGTGATTTTCCTTTGAGAACTTAATTAATGCTCAACAAACTTGGAACGTGGCATTGTTTTCATAACAATCATTGTCGTTAACTGGGAGAATAAGCCTCGTTTGATTGCCATAAAAATTGAAGTAGATCAATGAAACTTTAATGGCGATAAGTTGAACTTTTATGACTAGCTGTGAAAACCAACAACATTGCCTGAAGTTGGAAGAAAGTCATGAAAAATACTTCCTATTTTCCACGTTCAATTTTCCAGGATGAGGTCGAAAGGCACAAACGAATTTCGCAACATTCAAGTTCAACCCGAATATTCGGTTTCCAAGCATTCCTTGCCATTACACAGATTGTTCTAAAAATAGCTCCACGGGGCGGATCTAATGCAGACAGATAGCGTAAGATTCCATCGAACAATGTCGTACATGCCTGAATGTAAATCAATATCAACTTCAAATGTGTTGATTTAGCGAAAAAATGTAAGCATCATATTTGGCTCGAAATATGTACTCAGGCCCTATTTCGGTCGTCTCTCTATCAAATTTGCGTCTATTTTAATGCCGAATTTCATACCGCCGCTGAGTTGCTGCTCTCCTCGAACACGGTATGAATCCATATCCCTATGTAAATATCAATTTTCAAGTTGACTGTGTTCTTCCTACCACCAGTTCGCGGTCCATATTTCAACTGGAGCTAGGTAGCGCCGCTCACCTTCGTTCTTTTTTCGGCACAGGTTTTATTTGTTCTTCCAGTATTTCGGCTTCCGTTCTACTACAATGACTTTATTCGTACGGAAAACAGTATCATACTAAATATCATCTATTCGCCTGACATTTTCGTTTCCACAGCCCTGGCGAACTGACAATGCCGCAGCCTTGACTTGTACCTCTTCCTACTTTCTTCTGCCCACCGATGTCCTGGTTTGTTCTTCGGGAGGGTGGATTTAAGTTCGGTAACGGAACATTGGCAGCTATTCGCGATATTTGTGAATATATGAATTGACAAATACCATAAAAAATAATATGGCTCTAGGTGCGAATTCTACGTATCCTGAAATCGAGAGAGAGAGGAATAGAGTTGACTAATATATGTTTGTGAAATGAATTGAGATGGATGGAGGCCAAGATGCGAGGACGCAGATACATTTCAGTATTGTTGCCAGGGAGTGCTGTTTATGTGTCGATAAAATGGCCTTGGAAATTTAATATGGTTGTTATTGGTATCGACCGTCAAGTTGCTTAAGGGAAATTCTGGATTTTGTTGTGCGTAATCAATTTTTTTTATGTGTATTACGGCGAAAGGGTTTCAAATCCATGTATTCAAAATAAATGTTTGCAGCTGGTTAAAATTCGTGAAAAGCGTTAACTCAGCAAGTATTGTTTGCTGCTTGATTTTTATTTGAATAAAGCAAATAGCTTTAGGGAAGCCGGATGTATTTTAGATTGCAGAATATACAGACTTACATTGTCAGATACGGCGCAGGTTAAAGTATGTCATGAGTCAGGCTAATATGGAAAGAATTGGTGGTCTGTTTCGATTTGGTTCCTGAGTTGGCCCAGTTTATTTTGAATGAAGTTCTGGCCATGAAATATAGTTTATACAACCCATGTTTACTCTGGTTTCTTATTTGTATCTGTTTTCAAAAAAATCGAATTTCACTGAATTGTTGAACCTCACAAATGCTGCTACCATGCATTATACCATGCACCATTATTTTCCCACTGTTAGTTTTGGCCATTACCACTGTTAGTTTTGGTGTTGCTGTATTTGATTGCAAATCGCATCGGTCTGTCAAAATCGCTAGGTAATCTGTACTTCTAGCTCTTCTCCGGATTTGATTCCTCCTTCCTATAAAATTTTTAATTGACTTAGGAAATTCGTAAGAATTGTGTTGGTCTTTTACCAGGATAGTGATCATGATGTCCTCTTTCGCCTGTCGTAATATACCAGTGAAAAGTTCTACTGCTTCTGCTAAGCCATTGCAAAGTGCGACTCAGAAAGCATTCCAGGTGATGATGTTTCTTCGCTTTAGTAAGTTGTCGATGCCAGTTGCAGATGTCAGCTCATTTAGGACGCTAATATGTATATTTTGGTGGAATTTTCGTGACAGTCTTATGTCTAGGATTCTGTTACTCCTAGGACCGAAATGTACTGGCTCATCAGACCGAAATGTACTGGCTCATTGTGATGAAAGTCAGTAATGGCGATTTATGCGAAAAACTTTCTCAAGATTTTTGAGTTACGCAGACAGCCCCCATAACTTGCAGGGTGGTGACCCCCACAAACTACACATTTTAGTCGCCTCTCATACTCTTGTTTTGAGGTAAAATACGTTGAGGTAAAACGCTGTCACTCAAGGCTCTCCTTAAACTTTTCGGGACGTGAAGCAATGGAGTCCTTGGATGACAATATTTAAGATTTTGTTTTCCGGAAATCAGTATGTATGAAATTGGACTTTGAAGTCGGTGAAGGGTTTCGTAATTTTCCTGGGGTTTAAAATTGTTTTGGCGATAATCTGGATGCCTAAAGGACACTTTTTAAACGATCTTTCTTTGATAATTGGAGATCAAAGTGAGCGTCGGTTGTTTGTTCCTTGTGAGTTAAAATTGCGGTAATACTTTATGCGTCTCTTTGCAGCTGGTTACCATTCGCAATAACAGAGTAGCCTTCTTGTTTGAAAAGATGAATATAGGATGAAAAAATTAACAAACTCTTGTTATGTAACTCAAAAATTCAGTTTGCTGCAAAAATATGCTGCCAAATATTCAACACCATGAGTCCTTCATCAATCGTCCTTCAAAAACAAAGTTACCAAGGCTATCTTATCCTACCCTCTCTAGTCTACCGGCCTAGTATCCTCTTATGACTTAGGATTAATTAATTTTATAATTGACTAATTAATTATGTAATTTTGTTTTGCGCGTTTAATATTGTGCTTTACATGTGATTTAGCTATAATGCATTTATTTATTGAATGTTAATTTATTTATTTGTATTGTATTTATTTGTATTTTATACCTATTTTAAATCTGTTTTTAAATTTGTTTTTAAATTTGTTTAGTTTTTTTGATTTTTATATTTATTTCATTTATATGTAATATCATGCCTTGTTCGGTTAAAATAAAATAAAATAAAAAAATAAAATAAGATTTGCAAAAAAAAAACATTCCACGAATCACCACAAATGCAAAGACTTCGAAATCATCAAGCACTGAAAGAAAAATCTTGGTAAAATCAACAATTTTCCTTAGTTGTTTTTGCGTCAACTACGGGCTATAGTTAAAACAACCATAAAAAAATAGTTGATTACTTTTATGCACCATGACGCGTGGTTGATAAACAACGTCCGTGGTGCAAAAAAAGTAAGCAACCACAAACAATGGTATTCCAACCATATACATAGTACGAAATATAGGCAGGGGAGGCGTGAATGCCGCAGTTGAATTTGGTGTATCACAATGCAGCGACAATGTCGCTGTCAATGCAATCAAGGCACCAACCAAATTCATGTTTTTTTTTCTTTTGTATTGCTAAATCCTGTTGTACGAGGATTAGGTTGGCTTATCACAATACACATCAGCCATCGCTTGTCTATCTCACCAGACCATTCAACCTAATTCAATCAGATTTACTTCAACCTAGTGGTGATGCCAACCTATGGTAAGTATCACCGCTAGCGGTGCGGCAAAATTAGAAATTTGGCAAATTCTGCCGCTGCCGCAAATTCGGCCGCAGCCATTGTGCGCGTTACCATACAAAACAGTGCATTCTAATTTTTTGACTGCGCTTTGCCGCAGCCCACTGTTTTGCCACAGCGGAAAACGCTGTATTGTGAACAAAATAGCGTCATGCAACGTAATATAAAGGCTTCACAGCATAACATGAATATGAATTATATCGAACAGCAAACCGAACACAATTTTGCCACGTATCATATGAAACTTCTATGATAGAATAGGAGTATGAGTATGAGGAGTATGAAAAATCAACAGTTTTCCTTAGTTTTGCCATCAACTAGGGCTATAGTTAAAACAACCATAAGAAAATGGTTGATTACTTTTATGCACCATAACGCGTGAGTAGGTATTGGGGCGGTTTGGCCTGGGAAAATTCTGATGACCGTGGGAACTTTTTCTGATGACCTTGAGATGACCTTCAAACAGGTTTTGTGGACGTGTGACGTCATAGGGAATCCCCATTTTGATTTATCGGTAAGATGAAAGAGGTCAATGACCTTTGATAACTGAAACCTGGGAAAATTCTGATGACCGTGGGAACTTTTTCTGATGACCTTGAGATGACCTTTGAAACCGGCTTGTTGCCATGTGACGTCATAGGGGGAATCCCCATTTTGATTTATCGGTAAGATGAAAGAGGTCAATGACCTTTGATAATTGGAACCTAGGCAAATTCTGATGACCGTGGGAACTTTTTTCTGATGACCTTGAGATGACCTCTGAAACCGGTTTGTTGCCGTGTGACGTCATAGGGAATCCCCATTTTGATTTATCGTTAAGTTGAAAGGGGTCAATGACCTTTGATAATTGGAACCTGGGAAAATTTTGATGACCGTGGGAACATTCAGGGATTCTTTCGTCTCAAGCTGGTGATGTCGCCGGAAATCTCTACTGGTATACTGATGACGTCACGGGAACTAAAATTATTATTTTAATAAAGGGGGACACGATATGTTATTTTTCGAATTCAACCTACCAGGCATTCATGAAGCAGTAGAACAAAACGCATACAAACTATTCTTGCCTAATCCAATTGCAACATACAGAATATGAGTATACGTATAGGTATAAGTAGACATATCAGCTACTCATAGACGATCATGCATTCAAAACATATAAGGCATGTATATTGAGGCAAAACGGTCTGAATGCTATTAATAAACACGTGTAAAAAGTTGGAAATGTACGCGTGCGAGTTGTTTGAGTTTGAAATATTGGTTACTTTAGTCAAGTTTCTAGAGTGAATTTCGAATTTAGCCTACCAGGCGTTCATGAAGCAGTAGATGCGGGTAAAGTTAACGTAATCGGCTATCGACCATGTGTAAGCAAAACGCATGCAAACTATACCTGCCTTATCCAATAGTAATATGTGGAAGATGAGGATACATATACGATCTGATTGATGCTAATATACATTTGAATGCATGCATGTGGTATCTTTGGTTGAATATTGATTTATATTAAAAAGTCATTTCAAAACAAACGAAAAAAAGTTTATTTCCAAATTATAAGCAAAATACAAAATACATATTTTTTTTTTTATAACTACAAACATTGTTTTTTAAATCCATATGGTATGGAACTGTTGTCTTCCAGAAATTTGCGTTTGTCGGCTGTAGGCTCATATTTTTTAACTTCGGGGACAGTAATAACTTCTCTGAATTCAGTACGATGAATGTTCTGTGACAGGATGTGTATAGGCTTATCGTTTTCAGGGTTCAATATCATGTTTTTTATTGCATCAAAGTTAACAGATTTGGATGTTTCAAAATTTAAACGGATGCCTTTTACCTTACACACGGTTTTGATGGAGTTGTTCTTTGTGCTGAAAATCTGATATGCATAATTTTTCGGTCCTCCGCTCACAAATTCAGTTATGTAACTCCCCAAACCGTAGCACTCCAGTTCATCTGTCATATCACCTACAAACTCTCCTATTGGCGGATCATATTCGCTATCTTTGCTAATATATATGACAGAATCAGTGTCATAGTATAAAACCCGCTCACCAAGTTGCTCCAGATAGCTATATAATTTCAACCGGGCTTGAGCGGTAGTATATGCTGCTATACAAACATTAACAGTTGAAAGAGAATCGGCAGCTTCTTCCTTGTAACACCAATTGACGACCAGAGTTTCTTCGTTGACTGGGAGTAGATGATATACTTCAGTTGCAGGGTTGGTTAATAGAGCATAGAGCTCCGCTGGACTATTTATAATGTTTGTCTTTGGTTGGTTTTCGCGCTGACCAAATTTCCCCCAAAAGGAGTTTAGTATAAGTTTAGCTAGTGATCTTAATCCCGGGTTACTGTTAATGTGATCAAACTCCAGCTTTATTCCTTCGTTCTTCAGAAAATCTTGAACATATTTTTCTTTTTCATCTTTTGTAACGCATTTACTAGGCCAATCCGATGCTTGTTGTTTCATTTTAATAAACTTATTCATCATTTCTGTAAACAAGCCACCAGAGCGTGTGAATTTGTCATATTGCTCAATTTCGTAGCTCCATATCTCATACGTCTCTACTAATTTATATCCCTTACATAGTGCCATCTTGACTTCATCAATTACCCATGTTCCTATCAAAACCCTATCATCCTCTGAATGTAGGCATTGTTGGCTTTGATTTCTTTCTTCCCCGCAGGTACGACATAGTGTAAACATAAGTTTGTTATTTTGTTTGACAGGGAGAACGGGGTGGTGTAAATCTTGTGGAGGTAATATCTTGCATTTAATTAAGCCTTCGATTTTTTCAAAATTTATTTCAGAGCAGTCAATATTTCCAATATACAATTTAGGGTGCTTAATTGGAAATTTACCATTTTTGCAAACCCACGGGTACAGCGAGCAAACATCAATATACTTTATCTTCTCTCCTGGTTTGCATTTGTAATACATGAAAGCATTTCCTGTACGCCCTCCATAGAAGGCATCACGAGGATTCAGTGGTGTGTTTACCATTAGAGGATGGTTTTTCAAAAAGTTCATTTCACTGTCCTTCTTCAAAAGCCTATCGAATTCACATTCCCACATTTCAATTACTTCGTACCCATGTGCGCGTAGACGTTCAGTTTTTGCTACTGTTCCTTCATATCGCTGATTTAAGGTATCCATGGGGTCATCGTGTAAAGGGCGATCGCGAGCATGAGTTAAGCATACAGGATGTCCATGATAATAACAGCCATGAAATTCAAATACCTGATTTGTTTCAGGGCAAAAGCCATCAACTTTAACACCATTTATAACTGCTTCTCTTTGCTTGGCTGAATGTAAAATTTTTATTTGACGTTGACTCTCTTCCCATATCAACCACTGTAGTGCCTTTTTCGACTGACGATCTACACCTCGATAGCCGTTTCTTGGAATGATAGCAATTGTGTCAGGCTCGAGAAAGTTTCGTCTAAAAACTAAATTGCACGCTGATGCTATTGTTGTGGCTTCAATAAACGGATCCACACTGCACTCATGTATCATCATTTTCCTGAATTTCAGACATGCTTCTGTTAAAATTTGTACATCACTAGTGCAATATTCGAGCAAATCACGCTGCATATCAAACTCATCGCTTTTGTGGTCCTCGTACCATTTGAGAAATACTTGGCGTTCTTCAATTTTCATAGTATCTGGGGCATAATACTTTTTCTCCGGGAGTGGGCCAATGTAGTTTTCATTTTGCACGGTGTTAAATAGATGAGGGAAATAGCCCTTTTTGTAAACAGGCGGCAAATCAAAAGCTTTCGGTAGTTGAGAAAGAGCCATAGGGAAATAGTTCAACGAGTCTATGAATTTTATATTGTCCACTTGCATCATAATGATTTTTGTACCGCGCATTATTAAGTTTGGCTTTATATCAGTTTTTTCAAATAAATACTTTAATACGAATTGATGGTCAAATGCTTGTCCGTTATGTGCAATTACAATAACCTTTTTAAATTTTTTCCGAGCATCCATTAAATTCTTCACAAAGTTATCTATTACGTTTTCTTTGTAATAATATAGTCTGTACCCGCATTTTTGGCAAAAATATAGACTTTTTTCTTCAAGACATAAATCACAACGTTTAGCAAACACACATAGATTTGGCTCATGTTTCTTAATTTCTCCTATTGGTTTTTCATCAAAAAATTTTTCGCCTAGTTTTGCTTCTTGACGCGTTTCTAAATCATAGAAAACGAAAAGAGTATCTTTACCTGATATTTTGCGATAATCTTTTGGAATAAAGCACAAATGTTCTTGTTGCACATGCTTATTGCATACTTTGCAGAACACTTCGTTACAGATATGGGATCTGCTAGCGCGATAAGTTTTTAAGCATTCCATACATCGTTTGATTTCACTGCAAACACTATTTTTTCCTAATGATGTAGGATTGACGTGGTTTTGGTAGCAACACTGCCCTCTAAAGCTACGATTACAACCTTCGCAAAAAGTTTTTGATCCAATTTTAGGGCACGCTGGAGATTGTTGACAACACGGGCAGCTTCCTCCACATCTGTGATCATTCTTATTGTTATAAGAAACATGACAGTTCACACAATAGTAACCGCAGCAAAATGCAGCTGTCAGAGAGGTAATAACATTATAGTGTCCGTCATGGTATAGTAAATTTAAATGTCTGCCCTCTGTGACTCCTTCAAACATAACATCTCGCCCTTTACTTCCGTATTGATACACAATGATTTTGTAGTTTTTCAGGTAGCTTTGAAACTGTTGTAACTCTAAAATACCAGAACCCTCAATAGGTATGATGATTTTCGATCTCTCCAAAAGCTCAGCAACTTGTTTTGTCTGCATTTTCCCAATATCTCTTCGAACTTTTCTATAATCAGGATCTTTATCAGCAAAAGATAGCGCCACAACTAGTGCTCGTGGTAAACATAGATTATCCTTATTGGCTATCGTCACTATACCTTTCCTCAAAGCACACTCTTCAGAAAACGTATTATATTTTCGAGCTCGATTACTTCCTTTACCTTTAGGTAAATTAACTGATGTAATTTGTAGGCAAAATGTATCTGTGTTCAAGCCTTCAGAATTACTCTGGAATATTTTTGAAATTAATCCCCATACATCTTCCATGCAAACTGCAGACGCGGGTCTAAATTTCATCCATCCGGGTCCTCTTTCTTTGAAACTGTCTCCGCAAAAGGTTATCCCTATCATGTCATCTGGATCAACTCCCTCAGTAGAGTATTTGATTATATCTTCAACGGCATCTTTCATCCACGATAGCTCATCAATATTTTTCGGTGGTGCGGCTATGTTGAACTCTATTCGTCGACCTTTCATATTGAAACGCTTCACATACACTAAGTGCTCTTTGCTAATAAAGAACTTCGACATTTCCGCGGAGCTAAGTGATTCGACTGATTGCTGCGACTTTCGATTGAATAATGACTAGTCGGGATCATGTTGCTGTATTTATAGTAAATTGTATGAGTGATAGACATTTTTTCATATAATATAATTTAAAAAGTAAGAGAACTAAATGGTCAATTTAACCGAATGCCAAAAATACAGTGAAATATAAGCAAATAAATTGTAAAAACTTCATACGAGATCCAAGGAAATTTTCATGATTTATTTTAACACTGATTTTACACCGCATTCGGCCACCACTGCGTGGATTCGTGTTACAGTTAGCGTACTCGTATTACTTTCAAGGTACATACCCCTTTCGAAGAGACAAGTCTCTTCAGTCTACCTGAAAGGCGGAGGTATGGGTCCGGAGACCTGGAACTATGCCATCTACGCTCATAGTAATACTTTCCTCATTGTAACACACTTCCGAATAGCGAGCTAGTTGATTTCTTCAATTCCAATCTAATTGGATATTAAAGAGTCTTCCCCTAGCCACTTACGTATAAGTGTTAAATGAAAATCTTTTGATTCGACAAGGATTTGAACTCATGGTTTCATGAATATAAAGCAGACGCCTTACCCACTAAGCCATGAGTGTAATCACAAATCTGGACTCTAGCTGTGGTTATAACATGACTACATGATAAAGCGAATGAAAGCATTTTTGTTGGTAAACAAACCAGCTCACGCTGATTCAACAGAACGGCTGTGAAATGGCAACAACACATGCATGAATCTTTTTTTTATATTTCATTTAAGCTATGTAAGCTAATTGCCGCGAATGCATATGCGAATTTTTTGTTTGTGCTTGTATATTCGATGAGAACCACAGTTTTATTGATAACAAAGTGTTTCATTTGCAAGATTTAACTTTATGATAGCCTGATACTTGATGAACGTAGATCATATCGCTGATTTCGAATTTTCCTGTGTCCAAAATACTAATCGTAACTACATATATTACGCATGTTTCTTCAATTTAAACATACGCTGTTTGTACATAAACTTTAATTGAATATAATAAATCGTTCGAAAAGAAAGAAGAGAATAATTGATTTTTAAAAATAAATTAAGACAGATATAAAAATTGCTTAGAAGAGACATGTAAGTGCATATGTGCAGGTGCATACGGTTCCGTTATAAAACTCTAGTTATGTACATCAACTCATGACTTCATTTTAAAAAAATTGTTGCATTTCAAGTCTATCTTTTAACATTTAAAAATCTTTTATTTTAAAATAAAACAAACCAATAACTGTTTAAGATAAATTGTTATTTATTATTTGGTATCGAAATATATTATTTATGTTTAGGGTTTCTTATGAAAATAAAATTACAAAAAACAGTTTAAATTATTTTTTTTTTATTTTATTTCGAAGTACATAATATTTTTCCTACTTTTACAAAAGCATGCAAAACATTTATTTAAAACTTTTAAAACATTTTTAAAAATATGGAAAAAAATTCAACAAATAGTTTTGCTGTTTTTGCTTTTGTTTTTGCTTTTGTTATTTTTAACTTTTTACTAAAGCGCTCAACACATTTATTTAAAAATGGTTTGTTGTTATCAGCATGACACATATTAATAAAATCATACTTGATATTTGACCTTGGTGACGATTTTGTGTTAATCGCATATTGTAGAATTGTTATTGTTATCAGCATGATGCTTTTTAATAGTATTCTATCTTTGGCCTTAACCATGATTAATCTGATTGTTGTAGAACATAATTTTATTTTCTTTGTTATCAGAGGCGTACGGTATATTAATAAAATTATATATAGGGTGATTAATATGATGTTTGGTTTTTAATCTCAAATAAAAGGCATAAAGTTGAATTTTATAGTAAAAATTTTACTATGAGTCAAAAGAACAATCTATGACATTTACTTTTAAAGATTATCTCATTTAAATAATGATCGCGACTACGCCATAAATGATCCAACCTGACGGTCATGATCCAACCTGATGAAGATAGTCCACTTAACAAATGATATGAAAGAATTGTCAGTACATTATTTTCGGAAAATAAGAAAAGAAGAAGATCCAATACAGATCTTTGTAGAACTCCAGTTTTGTGTTTGAAGGTAAATGGTATGCACGACCTGATTCAAATATAATAATGGTGTTTAGAAAAAGGGTTTCAAGTTATATCATAATAGAAGAAGGAAAAGCGAGTTACTCTCACTTTGACAACTACACTGTTATGGAGCAAATTCGAGAAACATTATGTGGTCTATCCTTGGACCTATGATGATGGGAAATCCGGACCAGTTACTTGTGAATGCTATAGTGTTCGAAGGAAAATATGTGAAATGAAAAGACTTGTTAATTTGAATTGCTCAGATCTTGATTTTAATGAATTCAAAGTTAGAATATATGCAGTATACAAATAATATTCGCCATACTATCAACCATAAGAAACGGGTATAACGGCTGTCTGGGGTGATAACCAGTCCTATTAAATTGATAAACATCTCTGTTTGAGCAGATGCGCATGGAAAGTAAACCTTACAAAACATATCTCTTAGTGAACATGAGGATGCATTGGAAAAAGTCGAATGAATGGCTCAGTTCTGTGAACTGGTACTGAACTGGTATTGAACTGGTACTGAACTGGTATTGAACTGGTACTGAACTGGTATTGAACTGGTACTGAACTGGTATTGAACTGGTACTGAACTGGTACTGAACTGGTATTGAACTGGTATTGAACTGGTACTGAACTGGTATTGAACTGGTACTGAACTGGTACTGAACTGGTACTGAACTGGTACTGAACTGGTCTGAACTGGTATTGAACTGGTACTGAACTGGTACTGAACTGGTACAAAAACGGCTTCGAACTGCTTTTAACTGCTTTTAACTGCTTTGAACTGCTTTTGAACTGCTTTTGAACTGCTTTTGAACTGCTTTTGAACTGCTTTTGAACTGCTTTTGAACTGCTTTTGAACTGCTTTTGAACTGCTTTTGAGCTGGCAGTTCGGACCAGTTCAGTACCAGTTCAGTACCAGTTCAGTACCAGTTCAATACCAGTTCAGTACCAGTTCAATACCAGTTCAGTACCAGTTCAATACCAGTTCAGTACCAGTTCAATACCAGTTCAGTACCAGTTCACAGAACTGAGCCATTCATTCGACTTTTTCCAATGCATCCTCATGTTCACTAAGAGATATGTTTTGTAAGGTTTACTTTCCATGCGCATCTGCTCAAACAGAGATGTTTATCAATTTAATAGGACTGGTTATCACCCCAGACAGCCGTTATACCCGTTTCTTATGGTTGATAGTATGGCGAATATTATTTGTATACTGCATATATTCTAACTTTGAATTCATTAAAATCAAGATCTGAGCAATTCAAATTAACAAGTCTTTTCATTTCACATATTTTCCTTCGAACACTATAGCATTCACAAGTAACTGGTCCGGATTTCCCATCATCATAGGTCCAAGGATAGACCACATAATGTTTCTCGAATTTGCTCCATAACAGTGTAGTTGTCAAAGTGAGAGTAACTCGCTTTTCCTTCTTCTATTATGATATAACTTGAAACCCTTTTTCTAAACACCATTATTATATTTGAATCAGGTCGTGCATACCATTTACCTTCAAACACAAAACTGGAGTTCTACAAAGATCTGTATTGGATCTTCTTCTTTTCTTATTTTCCGAAAATAATGTACTGACAATTCTTTCATATCATTTGTTAAGTGGACTATCTTCATCAGGTTGGATCATGACCGTCAGGTTGGATCATTTATGGCGTAGTCGCGATCATTATTTAAATGAGATAATCTTTAAAAGTAAATGTCATAGATTGTTCTTTTGACTCATAGTAAAATTTTTACTATAAAATTCAACTTTATGCCTTTTATTTGAGATTAAAAACCAAACATCATATAAATCACCCTATATATAATTTTATTAATATACCGTACGCCTCTGATAACAAAGAAAATAAAATTATGTTCTACAACAATCAGATTAATCATGGTTAAGGCCAAAGATAGAATACTATTAAAAAGCATCATGCTGATAACAATAACAATTCTACAATATGCAATTAACACAAAATCGTCACCAAGGTCAAATATCAAGTATGATTTTATTAATATGTGTCATGCTGATAACAACAAACCATTTTTAAATAAATGTGTTGAGCGCTTTAGTAAAAAGTTAAAAATAACAAAAGCAAAAACAAAAGCAAAAACAGCAAAACTATTTGTTGAATTTTTTTTCCATATTTTTAAAAATGTTTTAAAAGTTTTAAATAAATGTTTTGCATGCTTTTGTAAAAGTAGGAAAAATATTATGTACTTCGAAATAAAATAAAAAAAAATAATTTAAACTGTTTTTTGTAATTTTATTTTCATAAGAAACCCTAAACATAAATAATATATTTCGATACCAAATAATAAATAACAATTTATCTTAAACAGTTGTTGGTTTGTTTTATTTTAAAATAAAAGATTTTTAAATGTTAAAAGATAGACTTGAAATGCAACAATTTTTTTAAAATGAAGTCATGAGTTGATGTACATAACTAGAGTTTTATAACGGAACCGTATGCACCTGCACATATGCACTTACATGTCTCTTCTAAGCAATTTTTATATCTGTCTTAATTTATTTTTAAAAATCAATTATTCTCTTCTTTCTTTTCGAACGATTTATTATATTCAATTAAAGTTTATGTACAAACAGCGTATGTTTAAATTGAAGAAACATGCGTAATATATGTAGTTACGATTAGTATTTTGGACACAGGAAAATTCGAAATCAGCGATATGATCTACGTTCATCAAGTATCAGGCTATCATAAAGTTAAATCTTGCAAATGAAACACTTTGTTATCAATAAAACTGTGGTTCTCATCGAATATACAAGCACAAACAAAAAATTCGCATATGCATTCGCGGCAATTAGCTTACATAGCTTAAATGAAATATAAAAAAAAGATTCATGCATGTGTTGTTGCCATTTCACAGCCGTTCTGTTGAATCAGCGTGAGCTGGTTTGTTTACCAACAAAAATGCTTTCATTCGCTTTATCATGTAGTCATGTTATAACCACAGCTAGAGTCCAGATTTGTGATTACACTCATGGCTTAGTGGGTAAGGCGTCTGCTTTATATTCATGAAACCATGAGTTCAAATCCTTGTCGAATCAAAAGATTTTCATTTAACACTTATACGTAAGTGGCTAGGGGAAGACTCTTTAATATCCAATTAGATTGGAATTGAAGAAATCAACTAGCTCGCTATTCGGAAGTGTGTTACAATGAGGAAAGTATTACTATGAGCGTAGATGGCATAGTTCCAGGTCTCCGGACCCATACCTCCGCCTTTCAGGTAGACTGAAGAGACTTGTCTCTTCGAAAGGGGTATGTACCTTGAAAGTAATACGAGTACGCTAACTGTAACACGAATCCACGCAGTGGTGGCCGAATGCGGTGTAAAATCAGTGTTAAAATAAATCATGAAAATTTCCTTGGATCTCGTATGAAGTTTTTACAATTTATTTGCTTATATTTCACTGTATTTTTGGCATTCGGTTAAATTGACCATTTAGTTCTCTTACTTTTTAAATTATATTATATGAAAAAATGTCTATCACTCATACAATTTACTATAAATACAGCAACATGATCCCGACTAGTCATTATTCAATCGAAAGTCGCAGCAATAAGTCGAATCACTTAGCTCCGCGGAAATGTCGAAGTTCTTTATTAGCAAAGAGCACTTAGTGTATGTGAAGCGTTTCAATATGAAAGGTCGACGAATAGAGTTCAACATAGCCGCACCACCGAAAAATATTGATGAGCTATCGTGGATGAAAGATGCCGTTGAAGATATAATCAAATACTCTACTGAGGGAGTTGATCCAGATGACATGATAGGGATAACCTTTTGCGGAGACAGTTTCAAAGAAAGAGGACCCGGATGGATGAAATTTAGACCCGCGTCTGCAGTTTGCATGGAAGATGTATGGGGATTAATTTCAAAAATATTCCAGAGTAATTCTGAAGGCTTGAACACAGATACATTTTGCCTACAAATTACATCAGTTAATTTACCTAAAGGTAAAGGAAGTAATCGAGCTCGAAAATATAATACGTTTTCTGAAGAGTGTGCTTTGAGGAAAGGTATAGTGACGATAGCCAATAAGGATAATCTATGTTTACCACGAGCACTAGTTGTGGCGCTATCTTTTGCTGATAAAGATCCTGATTATAGAAAAGTTCGAAGAGATATTGGGAAAATGCAGACAAAACAAGTTGCTGAGCTTTTGGAGAGATCGAAAATCATCATACCTATTGAGGGTTCTGGTATTTTAGAGTTACAACAGTTTCAAAGCTACCTGAAAAACTACAAAATCATTGTGTATCAATACGGAAGTAAAGGGCGAGATGTTATGTTTGAAGGAGTCACAGAGGGCAGACATTTAAATTTACTATACCATGACGGACACTATAATGTTATTACCTCTCTGACAGCTGCATTTTGCTGCGGTTACTATTGTGTGAACTGTCATGTTTCTTATAACAATAAGAATGATCACAGATGTGGAGGAAGCTGCCCGTGTTGTCAACAATCTCCAGCGTGCCCTAAAATTGGATCAAAAACTTTTTGCGAAGGTTGTAATCGTAGCTTTAGAGGGCAGTGTTGCTACCAAAACCACGTCAATCCTACATCATTAGGAAAAAATAGTGTTTGCAGTGAAATCAAACGATGTATGGAATGCTTAAAAACTTATCGCGCTAGCAGATCCCATATCTGTAACGAAGTGTTCTGCAAAGTATGCAATAAGCATGTGCAACAAGAACATTTGTGCTTTATTCCAAAAGATTATCGCAAAATATCAGATAAAGATACTCTTTTCGTTTTCTATGATTTAGAAACGCGTCAAGAAGCAAAACTAGGCGAAAAATTTTTTGATGAAAAACCAATAGGAGAAATTAAGAAACATGAGCCAAATCTATGTGTGTTTGCTAAACGTTGTGATTTATGTCTTGAAGAAAAAAGTCTATATTTTTGCCAAAAATGCGGGTACAGACTATATTATTACAAAGAAAACGTAATAGATAACTTTGTGAAGAATTTAATGGATGCTCGGAAAAAATTTAAAAAGGTTATTGTAATTGCACATAACGGACAAGCATTTGACCATCAATTCGTATTAAAGTATTTATTTGAAAAAACTGATATAAAGCCAAACTTAATAATGCGCGGTACAAAAATCATTATGATGCAAGTGGACAATATAAAATTCATAGACTCGTTGAACTATTTCCCTATGGCTCTTTCTCAACTACCGAAAGCTTTTGATTTGCCGCCTGTTTACAAAAAGGGCTATTTCCCTCATCTATTTAACACCGTGCAAAATGAAAACTACATTGGCCCACTCCCGGAGAAAAAGTATTATGCCCCAGATACTATGAAAATTGAAGAACGCCAAGTATTTCTCAAATGGTACGAGGACCACAAAAGCGATGAGTTTGATATGCAGCGTGATTTGCTCGAATATTGCACTAGTGATGTACAAATTTTAACAGAAGCATGTCTGAAATTCAGGAAAATGATGATACATGAGTGCAGTGTGGATCCGTTTATTGAAGCCACAACAATAGCATCAGCGTGCAATTTAGTTTTTAGACGAAACTTTCTCGAGCCTGACACAATTGCTATCATTCCAAGAAACGGCTATCGAGGTGTAGATCGTCAGTCGAAAAAGGCACTACAGTGGTTGATATGGGAAGAGAGTCAACGTCAAATAAAAATTTTACATTCAGCCAAGCAAAGAGAAGCAGTTATAAATGGTGTTAAAGTTGATGGCTTTTGCCCTGAAACAAATCAGGTATTTGAATTTCATGGCTGTTATTATCATGGACATCCTGTATGCTTAACTCATGCTCGCGATCGCCCTTTACACGATGACCCCATGGATACCTTAAATCAGCGATATGAAGGAACAGTAGCAAAAACTGAACGTCTACGCGCACATGGGTACGAAGTAATTGAAATGTGGGAATGTGAATTCGATAGGCTTTTGAAGAAGGACAGTGAAATGAACTTTTTGAAAAACCATCCTCTAATGGTAAACACACCACTGAATCCTCGTGATGCCTTCTATGGAGGGCGTACAGGAAATGCTTTCATGTATTACAAATGCAAACCAGGAGAGAAGATAAAGTATATTGATGTTTGCTCGCTGTACCCGTGGGTTTGCAAAAATGGTAAATTTCCAATTAAGCACCCTAAATTGTATATTGGAAATATTGACTGCTCTGAAATAAATTTTGAAAAAATCGAAGGCTTAATTAAATGCAAGATATTACCTCCACAAGATTTACACCACCCCGTTCTCCCTGTCAAACAAAATAACAAACTTATGTTTACACTATGTCGTACCTGCGGGGAAGAAAGAAATCAAAGCCAACAATGCCTACATTCAGAGGATGATAGGGTTTTGATAGGAACATGGGTAATTGATGAAGTCAAGATGGCACTATGTAAGGGATATAAATTAGTAGAGACGTATGAGATATGGAGCTACGAAATTGAGCAATATGACAAATTCACACGCTCTGGTGGCTTGTTTACAGAAATGATGAATAAGTTTATTAAAATGAAACAACAAGCATCGGATTGGCCTAGTAAATGCGTTACAAAAGATGAAAAAGAAAAATATGTTCAAGATTTTCTGAAGAACGAAGGAATAAAGCTGGAGTTTGATCACATTAACAGTAACCCGGGATTAAGATCACTAGCTAAACTTATACTAAACTCCTTTTGGGGGAAATTTGGTCAGCGCGAAAACCAACCAAAGACAAACATTATAAATAGTCCAGCGGAGCTCTATGCTCTATTAACCAACCCTGCAACTGAAGTATATCATCTACTCCCAGTCAACGAAGAAACTCTGGTCGTCAATTGGTGTTACAAGGAAGAAGCTGCCGATTCTCTTTCAACTGTTAATGTTTGTATAGCAGCATATACTACCGCTCAAGCCCGGTTGAAATTATATAGCTATCTGGAGCAACTTGGTGAGCGGGTTTTATACTATGACACTGATTCTGTCATATATATTAGCAAAGATAGCGAATATGATCCGCCAATAGGAGAGTTTGTAGGTGATATGACAGATGAACTGGAGTGCTACGGTTTGGGGAGTTACATAACTGAATTTGTGAGCGGAGGACCGAAAAATTATGCATATCAGATTTTCAGCACAAAGAACAACTCCATCAAAACCGTGTGTAAGGTAAAAGGCATCCGTTTAAATTTTGAAACATCCAAATCTGTTAACTTTGATGCAATAAAAAACATGATATTGAACCCTGAAAACGATAAGCCTATACACATCCTGTCACAGAACATTCATCGTACTGAATTCAGAGAAGTTATTACTGTCCCCGAAGTTAAAAAATATGAGCCTACAGCCGACAAACGCAAATTTCTGGAAGACAACAGTTCCATACCATATGGATTTAAAAAACAATGTTTGTAGTTATAAAAAAAAAAATATGTATTTTGTATTTTGCTTATAATTTGGAAATAAACTTTTTTTCGTTTGTTTTGAAATGACTTTTTAATATAAATCAATATTCAACCAAAGATACCACATGCATGCATTCAAATGTATATTAGCATCAATCAGATCGTATATGTATCCTCATCTTCCACATATTACTATTGGATAAGGCAGGTATAGTTTGCATGCGTTTTGCTTACACATGGTCGATAGCCGATTACGTTAACTTTACCCGCATCTACTGCTTCATGAACGCCTGGTAGGCTAAATTCGAAATTCACTCTAGAAACTTGACTAAAGTAACCAATATTTCAAACTCAAACAACTCGCACGCGTACATTTCCAACTTTTTACACGTGTTTATTAATAGCATTCAGACCGTTTTGCCTCAATATACATGCCTTATATGTTTTGAATGCATGATCGTCTATGAGTAGCTGATATGTCTACTTATACCTATACGTATACTCATATTCTGTATGTTGCAATTGGATTAGGCAAGAATAGTTTGTATGCGTTTTGTTCTACTGCTTCATGAATGCCTGGTAGGTTGAATTCGAAAAATAACATATCGTGTCCCCCTTTATTAAAATAATAATTTTAGTTCCCGTGACGTCATCAGTATACCAGTAGAGATTTCCGGCGACATCACCAGCTTGAGACGAAAGAATCCCTGAATGTTCCCACGGTCATCAAAATTTTCCCAGGTTCCAATTATCAAAGGTCATTGACCCCTTTCAACTTAACGATAAATCAAAATGGGGATTCCCTATGACGTCACACGGCAACAAACCGGTTTCAGAGGTCATCTCAAGGTCATCAGAAAAAAGTTCCCACGGTCATCAGAATTTGCCTAGGTTCCAATTATCAAAGGTCATTGACCTCTTTCATCTTACCGATAAATCAAAATGGGGATTCCCTATGACGTCACACGTCCACAAAACCTGTTTGAAGGTCGTCTCAAGGTCATCAGAAAAAGTTCCCACGGTCATCAGAATTTTCCCAGGTTTCAGATATCAAAGGTCATTGACCTCTTTCATCTTACCGATAAATCAAAATAGGGATTCCCTATGACGTCATACGTCCACAAAACCTGTTTGAAGGTCATCTCAAGGTCATCAGAAAAAGTTCCCACGGTCATCAGAATTTTCCCAGGTGCCAATTATCAAAGGTCATTGACCTCTTTCATCTTACCGATAAATCAAAATGGGGATTCCCCCTATGACGTCACATGGCAACAAGCCGGTTTCAAAGGTCATCTCAAGGTCATCAGAAAAAGTTCCCACGGTCATCAGAATTTTCCCAGGCTAAACCGTCCCAATACCTACTCGCGTGGTTGATAAACAATTTCATTCGGAGCATGAAAAACGTCCAAATGCTGAAACTATTCTACTTTGCGTAGAATAATTCCAAAGACTTTGCTCACTGAATTACGTTTGATGAAATCAACTATTGCAAAGTAGTTTAAGTACCATAAAAACTGTTGATAATTCGAAACGTTGAAGTTTTGAGTGAATTGATGAATATTTTCTATTTATCAACTAATTTTCGTGGTTATGAAATTAAAACAGTTGATTTCATGAACGTTGCGATATTTTTTGTATAACCAGAGCCAACTACTTTTATATCGTTAAATTAACTATATTAACATAGTAAAAATAACTATTTTCCTTAGTTAATTTAACGATTTTGAATGAATGGTTGCAACACTATTAAAAATAGTTGAATCAACCAAGAATTTTTCTTTCAGTGAGGAAACTCTCTAATTATCGATAGGCCTAGAAACATTTTGTTCCGTCTGGCTCGATATGAATTTATGAATTCACATTTCCCGCCTAATTGATTAAAATAACAATGAACTTTGTTGCGAAAGCAGCTACAGCGACTCACACGTCTAACCGGAAGATGAAAGGAAAAAATATCAATTATGCAGTTCGGTGTGAATAAATGCGATAGAAAGGCAATATTGCATATCAATTAAAATGAAATTTTGCCTAGTTTTATTATTTGTTGCAACAATTATAGCAACTTAAACTGTTAATTCAACAAAATAATAAAAACTACTCTATCTCAGAATTCAATGCCACACAACTAACCGGAAAAATTAAAGTTTACGTTGATTCTAGTATTTTGTAGCATAACCTCTATTCTTAATTACTACTTCCCATCTCCTTGGCATAGAATTCGACAAATTTGAGGACTTATAGAATGCCAGGCCTCTAAAATTGCAGCTTTAAGGTCGTTAATATTTCAGTAGGTTTTTTGATATATTCTAAGTCCAAGCTCTTGCCAAATATGCTCAATAATGTTCAAGTCTAGGGACTAAGGTGGTGTGTCTAATTCGTGGGGATAATTATAAAGCATTTAGGATCCAGCAATATATGATTTATGTTTCGGGTCGTTGTCTTGATAAAAAATAAAATTATCCGAAACACCCAAATTATTGCAAAAGTTTAGAACATTTGCTTTTACAACATTTACATACTGAAATCGATCCATTGTATTTTGAATAAAATAAAGATTGCCTATTCTTGGAGCAGAAATTCAGCCCCAGACCATTACAGAGCTTCCCCCATGCTTTAATGTAGCCTTATAATTTTTTGACAAGCACGCTTTAATTACTCGTCGCCATGAAAATATGTGGCCATCAGATCCTTGCAAATTAAATTTGCTTTCATCGGTAAAAGCACCAAAAACATATTTGTAGTAAAGTATAGCTTATTACCCGGTTCCAAAACTCAGCGGGTCTACATAATTGGGTTTTGGTAAAGCGTAATCTGCTATTTCTATTTTTTCCGACATGTATGGTTATTTGGTAACTGTTCTTCTTATGCGCCTTCAAATTGTTTCCACGGAGACTGTTTTTTCCCTGTTCTGTTCAACCTTAATTCTAATTTTATTTGCTGAAATAAAATGGTCGAAACGAATTTCTCAACAATACGTTTAATATACTTCTCATCGTTTGTAGTTGGTTTCCTTCCTTGACCGTTTCTATTTTTATTACTCGCTCGATTTTCTGTTTAAATTTTTTTATTGTTTTTGTGTACAGTTGAAGAGCTCCTGTGTACAATATTTTCTTTTAAAATAGCTGCAAAACAAGGTTCCTCATTTCCAAGTATATGTGCTTCCTTAAAATAACTGATAACTTCTACGTAAATAAATATGACCGTATGTTGCAATCACTTGATTGATTAAAAAAGTACCGTTATACGAATACTTGCAAAAAATAATAAAACTAGACAAACATTTCCTTTTAGCAGATATGTAATATGAGCTTTCTATCGAATTTATTCATACCGAACTGCATATTAGAAATTTTTTCCATTCGTCTTCCGGTTAAATGTGTGAGACACTGTATAAACAACAGCCATCACACCATAATTTAGCCAGACTCGATTCTTCCAGTGTGATACTATGGTGCCCGTTGATAACCTGTGTCCTGGGTTGGTAGAGGGACGGGTCGTGACCCTAGCTACGTCGCATTTCATCATTCAAACGTAGACTAGCGTACAACAAAACTGGAAAAGGTAAAGGGAAACGTGAGCTCATATAATAATGGCTCCACTAAATCTAAAGTTTCGAGTTTAACAATGTATTTTCTATATAAAAGAAACAAGTACTTTTTTAAAAAGAACAAAAATTAATTCAGTGCATTCACTAAGTATCGTTTTTTGTAGATGTTTAATTCATTCGGCCAGAAATTTTACTAGTCAGATGCTTTTGTTGAGAACTGGATTCCTGACATGCATTACTTTTCCAAAAGTCATAAAATTGATTGCATCCTCAATTAGAACTCAACTGATAAAATACATTTGAAAATGTTGCCTTTTAAGATAATTCTAAGATCAAGTTCACCCGACCCTGTCTTTCGTTCCGCCGCACTTTTAGTCAAGCACGAGTGCATGCGCACTCGTCATTCACTAGTACGAAAATTCCCCCCAGATTAATTTTCAACGTTGTCGTCACCAGCTAGCGCGTAAACTCCGTATTTTCTTATCTTTTAGCACCACCTCTGTCTTCGTTCCTCAATAGGTCGAAACCTCTTGTGATTCTTCTCGTCACGAAACCTTAAAATGACGCATAATTTTAGTTGCTAAGATCCTCCAAAAAATTCATCGTAAACGTAATCATAAAAGGTTGAAAAAATTTCAATGCTAACGACCGTCCTCATAGACGGTTGAAATTAAACTCCTCTGATACCACTGCTTCCAGCACACGCAGCGCTCTAAGCTGATAGTCCCGTTACCTCGCAGCTTAGCTTATCCGATCATTTGTTAATCAAATTGGCTGCGTCTAGGCCAATGAGCCTGGTTGCATTTGCTAGCTAGGCTTGACCGGTCAATCAGTTGATTATCGCCTTTTGACTTAAATATTTCATGCGTCCGGTTTTGGTTGCGAATGGATTGTACGTTGCATTTGGTTTTTGCTTCATTTATGATCGTGCGAATGTATCTGTGCGTTGCGGCTGAGAAAATAAACTATTCTAATTCGCGTCTACGAACAATACGTGCTGGCTTTCCACAAGGGTCTCAAAGAACTCACATTATGAACTAGCTACATTTGCAGGCGCTTAGTACTTTAGAGTCACATTTGCTAACAAGCTGCAATCATATAGAAAACGCTAGCAATAAATATCGTTTTTCAAATCGAGATTTTCTTCACTTTATATCTGTAAGGCTCATCTCTTGCATTCTAATATTTTCAATGCTCACATCAACACCCGAGTTCCACAGTACAGTTGAGAAGATTCGCGGCTTGCACTACTCTGGTCGACGCTCGACTGAACGGGCAGCAGCATGGGTTTAGAAAAGGCCGTTCTACTAAAACTAATCTTATGGTGCTTCTTTCTGATGTTTTGCGCAAAATGGAGAAAGGTGATCAAATTGACGCAGTCTATGGAGACTTTAGCAATTTTGATCCCCAAGCCGAAACTTTATTACTCCATTTTGATCCCCAAGCCGAAACAATTCGGATTTGCAGGATCTTTACTAAAGTGGCTTGGCTCCTACCTCCACGACCGCTTGCAATTCGTGAAATTCCAAGGTCTTATTTCTAAGAAACTCGACGTGAGATCCGGTGTACATCAAGGAAGTCATCTTGGCCCTTTTCTTTTTAATATTTTTATATCTGACATATCGGAGGCTTTATCTGATATTCCGCATTTACTATATGCGGACGACCTGAAAATCTACCATGTCATCAGGACGCAATCTGACGCGACCTTTGTTCAGTCTAAACTGAACTCTGTAGACCATTGGTGCTCCGCGAACAAGATACCACGTAACATTGCCAAATGCCGCGCAATTAGCTTCTCTTGCAAACATATTAGGCTGCTTTTTCCCAGACTTGTATGGAAATTTCGCCTGAAACTACTCAGAAAGGTCCTCGGATTCATGCTAGACACAAAAATTTTGTTTGGGAAAATTGGACGTTTTTGCCCAATGTTCCCTATCATAAATTTTTTTGTCCATAAAATATCACTACTACACTACACTACTCCCCGACCACTTTCAATCATCGAAAGCGCCGTAAAGGCAGTTTTTGCCAAACTATGGCCAAAAAAACCCTTACTCCGCTACAAAACCGAAATGTTTGTATCACAGCAATAGGTCTTGGCCCGTTATGTCCGAAACCACTCTAACCAAAAATTGGCCGATTTCAGCTACTTTTGCCCTAAAAACTTTTTTAATATTTCAATATTTAAAAACATAGTAATACTTAGCATAAACCTTCTATCTGCAGCAGATCATTTTATCGTTGCATATTACGACACAACCCTTCTATCTGCTCAAAACCTATTTTCCACATATATTTTCAACGTGAAAGCATTTCTTTCAGATGTACCGCAAATAAACGTTTTTGTGTCTGTGTTTAAACTTTCATCCCATTTGAAGACGTCCGCAGCATTTGGAAAAACACAAATCATCGGTAGTGTACTCAAAATTAAAACTTTCACCCAGAAAATATACGAATAACAAATCTTGTCTGCCTTTTTTCGTTCCCTAATTATCTCATTCACCAGCTAATGCATTCAATAGCTAATGCTTTTGAAACCGCAAAATGTGTACACATTCTGCAATGCAAACAACGCCTTGTTACCGAAACACATCATATTAATGGGTAAAATCAACGCCACTCGTACAGCATTCGCTCCCAAGCACATCAGTGTGAAGTGTGCCTGCCAGTACAAGTGTGCCGGCAGTGTCAGTGAGTCGGCAGTGTCAGTGTGTCGGCACTGTGTCAGTGTGTCGGCACTGTGTCAGTGAGTTGGCACTGTGTCAGTGTGTCAGTGTGCTGCCGACACACTTATAAAGTGTCGCACTCGTACAGCACACCGAAGTGTGCTAGCACACTGTGCTTAGCACGCACAGGTGCTGCCCATCACTAATTCATATACAGTTTTGTTTTTTATTTTTTATTTTGTTTCGTAATTTCATCCATGCACTATTTTATTTATTCTTCTGTACATGTACACCTTGCTTGGTGAATAAATAAATAAATAATCAATCAGCGACCTTTATACCTGTTTGCCCTGTCTAACACATTCTGAGTACTAACCGGCTTAAATGAAATCTTCGTTACCTTTTATCGTTACATTTGAACAGAGCATAATGACACATCATATTTGAACAAACCCATCTTTAGCTCAACCAACCTCAGCGACAACCTGAAGTAATGAAATGGGTCAACTTCGAGCTTTCATTACCTACGGACCGCAAACCATTAGAAACAGCTGTAATCTTAGCTTTGTTTATATTTCAATGGACCATATGCTCAATCGTTATTCCCAACTAAACGACACCGAGTCATGAACCAGAATACATCCGTAAAGTAACAACCCTTATTCAACATATCCTTCAAACATTATTAAAGTCAACCAATTCATACCCAGATTTTCTATTCGTTTCTCTTTTCGGAAGCTCAATTAAAGCTATTCGTCATTAAAACTCCATCATCATAAAAGTAGCCAGAAATGGTCCTTTGCTGCTCTTCTCGAGAATAACAGTTTTTGAGAGGGCGGCAAAGCATTTTGCATTTTCCATGAATATTAGAGCATTAGATGTCACCCATCAGCGATCCTGTAGCAAACATGCTTGGAGAGCAACTCTTGCCGTACTTTGTCATTTCATCCCCCCCTGGCTGTCCTGGCAAGTCCTATTTGTAGCTTCCTCTTTTACACAATCATCATCATCACATTCTCCCGAGTTGACTGTGCGAAACTTTTGAATTCGAGCTTCTTAAAAGTTAATAATCCATAAAATGTTGGACAGCGCACGAGCTAATGATTCGCTCGGATACAAATTGGACACCGAATTGTGTGTAATACGGACTGTGTACTGAGTGTAGGTACAGACAAGTAGTACGTCTTGTGTGTAGTTCGCTTCCTGGCACACATTGAGTAGTGTGTTTGGTGGAATATGTACGTACAAACGTACGAGATCATTTTCGAAGAAATGAAAACAAAACTTGAGAAAATATTAACTTGAGGCAAAAACCAAGTTGGAGTTGATGTGCAGTGTGTAGAGTGAGGGCTGACAGGCAGAGTCGTAGAATAGGAAAGTGGAACAGTTATTATGTGTGTCTCGAAAACAAGACCTAAAGCCCTAATCTTGCAGAAGTAACCGGCTTGAATGGTATGCACATAAAACCTACTCTTTTCCATACCATGGCCTCCGTCCATACAGCTCCGTCGCAGTTGGTCGTGACTCGAAAGAAAACTGCCGGAAAGTAATTATGGGAACAAAAGGGTTCGTACATAGATAGTTTATACTGTGAATAGATTAGAATGAAATTTCCTTCTTTGTAAGCGGAGCTATGGGCCATTATAGTGAATTGGCGGCTATAAGGAATGTGTTTTGGTGGATATCTGTTTTATAATTTACAATCACGATGCGGATATTGATTTTCGAGGAGGTGAAATGGATTTTTTTTTTTTTCAAAAATGGGAAAAAATAACGTTTCATGGAATGTGTTTTGACATTTATCGAGTATATCACATCTGCGGCCATGTTTTGCTTCTTGAAGGACGATGACCTCATAATAATCAGCATGGCTTGTTTTTTTCTTTCTTTCCACATTTTATGCTTTCTTATTCCTTAAGTCTTTATCTCAGAATCTCTAAACGCCACTAAGCTAACAAGGGTGGAAAAGGTTTTTAATCCCTGCCATGTTTGTGTTTCCTTTCATATAATTTATCGCTTGTGTGTAAAGAAGCTGCATTTGGAACCATTCAGAAACGGGTCTGTCTGCCAGGAGATCCGCAAATCCCTTTGGGGAGACAAAGCTGGGGCTTGTACCTATGCGGAACTCATCAGCTTGAGCAAATAGCGGAAGCGAGAATAATCCTTCGCTGTCAATGGTACCAGATGCGCTAAGATGTGTGCTAGTCGGTGTATAGGTGAAAAGTGCACGCGAATTATGAAAATGTGGAATCGTTTCGCGTATTTTTTTTTTTTAAATAGTGCGACACATGGCTGGAATTCAGAGAGACCACGTATGTCAGTTGAAGTGTTTCAAAACGAAATCCTTTTCTCTTTCAGCAAAAATAGATCAGCTTTCAACTCGTGGAAAATTTTAGTATTATCTAAATCTTCGAAAAAGTGTGACGTGAAATTTTAGTTCGGAATTCGAAAAGTGAACAGAAAGTAGTGATATTTTGTTGTATACAATGGCTTGGGGCTACTGGAGTGCTACGACGGTTGATCGGGGTCGTTCGCCACGTCGAAATACACAGTGCGTTGCGATGCCCGTGAATACGGTCCCACAGGCCGAACCACCGCCACCAGTCGCAACCTGCTACAGTCCAACGTGTCGCAGTCGGTGTACGAGTCCTTGTCACAGTCCGTGTCCGGATAGTCCTTGTCAATCGATCAGTCCACCGCTGCCGGCTCCGCCTACTCTTGCACAATGCGCTCAAATGCAACAGTCCGTACAACAGATTCTGCCACCCGATGAATATTCGCGTCGAACATCATTGGATCGTCTGGACAGTCCACAGGTAATATTAGTTCTAGTTTTTGTTTGAAAAAGAAATTATGGACGAAATGATAGGTTTTCATGTATCAATCAATCGATTTATCAACATCAAATCATTAATATAGTTTGGACGTAGAATTCTTAGATTTCATTCATATTTCACTGGCATTTTTATTCGCGACGTGGTTAAAGTTTTCAGCTGGGGTGAAGTGAAGTTAGGTTTGATGTATCACCAAGATTACTTTTGCATTATAATACTAAATGTGTAAGCCTATAACCAAGCGGACTGTCCTCTTTTTATTCAAGGTGAAGACTCGGAAAAGAGGAATGAAGAAATTTTGTTTTTTATCTCATGTCTACTTTGAAAAGCTAAAAACGCAAAACCGGTAGAAAAAAGAGCTCTACATTACCCTCAAAAATTTGAAATCGATCATAAAATGCTAACAAATCTTGGTAAATGTATTGGGGTTGAAACAAACCTTGTCTTCGAAATTTCAAAATAGGGATTCATGAAAATGTTGGATGGTATTTTTGATGCAAGTCTCATTCATTTGCTAGCGTGATCTCTAGCGTGGTAACTTGCGAATCACAGAATGGTGAATTTTCTTTTCATGTAAGTATACGAGACAAAATCAGTTTTTATTTAGTTTTCGCTACTGCATTTTCTGATTTTCTGATTTTTCTGATTAAATGCATGAAAGTGACCAGACACTACTCCCCTGCCAAAGCTTATCCTTCTGATACAAAATATTATTTATTTTTATCTCTACCCCAAGCCAATTTGGCAACACATAACTATTACCATTTTTGGCGATCCTTAGAATCGGCACATGATCTTTTTTATGGTCGACAAAAATCAAACGGATAATAGATGCAAAGAGCATTGACGAAAATCTGGCGAGCAATAAAACTAGGTAAGCTTACAAGGTAGTGAAATGTTTAAGACGCGAATACCAGCCCAAGACGACACTCTGTAAAGACGAAATCGGCAATATCATCGCCGAAGATAGCCAGATTAAGGAGAGGTGGGCCTACTATTTCAAAGAACTCCTTAATCCTGCACATGGCTCAATAATATCAGAGCCAATAGACGTCTCTGACGAAGTCCGGATCGCACCTCCAACGCTGGAAGAAGTCAATTCTGCCATAAAAAGCCAGAAAAACAATAAAGCGCCGGGCATTGACGAGATTCCGGTTGAGCTAATCAAATACGGTGGAAGCTGCCCTATAAAAGCCATCCACAAATTGATCCAGCACATCTGGGGTCAAGAAAAAGTACCGCAGGAGTGGTGCAAATCCATCATATGCCCTATCTACAAAAAACTAGACCAACTTCGGTGCGAAAACTACAGAGGCATATCGCTACTTAATTATTTTCATATCAAAATTTTTAATCATTGAATGAAAAATAAAACATTAAAACAAACAAGACACACTTTGATACTGCGTTATTGAAATGAGGTCAGATTATTTGAATTAAAAAGAAACGAATATGACGCCAAATCAAAAATTTTCAAATATGATTTGGCGCCATATACGTTTCTTTTTAGTTCAAATAATCTGACCTCATTTCAATAACGCTGTATCAAAGTGTGTCTTGTTTGTTTTAATGTTTTATTTTTCATTCAATGATGAAAATTTTGATATGAAAATAACATTTTTATAATAAAGTGGAATTCAAATAAGATTCGATTTTTATTTTATTTGATTCTATTAAATGAAATTTTTCTGAGTGATTATAATAGTGGCCGTGCCTCCTCTCCAGTTGAGTTGCCTTTGTTGCCGCTGTGTACATTATCTTTGTTTGTGCGTGTCGTAGCGCGGAGGTCACCACCGTCTCAAACCTGAACTTGGCTACGCTAACTGGTGGGATTGGCACAGGGGAAGTAAGAGCTTATGATCTCAATCGAAATGTCGCACTGACGGTGGCCCGACCGGGCTGTGTTCTAAAATACCACAAAGTGATTTTGTTCTAACTGCGTGTTACGAAAGAAAGCCAAAATAGATTCTAGATTCCTCAGTACAACCTCTTGTATGATTTTTTTTTATACTAAGACATCCTTTGACTTTACACTTTTTGAAGATTTAGTGATAAAAATAAGAAGTTATTATGCGAACAATCTTTGTTTTTAAAGCTATATTTGTACAATAATTTTTGAGCTATTGAATCTCAGTTTTAGCCATTTAAGCCCCTCTTCTCTCCTAGTTATTATTCTATATTGAAAAATAGTATGTATAACCGGAAAATAAAACATTTGTTCAGTTTTTTTTTCTGTGAAAAAGCTGGAAGTTCAAGGCAAGTAGTTACTATTTATTAACTGATGTTTAATTGTTTGTTTATCTTCATTGTGTTGTCTTCTCTATTTTTTGTACGTTTTTGTTAGTTATTCTTCAATTTTTGATCTCTGCTCGTCCTCTGGTGGTAACAGGGGCAAAAACTTGAATAAGAAGAATACTCAAAAACTATACGAGGAAACCATTAAAGCACACAAACTATAAAATAACACTCTCAAAACAAACACACAATCGCAAAAATACAAAACAAAACACGATCAGTAAAACTGTTTAACGGCTATGAGGGCACGTAGTCGAGTTTAGCCAAAAAATGTTAACATTTTTTGCTTAGTTTCATTTAAGATGTTTATTATTTGAAAATTTAAAGATATTGTCTATTAAAACGAAAATAACGAAAATATCTGGTGCATATATTTACTATATCTGTTTCTCGTCGAGGCCAATCAACTCTGTAAATTTTGTTCTGATCCGATGACTCCACTGGAAGCTATAAGAGTAAAAAGAATTCAGGGGCTACCGCTCACAAAATTTTGAAATTGAAACATTAGTTGTTGCCAGGATATTCGTTTGACTACTGTCAGACCTGGTCCTAGACAAGATCAATGTACTCGTATTCTGTGAATTTGGGTCGTGAGCTCTTGTAAACATAAATATCGAGTGACAGAAATATAGGTAGATTGGCGCAGGGCTACCATTCTTGTGTGATGAGAAATTTGAGAAGTATCAATTCGATTATATAGATAAAGCACAAAATTTATCAATTATTGGTATTTGTTACACACGCATTATATACACTACAGGCAAAAAGCTTAAGACCACTTAGGAATCGAGAAAATAAACAGTTTTCAGGTAATTAGAATTTACTTATTTCTAGATAAAATATAATTGATTACTTTTTATGTAATTGTCAAATGTCAGCTTATTGTTTTTCTAGTTTATAAGTCAACATTTATAATAAACAAAAAGAATTTTTTTCTACTTTAAATTCTACATTCATCAAAATATCCTCCTTTGGCATTTTTTTACTGCTTTAATAATCCTTGGCATTCTTTCAACTAATTTTCTTACAGTATCTTGGGATATATTGTTCCACCCTTCTTGAAGAAGCTCCCACAAGTGTTGCTTTGACGTCGGACAGCGTTCACGTACCCTTCTATCTAATTCCTCCCATAAGAATTCAATTGGGTTACAATTAGGGCATGCAATCCCGAGATTTCGGGATCTCGGGATCTCGACCCATTTTGGACATTTTCGGGATCCCGAATTTTTTATCGGGATTCCCGAGATTTCGGGATTGATAAAATTCAACCCACTTTGAGAATTAAAAAAGTTTTATCATTACGAAATGACCAAACAACCCAGAACTTAATGCCAAAAGAAATATAGTTTTATGAAAACGGAGGTGCTAAGGGCTGATTATTAATGATCAAATAATATATTAATGATATTAATGATAAAATAAAAAATGTACATAATACTATTGTTGCCTTCTTATTAGTAAAAACATGTACCTAAAATCATCCAAAAAATTTAAATGATATGGAAATATGCTGATCACATTTTAATTCGTTTTTAACTAATTTTATAACTAACCATCAGTTCAAAAAAGGAGATTAAATTAGATGCAATTATAGATTAAGGTTTTACTTGCTAGCACCCATGTACATATGTGCATAAATTTAACATTATAATGAAGTTAACTTCCGGTTTTATGCATATATTTCAAACAAAGTTTTAACTGACTACAAATAGGCCAAGATATCTGTTTAAATTCCCAAAATATAGTTCTTTTTTAAAATCCCGAAATCTCGGGATTATCTCGGGATCCCGGAAATTCTAATCCCGAATTTCGGGATCACCATTTCAATCTCGGGATTAATGCCCTAGTTACAATCAGGTGATTGTGGGGGCCAGGTCATATTCAATAGTATTCCATCATTCTCCATTTCAGCTAAATACTCTGCATAATTTAGAACTGTGTTTATCCTGTTGAAGGGTGAAATTTGATGGTATGGCCGTGTTCTGCAAGATTTCCTTGTAACGTTCTTTCAACGTGCCATCAATTCGAACTAATTCACCCACTCCAGCAAGCGAAAAGCACCCCCAAACCATAACAGAACCACCTCCATGCTTTACTGTTGGTACTACACAGTTTGCGGCCATTCTTTCTCCAGCGGATCGCCTGACATAAACCCTCCGTTTGGAGCCAAAAACTTCAAACTTTGATTCATCTGTCCAAAGCACCTGTGACCAGTTTTCAATTGTCCACTGGCTATGAGTTCGTGCCCACTCTAACCGCTTTTGTCTGTTACCTTTTCGAAGCAGAGGTTTTCTGGTTGCTACACGCCCCACGAGTCCAGCTTCCCTTAGACGATTTTTTACAGTTGACAAGCTTATGGACTTTGAATGTTTCGCGTTGAACTCTGCTCGAATTTCCGGTACAGTTAACTTTCGATCCCTTTTGCTCATAAGCACTACAGTCCTATCCTCTGCTTCTGTTGTCACTCTGGGTCGTCCGCTCCTTACAGCATCACATTAACTGTCACTATCCTTGAATTTAACGATAGCATTATGTACAGCAGTCTTTGAAATTTTTACTTTATTACTGATCTCTCTTTCTGACTTTCCTTGTTAATGAAGCGCCACAATCACACTTCTAACTTCCGGCTTAATACTGCGCGCTTTTCCCATTTTGAACAGAAGTTTTGCCAAAACTCACAAATGAAATATTTTGAGGATAAGGTACCTATTTATAGGAATTTCACAATATTTCAAATCCATATTCCCAGAAATTTCAAAGGTTTATTTTATTTACTTTAAAAAATTGTAGACACCTAAAGTCTTTAAAGTGGGAAAAACCAAACGTGTTTTATTACCCTGACTGAGAATTTGGAAATCCCATGTACATTTCATAGCAACCCTCCTTAAAACAGGCAATTACTGTAAAAAAAAAAAGGTACTTGCAGTTTTATAAATCTAAGTCTGCTTCATTTCTGCGATGTGGTCTTAAACTTTTTGCCTGCAGTGTGTATCCTTTTCAGCCATGGTAACTATATTTTTATGGGTCGCTGGATATCAGCCGGAAAAGCGCCACCAAGACCCCGAGATTTAAACTGCTCGAATGAGTTAATTTCGCTCCCCAATTGGTAGTTAGAATTCCTAAAAGACAGCTCTAAACTGATGGTCTGCTCCATTTAATACACTGCTTCTAGAGGAGGACAATAATTGACCGGAAAATGTTAGTCCATGAAGACGTTTAGAGTGTGTGCGCTCAAAATAGTCCAAATGGCATGCATAATGCACACCATAGCTTTCGGTGTCGAGCTTAAAACCTTACGAAGGCGTTTTGCCTCACTGACACTCTCCACGTTTCCACAGAAGGATATCCATGAGGAATTAATTGCTTTGCGTACGGCATCCTTGAAAGCGCTCAGCTTTGTTTCATACAAGAACCATTCATTACACCTTTTAGAGCTGTTAAACTCTTTCCTGTATTCTTTCCGCATTGTGGTGAATTCCATATGTCATTATTTGTCCTTGTAATTCCGCCATGGGGGCTTGTGATTCCCCCATTGGAACTTGGGATTCCCCCGGCTTTTTGTGGGCTATAAACTATTCTAGATCCAGAGTTGAGAGCACTAGTATGGGTGTCGACTACCTGATCTTATTTATGGTGTACGGATTGGAATAGCTGCCAGTTTGTCTTCTTCTGTCAATAAAAGCTGCCTCCTCAGTTCAGCTGCGGACAGTCACGTTGAAAGATGTGTATCTTTGGTTTGCGAACGAAAAACTCTTTTGTCACGGATGAGGTGCAGGTATCGTCCACTCACTTGTCTAACGCCAGCAAGCTTCCTCCGATTTGAGGTGATGAGATGATGAAGCCAAAAAGCGCCTCACCTCGGCCATTAGTGTTGAAGTAGCCCAAACTTCATTATGAGCATTAGAGCTCACAGAATAAGAAGCACACCACTGCTTGTGGCTTCAGCCACAACATCCTTGACCACGTCGCAGCGAAGGCTCGAGCCATGATCAGGTGCCATGTAGGAAGAAACATATCAGCATGATCTTTTATCGTTTTCCACTGCAACAGCTCTTTTATCTTTCTCACAGAAATTACGAAAGGCAATGAAATTAATGATATTCTTAACAAGAATACAGGCTAGTGGTTTCTGCAAGCTATCAGTCTGTATCTATTGGTGCGTAATCCGAAAACGCGATTGTTAGCAACCCATGGCTCTTGAATTAAAATTAACTCCTCCCTGACTTAGGCCAACTCGCAGGTAGTTCCAATGCTGAAAGAAAGATTCCACGTATGATTCTTTATCAGATGCTGCGGTCGACAAGTAATGAACCCCTTGCCGAGTGGATCCTCTGTTGTTTAAGCCATTTGTTTTAGGCCAAGTTTGGTGAAATCAGGGTCTTTCGATCCGGAGCTTCGTGGTCCGCCGCCTTGGTGGATCTGTACTACAGATTCTGTAGGGCCGATTTTTCGACCCCGAACCTAATAATGTCTTTTTGGACATCCAAGGTCGGAAGTTCCTCTTCATTTATAGTGAAGAGGTCCTCTCGCTGATTATCAATATGCTCAGCAATCTTAAAAACCCTCCATGAAAAAGATCAAATAAATGTTTATCTCCATGCTTACAAGCATCCTTCACATACATATGTGCCTCCGTAGCCCAAATTAAACGGCTATGTGCTATGCGTTCACAACGCTCAGTGGGTTTAACAGAAAACAGTCGCCTGGCCTCTTTCATTTTTTTAAAATTGCCATCTTTATTTTACATTGTTATCACTGATTTTCCTTGTTGTTATAAGTTTTCGGAAACTTTTGGTGATCAAGTCCTTAATTATGGGTAGTTCGTTAGAAATATCTACTAGTCGTTTTACCGATGTTCAAGCATCTGCTTTAATTTTAAACATTCAACAGCATTCTATGTAACCTTATATATAATTTTATCTCATCCCTCAAAAGCAGTACCAAAAAATCAAATTTCACCTGCATTAAGCATTTTTTGCTTGAACTTCAATTTCAAAAACGGCTCATAAAACCCAAAAGCTTAGAAAGCAGATGAAAAACTCTGACGCTTACCACTTTATGCTTCTATTTAACAATATTCGTTCATTGAAAATTTAATCTCACTTGCCCTCTCAGCCTGTTTCACTTTTCCTCGTTTTTAGCATATTCCACCTGGCACCTCCATTGACCAATATAAAATGTAATCGTGTTTGATTTCCAAGACTTTGAAATGCATCATTTATTACGAACAGAATGAAAGCTCTCCCCGGGATTCTTCACCATCGACCTACGCCCACTCACTGCAAACAAAAGACACAACTACACACTGAGCTCGATTTAACATTTTGTGTATGATGAAATCCTTTCAGCCAGGAATTCTGTTACTTTAGCACACCCGTTCAGGACAGCTCTTCATTGCTCATTCTCATCAGTGACGGCCATGAAAAAGTTTTTCTATTCATGAAATCACCTGCTACGATAATAACGCCAGCAGGAGGCGATGAAAAGAATGAAAAACTTAACAATATATCAATTCTTTTCGTTTTTATCACTCAGAATATTGTTGCTTCCGTTGCTTGCTCTTTCCATTCATATATCGGTCTCGAAAGTTTTGGTTTTGCCCTCGCACGGTACAGCTTGCGGATAGTCAAGATACTGAAGGTTCACTGAAAGAGTCCTTGGAAGAGATATAAACAGGAGCACTCGGGAGAAAGGTAAGCGATTGTTAACCGATCAGAGATACAGAAAAAATACTATAGAACAGGAAATTCCAAGAATACTATCAGGAAAATGATGAAGAATGGATAGGTGTAGGACCTCGATAGAGGATAACAGATTAAATGAATTTTTCAACGAAGACGAGGGTTATTCGTCCATTGTAGGCGGAGTGTTTCTGACCCACGCTACGATAACCGCCGAACACTATACCCGCATAGCTCCTATCGCTGTGGCTTTATCCGCTTGAATCCTATCGTCTTTCAACTGATTATTTTTAGCAAGGATCCCAAATAGGATAGGTCACATAGTCTCGAGGTGGAAATAAGCTTGTAGCGGGGTCAACGGAGGGATATCAAATGGAACAAGAGTGACGAAATGCTCGTCGTCTATTACTTTCGTGTCACGGTGGTTGCTATTAATCTACTTTGCGAATTCCTGTCAACCTGACAGTTTGGAAGACGAACTGAAGCGAAGGAAAACAGAGCAACTCCCGACGCCACAGATAGATGGATGAGTGACATGAAAGTTTTAGTCGATTTTTATCTCCTTCCCCGGATACAAATCATCCACTTTGTTCGATCTGGGATAGAAAAGCTTGTGCGATACAGAGGGTGGCGGTGAAGATGCGGGCGAGAGTTGAAGTGGCATGAGAGCAAGTTAAACGAAAAGATACATGGGAGCTTAAAGAAGAGGAAGCCACGAAATAGAAGGAAATAGTTGTGCAAGTTTCAAAAGACCAGGACACGTTCCACTAAGCGTGTACATTCAGACACACATAGATACCGCTATACATACGATTGGCGCGAGAACACATCCTTTTAAAGATTTCAGTATTTCAATGTCGCTTTTCATGATTCTCATTTTAATCTTCCGCTTCGTATCATCGCATCGTCTTGGCGATGTTGCTTGGGATTGGCGGCTGTGAGTTTTTGGGAAAGGGGTGTAGTTTGGCCTTAGGTTGGATTGAACGAGAAAGCGTCACTCAATTGGAAAATTGATAGAATGAATACATTTGTATAGAGGGCAGAAAGTTGTGTATCATGTTGCATGAAAAGAAACAGAAGAATACGATAGTGGAAGTGCAGATACTCGTGTTTGGGAAATAGATGGAATCGATCGAAAAAGATTACCGATGGTTAAGAATTTACTGGTGTTGGTCGGCCGGTCACGTCAACGGATTTGAGAATCACATGGCATTTTGTATGGTCTAGGAGTGAGGTGGTGAAACATTTTTAATCAATTAAATTAATATTTGGAAGTTAATCAGATTTCCGATGTCATGAAATGAAGTTAATATCTATGTGTAAAAACTCTGCTCTTTTACGAATCCATTTTGCTGTCGAAAATAGGCTTTCATGTAATGAACTTGTTGCATTTGTTTATACTGTTGGATTCTAACTTCAATAAATTGTTCTCTTTTGCTGCTTGATCGTCAAGTCATAGAATACATATTTGTTAAACTCAATCCAAAAAATAACTGATTTCCAATGCAATTTGGTTTCGACTTCATACAATTTTGTGATGCCAGCTAAATACAAGATTTTGTAAAATTCCCTTATCTAATACTTGACCATATTTCCCAAACACTGATTTAATAGACTGGAAGTACAAAGTTTTTTTCAATAAGGACAAAACAATTTTGCAATTAAATCACCGTTCTTCGTAAATCCATCATCCGATTAAGCTGAAATATTCGGAATAGATTGGTGTATGTGTGGAATAGGTCTAGGTTGCACTAAACGTTAGTTATCTTTAACCATTCTAACTGGCTATTTTAGTGATATTTTAAGTCCCCCCATAAGTTTATCAATAAATAAATTTAAAAAAAAACAAGTAACTAAATGAATTTTAAACGGGTTGCAACCATGCATATGATCACGTTTTGTAAATTTTTAATTTTAAATGTGGGCTAGCAGTGGCAGAAAATCGACTCCAAAGAATCCATTGCTGCGTACGTGCTCGTAAAAACGAAATCAAATTCCACATATAATAAACTTGGAACAAATTTCAGGTCAATATCTCAATTATTCTGTTTTATTTACATACAAAGTAGTTAACTCGTCATTGAAAAGCTCTGCAGAATTACAACGACTAATATTTTTTGAAATTTACTTGCGAGCTTTGAAAAATATGTCTGTAAAAATAGAACATTTTATCCAATACTCATATAATTCGTTGTGATTCCTGATTTCTCCACTCCGTCGATTTTTCACGTCTTTTTGCACCACATAAGCAATCGGCAACTCAAAAAGACTAAAACTTATAGTTTCGTATGACATATATACACCAAACATACGAAAAGCAGAAATAAACCGGCATTTCGATGGCAAGAATTATGGGTTAAAGCAAAGTTGTCGCACAACTTATTTGGTGCTTTGGTGATTAGACATGAAAGTGACTTTTTTTTTTCATGACATAAATATTCTATGAACGTGAAAATGTTAGTCTCATGCCCGATTTCGCCCCTGATTTGACTCAGGCTACTACTCAGAGCCACGCTTATTTAAACCTCGGTTCATCATCCGCACTGCGTTCCTGGACTCTAACCAGCGAGCAATATTGCCAACTAGGCTACACAAGATTTTTTTTTTTTGAAGTAATGCGTTGTGATAGAATAATAAAACAATAGATATTTTTCTATTTCTTGACCCTGCGAAACACTCGCCACAGTTTAAATAACAAGAATAAAAATTTAATTTTTTCCAACCCACATTGGGCGCTAGAAAAATGTCAGGCTTTTTTGCTGTGATTATTTCTCAAAACTTCATTGTTGTCTATTTCATGAATCTGTAATTTAACTAATTTATGAGAAGTAATTGAGAATCAATCGAGCTCCAAAATGGAGAAAAGTTATTTATCAATGAAAAGCTGTTTCTTGTTGAAATACCTGTATTCTTTAATTTCCAGTATGATACTAACTTTAACTTGTGATGGCATTTGCAGTTGGCATTTTCACCCACTTTTCATCAAATTTAAACCCTCGTCATTGCCAAATTTCACCTGTGCTTATTGCTTCGAAATGAAGCAATGTGATTTCATGAGACTGTTAAATCTAATGAAAACCAACTTCGACTGTATGCGTGATCTCTATTGGTGCATTACAGAAACTGTTCCTGCATCGGCAACTTAGTTGTATGATTAATTACTGATGAATTACAAGTAGAGGCCCTACACCAAAAGTATCAGCAATTATAACCTTCTGCACCATCAATGCTTGCATTTGGACTGAACCAAGTGAACAATGTTAACAACTCGTACAGGAAATTTTTAGATTGGTCCACCTTTCCTCACAAGTCTGACTGAGCTATCCGCCGTTGACTTAAAGGGATATCACAATGTATTGAAGGAACGGAATGGTTCCTCAACTATAGTGACTAAGGGGGTGATGCTAACCGTGGTATCACAAAGGGCCTCTTCTGCGTCTAAGTGTGTCTCTTACCTAACCTAACTCGCTTTTACAGGGGCATTACCTTTTTATCCACTCTTCCGAAGATTTTTGAAAAAGTGTTTTTTTTTTTATAATATTCTCCTACTTGAGGATTCTCGTCTAAATGAACAACAGCATGAATTTAGAGAAGATCGCTAAGCTACCAGAAACTTAACAACAAAAGCCTCGAAAGTTGTTTGTAAAATGAAGAATTGTTACCAAATTGACCCTGTCTAACAGAACTGAGCAACGTTTTCGACCAAATTCACCAGTGTAACCTTATTCTAAAGCTGCGAAAATTCAGAGTCGCTGAGCACTTACTTAGCTAGATTAGCTCCTACCTCCCCAATCGTATCCACTCTGTAATGTTCAAGGATGTTTGCTGAAAAATATTTTTGCTTGCTCTGATGTCCCACTGTGCAGCCACTTTGACCCTCTTCTCTTCTAGATACTCTTATTTAACGTATCAGGTGTCTTATCAAATGATGCGACCACATGATTATACCTAAGCTGTTTGATTAAATCTAAAGTTTGCATCGTCATTCAATCAAAATCTGATGAACGATTTCTTCAGTTTAAACTGGACTCGTTTGACAAGTGGTGCACTGTTATCAAGTGCTTCCTTAACCGTCTGATGGCTATGCAGCGCTGTCGCGCTTCCAGATTTCAAGTCCAAACAAGCTAAGCGCGCTATCGCTCTGTCATTTCGGTACGAGTCTGTATCTCTGCGCGTGAGCAAATATTTTGCCGCTCTTGCGTTTTCATAACGAAAGTGTGTCTTTTAAAGCATAAATAGCGTTTTTAATTAGTTTTCATTCCAAAAAAAAAAAAAAAATTATTTGAATTTTTTTACGTATCTAAAATACCTAATTATGTTGAGTGATGATAATACTTCGGACGCTAAATCAAGGTCAAGATTCATATCAGAGGACGAAGTAGTACATATGATTACTGAAAGTGGTGATGCCGAAAGCATTATTGTCCACAGAAGAAAGATATTGAGAGTGAGTTCTTCTTCTTCAGAAACGGAAGATCCAACATTCACCGCCATTCTACCAACAAAAACATTTTCAAAGGCAACATATGTTTTTTTTAAACACCCGGGCCAAGACGCGCCCCTCCATCAAATGCCAGTCCCATAGAGTATAATAATTTATTTCTCACCTCATCACTTATGGAAAACATCGTTGAAGAGACAAATAGATACGCTTCCCAGTTTATGGAATCGCATGTTCTTTTGGCTAATTCACGAGCCAAGAAATGGACGCTAACAAACGTTTCCGTAGTAAAAGCTTTTATAGCAGTCTTGCTAAAAATGGGAATAACGAAACGACCAACGATGTACTGTTATTAGAGACTGGATTCCAGGAAAATACCATGGTTTCGAAAAATGTTCGCTAGAGATAGGTTTCTGTTGTTGCTAAAATTTTTCAATTTGGTGGACAACAGATTACTAGCTGCTCCAGGCCATCCAGATTATGATCCTTGCGCAAGATTTGATATGCTTGTAAAGCATGCTAATACAGTTTTTCATCAGCATTATGTGCCGCATCAGCAATTGTCTATTGATGAATCACTGGTTGGTACACATTGCCATTCAGTAATAAAGCAGTATCTTCCAAATAAAAAACATCATAAATTTGAGATAAAATTCTGGATGCTGTGTGACTTAATTAGAAAATACTGTTTGAGTTTTTTTGTTATAAAGGGCCCAAAAATGCAGAGGGGAATCTATAAAAAAAGACGGACTTGGATTTTCAGTAGTTGAAAAGTTGCTGTCAGTGGGGAATTACCTAAATAAAGGATATCATTTGTTTACGGATGATTTTTATACCAGTTTACATTTAGCTAAATCACTTTTTCAAAGAAACACCTACCTTACGGGAACAATCCGTCGCAATAGGAAAGAAATTCCTGCAGAAGCTAAGAAAGCCGAGGTTGGTGTAGCAAAATATTTTGCAAATCAAAATATCTTGATGTGTTCTTTCAAAGATAAAAAATCAAAGCCGCATCCAGTAATTCTAATTTCCTCCAATGCAAATTCTAGTAGTGTAATCGTAACAAAAAAGAAAGGCTCTTTCGAATATACAAAAGAAAAACCAAGCATGATTCACGATTACAATAAATATATGGGAGGAGTAGATGAATCCGATAAAATGTTGTATGCATACTTGGACGAGCGAAGAACTTGCATATTCTGGGAAAAGGTGGTGTTCAACATATTCGGACGAATATTGTTGAATTCCTATATTCTTTACACATCAAACACCTCTGAAAAAAATGTCCCGGCTGCAATTCACATCCGCCATTATTGGAGAAATTGAAGAAGAATAGATGACATTCAAAAATGTTGAAAATGAAACGTCAACTTCGAGCCGAAAATTCACTTTGGAGAAACTGCCTGGACCCAATTTACAGCAGTGTGAGGTCTGCAGTAATAAAAAGACCGGAATAAAGCATTCCAACCTTATCTGCACTCGATGCAAGAAGGGGCTACATGGCATTTGCAGTGGAAAACACAGATGTTAAACTTTGTTTTTATATAATTTTACTTTCACGTTTATTGATTGCCTTAGATAGTTGTTTTTGTTAATTCTCTATCCGTAAAACGTTAAAAAAATATGTAAATCGATGTAAAATTGCAAAAGTTATAAAATTTTCAGTAAAAGCACATTTGTTTATTTTGAAATATCCAAATTATCTATAGCACTTTTAGAATGTATCAGGATGGATAGCTGTCACACGGTTAATATTGATAAATGCCAGGCTATGAATTTTTCCTGCAAAAATAAAAACAACATCGTACATACTTTCTTACTCGGTGTTGATAAAATCACTGACTTTAATATGATTTTGGATAAAAAAAACTCCGTTTCACGTTCCACTATGCTAAATCTCTTTCCCATGGGAGTAAACAACTAGGTTTTCTAAAACGTACACTTCGCTGGTACAGCCTCACCTTGAATACACTTGTATTGGCTGCAGCGCAGGCTTTCCAATCCAAAAGAGAATCCGCGCAAAAAAAATATTTCGCTCTTCGTTCTTAAAGAAATGTACAACCATAGTGGTTAAGAAAACTTATCATCTTATGAATTATGGTTGGGTAGTTTGAACTTGCTTCCGCTTTCCTCCATAAGATTTTTTGTATCTTTCTGGTTCGTATTTGACGTCATTAAGGGCGTTACTAGAGTTAATTACTTAAGCAATAAGATAGTGATGACTAACCCGATCAGAAACTCCAGAATCTCCAAAAGTATCAGAAACTCCAGTATCAGAAACTCCAGAAGCTCCAAAAGTATCCCTATTCAACTGCGTATGTAGCAAATAAGCCTATGAACACATACTGGAAATTATTCAACAGTAAGTGCGAATTCGACACCCGAAAGTTTCCAAATCATCCTTCGAATCGTCCCTTATCGAAGCCTTTTACACTCCATAACATTATTCTTTTGTAAATACAGGGTGGCCCAAAAGTTTCTCCCCACCTATTTAAGTAAACGCATTATTCATTACCCGTTGCCAAAATTTATCCCTTCTCAGTTTATCAAAAACCCTAAGCGGAGGTCAAATATCAACTCTTCAGCTATCGTAAGGATCATATGGTGCTTAGCTACGACAGCGTCAACATCAATAATAGCTGAGCAAAGCGATATAGTGCATTTCCAGGAAAAAAATTTAAACAGCATTTGTCCCTATAGTCAGGTACAGAGACGTACCCTTTATAAAGCTAATTTGAATTACTCGGGTAATTAAGGGTCTTTCTGCGAACCTACCTGTGAAATTTTATTGCTCCTGTCTTCAAGGATCCTTTTTCATTGCCGTGTTTATCTTAAGTTGTGATTTTTCTTAGAAAAATTTTTACACGCTACCTGAAAAATAATTATTTTTTTAAAATCTATCCTAAGGGACTTTTGTGCTTCTTCATTATGGCTTCGAATAGGATACAAACAAGGATTCAAATCCAAACTCTTGGCGAAGTAGGAAAATCCGTTTCCGAAATATCAAGGACACTAGGCGTCGACAGGAAGACCGTACGATTATGGCTACAAAGGAGGAAAGGCGATATACAGGACAAAGGACGTTCCGGTAGACTGACAACTCTTTCACCTACAACAAAAATAAAAATAAGGAAGATGGTGGAAAACAAGCCAGGCATCGGAACAAGGACAGCGACCAAAAGGATAAATCAATCCGAAAACTACCAACAACGGCGAAAGACAACGTCTCGATCAACGGTACATTAAATCGACGAATTGAGGAAGACATGCCTACGTAAGACGAGTAAAACCGCTTCTTACTGCAAAGAATGTCACAGATAGACTTAACTTCTGTAGAAGGTTGCAAAGCGAAGGATTCTCTGAAGATAGTGCTCTTGGAAGGTCTAAGAGAGCTAACGTACTTTTTACGGATGAATCCCCAATTGTTTTGCACCCAACGCCGAATAGGCAAATTATGAGAGTAAGAACAAGTGATCCAAGCCCTATTCAACCCATACAAAAGCCGAAATTTGACCTCAAGATAATGGTTGCAGGAGGAATTAGCTCACGTGGAAAGTCGAGACTTCATGTTGTTGAGGAAAACACAACCGTAGATGGATCCTATTACCGGAACAGCATTTTACCAGCTTACGCAGCATGTCAGGATGACAGAAGACAGTTTCCACATAAAAATTTGGTAGTTCTTATGCAGGATGGGGCACGAGCGCATACAGCAAAGACAACATTGACACTGGTAAAATCGATGTTTTCAACTGTTTGGGAAAATTGGCCTGGAAACTCTCCTGATCTTAACCCAATCGAACACGTTTGGGCTAGACTTCAAGATAGTGTATTTAGACATCCGATGCCGAAGAATAGACGACAACTAATTGCAAGAGTACAGCAAGAATGGAGCAGCTATACCGAGGCCGAATTAGAAAATTTATGTGATAGTTTTGGACGACGTATTTTAGAATGTATAGATAATAACGGTAGACATACTCATTATTAGTAATAAGAATAAGAATCTGTATTATGTCAGCATTACAAATAAATTTGAATTTCTAAATTATGTTTGTTGGTTTGCTTTTTATAACAAAAAGTTTGTGGGGAGAAACTTTTGGGCCACTCTGTATATTTATTTGTTTGTTATTTAATATATTTATTTATTTGTTTTTTGTTATTTTATATATTTTTTACTCTACGTTATTTATAAGCTTGTTTATTTTTAATACTAATGTTGTGTACCTCACTTAGTAATAAAATATAACAGAATAAAAACACTTTGCGGGGCTTATAAGCGCAAATTGAAAATTAGTATATTTTTAATTTTGTGTTGACTCCATTGATTCGTTGTAGATCATTCAATGATTCATTTCGCATTTTTAGAAATTACGCACACAATCACACAAATAGCTATAGCTTAGTATTCCATATGAAATCAAAACATTCGAAAAGTGGAAAGAAATTTACTAGATCTTCGTAGGTTTAATGATGCGTAGCGAGAGAATAATAAAACAGCTTGCTTTTTGCATGACAGTGTTTCATAGCACATGAAATCAATAGCCATAGGATAGCAATAATAAATTAGAAGGCAGAATATAATTTTCAAAAGTCGCGACCCACACTGGGCGCCAATAAATTTTCATGTATATTTGCTGTGGTTATGGCAATACATTTCATAGTTACATATGTTATGATTCGATAGTATATCAAATTCATGAGAAATCAATTTGAATTGTTACAGTTAATTGATTGAGCTTCAAAACAAAGAAATGTTATGGATCAGGCAAGACAATTTTCCTGATGAAAATTTTGTTTTCTTCAGATGCCATTAAGGCGCTGATATGCTGATTTGAATTCAATTAGAAAGTTTTCTTTTGATCAAGGCAGCTATTGACGTGCAAATTTATCTATCAAGCCCATTATATTTTAGGAAATAACCGAAAAATTAAAAATTACTATTTCAATGTTATTGAAACCCACATTTTGAGGACCTCATTGTTCTTTCACGTCATCCTTAAGCTTATCTGTTTTTTCATTGGGTAAATTTCAAGCTTCTATTATTTTCTCAGCCGCTTTAATCCTCTTCAATAAGAAATTCCTTGGAAGCTCAGTATAGTCCTATCTGACTGAATCATTATTCGAAAAAAGCCCTCTAGGAAATGTCTTAAAAATGGATTTACAACATGGCCATTAAAACCCTTTTCTTTTTGCGTCCGTTTGAATACTATCAAGATAGTGACCATTACCCATGCTAACCTACTGACAATTCAATTCTTCATGCTTTATAACTCCCGACAAGCAACCGTGGAAAAGATAACATCCCGTTCGAAAAAATACGACAAACGAAGAATGGATTTGAGCGTTTGGCGAATCCTTTTTGCTTTTAAAAAGGGAAAAAAAAAGATTCGAAACGGAAAAGGTCGGCAATCATTCGAATATCCGACTTAACCGATCTAAAAACTTCCAGATATTATCATTGTTGGTGTGCGTGCAAATCCTGTTACATTTCCTTTTAGGCTATTTCATCGGAAGTCGCAACGTGTATGCATGTTGCTGGCTAGTAGGATATCACGGTGACCATGTGTGCAGTGAAAGTTGACCTCGTTCTACTATGTAACAGTATCTTGACAAAGACGATAGAATGGTTGATGTATGGTAACTTGTTTTCATAGACTTAATTTAAAATGCCCCTAAGAAATAATGTGACGACCGTTGTTACCGTAAATCACATTATGTCACATTTTTCATGAATAACGTCGCTAATTTGTCGTAGCCATTGGCTTTTAATGGCTAATGCAAACTTATGGAGCGCAAACCTGCCAGTCATTTCACGTTGTTCTCATTCATTATACATTCATGTGGCCTGAAACAGTGCGAAGTTGAGAACTGTAGTCAACAAGGTAAAAGGGGAGAAAAATTCAAAAGAATAATTTTGTGAGAACATGGAGTTTGAATCAATTGTGAAAATTTCGGTGCATGTTTTTTTCTTTCTACGCTAAAAATAAATATAATTACAAGATAGTTCAAATGGAAAAACTAAACTTCATTTATCTATTCTATACTACGGATATTGTGTTGTCGTAAACACTGCTATACATCGTACCATCCTTTGTGAGTCAGTTGCCTCTCTGGTGGCTAATTGGTTTTGTTGTGTCATATATTTATGTGACAGGGTCGCACATGAAGAAGAAACTTGACATACGCAACATACACAGCTCGTTACTGCAACTTCATCAATAACACGAACAACAGCAACAACGACGAAGACTTAAGAATTTTTCCGGGTTGTATTAGCATCCGAGGCTCTGTGCGAAAGGTCTATGCCGCAAGGCATTCCCGTCGAGATGAGACGGCAGCCAGCCAACAGATTCCATGCCGTGAAGCCTGAGCCTGCGAAATATTTCGTTTTTTTGCCCTTTAAGCGAAAATATTTATGGAAAAATGTTTTCTGGAACGCTCATCTGCAGGCAGTAGAATTCACAGTCGCTCCTATAGTCCTGCATGTATATATCCTTGCGAAAAACAACAGAAAAGCCTCACACAACTAGATGTGTGCGTAAAGTCCTGAATATTGTTGAGCACTTGAAGGTGCACATACTTACTTTATTAGACTGCTGATGTTCATGAAAAAGTGTTGTTGATGCCCATGCCTAGATTTCTAGGAATATTTAAGGTGCGCTCATTTTGAAAACATTCTCAACAGCTTTCACCGTGGACTCGTCTCTGAAGAAGCCTATCTAATGACGTCGTCGAGCTTACGTTGAAAAGGTCGAGTATTGTGGAGTGCTACTAGTACTGCTGTGTCGCCTATGTGCACCTCTACTCTGGTTTGTGTGCCACTGCGCTGTGCTACGGGTGTTGCGCGAGAACGTCAAGGAATCGTGCACGCAAAAAGTAATTGGAGGAATGGAATTTTTAGGTAACCAGGTCTTTTATGAAGTAATGAGACACTACAAGCCTAATTGAAAAGTGAAGTTTGTTTGATGTTGTATTTAAATTTTAGATTGGAGTAAAATGTGTAATGTGAATAATTAACTGTTTATGTCTTGTTAGCGATTGAAATAATGGAAGACGAAAATGTTATTAATCTATACCTAAGGGTTTATCAAGTTTAAGGATTACACCATGTCTTAACAATTATGCTAAGTCGTTTTGCAATAAAATCACAAGTTGTTTATTATTACTTGATTTGAATCCACTTCCGTAAAAAAAATAGCATTGCAAATAGCAAGTCTTAGCTATATATGTTGAATAATGTAGGACTGACCGTTGAGGTGCTCCAGCCGGAATATTATGTCTGATAGATACTCAATGAACTCTAACAACATAAAATCTGCAAAATAAAAAAACAACAACAGAATAACGACGAAATTATTTAAAAAAAAAACAATGATTGCTTAAAAAAAACCAATAATAAGTTGAAGGCTTGCTCGATATCCAGTGATATTAGGCAAGTAAATTGATAATTTGCAAATCCATGTTTGATGTGGTTAGATACACGAAGTAATTGAGTAATTCAAACCAAATTGCAAATCGCTGAGGTCTATCTGAGCTTAGCAAAGTGCTCCTTCGAAAATATGAAAAAAAAAAATATAAATATAAGACCTAGATTTGGCCTAGGCCAATGTCACAATTGTTGATAATTCGGCTTCTCTTTTAACAACTGGCACGCACATATAAAAGTGTCGAATGCAACAGCCTACACAACCACAAACCTTGCACTAAACATCCAGAGCAGAAGCCAAAATGCGTTAACTGTCAAGGTGAGCATCTTGCAAGCTACGGAGGATGCCCGAAAATCTAAACATTAACAAGTATTTTGCCCAAGTAGCTCGATCCAACTGCAATTACAACACAAATAATCCGTCCAATCTCAATAATTGCCTTAAAGCAAAGACTTTAGAATGCCTGGTCAAATGAGGCAGTTTCTTGCTATCCTACTCGAGCGACTTTATTCAATGATGAATTATAAGATGGCGAAACCTGTTCAAGACTTATTTCCTGTCCGAAACTCTGAAAAAAAACATCCTCTCTAAACAAATAAATGAAATCCAAAAACCACATTTCGATCCTCATATAGCATTTCGATTCCGTTCTACCCAAAAAAGAGGAGCTAATGCGATTTCTTAGCGATTGCAAAATTGGTATTATGTGCATCTAAGAAATCTTTTTGAAACCGTATAATTAGTTCCGTGTCCCCAACTACCATATTTATAGAAACGGTAGGTTAATTGGCATGGGTGGAGGCACGGGTGGAGGCACATTCTCGTACGAAGATATGCTAACTATCATCCCGTACAAATGTTAACAGAATGGAAGTAACAGCCATTCAAGTTCAAATGAGCTTTCTCCATTTAATGGCAATCTCCACTTTATACAGGGGTAGCCAGCAAACAAGGCTATCCCTGTATGAAGCATTCGACAAACTTTTTCATACTGAACACATTGCCAAACTAAATAATCTGAAAGTTCCTTTCTACAAAACAGAGCTTTTCAAGTCAGTATACACAATCACCTCTCCTCCAAGCGTCCCATAGTAGCCACAGCTTCCCAAAGATTTCCCCTGTCACCCATTTTGTACAACCTGTACACAGTTCTAACATAGTCAACGTGTCTATATTCCTAATACGTTTTTGGGATCTCTCAAATAGTTTATGTTTAAATAAAGTTTCTTGTTAAATTTTGAGGTAAGATAATAATCGCTAGAATGTATGGTGGGTGATCTAAAATATCGAAGACCACTTTAGGTAGAGCCGTCCACACAAAACGATTCTTGTAAATAGGCGTGTTTCGTGCAGAAAGAGGACACCTTCGGATAATTTTCTTCATATTTTTTCTTTGATGGCTTCATCCTCGCTAGAACTGAAGCTTAGTATTCTCCGGCTATGGAAACAACATTGTTTTTAAAATCGATCAATAGGATCCCTTGTGTGACGGCTGCCAAAACCTTTCCAGTAGACTGACACCTTAAACCTCTTGGGTGGTGGTGTGCCTTTTATGTGCCACTGCATAAATATTTATTGCGACTCAGGCTCATAATGATGAATTCAAGGCTCCTCTCCAGTAACGATTCGACTCAATACTCTCCTCATTTTCACTACGGAGGTCCATGAAAACACATGACAGCACTCCACGCGCTGTTTTTTTAAGGCGGCGTGAACATTTGACCCTAGTCATGCCAAGATAATCGTGAAGAATATTTAAAATGGTTGTATATGATACTCCAACAATTTCTGGGAGCTGATTTTCTTTAGTCTAGCATCTTGCAATAATACTTTTAGGTAGAGCCGTCCACACAAAACGATTCTTGTAAATAGGCGTGTTTCGTGCAGAAAGAGGACACCTTCGGATAATTTTCTTCATATTTTTTCTTTGATGGCTTCATCCTCGCTAGAACTGAAGCTTAGTATTCTCCGGCTATGGAAACAACATTGTTTTTAAAATCGATCAATAGGATCCCTTGTGTGACGGCTGCCAAAACCTTTCCAGTAGACTGACACCTTAAACCTCTTGGGTGGTGGTGTGCCTTTTATGTGGCACTGCATAAATATTTATTGCGACTCAGGCTCATAATGATGAATTCAAGGCTCCTCTCCAGTAACGATTCGACTCAATACTCTCCTCATTTTCACTACGGAGGTCCATGAAAACACATGACAGCACTCCACGCGCTGTTTTTTTAAGGCGGCGTGAACATTTGACCCTAGTCATGCCAAGATAATCGTGAAGAATATTTAAAATGGTTGTATATGATACTCCAACAATTTCTGGGAGCTGATTTTCTTTAGTCTAGCATCTTGCAATAATACTTTTTTGACTTTTTGAACAATTTCGGGATTGGTCACTTCGATTGGCCGTCCCGGTCGTGAGTGGTTTTCATGTGAGAGCTTTTCTGGTTTGAAAGGACTGTCCCACTTGTGAGTCATGGTTTTACCTGGACAAGAGTCGCCGTAAACGGATACCATCTAATCCATTATGGTTTGAGCCGACTTTCCTTGTTTGGTGAGGAACTTTTTAGCGGGGTACAATATCTGACTAGAACTAATTTTACCAAACATATACTTTGGTAAAACGTTAACCTCCAGTCGATATCTAATTTAAATGTGATTTGTTTACCACTCACCTCTGATTGCTCAAAACAATTACTTTCTATATTATTTGCACAGTGTAAACTATAAATATACATTATGTCAAAAAAGTACTGAGAATTGACAATTAAGAAAGGCCGCCTGAAGGGATTGTCAAAATTCTTTTTGTCGCTAAGTTAGCACAACTATCTTCTATATTGAAACGCAGTACGAGCGTCATCTGTCATTTAGTTAGTTTGCAGTTCTTGATTTTGTCAATTAATCTCAAGCGTGTTTTGCAATTTTTGCAATGGATAAAATCATCGAACAAAGAATTTGTCTCAAATTTTGCATTGCAAATGAAATTTCGTGTGCCAAATCCCTGAAAATGTCGCAAAAGGCTTACGGTGAATCGATTTTTATCAAAAACACGTGCATGAGTTGTACAGTGCTTTCAAAAGCGTTCGAGATGTGATGAAAGATTTGCTGCCGCTTTAGTTGGCCATCCACGACTTCAAGTGAAGTTAAAACCGTTAAAATTAAGAAAATCATCGTTTAAATTTGAGAAAAATATCCGCTGAAGTTTCTGCGTCTCAAATCGTACCACTTTATTTTTTTGATTAAAAGAAACAAAAACAAATTCCGCAGTACTTTTTCAGAACTATCAATTGACGGGCCAATAATTAACCACCAGCTACTGTGAAATTCAACTTGTTATATATAATATGTAATACATTTTGATATTCATGGGGTTAAAATAGCCCCACGTTGTGTGCCGGAAGTTAAACGACTGTTTGCGCGTGAAACGCGTTGCCGCTCGACTAGTTTCGAAAGACCTGAATTTTCTTTATCAACTCAATCGCGTAACAATGCTAGAACGAATCGATTCCGATTTGCCAAATCGTACTTAAAACCGTTAGTCATCAGTACTTGTAAAATCGTTATCGCTATAACTGCTAATGTGAATAGTTCGCGTTATCACTTCTCCAATATAAAGTCTTTGCTCCCCCGTTAAATCCAGTGTAGAAAGAAGTTCCAATGCTGGCTGTCCGGCACAGCTGAAAAAAAGTGCAATTGTATATTATAAATTACATAATTTAGCGTGAATTTCACTTATATTTTTCTCAATTTTTTCTTTTAATACCAACGGAGATGGCTTTTAAAAATCCAGTTTGCTTTTATCAACGCATTGTAACGAAACTTTCCTAACATTTTAATCCGAAAAACTTTGTACCGAATGCACCATGACTGCATCTACTGCTCTTTATTAGAGTCGCAGCACCTAAGTCATAGTATTGCAGTAACTTACTAACGTCAGATTTCTGTAGCACAAAACTCGTCATCCACCCAAATCATCCATGACAGGCTCTGGTAGTCGATAGAAAAACACAAGTTGGGCAAGATTTCAGAATGACATCTTACTTTCAGCTGAAACTCTTAAGGGGTTATACGCAATTAGAAGGCCGAAAAAGACGTTTTTTAATAAATTTTTTATGAAAAGGTATTTTATTTTACAAAAATAAAAAGTATATATGCATTTAGTGGCAACATCTAACTTTATAATGTAAAAATATTGATCTGGTGCGCTCCTCCAGACGATGAAGGTCTTCCAAAAAAAGGTGGTCGACGGTGACCACGATTTCGCCTGTGTAGTTCATCTGAAGTCAAAAAACTAAATAGATTCTTTTAGTGGATAGATAAAACTAGGTATTGATCGAAGGAATAATTGAAATTTAAATTTTTGACAAAATGGCAGCTTCGTAAAAAAAATCGAATTTTTGACCAAAATTGCCATTTAAATTTTTTTGAAAAGATAGAAATAATTATCCGGAATCTTATTCCTTTGATTAATACCTGAGAAATATATCTGGAAAAGTTGTGTTAAAATTTCAAACCGTTCGGTTGAGCTGTTTTTTTTTTTTAGAAATCTTGGTCACCGACTTGGAAAACATAGTTTTCAGAAAAACGCGTTTAAAGTTTCGGAAGGAGTTAACACATAGATAATTTGTTTTTTTACTTACATGGAGTCATCTATTCTAGGGCCATAAGATGTATACTTTGTAGCAATAGCAGCTTCTAATACTTCGATTTGTTGTTGTCTACGAGCCATTCTTCCCTCTCGCGCACTCCAATGCGCTCTCGAGTCAGATATCGTGACGCGCTCTGCATCCTCGTTCTCGACATAGGCATGGGTATTGGGCCCAATTGACAGTCCCATTGCATTAATGTAATACAAAATTGACATTGTACCTTCATTGATGATCCCGGCAGCGATGTAAGCTGCTATTTCAACAATTTTTGAGCCACACGGAACGATTTTCGGAGCTATTTTTCATATAAACTGATGGTAGCTCTCATTGTTGTTTTGCGTAAAACCACTAACACATCTTGCCAATAATTTTATATCACAGAGGTCTATATAAATTTGAAAAATTGCTTCAGCAACATCAGGTGGTAAAGACAAATAATCATGTTTATGCCTAGGAAGAACAAGAAAGAACAGAGCAGCTGCTACTTCGGTCTTTACACCGCCTACTTTCTAACAGTCCGAGACGTGATTACAAATATGCGTATATCTCAGAAAACACTTGTCGGATCGATTTGAAATTTTCAAGGAAAATTAAAAGTTAAACATACATTCCGAAAACAAAAAATAAAAAATCGATTTTATGAAAATTCAAACTGCGTATAACCCCTTAAATGAAATAAATTTCCATCTGATATTCCCACATTGGGCGCATGATTATTTCAAGAGTTATCAGACCTAAATTTTATGATAACAGTTTCACAAAGTTCAGTCGGATGTAGCATTGCTAGTATTTACTGCCCTATTGATTTTTTTCGAAGATATTTTCTGGTGTAGACCTCTTAACATGCAAAATATAGAAAAATCCTTGCTATGTATTCATTCTTCTTCGTGGGAGTAAATTGAAGTTGTCTATCTACAACCCGTTAAGAGTCTGAAAATCGAAGTTTCAACAGACTTTATTCACAGCGAATTCTTAAAAGTGATTGGGTCACGGGTCACTATGTTGCTTATTCACAATACAACGAAAGAAAATTCAATTTCCCATTTATGTTTTTACTTGAATTCATAAAATAGACCATAAGCTCTACAGACCGCTGCTCTTATCAGTCGGTCGCATTAGTTTCGGTAAAGAAATAACATGGTAAAAATAAAATGATAACGAAAAAAGAAACTCATTAAACACAACTCATTTTATAGAGAGAAAAAAACCCGATTTCAAATATTTTCATCTTTATTTAACTGAACTTCATTAGTATTCTCTTTGGCAGATTTCGAAATTCGCAAACCAGCAAATTTATGTTTCTAAGATGTCCATTCAGCAAGCAGTATTTTCTCTCTTTGTCTGCGTGCAACAATATCTCCCACACCGTACGAATCTCTTTAATTACCTTCCTGCTCGTGTTCGGGTCATGTAATCGAGGAGTTCAAAAGCACGTTTAAAGTCCTTATCTTGGAAAATCTCAACCATAGTAGCAATTATGTGGCTACATCTTGCAATTGCACTACCTTTTCTCAAAGAAATCGCTTAATGAATGAAACTCCAACGATGCATCCACATTCAATTATCCTATTTCACATCCAGACGAAAAGCTATCGTCGAAATGCAGACGGTAACATTTCTTAAAAAGGCTGATAAGGTCCTGGTAAGATGCGATGACAGATATTCGCTGACATACTTACGTTGACAAATAAAACTCAATAGTCCTTACACATTTCTCGAAACGGGAGGCATTTCTAAAAATTATTTCAATCCGTCTCTCTACACAAAAGTACCACCAAAAGACGACATCAAGATCATTTTAACGAAGTCACGTCTTTGAGGCAAAGTTTGTGTTTTTGTTTTTGTTGAAGAAATTAAAATAAATCCTTTGTGTACAATAGAACAGAATAGTTGAAGTATTCATGTTGTCCGTTTTTTGAAAGCTTTCGAAGACGTTGAGAGTTTCAGTTGTGAACAATACGACGGCAGGGGAGAGCAAAGGGAATGAGTTGCTACCATTCTGATGCAATTAAACTCTTCCCACGTGTCTACTGTGTTTCGAAATTGAAATAATTTTGCGGAAAGGTTAATGACAAAGCCATTACCCTTTTCGTTTGTTGCGTATGTGAGTCATGACAGGAGAGTTAGTAGGATGCTAAAATTCACAACAGTTTTGATTAATTGAAATTGATTAGGGTTGTTGGGGTATCAAATATTTGAAAAGGAATGCGTAGGGAAGTGAAGAGTGTTCAAGTGTAAGGTTTTTCACAGTCTCAGGATTTTTTTTAAATGTCTAAGGAAAACCTCAATTTTAGAATTCTGAGAAGGTCATCGGAAGTATGGTAATAAATGATTTTTAGTGTTTTTTTTATTATTCGTATTGTTTTATTTTCAATGCATTTTGTGACTATTATTGTTTTATTTTCAATTCATTTCGGAGAATATTATGGGTTTTAATCTCAAAGCGAGAAATGTGCAATGCATTACCGCTATTACTTTTTTTTTATTGGGTTTATGGTACGAAATGACCGTGCAAAAAATAGGTATTGGTGTATTTCATTGGCAGTTTTACTTAATGTACTTTTTGCCGTTGTCAAGCCGGACAATTAAATTTCTTTTCTCTTATTCAATTCCCATCATATTTAGTAGATAAGCTATGAGAGATCGAGCGCGATTTCCTGTGTATTTTTTAATGGGGCCTCTAAATTATCAAAAGTGTGTACACAGTCGTGCCATAAGCTCTGTCCCTTGTTCAAATGGGCTAAATTAAAATGCAACGTTAGCGTAAACAAAAATTTCTATTGTCATTTGTTCTCGATCGACAAAGGAACAAAAAAACACAGAAATCTATTCGAAGTGGCCTCCATTTGCTTTTACACATTTCTTCAAACGGTCGGGCCACTCGTCGATGGCTGCATGCACGACTTCTAACGGAATTGAGGCTGCTGCTTTTGTCAAACTGGCCTTTAAAGCCTCAATATTGCGATGACGCTTACTGCAGGCCTTCTGCTGTAGCCAGTCCCAACAGCGATAGTAAAGCGGGTTGGAATCGGGGCTTCCAGAGGGCCAATTCTCAACGGCTATGAAGTCGGGCAGATTGTCCGCACATCACTTCTGGTTCATCTTTGCTTTGTAAGCTGGCGCCGAGTCTTGCTGGAACGTCCGTTCTTCCCCATGAAACATGATATCGTTGAGTGGTTTGACTACCTTCTCTAAGACATCGCTTTGGTAGTTTGCTGCCTTTGTTTTAACCCCTTGTTCACAAAAATGCAGCTGAGTGACTTCGTCGTACGAATCACCCCACCAAACCGATGACCTCTTTAGACCATGAGAATTTTTTCAGCAGCTTCCCGAGAACTTTGGGCGTAAACCCTGTCGTTTTGCCGGTTGAATTTTTCTTCTATGGTGAAATTTTTTTCATCACTGAAGAGAATTTTCTTGTGTCCTCCTTGCGCGTACCGTTGAAGTAACGCCTTCGATCTTATGGCTCGTATCTTCTTCAAAGCCGGTGTTAACAGTTGTCCCGTTGTTCTTCGGTAAGCCCAAAGTTTCAAGTCCTCTTTGATGATGTCGGACATCGTTCTTTTTGGGATATTCATCTCCCGTGCCATGATTTTCTGCTTTCGGAGAGGGTTTCGCCGATTTCTCGCGGACACGGCTTTCACAGCTACTGGTGTTCTCGTAGTGCGTGGCCTGTCATTTCGAGATCTGTCATCAACAGAGGAGGTCTCGTTGAACCGTTGAATGCACCGATAAACAAACTTTTTCGAAATTTTGAGTGGTTTGAGCAAGTTGAAAATCTCCACCGGTGACTTGTTGCACTTATGCAGCGCGATCACAGCGGTGCGATTCTCTTTGACGCTCCACTTCATGTTGCCTCTTCGAGTAAACGATACAAACTGAGGCTAATTTTGCAGTATAGGGTCCACTCTATATTTTTAAAAAACAAAGTCGTTTTCGGCCGTCAGTCGTATGGGCTGTGCGGACTCATTCGACTTAGGGACAGAACTTATTATAGCGTCTGATCACCTGGTAGCCGGTTTTAGCATTTAGCTTGTTCGCCATTGAAGCGAATGAAAAAATGTAATTTTTATTTCAATAAATTTGAAGGGAAGTATGTGTGGGTATTTCACAACATTGCATAATGCAGCGGTGAATTATTGTTGAACCTAGGGGGAGGGACGGGTTCAAGTTGTGGGAAGGAAAAGGGTTCCTCTATGACGTCACACCGTTCCCCATGTGTGGGAGCGAAAGAGAGGCCAATAGAGCAACCTATATAACGCTATCTCTTTCCATCAATTTTATACACACTTTTGAGAATTTAGAGGCCCTTTTAAAAATACATAGGAAATTGGGCTCGAACACCCATATCTTATCTACTATAGTTAGACTTGCATTTAAATGCACTTAATGATATGAAAATCATTCACTTACAGTTTCCGACTCTTTCGAAGGCAAAAAATCATCCATTTTGTGGAAATGTGTCAACTGTAAGGGGAACCATATTGCAAATTAGTTTCCTTGTCTTCTACTTTTAAAATTAGTTATAATAAAGTTTTGGATATTTTTTTTCGGACTTAACGTCATGGCTTCTTCGTAATATTTTCTATAGCGATATATATAATAGCATCTTAACTAATGCAAACTAAAGATGCTTATGTAAGCATTAGACAATTACTAAAGATAAATTGCGGCTAAGGTGCAAAAACGAACAAATTTGTTGTAATCCTAACAGCAAGCAATAGCTGTATCCCAATAAGGTCTATATTAGCTTATTATAGTCTTACGAAGCGCCATCGGGCACCCAAATAATTGGCTCAAGAGGCTTAAAATATCAGTGAATCCTTTAAACAACAAAGACGAATCTTTGAAACCATCTACCGTGTAATGGAAATTAGTAGAAAAAAGGTGAAGTGGCTAATCCCTTACCTATTCCTTGGTTTCATCAGACGGTTGCATAAATTTGGAACTAGGTGAAGATAGGTAAAGTTATAGTAGTGACTAAGAGTATAAGGAGGCTAATTAAAGTAAAGCTGCCTTGATGAGACTAGAAAAAGTTGAGCAAAATTGTCATAAAATTAAGCATTGCCTGATAGTTTGTAGTTATTTGCATTATGCGCCATTTAAAAAGGAGCATAAAATCGAAATTCATATTGTACTTTATCGTACAGCAATAAACAAAATATCTATTAGATTATGCGTCAGTAAAAAATGGCGCCATATTTTATTTACGGATCAATTTATCTTCACTAATTATTTTTCTCTATTGATTTCGCTATCAACAATTCAACAAACAACCAAACCTGATGAGCTGCATAACGCGCACTAACCACACACATCATACAATTTATCTGCTTTGCAGTGAACTGGAGAAGGTCACGGAGCATAAATTCCGACCTCGATTTAATTTGAAACGAACGAGTGGTTGATGTAATGGTCTAAGAATTTAATTGGCAATTAACATGGCATAGGATGGTCGTAAATTATTCATGAAGATAATTTTGTTTAGAATAGAGGCACATTTTCAGTGGTTTCGCGACGTAAAATAGGATTTCGTTGTTCGGGTTATAGATGGAGGAAACGAAAATGACTCGTAACGAGCGACGATGATTTAAGACGGAACACTGGGGTGTTTTTTGGGGCGTTATTAGTGTTTTATTTCTTCATTTTCGATGTCGAAAATGTTCAATGAAGATAAAGTTGAACAATTTGTTTCTGATTATTTTTTCGAATGTGCTGGAAAAGTTGGCTATGAAGCAGGCAGGAAGTGTATTCTTGGGAAGCTCGGCTATTTTTACAATCATTTTTTTGTGTATTTTGAGCTCTGTGCTTTCGTTGGTACGCATGATTTATTTCACTATTCCTAGGCGAAAGAACATTTCCACCTATGAAGCTTTCTGTGTCATATCTCTTCAATCATGTCTCTTCAATCATGCCAACAAAACAGTGACCAAGAGGTATCAGTAGATCTCGTTGCTATCGTGATATTATAGGCAAAAGAAGAAAAAAAAACACGTTCGAGATCCCCGTGAAAGACGATCACAGTCCCTACAAATTCTTTAAATCAATAAAACCGCCTACACGAAGAAGGAATTATGATCCAAGAAGAGCTAAAGGCCCAAATGACCTGACATCCAAAGCGGCTTACCTAGCTTCATTTGCAAAAAAAAATTATGAGCATCAAAACGAGCAGTAGAAAAACCTGATGTAGCGAATTGAGTCTGGCCAGGATTCCTTTGGCGATTATCGAAATATATCAGTTCAAGGAACTCATAGACAATGCCAACCATTTCCGCCTCTCAAGGTCTTTTTTTTATTTGTAGGCAAAATCCGGAACCGACACCTCAAGTTTCTTAGGGTAAATCGAACTCTAACCGAATAAAAACATCTTTCTTGCACCAAGGACTACTCCAAGGCACATAAACTTAGGTATTGTTTCGTGAAGTCAGCATTTAGCTGGTCACTTCATTAGCTCGATTTGCTGCTCTCCTTGCGAATTACTGCATGTATCGCCGTCAAGTTCATCGATACGGCTTATATTAGCATACCTATATCGTCCGCAAAACTCATAATTGTTACCTCCTTTGGGAGTTTTAAACTGAACACGTCATTATACCTGATACTTGAGAGCAGGAGTCCTAAAACATTACCCTGTAGGATGTCTGCTATAACGTTGTAGCGCTCAGGACCATTTTCGAAGTCGTAGCAGCATATGTCTAAAATAATACATATTAATACGGAAAAAGCAGCAAACAGCTTACAACGCGTCGCAGTAATTAATCAGAAGCATTTGTGACATCGAGAGTAATAAGGACACAATACTTTTGAGAAGTGCCTAATTTTTCAAACGGACGCATCGCTAATTCCCTAACCATGTTAGTGGCGTCAATTGTCAAAACCGCTCTGCGAAACCCAAATTGCAGATTAGATAGCCCACTACGGCCCACATCTTTTTCTGCTATATGTGAACAGCATACAGGACATTCAGCTATCTTGTAAAGTTGTACTATTTGCGGATGATACCCTTCTTCTCTAATCCGGTGATGAAGAATTGACACTGCAGAACACTAGAAATGTAGATTTAGAACGATATTTTATGTAGATTTAGATTTAGAACGATATTATGGCTTCAGCAAAGTAAACTAATAACTTCCTAACACCCATAAGATTAAATACATTAGGTGCGTTTTTTTGCTCCCCTTATCCATAACAGAACACTGCTAACCAGTGCAGACGCATTGGAAACAACAACAACTCATGTTATGGAAAGAGGGAGTTGTTGTTGTTTCCAATGCGTCAGCATTGTTCTGTTATAGATAGGGGGAGCAAAAAACACTCCTATTGTGTTTCAGCAGAGGAACAAACGTCCAGTGAACCTCCGCATCCAAATAAACGGGGTACAGCTTGAAAATGTAAATTCAATTAAATATCTTGGATTGGTGCTAGATGTTAAAATGACATGGGCAAACCCCATCAACAACATCAGATGCAAAGTGGCACCTATGATAGGATTTATAAAAAGGTTTGAATTTATACTTTTGCTAACCAAGCTTATGATTTACCATGCGTATATTGTTTCCTGAATCATATATGGAGTATTGTTGTGGGGCCAGACTTCCAAATGCAACATCGAGCTTATTGGAAAACTTATGACCAAAGCTATCAAAATAATTCATGAAATGCGCACACTTACTCCAACTTCAGCGATATATGCTAGAACTGGTCTTCCAAATATCAACAAACTTATACTGCTGAAACGAAGTAAATTGATTTATAAGATTTTAACCAAACAGCTCAAATGTCCAGACATTCTTTGAACTGTTGGTGAGTCTACCAACATTCAAACAAGAAATGTGAGTAATTTATCAGTGCAAACTCCAAGGACGGAAAGAATGAAAATCGATCCTGTACTGGGACTACCACTCTGCCGAATTCGGTTAAACATTCGGAAAACTTAGTAAAGTTTAAAGAAAATTTAAAGCTCTACATCGAAAAAGCACACTGCTAATGAAATCCAGAGTTTTTTGTAAACTTTTGACTGAACTGGACGCTTGTCTTGAAGACAATTGAAATGTACACAACATGACCTAATGTACTAACTATAAATAGCAGGATGGTACTATCCCTTATACCAATACACCAATTGTCTGGAAAGTACTAGGAGGAATTACTTAGTGATGATTTTGTGATGCACACGTACGGTGCTTATTGAGTGATGGAAAAAGTGGAATGAAGAGGCAAAAAAAAAGTAATTGGACCAAAGCTACACTATGTTATCGCTGCCTTTGAACAAACAACTGAATCAAACATAAAAAATCTCCAAACGTGTACAAATATTGGCCTACGTATGATTTCCAAAATTCCGAGATGTGTTCACAATGTCTTAAGAATAGACTCAGTTAAAAAAATACATTTTTGATCGAGGACTTAAACTTTTCGACACAATCGACAGACACGCGAACAGTTCTTCAGACACATTAAAATACCAAAATTGTCACATTCACCTTACCTATTCGAGCCCAGGGCAACTCATCGAGTAATGCAAAAATACCATAGTCCACCTTAAAGCAAACAAACAGTTAAACTGGTCATAGGGTGTGATCATATTACCGCTCACAATCTGCAATGGAGTAAAGGTGCAAAAACGGCACCAACTCAAAAAACATCACAGTTTGCAGACAAGACAACAGCGGCTGCCAAACTTATCTTCTCAAACGAATCATAGAATAGCGCATATTAGGTATCCTAAAGCAAGCAAACGTCAGTGACTCAAGTATAGCAGGATGCATGGGCTCTCTTCTAAAGAAATAAAGTCAATCTGCAATAGCACTAGTTCCAGTTTGTCATACTCACTAACAAAAAGTATAGACCCAAGAATTTCCCGTCTGATTTCCCCACATTGGGCGCCGAATTATTTTAAGAACTATTGGGCCCTTCTGTCCGTTTCTGTTCTCAAAATAATGTTTATTTCTGCTTATACAGAACTTCTTATACAAAATATATGCACGATTTTCTTAAAATTTAATTGTTTTAGAGATGTGCTGCTTCAAATTGTGTTTGGCTATCAAGCTTAGCGCGGAGTTAACGTGAAATATTTTTATTCAATTTTCATCACGCAAAATTGCTAAAGAATAAGCACCCTTACATGAATCTGGAAAAATTAAACTGTCGTTAGTGTTTATTAATAATTTTTCCATCTATAGATCTATGGGGTATTTATCGAATTTCTAAATTTGTCACGCCGCAAAAGTTGAAAAATGACAAATGCCACACGACAAGAGTTTGAAGATAAAAGTAGATTTCGTTAACGTTTGTGTAAATCTTTAGTTGTTGAAGAGCTTTTTTTTATTGAAACTAAAGAATATATCAAGTATAAAAATCTCTTTTTTTCAAAATAGTGTTATCTGGAGGTGTCGTATCATACAGTAATATAAAAACGACTGAATTTAATTCGGATTAAAGTCAACATTTCATCTATCTATCAATCGGAACTTTTAAAGTGAAAATTCGTAAAGACGAATCGAAGAAAAATGAGTTTATAACTTTAATCCTCATGAAACAATCGTTTTAATTTTTTCCCGTGTACGCCCAATTCCGATTTATTTGAAAATCTGTCTTTGCAAAGTACTAAAACATTCAACTTTTTTTTTAGCTTGTCGATATTTAGCCGAAAACATCTCGGTGTGTATCTGTTAGTCATTACCCTCTACCCAAATAACATCCATTTTACAAATCCTCCTAATCTGGCAATGGCAGTCATTATCTTGATCCAGGGTATGCGCCACTACTCCAGATGGATTTCTAAAGGCCGTCGATTCACCGTAGTCTTCTACTGATAGGTAGATTCTACTGAAGCTGTAACTACAAAAACGTCTTCTCCTTGGGGGATTCCCATCGATTTCTCAAATACACAACTGACAGGCTTCGAAACATTTCCCTGTCATCAATTCGGTATCAATTTGAATAAGCCTAGTCGGACGACGACCAGTACTTTGACTGCTCGATATTATTGCTGGACGGTATTGTGTGCGTAGTTTGTTCGATGGCTTATCGGAACATAACCTCAAAGGAATGACGGTCAACTCGAGTGGGGATTCACTTGGCAAAAGTAATCTTGGCGATAACATCGACTGTTTTCCGTTTTGGTTGCTCGGTTTTGTTATGGTGACATTGTCGTTAGCGCGTTTTTTTTGTGTATTGTTTATTATTTATGGTTATTCATAGAACGAAACAGGGATTTTAGATACAGATGGCTTGCGAAGAAGATTATTTTAAAATTAATTGGTCTCCTGAGTGTGATAAATCTGCAACTCGAAATAGACAAGGGGTTATTCGATTAAATTTACACGAAAGAAAGAAAGTATAATGTAAATGAATAAAATTCTGGTGACAGTATCTTAAAGTAATGCCATTTAACGGTAATGACTCCTAATTTATATTCAAGATTCAGAACTGCTAAGAAATGAAATTCGAGATCGATTAAAATTGAATTTTCGTTGATTCGAATCAATTAGCTACAAATGATTGGTTAAATTCCGCATTGATCATTATAAATACCGTTAGATTTATTCTGATTTCGAATTATCTTGCATTCTCGATTTAAATTGCTTCATTTATCTAAATGTGAATATTACAATCAGTGCACACCCGGCAAACAATCGTGGCAATTAATGAATAGATCAAATCGAGTTAGAGTTTCATCAAAGTTTTTGAAATTCGAATAGTTGACGCATTTATCATTTCGCTTTCATAAATATCAAATTTGACACGATCAATCGACCTTGGGGCCCCAGCTGAAACATTATGCCACTGCATTTGTCCGCAATTAATCCTCTTATGTTTGGTCTCTGTTTTCGTATCGATGGTATCATAATAGTTTGCTCGTCGACCACTATTATCATAAAGAACATTTCACAAAAGCATTTCGTCCATAATTAACACTGTAGCTTTTCGGGCATAACTCGGATACTACAAACTCTAATTCAGTCCTATGATTTTGGTATACAGGCACATCAGCTCTCGGACATTCTGTGTCGTGGCGCAACGGTTTCATCAATCCAGTCGGCCAGCAACACCCTGACGCGTGGGACCTCGCTACGAGGCAGTGTGATGGCTGGCGGAGTGGATACAGGCGACTATGACGTACCCCATCCGCATCCTTATACACACCACTATATGCAGACGACGGCATCGATAACGCCACCGCATTCGGCCATGAGTCTGGTGAGCTCGCGTCCGGGATCAGCAGGTGGCTCGGGTCATGGCTCCGGCTCAGGGTCGAGTCCGGGTGGATGTGTGAGTGGCAGCGGCAGCGGAATGGGTCGGAGCGGTGGACGAAGTAGTGGTGGCGGTGGAACGGGAAGTTGTGATGATAGTGGCGGTGGGGGTGGAAGTAGTGGAGGTCGAAATAGTGTTATGGGTGATATGATGGGCATTGGCGGACTAAGTGGAATTAGCTATCCGGAATGTATGCACTACGAAAGACTGCCAATACCGGTTCCTATACCTACGGTACCGCCACCACCACCGTTGCACTCGGAGGACGAAATCGAACCGGCTTATGCTACAGGTATTGTATGATTCAATATTAGATTTCAAATAATTATTTTGATTTGATTGAATGCACCAAAAGGTTTGTCTACGCAAATACAGATAAAATTTAGTTCGACAGGAAATGAGAAATGCAATAAAGCCCGAGGCCTGGAAAGTGGAAATATTTTGCATATTTTAAGTTTAATCTATGTAGTAGACTTTTCGATGCAGCCGTTTCCGAAAATATTAAAATGCGCATATTATTAACATTGAAATATGCGATGGAATAATCTGCTTTCGGTGTTTTGTATGCTATTTCCATAATAAAAAAAAGATTAACGTTGGAAAGTTGTGAAATGGTGTGCTCATTTTTTTGTAGTGGTCAAATTCAAATTTAGGGAATGCATAGATGGTATTGAACAAGATAGTCATGCTATGAGGCTCAATATACGCGCTTGGCAACTGAATTAAATAAAAGTGCGCTTTTTTTCTGATTGCATCGAAAAGAAATGCTATACAATACATCCTCAATACATTTAAATATTTAGCAATTATATTTTTTATTTCTCTTTATAAATTCACTCCTTGGCTATTATTTCAGTAGATAGTATCGTAAAAACATCAGCGTCGATGCGCTAATGCTGAAGTTCTAAAGTGCTAATATTGTGAATTTTCTTAACCTATTACGTAAAATAATAAAATAAAATTGAATAAAATAATAGAATAGAACAAATTAAAAATACAATAATAAAATAAAATACATTTTTTGCAAATTGTTACAAAATCTTAGATTATGTGAGCTACAACAAAAATAATATATTTATAAAAGAAAAAATATTTACTAGCATGTATTTGCATGCATTATCAAAATAAAATTAAAAGAAAGGTTGGAAATGAAATATCGGTATTCTGTTTAGTATAAGCAAATATCATACTAGGCACTAGGTCAATAAATCGAAAGGAGATAGGTATGCATTATGCGAGTAGTATGGAAAAAATATTGAAATAGATTACCTAAACCTATTTTTGGAAGGCTTTAGTGGACATATGAAGTGTGCCTGTTTGGCTAATGGCTCGAAATTTTGACGTTTCAGTTAATATCATTGGACAAACATATTCCCGAGAAACCAGTATAAATGATTGGGTAGATTTTGAGCTATTCATGCAAACAATTGTGGTCGCTAGGACATAGGTCTTAGATATTAGGATAGAACAATAAGGTTGGAGTGTTATATTGCACGGCAAGTGGCTTTGGTTGTCCCATCAATCGAGGCAGGATTTCAGGGAGACTGTATTTACACTGACTTCACGAAGGCTTTTGATAAGCTGGATCATTCCATTTTATTGTGTAAATTGACCTCGTTTAACTTTCCTCAGCTATTTATTTCCTGGATAGCATCTTATTTAGAATGTCGTGCCCAATGCGTATCCATCCGTGGCGCCCTTTCATCAGAAACTGATGTCACATCTGGTTTTCCTCAAGGTAGTCACCTCGGACCTCTACTTTTTCTTTTATATAAAAAAAACATACCATCTGTCCTGAAACATTCATCAATTTTACTATATGCAAATTTTAAAAAATGTGTCTAATATTCACGACTGCCTGGAACTTCAAGCTGACCTAAATAACCTCACGACTTGGTGTGACCATAACAAATTGGTCATTAATATTTATTTATTTATTTATTTATTTATTTATTATTCAAATCTCATTTAACAGAAAAATCCAATTATGAAACGAGATACAAAAAATAATCAAAAAAATCATTAATATAAAGCAAAACAGGAATAAAAATAATAAAATAATAAAATCAAAAAAAAAAAAAAAAATTGAAGAAACAGTAAAGAGAAGAATGCATAATAAAAATAATTAAGAGACTACGTTATCATATCAATAACATGTTTTTTAAAAGAAAGAAAAGACATGGACAAAGAACCAAACTGATGCTCATCATGGCTTCTAAGTATCCTAGGTATAGGTGAGTAAAAATACACAAGAGTACGCGCAAAAGGAGTCAGGAAAAGCGACTGAGTTCTAACCGGGCGATCAGACACACGTAAGAAATGACACACGCGAATGTTGGAAGAGAGTAAGCCATGATAAAGCTTATAAAGAAGACATTCATCAAGGAATACTCTGCGGGTACTCAGCAAATGGAGATTTAAGAAAAGCAGACGGTCATTATAAGGACGATAAGCAACATTAAACTTGAACAAAAGGCAGCGAGTAAACTTACGCTGAACGGATTCAACAGCATTAGACAGGTACACGAAACGAGGAGACCACACTTGGGAGCAATATTCAACAATGCTACGAACAAGAGAAATAAAAAGGCGAACACAAGTGTTGATATTGGTTGCAAAGCGAGAGCAGCGCAGAACAAAACCAGCTACTTTTGACGACTTAGCAACCACAAAAGAAACATGCAGATCAAATTTTAACTTCAGATCAAAGATGATGCCGAGGTCTTTATGTTGATCTACATGCTTCAAAAGACTATCACACAAAAAATACTCAAAGGAAATGGGATTAGGCTTATTGGAAAAAGACATCACAAAACACTTGGAAACATTAAGATCAAGGAAGTTCACAGAGCACCAATCACTCAAAACAAAGAGGTCCGACTGTAGCTTACAACAATCATTTTGTGAAGCGACAGCACGGAAAATTTTTAGATCATCAGCATACAACAGAGAGTCAGACTGAAAGTTACAAGGAAGGTCATTGATAAACAGTGTGAAAAGGAGGGGACCAAGGATGGAACCTTGGGGAACACCAGAAGTAGGAAAGAAAGGGGAGGAAGAACAACCATTAAACACAACACGGCAGATGCGATCATGGATGTAGGAAGAAAGCCAAGATGTAAGGGAACTGGGAACACCAAAATGACAGATCTTATCTAAAAGCACTGCGTGATTTACCCTGTCAAATGCCTTCGCGAAGTCAGTGTAAATCACATCAGCTTGAAGGCCATTGTCCAAAGTACACGCAACGAAGTTAGTGAATTCCACTAAATTCGTAGTCGTTGAACGTCCCTTTATGAAACCATGCTGCTCTGCAGAAAATAAATGACTAAAAGCACCATGAATTCTGTCATGAACAATCCGCTCAAGCAACTTCGGAAAACAGGACAGGAGGGATATAGGACGGTAGTTGGCCACATTGCCAATGTCTCCCGATTTTAAAATCGGAAAAACATTGGCAGCCTTCCAGGTAGAAGGAAAAACACTAACAGACAAACTCAAATTAAATAATATAGACAAAGGTACACATAAGGAAGATGCAAGAGACTTAACAAACACATTAGGAATGCCATCCGGGCCGCTGCTTGCTGAGTGATCCAACGAGGATATTAGAATTTCAACCTCCAGAGGATTGGTCATCGCAAAATTATCCTGAGAAAACACAGCCGCAGCAGAACTTCCTGAAGCAGAATTAGGAGAGGAAAATGAAGAAGCAAAGAACTTAGCAAATAAATCACAAGTTTCTTGAGGGATAGAAGTCGTAGTTTCCTCAAGAAAAAAAGTGTCAGGAAACCGGTTGCTAGTTTTAAGGGAACGGACATACGACCAAAATGGTTTCGAGTTATCTGAGGAAAGACTAGCTTCAATACGGGCAAAATAACCACGTTTCGCTTCTTCAACAGTCCTTTTAGCCACTGCTCGCAGCGACCGATAACGCTGAAATACCTCGGCAGATGAACTGCGAAGAAATTCACTACGGGCCTTATCTTTCTCGCGCAAAGCTTTGTTTACTGCGACAGAAAACCAAGGAGGACAAGCACCACGACGAGAACGAGACACAGGAGTAAATCGACAAACAATGGAATTAAGGAGAGAGTAAAAAGAAGAAACAGCTTCATTTATATCAAGCCCACGAAAAAAAGAAAACCAATTGATAGGGAGGAGTTCGGCAGCAATAAGTTCATAATCTGCCCTAAAAAAGTTGAAAGACGGCACAACTATGCTTTTGATGCGTGGACTATTCAATAAACAAAAATCAATGGAAAGGGGGGGATGATGAGGGTCAGGATCAACGTAAGGAAAGGATGATGCGGAAATTGATAGATTAGAAGAAGGTAAATTAGAAAAAATAAGGTCCAACAAACGATTATTATTATTAGGAATGTAATTAAATTGGGATAAGGAACAAAACGAAAGAAATGATGAGAGGGAAATTGAAAGTGCGTTGGTAGAGGAGATGATTAAAGACGAGAGGTCCCATTGAATAGAAGGCAAATTGAAGTCACCACAAACAACAATAGGAGAATGAGGATAGTAAGACATAATAAAATCAGACAGCTCACTATAAAAACATTCATACGTGGAGAGAGATGCACTACAAGGCACATATACCGATACAAGTAATAAACAAACATTATGTGATAGGGAAATACGGACAGCAACGCACTCAACAGGATGAGACACCACGAAGCTAGCACAAAGTGAACTAGACAGAGATTTACGAACGGCAATTAAGACTCCACCACCGTCTGCTTTATTCGTTAAATCACGATTGCGATCATGTCTGAAAACATTATGCAGGGGAAAGAACTCATCACTAAAGAGATCCGTTGAAAGCCAAGTTTCAGTCAAACAGACGAAATCATCGGAAGCAATTATAGAGGCTAGCCTGATTTGTACCAATTTGGTTCTTAGTCCACGAACGTTCTGGTAATAGAGTTTAAAACGTTGATTTTTAGGTAAACAGGAACTGGCTGGACCCGGGCTGGAGTTTTGCGAAAATTTCCTCGCTGACGGGGCTCAAATTCCTTAACCAAAACTCCCGAAGGCCAGAAATCATGGCGCCCAATCGCGCTAAGTTCCATCGGAAGCGTAAGCAAGAATGATCCCACAATACGGCTGCTGTCCGAATCCTTTGTTAGTTTCTTGCAAGAAACGTTGACATCTCTTCCCATCTTCCGAGACATGTACAACTTCAAGTCCTCCACAGATGTATCAGCCGCAACACGAGAAAGGAAGATTTGAAGAGGAGGAGATACCACTCTAATGAGACCATTAGAAACGTCATCATTGGCACTACTAGGTCTACTAGGTTGTAGTGCGGGACCAGGAGATGGCACAGAGGACGCCATTGGAGAATGGCATTGGATATGTTGTGGAATAAGCTGCTGCGGCGGTAGATGTTGTCCTTTTTGCAGAGGCGGCAGTTGAAGAAGTTCCAGAGAATGCTGTTGCTGAAGTAGTGGCTGGGCACTATGGCTTTGTAGTTGATTTTGACTTTGAGTGCTCTGGTTGTGCTGTTGTAGTTCCAGAGAATGCTGTTGCAGAAGTAGTGGCTGGGCAGCACTATGGCTTTGTAGTTGATTTTGATTTTGATTGCCCTGCTTGTGCTGTTGTTGAAGCAATTGCTGTTGTTCGCGTTGACCACGAGTTAAAATAGGCGAAAAATTACCTTGACTGATAGGCGGTACTGGCGCTGGGGTCTTGGGTGATGACAACTTCTGCTCTGCATCCGCCACTGAAGCCAGAGAGTTTAACAGTTTAGCGGTAGATTCGAGCTTGCCACGCAAAGCGTTGAATTCGACCTGAATAGAGTCCACCACCCGTTTAGCAGACCGCAGTCGATCAACAAAAGTAACCATAGAATTAGATTTGCACTTCGAACAAAACCAATATACTCCGGATGACGACGATTGAACCGCTTCAGCAACATTTGCGTGCATACCAATGCACTTAGCATGAACTGTTTGCTCACAAAAACCAGAGCAAATAACCATGGGTGTTTTATTTGATTTGTCTAAGCATTTAGAAGCTAAACAAAGAGCCATTATGGGGCGCACTGAAGTTTTCTCAAATTAGATATCGATACTTGAGCACACAGTATTGCACCCTTCAACCGGAAAAGAAAGTGAATGTTTCAGATGGCAATTAAATTTCATAAAAGTTTCCGATAAAATATGATAGGTGTCAATGTTAGCTTTTGGAAGCTGTCTCCGATAAATTACACTGCGTATCACCGTAGAATATATGGTTGGTGTCAAAGTTAGTTTTGGAGGCTGTCTCCGATAAATTATATTGCGTGTATAATAATTGACAGTACCCTCTAGTGTATTAATGGCACGACACTAAACAGTAGAAGTTAACGGCTCCGGCGAAAAATCAGTACTCGCGCACTTAAAGAGAAAATAAATCCGAGCACAAGAAAAGAAAAAAATCGCTCAGACCGAGTAAGAACGAAGCAAAAAGCACTTGCAATATGCAAAGAGAACCGATAAGATTCACTACGCTTAAGAAGAGTACATGTGAACAGCGAATTCACAAGATATTCAACAATCAAATAAGAGCAGAATGTTAACGTTTTGACGTTTTCACACAGAATATTGACAAGTGTACCTTTCTTTCGTACACGCGTAAAATTAATCCGTTGAGCTTTGAATACTCTTTAAATAGTATTCTCTTAAGGTATGTTGACAAAGTACTCGATTTAGGAGTACTTTTAAATAATTCTTTTACTTTTGACGATCATATTAACGCCATCGTATTAAAAGCTTCATCTACCTTGGGATTTGTGAGGAGGCGATCCAAAGCGTTTCATACACCTTACTAAAATTCTTTTTTGTGCGTTAGTAAGACCGATACTTGAATATGCGTGTATAGTTTGGGCGCCTTATCAGCAGGTGTATGTGGACCGTATCGAGTCCATTAAAAAAAATGTCTTCTGTTTTGTTTGCGTGAATTTGCTTGGTCAGATCCTCTTCGCTTGCCTCCTTACATTGATCGACTTAACTTACTGGCCATGACTACACTTGATAACAGAAGTGAACATTTCAAAACGATTTTTGCTGCTAAGCTCCTCATGAGTACCTCAATACCAAGGGTCACAGAGTGAGACACGTCAACATTTTATCTGTCCCTGCCCATCTCATCCATTAAAAGAAATTTTAACAGTGAACACCATCAATTTGATTTTAATTTATGCTTACCGTCTTTGAAAAAGAGCCTAGCTAAAAATAGTCCACTTTAACTGATTTGTTTGTAAGAATTTAATCTTTAATGTAAATGCTACTAGTCTGTATTAGACGAACTTTTTTGAAAATAAATAAATAAATCCAAGCAAATAAGAAGACAGATGCGGAATTTTCACTTTTTGGTAGCGAAATTTTCACTTTTTGGTAGACATCCCTGTTTCGGTAACTGTGGCCATTGGCCTTGTATTCAAAAGAGGAGACACTTCTAACGATATAGCTTTCTAATTTTCCTAATTTCTCAAGTTTAGCTGAAGATGACCACGACCAAAAAGCGGCACCGTATGTGAGAATCGGTCGAATCAATTGTTTGCTAAACTTTGCTTTCGCGGAAATAATAGAGTTAGACTGGAAAATATAGCCTATGCTGCTTTGGCATGACTGAATATGATGGCTCGAATACCAGTGAGGGTAGAGTTGAATGCCTGATTATTTTACGGTCTTTATTATTTTTATTAATAACGATTTTGACCCTTTTGTAGTCGTTCTAATCACCTTTGGAAAAGATAAGATCAATTTTGCTGGATTTATTTATAAGCCCCATTTCGAGTAGTATGCTATAAAACTGTTCGCATGCCTTTGTTAGGCTGCTGTTACAAAGCGTGGGTTGTGTGGAGAGCTATAAAATATGATATCACCTGTATACAGGTTAACATTTACACTTGTAAGTTATTTGAATTATTTGAGATTTCAGTGATGCCAACGTTGAAAACATTGAAGAGAATTGGTCCAAGTGAAGAACCTCTAAATGCACCCAGTCCAATTGTAAATCCTTAAAAAAAAATTCCCATTAAAGGTAGCGAATGCCCTACTGCCACTGAGGAAACTGTCGAAAATGTAAATGCTCCATTTTGGAAAACTGAAGTTGATCGTTTTAGAACGATGACGCTCAATGCATATAGAGTGGAGTGCTTTCTGTAGATCCATTAGACAGCCGTCTTTGTTAGCTGGCAGGCGCCTTTTTCTGTTTGCTATCTTCGACTGTTCTTTACAGAGTCATTAAGGCGTTCGCTGTAGAGCGTTTGGCTTTAAAATCGAATTGTTTCTTGGTTACAATTTTTCTCTCATCAATTACTTTTTCCCCAATTTGAGAACAGAGATATTGGGCGAACGTTAAGGACATCACATGTTGCTTATTTTTTGGAAGTAGGCAATATTTTCATACATTTCCGAGCATTGAGAATGTATTTAGTGTCGAGGTAAGAGTCTAAAAGAGTACAAAAGTCTTTCAAAGATGAAATTAGAGATTGTATCGTTTCCTGAGAACTTTTTGAGAAAAGGTTTGACACCAGGGTGAAAAGAGCCTTTTTCACCAAAGTTCCGCGTCCTCAGGAGTCAATGGGAGAGGGTTCGTAGGAAAGAAACGTAATAGTGAACTTTAGCGAAAAGTGAGTCGCAGCAATGGTTTTCTCATTTATTTTGAAGAGAAAGTAGGAGCAATAGCATCTGGTGTAAGTTTCTCATCAAGGAGCACGCTAAGATCATAAGCAACATTACCTCTTAATCATTTACTATCCGCTATTTTTTTTATTTCCGGAAACATATCTCGGTATGTGGCCGCTTTTCAAAGATGCTCTTCAGATTTCCTGTTGATATGGGTTTTGGTCTCGACCGCTATAAAGATATTGTGTTTGTATTAATTATAAGCCTCATTATAAAATCTGTGGTCGGTGCGGGTGAGACGTCGTCGTCAAGGATTCCGCCTATCATGAAGTTGAATAATCTCGTGCGGTAAATCACGGATCAAACTATCAATGACCGATCATATCTTGGGAGCAATTTCTGTTGGATGCATAGTTAGATCAGCTGATAGTTGGATTGAGTGTCGTGAACTTTGCTTTACCAGGCTCGAAGAGGCGAGGAAAAAGTCGAAGACCGGTGAATAGTGACGGAAGTTTGGTTCTTGCTGGAAGACGGGTTTAATCAGCCATTGCTTCATGGTTAATCCATAAGAATTTTTCCCACAGTTTATTATCCAATACTGTGAGTGAGCCTGGAAATCACCGCGAAAATATCAAGAATGTGTGAGAATGCTTTTACTAGGATTTTAATGAGATCTATATATGCCTAAAAAAGTGGCTTTGTTATCTCGCATTTGAAAAATAATGCAGATCGTTTAATTCACCTTGAGTTTAGTATTTGACTGGAAAAAAATGTCAGGACTTGTTTCAAGAATTTCGAAATTCAGTTCGTTTTGTAAATGGGAACTAAAGTGGCCATGTTTAGAGCTGCGAACTTAAAAGGGCGCATTATCAGTTAAATGAAGGACGAGGGAGATTAAAGTGTTGCGTTTTTCAGACTGAGATGAGAGTTTCTCAAATGCCGGGATACAATATGTGATTTGGTTAGCCAAGGCCAAAAAATTGCAGCTAAATCGATTTTGGTATTCTGTACTGAGTCAATGGATGGTTGCGTTTTGTTTCTAGTGGGATTATTAGATTTCACTGAGAGGATTGTGAATTTTTTGGGGATGGCTTTTTGATTACTGTCGAAAACTAGCTGTTAGAGGAAACTTTTTAAATTACTTTTTACTTTTTAAGCACTACGGTCCTCCTACCTTCTTGAAAAAGCTGAGTGGTTGTAGGCTGCGAAGTATACAGCAATCAAGCATTGACTTCCAGCGCTACATTTATAAATAAGAGTCCCAGGTCCCACAGAATACTAAGTAATTATAGATTACCTAATACACACCTTAATGAAACTCGAAGTTGCAACGTGTGTGCTATCGCGAACTTTTTTGCTGACTATTTTTCAAAAGTTTTTAGTAGTGGCGTCAGTACATTTAATCCCCCTATTCAATGCTCCTCATTAAATTCATCACAATGTGCTATTAATTCTGATTCCCTTTTACAGATGTTTCGCACCTTGGATGCTACGAAAAGCTGTGAAACTGATGGTATTCCTTCTGTGTTCTTAAAAATTGTACCAGATGCATAGCTCTACCACTTCTAATTTTATTTAATAGGTCCCTGTTATGTGGAATGTTTCTGACTCAATGAAAAGCCAGCTTTGTGGTACCTGTCTTCAAGTCAGGAGATAAAGCTAACGCTACGAATTATATCCCATATGTATTTTATCTGCTATGCCTAAAATTTCCGAATGCCTTGTCTGTGATTGCATTTCTCCTCTTGTTCAGCCTCTTATTATACCTAATCAGCATGGATTTTGCACTGGTAAGTCAACCTCTACTAATCTTATATCTTACCGTAATTATATTTACGAATCTTTTATGAATGCATCGCAAGTCCACTCCATATACACAGACTTCTCAAAAGCTTTCGAAAAACTCAATCTCAATCTTCTCTATAAGAAGCTTAGTAATTTTGGTTTTCACGACACTTTGCTATGCTGCTTAAATGATTATGTAAGAAATAGATCTTTGGTTATAAATGTCAATAATAATTTCTCTAGGAAAATTTTTTTCTTCTTCAGGTGTTCCTCAAGGCTCACACTTGGGGCCACTTTTATTCTTGATTTTTATCAATGACATACATATGGTTTTCCAGGATATACAACTCTTACTTTTGGCTGATGACTGCAAAATATTTAGGGCAGTTTCTTCTTATGACGACATAACGATCCTGCAATCTGTATAAATGTCAATACATTGTCTTTAAAAAAAAACAAGATCCATGTTTCTACATACACCATCAATGGAGTACCTTTATCACAAGTTAATTTGATTAAAGACTTAGGAATTCTAGTGGATTCTTCCTTGAGTTGTACGGATAATTTTAATGATATCACGCAACAGAATGTTAGGCTTTATAATTGGGGATACACAGCACTAAAATCTCTATTTTTTTCGCTTGTTCGTAGTAAATTGGAGTACAAATCTTGTCTTATGGAATCCTTACACTAAAACTCATTCCCTATCAATCGAAAAGGTTCAACGCAAATGTTTACGTTACATTGGGTATAGACTTAACATCTCCACTAAGGCAGTTGAGTATCCCAGCGTCCTGTCTCTTTCAAAAATGGATACACTTGAGACTCGTAGATGTTACTATGATGCGTCGTTTTTGGTGAACATAGTTAACGGGGTCGCTGATGCTCTTGATATCTTACAGGAAATCTCACATAGGGTACCAGCAAGAAGTACAAGATCTAATGACCTCTTCCACATTCAGATTTGTAGAACCAATTGTGCAAAAAAATTCGCCAATTGAACGGTTGAAATCTATCGGAAACGTTGTTGCTTCTTATCTGGATGTATTTAATGTAAATTAGGATAAATTAAAAAGATTTATTTTGGATTTGTTCTAATAAACGGTTTTCCTCTTTGTAGTAAATAGTAAGTACAGTCCCTGGCCAAAAAATTATGAACACTTGCAAATTTCATCATTTTGCTACATTGTCTTAAGTCTGTCTTAGTTAAAACGCATGTGGCGTTTAATTGCTGAATGTTCGAGATTACCTGATTAGTTTACCGTGAATTTATCATGGTTTGATCCTTTTTTCAGGTCAAAAAGTATAAATGCCTGGCAAAAGGTGTGAAAATTGGCAGTTTTTCAAGTGTACAAGAATCAGTGAGTGTGTTGTTTTCGTATTGTTTTCTGTGAATATTTTGTTAGTTGCGTTTGAAATTTCATATTTTAGTGAAATAAACATTAAATACTTACGTAAGTAATGCAATTGGTGATACTTGAAATTTTAGTTTAGCCAAAAAGGGACACAATTTACGAATATTTATTTATTTATGAAAATTTAGTATGGGACGTAAAGCAGATATCACTGCAGAGAAAAAATCTGCCATATCTGCACTCCTGAGATCGGGAAACCATTCCTTAAGAAAAATAGCTCGCTTGGAGGGTGTTTCGCCGGGTACTGTTAAGCACATTCAAAATAAAATGACAGAAAATCTGTCTCCCATTGGTTCGAATCGAGCAAATTGTGGGAGAAAAAAAAAGACTACGCCCAGGGGTGATCGGAAAATTATTTCCATTGCTGCTGGACACCGCAGGGCACCTTTACGTGACCTCAATAAAATGATTTCCGAGGCGGGCGTGGATATATCGGAGCGAACTTTACGAAGAAGGTTGAAAGAAGCAAGCTTCCGATGCAGGCGACCAGCAAAAAAGCCTCGTTTAAATGAAAATCAAAAAAAGAAGAGACTTTTGTTTGCTAATGAGTATGCACAAAAGTCCGATGAATTCTGGAAAAAGGTATTTTTCATTGCTCTTTAAATATTTCTTCAATTTAAAACCAATTTTTTAATTTTTTTAATTTTGCAATATTTTTCAGATAGTCTTCACTGACGAATCGACCTTCCAATGCCTGACAGAAGCCAGTCAATTCGTCAGACGGCGTCCAGGAGAGAAATATGACTCGTCCTGTATTACACAGACTGTAAAACATCCACCTTCTGTTATGGTATGGGGAGCCATAACAGCCGACGGACCGGGACCCCTGTATTTTGTCGAGGGAACGATGCGACAAGACCAATATTCAAAGGTTTTGGAGACGGTCGCTATGCCTTATTTTGCTGAAATCGGGTTTTGGACAGTTCCATACACTTTCATGCAAGATGGTGCTCCATGTCACACAGCCAAAAGTGTAAAAAGGTTCATGTCCGACAAAAATATCCCTGTTTTACCTTGGCCAGGAAACTCACCGGACTTGAACCCAATTGAAAACGTGTGGCATGAGCTAAAGCGGCTTGTTTATAAAGAAAAGAATACCAGCCGTCCAATTTTAATTGAAAACATAAAAAAAATATGGCATGAGGCACCCGAAATCAAAGAGTGCATCAAAGCTTGCATAGAAAGTATGCCGAGGAGAATCGAAGCGGTTAAATCGGCTAAGGGTGGCAACACTAAATATTAATTAAGTGTTAGTTATAAAAAAGTGAATTTACTTCAAACATATTTTTCTATAATCTCTGTAAACGATTTTTTGATAAAATAAAGATTAAACGTTGAGAAATGCACTCAAATCCAAAAATTGTGAATTTTTTTAGGTGTTCATAATTTTTTGGCCAGGGACTGTATATATGCTAGTAATGTAGTAAGTATCTATGCTAGTATTAATTTAATTTTAATTAAATATATACTTCAGCTACTGAGTATTTATTTCTATGGACAGATGTCAGTCTATAAATGAATGAATAAAAAAATAAGTTGGAGATAGAGTGTCATCTGTGCAAAAGTCTTCAGTAAGTTTTTGGGATTTTTTTCGATACATCCCGGAGTTGGCCGGATGATCACCATCACAGTTAACACTTTTGGGATTCTCATGGTGCAGCTTTGCGCAATGTAAGTGCACGGTAGCTAGCGCACGTTCCCTTGGCTAGAAAACTATTGTCTTCCCCGCGGTCGCTGGGCTTCAACTTTGCAGATGAGGTCACATGTGTTTTGCTTCTCGAAAAGCTAACTTTGAAGTCCCATTCCTCAATTCGAAGAAGAAGATTTTTAATGGCTAGAAGCCCTACTTTTGATGATCCTCCTTGGTTTCCTCAAATGTGAGTCCATAAAGAATTCAAATCACCACGTTCAAATTCTTCTCCTCTGGAAGAAAATACGGATGACACGGTTTTTTCCCACCAGGAAGGAACATCGTTTATTTTTTTATGATCCAGGAAAGCAGTGGGAATCACGTGTATTCCAAGATAAACTTTTCTGGCTGCTTCATAGCTAATTCATTAGTCCTCAAGGCAGTATTCTGGTCTAGAGGCGCGATTTTGAGGTGCTTTTACGGACGCAATAAAAAAAACGATAAACATTTTAGTATCTTTTTTTTTATACATTTTTTTTTAACATTTTAAAAGTATAAAAATGTATTAAAAAAATTAAAAAAAATCAAGATTGATGTAGATACTGGCCGGCAAAGTGAAGACTCGAAAAAAAACTTGTCTAATGGTTGACATGATTCCAACCTTTCTGGTGGTCTGAAACATACATTTTTGGTGAATTCTGCAAAAAAGAGAATGTAGAATTAGTCTGACGTAGGCGTTTTGAAAAAAAAAACTTTTTTTTCGCAAAATGGCGTCCATGTAAAAAAAAAAGTCTGTTTTTTTGCCTCATATTTTCAACTTTAGAAATTGTTTATAAATAGTAGAAATTTTTTCAAAAATCCCTACGTCAGACCAATTCTAATAGTGTTAAGAGGGTTTGTGCAAAATTTCACGTAAATCGGTCCATTACAACTAGAGATATCATGTCAACCGTATCGAAAAAAGTCGTTTCGAGAAAAACGCGTTTCAAACTTGGAGTCTCGTTTCGGGCAGTCTGAGTCGTTTAACGGTATGTTATACTTAGATTTTTTATTCAGAGATCCCCGCCTCATTCAATGTTCCTCCTTCAACTTCAAAAGCGAAATTTTCGGGAGCTCTTTCAGCCATACGAGCTGCTCGAACTTCTTTAGAAGCTTGAGAAGCACGTAGCTCGGAGCAGTTAATTCGTTGTTGATCGCGTTCGTTGGTTTAGCTGGCGAGTCACAAAAATAACTGTAACTTCAAAGTAATCCAAATTTCAGAAAATCCTCTTTTAAGAGTCTTCTTAAAGGTCTAAACTTTGAAAATATGCAACCAAACAAAAATCGATTTGATCAAATTTCTAGACCAGAATACCCCCTTAAAGGATCTGGATATTTGGGTCCACTTTTCTGGTTCTGATCATTGTTCGTTGTTGTCTGCATCATTCTGTCCGTTATTATCAGTTATGAAACTGATGTAGTAGTTCCCTTTTTCGTAGCTTAGACGGTGAAAGTGAAGGGTAATCTTTTTCGACCATGAGTTTATAGATATCAAAGTGCATGTAAAAATCATTACACAAAGTTGAATTGTGTTATAACCATAAAGTCAATTGCGTTATTTTTCGTGTTTGATTCGAGTGTCTTTTTAGTTTTTTTGCGCGCGTTTATACCATAATTGCTGCCTTTCATTCCTCTAATTTGATTGGGAAGCATCAAATGCTTTCTATTATTGCAAGGATTAGCAGAAAAAAAGATTTCGAACGACCTGAATGGTCAAATATCTTTCAGCTTCTAGTTTTCTGACTTAGTTCGACTGGAACCAAAATTGCCACTCTTACTTTGAAAACAATATTTAAATTTCGTGAAAAATTTCACTTCATTGATATTGGCATCCCGTAAAATAGCAAAGTGAAATGTAGCTCATACACATTTAATGGCAAAATTTCAACGTTAAACGTTAAAAATCGATCTTTCCGTTTATTCATTCCTGAACAATCACTCAAAAGAAAATCTATCGAAATTCAAAATATTGCAGACCTGTAGGTGAACTCATGTGTAAACTGTGAAGCATACTTATATCCAGCTATTTACAATATTCAATTTCAATTCAAATCCTTTCTTGTCTATCTTCAACCGTTCGATTCTGTAAGAGCAACAAACATAGCAAACAACAAGAGCCCGGCTGATGTGTTAAATTGGAAGGAAAATGCATTGCAAGCAAGAAAGATGAAGAAGAGGAAGAAGAGAATAGAGTAGCGAAAAGCTCTACTCTCTGCATAGCTTCGATAGACAAGTTCGTATTGATTTGAAAATTTGTGTAGAAAATGCAGTTACGAGTAGCTATGTATAAATATAGATTACTAAGTATCAATATACCTGAAGCAACAGTAAAGAGAATTCGAATTTGTTTCTTTTTGTTGCCAAACATATCGGATACAGTGCACAAATGCTTGAAGGAAGGAAATATTATGGATGGAAGGGAGACGATCCGGGTTAGAAATTGATTTTATTTATGTAAAAAAGATAGAAATTGTGTTCGATATTTTTTGAAAAATTGTTGAATTTAAATATATCTCAGTGAGCTCTTTTCAAGCATATAAAGAACTTCCTCATTTTGTTGATTTCTATTACGTAACTTTCATTTAGATTTTTATGCAATTCCAATTTAAGCTGAATACCTTTTTAGTTTCGTAAAAGCAAGACCTCTTAATTTTCAATGAAAAATCAATATTTTATCTACATAGTTTTCAGTAGACTTTCATCTAGTGAGTGAAAAAAATATTGTTGAAAATATGCTTTTATTGTTACTTCCTGCTTAGTTAATTTGCTCTTGGAAACTCATTTTGTGATGTTGAGTAGCAGTATAAAAACACCTGGCATATTGATAATATCCTTTTCTAGTTCTCTGTAGCCTGGGTCTACCTTTCAACGTGTGCATTCATGCATATACAATCAATTGGCATGTCATTATGAATGCTCTAGGGTAGGGGCTACGATCGATTTGAATGCTTACATTTTAGGAATATTTCTGTTTCCTAGAAACTAGCTTATAAATTGCAATTTACGAGAAGCAAATCGAAAATCCCTTCCACTCATATCCAATTGATTAGTTTTTTTTTCATAGTAACGATCTACAGAGTTCGGCGCTCGAAATTGAAGTATGTACACACGATACAAGTACTAAAATTGAAGAGATTTAAATGTTTATTTAATTTATACAACCCTTACCGAGTCTGGGGTTTGAAGTTGGTGGAGACTTTGTTCGATAAGATTGGGTAACTGTTTTGACTGAAGTACCGGCTTACAGCTAGGATAACTCTAAGGTCGGCGTGAGGTAATTCTTGGATATGAATCATAGAATCATAGGTGCCAGAGATCTAGCGACTCGCCCACTGAAGCTAAGCAAGTCGTAATATTAGTTCGTTGTCAGTCTTTAAATAATACAATACAGAGTGCGTCAGATATTTGAGAACATATTGCCTTCAAAATTAAAAGACGTATATCTTATTGAAAACATGTTATATTTTAATAAAACTGTTAAGGTACATTATTTGAGTTTTACATTCCTGGTGTGACCGTAATTACTTGTCCTTGAATATCTCCAATTGTTACTCAATGTCTTTTACATTGGTGCCTTGTCCTTTTGAGTTTATTTACTCTATCTGTGACATCACCCTTTTAGTTATGGATCATTTTACTGATCTCGGTGTTACCTTCGATCGGAAGCTAAAGTTCGATATTCATATTCGTACCATCACTCGTAAGGCGTCCCGGATCGCTGGTTTTGTTATACGTGTATGCCACAATTCCTTCAACATTTCCGCTTGTGTGCGTCTTTTTCTTTCCCTTGTTCGTTCAATCCTTGAGTATTGTTCTGTAGTGTGGGGTCCTCGTTTCTGTTATTTGTCTGAGGCGGTTGAATCTGTCCAGCGAAGGTTTACTCGCTGCCTTATTTTCAAGTACAACCTACCATATTGTCCTTACAGTGAACGTTTATCAACCCTTAATATTCCTCGACTTGACCAGCGCAGAATTTACCCCTATGAATGTTTTCTTTTTAAAGTTTATTGCGGCTATTTATCTTCATCTTTGACGTGTTTTTTTACGTCACGCCATCATGACAGACCTATCAGGGCAACCTCAATGTTCAATGTACCTTTTGGACGTACTGACGTTTTTTTTTCATTCGCCTGTTTTGCGTTTACTGAGGACGCATAATAATCTTCAGCTTGGTTCTCTCCCTCAGTCAATTACAATTTTCAAAAGTTTAGTTCGTAGTGCACTTTTTTCGCCTACTTAATCATTTTATTTACACATCATTGTTTTTCCTTATTTTTACTTACTTTATTTTTACTATTCAAATTTTTTACTTCTATTCTTATCCTGTATTTTTGTATTTTGCTGTTTTATTATTAAATCCATAGTCCTTTTATTCTCTATTTTTACTTTACTTTTACTTGTTGTGTTTTTTATTTTTAATTTTAATTTACATATTGATTCTTTATAATATTTTTATTTTTATTCATTTTGTAACTAGGCATCTTGCCTGTGAAATGAATTATTTTGAATAAATTATTATTGTTATAAAACTATTCAATAAAATCCCCCTCAGCGCAAATAACTGCTGCAATTCTATGTCGAAAACGTTTACAGGCCCGAATCAGCTGGTTCTGGTCCATATGAATCATTACTTCGATAATAGCTATTCTTAAAGAGCCAAGTGTATTACGATGACGTTTATTGGTCTCCCTTTCAACAACGCCCCATACATAATAATCCAGCGGATTAAGATCTGGAGAGCTGGGTGGTGACAAATTTGGGGTTATGTGATCATGCAAATTCTCAGACATCCAATCTTGCGTGATCATGGCTTTATGTGAAGGAGCAGAGTCCAGTTGAAAAACATATGGTCTACCACCGCGTACACTATAAATCCAAGACTTCACAACTGTTTCTAAAACCTCAATATAGGAAAGAAATGGGGTGGCATGACGTGTCCTTCATTACTAACCACTCTCAAAACCATAACAGTTGCTAGAAATTTTGTATGCATAACATGAGGAACATCTGAGGGTTCTGAACAGAACCATCTGTCATTACGTCGGTTTATTTTTTGATCTTGATCAAAATTTTAGTCATCAAAAAAAAAAGCCATAGCTCGTCTGGAATTTCTGCATGTTTTAACTTATTCGAAAGTCTTTTTTTAGCGCATAAATCGATTTGCTTTAGTTTGGGCTGACATAAACTGGCCTCTGCGCATCACTTAACACTTATAACGAATATCTTTGTGAATAATCCGACGTATTGTGCACTCAGAAACATGGACGTCTCTCCATATGGCTCTGAAGGCTCTCTTCATCGATAATTTATTGAACTTGCTTCACAAATTCCTGTGTCCTTACAGTGTCAGAACGTGTCTCATGCTTTTTACGCTTTGAAACACTTCCTACATCACCGTCGGATGCTCCTAACTCCTGACGAACTTTGTAAACAAACGATCGGGCGACTTTCAAAAATGTGGCAATATCAAGATCGCTATAATCTGCATGTATGGCAACGATAACGGCAGATCTTTTCATTCTTTGAGTAAGCTTATTATTTCATTTTTAAGCTTATTATTCCATTTTTAGTAAGCTTATTATTCCATTTTTAACCTGAGAGAAGAAAAAGATGAAAAAAAATACCGTTTAGTATTGGCAACCACATATGTGTATGTTCTCAAACACCTGACGCACCCTGTATAGTTAAATAATGTAAATTTGAAATTTAGCGAATTGTGTTAAATAAAAAGCCAAATAAGTTCATTCATATAAAAGAACTTACTGTAACCGAGAATTTATCATTTAGCCCCTCAGGCGTTACAAATAGTAAAAAAAACATATGGACAGAAAATTCAGCTAAGAAATAAATTATCAGACCATTGAAAAACTAACAAGAAATAATATTTATAGACATGAGATCGATGTGTGAAAGCGCTGTAGAAATTAAATTGGTAACGGGAAAATGCAAATATAGCAGTCCTACAATAAGAAAAATCCTAAAATAAAGCGTGTATAGACCGACGCTCGACCAACTTCTTTAAGTAGGCGATATCCGAACTGAGGGAGCTTTGGTCTGGCACCACATAAAAGATGATCCCAAAGGACGAAACCCCGAGTCGGCCTAAAAGCAGGATATGAATTCCCTGTTGCTATTCTGATCCACAGGAAAGATTGGAGATTGTCAGCTCCGATCTTCTCACAGGAAATTGTAGCATTACCAAACTGGTGAGCCTGTTGAAAATCGGCATTAGGTCCTTTGTACTAAATGAGGAGGCAGCACCACTCGCAGAGGTCCGTAAAGGCATAATCAAGTACTGAACTGAGAATACAGCTGTAACTATAAAGACTCTGGATTGACAGATTCTAAGACCGCTTTCGAAAACCCGAAGCAGACGGCTCTACCAAGAAAGCATTCCAGCAAAGGGTACATCACTTTTTTAGGAGCTGGGTTGTAACTGGAACATATGCGGAATCTAGTTCATAGTGGGGTGAGTATTGTGAATACCTTTGATTTGGAAGGATGTCTAGATCTCTTCTTTCTGGAAACAGAGGGAGATGGTGAGACAGCTATTGTGTTTGAGAAGTACCTTGAATCGACCCATACTAATAATGGTGAAGGTATTTCAAATTAACATTCACTAATCCAAAGTAGCAATAGTTGCCCCGCTCCTTCGCTTGGCTTAGATTGGGGAGGAGCTCAAGAGTCATCGGCTCTAAACAATCGTGTTTGCGGGCTGCGTACCAAAGGATATAGTCTGATAACACGTGACACTGAGGACAAACCACAAGTCTGTGTTCTTGCTAACAATATCCGTAATGTCCTTGTTGTTCATAATTTTTGTGACAACGATAATATGGCTATTGCTCTGAAAATCGATAGCGAAAGATGTACTGGTTTGTTTCCTGCTAAATGTCACACGAAAGTGGTGCGAATCCGCCTTGCGGTATCGTCAAGAATGTTGTGGCTGCAGTTGCAAGGATTTGCATGCCTCTTATGATAGGAGCTAACTATAATGCTCACCATAAAGTGCAAGGTAGTTGCAACCTTCCTCACCTCTTATTGCTGGTAGGTTCTTGGCGTTACGTTAGTGTGAGCATAGCACGCATCTTCTGGCCGGATGGATGGCCATTTGGAAATGTTCGTTTTCTGATTTTAGTTAAATATCTTGTAATGTGGGTAGCTATAGCTCAGCGGGGCAGGTAGTCTTCATAAACAGAAAAACAATGGACTGGATGACGTTCTCATTTTAAGTCCAACCCTCACTAGAATCTTCTCCCGGGAGCATAGACTTTCACCAGGATCTGAATCTAATGGTTTATACCTTTGCCAGCACTCTCATTTCTGCAGTTAGATTGACGTGTGATTCGCCCAAATCTTATGCGAATCCAAAGATTAATGTGGATATCTCAACTCTGTGGAAAGGATATACAACATAGAGGATATCAGTGAATCTAATTGCCTTCGCGAGGTTTTAAACTTAGAACTGACGACTATGGGGTGCATCAAGAGCGCTTATGGTATAGGGGCTACTTCGAATACTGAAGCTTTGGCTGCTCTTATGGACTCGCACTTCCCGGGGAATCATAATGGCCCAATACCGAGCAGAACAGGCCACGAGCTAATCGCCGCCACGGGCTAATCGCCGCCACTTGGGACAACGAACTTCTTTTTGAGGTGGGTCATAAGCCTTCTCGAGCCATTCTGGGGCCCTAATGGCGTTTTTCTCGGGTCATAATGGCGTTCTTCCGACTGACGTGGAGACGTCTGTAAAAGTAACGCTACTGTGACTAAAGGAGTACGTTCCCCTCATCTAATGGTAAACAAGAGCTGTGTTCATTCATAAAACAGAAAAGGTCTAACACTGCAAACCTAAAGACTATCGTCCAATAAGTGTTGGCTCTGTTTTCCTAAAGATTTTGGGAAAGATCAAAGGCAAGCCTATTGAAAGTGAGCAAATTAAAAATCCCTCGCTCTTAGAGAATGTACGATTGCCGCGTTCTTATAAATTGAGAAAGCTTTCCACAACATCAGGTATGACGCAATTATGGAAGCACTTTGGTTGTTGCATGTTGATACACGACTGATAGTTTTTATCGAATAGCTCCTCAAGAACAGGGCTATATCGTCTTCTTTGAAATATGCTCACTTGCGTCGCGGAGTCAGCACGGGCACACTTCAGGGTTGAGTCTTCTCTCCCCTGCTATTAAATGTTACGGGAAATACTCTCTTGAAGAGGCTAGTTACGCGAACGACATAGCTATAGCGATAACTGCACTTTTGGAGAAGAAGCCACCCTCTTGATATTCTTTCACGTTGGAATGGAGATTACGGCTTGAATTCCAATCCCAGCAAAATGGAGTTAGTACTATTTACAAGAAAGGACATGATTCCTCGCTCTGACTTGCCGAAATTGATTGCAGTTTTCATTGAGCTGAGCCAGAGTGTCAAATATTTCAATGTGACGCTCGAATCAAAACTACTATTGGAAGAGAGTAGCCAAAAAAGCGCGGCTGGATTTTGGCACACTTTACTGCTGCAAAAGAGGCAAAAATACCACCAGGACGAAAAAAGAACCTATATATCCATGAAATGAAAATTTTTATAAAAAAAAAGTATCAGAAATGTAAGCTGATAAGACTTTAGGCTTCATTATGATAACAGAATTTTTCAGCCGTTTGTGGGCACTGAGTGCCTAAAAGTATGTATTTTAATTTCGATCAGAAACATCAAATCATCACAACATTAATATGACGTATTTTTGTTCATCAAAAATAGACATGTATCGTTTTTAATGACTGTTTGAGTAACCCTATAGTCACAATAGGTACATGAAATAAAATCCCCTGCATTTTTGTTGTTTTTTTGTGCAAAAAACTGTTCAAATGAAATGTTCAAAATTTCTCGTCACGTAAGAACGTTAACTCCTCACCACATTACCTATTTTCTGAGAAAAATTCTGTTCACTAAAACTCATGACTGGATCAAAAATTCAATGTGAAATTCACAGGATGTATTGGTTTGAATCAGGAGTAAATTTGATACACGTTATTTGGAAATATGGGCAATCCTGTCGCAGTGGTGTCATCTTGAAAAACGCTAAAAAAATTATTGGTTAAACTCCAAAGGAATCATCACATAAGAACGAAATTCACACAGTAGATGAATATTTTTATAAGACAAACTTTATTAGGATAAGGTTGCCGACTATGGTAATTTCTATAGAATGTATTTTACGAAGAAATTTTATCATTAACTTTTCAAATGATAATGATACTGTAGAGAAAATAAACATTGTTTCAATTTCAAAAATTGTGTAACTTTTTCGGGTGGCAACCCTTAAATTACTTTGCACTTAGCTTTTAAATATCTTCATAGTATCCAGTTCGATTATATTAAATCTTCAAAGATGCAAAAATTACATACAAATATACAAATATAAAACCTACTCATTACTTTTTAAGTCTCTATCCTCATATCACGCATCACAGAATTTTGAGAAAAGAATTCAATAACCTTTCAACATTGCGCTCTCGTCAAACAAATTTTCAAATATCACCGTACATATATCACAATTTGATGCATCGAATCGTGTTGAATCGGTTTTTTTTCTGTCTCAAAGGAAATATGATGCATTCCATTTTGGCATGTTAAAATTATGACATCGTTATGATATCATGTGTAAAAAATGTGTTTCGCCACTCTATCGTCACCTTTCAACAAAAAAAGTGGAATCAAAGCGTCGGATTGATCTGTCGAAAATAAAGGATTTCAATCAGTGATTGATTCATAGCGAAGCGGAAATAAAAAGTCGTTCCACAGAATAAAAGCTATAGATTGAGCGGCTACACACTGGATATATCTCGCCTACTAAGATGACAACCAGGCTATAAAACCTGTAATAAAAAACACGTTCGTCATAAATTCTATCGAGAGCTTAGGTAAACATAGCAACCTTGATGCGTGCGTACTAACCATTTCCCTATTGGCACATATCCGCCTGGCCTGCAATGAACTGTCCTCCAACGTATGCATATTTATATGAACGACTGATATTCTACGTGGAAATTTCCGCTCCAGTTGGCTTGATGCTAGTAGGATAAAATAGTACTTTCACGTGAAGCTGCCGGTATATTCAGGGAGCAAGCTAAGACCGAGAGCTACCAGGATATGTGTCGGTGGGGCTAAAATGAAAATTATTTGCTTTGAATTTTTAACGTAATTAGGATTCGATAAGTAGGCTAGTAGATATTTTAATGGGGTCGCCATTAATGCGAAATTATCTAATTCGCGTAGTTTTAATTCACATATGCGAAGGTTGATCAATAAGTAATGATAATAAATATAAACCAAGATGATTAAACTTAAAATATATATTTATTTTTCAATACATTTAGTCCATCTTTTTTCCAAACCCAGGATACCCTTAGAAAAAAATTCTTTATCTTGACTCTTCCAAAATGCCTCAACAGCGGCCATCACTTCGCTATCATCTTCAAATTTCTTACCCCAAAGGTGTTCTTGATCCGAGGCAAAATGTAAAAGTCACTGGATGATTTATAAAAAGTTTTCCGAGGAAAGATGTAAAAGTTCGAATCCTGTTTTTTAAATTGCAGCCATCGAAACTGCAGCCTTGTGAGCCGGTGCGTTATGTTGATGAAACAGAACTCTGGCTCGCAGTTCGCCGCGTTTTTTTCCCTTCATTGCCTCTAGCAATCTTCTTATTTGGTCTGCGTAGTAAAAGCCTGATATAGGGCTCCCTTTCCCAAATATTCCACCATGATAATTTCTTCAGCGTCCCAAAAAACTGATGCCATAACCTTTCCTGCCGAACTCGACACTTTGAATTTCTTCGGTTCGGCTTCCAGGTCATCGATTACATTTTGGTTTCTGGATCAAAATGGTGGATCCAGGTCTCGTCCATGGTCACAAAACGTGACAAAAAAGTCTCCTGATCTACCTGGAACTTTTAGAGATTCATCTTTGAAATGTTGACTCGTTTCTTCTTTTGCCAGTGGGCTGACATTCTCGGCACTCAACGCGCAGAGACCTTCTTCATATGTAGTTCGTGGGCAACGATTCTTTGAACACTGCCATTCGAGATCCCTGTGACCTCAGCTACTTGCCTGATGATCACTCTTCGATCTAACATGACATCTTTGATTTTTTTCAAATTGTCTTCAGTGAAGGATATGGTTGGATGTCCTTCGCGGTGTTCGCCTTCATTGGATGTTCTTCCCAGCTTAAACTCTTTGGCTCAGCTTGCAACGGTGGAATATGGAGGAGCAGAGTCCCCTAATGTTTCCATCATGTCGCCGTGTATGTCTCTGGTAGACAATTTTTTCAAACAGATGTACTTAATGACAGCTCTAATTTAGTTTTTCTCAATTTTGATGTTCTCTCTTCGACTGTTCGTATTCAAGTGAATGTACCTCCCTGGAATCATGTTCTATTTATATGTTTTTTTATGCTGACTTAGTGAGTATATGTGGTAGCAAAAATTTTTTTTTTTAATTTTATCTGAACTGGAAATAGCCGATTATCATTACTTATTGATCAACCCTCGTAAAGGGCTGTCAAAAAAATCATCAAGAGTTTGAGAACTTTAAAGGATTTGAGTTCAACTCTGGAAGAAGGATTAAAAAAAAGTATAAATTTGTAGTTAAGTAACAGTTCTCAACGTATAGTGAAGATAATTGGCTGCTGATAATTTGAACCATGGTGCCAAGAGGTACATACATATAATAAAATAACATAAAACAAAATACATATAATAAAAAAAATAATAAAATAAAATACATATAATAAAATAAATTTACATGAAACCTCGTGATTTGCATGTTGAAATGGTTCCTGGTATGTTTTGAATTTTCTGAAAAACTTTGTGGTAACATAATTCAAGCAACCAATCTAAAACTTTTATTTTGCTTCCCACATAATAATTTTATCTCGCAAATATGACAAATGGTATACGCAAAACTCACTAATTACTGATATATTCCTAAATTTGAGCAAACCCACGCTGGGCGCCAACTTGTTTCACATATTCTCTTTTTCTTTAATGACTTTAATACTACGGTAAACTCATGCAAAACAATTTTCGTCGGATTTTGAATATGGTGGATAAAACATTATTCATCAGATTTTCAAATATATCACTCTTAATCAGAAATCGAAAAAAAAACTTAAATTAAAACGGGAAAAGTAATATTGACATTCACTTTTCACTATCCTCTTCGGATACAATCAATTTTCTGTGCATGTTTTCGTGGGCTAATTAATTAGTCTGGCGCTAAGAAACGATCAATATATGCGAATACAAACACCTCCACACTAAACCGAAGATCTCTATCATAAATTCAAACTGTTTGATGTTTGCTTTCGTTATTTGTACTGCATCTATACAATCTCCAGTGCGAGCCTAATTAATGAAGCTCGGTAATGATAAATGAAACGCAAAAATATAATACAAAAATTTCTCGATTTGCCTATGAGGCTCATTCAGAACTCTGAAAACGTATGCATTCGATTAGCATTCATCTATTCATTTCGATTTTTCTCTCAACATTTTCAATATTATGTTCATAGTTGTGCATTGAAGTTTTTCTAGTATTCATCGTCTCTAATCAATTTCCTTTTCTCGTTTCTTTTCAGGTATGTTCATATTTATGGCATTAAATATTGGAATCAGTTCGACATGATTTTGTATGGATTGTGCAGAAGCAAAATGGTAGGTAAAAGAGTAAGAGTGCGCTTTATGGGGTTGCAGGAGGCTCAGCCTGAAATGAGGATTTATAAAGAAACCTACATTGTAGGTAGGTGATTTGTAAGAGTTTAAAAAGTAAGAATCGGGTCGTTAGTTTATTTTATGTTGCACGCTCCCGACAAATTAATTCGTTATGCAGAAGATTTTTTTTTGTTGTTGGAATAAATTAAGTTAAATAAACAAATAGAAATTCGAAATATTTGAGTAATAAATTTAACATAATTGGAACGATACAGTTAAGATTAAAATGACTCCCGTGCAAAATCGTGAAGTGGTTTACATTTTTAGAGCCAGATTAACTTAACCCCATAAATTTAGGTAGAACTCTGAGCTAACATCCTTATGGAATCATAAGAAACGATGCAAGAGATTGTTTCTTCTTCAAAGACAATTTTTCACCAAGCTATAATAAAAAGAATATAAAATAAAAGAGACCGCAGTTAAAAACAATAAAAATGTAATAGTGGCTTGCTTTGTAGGAAAAATTGGGGAATACCAAAATTACTTGAAATTCTGCAAGAAAGTTGCACAACAGAAAAATTACAATCCTTCGCTTGCCATCTCAAACTGGATCAGCAATCAAAATTTGGCTTTCCTAAACTAAATCAAGAATGAAGCGGTCAAAAGTCCCTGGTCCTCAGATTCAATCTCAGATAAATTACAATAGTGAAAGCAGCCCCGTGCATATCCAAAAATTCTTATGAAATGATAAGTGCAATGAATTTCAAGAAAATTAACAACATACTGCTCAAAGGAAGTATTCTGAGCCCATTCAATTTACACACCCACTGATTCCACAATAATCTATCACCTTCTAACTCCTTACGAATGATTTCCTCATCTTTGCTTCTGGAAAACATAAAATAGATTGCCATAAAGGCCTACAAGATGCAATAAACCATTTTCCACAAATTTTGCGATAGACTGAAACTCAAAGTAAACCCAATTAAATACATAGCTGTTTTCCTCAGTAGATCATTAACCCCGCTTCCTAAAATAAAATTTAAGTGCAGGCAAATCCCATTGTTGTCTGCAGTTAAGTATCTAGGTAAAATCGTGAAGAAATCGTATACAGCTAAAACTGATCTAGAAGATATTTTTTTTTAAGTGTAAGCAGCTCCCAAAAACCTCTTCAACATGCTAACAGGGTTTAAAAGTGGTCTAAACCCACACAAAAGTCAAATACTATACTGCATCGGACCGAAAATCGTGAAACTTTTTTCTACTGCATTATATTCACCGAAGAATTTCTTTGATAAACTGTACGCAATAAAAAGCTCATACTTAAAAAGATTTCATGGGCTTGGTTCTAAAGCCCTAATATTTTTACGTTCTCTATAGCAAAAGAACTACCGTTATAATAATATAGATTCATATGGTTCTGCCTCAGAAAACTATTGCAGATCAAGAAACATAACAGACACCTGTATCAAGAAGTATTACAAGCTGCACTGTACACCTGCTATAGAGTTTACTACTCATTGTTTGGCCATATTTTTTACTAATAGAACCTACACTAGGACACCAAAACTTCTGCGAATATCTGGATACACAATCTTTTGATTGATGGCCCGTTTAAGCAACTCAGAAAAAATAGCTCATCAGCTTCCTTTTTAGCATTGTCAATGATCTGATCAATGAGTCATATTTTAAAAATGTTTTAGAAGGTGATAAAATAATTTTATTGTTTTAAATTTTTATCATGTCTTTATTTAATCTTTCTAAAGTATAAAAATAAAAAAAAATGTCCTTCCAAAATGGGGGTCAAGTTAATTTTTCGTCCGTCGTCACCGACGCGAGCTACAAAAGTGTTTCATTTACCACACATTAACCATTGATTCGAAACAAAAAAAATTAATTGTTTTGTTTTTTTATAACATATTAACGGGAAGGATAAACCTATAACACTAACAAAGAAGCATAAAATTCAATATAAAATAAGCATTTGAAAAATAAGTCCGAATTTCGGGCTATTTTTTTTCGACAATATATCTGAGCCTCTCAAAACTTCAAAGAAATTTGTCAATAACTTATAACGTATGAAATACATGTATGATATATTTCTCGCCGTTTCTAGCTCTTTCTGGCGCTGATACAATGAAACATGCTTTGTTCGGCGTACATGCAATAATACTATATTTTCAAATTATGGGGGAAAATAAAAATCGATTTTTTAAAATTTTTACATGGACTTCTCCCCTTAAAAACAGATAATCAGGAAAATTACGACGTTTTTGTTCTGGGTGGAGCCAAATCCACCCTTGGTGCTGACTCTGCCTCCCTTTGTAATAATTTGATATCCTATGCCCCGCTCCCTTAGTACACCTCAGTAACTAAGACCGTAATAGCTCCCAGCCTCTCTGCTTTAAAATCTATAATGGATTCTGGAAGCAAACATTACAGCTCTGACTGACAGTGATGCAGTGCGCACTCTGTTAGATAAGAAAACATCAAAACAAATTTCGGTTCAGAATATCTGGAAAGTACTAAGTAATAATCCAACTACAAATAGGCCATAAGAACATTTCTTCAGTCGATTCAGTGAATAGAGTGGCGATTGAAGCAGTCAGAAATGTTGAGCAGGCTGGTTCCCCATCTAATTTTGACGATATCTCGGCTCTTATGGTTGAATTGACATGTTGGTTACAAGTAAAAAAACAGATCCAAACAAAAAACTCTTGAAAGACGTCCTTAGTTCGAATCTGGTTTAGCGTTTCAATCCAAAACTGGCTTAAAGATTTAGAAATCAAACTAAGTGCCTAAATCGTATATTTACCACCAAAGCTTGTAACTTGTTGGGGCTCATGTAAAATAAAGCTCTGAGTGATCCGAGCTTTGAATACTAAAGTGATGTGAACTCGATAAATTATAAGATGTTCCAGTGCACAAAATTCGTGAACACAAGAACCAAATTCGATTTTTTTTAGTAAAAAAAAACAACACTTGAAAAAATCCACACACCGTTTAGCTGTAACGTAGTGTAACATTTATAGTTGAATACGCTGCGTGCATATTACCATGAGCTAAAAAATATAGCTAAAAAGGCCCGATTTCTGCTATGCACATAGTCTCAACTCCTGTGTAACAACCCCAGCTACTATGAACATAATCGCGGCATATATGATTAAAGTAAGCTAAATAATAGCAGCTTTCTCTTAACATAATGAGAAAAGCGTCGGTTCTTAAAGAATAGGGTCATGAGTTTCAATCAAAACCATCACAAAATTAAGTTTCAGTAATGTAAATAGACATTTACATCAACTGCGATTGTCAAAATTCCGAAATTGTTGAAAACGGAGATAATTTCGTTTTTACTTTGCCTTTTATCAGGGCTATAATGCATGGCTTTATAGGCTGTAATACATGACTTTACAGGCTATAGTACATAGCGCATACACTTATGAATCTTAAGGAGGCACTCGGCTAATAGCTATAAAATCGGAACGCTATTTTTGCCATTCGTTCGAGCTGTTGTATTTCTTCGCCTCTCATTGTTTGGTCAACACTTTGTTGTATGTGTCTGTGAGTACCATTCTTTTGTTTCTTCTTCTTACCTTTATTTCGGTCTATCCTTAAAACTTAACTTATTAGTCATATACTTTAAAAGCAGCTAGTATTAGGATACACAATTGGACGGAGCTGCCCCCCTTTTTTGTTGTTGTTTCAATCGTCTGCGAAGTTGATTGAATTATAACTTCACCACTAAGTCAACTACAAAACGTTTTCACATTCTTGCGTTTTCGATTGAACTCCAACCCAGCAGCAATCTGAAACCTTACGATTCAAATAGATTTTTTCCCGCTTACTTCTGCAATCAAAATTCTCTGCTTGTCGACAGCTGACCTAATTTAAATATCTTCTCTGTTGCTTTCTAAACACTGCAACCGTCTACGAAGACGGTTGATAAAAGCTAAATTGGAACAGGAATTGTCTTCGTAGACGGCAGGGTTTCGACTCCTTTCTTTTATCCCAGCCAGCCGCCAGCTACCCGTTTAGTTCGACATCCGGTTGTGGTCCACCGGCACTAATTCAGCTGATCCCAATGCCGCTTTATAATCATAATATCGATATCGTTGTTAATATGTAACAAAATTACATTAGCTAGTTTAAGGAGACGTCTCATTGTGCTTAGTATTTCGATTTCGCCAGGAACAAAATCAGCTCGGTTTTCTCAGACTCTAATATTTATGTTTGATTGGACATTTTTGTGCAGATTTCTTTGCTGAACAAATTCAATTTTAAAATCAATAGTTTAAGAGATATTTAATAAAACCGGATGTTGGAAACCTTCAATTTTTGGATCATTTTCTTTTGAAGAGAGTGATCAAGTTACTTGGGAGTGTGATAAACAATTGTGCAGAAGATAAGAAGTGTCTCTTGAATTTATATCAGATTGATAACCCTATCACATAAGTAGCTTGATATATAATACTAGTCGCTAGATGTTCGTTTAAGTTTTTTAAACATTTGTAAAATTTCTTCTGTAAAATCCTCCATGAAATCAAGGTCTTTAATCTACTAAAAATAGCTCAGCCATCACCCCTGTTTTTCCAGTTTTTTTTTTTCCAAATGTAGAACCCCTTTATTTTAAACATTCATTTTCAATGAACCCATCAAACAGTGTAAAGTTGTCTTAATATTTTTGCACTTGTAAATCACTATACGCATTGTAATCTATTTATAAAGTCCAATGCAGATGACACATGGTAGTCAATCGATTTTCCATATTTTTTTTTATGCCGGGTTTACACTCTCCCCAAACGTTTCTTCGAACAACTAGGAAAATTACTTTGAACAACTAGGAAAATTACTTCCCAGAACATTTGACGAGTATTCAAGGTCTTTATTCTAAACTTTAAGCGATAGACACTTTATTTATCTCATTCCTGCCCGCATTCAAAAGATTTGAAGGCTGTGAAGTATATGCGCGCAGATATGCGTGGTAGGTGACATTTTCTCTGCTCAGAAATTTGTTTACAGATATTCGAACAGTTTACCTCGTACCCACCCCTACCCATGCATCTTGTCCATGATTTCGTGGGCAAACCAAATGTGTTTTTTAATATCATCGGATCCAGGATCATATCTTTTTTTCAAATTCCTTTGACTCGCTACGTAAAACCGACAAAATTTCGAGCGTCCTCGAACTAAGATGAGACTCTCATAAACTCTCAGACACCGCCATAAAACGCTCATTGTCCCTTCATAAAACAGGCGACACCCGACGAGGAAGCCATTTACACTCTCGTGCTTGCCATGTTTTTGCATGTGGAAAACAGGCGAGAATAGACGAGGTGACCATTTACACTCTCGGCTCGGCAACATTTGCCGAGCGTGTAAATCCGGCATTACCGTGAATTTTTTTTTTTCGCGAAATTATGCTACACATAAAAACAGCAATGCAACCCCCTTTCGCTTTCTACTCTCAGCTATTGAAGTATGCTAGAATATATTGAAAATACAGCCCTTCACCATAAGTCACTTGAATTTCAGCGATTCGATTTAGTTTTGAGTGGTTCGCGTGCCTCATTCGCAACACAGCGATTGCATCTACATACATTGTCCACACCACCAACCAGTTGCTCTCGTCCGTGACATAAATTCGTTTTGGTGGCCCTTATTTTGCAATGTTCGGTTAATCCAATAATTCTGGAGGTTATTTGACTTTGTTTAGAAAGAACCACAAAATGATTTTAGTTTGTGATGAAGGCATACAAGAAGTAATCAAGTTTTACTGTTAGTGGTAAGAAACGGTGCGTGGTCTGGACAAATCGAGCTGAATTTTATTCATTTCATTAGTTATGTGTTGTTTGATAAGTTTTTCAAAGTGAAAGATAATGTTTACGTTCCGATGTTGCGACCAAAGTGGCGATAGTTTTTTATTTGAATTGGAAAAATTTTCGTCAACGCTGGTGTGTCCGCTGGCTTTCAAAAGTGCTCTGAAGCAAGGTAGTTTTCGAAAAGTTGCATTAGTTTATGACATTGAAAGTGGTAGTAGAATGCATATTCCTACAACTTTGTTGCAAAATAATTGTTCCGAATATTCCCAACCATAATATTTTTACTTTAAAATGAATATATCAAGTTATTCATCCTGAAATGTGGCATTTAATATTCGAAGCCATTAAAGTGCTGTTGGTTTTAATTCAAAGTAATTACTATTTTTTTTTTCATAAATCTTAAAGGCCCCCATTCACGAACAGTCCAAATCGCCTGAGGCCAGGCCAAAATCTTACCGTGTGTGGGAGAACTCGGAAGGACTCATGAACTCAAGGAACCTAATTGGATTTCCAATCAATCCAAAGTCCATGGACTCAGGCCATCGGGCCATTTTTTGGCTCGACCGTGTGTGGGAAAATAGTAGGGCGAATTTGGACAATCCATAAAATGGACTATTCGTGTGTGTTGAAGCCAGTGATGTTCCCCTACTACAATTGTAGCAGATCTGCTACTTTTTGTAACTCAAAAAAATCTGCTACGTAAGGCTTCAATTCTGCTACCAAATTTATTAAATTGTTTAATATGAGGTTAACAGCCGGTCAGTCAATCAGGAGTGTGTTCAATATTCTTCCTATAGCAGCTATTAGCTGCTGATTTAGCAGCTCTGGCTGTCCAATGTCACGAAATAGCTACTTTCTTATGCTTGCTATTTGACAGTCGGGCTGTCCAAGATTCCGGAATAGCTGCTAAGGTAGCAGCTATTTGCTGCTCGCAGTCTGGAGGATAGCAAAAAAGTAGCTAAGGCAAAATGAACGTGCGTAAACAGCTGACATACTGTTCATACGTCACTTTTGATTAGAAATGGAAATGAAAAGCGGTTTTCGCGCCTTGGTGGCAAAGGAAATGAACAATAAACTTGAAAAATGCTATCGTAAACTAAATACGGGCTTTCGAACACTTCAACTCAACTCGAGTTTTAAGTATGCTTTTACACAGTGCAATTCATCTTGAGTTTTTAGAAAGCGGGTATGAAACACAACAGGCCAGGTGCGCTGAATCGTGTACCATGGTATTTTCAACGTTTCTTTTTCGCTCTTTTTCACAGATATGGTGTCAAAAGCCAGGAATAAGTGAAACGTTTTGAATGTATGGAAAATGTTTTTTCTGCAGCTGTATGCTGAAAACGCGCAAATTTCATACAATTTCCAAAATGCACTACAAGTGTTTAGCTGATCCAAGTAAACACAAAGATTAAAGTTAAAAAAAAACTGAAGAGATTTGTTATTGAGTTGTGCTGTGTAAAAACTGACCCTACGTAATGATGTACCGTGGGAACATTCCCGAGTCGGAAACTTCCTGTTCGGGGCATATTCCCGAAATTCCAATGTACCGGGAATATTCCCAAAACATTGGGAACTTAAACAAATTACATAAATGTTTGTTTCGTTTACTTTTTGGTTTTAAAGCTTTTTGTGAAGTCATTCCTTCACCAAAAATTAGATTGAGCAAGCTGTAATTTTTTCATTTTTTTCAAGTTTTAGGCGGTTGTGTTTTATGTTATTGAACGATATTTTTTTTTACATTATAATGAATAAACATGAAAAATAAGTTATTGATTATGACTTCTGTGGCGTCATGTTAACCCCGAACCACATAAAAACTTACCGTTTTGATTTTAAATTCCCGAAAATGTTCCTTAAATTCCCAGGAATATTCGCAATCAGGGGAACTTACCGGGAATTTATTAGATTTTGGATTTATTTCGGGTATTGCTTAAAGATAATAAAAACTAATAATCTGACGTAATCTTGGCACTGTTCTTTAAGCTCAGTTTTAAATTCCCGTTAAATTCCCCAAGTGGAAATGTTCCCGGGAAATGTAACAGGAATATTTCCATTTCGGGAATATTCCCGGGAATGGCACATCATTAACCCTACGTAGCAGCTCTTGGCTGTCCAATATCCATAGCTGCTTCATCTAGCCACTGCGAATTTTGACACTTGCTAAAGTGATGATATGCTCAGTGATGGGCATTTACTACATTTGTAGTAGATCTGCTACTTTTTTCTGCCTTTTTCTGAATATACTACTCTACTACGTAGCAAATGATATCTACTACTTTTTAGTGAAGATGGCACTGATGAAACTTTGGTGAACTATTAAGCATTAACTGAAACACATCTGCGATAAGAAAACGCCGAGCGTGTTGCAACTACTGTAAAAATGCTGAGCAGTGTTTTCGCTGTTCGTCTGGCTAAGTTCTTAGAATTCAGAAAAAGTAGTTGTTCTCGGTTTTTTTTTACACACTATATTTGTATATTTCTAATTTCTACTACTTTTTTTCTGAATCTGCTACTTTGTTTAACAATATCTGCTACACATTTATTCATCCCAATGTCCAATGCTATGCTTTTGGAGCAGCTATAGCATGCACATTGAACACACCCCAGACTGCTATTTCTTGGTACAATAGGGCCGGAGATCAGAGACTAGCCCACAGACAGTGAATTTGGTCGCAGATCTTGCATATCTGCAACCAAGTCGACGACCAGATCTCCGTGTCTTTGTGCCGTTTTAAGCGAGCGTGCCCCGGAACATGTATGTAAACGCAGCCTGATAGTTAATTGATTCCACGTGTGAAACGGTACAGAATTTCATTGCGCTAAACGCCAACTTCAGTTCACAACGTACTCGGTGATTTGTTCCACATTCCGCAAATGAAACTGCACTTGAATGTGATACGCTTACTCGAATTGTCTTTTGTAGTGTCGCCATGCTTTTGGAGTGTCGGCAATTGTATGCATGACTCAAATAGAAGAGATATTCTATGAAGAGATATTCTACGCCTGTTATCAAAGTAACAGGAATTCAACTTTTTTAGTAGACTTAAGCATTGACTTGATAAAGTATTTATTAGAAATCTATGTAAAGGATCGGAGTCAGCTTTGATATCTGAGAGCGAGTCAATAATGGCAGATACGAAAGGTAAGCTCGTAATTGGATTCAGTTATTTGAAATCTTACATATATTTACACTATACTTTTTAAGATGTTTCGATCATGAAACTTCCGCTTCTACTTCGAAGAAGTACAAACAAAAGTTCAAAGCATCCTGGAGTGATAACTTTAACTGGCTCGAAGCTGTGAAGGGCAATATGTTGTTATGATATCAAAATAAAACGTTTCACGCCATCTATTATCTAATGTAACCTCCTGTACCAAATGTATCTGTACGTGTTATGCATAATGTATTGAACTCAGTGAGGTAGTAGAAATGGAGTGGACATGCCCATAAGATTTACATTGAAGGGGATGGTAGTAATTTTTTGTCTGCTCATTGTTAAATCGGGTCAAATCCAAGTAGTTCCCCTCCAATTTGACAATTAGATCATAATGGCGGAAAGGCAGCTTTAACATGCTTTGTCCGCGAGAGGATTGAAGGGACTAATGGTGGAAAGTTATACCGTCCGTGTCCAGGGGCTGATTAAACTACAGTTCGGTTTTCATACCCTACCTACAACCAATGGGTTTTAATACAAGGTGTATTGCAAAGCATGCAAAAAAGCACTTGTAAATAAAAAGATCACACATTTTCTTCTTGTTTAACTGAAAATTCTCAAATCTACTACGAAATTTGTAGATTTACTACCTTTTTTTATACAAATTTGCTACTAATTTTTTCGGAAGGGAAACAACACTGGTTGAAGCCTCAGTCCAAACAATGTGGCAGTCTTGCTTTGCACGCTGACCTGCGACAAACTCATTGACTGTTTCTGTGATTATTTTATTTAATCGAAAAATTCAGCATAATGGATAGTGGTGGCCATGATTTTGTTTTGGAAGCTATCGAATAATATAGGTCACATGAATGTATATTATATTATTTGACCCAAAGCCTGCAACCGCTTGCTAAGTACCGCAAAGTAGCGGTCAATCTTTCGTGCGGAATGATAGTTTGCCTCATATTTGTATCCTTTCGTTTGATAAATGGGGTGACCAACTATAGCAACGTGTTATATGTCGTATCATCCATTATTGAATAATTTTGCCAATCAGAAGGTTAAAGTGTGAGTTCTTTTACCAAAATTACAATTTATGCCACTTCCTTTTTGGCTATCGTTGCTTTATGTAGATGCAAGTGTCAATTGCAAAAAAAAACTCCTCCATATGCTTCTGATCCATTAATAGATTAAAAATAATTTTTTCTTCGAGTTTATCTTTATTTTTTTCTAAATTAATGACAGAAAATGAAATGGACTGACTGGATCGAGGCTGTATCGTGAGTGGCGAGCTAAATTAGACTTAAACCAAACGGACTCAAGCCCAATGGACTCAGGCCATTTGGACTGTTTGTGAATGGGGGCCTTAAGAAATATATTCTAATTAAAGCAGCTCATCTTCATCTTTTATAAATTTCGGGCCTCACTTAAAAAAGCCCCCTACTATCGTGGTCATTTTCTGTCATTGTTCTCAATAATGTTTTTATTTAATATCCGTTATTTTACATCCTGCCGAAATTGTCGATTTCCCAATTAACGAACTACGAACTAAATTGCACGCCTATGCTATGCAATAAATTTCTCACGACCGATATTAATCTTCATGAAAACATCGTCTATTCACCCGTGACAAGCAAATTCTCGGTTCGCAAGCTACACAAATCATAACGGCCAAGGAATCGTCGAATAGTATCTCGCTTAAAATTGTTCCAGGTCAGAGTCACCGTTACGTAAAGATTTCGAAGGACGTTGGTACTAGAACACAGACCTTGAACTACTTACAACGCAGCGTACGAAAAGATACTTTGGGAGTTCGGCCAAGAGACCTGTCCTGGATAGATGTCAATTAATCAAGTCGATCCCAAGGAAGCCTAATGGACAGTTTATGAATAATAACATGGAAAACGGAAGATGTTTCAGCCCGAGCTCGTCTTTAGTATTTTCGAATAGAACAGACGCTGGAGAGCTCTTGTTTGGTTAAACTGAGGGCTGCCAGTTATGCTCAAAATGTTTTTCAAAAATAATGCTCGCCTGTGCCATCTAATATCACATATCGTCCTGAATTGAAATTATTTTTAGTTTTCAGGCATACAAGAATTATATTTAATTTCGTTTGAAAATTCATGACGCTATGATTAAGCTTCAACACAATATTGGCGAAAACTGTTAGTTGCAACGCTCATGTCGCCACATATTGCAACATTTTTATCTAGAATCACAATAATCACAATAAGTGCCATTTAAAATCCATCAATATCTTTTATTTCATCACAAAATCTCTTAAACTTCAATCTTTCGTAGATTCCAATATATGCGATGCCAACTATTCGCCATGTATATCAGAAAGTTCGTGAATTCATCAATGATAGAAGACGTACAAGAACTGGGCCGAACATCTTTCCTAGTCATCGAGCCAATGAAATATTACAATGCTCCAAAATAATCCACATGTAGCAGAGTAATCTCAGCAAATACCGTCGTCGTCGTCGTTGCCGTCTTCTGTACTTACCTCTCGATCCTCGACTCCATCATCAAACCCAGTGCTGATGTAGAAGTATTTGAAAATTTATGAACTGTCAGGATAAATTATCCTTCATTTCGGCTTGAAATCTGTCCCAGTGGTACAGAAAAGTGAAATAATCCCGCATAGACAGTCAGACAGTCATTCAGCCAGCCAGCCAGGCTAGGCAGCGTCTTATATGATTATTCTATATTTTGTGGTGTATTATATGTTTTTTTCTGGATTGGGAATTTTGAATTGTTGACATTTCACAAAAGGAACGACGATAGATTGCCGTCAACTTTCAAGTTTTCAAAAAAATAGTGTTCTCTAACTAGGTGGATTTGTAATAAACTATGAAAACATGAAACAACAGCAAACCGGTCTGAACTTAATGGCTATCATTATTTTGTTCGAGTAGGGAGAAGATGAAGAAACTTAAACTTTGCTCAACAAAATATTGTATCCTTTTTATTCAAAGATATCGCAACGAATCGCCTGCATTCGAAAAAGTTTGGTAGTGGGTTGAAAGTTTGTTGAAAGAAAGTGGGTTGAAAGTTGAAGAGAGTGACGAGCAGAAACAAATGATGTCTTTATTGTGCAATTTAAAGTGTATGATCGTTCAAGTAGATTGCTGACACGTTGTTGTGTACATGTTCATTTTCGGCTGAAGTACTTTGCAAGATTGTCAACTGAGGTGGCAAGATGAAATGCCGGCAGTAATGGTAACGGAGTGCTGGAAACGAATCTGACGGGTTGAATGATATTCTTGTGTTAGAGAAATGTGATAGAGTTGTTTATCCTCGTATAAGTATCTGCGGGTACTTCTGAAACGGTATCGTATAGATCTATATACATATACATGTAACACACTGCTTTAGATATATAAAGTTGCAGATTTAACACTTTTTTGGAGGTAGTTTTGAAAACATGTGAATTTTTCTCAATTCAGCCCGAACTTTTTTAACTGAGCCTTCTTATTTTCAAAACTAATGGTAGATTTTTTTTTAGACTTTAGTGGTCCCTACAAATATGAGTTGAAAAAATTGATAGCACTGTACATGTCTGCGTTAGGAAGAAAGGTTGCATATATCTTTAAGAGGTTTGGCCGATTTGTCATTGTCAGATCCAAATTTTCTCTTGTCAGAAGGTTTTACTCTTAGTTCTCGACTCAAACGCACTGATAAATATTTATGCATCCGTGGTTTTATTTTTGATCAATTTTTTGGATGTTCTGATGATTATTTGATGGGAAAGTAATAAATGAAATAATTTGATTCAGACTAAAAATTGTAAGTCAATTTAAGTATTTTGAAATCTATTGACCATCCTTGTTTAAAAAAAAAATATCTACATGAAAAAAATAACTTCAAATGTTCGTAAGCCTCTGCTCCGCCACTTCGGTAAGATCCACTAGCCAGATATCATCGAATGAGTGCTGTCCGGTGTTCCCCAGCACTTTGAGCACGTTCCTTCGCTTCTTACGTGCGCGAAATTGGCAAAGGACAATTTGGATAACCAAACCATCGCTTCGTTTCGAATTATTTTGCCATCTGGCTCGGAAAAGGCTCTCCAAATCAATTTCTGGCCTCCTGGCACCTTAGTTAAGAAGTTCATTCTAAGACCTCGGAAAAACTTTCGCACGAATTCATCGCGGAGCTTTCGAAACTAGACTCATCATTAAGCAGAGCTTGAACCGACTTCTTACGATTTACTGCCAGAACGTTCGTGGTCTGAGGACCAAGGTTAATTGTATAAAGATCACATCGGTAATCGCGTCTGACGACATGATCTATCTTACAAAGACCTGGTTGTCTAGGGATATATACAGCAATGAAATCTTTCCACTTCACACTGTTTTTCGTAAAGATCGGAATCGATCTGCGTGTAATATTTCACTAGGAGGTGGTGTTTTAATTGGTATTCACAAATCTCTGAATGGAACGCTCTGCAGTGACTTCATCCCCTCCTTCCCGGTCGAATGTGTGTTTGTCCGTATTTCTCCTTCACCATCCGCAGTGCTGCTTGTTTCCTCTATCTACATCCCTTGTAGTAGCTCCGTACTGCTTTATGATCGTTTCTTTGCGCAACTCTCGTCCTACCTTAATAACCGCTTCCCTTCTGGTTCCTTACTTTTATGTGGTGACTTTTATATGCTGTCGCTTGTTTGGGATGATACTTTCTCAAATATTTTGTCTTCTAGCAATATTTCTCTCGCTATTTCTTCCTTTATGTCCCTTTGCTCTACTTCCCAATTTAACAACGTACCGAATACTAACAACACGATTCTGGATTTCGTTCTAACTAATATTCACCGTTCTTCCTTTTGCTTGAGTCCTTGTCTGTCTTTGTATGTGCAACCTGATCCTCATCATCCTCCTCTTTTTATGGAATTAACTCTCAACCGTTCGTCTAAAGTCAAATCTGTTTCTACTCTTCGTTTTAATTTTAAAAAAGCAAAGTATTCCAACGGAATCAATACTACTAACTGGTGTAATTTCTTCAGAGGGCTAAGTGTGGATGATGCTCTGGACAAATTTTATTCCCTCTTTTCCAACTTAATTTCCTGCTATACTCCTTCCTTCCGCTGTAAACTAAGTTCCGATCCTCCGTGGTTCACAGTTGATGTTGCGTTTGCTCTTAGAGCCAAAGATGCGGCGCGTAGTAAATACAAAAGATCTGGCTCTCTTAATTCCCTTTTGAATTTTCAAAGGTTACGGGCTGCTGCTAAAAAGGCAGCCAATGACGCAATGCGTGCCTACCTGGAGCATGTCGAAACTTCTATTACTTCCGACAATCCTAAGCCTTTTTGGTTTTATATCAAATCCCTTAAAACTTCCTCTGGCATTCCTTCTGTCATGTATCTTCATGATAAGTCTGCGTCCTCACCTCAGGATTCCTGCGAGCTCTTTGCTCAATTTTTTTCTTCGTTTACTTCCCATCTCAGTAGTTCGTCGCCTTCAACAATTTTCCCCACGCCTGATCTTACCCTTTCTAGTACTTTAACTAATCCTTTGGAAGTTGAGTCATTAATTTTGTCCCTCGATGGAAGTGCTAGCCTCGGTGCTGACGGCATTCCGAATTTTTTCACCAAATCACTGTCTTCCTCTTTGTGTATTCCTCTGTCAATAATTTTCAACATTAGCATCTCCACCGGTACCTTTCCTGCCCTTTGGAAATCCGCCAACATATTTCCCATTCATAAAGCTGGTGATACTTCTTCCATCCCTAATTACCGTCCTATATCCCTTTTGACATGTTTTAGTAAGCTCCTCGAAAGAGTAGTTTTCAATAGAGTGTACCCTGTTCTTCAGCTATTGCTGGCCAGTGAACAGCATGGATTCGTTAAAGGTAAGCCAACGGTTACAAACTTATTGTCTATTACAAACACCGTTACTTCCGCAATCGACAAGTCCTATATACAGTAGATGTCCTATATACAGACTTTGCCAAGGCTTTCGATTCTGTGAACCATGTTATTCTTCTATCCAAGTTAGCAGGGTTTGGTCTTTCTGGTGTCCTCTTTTCTTGGTTCTCCTTCTACGTTTGTGACCGTTCTTGTTTTGGGATTGTTAACTCTTGCTCTTCTACACCCTTTTTTCCTACCTCAGGAGTTCCGCAAGGATCTATTCTTGGTCCTTTATTGTTCCTTTTGTTTGTTAACGATCTTCCTTCCTTCTTTAACTCACCCTGTCTTTTGTACGCTGATGATCTCAAGATTTTTGAATCCGCTAGTGACTGTACCATATTGGAGAGCGATTTGGATGCTTTGGATAACTGGTGCACTGCTAATTCCCGCACTTTGAATGTTGTGAAGTGTCATCAAAAGTCTTTCACCCACAAAACATCCCCTCTTCTCTTCTCCTACTCTGTCCTCGGCTCCCCTCTCAGTGTTGTTGCTAGTTTCCAGGACCTTGGCATGATCTTCGATTCCAAGTTGAAGTTCGATTTACATATTTTACACGTCACTGCCAAGGCTTCTCGTTTTTCCGGCTTCATCATAAGATCCTCTAAACTTTATGTTAATCTTTCCACTCCTCTTTATCTGTTTTTTTCTTCGTTCATAGTGTTCTTGAATACTGTTGCCAAATTTGGTGTCCACATTACGCATACTTGATTGCTGCGGTTGAATCCGTGCAACGCAGATTCACACGCTCATTGTTCTATAAGCTCAATATTCCGTATTGGGATTACAGTATGCGCCTCTCCATCCTTCAAATTCCTTCCCTTGAGTCACGTAGAGTGTTCCTCGACTAGTGCCTCCTCTTTAAATTTTCTAACGGCTGTATATTGGTGGACCCCAGCATTCACCTTTCTGTTAGAGATTCAGGCCGTCCTAATAGAACATTTTTCAAATTTAATGTTACATTTGCCCGTACCGATACCTATTTCTTTTCTCCCCTTTTACGTTTGTCTCGTCTGCATAATAACCTTAACCTTGGTCCTCTGCCTCGAATATTTCAAAAAATAACGTTCTGTCAGGTACGTGAAATATGTCATAATTTAGTCTTTTGTGGTTTTTTTTCGGTCGATTTTGCTTTTGATTACTTTTCCTTTCTGAATTTCATTTAATTTCAATTTTTCTTTTATTTTTTATTTAATTTTTCTCTTTTTAACTCTCATATTATTGTGCTTTTTTTCTTTATATATATATATATATATATATATATATATATATATATATATATATATATATATATATATATGTGTTTTCTTTTTTTGTTATGTCTAATCTATAATTGAATTTGTTCTGTTGATTTGAACATTAATAAATAAATAAATAAGTGTCACAAGATATGTTCAATTGTCTCCGAGACTCTCGGCTCTTGACACTAGATACTAAGGCTGTCGCAAGCAAAAGTAGACCTTGGTCACTCAGCATTTTCTTGCTGGTGTAAATCGCGTTGCTTGTCCTTTGCTCTTTCCTGTAGAATCATGTTCCAGGTGAGTTTGGTGCCGATGCCGACAGTTTTGGTCCACTCATTAACCAGCCCGACAGCATACTCGATGAGTTAGCCAAAAATATGCGGACTATGATCGCAATATCTTCGGAATGGTTTGCGGCCGCGAGTCCCTTGCACTCCAACCTCTTCCCACAAGAGAAGATATAAAACTCCCCTTTGGAGTGTGCATCTAAGAACCTCCGTTGTGATTTATGCTCCCTCTCACTCTATGAGCCTTTGCTTAAGCAATTTATTTATCCAGCTGCACATAACAGGGTGGGCCTTGGTTACGCGGAAGCTTTCTATACATTGCTGTGTGTAGAGTAATTATCCTAGCTCTCTTAAATGATATTATGCGCATTAGCGTTCACGCCTATGAGCAGCCACAGTTTTTCACGTTCTCCGGTAGAGTGGGCCTGTTTGTGCCATGTAGGTGGGTGTTAGAAGTAAATGCTCCTATTTGTCCACAAACACCACGAGTGTTAGGTCATTAGTGCTGGAGTTAGAAGGAAGATAAGTATGAATAATCTTCCTCACAAGGGCAGCCGTTCTTATTTTGGCGCATCATCGGCACAATGGAAAAGAAAGAATTGAATTACCGTGACCGCAGTCCAGCATCCAAATTTTCCCCAAAGATATCCAACGTTTCCGGAACTACTACCTCGTCAAACTAACCTTGTGTCCTACTCACCCTAGGACTCAACTAACTGGTGACTAGCAGTTATTTCTTCTGGGTCAACTATGTCGTTGCATTTGATGAATTTAACCACCTTTTTGTAGCTTAACTTCTTATTGCTGTGATATGCAATATCTGCTTGTAGGAATAATGCAGTCCCCGAATATCCACGATCGGGGGCCTGCCTGCTCACCCCTAATGGGCGCCGCTACTGGGTATCCAACTCCCCACACCGTAAGTACATCTTCTTTTCTGGCTTGCACGATTTGTTGGCAGCAGCACATGTGGCTTCGTCCGCTTCTATCGTTATTCCTCCATCCCAAAAGGAGGGAGGGGTGTAAAGTTTAGTGTGTAAATCGAGGCAAGATATTGGGGATTGATTTTTGATCAATTTTGAACAATTTGACCACAAAGTCTATAGATACCAGTTACTAGTGCGGAGGAAATAGACGCAAAAAACAATAATGTGTAGACACTGGATCTAATTAGTGTAACAGAGTCAGTTGAACTCTTTAAGGAGATTGCTACAAGCTTGTTCAGCTATTTACAGCTAAGAATACACCATCATCAAATGATTTTTAGATTTCTTTACCTCAGATTAGTTTTCCTGTGTAATCAGCTTAGATGTATGGTCACAACTCTTTTGCGCAATAAAACTAAGAACTAAAAATGCAAAAACTACGAACTACATGAGATCGCACACAACATTCAAGAGTGGGAAGCCTGCAGGAAGCCGTGAATTTGGAGTGGCATTCATTGTGGATAGGGAGTTCAAGCCACACGTTATGGACTTCAAGGCAGTAAGCGAACGGTTGTGTGCGATCCGCATCAAAGCAAAATTCTTCAAAATATGGCTGATAAATGTTTACGCCCCGACAGAAGAAAAAGACGAAGAAACGAAAGACGCATTCTATAACCACTTGGAGAGGCTATTCGACTCATTGCCCTCAAATGACGTCAAAATAATACTCGGCGACTTCAACGCTAAAGTCGGGAATGAAGAAGTACATCGGGGAACAACTGGAGGGCACAGTCTCCACGATGCAACTAATGACAACGGCCAACGCCTGATTGACTTTGCATGTAGTAGAGATATAGTCATAAGTTCGACATGCTTCCCACATCGACGCATCCACAAAAGAACATGGGCATCACCAGATGGCAATACCTTCAACCAAATCGACCATGTCCTTATTCAGCGGAGATGGGCTTCCAGCATACTTGACGTTCGGACGTTTCGAGGAGCAAATTGTGACTCGGACCACTACTTGGTAAAATCCAAATATCGATGTCGCATGTCAAAGGCGTACGTGACGAAGACGAGTCCTCTGCGTAAGTTTGACATCGGAAAGCTCCAAACGGCGTCAGTAGCAGAAAACTTCTCAAAAACTCTTGAGACTAAGCTAACTCCCATCCTACAAGATAACACAGTGAGGCCGGTTGACGAGGTCTGGATGGAGATGAAGACAGCAATCAAAGCCGCTGCAGAACAAGTGGTTGGGTATGAAGCTCGGCGCAAAATAAACAACTGGTTCGACAACGAATGCCAGGATGCGCTCAACAAGAAAAATCAGGCATACAAACAGTTCCTTGAAAGGAACACCAGGACGACGAGAGAAAAATATGAAAACCTCCGACGAGTAGCAAATAAGATCATTAGATGTAAGAAACGAAAATATTATGACGAGCAATTAAAGAGCATTGACGAAAATCTGGCGAGCAATAAAACTAGACAAGCTTACAAAGTAGTGAAATGTTTAAGACGCGGATATCAGCCCAAGACGACACTCTGTAAAGACGAAATCGGCAACATCATCGCCGAAGATAGCCAGATTAAGGAGAGGTGGGCCTGCTATTTCAAAGAACTCCTTAATCCTGCACACGGCTCAATAATATCAGAGCCGATAGACATCTCTGACGAAGTCCCGATTGCACCTCCAACGCTGGAAGAAGTCAAGTCTGCCATAAAAAGCCAGAAAAACAATAAAGCGCCGGGCATTGACGAGATTCCGGTCGAGCTAATCAAATACGGTGGAAGCTGCCCTATAAAAGCCATCCACAAATTGATCCAGAACATCTGGGGTCAAGAAAAAATACCGCAGGAGTGGTGCAAATCCATCATATGCCCTATCCATAAAAAAGGAGACAAACTACGGTGCGAAAACTACAGAGGCATATCGCTGCTTTGTACATCCTATAAGATACTGACGAAAATATTAAAAGATAAAATAAATGTATACGCAGAAAAGGTCTTTGGGGAGTACCAAGGAGGCTTTAGGTCTGGTAAGTCAACTACGGATCAGCTCTTCACAGTCAAACAAGTGCTTGAAAAATGCTGGGAATTTAACATCGACGTCCACCAGATTTTCGTGGATTTTAAACAAGCATATGACAGTATTGACCGAAACATACTGTACAAAATAATGCTATACTTCGGCATCCCGGCAAAACTAGTCCGGCTGACCAAAATGACGATGACGTCGACAGCATCACAAGTCAGAATCAACAACGGTCTGACTGACGCCTTTGACACAAATGTCGGACTAAAGCAAGGAGATGGGTTGGCCCCTCTGCTGTTCAACTTAGCACTTGAATACGTGATAAGGAAGATTCCTGTCGACACAGGGGGTACGCTACTGTATAAGTCGAACCAGTTAGTGGCCTACGCGGGTGACATTAACATCATGTCCCGTTCTTTCACATCCGCCAAAGAACTCCTGTTGAAACTTGATCAGGAAGCCAAAGAAGTAGGCCTGCAGATCAATCAGACGAAAACATAAATCATGACGCAAACAAGAAAGAAGACCTCTATTAGACAAAATATAATTTTGGACGAATATCATTTAGAGAATGTGGACGAATTTATATACTTAGGCTCGAAATTGACAACGAAAGGCAGTGAAACTGACGAAATTAAACGGAGAATACAGCTCGCTAATAAAACTTTCTACTCCGTTCTGGCCCTACTGAAGACCAGCTGCATACACAGGAAAACGAAGCTCCAAGTCTACAAATCAATCATCAGACCTGTGTTGCGCTACGGATGTGAAACTTGGACCCTTACCCAAGCGTCCGCAAATATGTTGAACGCCTTCGAAAGACGGGTCCTCAGGCGTATAATTGGAGCTAAACAAGAGTGCGGCCAATGGCGGATAAGGTACAACCACGAGTTGTACGAGGTTTTTGACGAGCCAGAGGTTGCTACAGTAGTGAAACTGCGGAAGCTGCAATGGGCTGGTCACGTGCAACGAATAGACGAGCATCGAGTACCTAAGAAGGTATTCGACGGAAGGGCCGAGGGTCGAAGACCAGTGGGAAAACCCAGAAAACGCTGGTCTGACTCTGTCGACGAAGACTGCGCAAAAGCTGCTCGGCTTTCGAAATAGGAGGACGCGGTAATTGGACCGAGACAACTGGAGGCGTCACCTGCGAGAAGCCAAGGCCCGAGAGGGGCTGTAGTGCTACAACGACGACGACGAACTACAATAGATATTTCTGTAGATGCTTTTTATGTATCATATTTATTTTTCACTGTAGATATATTTTGTGTTTCAGAGTTTTGTTCTAGTATCTTTGAATTAAGTCAACCAGTGTGGAGACAGTATAGTTTGCTAGCTTAAACAGATAATGATATTGCATACATACGTATTATATCTTTCCTTCCCCGTTTCCTTAATTTGTAAACCAGATTCTCAAGCTATTTTCGTACATATATTTCTACGCCACACAGCCGACCAACTTTTCAAATAAAAGTATCCTAAATTTTCGCTCTTGATTTCCATCGTTTGGAGTTTTTTGCTTGTAAGTCAGTCAGTGCTTCTATATGACTACCCACATTTCCATTCTTCCACCATTACGCCTACATAGCATTCTATTTTTACCAAACACCAAAAAACACTGAGGTGCTTCTCCCTTCATCTTGGTTAATCCATCTAGCTGAGCTCTCAGCAAATCTTGGCAAACATTCAAAAATGTTCGTCCTACAACCAAAAAAAAAAACCTTACATACCTTCGCACGCAAGTCAAATATATTCAAACCGTTTTATCCAATTTTATTTTCATATTTTCATTTTCATAAGAGATGAAACCTATCGATATCCATCTTTCATCTCGCCAAAGGTTAGAACGACTACACTTGGAAATCATGCCACTCGTCATGAAAGCAAGCGTCCTTGAAAAAAAAGCTCGGCTGACGAAATTCTGCGAAAAACCAGCTTGGTTTTTACACTAAAAACGGAAAATGTTATTCACCTCGAACTCGAGCCGTAAAGAAGAAACCATCGAACTGTGAACTGGAGTATTCAGAGACGTCGTCTCCGTTTCATATGGTATATGGTTAAGTTTCTATTTTTTCGCTGTATTCCATTCGCCAATCTACGTAGGAGAGCTATACACAGTGGCCGGGTAGACAATAAAGAGCGATGACGACTTCTTTGCAAATCGTTTCTGACTGAAATATTTTTCAACGTGCACATGCTGATGATGATGGATGGGGTTGGTGGTGATGTTGGAGGTGGCTGGCGCTGGGCCTTTGGTCTATTTTCGTCAGTTTAATAGAGTTGCCGGAGGATGACGATATCAAAGCTACAACAAGATTTAGAATGAATCCTTTTGTTTGCTTCGGCTTTGCGAAAGAAACAAAGATTTGAGCTAAAGCAAAAGCTGGGCCGCAGCGCCGTTTTTAGTTGATCCACTCCGGGGACTTTCGAATAATGAAATCAGATGGGAGATTTTCTGGATGAGTCGTTTGACTGCAGGTGTTTACATTATTCGGCGCGCAATTCAAATGTTGTTTTTCGGAAATTTGAAAGGGAGGGTTTCGTCTGTACAGTTAAGCTTAAGATTACTTTCAATTTCGTAGAAATGTGAAAGAGTAAACTATTTGAAAAGTGATTAGGTAGTCTGATAAGACTCGCTCGGATCAAAGTTAACTAAAAAGATGCCGTCAGCAAGTAATTTTTTCTGTCATATATGTGCCTTAACTTGTCCTGAAGTTGATTAATTGCTTGCGTAATCAGCTCATCATGTACGTCAACTGTATCCAGATATCTTAGTAAAATTACCTTAGGTTGACAGATATCAAGGGAAACTATCCATATGTTATAGGCAAACATGAAACTATCATCTTTTTTCTGATACACTAATTTTGTGCTAAGTTTGTGACAAATTACGGCATGTATATGGATGTGTCATAGAAATGCTGACAAGATTCGATCGATGACTTTAAGAGAAGAATGCTCTTAGAGGAAGGAAAACTGAAAAAAGTGGTCATCTGAAAAAAGACAGCTAGATGAAGGATCAGGAGCAATGTAAATTATAGTAGAAAGTGGGTTTCTTTTACTTTTTGGGATTGTGAGAAATTGGAAAATGGTGAAAATGTACCCATTGTTTCGTAACATGGCATCGAGTGTTTTTCAATTCAATTGTGATGCCTCGAAAATACACTCCAGAAGAATACTCATAAATCCTCTAAGCGTTATCTTTTTGAAATTTCCGTCGACTTGATCTTGAATAAAAAACAAAGGGAAAAAATTGGTCGCCCATGGCTAATAAACTTTATTTAAAAAGGGCCCTGGACCTGACCTATTACCTCCAAGCTTCCTAGTTAAGTATGCAAAAACGATCATATCACCCTTGTATATAATTTTCAATAAATTGCTGTCATGCGGTACATTTCCGCGTTTGTGGAAATCAGCCCATATCACGCCGATTCTTAAAAGTGGTGATAAACGCTCAGTAGAAAATTATAGAGGCATCGCCATTTTGTCAGCTATACCTAAGCTGTTAGAAAAAATTGTTTGTGACAAACTTACAATCATTATTGATCCTCTCCTAAACGAGCAACAACATGGCTTCAGAAAAGGCCGGTCTACTACCTCTAACCTGATGATAATAGTCTCAAATGTGCTTTGTAATATGAAAAAAGGGCGTCAAATCGATACTATATACACTGACTTCAGTAAAGCCTTTGACCGCGTTGACCATGGCATTTTGAAACATAAACTCCAAAAATTTGGCATTTCAGGAAGCCTTCTAAACTGGTTGAATTGTTACCTTCGAGATCGAACGCAACACGTTAAATTCCAAGGCCTTCTTTCCAAAAAAAAATACCGTCTCATCTGGGGTACCTCAAGGCAGCCATCTAGGGCCGCTTCTGTTCATTGGTTTTGTTTCTGATCTCTCGGAGGGGTTATCCGACATTCCGCACCTTTTTTATGCAGATGATCTGCAAATATATCACACTATTCAGTTGGAATCAGATGCAAATTTTCTCCAGCTGAAACTTCAGTCACTGGTGCAATGGTGTGATCAGAATAAACTTACTCTTAACGTTGAAAAATTCCATACCATAAGTTTTTCCCGCAAGACCTCTACTCTTAATTTCGAATATCACCTGAATAATCAGCTCCTGAAAAATGTTGATAGTGTCGTGGATCTCAGTGTCGGCCTGGATAAAAAGCTGCGTTTCAATCTTCAGTATGACAGAGTTCTTGCTAGAGCTAGCAAGCAGCTAGGATTCATTAAAAGAAGTGCGAAAGAATTTAAGAACGTATGGGTTATAAAGTCTCTGCTTATGTCTTTAGTTTGCCCTCTACTCGAATACGCTTGCATCGTCTATATTCATAGCAATAAACTGGAATCTGTCCAAAAGCAGTTCGTGCTTTTTGCCTTGAGAGATCTCTATAATCCACATGATTTCGAAAGTCTTCCAACTTATAGTTACAAACTTAATCTCTTAAATCTGGCGACACTTACTTCCAGGAGAGCGGTACTATTCTCATGCTTCGTCTTTGATGTTATTAGAGGTTTGGTTAACGTCGAATATCTTAGTAATTTATTTATTTATTTATTTTCAAAGAATTTCGTCTAATACAGACTAGTAGTATTTACAGATATAAAACTTACAACAAATCAGTCAAAATGGACTGTTTTTGGCTAAGCTCTTTTTCAAAGATGATACAGATAAATTAAAATCAAATTGATGATAATCATCGTTGAAATTTCTTTTGATGCACGAAACGGGCTCATTAAAGGCGTAGTTGGTCCGATAGGCAGGGACAGATAAAATGTTGACTTGTCTCATTCTGTGACCCTTGGTATTGAGGCCAAATAAACCTAAAAGGTTTTCACATGAAATGTTACCCATGAGGATCTTAGCAGCAAAGATAGTTTTGAAATTTTCTCGTCTCTTATTAAGTGTATTCATGGCCAGTAAGTTAAGTCGATTAATGTAAGGAGGCAAGTGAAGAGGATCTGACCAAGCAAATTCACGCAAACAAAACCGAAGAAATTTTTTCTGAATGGACTCGATACGGTCCACATAAACCTGCTGATAAGGCGCCCAAACTATACACGCATATTCAAGTATTGGTCTTACTAACGCACAAAAAAGAATCTTAGTAAGATTTATGTCATGAAACTCTTTGGATCGCCTCCTCACAAAACCCAAGGTAGATGAAGCTTTTGATAAGATGGCGTTAATATGATCGTCAAAAGTAAAAGAATTGTTTAGAAGTACTCCTAAATCGAGTACTTTGTCAGAATATCTTAAGGGAATACTATTCAAAGAGTATTCAAAGCTCAACGGATTAATTTTACGCGTGTACGAAACAACGGTACACTTGTCAATATTAATTACTAATTTATTAAGGTCACACCAGGTCGTGAGGTTATTAAGGTCAGCTTGAAGTTCCAAGCAGTCGTGAATATTAGATATCTTTTTAAAGATTTTGGCGTCATCAGCATATAGTAAAATTGATGAATGTTTCAGGACAGATGGTAGGTCATTTATGTATAAAAGAAAAAGTAGAGGTCCTAAGTGACTACCTTGAGGAACACCAGATAAGACAGCAATTTCAGACGATAGGGCGCCACGGAAGGATACGCATTGGGTACGACATTCCAAATAAGATGCTATCCAGGAAATAAATAGCTGAGGAAAGTTAAACGAGGACAATTTACACAATAAAATCGAATGATCCAGCTTATCAAAAGCCTTCGTGAAGTCAGTGTAAATACAGTCTACCTGAAATCCTGCCTCGATTGATGGGTAATAAAATCACTTTCAACAATCCTGTAGGAAAAACTAGGCACACACGTCAATGAGCATCAACATCACACTATCTATGGAGACAGGGACCCGATAAATAAATGCTGCAAAATATTTAACAATGTTTCGAACTACTATTCCTCTTATATCTCTAAACCTTTATTAAAAAAAAAAATTATATACTGCTTTAAATTCTTAATCCAAATCATTTCACTTACCATATTGAATTAACTACCAGAAAATAAAGTCTGCTGACATTTAGAAATGTTATTGTAATTTAGCTTAAGGAAAACAGTTTAAGTTTAAGTTTAAATTTGTTACTGTTTTGTTACCTTGTTTGGTTCAATAAATAAATAAATATATCGTAGAGTTGAAAACAATGTATTTTTAAAATTAAATTTAAAGCCTATGGCCGTCCCTTCCAAGCGACAGTTTAATGGCTTTAAAATGGTATGTTGGCCATAAACTTATAATTAATGTTATTTTCAGAATTCGGTCGAAATTTTTGACACTAATTCGAATAGTTAAATATTGAAAACATTTATAGAATATTACACCAAAATTCAAATATTACTACCAGAACCACAGACCCATTTACAGTTAGATTTGTGGCTCACGCCCAATCACCATAAGTTGCTGTTTCCGCATTCCTCCTAGCACATGGTTCAAATTCGTAATCCAGATAATAGTTCCTCTTCAGTAAATACGTTGAATCGTCATTTAAACATTTTCATTTCAAGTGTTTACTAAACACTAAATATAAACTCTTATCCTCTTGCGTCTGCACTAAGCTGCACAAAACATCCCTTGGATATATTGCAAAACACCCCGCCGTTCAACATTTGAACACTGTGTAATTATTTTCATGGTGCGACATCAATTCGTTTCTGCTTAGAATGGCATGAAGAGAATTTGCAGCTCCATGTGCATATGCAGATGGAGGAAACGTATAGTGAACAAAACAGTTAAATAGAGTAAAGTGCTGGCATTAAAGACGTCACCAGAACTAAGTTTGGTCGTGGAATCGAACTGGATGTGGACCCAACTGGGTGTTCTGATATAGTGCAAGCTTCAGTAATGCAGCATGTGCACAGGACTGTACGGAAATAAATTGCAACATCCTCGATATGCTTGTTGTGCCGCTGGTAGCATCGATTTGGAAAGGACATTGTGTTATAGCTGGACTTTTGATGCCTTTACTTGGTCCAATTCGCTTGTTGTTTGCTGGCAAGAGTGTCTATTGAAGATATACTCATCTCCTGGCAATTTGTTCAGTACTCCCATATTGTTCAAAGCAGCTTGAGATAAATGCATTGTGGTTTATAATAGGTTTGTTAAAAATAAATCTGGAAATATTGTCAGCACATGGAAAACGTATGAACAAATATTTGTTAAAGAAAATGAGCTTCGTCGAATAACCTCTTGAAACTCAAGTTTCATTACGACTTGTGACAAGCAACCTTCCGCAGCCACAAGAATTGAAATAAAATGTATGCTATATAAATCTTGTTGATCGAACCCTACCAAATAAATGAATTAAAAATTATGCTAATAAATGCAATTGATAAAAAAAAGTTGAATTGAAACCGATTAATGTATCTTATGCCCACACTGGGCGCAAAAGTTTTTTGTGGTGAAACCATCGCGTCGCAGTGAAACTAGTTATCTTACTATAGAAATAAGTAACAATCAAGCATTTTACCATGTAATAAATGGTTTTGAGTGTGATAGCATTGAATCTTCTGAAACCAAATAAATACAGGGGAAGTCAAATTAGTTGGACCCATTAATTTAAAACAAAATCATGAAAGAAACACCTTTTTTCTGTTCCAGTTTTTAAGTCATTTTATTAACTGTTACCTTCGTACAATAAGCTTGAGTTGATTGAAAAACCTTGCAAAGAATAAATAGTGTGCACTCCTCAAAGTTGAGGACCTGTACATTTCGGACGCAAATTACATTAATAATATAAAATGAGAGAGAGAGCAAAGTTGAGATCAATGTTTTAAATAGACTTCCAATATTCATTATGTAAAAGAGATGAAAAACGAACGGAAGTTACAACAAAAGGTGTTTTGTTCTTCAATAGAGATGGCAGGTCTAATGGGTCGGTTTTTTTTCAATTGCTGATATTTACGATGGGCTAGCATTCTTTTGTCTAGTTAGTTGGGATACTGAGTAAGGATTGCAATACATTTTCCACTGCGAGATTTATTTTCCTCTGCCATTGTCTCAATAGGCAGGTTTTTGTGGATGGGGCTCTGGTGCTAGTTTAAAGTATTCTTGATTGGATCTTCTGGATGATGTTAATGTTTGATGGGCGAGCTGCTCCCCAGAGCTGTTAGCCATATGTCGGAATTGACTTCAACACAGACTTGTAGATAAGCACTTTAGAGTTGATAGAGGGTGTTGATTGAATATCCATTTGAATTGATTGAATTTCAGTCTCAATTGTTTAGTTGAAGTTTGAATGTGCCTTCTGTCTCCTGCCGTGATATTTTACTTCGTTACCTTGAGTTATTCGTATATTGTTGGGATATACTGGAAGACAAGTTACTTTGAGCAATGTCAAAGTAACTTGGATGGATTTGGTTTCGTGCTACCTGATTTCTCACTGATCATACACAATTCAACAATTCACAATTACACATCCACAATACACAACACTATACTACACATCAAAATTATAAAACACAGTAGGCTAAGTGAAGTGAAAAATTGACATATATTAAAAATAAAAAATATATATTTTCATAAAAATATCCAGACGTGTGTTTCTATTTTTTTTAGTAATACAATTATATGGAAGTTAAAGTCTTCTAAACTTTTTTCCATGTGAGTTTTGCAGGCTTGCAGGGTTATGCCAATTAATTGGACTTATATCGGCGTAGCATGGCGACGTCGTGTGCAAAGGAGGCTGCTGTAGTTTTTTTTGTCACTTATTGAGAGATCAAGTGTGAAGATGGATTAGAGAACAGGTTCCAACACACTTCTTTGAGGTTCACCAGCATGCGCATGATATCTTGCAGTAGAAAAGCTTTTGTGCATATCGGTTTTACGGAAGCGTTTTGGCAGCTTCGATTTGATTTTGAAGATCAACCCTTCCTGCTAGATTTTGTTGAAGACTTGAGCTACGTCTTAAAAGTACTAACTACACTTAAAAGTAGAATGTTTTTTGAATCTCTGGCGTGATTAAATGATGCTGTGATCAGCAGAACTACCTCGGAAACTGGGGATGCTGGATAAAAATAAATAGCTGTGTATGACTTCGCTTACGAAGAATCTTTAGTAAGCTTGGAGATCATTATGATCACGGCTGTTTTCCATGCTTCAGCAAAATATCTGATTCGGAAGATGCCATTGAAATGGCTAGAAAGCCAAGACACTGAGATCAGTGGCAATTATTTGAACATTTCCTGGAGAGTTTTTAGAGCAGGTTTTCTAGCTAATTGTATTTGCACCTCCTTGCCCAAAATTTTGATTGGTTATGTTTGGTTAAATCAGATAGAAAGTCACATGTTCCCGCAGCAATAGGTTTGAAAAGCTGATCTAGGTAAACTGCAAATACGGTCGATTTCTCTGCGTCACTTCTGTCCCAGTGTTGATAAGCAGTTCTTAAGGGGGTGTTCTGGTCTAGAAATTTTAAAAAATCGATTTTCTTGTTCGCATATTTTCAAAGTTGAGACCTTTAAGAATATGTCTCTAAGAGGATTTTTGGAGATTCGAAATATTTTTGGAGTTACAGTTATTTTTGTGGTGCGCCAAACTAAACCAACAAACGAATTAACCACTCCGAGCTACGAGCTTCTCAAGCTTCTAAAGAAGTTCGAACTGCTCGTATGGCTGAAAGAGCTTCAGAAAATCTTACTTTTGAATTGGAAAAAGAACATTACATGAAGCAGGTATCGCTGATTAAAAAAAAACATAAATATAACAAACCATTAAACGACTCAGACAGCTCGAAGCGCGGCTTCAAACTTTAAACGGGTTTTCCTCGAAATTACTTTTTATTTCGATACGGCTGGCATGATATCTAATTCTAATTGACCGATTTACTTGAAATTTAGCGCAAGACCCTCTTGACACTATTAAAATTGGTCTGACGTAGGGATGTTTTTTTTACTATTTTTGAAAAATTCCCAAAGCTGATCGAATGAGTCGAAAAACGACCATTTCTTTTACATGCACGCCATTTTGAGATTTTTTTTGAGATGACTACGCTCGACTAATTCTAAATCCTTCTTTTTACTGAATTCACCAAAAATGTATGCTTAAACTGTGATTTTTTTTTGTTTTTTTTTAATACATTTTTATTACTTTTAAAATGTTCATAAAAAAAACTGATAGGAGTGCGATTTGATTTTAGGTTTTGCAGCAGCAAATAATTCCAAAATATAGTCATGGGAAAGATGAGCTTCTGACGATTCGCGTGTTTTTAAAAATTTTGAGTCAATGAGGTATTTTCTAAAATCATTCCAGTTGGTTTCGTTCGAACATTTACGCTTACAACTAGCGTAGCTGTGTGTCATGTCCAAAGCAATAATGACAGGAAAGTGATCTGAGGGCAGATCGGAAAGTGCCTCTGAATATGAAGAAGGTATATTTAGTATAGCGGAGGTATTTCTTTCGAGACTACCGAGTTTATTATTTCCGGAATTTTGTTGGTATCCGACAGCCAAAAAGTTGGCTGGTTATTTAAAACATACTCCAAACCATAGGTTTGTAGTTTTTCAAAAAGTGCTTTGCCCCTAAGAGAAATGATTCGGAACAACCCAGAGAGCCCGTCGCCCCAATAAATTTGGTTCCCAGCAACGAAAAGAACCTTTGTTTTTGAAATTTTGTGCTTCGATGGGTAATAGATGGACGAAATTACAATCAAACTCGAATATTTTCGCTGAGTTCTTCCAAACGATGATGGAGCAGATGTTCTTTTAATAAGTATTGTAGACCCATCTCTATCCTCCCCATGTGGGTGTTTGGTGTCGTAGAAGATTTAGTTTTGGATGTCAAATTTATAATATTTTCCGTGATGTGAAACACATCAATATCATGAGTTGATGTAAAGCAGGCTATTTCCACCTTATGGTGGAGCAATTGGAGTAACATGTTTCGATTTTTAAGTAGTCCTTTCTTCACGTTGTTCATTGTCTTCATAAACATTGCATTTCGTTTGATAACGTCGAAATATGTGATATATAATAGATTGAGATACAAAAGTTTCTGGCATGGAAACTAGTCTGATAGTTGCAAAATTCAGAGCTTGTTGAGCTTTAAAAACTTGATACCCTCTGTAGTTAGCAGTATGTTTGCTACCACAGTTGACCATTTTTCAATTGCATGATCTTGTTTACTCTTGGCACAAAACTTTGTGGCGCGAAACTCCCCACAAGTAACACACTGACTGGAGAGTGAATAATAGGTTGTATGTGAATGATAGGTTTTATGGCGGTTCGTGCATTACACAGGATCTGATCTGAGGTACATTCCGCTTCAAAACGATAGGGCATCCCTGAAATTTTCCCATTTCTCAAAACCGATAAGAGGTAGATAAAACTTTTATTGTGGGTCATATAGTACATGCAAGGAATGTTCAGAATGTTTAACGTAATGGCTCCTTCAATTAATATTCTAGAAATTTTTCGTATTTACCTGAAAAAAGGTGCTTCAAAAAGATAAGACAGCTGAAGGTATTTAAAAAAAATCTGTATTTAAAGATAAATTTAAGTATATTATTTTATGTTTTAATAATGTGTTGCCTTTCCTTATTTTGCTAAAACAGTTATCATTCAATGTGGTTGAGATTTATATAAATTTATAAATTATATAATTTCTGCAGAATTAGCCTCTAAGCTTCTTGTATGGCATCTTTTAGCTCCTGGATTGAATTGAACTGTTTATTGCCCCGATATACAGCACGGGATAGTTGACGCCAAGCATTCTCGATAACATTTAAATCTGGAGATCTAGCTGGCCATGGTAAAATCTTAATATTTTTGGAGGAAAAGTATTCCTTTACAATACGCGCTGTATGTACTGCTGCGTTATCCTGTTGAAAGATAAAGTCCTCTTTAGAAATCCTTTTTGCATGTGTCCTCATTTGTTCATCTATTAATTTTATGTAATCCGGACTTTTCATTTTCCCATCCACAAAGCAGATTTCGGCCTTCTCTTTGTAACCGATCCCTGCCCATACCATGACACCTCCACCACCCATTTGTCTGCGAACTTGGAAAAGGCGATCTCTCCCTAAATCATGAAAATAATATGACCAACCGTCGGGTCCATCCAAGGTGAATCTTTTCTCGTCCGTAAAGATAACATTCCCCCATCTTTTCTTCTACCTTACATGTTCCCGAGCGAATTTCAACCGCTCCTCAATATGCTTTTTTGTTAGCGGTGGTTTTCTAGGAAGTTTTCTTCGTTGAATAGTGGGTGTTTTTTTCAAAAGACGTTGGACATTTAAAATGTTTGTGTTCACACCAGCTTTTTCCGCAATTTGTCTCGCTGTTGCTGTTGAGTTTCATGCTACTCGTAATATCGACCGCTTTTCACGATCACTTAGTGCACTAGGTCTGCCTGGACTCTTCTTTTGCCCGAAATTTACAGGAATTTTTAGTAAATTCATTACAACATTTCGGCTTCGTTTTACAATTTTCGCGACACTTAAACTCTCATTTTTCAGATTTAAAATCGTTTTTATTTCACTTTCACTTAGTTTGTTACCGCGACCCATTTTTGCAACACAATCCACTAGTGCGCACTGAAAAAATATCGAAATTTTTACAAAACGACCTCAGTTTATCTAAACCCGTAAACACTAAACAAATTTCAAACTCATTTCTTGCACCAAATGCTTGCAACTGCCGATTTATATACTCTGTCCTTTCTTTTTGAAGCACCTTTTTTTCAGGCAAATACGAAAAATTCCTAGAATATTAGTTGAAGGGGCCATTACGTTAAGCATTCTGAACATTCCTTGCATGTACTATCTGACCCACAATAAAAGTTTTTTCTACCTCTAATCGGTTTTCAGGGGTGTCCTATCATTTTGATGCGGAGTGTATATAAGATATCGCAGCCTATACGTTTTGTAAATTTCCCCCCGCTTGGGCTCTATTTCTGATTTTACAAGTGGCTGTTGAATAAAATTATGATGGATTTTACACCCAAACCAAGAGATAACAAGTATCAATATCAGGTTATATAGTAGGTGGCAATAATGAAACATTTAATTTAGTTGAAGGAGATTCTTCATAAATTCACGATATTTCGGCTATTCCTCTCCAAATGTTGGCCTTAAGCTCGTTAAAGGTTCTGGCATGCTGATGTATGTCTTAGACTTCAAGTATTTTCACAGCAGAAAGTCTGGCGGTGTCAAATCAAGCAATCACGGGGGCTAGTCAAAACCAGTAATTTTTTTTATTTTGAACGATCAGGGCTTTGAAAAAATGATAGTTTTTGGACAACGGCTTCAAAAAACTCCATTTGTGTTTTGAGCTGTGTTTTAAACACCATTTTTTTGAAACCAAAAGTGTTCTATATAATTTTCATGAATTGTTGGCATCAAAAACTTGATTACGATCGAATGAATGATAGTTGATGTTTCACCACGTTTATATTCGAAAAAACGACCCTATGAACGTATCAAGATAAACATCGAACCAAACAGTAACTTTTTGTTTGTATCTCTTCAATAATTTCAGTGTTTTCAGTTCTATAGAACCGAAAATTCTGTTGGTTTTTGATGATTTTTTGCCGAAAGTAATTTTCAGTCTCGGTTATTTTAAGGACGAAATTTGCATATTCCAAGCGGCGAGGCCTATTGGCCGCCAATAATCATTGAGCCAGTTAAATGTTGTGCATATTAACACGAATTATACGCAGTAACGGGGTGTGATGGATTGCTAACTGGACAGAACGACGTCGATATGATGTTCTTGGATTTGGCTCCGATGAGCAATGTTTCCACGCCTACGATTAGCGATAGAACATAAAGACGAAAATCTTTAATGAAAACGCTTAATTGTGTTCTGTGACAGTGCACCCTTTACTTGATTTTCTTAATTTTCTTTTCTCCTCACACGTTGAATGTTCACAGTAGATAAAATATAATGAATACACAACCAAGCAATTTAAGCGCGTTTGGGTCGTAAGTACTGAAGTATCATAAACGTGCTGTATGAGAGCTAAAAAGCAAAAATTGTCAAAGTTATAAGATTGTCCGATGGGTCCACCTAATTTGGCTGAGGTGTTACTTCTATAATGCTTAGCCAAAAAAAAAATTAATTTGCAGCCAAGCCAAATGAAAAAACCAAGCTGGTTTCAAACCGTTTTAGCAAAAATGTGTAAGAAAAATTTTAAAACATTTTTCCATAGTATAGTAATAATGAAAAAGAACCATTTATTTACTGCACGAATTATTTTGCTTGCTCCCCAGTTCGCTTTCAACTAATTTTATTCAACGGGCAAAAAAAACGTATTTTTGCTATTTCCTATTTTGATTTTGAGCTAAATCAATTTGACTGGAGCACACTTCAAATGAATTTAAATTTTAATGCATCTCCATAAAAAAATCATTTCATTCATAACATCCTTTGAAATTTCCATATGCAATTTTATTATTCTGCATGATAACTTACCGCATGTTATGATAATTTTCCATTCATATTCCATTTGATATACATCTGCATCATCATCATTTCCCGCTAACAGCACCTGTATCGTCCCTGCAATCTGCATAATCATTATATTGCCATTAAATCCGAAAAACCATCATCCGCTTTTCTCATTTTTTGCCGTCATCGTTTTGTTGTCACGCTGTCGTCATCGTTATGGTAAGCTTTACGACTATGATTCGAGCTGGGCTCTAGGACTAAGCCATGATTGATGCTGTTCCGATTGTTGAAAAATTTGTTGCGGGTTCTACAGCAACTAGTAGGCGAAAACTATACAGAATTTTAAAATTTGTGGTAAAGTCTAGGAAACTTGAAACATGGAATTGTATGATCCAAGAGCGGGAGAGGACATTGTATAAAATTCAAAGTGTTGTGCGAATTCTAATCGTGATAAGGATCAAATGGTTGCTGGTATTGTAGAAATCCTAGTCGTGACGTAAACTATTGCATTGGGGACTAGTATTTAAAAATAAAAGATGCTGTCAAATTATCATGTCGCATCTTTAATCCATAATATATTTCCTGTATTGATATCCTACAAATTTCATCAGAAACAAAAATTGGCGCTATTACACGATTCTACTCATTTCCCTAAAATAAACCAAAACCCACAACATGTAATGATCTGGCTACCCAACATAGTTCATTAGACAAAACGAGGTCTCAAAACCATAATCGAAATTAATAAAGTGATTATCGGTGGCCATTTATCTTGTTCCCGAGGCAAAAACTGAAAATGAAAAATATCTCCGTGCAACTATAAAACCAGTGTGCATTTTCATCCTGAACACAAAAAAAAACACCAACAACAAGAACAATACCGACAATACCATACCGAAAACTTTTGCATATCTGCCAACTGCATCAAGGTCTTTCTGCTCATAAATTTCCATTTATAGTTTTTCTCCCTGTCGTTTTACTATTTAACGGGGGCACAAGGAGCTGATAAAGGGGCCGAACAAGAGTTTTGTATTTAAGCTGGAACAGATCCAAAGCGACAATAAACCGCCAGCAGGAGTATGACAGGATTCGCTTGGTTGGAAATCTGCAATCTGAACATGCCCATAATAGAGTTGGGAAAGGAGAAAGAGTGGCAAAAAAAGCAAATAGCAACAGTGTATGGAATGCTAGAATTAGAAGTTTGACGTTGATTTAAATGAACTTGTGCACTAGTACATTTATGATGAATTTTGATTCTAGTTCGTATACGCCACTGCCATATGAGATGATTTGATTTCGATGAAATTAGTTCTTGCTAGTTCAATGCCAAGATGGTACAATCCATCCAGGCAATTGGAATTTTATGATAACCATATTTGTTATATTGCATTTTGCTGCTCAAAAATTTCACCTTTCCAAAAACTACATGGGGTTCGAATAAACAAAAAAATATTTTAAAGTAAAAATAATTTATATGAGAAACAGCTGATTTTGATCTGATGAGAACCAATCTATCTTATACCCACACTGGGCGCAGTAATTTGTTTGCAGATAAACCATTGATTTGCTGACAAATCAGTTGTTTCGTAATATGACAAGTTAAACTTAAGCCATTTCGATCGAAATACAAAATTTTTGGTGAGATTTGATTGAGTTTTGTAGAATATTTTATTGAATGGCATCAATAATGTTTGTATAATTTTTTCCCTAATTTTATATAATTTTTTTCCCTAAGTTTATATAATTTTTTTTCCTCTTTTCAAGATTGTTGCTTATAATTTTGCCCATTTTTCGTTTTTTTTTATATTTTGCATTTAATTTTTGTATATTTTGAACTTAGTTTGATGTGCTGCGAACAAAATTAAATCTCGATTCTACACTCTTTTGATCTGTTGGAATTTATGGTTGAAAATATTTGCATTGATTTGTTAGTTCACTAGTAAACCAGGCACACTATCACTAAATCACTAAAGATGTGGGGCTAAATTGATGTCCCTGAATTAATTTTTTTAATATGAGCTAGTGCAAAATTCAACAAATGCGTAGTAGTACTTATATCACAAGGGAATTTTTCTGGGAACACAAGGGAATCATTTTCTGCACTTTTTAAAATCCATTAGAGCGAAATAACAGACTTCTTCAATGTTCCCATATTCCTAAATTAGGAAAAAATCCTATTAGAAAAATATGTTGAAATATTTCAAATCGACGTTTCTTCGTAAAATTTGCTTATTACAGACGAAATAAAAAACAATTTCAGTCTAATTTGTTGAGTTTTCGAAAAATATTGCCTTTTTGAAATCAAACAATGCAAACAATTGATAAATTGAATGCTCTGCTTCCGCTGCCAGGTTGAATTTTTGGAAATTTCGTACAGAACAGTAAGCATTCACCAAATTACCTATTTTCGAAACTTCTCCCTCGAGAAGCCGGATTATCAAATCAATATTAAATTCTCAGGATGTATTGTATAGATGTATATGAGGACTAGTGCAGTGACAAATTAAAGCAGCGATATCTTTAACACTTTGGCGGCGGTGGGCATTCTAACGAATTTTCAGGTACCGCTGTATTTCCATGTAGAACTCATTTTTGTTAAAAACAAGTACTGAAAATGAAAACTTATGATGTTTTATGCTTTTCCATGATAAAAAATTAGAAATTATGAACCTTATGTGGGCGCTAAGTGCCTAAAAGTAGGCAAGGATTTTTTTTTCAAATTTAGATTAGTCATAACTTTTGACAGAAACATTGGATCATCGTGAAACCTGCAGATCGTATTGACATTGACTAAAGCTATAGGTTGATGTGGCTGCCGATCCACAGAGGTCCGCCGCACATAGGCACAAGAGAGGCCCGTTGTGAATGTCTAAAGCTATACACACATGGGTTTTTCAAGACGGTACGGGCAACTCCGTAGTTATGACAGACACGTGAAAAAAATCTTCCATTAAATTATTGATAAATATTAACCTTTGTCCACCATGTCGATTTCAAATTTTCAAAATTCCGAGTTGCATAAACACGGCAACTCATCACCAAATTACCTCTATTTTCAGCGCTCGAAACTTCTGTACACGAGCTCTGACGACCGGATAATCCAATCATTATAAAATTTACAGGACATTTTGGTATCAACTAGGACCAGGTCTGATAGAAGTTATTTTGAAATGCATTCAAACCTGTGGCAGTGGTGCCATCTTGAAAATTCACTGCGAAAAAAAAACTGCAATTTGGCCTATAACTTTCGATTCACCCAACAAATTTTAACAAAATTCACACAATACTTGAACCTTGCTCTAAGCCACATTTGGTTAAAATTTGGCTGAAAAATTAAAGTAAAGTAAATCATCTAAATCTTGTAAATTTACTCAGCAAAATACATTTTTTCCCCTATAACTTCCGATCCAGTCATGAAATGAAAACGAAATTCATGCAGTAAATGGCCTTTATTGTAAGCTAAATTTCAGAGAAAAATACTGAAAGCGCTGCCAGCTATGGCTATTTTTGTAATTTTTTTTTTGCATTTCTTTAGCAAGCGATGTTGTCATTAAATTTGCAAATGGGAATGACCCTGCAATGACACTAAACTACAACTATTGAGGTTTCGAAAATGTGAAAAAAGTTTATGAGTGGTAACCCTAAAATTCTGTTCATCGTAATAACATCCAGCGCAGTCATTCAATCAAAATGAAATTCACAGCGTGAGTTTAATTAACTTAACGTGAAGCAGATTTGGTGTATTTTTGGCTATGCTGCTAAAACAGGGTTTGCAGCACCAGCAGTTTTCATAAATATTGCACCAACAGATCCTTCCATTATATGTTCATATGCAAAGCATTTACAATAAAAATAAGGATTAGATGTTTAAATTTTCCGAGTTTTGAAAATTATTCACATGGCCGCCTCAAACATCAAACAACTTTCGATTAAATCCTCGAGTGTAAACGAAATTCAAAGGATAGGTTGGTTTTAGCATGAGCTTGTTGTAGTAAACTTATTGCTGCTTCATTGGAAAAGTGCTGCCAGCACTGAACATTTTCATCATTTATATTATAAGAGATAATGTCGAGAAATGGCTTTTGTTGCTTTGGGCAAGAAATGGTTGATATGATACTACAAAAAAGTGCATCACGTCTTTCCACATTTTTAAGTCACTCAAAGCGAATTCTTCGAAGGTCAGTTTTCAAGCGGTTCTGATGCGCTGGAGTGTTATTTTTAGTTATAATCACGCGGCTATGAACATAACTAAATATGTTTAAATGTTTGAATTTTGCGAATTTTGGATTTTTCCCGCGAATCGCAACTCACAATAAACGTTCTATTCCTTTTCCCGATCCAGTTATAGGATTGGAGTGAAATTCACAGAATGAGTTGGTCTTGCTTGATAAATTTTTATTCCTGGCACTAACAAAGCCATATCAGAACGGGGCGTTTTTATAATTTTGGTACCAAAATAGTAAACGATAGATATCTAATTGATCTCAGATATGCCACCTAGAAATGTTCATATGGTAAGCACTTTACGATAGAGATCAGCAATGATAACCATTTTTCTTAAAATTCCAATCTTTTTCGGGCGGCCGTCATCAAAATATGTTCATGCCGATAACTTTTGATTCAATAATCTGATCAAAACGAAAATGAAGCAAATTTGACATAATTTGACAAAGGGCTTTTTTTATTTGTTCGTTATTATACCAAGAGATACTACCATTAAACTTTCAGGGGATAAACAATTTATAATGGAAACAAGAAGTAACTGCTTGAATTACTAAAGTATTAAAATTTTTACAGCCGGTTACTCTCAAAGTGTTACTGTTTCTATAACTTCCGTTGCAGTCATTGCCACCAGGAATGTAGCCACTCGTGCACTGAAAAATGTTATCATTAAAAAAAAATGTTTTATATGCTATATATCTGGTATTTGTTGACGGAAGCCAGAACCGGACCCGGAAGCCAGCGCCGATGATGATATATCTGATGATGATCTGGCGATGAGTAAAAATTTAGAAATATATTTATTAAACTTTTCAACCATAATCAACATGAAACGAAATTTACGAATTTCCTCAGCCTTTTCTTTAAAAAATTAAAAACCATTAGTTCACATGCGGTAGATGTTTTTTTCTCTATCATTGATAAGACATTGCTATCCCTATTTTTACTGCAGTATATAGGGTAAGTGCTGAAAGTATTCGGGCTGAATTGTTTTTTAAAAAATTATTTATAATATCGGTACATAGACAACAATCTTGAAACTAGAACCATCTGCATCAATATAGCGTTTCCAGTGACTCTGGCATAAACTTTAACTCCTTTGTTATGGGCTCTTAAATATTCTCGACCGTGCTGTCCTTTCATAACCGATTTGAGTCGGGGGAGAGAAAGAAATTTGGAAAACGTTGAAACACAGTGTTTAGCCAGGTAGTTCGTGACTGCAAAGGCGGCGTGGTTGGCGCATTGTCGTAGTGAAGCTCCCAGGAATCGACGATTGTTGGGCAGAAGCGGGCGACTCGTTTTCGCAGTCTTTAAGGGGGTAGTACCGGTTATAATGCTGAAAAACAGCCTAATTTTCAATGTTTTTCTTTTCAGCTCCTTTACTATGCATACATTTTAAAATTTGCATGCATAAAATACACATCCTGGAGATTACAAAAAAAAAATATATATTTTTATTTTTTTCATTTTTCTACTTATTTATAGAGAGCGCCAAAGTGGATATATCGAAACAAAAAAAAACACTGCATTTTCAAGCGGATTGTTTAATACGTGGTAATCTACCACAATATTTTAAAAACATGTCAAAAAAAATTGGTGTTTGAAATTTTTTTTCGAAAAATACATTTTTGTTCACTTTGTTTCGCTTGCCAAATTTTTTTTTGGGTTGACTTATGGCCTATATTGTGGTAGATTACCACACCGGATACTTGAATAAAGTAGCACACAAAATTTGATTTAAATCGGTTCGGCCAATCCGGAGAATAAGTGTCCGCAGTTTGAAAAACGTCATTTCGAGAAAAACGCGTTTTAAGTTTTCTTTCCATTTATTTATTGAATATTATTTAAAAAATATATTTTTATCACTTGCAATTGCTCAGTCTACAATCACTGGACCATACATAAGTGTTCCTGAGGCCTCATAAGCTAGTTGCTCTTGCAGTTGGGCAGTTTTTTTGGCCAAACACGCTTCCTGTGCCGCTTTTCCGCCTGACTTATGCGCTCTTCATCTTTTTTCTCGCAGTAATTAAAAGCAGCGGTCTGCCGCTAATTGCCGTAACTTTTTTATTTGCGGGAATATCGTAATGAAATTTTGAGACGTGATTTGTGAAGGTATACTAAATTTAATAATCAAAATAAAAAAAAAAGATTATTTCAAAATTATAACCGGTACTACCCCCTTAAAGACATACCATCTATTAATCTATTAAAAAAGGTGCGTTTTCTCGATCATGAAATTGTTGAATCGAAAGCAACAGCAATCTTGCCTCAGTTGTTGTTGTTTTCAATGTTGTCTTAACCAGCTCTTGATCGGGACGAAAATAATAATAATAATTATTTCGAGCATCAGTCAGAGCATTTGTCCTAATTAATGTATTTATTATTTGCGCATTTAGAATAAATTTATCAAAAATTTTTGAAAACAATGCTCCGAGGTCATTTGCTAGATGAAATTTTCTTGTTTCAAAACATGTCAGTAAAATAAAGAAACGCGTATCTGACATAACCATATGAAAAATTGTCTCCTGCAGAAATTTAGGTACTTATTTGTATCTGAATATACATGGAAATTTGCATATGTGGTCAATTCTTGCCAATAAATGTCAAAAAATGGACACAAACATTTTCTAAGAATGCTTAAATACTAGCAAATGCTTGAAAAAAATAACATAAACACTAAGAAAATTAATAAATGCGGGATGGAATAATAATACAAGAAAAAAGAATAAAAAGCTAATCGACCGAAAAAGAAACAAACAAATTGAGTAAATTAGCACATATTCCGAGTATGTATATGAAAGAACGTTATTTTTTCGAAATATTTTTAAACACTGATAACGTTTGAGGCAGAGGACCAAGGTTAAGGCTATAGTGCTGACGAGGCAAACGCAAAAGGGGGGAAAAGAAATACGTGTCGGTACGGGCGAATGTAACATTAAAGTTAAATAATGTTCTATTAGGACGGCCCGGTTCCCTAACTGAAAGTTGAATGCTGGGGTCAACCAATATACTGCCTTTAAAAAGTTTAAAAAGGAGGCACTCGTCGAGGAACACTCTACGTGACTCAAGGGAAGGAATTTGAAAGATGGAGAGGCACAATACGGAATACTGTGCTTATATATCAAGTGGCGGGTGAATCGGCGTTGCACGGATTCAACCGCATCGATCAAGTGTCCGTAATGTGGACACCAAATTTGGCAACAGTATTCAAGAATACTACGGACGAAGGAAAAAAACAGATATACAGAAGTGGACAGATTAACAGAACGTTAAGAGAATCTGATGATGAAGCTAGAAAAACGAGAAGCATTGGCAGTGATGTGTAGAATATGTAAGTCGAACTTTAATTTGTAATCAAAAATCACGCCAAGGTCCTTGATACTAGAAACAACATTGAGAGAAGAGTCAAGGACACAGTAGGAGAAGAGCATTTCACAACATTCAAAGTGAGGGAATTTGCAGTGCACCAGTTAGCCGAAGCACCCAAATCGCTCTGCAATATGGTACAGTCACTAGCGGATTTAAGCACTCTGAAAATTTTAAGATCATCAGCGTACAAAAAGCAGGGTGAGTTAAAGAGGGAAGGGAGATCGTTAATAAACAAAAAGAAGAATAAAGGACCAAGAATGGATCCTTTCGGAGCTCCTGAGGTAGGAAAAAAGGTGTAGAGGAGCAAGACTTAACAGTAACAACACAAGAGGGATCACAAACGTAGGAGGCGAACCAGCAAAAAAGGGCACCGGAGAGACCAAACCCTTCTAACTTTGACAGAAAAATGTCATGGTTCACAGAATCGAAGGCCTTGGCAAAGTCGGTATATACTTGCTTTTGCTGGTCGATTGCGGAAGCAACGGTGTTTGTCAAAGACAACAGGTTTGTAACCGTTGACTTACCTTTGATGAATCCATGCTGTTCACTGGCCAGCAAGGGCTGGACGAAAGGGTACACTCTGTTGTAAACGACTCTTTCGAGGAGCTTTCTAAAACATGGCAAAAGCGATATGGGACGGTAATTACAGATGAAGGAAATATCACCAGCTTTATGAAGGGGAAATATATTGGCGGATTTCCAAAGAGATGGAAAGGTCTCGGTTGAGATGCTGAGGTTAAAAATTATTGACAGAAGAACACACAAGGAAGATGAAAGTGATTTGGTGAAAAAATGTGAAATGCCGTCAGCACCGAACGAGTCGACTTCTAAAGGATTTGTAAAAAAGGCAGAAAGGGTACAATCAAATGCAGGAAAAAAGGTTGATGGCGAAAAGTTACTATGATGGGAGATGAAAGAAGAGAAAAATTGAGCAAAGAGCCCACAAAAATCTTGAGGTGAGTACGCAGACTTATCATGAAGATACATAACAGAAGTAATGCCAGAGGAACATTTAAGGGATTTGATATAGGACCAAAAAGGCTTTGGATTTTCAGAAGTAATAGAAGTTTCGACATACTCAAGGTAAACACGCATTGCGTCATTGGCTGCCCAATCGGTGGTCTGCAGTCAAGAGGTAATTTTCCATAAAAACTCAGCTCCTTTTGTATGTGTGCAAGTTCGTATGTGTGCAAGTATTAACCTTACTTTCCTTTTTTGAAGCCCATATGCAATTCAATTCATTCCCGAACATAATTTGGAATTGATTGGTCCTATATGATTAAAATTAGGGTTTAATAAAGTTTACCAAACGAAATGAAACCAAGTGAACGTTGTACCCTCTCAACTTTGCTCTTATCATTGGTCGCTCCACACGTGAACCACGACCGTCGGAAAAAACCGCAGCATTTCATTTCCCATGACCATCAACAATATTGGTGCTAATTGACGAGACACGCGCTAGATACGGGCAAACACTATTGGTAAAGCTCAATTCTTAAACTTTTCGTTAATATAACCCGGAACCGAATTTAATGCATTTTATCTCTCTCCCAGAGTCACATTATCTTCACACATCCACACTTGCTTGATGTGTGTATATTTTTGGCAAGCTTGTTTAGTATGTGTGTGCGGATAAGCCATTGTTATCATATCAGTTAGCCGTATATCATAAGATCACTAATCATCAATGACTCTAAATCATAGTGCGCAAGCTCTGGTCTAATCATTCCGAAGATAAATTGATTGTACACACACTGAATGCACTTGTATGTTTATATGAATGATACGCTTTTGGCTGATCCAATTGGTCGCTCGCCAATTCTCTAGTAAATATGTAGCTAACAGTCTGAGAAATTGATATTTACTTTTGAAATTCGCTAAAGCAGACGGAAATTGTGTTCGGTAAATATCCGACAGTTTGTTGTCTTGTACCGTTCTTGTCGAAATATTGTTTTTTTTACGAAAGAGCAGTTTTAAATTTAAGGGCTCATCGTTATCTCGAGGTAATTTAAAAGTAATTCATTATATCGTTGTGCTAGGGAAACCTTGATTCTAACTACGCGATCGCCAACTTTGACAATAGGGTCAAGAAGTTAGACGTGTTTCGTCTTATCGATAATAAGTGCAGTTATTTGTGTAGTGCAGAGTTCGATTTCGAAAATGCTCAGTGATCTTCTGTGTAGTTGTTGGGATATCCTTGATATGGCATCCTAAAAGAGTAAATTTGTTAGTGTTAATTGTAGATAGTTTAATGCGTAGTGTATTCGATAACGCATTTTTAGTTTTATGTTACTCGAAATCAAACCTGTGATCATAAAATGTGGAATGGAATATGTGAAGCTGCTTATCTATATGGAGCACCATCTGTACCATTTTTCATTGGAGGCGACCGTTAGTATAAGCCATATATAATGCTCTATGAAATTAAATATAGATTACCGTCTTGATTATTATTTTATCAATATTTAAGTCGCAATGACTAATGGCTTGAATCAGGAAATCTATATTACTTATATCGGAACATTTCACAAGGTTTGGATTTGGCTTTATCGCTGTATGTTTTAAAACAATCGCTTGGAAATATCAACCATTGATTTATTGCCGTTGTATTCGACGCATTTTGCAATTGATACTCGTATATGAACAAGTAAATCAATGTAAAGCTAAATTACTTGTGCTATGATATCTATTAATTATATTCTTGTTTCTATTTTCGCGTTATTTTAAAGATAAGCTGTTGCTGCCTTTGACATATTTAGGTGATCAAAGGGGATTCAGCGTAAACATGAGAATACAATGTGAAATAGGATAACCAATATGAAATGTCGCAAAACTTGCATCAGTTTGCATACATTCATGTATATACTTGCATTTTGTAAATATTTCTAAAATTAAGAAAACCTTGTTGAAAAATGAAAAATGTATTGCAAAGAATATTTTTTGCGAAATTTAATCTTCAGTTTGAAGAGGAGCAGTGCCCTATCAAATGTAGTTACGGAAGCTTGAAGTCACATAATGAAAATAAAAAGCAGCTGTTTTCTAAATAAATTAAAAAATGTTGATTCGATGACTAAAAAATGGAAAGAAGAGATACCTTAACTGATTGTTAGATTTTTTCCGCCGTGGTAGAGGATGTTCAGGATTTCGTTCTGTAAGTTTGTCTTCCAAGGGGCTGCAAAGGAAATTAGGTCTGAAAATCAACTAAGAAATTGATAGATTTCGAAAATAATTAAAGTTTCTAGGCCACTCAATTGTAGTGTTCGTTTGTGCTACAGGAAGTGTTTGACTTTTAGCTCTGCTTTGTTGTGGTTACTAAGGCGAACTAGATCATCGACATCTTATAGATCGAAACAAGCATTTTCCTGAGAGTAAAATATATGATTCTAGTTGCGAAGTTAGGTAAAATACTTCACGAATTTGTTAGCTTAGATTGTTCGCTTGCTCTTGCGACGTATTACCATTGGCGACGTATATTGTAGAGCAGTGTTTAGAGAAAGTCCTATTAAAATAACTCTAGCGCATGAGAACCGCTAGACATACGAATGTTTGATGAACCGTAGAGGAATCGCGCAAATTTTGAGTGCATATTCTATCACACGTAAAAGATTTAGTTTCGCTGGAAATCTTTTTGAAGTTCCATCAGTAAGCCAAAAAAGAATATTGTAAAGAAAAAATTTATATATCCAAATGTCCTTACCTGTGATATTCCTTTCAAACACAAACCTAACTTTATATCTACTCCTAAAACTCCTTTTCTCAAATATACTGACCCTCTGCCTCCTACAACTTTATGTGACCACCTCTTTAGCGGCCCGTCCAGTGTTACTTCTAACCGTACCAAAATGCTGAAATCGCCTGATTCTAGTATTTCCTTTTCCTCTTCTCTAAAAGCTCGTAACAGCGCAGTCTATATATGCCCATTGAGAAACCATAACAAAGGGACTGCAAATGTTGCATCCACTGCGACAACGGGAACTTCAATATCGAATAATAACTAGACGACGTCTGCATCTCCTCAAAGACCAGACCACTCTGTTAGGAATTTTTCCTAACAAAACACACACAAACCTCAAACTGTTTTACCACAATTGTGGTGGTATGAGAGCTAAACTATCTAAACTTTTTCTTGACGCCGAATCATGCCATTTCAATTTATTTGCCTTCACGGAAACTTGGCTTAATGATTCACATACAAACGAAGAAATTCTTGACAGTAGCTGGACCATTTACAGAGATGATCGCGACTACTGCTCTACAGGCCAAACGCGAAGAGGTGGAGTCTTAATTGCTGTGAGCAACAAATTTCCAACGACCATTTATGCGAATATGTATCTTCCTTCGTATCATCCCTAAACGAAAAAGACAAAGTTATATTCCTGGGAGATTTCAATCGCCCCAATCTATATTTCATCCCCGATGAAAATGACACTTACCTGCTCCATGTAAACCTTTCAGATTGCAACGACTTTAACCTTATGGCAATGATTTGCAGCAAGTTTGTCCGGCTCCCAAAACCAAAACGGTAATTGGTTAGATCTTGTGTTCACTAACGCTTATGACGAATTAGTGGTAAGTCCAACTAATGACATAAAACATCTTTTTTGTAATAGTTCGCACCATACAGCACTCTCAGTTGAACTTGCCACTCCTGATTCTATTTACTTAAGAACGTACAATAATTCATTGTATATGACTTTCGTAATGCTAATTATGAAAGCATTCACCATTTTCTTGACTCTATAGATTGGACGAATATTCTTTCAACGTTAGACCTTGAGGTAGCCATTTCTACTTTTTACAACAAAATATTTGACGCCGTTGAGAGATATGTACCAAAGATAAAGAAAAAGATAAAACTCTCTGAGCCATGGCTTGATAGGGACCTTGGGCATTTACAGAATCGGAAGAACAATATTCTATTCAGGAAGAATATAATGAAATTGCTAAGCATACCGGCGAAAATATAATCCGCGACCCGAAAATTTTTTATGTTTTTGTAAATGTGAAGCGAAAAACTACTGGTTATCCATCGTCGATGTTCTTTAATAATATCATTTCTTCCGCTCCCAATGAGATTTGTGATTTATTTGCAGATAGTTTTCAGGCTGTTTTTAATGCATCAGACCCACCAAACTCACACATTTCTGACTCTCATTCCGCTCTAACAGCTTTGGTCAGCCACTTAGAAATTTCACGTGGTGAAATACATAAAGCTATTTCGGAACTCGACTGCAACAAAAGCCCTGGACCCGATCTAATTCCTCCAACTTTCTTGCGAAAGTGTGTAGAGCAGCTTGTAAATCCCTTGCATATGTTTTTCAACAGATCACTTTCGTCTGGAGTTTTTCCATCCTGTTGGAAACTTTTGTATGTCACACCCATCTTCGAAAATGGTGATAGACGCTGTATCGGAAATTACAGGGGCATTGTCATCTTATCTTCAATTCCGAAACTTTTTGAAAAGATTGTCTACGGTAAACTTTCTCCACTTGTTGAATCCCGTCTGAACGCGTAGCAACATGGTTTTAGAAAAGGTCGCTCAACTACCACAAATTTGACAGTCCTAATCTCAGACGTTCTTTGTAAAATGGAACAAGGATACCAAATTGACGCAGTCTATACAGACTTTAGTAAAGCTCTTGACAGAGTTGACCGCCGTATCTTAATTTCAAAGCTTCTGAAATTTGGACTTGCCGGATCTTTGCATAGCTGGCTGACTTCTTACCTTCGCAATCGAACGCAATTGGTAAAATTTCAAGGAGTTTTATCGAAAAATATATCTGTTACCTCCGGTGTACCACAAGGTAAGCAATCTTGGCCCACTCCTTTTTAATATATTTATATCTGACCTATCTGACGTCTTAGCAAATATACCTCATCTGCTTTACGTCGACGATCTCAAAGTGCATCACATCATTAAATCTAAATCCGATGCACTCTTTCTCCAATCTAAACTTAATTCACTTGATCATTGGTGCGATGAAAATAAGCTCTCTCTCAACACTGCTAAGTGCCAGGTTATTAGTTTTTCGCGAAAATGCACGGTCTCACATAACACGTACTTCCTTGGCAATAATTTGTTAGCCCGAGTTGAAAACGTTGTTGACCTTGGTGTTATCTTGGATGAGAAACTCCGCTTCACCCTGCACTATGATAAAATACTTTCCCGTGCAAACAAACAACTAGGGTTCCTCAAACGACGTTCCAAGGAATTTCGTAGCCTGTGGGTCACAAGATCCTTATGCATCTCATTTGTACGCCCCATCCTCGAATATGCCTCTATCTGCTGGAATCCGGCTTTTGAAACCCACAGTAACAGACTTGAGTCCATACAAAAACAGTTCTTACTTTTCGCATTGAGAGAACTATACAATCCTTACGATTTTAATACCCTTTCTCCTTATGAGTTTCGACTGGGTCATCTAAACTTATTGACACTTGCATCCAGAAGAAAGATGATTTCGGCCTGCTTCACATTCGACGTCATTAGAGGCGTTATCAAAGTTGAATTCCTGAAATCGTATTAAATAACCCTGTAAGGAACACCAGGTCCTCTCGTTTACTTAAAGAAAATTTGCATTCCACTACTTACGCAGCTAATGAGCCGGTAAATAGATGTTAGATAACAGTACGCAGCTGATGGGCCGGTAAATAGATGCCAGATAACAGTATAAGTTTTCTGTATTCCCCAACGATCTGCAAATTCTCCTTCAAATCCACCCTTTTCCAAGCCATCCTTAACTCCTTATCTTAAGCTATATGTCAATGGTTTAATTGTTTGTTATTTATCAATTGTTATTGATTTATTTGTTAATTATTTAATTTATTTAATTCTTCGTTTACACATTTATTTCAAATATTTTCTTGCATTGTTTATACCTTATTTGGTTAATAAATAATCAAAAAAGAAAAGATGTGTTCTTGGTGTAAAATCCTTAAGTTCCCCTGAATATTGAGTTTCCCACAAAAACAAAACAAAACTGAAAGGGCTGTCCCCCCTAAAAAAACGCCTAAGATGCTCGAAAAAACCCCTTTTAAGAGAAAATCCCCCGATTCGGCAACACTCGCCAAGCTCAGGAAGCAGTCGATCTATGGCCGTTGTTGACACCGCCTGAAGAGACAAAACCTCAAAGAAAAGTTAGAAAATTCGGCCTCACAAACTTTAAACGTAGCTGAACGTACTTTTTCCATCTTTGTTAAAGTATAGAAAAATTAAGTACAAACCAAAACACGTTATCACTATTTTTTTTTTGAATATTTTAGATTGCTAGAGACTTTGGACGTATGATATGTATGTTCATAAAGTTTTAAAGATATTGCTATATTTTAATATCGATAAATTTACAATGAGAAATGATGTGCAGTAGTTTTTAAGGCAAACTTAAAGCGTCCTTCTCTTTCGGATCGGCGTTGATATTAACATATGTTGAAGAATCTTGAGTTTGAATAGAGAATCTATTCTCAAATTGGTCATTTGTACCAGTGGCGTGGCGTGACAATTTACCGAAGGGAAGCAATTGGTTGATGTCCATGGTTGATTACGCTTTCCGCAAATTCGTTACGTGTAATAGAAATAATAAATTACTAACAGGGACTTGAGAATAGACATTCTGTATTCTTATGAAAATAAAAGTTCACAGTCCTTCACACAATAAGAAACCATTTCAATATTTATCAGTAAAACAATAACATTCCCAGAACAAGAAATATAATATTTTTGAAAGTGGCCAAACTTCGAAGAATTGAAAAGGTTTAAAAATCTGAAACCTTGTGTTTATTTGAACGATTATGCTATCAATTATTTCGACATAAGCACTTGTAAAGAATGGATCAACATTCTCATTGTTGTCAATTATGCACCTTGCTGTTTTACGACGCTGTGCTGTTTCGCAAATCGACCATAATTCGTTCCCGATTTCCATGAAACTGTTTCTTAAAGATTGTATAAGATCTGAATATGATACATTATATTACTTTGTTAGGACTGAAATATATCGAATAGTATGTATTTTTTTTTTTGTTTTTTTTTTTTTTTTTTAGAAAAAAACATTAAACAGAAAAATAAACTAAGAATCTTTAAGTAAAATAAAAAGCCCACTCTCACTATTAACGATCTCTCCGTCTCAATTAGCATTATAATTTTCAGTTATATATTCCACGAGCTATTTTAATTGCTAATTATTATAGAAAATTTTTTAAAAATAACCTACCATTAAAAGTCCAACGTTTTGGAGCTAATTTTGGAAGCATTTTTTGATGAATAAATACAAAGCACATAAACTCATTGTCTTTATTGGAAAACTAGTAATAGATTCGGAAAATATCGACATTCGCGTATACTATTGAACGATTTAGATAAAATCAAATTTAAAAACAAATCAAAAAAGAAATGAATAATTATATACATTTTTTTTGTACATGCCTGCAATCCAAATATTTTGGCAGATATTACAGAGGCTCTTCAAGGCTTTAAATTTTCGGACAGTATGCAAAACAAGGTTAAATGAACGGGACCCAGTTTGGTCATCAGAAACATCTGTTAGATTTATGAAAGTTTCTTTAACTGCACCGGAAGAAGTAATATAACCAAAGGTTGTTGAAAGTTGTGATCGATATGATATATCGGTTGTTTTTTCTAATATTATTGCTATGAATTTGCTTTTCTACATTTCATTACAAATATCTATGTGATCAAATGTGATCAATGCTATTTCTACCATGCCTGTTCACAGCTTAAACATTATTTAAATTACAAAATCCGATATTTCGCCAAATGTCTGAAACGCTTGAAAATAGCACACATGACCAACAAAACTATTTTTTTTTAATATTACAACCAATAATCCGTTCCGAGTTTTTCATTTATTAATTTTGCGATCAAACTGTCGAGTAGGTATAAGTCTTTGTTATAGAGACAATTTTCAAATTCGGTTTTGATCGGTCCTGGTTGATGATGTCCTTTTTTTCAGCAAATTACCGAGATCCAATGAAATAAAATTTAAATAAGCTGACGAATTCTAAAATGTTGACCCACAGAACAAGTAAATACATTCACCTATTTCAACCTTTCAATATTTCAAATATCAATTAAAAGTATCATGCAATTTTAAACAGTAATTTTACACATTCAATTCTACACAATTCTAGTCTACAACTTCACCTATTACTACCAAATCCTATAAGCTATAAGTGACTAAAAGCCTTCGCCAATTGAAAACACTTTCATAAAAGTTTCTATACAAAATAGAACATACAAAAAAATTATGTCATAATATAAATCATAAATAAAACACATAAAATAACGACTTTTTGAATCCATAGCCTCTGGCAATGCTTGTCACATATCGTAATTCAAATTCACTCACAACAAGTATTCTTCATTCACAAAAATCTGTACAAGCAAAGTAAAATGATAGCAATAACAATTTACCCTGCTGCTAGTGAGGGGAACGCAGGAATATGTTCCTCCGCTCTGAGTCTCTCTCTTGAAAAGATAATTTCCCCTAGGAAGCAACATTTTCATTGCTTCCAAACAGATCGTATGAACACATTTTTTTTAATGACGTCACAGTCTAGTCTACATGGGATCAAACAAACGGTCGTAGAAGCAAATTTTTACGTTGCTTCCAAGCCGTTGTTGTGCTTTCATTATTTTCATTCTGTGGCGTTACCAGATCAACTGTGTAAGATGTTCACAATTTGATTTGAAATTTTTTTTTTTATAAATGTTTATACGCGATTATTTCACGATTTCAAAAAAAACAATTTAAAATTTATGTCAGCCAAATGTAAGGGAAGCAATGCTTCCCTTGCTTCCATGAACGCCACGCCACTGATTTGTACATTCCTGCGTCAAAAGTATAGGCTGACCGTTCTAAGAAACTAGTTCTCATGTATTAAAATATTGAAATAAATCAAGAAAACATTTTTGATTTTGAAGAAAGCTTTGATATAATTCCATTCTTAGTTTCCTTTGAACAGCAAGTATAGGAAACTTTTTACACTCAAATGAAATTTTATTGTGACAATATAAATGCATACACAGCATACGAAAAAAGGTTACATACCCTTGGATAAATACATATAATTTCTACTTAATTTATAATAGAAAAAGTAGGTTTTTGTGATAAAAGTAGGTTTTTGTTATTTATTATGATACCCCGAAATTCGGCTTAAAAGTCATGGTAGCTGGCGGGGTGAGCAGTCGCGGAAAATGCCAACTTCTTTACTGAGTGCCTGTGCCTGTTAATGGATTTTTTTTGGTTCAACTCGACTACGTGCCCCCCGTAGCCGATAGACAATTTTCTCGATATTTTTGTTATGTTTTTATGGTTGTGTATTTGTTTTTGAGAGTGTTTTTGTTTGGTTGCTTGTTTATCTTTTTTCGTGTATTTTTCGTACAGTTTTGATAGTTATTCTTTAAGTTTCTGCTGTTCCTACCACTAGAAGACGATCAGGGATCATCCTAAAAATATCAAAGTTTCAAACTATCTCTAAATAAATGTCCAATACAGAACAAGAAAATCTTCGGAAATTACATCGTACTCTGACTGAAATAAAATACCAAGAAGAAGTGAGCTAACAAGCGTTATTTGACAATATCATGAAAACAAACTATCCAGAATACGAATACTGAAATACGTAAACAACAAACAAACAAATCGATAGTGAAGTTAGCGAATACGATGTCTTTCAAGTAAAGTTGAATTTAATGAATAGAGAGTTCCATTGCGAAACGTAGAGCGTTACGGTAGCACTTTTATTTTCGTACTTTACATTTGACTGTTTGTTTTCTCACTCTGCGAGCAGCGTTCCGAACAGAAACGAACCAACTACTGAAACAAATATGAATTTGAATTTAAATTTAGTTCGAGTGAAACTTCAACGATAAGTAGTTTGTGAAAATTTCAAAGCATATGCATCGTAGTGTTTGTAAGGGGAGGAGGGTGGACTAATATTGAAAAGTTTCTGAGCTCATAATAATGTTTGTACGTTACTCGAAATAAAAGTGGTTTCTACGTGTTTGAATCGAGTGGAAATTTTATATCTAATGCTTCAACATATTGGCCAAAAATCCACTTAGGCTGGGAGTGAGCCCAACATCAGCTCAGCTCGCACCAAGGAGTGTACACATATTGGCCATAGCCTCTTTTGGTCTTGCTTGAGCCAATATGTATTTCCTCCATAAAATTTTCATAAGGCTCGAAAAACTTTGATCATACTAAATAGCATAATGATATGGATTAATACTCACAGATTCGCCCAGTAAGCTAGTTTAAGCTCCCAATCATGAAATTACGCATCTAACGAAGACCAGATCACCGAATTTGCTTCATTTTCGTCAGTATTTTTCCAGATTTATGCAGCAAAAAAATACGGAAATTAAAAATATATGCACGTTTTTGGCTGACGACGATACGAAATTCAGATTATGAGAATCGAACGTGTCCGTACATGATGTAATGCATGTAATTGACATGCGGCGAGGCTGTCGTTTAGCTTTTCACGATGAGCCATATTAATCCTATTACATGGTACACACGAGAATCCTCTCGCTCGACGGCAACATCAATAACATAAAAATCACTTCAAAAAGAAATCCTAGTGTACGTCATTTATTTTGTCAAGCAGTCTCATATTGGGGGCATTGTCGCGTACTACTAATAATACGTGATCTCTCGTCAGGCTCTTCGGGCGACAGCTAAAAGCGCACATGAGGACACACATCGAGTGCCGTAGCTGGAAGAAACATTACGAATGTAAGGATTGAAGTGAAATCGTATGGAGGCTTAAAGCTTTCTGACATTTTATCTCAGTGTCCTAAAGCTGTCCCGTTCTATGTAATATCTATCTGGACCCGACTATGCTTGAAAACAAATTTAAACATTTAACCCACAAATGTGAAGCCACATAAATTGTTCAGTTTCTCCTCGTAGCAATCAGTTGCCATCGAAAACATGCTGAGCATAATGGATGCTGCGATCCACTATCTGATAGTCTCTCGAACCAATAATAGGCTTTGGACAATTACCTGGCCAAAATGTTTAATGGCTCTTGACAAAATCCGAAGAACATATAGAAAAATAGAGTTTTGTCGCAGAAATAAAAGTTCGGGGGTAGAAAAGTCAATGCCAGCGACATATAAAGTCTTAGTTTATATCCTTCTGAAGATATTCTTTGCCAAGATGCTTACGAAAACACATAGAATGTGGGCGGGATAGAAATCGAAGACATGAAATTGAACTCTGATTTTCGTATGAGATAAAATATGTGATAACTTAAAGATTTAATGTTAGATAGAAGGATTTGAGGCAAGCTTGAGCATTTTGCAGCTTGAAAAAATGATTGAAAAATGTTTCCTGAAGAGTATTTTCATTGCAATGTCTTGTGAATGTGAAGTTCATTTGCAGAATTTGTTCCAACAGCAGCTTACCGCAGTTCCAACAAATGACGCACAATGACATTAGAGTGAATTAGATGCCCAAAATCAAGAATACTGTACAAAAAACAGCGTAGTATCGAATTGGATATTCAATACATAAATAACATAAAATGTATTTCACGCAAATAATGCTAAAAACACTTAAATTTTACGTTAATATACAAGAAACAAACGCAAAAAAGGGAATAATAAAGAATAACTGAGGAATTCCAGCATCACAACTGAGAGAAGTTCGGATATCTCGTATACTTCGAAGTCCAATGCTAAGAAATATTTTACTAGTCGTAGCCAAGAGGTTCTCTTAATGCTTTCATTACCAGCTACAAGATAAAACATATTTTGCACTGGTGAGCTGAAATTGATTGCATTTAGTCACCGTTTAGAGGAGATTATGAAAAATTAACGTCAAATAATCGGGGTGGCTGTGTGTTTTGAATGAATCGCTTATAGACTTCCTTACAGCAATTAAGGCATATTTGTTTTATAAAATAAGATTCAGTATGAGCTTATTTTCACAAAATATTTAAACATATTAATGTGGGAATTAGAGAAGCTCTTCTTAATGCTTTGGTTGTCAATGAAACACCTGGCGTTGTAGCGATTCTCAAATTTTAGCAACGGCTTGACATCTTAACTAAACCGAAGTCCAGTTAAGGTATTTGCCACGAAAGTGATGGCGAACCACCAACGAAGCAAAGTAGGTGAGAATTTTCTAGTTCACATCCGCCAAATGCTAGCGGTACGCTGTGCTAGTTTAGCGCAACTGAGGTTTGCCTGTAGAAAATGTGATGGACTTGCTCCAGAAAAAAAAATGGGGACGCTACTACCTCAGAGCTTCTTCTTTAGTTGCTTCCCTTATTATGAGATTTCCTAAAAAAAAGCAGCACACAAAAACTCACACAAAATACGAAGGAAATGTCTGCATTCCAGAGGCTGCCAAATTTGAGGCAGAGAACCTCAGGCTCTTGATGATGTGGGAGCTTACGTTACGCTGTGGCTTCAGCCCAGGATCACAAATTGGCCAGAAATCCTTCCCTATCTAATTAGGCTAGCCAAAACTAACGAAACCTGAAAAAAACCTGTGCTTACGCCTAAAACTTAGGAAAGTGTTGTAGCATTTATTACCTTACTTGATAAGCTTACTTGATTATTTACGCTGGTTGCGAATATTGTATATCAGTTCATAGCTCATTTGGCTTTCTAAAATATCGACCTCTATTCAAGAGGCGATAAAAAATAATTTCCGAGGAAATCTCCTATGTAGCTATATAAAAAAAATATAATTTCGATTTCGAATATATTCAAGTAATTTTACTGAGGTTTATTCCTCCTTTATTGTAACTTATGAGATGCACGTAAACGTGAGTTGCTATAATTCGGAAATTAAATAAATTTCTAGAATTCAACGCCCGTTTAATTACTCTGCGTCAACTTTGTTCTGTTTTTACATTCATTTCAAATTTTCAGTTAAATCATCAATTTTTTTCTATATACTTTACTATTCCAATCTTCATTTACAAACGAACGTTTGAGATTTAAAAACGGTGCCCACTGAATCTTTCGAATCCTTTGCAGCTACAGTGGCGCCAGCTGCGTGCAAGTCAACGTATCGATGTCGATTGCAGACAATAATCAAAACAGCTGTAGCATGAAGTAGCTCTTATCGAACACACGTTGACCTCCAGCGTTTGATGGGTAAACGAGCTAAGAGCTCATCATTCATGGCTCTTTTTTACAGTGTTGCGCCGTACTCTCAGTAAGGTGTTCGCTGCATATTTCATTACGTCTAGTCGAACGAAAGCTTTCGCTCGCAGACTAGGATGTGCTTTTTCAGGCGGTGCACTGTAAAAAAAAGACACAGGAGTGGTGAGCTATGATCGGTTTTGCCCATCTCTACCTCCAGTCCGGTACAATGGGTATCGTACGGCTAAAGCAAACAGCAGGCTCTGATGTCCTGGCGATATTGCTTTGAAAAGCAATTTTCAAGTCTTTCAACATTATATGCATTGTCCTCATCAATCTAGTCAACTAACTTACACTGGAGAAGTCACGTCAAAAAATGCACCAGCCACTACTGAATTATGATTGAGATGAGCAACAGTGACAACTAATTGCCAGGATGAAGATTTGCAGTGAAAAATCAAAACTTCGATGCATTCGGAACATTTTTTTCTATTGGATAGAAAATAATAGTTGATTTTTCTGACGAATCTTTGAATTTCACTAATGAGCGATTTCTCGCCAAGCGTTTGCGTTCAACTGAATTAAGAACTTGCCACTTACGCTGTTCATCCAATCACTCTCTTTTTGTATTCATTCTCAAACGTTACATAACCGAATCTTCGAACGGATCTGGCATGTGAATTTCTCTTCAACAACGTGTCATTTTCATCTTCCGTCGATTATATCCAGAAAATTACTTCGTCTGTAATTTTGTCTGGGTCGTACTAGATGTGATGTAGAATTACACACATGTCACCATGCGGGACCCGTGCTGCAAACTAGCCCAACTCCAAAAATCATCAGCTATTTAATTTGCTGTTGATGACAAGGGAAGCGAGTCGCCTGGTGCTCTCACTTCAGCCAAACAGGTCGCGTTCTATATGACTTGCTAAGCTCATGTACAGTCAGGGGCGAAAGTTCACGAAAGGGTTTAATTTGGAGAAAAATTAGACCAGGTAATTTCGTTTCATGCCATGCACACTCTTTGGTACCATCAACGACGGTTCAACTGATTCCAGAGATTTAATTATTTTGTTCCTAACATTAACAAAATCACTACCTTTTTCAATGCATGCACTAAAAGATTCTACCAAGTTGCAAAGATAGTAAAGTTCAGTTTCCAAAACACTTTGGCATAATCGTTCGCGTACCACAAACGCTGTGTATGGAAACATAAAAATTATACAGCTACATTTTTCGAACCAGACTTGAAAGAATCCAAACATTGGGAGATTTTCCTGTATCTATACTCAGTAAAACTTATTTATGCAGATTTTCAATTACACGCTTTAATTTTCTAGAAAACTGTTCAAAAGCCCATGAATTATTTGACATTATTCAAAGCAATGTTGTAAATATTTCGCATATCTGTCAAAAAACTAAATTTGCAGATTAGCTGAAATATAGCTCTTCCTATAAATTTGATTTTTATTCACCCCTTAATAACTGTAAAATATCTGCCTCCATAAAAAAAGGTCTTATCAGATCTATTCCAAAATTTTGGAAAGTAGTTTGCGCAATCATAAAAATAGTTCTGTGAAAAAAAGCATGGTTGCTCCCTTCTTACAAAAAACATTTATTTTTTTAGAATTATTAGATTATTTTATTAGATATTTTTCAAAATTTATAATAAATTTTGCAGAAAAAAGTTCTTATCCACTTTTAAATAATGATAGTGTTCTTTCCTGTCATAAGAAGTGTCTAGAGTTGAAATAAAAATAAACACAGGATAGTAATTGCGCAATTTATCTGCAGTTTGTTTTTATGTTGGTAATTTCATCCACGAGACTTAAAATTGTCTTAAAATAAATGTTTTCGTGACTGTAATCATTGCAAAAATTGGTCATTTATGGGCCTTAGGACCGGATTTCTGCTTAACCTATCTTCAAAGCTCATAGCGTACACTGAACGAAAAGAATTCGAAATTTTAACTAATTGCAAATAGATGACTTTGATTTGGTAGAAAAGTCTAAAAGTATGATTTATTCTTCAAAACACTTTAATTAATAAGGAAATCTAGATTAGTTGATATTACTAATCTTCTTTAGTTAAAAAAGGATCAACTGTTTGTAGAGTTTCTTACTATTGAAATAGAAAATTTTGCCAATATAATTTGCATGAATGTCTGCATTCTAGAAAGTTTAGTTATTTTTATTGTAACAATGTCGAAAGACAGTAAAAGAAATGATTAATATCATACGGAGATAATTAACGATTCATGATTTGCGGAAACAACAAATTGAATTAGTAGGCTGAAAATCAACCATTTTCTTTAGTAAATTATGACTATTTCTTTATATGAAATACCAAATGATTTTTTTCAGTGTATCATTGCCAGCTACAGTGAATTTCTTACTGTTTTTCTTTTAATTGTTAAACTACTATAAATGTCATTTAAAGACAGTATCTGCCATTAAATATGTATTGTAATTTAGATTGTCTTTTTTTGGGTGCTGATAGTTTTTTTTAACATTGATTATTCCATAGTAAAAAAAATATTGGCAGCCAATACAAGACGTTCAAATTTACCACTAAAACCACTACTTTACTTGAAAACCACTACTTTCTCATGTAATTAATATTATCAATCTTAATCAAATTTCGTTTGAGTTTTCATAATTCGAATAATTTTCTAATATCTGCATTACACATTCTTCTAACTTAATGAACGAACTCAAATGACTTCTTTCATTTGAACTACTTGTCAGAAAGAATTTAATCAATTCGATTTTCCAGCTTTCTTAGCTGGTTTCAAATCAATTTGTTTCATTTAGAAGCTATACATCGTATGGCAATTTGAATATTTCAATTTCTCAATAGTTTTCATTATTTCGATACTTTTTTATCGATAGATTCTTTGATTCAAAATAGGTCTTGTATGTAAAAGTATTTCTTTTGAAATTCAAACGACGCTTGATCCAGAAAATTTCATTTTCCCGACCGAATAAATTTAAACTCAATCGAAAAATCGATCTCGAATTTATTTTGACTCCTTCAGTAGCTTATACCAGCCAATAGTTCCAAAAATATCACTAACTTGATGTTTGTATCTAATGTCAAGGCTTTCCCTAGCTTAAACAATCTACTGAATTGAAGACAAAAATTTTACAGCATTATACAGTGTCTACTGTTTTTCAAATTTTAGATATTTTTTTAGAATAGCGTCATGCGTTTATGCAATCTGTTTGGCCGAAATTAACTTTATTATCTTGAAAGAGTAGTTGACAGTGCCTAGTTCAAATTTTATTTTTCCAAAGCATGCGTAATTAAAATTGCCTGTATCAACCTAATAAAACTTCCAGTAAAATTTACTGGAAGTATGAAAATGATTCCAGTCTAAATATATTATTGGGTCATATAAAAAGCCTCCGCGGTTTTTTGGAACATTTTTGAACAAAAATTTTCTTCATTGAAAATCGATTTTAATCAAGTACATATTGGCCGTTATTATCTATGACCTTTTGCCATTTTTCGGGTAGCTTCATAATTCCATGGGTGTAGAACTTCTGTGGTTTACCGTTGAAAAGTTTGGCCAAGTGATTTTTAGCAGCGGTCCCGTCGTCCAATTTCTAACCACCAAGTGAGTTTTGCAGAGACCGAAGCAAATAGTAGTCAGACGGTGCAAGGTCCGGGCTATACGGTGGGTGTATCAAAACTTCCCAACCAAATTCTGTCAATTTGTTCCGTGTCATCAAAGATGTGTGTGGCCGCGCATTATCGTGGTGGAACACAACTCCCTTTCTGTTGGCCAATTCTGATCGCTTTTTCTAGATTGCTTCGTTCAAATGGTCGAGTTGTGCACAGTACAGAATCGAGTTGATGGTTTTGCCAGGTTGCAGCAGCTAATAATAGACAATTCTCTTCCAATCCCACCAAACACTCAACATAACCTTCTTTGCCGACAATCCAGGCTTTGAAGTCGATTGTGGAGGATCACCAACCTTTGATCATGATCGCTTGCGTTTGATATTCTCGTATTTCACCCATTTTTCATCGCCAGTAATGATTTGCTTCAAAAAAGGTTCGATTTCATTGCGTTTGAGCAGTAATTCAGTCAATCAAATTTCCTTGCGTTAATTCATGTGGCACCCAAACATCGAGCTACTTTGTGTAGCCTGCTTTTTTCAAATGATTCGAAATTGTGATGTGGTTGATGTTTAGTTCCTCCGCTACTTCGAGCAAACCATTCCTGGGCCCTTCGTTCAATTAAAAGCATTCTCACCGTACACTTCATAAATTATTCGGCATGTTTTTGCAGCGTTTTTACCTTTTTCATAGTAAAAAAGCATCACATAGCGTATTTCTTCAGATATTTCAGTCATTTTTTCAATATACATTTTTACTCGAGCAACGAATTAGAAAAAGATCTGCACAAAAAATGTAAGCTGAAATCCCACCTTTTAAGCATATGTTTGTTTGAGATGATCTGGTGAGTGTTACCTGATATATAGGCATTAACACCACCCAATGACAAAAAACCGCGGATACTTTTTATATGACCCAATATTTCCTTAATTTCATGTAATTTCAACAATATACATCTCTGTCTCCAAATTATCTATCTAAAAATCTTTTTCGGCTATAGAAATCAATAACAACGATATCCACTCCACAACGTACACAATAGTTATGTTTTTTGCAATTAAATTTTGATTCAAGCAAAAAGCATATTCTGAAAAGAATACGTTGATGTTACTCAATACAAATACCTTCACTTCTCTCAAATTAGATTTCATCATGTCATGTTCACACGTTTCAATTAAGGTATTACCTAAGTGGTACTTCGACCAACAATGCAAACGTTGAGAGAAAAAAAAAACAAAAACAATCAAATCGTTCTATATATCGCTTGATTCGACATCTCCATTTCGTTTGCAGTTTTATTAGCACTCAACTGTTTCGTTCGTCTAAAATCGGTCCATTGTGTATTCAATCTCGCATCGAACGGAACAGGAAACACACAACATTCATCGGAATACCCCCACAAAACTTCAGAGGTACTCAACAAAAATTTAAACTTTGTCGCCACATCCGGTAAAACTATTTTTTTTTTCAATTGTTTATTCCACACAATAAATATTTATCAAAAATAGCAAGACCACTTGAGGAGAGTACCAGCCCTAATGAAAAAACGACGAAAATACATATAAACAAGTAAAAATATTAACAATCCCTGCACAAAGGTAAATGTTGCACAACAGGAGCACATCATCGCTTCCGATAGTTAAAAATACAGTGTGATAGCGGGCCAACTGGGACTATGCACCGGACTCCCCCGTCGATATACCCGACTATTAAAAGGACTCCAACATCAACTCGATCCGGAGACCGAAGCGAAAATGGAAACAGTTTCACATTATATGTTTGATTTATTACTCTCTAGCTTAGAGTTTTAGCAGTAGCACAGCAGCAAAGAAAAAACACATCCTGTTCACTGGGAAAGTGTTTATTTGGGTGATGCCGGCAACTTTCCTAACACGCTGTTCAGTAACGTAACGTTTGTCAACGGCAAAAAGTGAAAGAAGTAACTTTAACAATGTTTCCGGTGCAGTGTAGCTTTCCAATCATGCTGTGCTCCTCGGCATCTGCACCGGGCCTCTGTAATAGTTCCTACCTACAAACAGCGTTACGAATATTTCCGTTAGGAGACCATTTGTACAGGCTCCACGACAAAATCGTGGTGGCTGTTGCCATAGAACGTTGCACAGATCTGAAAATTTCAGAACTGTATCGAAAACCGGAAGTAGCTTTGCAGTCGGATATTTTTCCGTGGATATGAGACTACACCACGGATAAAGTTTGATACAATGAACATTTTAGATATTTCAAGAGAAACTTCTGGTTAGGATAGTTTCGATCGTATGTTGGGCTGTTGGACTGGTGGATGGAGTTTATTATTGCATCGAAATACATATCCTATATCCTGTCTGTGAGGGCAGGGGAAAGTTCTGGAGAAAGTTAAAGCGAATGCACTTATCTCTTAATTTAGGGTTTTGAGCTCTTATTATTATCGGCACTGATAAGATGCAAAGTTAATTAGCATTGATTTTCGTGTGCAATAAATAGTACCGAGAATGGGAAAGCTATTTATTGTGGGTTCGGATAAATAATAATAGGCGTGTTTTTTCGCTCCTCTATCCAGCAGAGAACAGAATTTACGCATTGGAAACACCAACACTCCTGTACCAGTGAATTCATTAGTACAGAAATTCTATTCCTCACATGTAGTTCACGTGCTGAACTATAGAATGTGCTGATAAAAAAAAGAAAAGCTCATGGGAAGTTTTTTTTTGCTGTGAGGTGGCTTTGGTTTTTTCAAGGTTAACATGAATGTTTTGGTAGTTAGGAAATTCAAAAAAAGCTCTATTTTCTATCGATTCTGGTAGTGTATATTTGTTATTTTCTCCCTTTATTTTCAGCTGTTTTGTGCTACCACAGCGAATACAGCAACCTATGTCAGTCTTAGCGAATGCACTGCTGTTTTATACTAGATCGTTGTTTTTGCGGCATAGTTCTATTCTGTTCTGTATCGGAGCAAAAAACACGCCTAATATATCAAAGATGCCGGTTGATTACAAAAGTAATAAGTCAACATGGATGACGTCTGTTATATTCGTGCAATGGTTTCATGAAGTCTTTGTTCTGGAAGTTCCAAATTATTTTCGATCCTTGTCATCCAAAAACAATTAGCAGTGACGATGGTCTCATATCAGTAATATGTTTTCCACCAAATTGTACTCTTTTACTTCAGCCAATGGATCAGAACGCCATTCGTTTAAGTAAGAAATCCTACAAAGAATATTTGCTGACTCATTTGATTAGCAGCGTGGGGTGGTTTGAGAACTAACCACATAAAAAAATGTTTCAGAAAACTAATAAAAGTGGATGATGAAGCTTGTGATGAGGAATATAATATTCCTCTGGCTAACCTTCAACGCGACCTGGCTGCAGAAACTCTTCGACTCCAAAATTTACTCATACAATAACAAATACCGTTTGTGATGCAGACGAGATCAACGATTGGCTTTCTGAAAGCAATACAAATTATTCTAACCAGAATGCTGAAACTGTCAAAATCATTGATTCCGAAAGTACCGAAGGATCTGAAAATTTAGATTCGAAGCCGACTGTCACCTTCAATCAATTTTTAAAAAGCGTTGAACTTGTCATTAGGTGTTCTGAAGCAAATTCTTATCCACTAAGTGAAATTTTAATGTTATATTCAATTTAAGGAAAATCAGATTAAGGAAAATCAGAGAAACAAATTGAGCCAAGCTAAATTAACTTCATATTTTTCAAAAAAACTAACTTTATACAGTAATATATATCTAGATTTCTTAACAATGTTTAAACTCTTCTCAAATTCAATTTTTTTTAAAATTAATTACTTATATATGCGTTATATGCGTCTCTTAATTGCTACAAAAACCAAGCATATTTCCACAATTTTCTACACATGATATAGGCAAAACCTCGAAATCAGCAGCTAGGCTGACATTAATTAGTTGCCTATAACGAGTTTCTACTCTATATATTACGTAGTTCGTACTTTAACGATCTATTTACTTTAGTTAGCTTTACCTTAGTTTAACAACTACTGTCGTATCTTTCTCTATAAAATGGATTTTCTTATCCTTGTTTACATATAAATAGATAAATAAACAAACCTGATTTTTCGCGGTGCGTCCTGCCAAAATCGAACCACCTGGCAACACTAATACCAAAGTAAATCAATTTTCTCCTTGAAAGCAGGTAGATTCATATAAATTTTTTTTTTTTCATTCAAAAAATGTGATTTAAACATTGGCTTGGCTACACCGAATCACGCAGAATGCAGTCAATCCAAAGTTGATCAATTCAAATGTTCTTCAAAGATGCGCCCAGCGTGGGCAAAATTTCAAACGAAATGAAACGACTTTAAACGCGGCTTTGACATTATATTTTTTTTAAGCATGATGATATTAAACTTTAGATTTTTTTAATGTTAAAATATTTTAATACCTTCTCTTAGAACACTCAAACTATATGTTAAATGTGCAGGAAAAAAATGTTTCTGAATATAATAAAAATGAATACAGAAATAAAACAGAATGCACTAAGGAGAATAAAATCTGCACCACTTTGAATTTTACCATGTTTCCAAGAAAAAAGAAACAAATTCAATTACTTGAATTGTAAAGATATTTTTAAACTACCCAGTCCGGTCAATATTTTAGTCAGTATTAGTAGTTAACCAGTTAAAGTAGAAGGGCATTATATGCACTAATTTAAAAAAAAATGCTAGCGCATCAGAACCGCTAGAAAACTAATTTTCGAAGAAATTGTCTATGAGTGACAAAAAAATGTGGAAAGACGTTATACACTTTTTTGTAGAATCATATAAACCAATCCTTATCCAAAGCAACAAAACTCAACTATAACACAAATGATGAAAATGTTCAGTGCTGGCAACACTTTCCCAACAAAGCAGCAAAAAATTTACCATAACAAGCTCATACTTAAATCAACTTATCCTTTGAATTTTATTCTCATCGCAGGATTTCATAGAAAGTTTCAGCGATTAAACGTTTTTTAGGCTGCCATCCGAAAATTTTTCAAGTCTCAGAAAATTTAAAAATTGGTTTCTTATTTATCCTGCAAGTGCTTTGCATATTAGTATGTTATTTGAAGCATCTGTTGGTGCAATATTTACGAAAATGGCTAATGCTGGTTACCCTGTGTTAGCAGCAAAGCAAAATATATACCAAATCTGCTTCACGTTAAGTTAAACCCAACCAGTAAATTTCGTTTCGATTGAATCACTGCGCTGGAAGTTATACGGGTGAAAAGAATTTTAGGGTTACCACCCTCAAAACTTTTCAAATTTTTAAAGCGTTAGTATTTGTTGTAAACTTTTATTGGAGGATCATTCCCATTTGCAAATCTAATGACATAATCGCATAGTAAAGAAATTCCAAAAAATTGCAAAAATGGTCATAGCTGGCAGCCCTTTCATGGTTTTTGTACGAAATTCCTACGCCATTTGGTTCATATAAAAGTCCATTTACTACATGAACTTCGTTTTGATATCATGACTGGACCAGAAGTTATAGGGAAAAAAGCTTTATTTTCCTGAGCAAATTTGGAGACAAGAGACAAAAATCACCATAGCTGGCAACTCTATTCCAAATTTTCACCAAATTTTATCTAAAGTAAGATCCAAATATTGTGTGAATTTTGTTTATATGTGATAGCTGAATCGGAAGTTATAGGCCAAAAAGCTGTTTTTTTTCTCAGTGAATTTTTCACGATGGTACCACTGCCACAGGGATGCCCGCATTTCAAAATCATTTCTATCAAACCTGGTCCTAGCTAATACCAACATGTCCTGTAAATTTCATTATGATCGGATAATTCGGTCGTCAGTTCTCGTGAACAGAACTTTCGGGTGCTGAAAATAGAGGTAATTTGGTGATGGGTAGCCGTTCTTGTGCAAATCGGACTTTTAAAAATTTCAATTTGACATGATGCACACAGGTTAAAATTTATCAATGATTTGAATTTTTTGTCAAAAATCAAAAAATTTTCAAGAGTGTCAATGATTTGAAGCATTTATTTTTTCAGGAGCCAGCCGTAGCTACAGGGTTACCTGCACTATCTTCAAAACCCATATGTGTTAAATCTTAGTCAAGATCAATACGCTCTGCAATTTTCACGATGATCCTTAGCTGTTCTTAGAAGTAATGACAAATTAAAATTTGAAAAAAAAATCCTTGCCTACTTTTAGGCACTCTGCAAAATTTTCAAATTTTCCCAATCTCATTTTAGGCGCATAGTGCACACATAGGGTTGACAATTTCAAAAATAGTATCATATTCACATTAAGAACACGTTCGAAATTCATTCCATAAACTTTGTTTTTGCAAAAGCTATTTTTTGACGGAATAATAGGTATATATTGAAAATATCCCAAAAATGGCCGCCGGCGCCAAAGGGTTAACAATTATTAATGATTTGTGAAACCTGGCACTATTTTGCATATACACCAATTTATACTGAAAATGTTAGTTCAATTGGATGGCGCGTTCGTTATATATATAAATATGCATTTGTGGCCAAAGTGATTTTAATACTAATGTTAAATATGAACAATGCGTCGAGATCGAATAACTAGACTGCTTGTATGGTAACTTCTGTATATAAGAAAATCAAAGAAGAAGATTGGTCAAAACCCTAAAAAACATATTTGGGGATGCAAAATTACACTTGACAATTTAAAATTATGGAGGAATTATACAGAGTACCTTTCAATGATTCCCGTGGTATTTTATATTGTCGAGGACAAGACGAAAGTATGAAATATTCTACTCTCATTTGGTCAGTAGTATATCAGAACTCACAGGAACTTTGTAATTTTGTTCTACTTATATCTCTCGTTTATTTTATGACTTATATTCCAAAGCAATAAGGTAATTATGACTTATATTCCAAAGCAATAAGGTAATATTCCAAAGCAATAAGGTTATTATGTGACTTACTTCCAAAAAGTAAGTCACATAATAAAATGCATGTTTCAGTCACTATGACCAGATCTGTACCTAGCAAAATAACGGTGAAAGCTTAATTCAAATAATGCAGTGAAGATTAAAATTCTCTTTATTTTCATTTCGAATTAATGTGGTGTTTATTGGAAAACAGCCTCTAACTAATTCTAATTTTGATGTTCGAAGATTAAATCGGTTATAGTTTAGCATATTTCAATAAAGAGAAATTATAATTATTAAATTGAAGAAATCCGGTTGTAAACACAAATAGAATACGTAAAAATTTACCAGACGTTTAAATTTTGCATTTTCTAAATGAAATATAATTTTTTTTTATGAAAAATCTTCATTTTGTTGAATAAAAATTCATTTCATTTTACTTCAACTGGCGTAAAATTTTCATATTTTAGATTTAGAAACATATTTCACGTTTTTCTTCAATATTATACAGTATTTTCACGTTTTCTACAGGAAATTGCACTTTTTATACAAAAAAAAAAAATTTCTGCTCCGCGACAACGGTGTCGAATATTAAAACGTACGAATATATCTTACTATGTACATGCACACAGCTGTTTGCTAACAGCGAAATGGAGCCGGTATTTTTTCTTTTGGTTGCGAAATCAGTTCGATGCACCAATGCACTGTCTGCGGAAAACCCCTCGAATCCCGCGGCTAACTTATAGTTATAAATTGTCTTAGAAGCCAGTGATGGACTTTAAAGTCCCCCATAAAAAATTTTACACAATGAATTTTTGTGGAAAATAAATCAGCTTCTCCCATATTTTTCACCCTACTGCCAAAACTGTGCAGCAATGCTAAAGATATATGAAATTAAATTTCCGATATTAACATAAAATTAGCTGCTCGAATGATATCACGTCATTTTTCAGTTGTCCACTATGCAGCATGTACATATGCATTAGCGCTGTTACCGAAAAAAAATCCTTCAGCATGAGTATGGTATTTACAAGGATCCTAAAACGTTCTGCGAAATGGTAAACCGCTATGCAATCTGCACGAATATAAGTGCAGCGCTTCAATATGCCGGTAACGCGACGTCCTAAATTCAATATTTCATCATAAACTCGTTCTGGTCATGAAAAAACTATTCATCAAAAACCTGTCAACATTTTAATATGTGGCTATTGTGCTTCATCGAAAATGTGGAGTGAATATGTGTCAAGGGAAGGGAATTGAAAAAAGTAGAAAATATCACACTGCAGTAAACTTTGCTATGAAAGTGTTTTTTAAATAAACATTTGTTGCACATATGTATGTATATCGGGAGTTGCCACTATATTTGTGGTAAAATCGTAACAATTCCCAAATGTTTCGTAAATCGGATTAGTTTGCCAGGCATGAGAAAGTAAGGTGCTCAGAAACTAACAAAGGTGTATTATTGCAGATACAGGTCCAATAAATCTGGCTCCGAGGTAAGCAAGAGTCAATGTCCATTAGCCATTATACAGTTTCTGTGAAAAAGCCAATCCGATTGCGCTTAAATTATTGCTTAGTTTCCATTACCGACCGAGAACTTACATTGATTACCGCGCAACCACCCACCCACCCTCGATACCAAGTCAGTACGGTAGAGTGCGAGCTATGCTCTACTCCGCAATCGAAAACGATTACAGAGTATAAAAACAAATTTATGACCCTACAACTACACATGATGTTCATACCTGCACTGTATTTCCGTAATATACCTGCTGAAAATGTTCACATATTGATATTCTTGGTGGAGTTTTCCGTTACGCCAACCGCCGAGGGTATATAGGTTTAGTGATTCGCTGTGAAAATAGGAGGTGGGCAAGATCTCCTTCGACGGCCTACTGCAAAACATTTACCAACTAGAAAAGTTATAAATTGTTGCCATTAGTTCACCGACGTACTCGATAATTCAGGTCGCGATTTTACTTTCAAGGAAGCGTACTTTCCAGGGCAGTTGCCGTTATCGAAATATATCCTGGGAAAAAAACGCGCCGCGAAGAAGGCTTTATTACGCGCCTGACCTTCAGATGCTTTCCCGCAGAAGGAAGACAACATTTTGTTGCTCCGACAATTTCCAACTTAAACTCGGTTTTAGAGTGTTGTATAAGTTTTAATACCGGCTATGGAGCATAAGGTGCAGTAGCTGCAGAAACTTTATCGTTACTAACCGAAAGCGCTGCTCTAGTTGAAATACTTTCAGGCATTGAACGTGTTTCTTCAGTTTGAAACTATCTAGAGACTAAACCGAAGTTGATGTAAGTTTGGGGTATCGGATAGTGGGATACTTATTTTTTTGAAAAAGGGTTTCGATGTCTCGTAGTATTGGAGTTGGTCGACGAATTCTGTATAGGTAAACTTAACGTTTATAAAATATTTTTGTTGGGGAAAATTCTTAGTTTCATGAGCGTTCGCTATCATAATATAAAAATATATGATCTATTCCTATTGTCATTTACAATTAAGATTTGTTTTCGAAATTAATCAGTGTAATGTTGTAAATGCTGTGACAATAAACCGTTTTTGGGAGAATAAGGAAGCAAAAACAAAAACGGCCAAACTGTTAATGAAATATTTTTAGAAAAAATTCCAATGCAATGTTTGTCTTGCATGCGCATTTACATACATCTTGTATGCCAGTTCTATCCAGTAAAAATATAAACAAATTTCGAAGAATACTGCTGAGGTGGGCACATTTTAGCCAAAGTATTTACTCATCCGGACTGAAATTTCAATGGAAATTTTCGAAAAAGCTTTCAACCGCACTCTTCGAGTTTGAATTTCGGTATTCGAAGATTCAAGTGTAGAGGTTTTAATTCTTAGGAATTACGGGAATATAGATAAAAGAATTAAAATCACCGCACTACACCATCTCAAATTCATCGCTCTCAAAATGGACTTCAGAACAAATCACTGAAACCAGTTTCTCGAGCAAATGCATGCAACGGCTGTGGTGGTACACATACACGACACAACTGCAAATTCAAAAACAGTTTTTTTCATGCTGGTAGCAAAAAAGGGCATATTGCAGAAGTGCGTAGATGGGGAAAAGTACAGTTTAGTCCGAAAAGGCACTATACAGCACAAATCAACGATAGTATAAATCAAGATACTATTGGCAACGCCGATACTTTGCAGCGCTTCAATACATTGCAAAACGTCAATGTCATCGGGACTGTCAAATCTGCTGACACAGCTTGACACAGGGGCACCGTGTAGTATTATAAGCACAAACACGCTTAACACAATAAAGCTACTTGCTGAATTGGAAAAAAAATGATCGACAGTTCGCCAGCTATACTGGTCATCGCATTAATTGCATCGGACGTATTCACGTGGACGTCAATGTAGGTACGAAAACAAGAAAACTAAATTTATATGTATATAGTTAAAGGCGCATTTGGTTCACTCTTCGGACGCGAACGGATACACCACTTTGCTTCGGAAATAAATTTCCATAAAATGTTTTCTGAAAATCATTGCAAAGTAAATGCATTGGATGCATCAGCAACCCAGCTATCGCCAGAACAGGTTAAAAGTTTAAATAACTTACTAATAAGATACGGCGAGATTTTTAGTGATAGTCCTGGAAAACTAGTGGGACCTCCAGTTAAGGTACATTTCAAACTCAATGCGAAACCAGTTATCGCCCGGGCTCGTGAAATTCCCTTTGCACTTCGCGACGCATACGCGAAAGAAATCGAAGCCAAACTTGCTTCAGGCATTTTGAAAAAGGTCGATCATTCGGAATGGGCATCGACAACACACATTGTGGCAAAGAAAAACGGGAAGATTCGAATAACTGGGAACTATAAACCTACTCTTAACCCTCAAATCATAGTTGATGAGCATCCTATTCCAAAAGTGGAACAAATTTTTATTAAAATGAAAGATGCTAAGCTATTTTGCAATTTAGATTTGACTGCTGCGTACTCTCATCTGACGGTTGATAACGACTTTAGTCATGCTTTAACTTTAAACACACCCACACATGGGTTAATTAGACCAAAACGAGCTGTTTATGGTGCAGCCAAAATACCGGCAATATGACAGCGCAGAATAAAAGAGGTTTTGCATGACTTGCCTAAAGTTTTAGTGTTTTTTTGACAACATAATAGCCTTTGGGCAAAGTTTTGACGACATGATGCAGATACTAGATGGCTTGTTGAATCGTATCAAATCACATGGAATTCATTTAAATCGTGCAAAATGTGTGTCTTTTGCAGATTCAGTTGAGTTTTTGGGGCACCGTGTTGATGCAAAAGGTATCCACAAATCAAGCAAGCATATAGAAGCTATACGGGATACTCCAGTCAGACGAATAACGAAAAAAGCATCAATATTAACCTGTAAATTGTTCAATGCTTATTTTGCCTTTTAATGTCCAGATTACTGATTGTTACATGATCGAATTTATTTAATGATATCATAGCCATACAAAAAAAGTATTAAACATAATTCACCCAAAAACATTAAATATTGTCAAATTTTAAATCATTGTGGATGTCCTATTTATATGGTCAAATATTTTTACCTTTGAAAAAATTTTGAAACATACTCCCAATCCGGATCCTTTTATAAAATATTGTTTCCGCTACCTGTCATTTATTCGAACTCATGATTATCTTCTATGTTCCTACATTATTCATTCGTTTGACAATTTCCAATTATATTTTCTCGATGTTATTTGCTGAATTACCCATTAACGGATAAAATGTCAAATTTTCCCAATGCTAAACGATCCGAACGATAAAACAAATGAATATATTGTATTGGGAGGATTGTGCCGTTGTCCATGGGGAATAGCAACGAACAGATCAAGGACAACAACAACAGCAGCGCCATTTCGATGTGTTATGCAAGCAATGTTTTCACAGTAGAATGATTCTATCCGTGAACATATCATTTCCACCAAATAAATTCATAGATATTTACTAATGAACAACATACACATATTTGTCTATCCTGATATATGCTAGGACTCACATAGATCTAATATAGGCGTCGAACGTGTACTACTTATACATCATAAATCTAAATAAACGTTTCAGTTAATTTTGTCATAATTCAGCTATAAACAGGCAAGCCAAGGCTGGAAATCTTCGGACAATTTAAGCGAATTATCGGCCGCCTGATTGCTGGACATGACGCCAGAGTGTTGATTGCCAGTTTCGTTCTGAATATACTTGAAGCATAGGGAATCGAGGTGAATGGATGGGTGAGAAATCCAAGCCGATAATTGCAAATAATTGTCTAGTCAACATCGAACAATGGCTGCGTTCAATGTTTACCTTTTAGTTTCGGACATCGAAAATTAATTAGAAATTGAGAATGGTGAGGGTAAGGAACGGTAATTGGTACGCAATTGGGTGTTAAATTATCATTGGATCAAAATGGTTTAAATATAGATTTCATTTTTTTATTTTTAATATCAATCGGTTGAAATCAGTTCTTTTTTTGTGTGTGTAGAAAAGCAAAAATAATATAAACTTTATTTTTCGTTGTATTTACAGTGTTTCCGAATGTGCCAGCAGCTCCTGGATTGTCCTGCGTAGGAGAAGATCGTAAGTAATTTTCTTTATTAAACAATTTCAATAATATTAATTTTGGCATTTGAGACAATTATTTTACTGCCAAGGGGAAAATCTACGAAACTCAAATCATTTGTAGTTTAAAAAATAGTTTTAGCAAGGCTCACTTGTCCGATAAAGTCAAACGGAATACACTAGGCGTGTTTTTTTGCTCCCTCTATCTATAACAGAACAATGCTAACCAGTGCAGACGCATTGGAAACAATAACAAATACCCATATCCATAACATGAGTTGTTGTTGTTTCCAATGCGTCTGCACTGGTTAGCATTGTTCTGTTATGGATAAGGGGAGGAAACAAACGCGCCTATTGTCACTCTTGGTAAGATATTTATTTTAGTGTTGGAAAATATAGCAACTGAGTGAATTCACAATGAATTTTAATTGTATTACAGATGTTCTTCTTGCTGTACCTCATTTCGCTTCGAGTTAGAACAAAATAAAGGCGTGTCTGTATTATTTAAATTAAAACTCACTAATTCAAGTACTTCCTTTATTGCATTTTATTGTTGCTTATACTATGATCCAAGCTTAACAAACTACTCTGCATGCGACTACCACTTATCATTTTGATAACCAACAGGTTCAGAGGAAATTTGTTTTAGGTTAGGTTAGGTAGTAAAGAGGGTTGCCGGGTATCCGCCGGGCATTAGGCCGCTAGTTTGGGCCCATTTGCCACTTTCTGCTGGTTTTCTTAGAGCTGCCAAGAGATCGCCTCGCCAAACTGCTAATTCTTGAAATTGGTAAGAACCAAAAACCTTGAGGCGTTCATTGTTTAGAGCCAGACAATCGCAGAGAGTGTGCTCGATGGTGTCCTCTTCCATTTCGCACCTCTTGCATAAATTGCTGGATGTCAGTCCCATTTTGTTGGCATGAGATGCGGTAAGGCAGTGCGCAGTGAGCAAGCCGACCGTCGTTCTCAATCGGTTTCTGCTGAGCTTGTATCAGTTGATGTCCATAACGTGCTGGCAACCCTGCAGTCCATCCCGTTTTTCCATTCGGACTTTTCCATTAGGACTTTAATTGACCGTGGTACAGTGTGCAGGGGCTATTACTAGCTCCTGAACCTTTCCTCGCCAACTCATCGGCTCTTTCGTTGCCTTTGACCCCACTATAACCTGGCACCCACATAATCCTCATAGGAATATGCCTTGCCTTTTCATTGTGAGGCGCTCTGCAAGCGTTAACAGTTTTAAAAGAACATCTGTCACACGTAAGAGCGAGAATGGCTACCCTGCTGTCGACGCAAATCCTCATTGGTTTGGTTGATGTTCCGCTAATAGACTCAACTGCCATGAGTAAAGTATTTATTTCAGACTGAAAGACAGTAGCATGGTCCAACAGTCTACACCACAGGTTAAGGCTCAAACCCGTAGAAAAGACGCCCGAACCAACTCCTGTGTTCGTCTTTGATCCGTCCGTGTAAATCCAGACACCATCATCGGCAGTAGCGTCTTTTTTCTTCCAGTCTGTTCTTGTGGGTATCTGGACCTAGAAATCCCTGCCAAGATGTGTTATTCTGCTCATGTGGTCCGTGTCTTCCGCAACGAGCTCAAATCTTCTACGGCATTCTGTAAAAATGCCGCTGTGGCCGTTCCACATGCCGGAACTTTTAACGCGTATTGCCGCTAAGCTTGCTCTTCTAAAGATGAATCGATCCAGAGGGGCATAAGTCCCGGAATCAATTCCAATCCAGGCGTTGGGGCGGTTTTTAAAGCACCCGTAATACATATGCAAACTAATTTTTGCGGTCTTGTTAGCTCCTTGATGTTGATGTTACTCTCTGCTACACAGGTGAATATGTAGTAGGCTGCCCTAGGTTTAAGACCCCAGGTATTGCAATAGGCAGACCGGCACGCGAAAAGTGCTGCGCGATCATTACCCATTCTGTGCTTGATATTAGCCCCCAGTTCAGTTTCCTGTCAAGTATAAGGCCCAAATATTAAACACTATAAACAAGTTCCATTGTTATTCCGTTGAGGCTAGGCAATAGCCGGCGCCCTGTGTTTCTTTGTGAAAAGTACAAGTTTGGTTTTTGTCGGATTTGCCCTAAGACCGGCTTTTCTGACCCAGATTTGGATATGGTCTGGCGTCGATTGCATAATGTCCGACAAAGTTTGTGTGAACGCACCCCTCACAAGTACCGTAATGTTATCGGCATACGCCACCACCTCAAAGCCACTGGCCCTTAAATTCTCCAGCATTTCGTTGACTGTCAGGATCTAGAAAAGGGGAGATATAGTCCCTTCTTGTGGTGTTCCGGTTCCGACTATTCTCTCTGTTTTGGCCTCCAAAAAGGTGGCCTTACTCTGCCTATTCTAGACCAAGTCTGATGTCACGGTCGCCAGAGTTTTATCCACTCCATATCGAACCAAGGTATCGATGATACTCGCAACAGTGGCATTATTGAAGGCCCCTTCAATATCTAAGAAGGCTGCCAACGTGAATTCCTTTTGCAGTAAGGATTTTTCTATTATACCGACAACTTTGTGTAATGCCGTTTCTACTGATCTACCCGCTAGATACGCGTGTTGATCGACACAGATCCTCGCGACATCAAACGAACTCTTGATGTATAGATCAACAAGTCTCTCTAGTGTTTTGACCAGCAACGATGTTAACACTGTAGAGCGTCGAAAAATAGCCTAATTTCAAGATTTTTTTCCGGGGAAACAACGAAAAAAATGAAAATTATACTTAGGCCTTTATTGCCTATACATTAAAGTATTTATATAAATGATTTGTCGTCGATCGAAAACAAAATGGCGAATGAGTACTTGGTTGACTAAACGCCCGTCATTAATGTAAGGCTCCGCGGCCGCTCCTCCAATTGTGACTCTGGAATACAAATCCAAAATGCTTTCTATTTTACATACAAAACGCTCGAGAAAGACGTAGAGATTTTTTTATATCACTTTTTGCAAAAATGGTGGACATTTGAAAAAAAAAAGTTTTTTTTGCCTAAAAATATGTACTAAAAATGTTTATAACAAATGAAATATGCAACTTAAAAAAATCCCTACGCCTTTCTCTAGATAACCTTGTTTGAAAGATACTGTCGAAATTTCTAGTCAATCGGTAAAGAATTAAGCGAGTTATGTTTCCGGCCGTGTCGAAAAAAGTAGTTTTGAGAAAAACGCGTTTAAAGTTTTTTTTGGTGAAAAATGATAGAAATTTGACGCAGATTTATAGTGCACACAGTACACTTACAGTGAACAGTAACATAGCCCAGTGAAATCCGACATAAAAAAGGCGAAACTTCGGAAAAATTGGGGGAAAGCTGAATTTTGTTGTGAACCTTGGTACTGGCGTGTTGAACAAAATGTCAAAAGTCCCCATCGATCCGAGTGCTGCGTCCCTTTTTATACGGGGTCAAAGGTCACCAAAAGTGACCTTTCCTAAATATCTGAGTAACGGTCACTTCTTCAGAAAAACAATGTAGGACGAGTTTGAAGCTTAGAACATTTTTTCAGCTTTCCCCTAATTTTTCCGAAGCACCATGTTAAATTTCTCCGGACTAAACAGTGAAATGCTGTAAATAACATCTAACTCAGCACTTAACTAGTCTTAGATATAAGCAAAAATAAAGTCAAATAAAATAAAATCAAGTAAAATAAACACACATAACAGATCGTAGCGCGTCGCGCCGAGTCATACACATACTCCGAGCGCGCAGCAGGTGGCTTTGGTCAGGATCAGACCTTATAAATGATGTTGTATCTTATTCTTAATGCCCTTGGCCACCTTTTAAGCGAATAAATCCATTCTTGGAAAATTCTAAAGTGGTGTTACTCCTTAAGCTAATTGGTCTAAATGGTTCTAATTGGTCTTACTATCGATTAAAATTATTTTCTGTTGTAGCAGTAAAGTACTACTGCAGTCACTATGTTCCATTTCGCTACATCGAATCTGTTACAGAGATTCTCTGAAAGAATTGCCAACATAAAATTCCAACAAAACTTTCCTACGTCTTATTTTACAATAAAAGATACTCAAAGACGCTATGTATGTCTTGCAGTCTTAGTTGACGCACACATCAAACAAACATGTCTCTTTTAAATCTAATCCAATTCCTAGTTTGCCTGGGAGAACTGAACGATAACTACACATAACAATTATGACAATGCTCTCCAGCTTAGACAAAACTAAACATTATCCGCTCGACTACAAAGACATTACCAGCATGAAGTGCAGTGCCGTGCAGGATGCTTGCAGCTTGAATGGACAGATTTGCACATACATATGAAAGCAAACAAATCTCGCTTTCCACCCCTTCGTCATTGTTACGGCCTCGCTTCACATAAATACGACATAAACTTGGGAAAATCTCCTGTCATGCCTGACTTGTCTGTTCGTTGTTTTCCCACTTTCCCACTTTCATATCTATGGAGGTCATAAAAGGTCCTGTGTCGTGACGCTCATTTTGTTTATTGTTCACTATGCCTGTCTTAATATAAATATCTCAAGGAACATTCATATTAGACGGAGTAGAGATATGGCGTGACGTCTTTGCAAATAATCTTGAACTCGATTAGAAAGGGAATAGTTTGCAAGTCGTTTGCATCGTCAGTGTCGTGTCTACCAGTATCTTACACGTCACATTTGTTTTTCTAGAACGCCATTTAGATAATATTTCAAGTGAAACGGCATAATAATAGTGCTGGTGTTGTGTCAGAGTGTAGAATTATGAGCAAAACTTTCTACGGCTCTGTAGCCGGGACATGATTGATTGAGTTGTTTTGAATTTGTTTTAATTTTCTTAGAGAACTTATGCGATTAAGGCTTCGATTGTGCTGGCCTGAATATTTGGACAGCGATGTAACTCTCTTTTACGATTTCAAAAGCGAACAATATTCATAGAAATCTGCAAAATGCTTGGTGGAATTCGGTGTCAAATAAATTTTCGAGATTCCGAAACAATAGATCCAGCTTGTCCGGAAAGAATCTATTTGTCCTTGCATCTATGCTACTAACATTGCCTAAAAACTCAATTCTTGGCAAGCTTGTAAATGAATGTTAACAGTACTCGGTGATACCAACGAAACGAGCAGTGACAAACACACAAAATTCATTTATCACAAACGTCCAGCTTCCAGTCCGTATCGCTTAAGTGTTCTAAATAAATCTTTTATCTTCGTTTTTACTCGGCATGAAATTGTCCAGTTTATCTGGAGCATTCAGCCACGAGTCTAACCGAAAAATAGAAATTGAAATTATCCGAACGTTGAACTGGATGAATGATTTCATTTAACAATCCAGTCCACGCGACCGACTAAAATGTCCAAACTCCTTGCCAAGAACCAGAGGACGAGCGAAGGACAATGTTTTGAAGATGGCGGTTTGCTTAGTAGTTTCTATAGTAGTTGCTTATCTGGCTGCCTATCTATCTTCTCCGGGACCATTCAAAAACGAACGGAAAGCGTCATCGTAGTTGCGATTGTTTCGCTTGGCTTAGCATCTCTTCCTTGTCCTTTCCGTCGTTCGTTTGTTCGTTCGCTATTCTGTACTTATTTTCTAATTAAAGAAAATAAGGCCGCCGCCGGTCAGACGAAAAGTTTTGCAAGTGACAGGGAAGTGATAGTGGTGGAATTCGTTTTGCATTTTAAGCGATTCTTGATGTAGTTTTGCTTTGTAATTATAATGGATTTTGTCGTGAATGCATCGAAAGAAAAACGGTGTAATTTCATTGTACTTTTAGATGCTTCATTTGATTTGGTAAGATTTTTGAAGTGGAGCTGTAAAAAAATTGCATCGCAAAAAATGGTTACATTTTTAATTTTCTTGGAAAATAGAAAAGTATCCTTTCGTATATCCACACGAATTACTTTTTTATGATAATTTTAAGAAGATAATCCTTTGAAGCTATTGCTTAACTATGGCAGTAGATTGGTATTGTCCCCAGTTGACGATAATGTTATTCTGTGAAATTTAATGGATTGCTCGTGTTATGCTCAGTTGCTAACTTTAAGACAACACAAAGAGAACAAATACGACGGCACTCGAGCCCACAGGCATTAGATTGCTTTCTTGGATTGGCGCCTTAGTAAGCAGAGCAACCGATCCCTTTTCAATTTTTGTCTTGTATTTTTTCAATTGTTGCGAGTATTTGTTCGTTGCTCTAAACTTTACTTCCCAGGTTTCCCAGCCTTTGGATATAGATTCTTTCGGTCACAAAGTCAAAAATCATTATTGGGAGTGTGTGAGTTCACGATGAAGTGTGATTTCAAACACTTGTTACTTCTGAGTTCACAGAGCGTAGAATTCTCTCATTGATAGATATTAAGTCTGCAATTTTTTGTCCCTTAATCCGGCTAACTATTGAACCAAAAACACTTAGTCAGAGATTGCCGGCCGAGTCATCTATTCTGAAAAAACAACGACTGAAAAGTAAGGAACAAAGACGGCAATCAGATCATGCATCCCGAAAATAAGTATATAAATTACGCGGGGAAAACAACAGTAAAATAATGAGAAATCGCTAATTTTTATAATTTGCTTTCTGTTAATCAATTGTTTTTGAATTGAGGATAGTTTTTGTTAAAAAATGTTCGAAAATCATCATCATCATCATCGGGGCACTACAGCCCGAATCGAGCTTTAGCCTCTTTAATGCTTCATTTCCATTCGTCTGGGTTCAGTGACCGCGTCCTCCAGTTCGGTGCTCCCAAAAGTGACCTGCTGTCAGCATCTATCGAATCCTCCCAGCGCTTGGTGGCTTACCGACTGGCCTGGCTCCGCTCGCTCGCCCCTTGAGAGATCGTTTGGGGATTCCATTGTTGCTCATTCGTTCGACGTGGCCAGCTCAATGTAGTTTTTGGAGTCGTATGACGGTAGAGACTTCCGGCTCGTCATATATGGTATACAGCTCGTTGTTGTATCAGATTCGCCATACATCTTCTTCCCGTATTGGACCGAGGATCCTTCGCAATACCCTTTTCTCAAACGTATTCAAGGCTTTTTCAAATGCCTGGGCCATAATTGTTTTATAGATGCGAAGCTTCGTAGTCCTATGTACGCATCGAGATTTCAAAGTAGGAAGCACCAAAAAGAATGTCTTATTGGCCAATTGAATCCGTCGTTTGATTTCGTCAAGCTCATTCCCATCCTTCGAGAGGTTCGTCCCTAGATACACGAAGTTGTCTACGTTTTCAAGGTTATAGTCCCCTATCGTTATGTTTTGTCTTATTGGCGTCCTTTTCTTTGATTGAGTCATAACTTTTGTTTTTCGTTCATCAATTTGAAGACTAACTTCCTTGGCGGTTTCGTCTAGAGCTACAAATACTTCCTTGGCGTCGTTGAACGAACGTGACATAATGTTGATGTCATCAGAAAATCACCGAGTAATAAATATGGCAGTTCCGTATGGTGCTCTGAAAACCTGTCTTGCGGTTTATCTGGAAAATGATAGAAAATTTTAAAGCTATATGAATGTAGTTAACGTCCTCTGAGGCCATTTTGTTTTAATTAGTTTTTGAGGAAACATCGACACTCGAAAAGTTTAAGTTTGCACGATTGTTCATTTAAACCACATAAAAAGTAGCATTTTTCGAATAAAGACTAGAGCGATTATTGTTTTTAAGGATGCAATAGGAATATTACTCTGTTTCAGGTTTTGTTTTCTAAATTTCCCCTAACCACTTTTTTTGTTTCACTTTTGATTCAACCCTAAATGACGTCATTTTTCGGCTAAGGAAATGACCCTCTCTGCTCAGAATTATTTTAACGAACTATTTTAATGCTGAAAATGTATTACAATATGGTCCCGGCTGCCAGGTAATCGTACAGCTGATTAATTTGACTTTGTTTATGTGAGAGATATTTTAGACGGCTCAAAACTTTTCTTTTAAAGTTGGCCTTTCCATTTAAATGGATCAAATCAATACTCGATTTGGTGCGTTTTGTCACTGTTCCTTTACTTCTCTGATCTTCGGTAAATTTTCTCCCACCACCGATGTAAGTTTTTACCCAAAAAGTCTTTACCTAACAAGTAAAGGAATATACCTACAAACACATAATTACCTAATCATTTTTAACTTGTATTGTATAAATAAATACTTTTTATTAAATTACTCGATGTGAACAGTTGCGAAGCTATATGGCGGCCATTTTTTCCAGCATCATCGTCATTGGGTCGGACAGTTGAAAATTTTGTGCGGCCATTGTTGTATCCCACTTGCCAGAATACGCATGAAGAGACGGTTCAGCCTTGATTCCCAGTATTTCAAGGATTTTCGGTGGAGCCTCTCTACCTTCGTTGAAAATTATTGATAATACATACATGCTTGAATTTTATGAAGGTGCTGATTGTTGTTTGAATTAAAGTACTCATTGTCATTTTTCGTGAACCCAATAATGATCCGAAATCGTTTGAAAATTTGCGGGACTAACTACATCTGATTTCGATTTCTTGTTGAAAATGTTGACGCCACAAATTGCCAAACAAGAAACACATCTGCGTCAGTCAATTTCTCTTGCTAAGGGATTGGCTATATGTCTGTCTAACCTAGCCTTGCTTATAACTATCGCCCTATCTCTATCCTTTCTTGCCTTTCAAAATTTTTGGATCACCTCGTTTTCAATCGCATCTATGATGTCCTCTGCTGTGTCTTTGCAGTGCAACAACGAGACTGAAAGACCACTCCACTGCTACGAACCTTGTTGAGCCCACTCACATAATTGCCGCTACAATTGACAGCAACAATCAAGTTGATGTCATTCATACTCATATAGCCAAAGGTTTTGACAGTGTTAATCATGTGCTGATTCTCGTCAAACTAAATGAAACTGAATTTTTGCTTCTCTGGATCTCCTTTTTTTCAACTAATTGCACTTGTGTTGTGTCCCTCTTTGGCTTGTCGTTCTCACCTTTCTCTCCTTCTTCTGGTGTACCTCAAGGTTTTATCTCAGGATTACTTTTGCTCATTCTGTTTATCAATGATCTTCCCAATACTTTTAATAAATACTGCTGACTCTCTACTTTTTCAGGAAGTTTTGAATGCTCTCTCTGGCTGGTGTTTTTCCAAGTGTTAATGTATGTCCTTTTCTCTAAATCTTCACACTCATGTCTTTCCTTTCTATTGTCATCTTTAGAAATATAGTTCGTTGTAAAATATTTGTATCTAATTAATTTAGTTTACTTGTTTTTGATGGATTTTTTTATTTTATTTTGATTACACTGCATATTACCTATTTTTACTATAACTATAATATTACCTATTTTTACTATACTAACTATAAATACTAATCTTACTTTGCTCTATTTCACTTTACTTAATTTTACTTTATTTAATTCTTACTTTACTTAATTTAATTTGTAATGTATGTATATATATAATATATATATACATATATATATATATATATATATATATATATATATATATATATATATATATATATATATATATAGATATATATATATATATATATATATATATATATATATATATATATATATACATATATATATATATATATATATTTATATATATATATATATATATATATATATATATATATATATATATATATATATATATATATATATATAGATATATATATATATATATATATATATATATATATATACATATATATATATATATATATATATATATATATATATATATATATATATATATATATATATATAGATAGATATATATATATATATATACATATATATATATATATATATATATATATATATATATATATATATATATATATATATATATATAGATATATATATATATATATATAGATATATATATATATAGATATATAGATATATATATATATATATATATATATATATATATATATATAGATATATATATGTATATATATATATATATATATATATATATATATATATATATATATAGATATATATATGTATATATATATATATATATATATATATATATATATATATATATATATATAGTGCCGTGGAAAACATTAGCAACGCATGGTGTGAGATAATATAAAATGCAAAAAAAATGGAGAAACTCTTTAATTTAAGATTTTTTCTCTTTATTTTCAGATTTTTTTCTCTTTATTTTCAGATTTTTTTATCTTTATTTTTGTTAAGTACAATAAGGTTAAATAAATAAAATCCAAAAGATTTTTTGGTTATTACCAAAATTATAATTTTTTTCAAAATTCAATATTCTATTAATTTTACGCCCGTGAAAACAATAGCAACGTTCAGTATTTTTTTAAATATTTTAATATTATGTGTAATATTCATTACGTTTAATGACTTCAGCGCAACGGTTCGACATAGATTTAATTAATCTGTCAATTATGTCAGGGGAAAACTTTCCCATTCACTTTTAAGGACTTCCATTAATGACGCCTTATTACCAAATTTCCTTCCACAAATTTTTCTCTTCAAAATACCCCAGAGATTTTCAATAGGGTTCAAAACAGGCGATTGAAACCATGACTTGAATCCCATTTAACTGGAACCATTCTTTTACCACCTTCGAAGTGTGTTTCGGATCGTTATCCTGTTGAAACGCCCATCGAAGTGGCATTTCTTCCTCAGCGTATGGTAACATAGTCGTCTCTAGAATATTTTTATATTCGAAACGATCCATTATACCGTTGATTTCATAAAGAGGACCAGCTCCACTAGCCGAAAAGCAACCCCACACCATAACGCTGCCCTCTCTGTGTTTGACTGTAGGTATGCAATGTTGTCGGTCAAGTTGATTTCCTTTTGGTCTTCGAACAAAACGTATTCCATCGCAATTGAACAGGTTAAATTTGCTCCCATCACTAAACAGAACAGCTCTTCACTTCGCAATGGACCAATTAATGTTATCCAAAGCAAATTTAAATCTAAAAAATTGATGTCTCATAATAGCATAGGCCAAGAAATAAGCTGGGAAACTTACCTGTTGTTGGCATGTCTCTTTGTCAATAATTTTTTTTTGCAGGACGATATAGCTCGCCTTCGTACAGTGTTGGAATCAACTGTTAGATTCAAGGTCCTTATAATTTCCGGTGCGGGTGTGAATCGGTCATTCCTGATTATGGAAAGTATTTTCCGATCTTTCGTTTCTGTTGTTGCTCTCGGTCGACCACCAGTATGTATCGCCTCTGTGTGCCCTGTTTCCCGAAATTTCGCAAGTATTCTACTTACGATTGATCTGTTAATGCCATATTTCTTTGCAACGCTGAATTGCGTATTTCCAGCCGTACTTCTTGAACTAGTTTTAATTTAGACTCACTACTATATTTCGTAGGTGCCATATTTTAAACGATTTGCAAAATCTGACCAATTACTTACGAGCGGTACCAAACTAAACTAATTTGGTTAATTATCCCTGCAGACTACCAGGTAAACTTAACAAATTTGAACCAACTTATAATTACCGTTATTTTAGCAAAGTTGACATAAGCGTTGCTGTTGTTTTGCACGCGCACAAAATGGATGGAGTATAAAATTTTGAAAAAAATTATAGCTTTGCTAGTAGAAACATTTTTTTTTCGTTTTTATTTACGTAACCTCACTGTACTTGACAAGAATAAAGAAAAAGAAAGTCTGAAAATAAATAGTTTCTTCTATTTTTTTGCATTTTCATTGTACCCCATCTTTAATTGGGCGCCAAATAAACCAAACCAAATTTCTCGCGCCTCTTGGGAGCTACCTTGTATTTTATCGACCGAATTTTAATACAAGCACATGCATATCAAGTAGGTAAAATTTATAACACCTTTTGACAACTCTATCAGTCAGAATTGTGGGTCAACTGGTTGACATGGACGGCAATCGGTTACCCAAGAGTGGCTCACACTGATATTAAACTTATTGGACAAATTAAACTTATTTGAGTACCAGAGAGCAATTGATGGGTGTTTACACACAAATTGACCTGATTGACGTCAATAATTGGCCTATCTGCAATCAGTGTAACTGTATTATTCTCGACCTGATTGTTTAAGATCGATTTGTATAAAAAACACAATTTGCAGATTTTACTGTAGTCAAATGAGTAGACAGCTAATTAAACTAGAGATGTGTCACAAATGAATGAAGCAATCAAAATGAGTCAATCACTAGCACCCAACAAGTGTGTCGACACACTCTATTCTGAGCCAGAGGTGCTCCCAAGCACCTCTTCGCTTGTTGTGATGATGTGCTATTCCCTGTTTTCGACACTATTATGTAAGCACAGTACAGATGGGTAAGACATGAGTCAGGCAATCAAAATGAGTCAATCAATTAATGCGGTTCGAAAATGATTGTGGCCGAAACTTTTTTATTATAAATATAGAAACAATCAATGTACATTAGCATTCATTTGCGTCGAAAGTTCCGTGTTGGTATCCCACACTAAGCTCTAACAAAGAGTTAAGTCGGATTTTCGTATGAATTTCGTAGAGTGTAAAACAAGGTTCTGAGCAATTTTTTTAGCAATATATTTTTGAGCAACATATTTTTGAAGAAAATTGATTTTAGATTCACAAAAAAAAAAAAAACATTTTTCATATAAATGTGTATCAATACAAAATGTATGTAAAATTATCTTGGGAGTCCGTGGTCTGAACAAGCTGAAATTTCCGGCGGTAGATTTCGGTTTCTATATTTTTCAATATTTTGGCAAAGAACATGTTCAACCCTTCGAAAAGAGCCGGAATTGCAGTAAATTTACAGGAAACCCTATATTTCTATGAAAAGAAAAATGTCCAAAAAACTAGTATGGCAAATGAGCTTGGCTGGCATGTCGTTTTGGAAATGTTTAATTCTATGTGAAGCCGTAGTGCCTAAAAGTTAGCAAATAACTTTTAAAAATTGTAACTTCAGGTAACTTCCGCCTGCTTTTGACGTTGTAACCCCTTACAATGCGAGATGTTTAACGTGATTGCCTCGCTTGCTAGGATTACACATCACCATCGAGTAAACAATCGCGTGGTAGTGAACGTTCCGTTTGTAACCAACGTTTCTGACGTTTCCTGAAAGCATAGCTTCAGAGGAGATTTTAGTTCACTTTCTCATAGTATGGCAGTTTGCTGGTAAATATAAAATTGAACATAAAGAGTAACTTCATTGAACAAACACTAAATAACATTGAAATAACATTGAACATAAAGAGTAACTTCATTTATAGTTCCCGACGTCTTTAAGCATAATTCATTCCATTCGCTGTCGATTCGACTCCACCTCATGTATCATACCTCAATTCCCCTGCTATCCATGTTTATGCTCACAACATTTTTCACTCTGTAAAATATCGTACATGTCAGCTATCCGTTCTTGTTCGCGTTATATAAAATTCCCGCTGAGATAATACCGAATCTCAGTGCCGCATTAAATAATTTTTTATGTGCAATGCCCATGATATTTACCCAGTGCCAGTATAAAAGAATACACAGATGCTAGCTCGGCATCCGTTCCCATGAGCGTTTTCTTATCGCTCATAAAATTTACAGGGAGAGAACTGTATCCATTTATAAAAATATAGGTATTCGCTCGTATGTGTCATACATTGTTTCACATAAACGGTTCTGCGAAAATATTTGCGAAGAAACAAGCTGAAGCTTCGTAGGCTATCAGACTGGCGGCGACACTGTCCTAGATATAAACGTGTAGGATAGGTCCGGTCGGTATGATGTTACGCTCATGTTGAACAAAATCGACCGGCGTACAGATTGAATACTGTAAGGATCTTACTGGTCTCTGCCGGGGAAAAAGGATGAAAGCGTCGACAACGATAAGCGAAAAATTATGAACGAAATACAGATGTCCTTTTATGAAAATGAAAAGTTATGGGCACGGCTCGGTAGTTGGGCGTCGAAAAGTAAACCTGAAAAAATATTCGTTGTCTGTTTTGTTCGTGTATATTGAATGAAAGGACCAAAGGGAAATTTTTAGTTGGAAATAAGAGGGATTCCTCGATAGTCTGTTTTATACTTTTGTGCATGATATCTACTTTCGTTATTACATTGAAAATCGTTAATATTTAATTGAGAATCGTAAATAACGGAATGGTTCGAACAAAAGCTAAAATTAAATTAAACCAGACTATATGGCTTTCCAGTTACCTCAAAGAATCAAGACAAGCTATAAAGCCCAACACTAGCAATAGTTTCCCACTGCAAAAATATTGTTGCAATATCACGTTAAAGACTTACATTTTAAAACAGCTGAAAAAGAAGGTTCATTTCAAGCAACTCAGCCTGATGCACCGAAAATTCGACTAAAATATAGTGAGCACTAAACTCGTATAGTCTAGTGGGTAGAGCACTGGCTTCTAGTGTGTGGGGTCCAGTTTCGGCCGATAATCCCGCACTGAGCTTTGATTTAACTTAGCTCTGAAGAAGTTCCTGAGTTAAATGAGGGCAAAAGTGAGTCGTTGGACTAATCACTCCACACACATAAAAATTAATTGAACATTTTTGAACGAAGTTCTCTACCAGTTTCAACCAATCCGTTTCACTCCTTCCAGGCGTCCTCGCAAGCTTAATGACGCTCCTTGGTTTCGTCGTGATGTGGCGTCGGCCCTGAAAGCTAAGGATGACGCTCGAGCTAGATTTAAACGAACAGGCTCTCATGAGGACTTCATCGAATTTTCGAGGCTACGATCTTCTGCCAAAACTGCCGTAAATCAAGCTATCCCAGATTACTTTTCCAGCATTGAGTCCTCTATTTGCTCTAATCATCAAAAACCCTTTTGGTCTTATGTCCGCTCGCTCAAAAGTTCCCATCGTTTCCCCGATTCCATGTTCCTCAATAATGCTACGGCATCTAATCCACGTGAAATTTGCGACCTCTTCGCCAAATATTTTTCTTCCTTCTTTTCCCAACATAATCATATCTTGCCTTGTGAAATTCCCCATGTTGCTTCATCCTCCCTATCTTCCATTTACACCAATCCTCTTGAAATTGAATCCTTACTCGAATGTCTTGACGTCAATGTCGGTTGTGGTTCTGATTGTATCCCTAATCTGTTGGCCAAATCTCTGTTATCGTCCTTATGTGTTCCCTTGTCAATTATATTTAACCTCAGCCTCTCCTCTGGTTCCTTCCCCTCCAGTTGGAAATCTGCTTATATTTACCCCATCCACAAGTCTGGAGACCCAAGCTGTGTTTCCAACTACCGTCCAATTTCCCTCCTTCCTTGTTTTGGGAAAGTTCTTGAAAGAGTGGTTTCTAACAGGCTGCTTCCTCTCCTCCATCCCTTCCTTGCTCCGGAACAGCATGGTTTTGTCAAAGGTAGATCCCCCACCTCTAATCTTATAACTTTTACTAACTTTGTTGCTTCTGCCTTAGACCAACGGAAACAAGTGGATGTCGTATATACCGACTTCTCAAAAGCTTTTGATTCTGTTGACCACAGAATTCTCCTTGCAAAGTTTCGAAGTTATGGGGTGTCGTGTTCTCTTTTGTCTTGGTTTTCATCCTATGTTTCTGGTCGTTCTTGTGCTGTAACTGTGCAATCGTCCACCTCTTCTCCTTTCTGTCCGCTTTCCGGTGTTCCTCAGGGCTCCATTCTCGGTCCATTATTATTCCTAATATTTACAAATGATCTGCCTTCCTTTACCCGTTCTCCCTGATCTTGTTTGCTGATGACTTTAAGATTTTCAAAGTACTTTAATCTATCAACGACTGCCTCCAACTCCAAAACGATCTCTATACTCTGTGCGACTGGTGCTCGAAAAATTCACTTACTTTGAACTTATCCAAATGTCATCAGATGTAGGTACTATACGTATAAAATGTCACCCTTAATATTTTCCTATACTCTGTACGGCTCTTCCATTACGGCTGTTGATAATTTTAAGGATCTTGGTGTGCACTTTGATCCAAAGCTCAAATTTGACCTGCACATTTGCTATATAACCGCCAAGGCCTCTCGTCCGTCCGGTTTCATTCTTAAATGTTCTTCTTCGTTTACTAGCATCGCTACCTCTTTCCATCTGTTTTTTTCACTTGTTCGTAGCATCCTAGAGTATTATTGTCAAGTGTGGTCTCCCTGTCATAAATATATCAGTGATGCAGTGGAACACGTTCAGCGTAGATTTACTCGCTCAATTCAACATCCCTTACTGTGGTTATAGTGATCGTCTTTCCTTATTTTCTTCTTTTGGGTTTATTTCATATTTGTATTTTTGTAATTGGGCAGAAGCCTGTTAAAATGGATTTAAATAAATAAATAAATAAATAGACCCAACAAGAGTTGTCGTAGAATAACTTACTTTAATAAACTCGTCCGCTTCAACAATGTCATTTAAACAATTCTCGTCAAAAGCTACCTCCTGTTTTGACGCGAAAAACAGTTTGACTATTTCAAAGACATCAAATATTGAATTTTTTTTACGAGCAATCATCTCGCAAATCCGAACCCAATAAAAATCCGGTAGTAATCTCTTTTGAATCTGTTTCACTTAATTGTTCGCTACTCGTCCTCAACAAAAACACCACCAAATCACATCATCTACTCATTGAAAATGCCATTAAAAATCCCTCGAAAAAAATCTCTTTTACATTCACACCGTGTATTCATTTTCCATTTAATCCAAACCAACGAAACGTTCCAGCATCTAATCTAATTGTTGTTTTGGCGCTCTTTTTAAGTTTCGCATTCAAAACCCGCTTAAATCGTTTACGAAATTCTTCGAGAATGTCCATGCCGACTTAAGTACTCTTCATTGCAATAAGCTCATTTTCTACACGACCATCAGCAGGAGGGCACACACAGAAACCGGATCATGTCTGTCTCGCGCCCATTATAAGTACTATCAACGCGCCATCAACGACAACAACGCTAACGTCCGTGCCGTAGTTTTGAAGCTATCGGACTAGGGCGCAACAGTCCGGCACGACGAGCTTCCACTCGAATCCTGTCTACTGAATTCAACCTAACTTAATCCTTTCTTGTTTTATTACAAAAGATTACATGGATTAGCTTTTAAAAACTTCACAAAAAGTTCGTTTTGATCGTAGCACGAAAAAAAACATTGCTCTCGAATTGGGGCAAGGATGAAAAGTGATGTGAGATATGATAGGGATAATGATGCCTCAAAAACTTCACTAAAAAGTCATGAATAGAAATGGCTGAAGGATTAGCGGAAAAACAGAAGGTCAAATGGGTATGCCTAGTAAAAATTAAGATAAATGTCATTCGATAAAATTTACAAATGGTCCTAAGACGAGGCGATGTCTCGTCTCTTGTTCGTCGAATAATTTAGCATGTACTCAGTAAAGTATTATGTAAATACGTTTCATTGTAATCGTTTTAAGAACTAACTGCAAAATATTTGGCAGTCTACTGAATAGTATTCGAAGAATTCAGTTCTTCTGAATCCTGAGTATGATATTTCGAACCTTGAAATTTTAGAATTTATTATGCTCGCCGTTTATTAATAAAATAAATAAATAAAGAAAAGTAATTCTGCTCTGCCATTTGAGTAGTCAGTGTCCGATTTAAACAAATGTTTATTATGAGTCTAAGCGAATAAGTCTGATTAACGAGAGTTTTTGGTCATAGATGCGGGTAACAAGGATATTTTTGTTTAAAATTTCAACTTCAGTTTACCTCGAACTTACAGAAAAATTATTGTGCAAAGTGATTTTCTCGTAGTTTGTAAGCAGTAATTTTCTAAGATATGATTGCGTTAAAATAGTTTTGTTGTTGCAATTTTGGTTTCGAACCCCAACTTCTCTTCAAATCAATTTAAATTGACTTCAGATGATTTAACTTGCCCAAACAATCCTGGGCGAACCTCACACTGCAGTACGATAAAAAAGAATTATTCCCGCCCAAAAGTAAGGTACATCTTATTTCGTATAAATATATGTTTGTGAATTTTCTTTTCGGAAATGTGACAAAGGTACAGCTGAATGCAAACAAAATATTAAAACGTATATTTAGAACGCGTATTCAGTCTTTTATATGAGCTAAGGTAGTGTTAGTGTTTTTTTCTTCTTCTTCTTTTGATTTTACACGCTTATTGTCATACGCAGCCTGTGATGCTACTTTCAACCCATCTTTTGTGTTGTTCACTTATGGTACTGTAAAGTAGCATCACGGTTTAAGTGCCGTTGTTGCAGCCACATATCAATAGCTGGGTATTCGATGTCTTATTACGGTTCAAGTGCCGTTAATTTTTCATCGTAATCAGTTGATTGTGTTTTAAAGACAGAGCTCTTAGGGGTCAGGTACACTTGGGGCGCCCAAAAAAAGCTCTTTTTTAAGATTTTTTTTTCAGACACACATTTAAATAATTAGTAACAAATGTTTTTTTACTTGAAAGATATATGTTTGTAGAATCTATTGTAATTTTTTTAAGGCAAAAGGTTGAAAATTAGTCGAAATATAGTAAATTTTCGAGGGGTCAAAAAAAAACTGTTTTGCTGTCATCACTGTAGCTTGTCGCTGGATCATCCGAAATAAAAAAAAATCAGGGATTATTAGTTCATGACATTGTGCTCCGGATGAACGAAGGACTGTGGCAGATTTTGATTTTTCGAAAAATGGCGGTTGTTGAAACTGGAAATTGTATTTTCGACCAAAATTTCACTCACATTTTCGGCTGTTGAAAAAAAAATATCGTCCAATCAAAAAATCCTTCGTTCATCCGGAGGATAGTTGCATATAAAATATGTTAGCAAAATTTCATGCTGATCGATAAAGCCGTTTTCAAGTTACAGTGATCACCGACTTCGAAAACATAGTTTCGAGAAAAATGCTTATAAAGCATGCAAAACACGCTTTATGCATTAGAGACGACTTCATTGAAAGTTATTTATCTCCATAAAGAATTTTCCGATTCGTCTGAAATTTGCAGAGAATGCTGCTTTTGAAATATGCTACTTTTAGAAAATGCAAAGAAAATAAAATCGATTTTCTCAAAATTCTAAGTGTACCTGCCCCCTTAGTAAATTAGCGCATCGGCTGAAGTACCGAGTACTCTAGAGTAATCTTATATCCCGGTGAACGTACTGACAGATATAGTTAAGGGGGAAAATTCAAATTTCACCTTAACATTGGTAAAAGCCACTCAAATGCGATTATATAAGAATCTTGATGCTTCCAAGACTTTTAGGTTGAATGAGATTCCTCAAGTTAAATAACCTGTATTCTAAATAACAAAATCCTTGGAATGGGAGAAAACTTTTGTATGAATTGAAGGAAACATTTTTTCAGAAGTCAGCTCATGAGCGTTTCGTTTTGTTTAATTACAAATTCTTCGGCAGCATTAACTTGAATATTGTCTTCAATTTCAGTTATGGACACCTGCTTGATCTTAATTTTCAGAATCCGGGTCATCTGGGTCGTCAATGGCTATTGGTAGGTCTTGACCAAAAATAAAATTATTCTTCCTTGAAAGTGTTTGGGTTAACTGGAAAGATTCCTGTACTGCGAAAACCAATTACTCCATTTTCGATTTTTGCCACAAACATATAGGCGCCATAAAAAAATTGACGCTACATCATAAGGAATAATTTTCTTTTATGCGCTTGCTCTCATAAACTTGTCACACGCCTTATTAAAGGTTTTTTTGA